>JANUYF010000003.1:86208050-87588050 GCA_026167975.1 Phrynosoma blainvillii | reverse complement strand
GCTGGCCCACGTGCATCGTTTTTTTTAATTATTATTATTATTTGTTGTTGTGTGCCTCCAAGTCATTTTTGATTTATGGAGAATCTAAGCCAAGGCAAACCTATCAAAGGGTTTTCTTGGCATGTTTCTTCAGAGAGGGTTTGCCATTGCCATCCTCTGAGGCTGAGAGAGTATGACTTATCCAAGGTCACCCATTAAGTTTTTATACTCAAGTGGGGAATCAAACCCTGATCTTCAGAGTCATAGCCCAGCACTCAAACTACTACACTGGCTTTTTACCCATGTTCTTTTTTAAAATCTCTCTCATTTCTGCCAGCAAAGAATGCTTCCCTCCTGCAATGGAACACATAAGCCTTCACAATTGAAACAGTCATATGTTTTCTGAACCTGACGCCCAAGTTGACAGAGTTCCAACAGAGGTCCAGTCAGTCTGGTTGTGGGATTAATTATTAGTGAACGTGGCCTAAAGAAGGTGCTTGGAGAGGTGTAGTGGACTGCATCTTCTTTATCGTTGCCCAGTTTTGGGATGGGAGGGTTGACTGGGTGAATAGAGGAGATGGCTCATGCTTCTTGTGTAGTTGGTGGCAATTGAGCCCAACTCCTTAAGAAACTCCTTAATATCTCTGCTTTGGGTATGATCTTGGAAAGTGTGGTAATAGTTTGGCACCCCAATGTTCTTGGATGGAGCAGATGGTCCAAATCATCTTCCCCAATTTAGCAATCCTCAGAGGTTTGATACTTGAGCTTCCATCAACCCTGGCCAGCATTGTCCATGGTCAAAAATTCAGGGAATCATTGTCAAAAACCTCTGGAAGGCAACAATTTGGAGAAGGCCAATCTAGGCCCTTTTTGTTCTATTTTCAGTCCTGGACTTGGCCCAGAAATGGCTTTGGTCACCCTAATGGATTACCTCTATTGGGAGAGACAGTGGAAATATGATATTGCTGATTTCCCTTGATCTCTGAGCAGACTTAGGAGTTTATCACACGGGGGAAATCCCGTGCAGAAACAGGCAAAAGCAGGCAGTTTAGACAACGTCACTGTTAAAATGGGGTTAACCTGAATGGAAAGTAGTCAGAAACTGCTTCTTTTTACTTTCGGAAAATCCCAAAAGTAAAAAGAAAGCAGTTTTTGACTACTTTCTGTTTGGGTTAACCCTATTTTAACAGCAATGTGTGTGAAAATCTGCCCACTTTTGCGGGTTTCTCCCACCTTTTAAATCCCATTTCTGCACAGGATTTCCCTCGTGTAATAAACTCCTTAGATATGACTGATTTTGCTATTTTCCCAAAATGGTTCTGTGGAAAGGAGGGAGTGGATGGCAGCCACAATGATATGGCAGCTTTATTTCTACCTGCAGAGTTGGCTTCAGAAAGTGGTAATGTGAGATTTCTGCTCAGCTCCAAAGAAGTGGGCTGTGTGCTAAAGTGCGCTAAAAATTCCAACATAACCCTATGATGCCTCTATCAGGGCTGGAAATCATATTGTCCTCCAAATGTTATTGGACTAGAATTCCTAGGAGCTTTTGCCATCATAGCCAGTAATGAGGAATGCTGAGAGCTGCAGTTCAACAACATATGATTCCCAACCCTTATGTATCTGAAGCTTGAGAATAACAGGAATTTGGACTAAAGAGTCAGCAGTAGTAAGAAACATTCACCTCTATTTGTCCATGTTATCTGAGTGAGTCAGGTGCTGAACTAGAGTCTGTATTAAGCAATAGACTGCTTGAAAGTCAATAAACTGCAGCTGTATTCCAACAGATGAAGGCCCTGTGGGTAGGTGGTTTTTCTCTTGTCCAGGAATGAGCTGTTCAGACTGCTGTAGATGACCTAAAGATGGTAGAGCACACACTGGTAACCTTAAGGCTGGACTTTTGTAATGTAATGCACATTGAGCTACCTCTGTACCAAGTTTGGAAACTTTAATTACGTAGTGCAAAAGAATGGCAGCCACATTGGTCACTGATACACCTAAGAATGAGCATGAGAATGAGTTGGAAATTGTAATTTGTTGTGACTGTAGACAGAGAGTGTGCATTATTTTTTTTATGTATTTTTAAATGCTCACTAAAAATATTTTTTTAAAAAAGAAGGAGAATATCACACTATTATCACACCACTATGTTCTTAGGTAGCTGAGAAGCACTGTGTATGACTTTGCATGATACAGCTCCTTATGTTCTGAGAGAGGGCAGTAATCACAGCATCATTAGAAGCCACAAGACAACCTGGGCCAAATTCGGGATGTGAGTCTTCAGGATATGCCATCAGCATACACAAAAGCAGCCAAGTGACTGCCAAAATGGCTTGAAGTGACTAACTGAAAACCATTGCCACCATGTCAAATAGGCCAGCGGGAGGCGAGTTTGGGGACAATACCAACCAAAACCACTGTAGGCCACAGTCCTGCTGCTCCATTACTGAAATGTGACAGCAAATCACATACACTGCTTTAAAACAAGAATGTAGAAGATACACAATATGCACAACTTTACTATCTGGTTTCATAAAAAGATTTAAGGCACCTGAGCAAGGCAATAACTTTTGACTTGTTGACAAGACTATGCTGTTGCGACTCCATGGGGAAGTTGTTCTCAGCAATTGTTTCACTACAGACAAGACATTGTTCCTATTTTTCATATAGTGTACAAAGAGTACTTGGAAAAGAGCCTCAACTAAAGATTTTAAGACATGTGGATAGACTGGTATGAGGAGAGGTACTCCTTTGTATATTTGGCTGCCAAACCACACAGGTGTTTAAAGGTAAGCACTGTTAATTGTGATCAGAAGCAAACAGGCAGGCAATATACTTTTTAGAATCAATATGATGTCTCTATGCACAAGCTAAGACCCTGGCCACTGTATTCTGTGGTTACTGATTACAAATAGTCTTCCTGTGAGCATATCACCATTACTGAAATCTCTCCATGGGCTGGCAATTAGTTTCCAGTGTTGGTTATTATCTTTAAAGCCAACATGGCTTTGGTCCAGGTTACCTATGGGATTGCCTCTTCCCATATAATACACCCCATACATGGTGATGTAGGGAACTGGCAATTCCCCCCCCCCCCCAAACATTCCAGAAACTGGTACCATATTTATGCCCTTTGGCTAGAACTGTTTCTTTGCTGGAAATTCTCCACAGAACAGCAGCCAGTGGATCACAGGACAGCACCAGTCCATGGATCACCACTTTGAATAGCACAGGTCTGCAATGCCTGCAGCTTTCCAAGGTTTCATACCAGAGTCTGCTCTATATCTATTTGGAGATGCATGGAACTGAATCTGGAATCCTTTGCAGACAAAACATGCCTTCTGCCATTAAGCTATGGCCTACACTGAAAATGTCAGCTTGAAAACGCCCAGTGAGTCTGGGTTCTGTATGCTCCAACAGCCCTTATGCACTTTGTGTCCTTATAAAATAAACATGGATTATTTCATCTCCAACTGTCCCAGTTTGGCAGAGACAGTCCCAATCAATCCTCTCTTGTCCCACTTTTAAAGCTGCTTTTAAAATGCAACTCTCAACTTCTTATTCCTCTTCTCACTTCTCCCTTTGTCTTGTCTTACTTCAGTTGTTGCAGATTCAGTTCATAGTGCAAAAGCGATTTGCACTTAATTCATTCAGCAGAAGATGGAAGAGATGAGAGGTGTAGTATTGCCCTTCCTTGTTGACTCAGCCAAACATAAACTGTGGCAGTGTCTCTTAGCTTGTGTGTTCTTCCTCATTAATAATGTTTACCATCTTAACCACACTGATGCTGCTTGACCATGCATTTGCATCTGTGAAATATTTGAGGGTATGTTATTTTCAGCCTTGGTATCTAGGATTTAAGCTTTTCTTCTGAAAGGTTTCCCCATTAAAAAGACATATTCTTCCCAGTGGCATCACTAGGGTTGGTGTCACCGGGTGCAGTAACTCATGGTGTCACACCCTTCCCCAACCTCCTCCCATACCATGTCATACAGAATCCTTAATAATATTTTTTGTGCTAATGTTACTCATAAATCTTAATCCCCATATATCACTGAATGTAATAGCAACAGTGATCTAAACAGCTAACAAAATTAAGAGTACAACTTTACATTACAATATCTTATGCCCAGTCTAATGTATTTACATAGTTTCATGTGGTTAAAGTGAAACTGTAAGATGTGATGTGTTTATAGAATATTTAAAATGAGTAAAAAATAATAATTAAACTTTGGATTTAAGGTGTAAGATTTCTAAACATGCATTTGTATTTCCTTGGAATTTTTAAAGATAAATATTATTACATGCTTTAATTAATACTCCTTATCTCTCCTGAATTTAACTCTAATTCACGTTGCAGCCATGTTTTATCGCATGGCTTTTGCAATGGAATCCGACTTCAGAGTAGATCCCTGCTCCAATGTGCATTCAAAAATGCGCTCCGGTGGCTATTTTTCCAAGTTGGAAAGTTCTGACTTGGAAAAATGGCCACCGAGCACATTTCCCAATTTGCATTGGAGCGGGGATCTACTCTGAAGTTGGATTCCGCTGCAAAGGTCATGCAGTAAAACATGGCTGCAGCGTGAATTAAAGTTAAATTCGGGAGAGGTAAGGAGTATTATTTGAGGCACGCAATAATCTCCAAAGATTAAGATCCAAAACATACTGCAGAAATAATCCAGTTTGAGACCGCATAAACTGCCCTGGCTCGATGCTAGGGAATCCTGGTGTAGCATCACTTGTTGTAGCCCCAGAGGTCTCTGACAAAAGAAGGCTAAATGTCTCACAAACTACAGTTCCCTGAATTCCCTAGCACTGAGCCAGCGGTCTCAAACTGGATTATTTCTGCAGTGTGTTTTGGACGTTAACCTTTAGCTTAAAATACTCCAAGGAAACACAAATGCATATTTATAAATCTAACTTAAAAGGTTTTAAAATGTTTTTTAAATGATGTGCTCCTGATATGCATATCAACACTTTTGTACTACACATTTCTACTGGACACATTCATTACATCTAAAATAGTTGATATAAAGACACCTGGATCAAACAAGGTATCTCACATTAGATGGGCCTGCTTTTGAAATCTTGCTTAATATCTTTACATTATTATTATTTTTAATAGTGGTTGCATGCTTTTTATTTATATAGGTTGAGTTATGCTAGCTCATCATGATAAAGTAGTTAGTTGCTTCAATGTGCATAAGAGGGAAATGACATCCATTAATTTATAATTTATATTAATATTAATTTCCAGTGTCAATTGGGTTTCAGTCCCTAACCCCTTCCAGAATATCAGTACTTTTACAAGAGAACAAACAATATATTTTCGGACAAAAGTGGGAGAGAGGAATCTAGCAGCACTTTAAAGACTAGTTAATCTATTTTAACTGCACTGGATATCAGTCAAATTTGGGGCATCTGAAGAAATAGATTTATATTCACGAAAACACAAAGTAAAATAGTTGGCATTAAAAGAGCGGCAAAATCCCCCCCCCCTTTTTTTTTTTTGCTTTTTATTCTGTGACAGACTAACATAGCTATTTCTTTGAAAAATAATATATTTAACCATACTAAACCAAACAGTATCAGAATAAACAAAGAAACAAAAAGCAAAATTACCCAATCTCCACCAAAGGGCCTTTGCCATTACCTGCAAAGTCCTTCCTCCACAAATACTCTCAGGGGCCACATCCTTCAACTAGGGCTCCCTCTGAAAGCCACCATCACCTCTTTTTATTTTCTGCAAATGAATGGCTACTATTGTTCTGCTGCCTTCTTTCCTGGATCCATTCCTTTTGGGACAGTCAGCAACCACTCTCCCAACTAACCAGTTTCTGCCCTCTTGTAAACTCTGCCTTGTTGGTTTTCGTTCTTCCTTTCTTCCCTGGATCCCCACAAGACTGAGCTGGACTTCCCACACACTCCTCCTCAGAGGCTTCAGAGGGAATCTGCGCAGAACTTTTTACAGAGTTAAAAAAGCCAGCTCCAAAGCTGAGGGGACAGAGGGAGAAGAGAGACCTTGCAGCCTCTCCTTTCTTTGCTCGATGAGCAGAACTTTACCTGTCCCCCCCTCCCCCCGCTTGCTTCAAGGCTCAGTGGAGAAAGAAGGGAGATTTATTAGCCTCCTTTTTCTCTGGACAATGAGTGGCACCTTACCCACAGCCTGGCTTCCACAGTTGGGCTGCAGGAGAGACACTTGCGGAGGAGTGGTGTCACCCCCCTGAGAGGTGTCACCTTGTGCAGTCCGCACCACCACCACCCCGCACCCCCTTAGCAACACTACTGATTCTTCCTCTGATATTGTTGCACAAACGCGGGGGCCTTGAAAAATTTGGGGAAAGGGAGGAAGGTCAGGAGTAGATTAGAATGTAGTAGTCTTCCAAGCTTATCGCACCACACTCTTAAAACGGGGCTAGTTCGCTTTAACAGTCCTGACTGCCTCCTGTTGCTTTTTGGGGTTTGTAGTTCCATGAAGCTTGAAGGCTCTCTGGCTGTATATTCTAAATGCCTCTTCTTAAACTACAAGTTCCAGAATGCAACAGGAGGCAGCCAGAGCAGTTATAACGACTTAGGACGTTATCACAAGGGGGAAATCTGCTGGTTAATCCACACAAATCCCAAACAGAAACTGGATTTGTGCCTCACGATTTCACACGACGTTGCACAGAAACTGGACAGAAACTGGTGTTGGAATTCGGTAGTTTTGAGGAAATGCATTTGTGGAATTACTGTAATTTCGCATTTACCGTAATGTGAAAAGCAAATGCACATTTGGGAGCATTTCCCTGCTTTTCCCATGGTTCCACGGCGAGCATTCCTCTATCGGCACATGTGCAAGAAGATCATTTCTAGTTCATTTATGGGCTTTTCTCACTTGTGTGTGAATGTTAAATGCGCTTACTGTAATTTCGCAATTAAGGTAATTACGTGTGAAAGCCATTTGCGGAATCAAGGTTTATTTTCGGAATGCCTCATTTCCACTTTATTATCGCTTTCTGGCCCATGTGTGATAACGTCCTTAGTCCCGTTTTAAGAGTGTAGAGTGATAGTCTCGCTCCTGTGCCCATATGTGAGCATCTAGATTTCAATCAGCCTGCCTTGCAAACATTTGGAGCATTCCACATCTGAAATGACTGGAGCTTTCCATCACTCCTGATACTGATAGCAGAAATAAAATTACCTGCCTTTTGGAAGATGCCTCATGTACCAGAGCATGAGCCATAGGTCTGGGCTTGCCTTCTTGCAGTTAGGAGGCCCGCCCATATAATGAGCCATAGGGAAGATGGCAACCACTCAGGTAAGTTATGCAAGCCTCCAGCTGTTTCAGGGATTGTAAATCAGAACTGTGCCCAAACTAAAAGCCTGATTTAGCTTTGTGGCTGTTATAATTGAATTTGCCTTCTCCACAAACCCTAGTCTTCAGTCTCCAAATGCAAAACTATGAAGAATGCATTATCCAATGTCAAGGATATGACAGCTCTAAGGGAGAGTGCTTCTCTAAGAACATGTTGAATAGTTCTTCTGCATGGCTTTTAATCCAAGAGAGAGCAGGGTTCCATTTATTTTGATGTGGGTTTGCTGTGCTTTTCCTATAAAACCCCAAGTGATCTTTGTACATAACCTATGGCTTTAGTTCATTGGCTACTGAGCAGGTTGAAAAGTAGCACACAAAAGGAAACCACTAGGTTGAGTATATAGTTGTTATAATTTTGCTCATTTAAGAGGTTTATATCCCCCTCCCTTTTTGCCTGACAACTGGCCTCTGAGGAACTGCTATGGTAACCATGGAAGTTCATTTTGTCCAAGGCCACTTGTCACAAGTATTACCTCTTAGCTTTCGTAGATTTTTTTAAAGTTTTGAATATGGTTAGAAGTATTGAGCACAGAAAGAAAACTAACACTTGTGGTTCCTGTTTTTAATCCCTCGTTATTATGAAGAATTCAGCACCCAAGTCCTTTTGGTTTCAATAGAATGGAAGATGCTTTGTACAGATTTATGGTGAATAAATCTTTCAGCAATTATTATTAAGTTGAATTGGCTATATAAGAATTTAAGATGAGTAAATACCCTAAACGTACCAAATCCTGTTTGATCTTGGATGCTAAGCAGGGTCAGCCCTGATTAGTACTTAGATGGGAAACCACAAATGAATATCAGGTGCCAAAGGTTATATTTCAGAGGAAATAACTAGCAAACCCATCTGTGAGTATTCCTTGCCTAAGAAAACCCTATGAAATTCATGGGGTCTCTATAAATCAACAGGTGACATGAAGGTACACACACACACACAATGCTGGATTGGAATAAAGGTGTTTCTAGTACAGGGGTGTGTTTATGATGCAAAATTATAGTGCTATGATCCACTTGGCAACATCTTATGGAATCTTGAGATTTGTAGTTCAGGGAGGGGTGCTTAGAATGCTCTTTCAGAGGGCACTAGTGCCTACCCAAACTACAAATCCCAGGCATGACAGTTAAAATGTTGTTGTTGTTATATTTATTTATATCCCACCCTTTCCCTAAAACTGCAGCTCAGAGCAGCTTACAAGATTAAAAACAGTACAGTTAAAAACATAGAAAAGTGTTACATTAAAACAGAATTAAATTATTGCAATATTAAAACAGATTGCAAATAAAAGAATAAAATATAGTTTAAAAGATAAGTGTTTAAAACTCATTTAAAAGAATGCAACACCTAGCCCACTCTTTAAAAACTTTCTGTTTTAAATGCCTTTCTGAATAGTAAGATCTTAGCCTGCTGGCAGAAGTATAACAAAGAAGGTGCCATTCTGGCTTCTCTGGAAAGAGTTCCGGAGTCTAGGGGCAGCCATGGAAAAGGCCCTCTCTCGTGTCTCTACAAACTGTGCTTGTGATGGTGGTGGGATGGAGAGAAGGGCCTCTCCTGAGGATCTCAGAGCCTGGGCTGGCTCATACAGGGAGATACGGTCTGCCAAATAACCTGCACTTGAGCCATATAAAGCTTTATAAATTATAACCATATATCATAGTGCTATAAGTGTGTAGCATGAAGGGGCCCAGCCCATAGAACTGTGCAGTAGTATTTGGTTTCATTCATTTTTTTAGCCTCTTTTGCTGAAAGGATACCTTCTCTCATTTAAAAACAGTATGTGGAATGATGGCTAAAAGACTGTATTGACTTTCATGAAAATAACCTCATGGCCTGAATCCTGTTAGGGACTTATGTCTTCATAACGGGACTTAAGTCTGCAAGAATTAAAAATGGACATTTTCCTAACATCAATATTTAGTAAAGAGTTGCTGTTGCATTACTATGTAGAGGAGCGGGCAAAGTGTCCAATGCACATTAGGATAGAAGTGAATTGGGAGCAATGCGTTACGATCTCCAATAAGCAATTGTGCCACCACTACCAAAGTTTGTGTATCAGTCTCATTGTACATCAGGACACCAGCTAGGAGTAACAATGAGCACTGGGACACTCTTCTCAGTTTCATGTAGCACCTCCGCTAAGTATACATAAAGTTACATAATGTACACCATGCTGGAGGATTCTGTCCAAAGTCTGTATTCTTTGTTGGTAGTAGAGGCCAATTGCTACAATGTCAGCAGGGTAGTAAATCTGCACTGGATTTTAGTTTAAATTTTAAAGGAGATATCCAAGGTACTAAATCCATTTTGGAGATAACTCCTTTAATTCTAAACTGAATAACTCCTTTAACTCTTGAATAACTCCTTTAACTGTAAACTGAAAATCTGGAGTAGATTTACTCTCCACTGGCATCAGACTAGACTATGATTAGACTACTATGATGGGATCTGTGTGAGGCTGCCCTTGAAAAGTATTCAGAAGCTACAGATAGTGCTAAATGCAGCAACCAGACTGGTGTTGGGTCTACATTTTGGATACCATATAACAGCAGTTTTACAAGAACCACACTGACTTCCAATTTGTATCTGAGCAAACACTATGGTGCTGGTTTTGACCTAAAAAGCTCAAAACAGCTTGGAACCAGGATATCTGAAAGACTGCCTCCTCCTTTCATATGAGCCTTCCTAAAATTTGAGATCTTCAGAGGAGGCCTTGTTGAGTGTCCCAACACCTCATGTATTTAGGTTGGGATGTATATGTATTCATACACATATGGTAGCAGGACTTTCTTTGTGGCAGCACCCCAACTGTTGAATTCTGTACTCAAGGAAATTAGGCTGGTTTCATCTCTTTTCAGCTTCCAGCAGGTAGCCAAAACAATAATGTTTGACATGGCCTTCAGTATTTTAAGTCTATGGGAGACTTGAAGGCACACACACACACACACACTATCTGCTGTCTGCTGGAGTCTCGTGAAGACAGTTGGATTAAATACACCTTTATTTGACTGAGTGAGAGACTTACTACTTTCATAAGCATGAACACATTGCCGAAGACAGTTAGCCCAGATTTGGGTGTTCAGAGAGCCTGAGTAAGCACATGCTTCATAAACTCCAAATTGCTCAATAATTCTGGAAAACATCAGACCATTCTCTTGTGGGATACATCCCTTGGAATGGTTGTTTCCATTTCTGCATCCAGTCATTCCTTAAATATACCAGGTTTTTGGTCCTGGTTTGTTGCTGGTTGTAGTGCTTTACCTAGCCATAGTGCTAAATTGATCTCTTGCTATACCACTTCAGCACTATGGGTCTATACTTCTAAAAAGGAGTAGGCTGAGGAGGGGCATTGATCTGGTAGATGGACATGGAATTGGCAAAGGTCACACCCTTGTTCACAATGTCAGCAGCAGGACCACCCAAAAATACAGTGGGAGGAACTGAGACAAAATATACAGACATGTGACAATTACCATATCTGTATCTCAAACTCCTGAGTAAGTGATGGTGGTGGTGATACCATGTAGCTGAAATAAAAATTTGTAGTTAGTGTGGAAACATACAAGAAAAACAGTGGGACACAAAGATCATTGTATGGATATCAAGGAAAAAACCCTGGTAAGTATACTAGAATTCCCACCAAATCCTAGGGAACCCTTAAGTTACATATTGATGGGACCACATGTATTCTAGATTATTCTATAGGTAATTCTTGGTTATTCTATGGGTATTCTATAGGATATAGAAAACGATATCCTCCAACAACCCCAATTTGCCAGGGGGTACTCCTGATTAGTCCTATACTATCCCGCTTTCTCATCTGCTTTTAAAATGTCCCTGATCCTCTGTCCTTCCACTTTCTGGCAAAATCCTCAGCTTATTTCAATTGCTGCAAACTGTTCAAAGTGCAGAAATATTTGTGCAGAATGAAGGAGAGAAGCCCTAAAGCCAGGTTTCTATGTTTAAAACACAGCTAACCTTATGTAATTTTTTTATCCACAGTTTCAACCATTCACAGCTTGAAAATATTCACAAATAATATAAATTCCAAAAAGCAAACCTTGATTTTGCCATTTCATATAAGGGACACCATTTCACTATCTCATTGTATTTAATGGGATTTGAGCATCCATGGATTTTAGTATCCACAGTGGGCCCTGGAACCAAACCCTGGGCCGACTGTAGCAGTTCTGTGTGTTCTTCCTTATTAATAATGTTTGCCCTCTTATGGCCTGTCCACCCCTTTTTATTATACTGATGTTGCTCAGCCGCACATGTCCCAGTTTTCATCTGTGGAAAGGTTGCAGGGTATGCAAGACTGAAACCAGCATATTCCTGTTATAGGACAAAACCAAAAGAGATGAAATCCTATCCATGTCTGCTCAGAAGTGAGTCTCATTTGGGTTCAGTGGGGCTACTCCTAAGTAAGTGTGCATAGGATAACAGTCTGAGTAGCAAGGCACTTTGATGGTCAATTTGGCCAAGAGCTTCTTGCTTTTGAATTCACCTTTCATATAAGGTTACCTTTCATAAATACTTTATACACCCTATAAATAATTAGTAGGTGTTCTAAATGCATTGTAGACTATGCCAGATGGGAAAATTTAGCTCTAGCACAGAAGCATCTGTATAGGAATAATCTTGAACTAAGTAACAATGGGTTAATCATTTATGGAAAATGTATCAACATGTGTTGGGTTATGGGAGAAGGCCTTCTCAGCCATGGCACCCCAACTGTGGAATGCTTTCCCCCGGAAGGCCCAGCTGGCATCTACTCTCCTGTCATTTAGGCACTAATAGCCTTTGCAGACTGCCCGAAATAGTGCAAATTGAGGCCACTTTAACTGCCCTGACTCATTGCTAGGGAATCATGGGAACTGTAGTTTATTGTTGCACCAGAGCTCTCTGACAGAGAAGGCTCAATGTCTCAGAAAAAAAATACAGTTCCCATGATTCCCTAGCACTGAGCCAGGACAGTTAAAATGGACTCAATTTGCACTATTTCGGGCAGTCTGCAAAGGCCCTATGTTAAAACCTGGCTGTTCATCTAATCTTTGCATCTCATTAATTCAACCTAAATGCAAGTATACTTAGTTCTAAAAGCTTTTGAAGCTTTTAAATCCATTTTAACTTATTGTTGATGTTTAATATGATTTTAACTTATGGTACTTAATTATTGTTTTAAACTTTGCAACTTGTTTTAATGCTTTTTGTATGCCACTCCAAAATCTTTGCTATAGGGCTGGATATGCAGTCATCCATCCATTTTCACAGGAGACCCGTTCTGGATTCCCCCCCCCCCCCCGCAAAAATTGAAAATTGGAAATATTCAAGCCCCATAGGCTTGAATAGGTGTGTGTGCTCGTGGGTGCCTGTGGGTGCATGCCACAGGCACGCCCCCCATTTTGTCCCCCTCCATTTGCCAGTATCATTACATGCAAAAGTATGTTTCCATTCAGCTATGATGTGTTGTTTTTTGAGAGATTCAAAGTCTTGCCAATTAACAGATTAACATACTTTTGCATTTAATGATACTGATAAAACATGTATTTTGTCTAATATATCTTTGTTTAGTGAACATGAAGCCCCTCCATTTGCCGCCCGTGAACAGGTGAGGGGCGCAAACTTCAAGTCCACGAAAATCGAGTAAATACAGTAAAGGCACCAGATCCCTTCTGATTTTGGAAGCTAAGAAGGGTCAGCCCTACTTGGAAGGGAGATCACCAATAAATACTAGATGCTGTAGGCTATATTTCAGAGGAAGGAACTGGCAAAACCACCTGTGAGTATTCCTTGCCTGAGAAAACCCTATGATTCATACCATAAGTTGACAGGCAACATGAAATAATAATAATAATAATAATAATAATAATAATAATAATAATAATAATAATAATTACAATTTAGAAATGTAAAACATTAAATGTTAAGAATAACAAAATTCATTAGAAGATTATACAAACAACACAACTGTACAGGACATAATTAAAAGCCCACCTCATTCAATTGCTAAAAGCTTGGGGGCACAAAAATGTTTTCAGTTGCAGTTTCAGTTGAAGGAGAGCAAGGAGGAAGCTATTCTGGACTACCTTGGAAGAGAGTTCCAAAGACTGGGAGCAGCCACTGAAAAGGCCCTCTCCCTTATACCCACCAAATGAGCCTGCAAAGGTTCTGCGACAGAGAGAAGGGCCTCTCCAAAAGATCTTAGAGCTCTAATGGGCTCATAAAGGGAGTTGCAACAATATTTATGAATGTTTAGTATTAATGTGATGGCCAGTGTGGCATAGTGGTTAGAGTGTTGGACTATGATTCTAGGTTTGATTCCCTGCTTGACCATGAAAACCACTGGGTGACCTTGGGCAAGTCACATGTTCTCAGCCTCAGAGAAAGGCAATGGCAAACCTCCTCTGAACAGATCTTGAAAAGAAAACCCCATGATAGGATTGCCTTAGAATCACCAAAAGTTGGAAACAACTTGAACTTGAAGGCACTCAACAACAACAACAACAAGATTAATGAGATTTCTGCTAAGAACACTAATAAGACAATTTTTTTGTTTTGTTTTTGTAGCTATTGGTGAATATGAAGATCTAAGGGAAGAAAACAAGAAAACAAAAGAAGAGGTTTGTACCTGTTTCTTATGATTAAAGATACTGTGCGACCTTGGTGGAATCAGTATTTTGTCTTGTTACTGAAGCTGGTACAGGGTGATTAAAAAAGAATGGTGCAAAACCGAGTAAGAACGGTTTTACTTTTGCAATCTTTTTGAATCACCCAATATTGTCCAACTTTCCCCAACTGGAAGCTCTCTGGATGTGTTTGATCATCCCTAGACAGATATATGTTTTTCTACTGCAAAATCTTAGCTGTATATAAAAATATTTTCACCTGCTTCCATAAATGAAGCAGTCTTTTGGTATCACCATGGTTCTGAAAGTTACTGATGCATACGTCCAAACTCATCTTATAGAAATGCCTTGATGAGACGAACTGAAAAGGACATAATTTCAATACAAGCTTTTGAAACAAAATAATGTTTCCTCACCAGACAAAGATGGCAAAGAAATCATACAAGAAAAAGGGGTATTGGAAATGTGATGTTAATCACATAGTCTATACATTGTTTTGAGCTGGAGGAGAGGTCTGCAGATTGTAAAGCAGGCTCATCAGACCATAGCCTCAATGGTCCCAAGCTCACTGGGAACAGCAAAGGCAATAAAAGAGGAACAATAAAATTTGGTTGAAAAGCTATTGTTTTTTTTTAATGCTTTTATTTAAAGACGTTTTTAGTTACTGAAGTAGATGTGTTCCCGGGCATTACATTTAACAGTAACCTTGCTACTAGAAGCAGAAATAATGGCATAGGCATACATCACAAGAGTAGTTCAACATGTTAAAGCAAAGTTTTTATTCAAAACTATCAGTATGCACGTGTGAAATTATCTTCAACACCACATTTCAAATGAGTTAATTTTCATCCTATCAGCTTTCTTCACTGTCCAGCTTATATAGAAATGGGAAATACAATTACATGGACAATCCTAAATGTAGTATTCAATGACGTATCTTTACACTTCAGGATCTTGTCTAGTTCCTTCACAGCTACCCTTCCAAGTCTTAGTCTTCTGATTTCTTGACTGCAGTCTCCATTCTGATAAATGACTGATCCAATGTATGGAAAGTCTTGAACTTTTTCAGTGTCTTCATTGTCTGCTTTAAAGTTGTGTAAATCATCTATGGTTATTACTTTTGTTTTCTTAATGTTCACCTGTAAACCTGTCTTTGCACTTTCTTCCTTGAATTTTTTTCATTAATAGTTCCAAGTCTTTGCTATTTTCTGTAGTAGTATGGTGTCATGTGCATATTGTAAACTTTTGATGTTCTTTCATTCCTCTAATTTTCAAGCCTCCTTCCTCCAGGTCTAATCCTACATTATGTTATATGTTCAGTGTACAAGTTAAACTGATGGGATGATAAAATTCAGCCTTGTGATCCCTTTCCACTTGAAAACCATTCCATTTCTCTGTATGCTGTCCTGACAGTAGCTTCTTGTCCTGAGCATAATGAAATGTTGAGGCACACCCATTTCTTTAACAGTGAGTCATAGTTTTTCATGATCTACACAATCAAAGGCTTTGCTATAATCTATAAAGCACAGGCTGATTTTCTTCTGAAAATTTTTGGTGTGATCCGTTATCCAACACAAGTTTGGACTGTGATCTCTAGTGACTCTTCCTTTCCTGAACCTAGCTTGGACATCTGGCATTTCTTGCTCCATGTATGGTAAAAATCTTTGTTGTAGAATGTTCAGCATTACTTCGCTTGTATGGGAGATTAATGCAATAGTTCCATGGTTACAGCAATCATTAGTGTTCCCTTTCTTGGGCTTTGGAATGTATTTTGAGAGTTTCCTATCTCTGGCCTACTCTTTGGTTTTGCTTATTTGTTGACAGATTTTAATTGGAATTAGAGTAGATTCTGTCTCTGTAGCTTGAAGCAGCTTTATTGGTATGCTGTCTGTTCCTGGTGAATTATTTATGTCAAGTGCTCTGGGTGAAGCTTCCTCGTCACTTTCTAAAACTATAGGTTCATTATCAAATGGTTCTTCCTTTAATGAATCTGTCATCCTATCAGCTCTTTTATATAGGTCTTCATTGTATTGTTTCCATCATCTTTTTATTTCTACTTGATCAGGGAATGTGTTCCCTTGGTGGTCATAGAGCATCCCCATGCTTGGTTTAAATTTCTCTTTGATTTCTCAGATCCTGTGGGAAAGGTCTCTTGTTCTTTCCTTTTTTGTTGTCATATTTTATTTCTCTGCATTGATTGTTATAATAGTTCTCCTTGGCCCTGTACACAGATTGGCCATGTACACAGATTGATGACGACCAATCTGTGTACATGATTGGGTATTGGATTTTATTATATGGATTGTGGTTTTTTTATTATTGTTATGATTTTATATATTGTATTTTTTATATATTTCTCTGTAATCCCGCCTCGATCCGCAGGGAGGGGTGGGAAAATACAAATAAAAATTATTATTATTATTATTATTATTATTATTACATACATTGTTGAACAGTTGCATTCAGGGTTCAGGGTGTTTATATGCAGGGTTGAAGGTACTATGTAGGGTTGAAGTTGGACTATCATGACTTGTTTTTGCTCCAGTTTTTAACTCTAGAGCATGCTTCAATCTGGTTCCCACCCACTTTTGAGGCATGCATCATCAAGACACCCCAGATTCAAAGCGGGTGGAAAACGCTTTATTTGGCCTGTCTGTTTCACCACATAGTCTGTATGTTGTTTTGAGAAAGTATGGCTTCAGATTATTTGTTCAGATTATTATTTGTTCAGATTTTGCATTATATCCTTCAACTATTTTTGTTACATTTCTCCTCATTATTAATGCTATCCCATTTCTTCTTAGATTTTTATTTCCTGAGTAAATACTGTGTAATTATCTAGCTTATCTGACTCAAAATGTCCCATTCCTGTCCATTTGAGCTTGCTCACTCCAAGTATTGCAATGTTTGTATCTTCCTTTTCTTATTTTGCTATGTCTAGCTTCCCCGATCCATGCTTCTCACATTCCATGTTACTATAATACATATTGTGTAGGTTCATACTTCCCTTTCACCTTTGAGCATGACTCTAGCCGAGTCCAGATGTGTCAAAAGCCACAGTGCTACTTGTAGTTGTCCTTTTCTGTACCCCAGCAGCTGAGTGCCATCCAACTTGGGAGTTTCATCTTCGGACACTATGTCTTGTTTCATTTTGGATTGTCTCATCATAGAGTTTTCATGGTAAGAGACATTCAAAAGCGGTTTACTGTGCAATACTAACAAATGTTAGTTATGGTACCACTTCCAATGTTTCCACCAATGGCACTTCCATTGTTTCCACGTTCCAGTTCCCACTATTGCTGCTGCTCAGTAGTTGTTTGACACATTTAGTCTAGTCCTTCAGCAAAAGCCTGTCTGATATGGGAGACCTTATAAGCAGCACTGCTGCTGTCAGAATAGTCTCACAAGAGCACACAATCCCACCACCACAGAAAGGTAGTGCCTAGACAACATAATTCAGAACCCAACCTAACACCACAAATTGGCCCCAATTGCCTACACCAGGAGTAGGCAACCTTTCCCCTTTAAGGGCCGAGGGACTTCAGCTCCCAAAAGCCTCAGCCATGTTGCCCAATAGTCCCATGTTGGCCAATAGCTCTTGGGATTCTGGGAGCTGAAGTCCCTGAGCCCTTAAAGGGGAAAGGTTGCCTACCCCTGGCCTACACCATGCATACAGCAATAGCTTCCAAAACCTTTTCTGAAATCTTTTTGGCAGTAATAGCAAGGAAGACTACTTGGCTAGTGATATCGGTCTCTGTGTGTAATTTACACATTAACTGAAACAAGAGTTGCCTCAGACATTCCTTTCAACAAACATACAAGAAACCTTTTCCTGGAGCCATTATACTGTACAAACCACACTCCAGCCCCGGCCAAACATAATGAGCAATATTCTGTTGCTATACAAAATTGAAATAAGGGGAAGTTTGTCCCTGTTTAGTTGAGATAACAAACTTGTGTTTTACCATGTGTTTGGCCAAAGGTCAGTAGTAAAACAACTTTCCTCTTTCCACCGTAATTGCAAACTGTCAGCTATCAGCAGCTCCACAGTATGCTACTTAGATCAGAACTCTTGTACAAATAGCTTATTATGCATGCTTTATCCTAATCCTGGATGGCATTTATGTGAAAGCCAGAACATGAGCACATTGGCCAGTTTTTCTCCTGTGCTATTGTAGTTGCTCTTTGCTTTTGTAGTAAATGGATCTTCAAATGTGATTGCCATGAGCTAAACTGAGTATTTTGCCTTATCAAAGTACCTTATCTTTGTGAGGTATACAGTGGTATGTAGAACTGTTCCTTCTAGACCAAAAACTGCACTAGATAGCAAGTTCAGTGGTATTTGCCTCTGAATAAACATGCATAGGATTGTAATCAGGAGGGAAAGGAGCCCTGGTGGCGTAGTAGTTAAATGCCTGTACTTCAGCCACTCACTCACAAACCACAAGGTTGCAAGTTCAGTACCAGCCAGGGCTCAGGCTCGACTAAGGTTTGCATCCTTCCAAGGTCACTAAAATAAATACCCAGCTTCTTGGGTACAATTAGCCTACAGTTGTAAACCGCTTAGAGACTGCATAGCGCGGTATGAAGCGGTATATGAATGAAGCTACTATTGCTATTGCTATAGGGGCAATAAATCTGATAAACGAACAGCTGAAAATGTGTAGCTGCCAACACCCTCTCTCATTTACACATGACTCTAATTGGAAATACAGTGATTAAGTTGTGATCCTAGTGGAAGAAAACAAAACAAAACAAACAAAACAAAACAAAAATGGAAAGCACAAGGGAAGAATGAAAGGAGACAAAATTCCATGTACTATACAATGGTCAAAACCTTCCTTTTCTCAAAAATACAACACATTTTGGCCTTATCACCACTTGGCTTCTTCAGCAGCTATTCACTTATCAGAAATTTCTGGAATTACAATCTGTACTCTCTATAGAAGTGGACCTGTGAGTATTAAAATAAGCTTTGTCACCTTTCATTCTTCCACTGTGATCTAAATGGGCCTACATGGCAGATGGTTGCTTTTGAAATCATTGGAATTCAATTTCCAAATCATGAGACAAATTTAATGTTAGCCCCAACTAGAGTAAACTAGAGTAAATGGATTAATCAGCACTTATGTGTCTCATAGACTTCAGATGCTATAGGTGGGCCTAACATTGGATTTAATCCCATTTGTTATAGGATTTAAGTGACATGATTTAGAAAATGGTGTGAGGTTACCATAATGTGTATTCTCTCTTCAGCCTAAATCCATCCCTACATTAGAATTGAGCATGATCATAGTGAATGTTTTCAAATTCCTACTTTAACCAAGATTTGAAACATAAGTTCAATGCATATATGTAAATATTACTTGCGAGAGAACATGAGAAATGCAAGCCATAGCTAGTACCCATGCGGATGCAATGCTTGACTGTAGTTAAGACTGAGAAGGGAATGTTTGGATGAAGATTTAAATCAGGGTTGGGAGAAAGGATGAGGAGGTAGTTCACAAGACTGTGTCCAGCTCCCATTCCTTTAATGATCCTTAACAGATGAATGACAATAAAATCTGCATCAAGCCAAATTCTAAAAGAGACAAAATAGCAACAGTTATATCCAATCTTAACAGATTTTGTTTTTGTCTTTGCTAGTTACATGTTGCAATGAGACTGTTATTATAAACCATTGATTTCAATTGGTGGTAGAAAATAGCTTTAGAGTACTTAATTTTCTATTCATAGTCATCTTGTCATTAAGTAAATAGTACACACTATTGATTTACAGCAAAACTATCTATGTATTCAAACATCTTAGGCTGATCAATATGAATCACTGACATGAATATACAGGATACAGATTTTTTTTCATACTCAAAAGGCTTTGGCATTGTGTGGCTGTTTTTGTGCATTTGAGTTAAGATTGGGGAAAGAATACTTTGTTGGAGATAGAGCAGCTGGCATCTGTGGATTTGTTGGCCTTGACCATCCATTTTCATTCTAAGATATAAAGGGTTGTTTCTAAAGGATGGTAGGCAACTCCATTGTCATTCAAGTCTTATCTGTTTTTTGAATGAGATGTTTTAATTCCAGCATCTCTCACAGTTGAAGCTCATTCTGTTCTGCTATACATTTGGATGCAGACAGTGATCCTGAAATGTCAATTGAATTTGGACTTTATCAGATCAAAACTAAGTTAAGTGTTTTCCAGTTGAGCTTTTATATATGTGTTAGTTATCTTGGGGATGAGAATCCCATTGCAAGCTTTCAGTGTACTAATAAATGAACCATGGGAAATCTGTAATCAGGATCCTCCTGGATTATCCTTAAACTCAAATTGAGACATAGCTGGCTGAATCTAATGGATACAAGGATTCTGCTGGAGGGAAAGTAACAATTCCCCCTCCCCCCAGTTTTTGAAGTTGTTTAAATTCCTTAGGAAAGCTGTTATTTGTTTAGTGGGAAAGAGTGGGGAGATGTACAAGGACCTTTACAACCTTCTCATCTTCAACAGCAAATAAGTGATGTGTCTTGGATTAGTAGGAAATGGATTTGCAAGGAGTTCTCACTCAGACCTTGGGCAAGTCACACTTTCTCAGCCTCAGAGATAGACAAAAGACAAACTTGATCTGAACAAATCTTGTCAAGAAAACCCTGTGATAGATTTGCCTTAGGGCCACCATAAGTTGGAGGAACATGACAACAAATCCCCCACCTCTCTGCTAATATCTTGGCCTTGATCCAGCTTAGCTTCTTCCTGCTATGGATGCTCAGAACTTCAAAGCCAGTTAACACTTGAGCATGAACAGTGGTCCCAGCAGGTGTTAGTCAAGATATACATATGCCCCCTCCAGACCCAGAGGCAATATGTTTCTGTGTATCACCTGTTGAGGATGAGTGGGGCAGGGGTACAATTGCATTCATGTCCTACTTGTGGGCTTCCCTTGGGAAACTTTTTGGCTATTTTATCAGGCTTTTGGTCTGAGCCATCAGGGTTGAATTATGCTCTCATATTTTAGCCTAGTTTCCCCCTTAATCTTCTTTGCGTATACTGTGACTACATGGAGGGGCTTCACCTACCCACTGGCTCTTCTCCCAATGTCTACATATTTGCTGACCCTGATTCACTAAACCAAAGGATGGTTTATCCAGTATTAATCATACCAGTGGGTAGACCCATTGATATCAATGGGACTTAAGCGGTGACTTACAAGCCCCATTCAGTTTCATGGGTCTGCCCTAATATTGGCTTTCATAATTTATATAATCACTTGTCTTCTCATAGCTTGCATATTTGGTCTTATAATGATAGTAATGTAAATGTAACTGAGTTGAACTTGAGAATGGGATTTCTAGGCCCTAATAGCCATACTTGTATGCAAGCGAGGTACTGACATTACTCAAATGCCATATTACTGGAGAAAATGATGCTCTATTTAAGGACTGGTAGGGGGCCTCCTTTCTGCTGAAGCCATGGAGCTATCCAGAGTGCTGAGCCCTATCCCCTAGGCCTAGATAGTTTCAGTGCATCCTCTGAAATCTGGAGTAGAAGGTGGAGCAGATATACAGGAGATTCACCACAACTATCATGTGAGAAGCACAACCTGCCACTGCTCAGTTGTCTTATCTATTTACATGTTCTGGGGTTCATTGGAATGCTGGTTGAAATAAAAAGTAAGATGCCCTCAGAAAAAGAATAATTCTTGATTTAGTTAAACTCTTGATGAAATAGATGTGTCATTTAAAGAACAGCACAGTGACAGAATACTAATGTGGGTGTTAAGACAGTATCACTTATGATTGTAAGCAACCTGAGGAGAAAAGAGTCGATCACTCAAGAATTAGTCTGAATAGACAAAAATGGCTTAGAACTAGGGTTGCCATTTGTCCTAGAAAACCTGGAAAATCTAAAAAAAAAGGCCTGGCTGGCTGGGGCCAATTGAAGCAATAAGTCCTGGATTTCTCTTTCATCGCAGGCCAATGGGTAGATTAAAATGTGGCAGTGGCGATGGAGCAGGAAATCATGCAAGAAGACTGGGACTGGCTGGAGCCTCATCCTATCATGCAGGCACCAGTTGCTACTGCACAGGCATGGCACTGCCACCTTATTCTTCCATTACCTCCCCTCTTCCCCAAACAGGCCCAGAAGGCAAGAAAGGAAAGGAGGCAAGCAGAGATGGCCTTGTATTATGTGGTGATTGTGTCAGCGGCTTGAGCCTAGGGCTAGGCAACATGGTGAAACTTCACTTCCAAACAGCCTTAAGAGAGTAAGGGAGTCCCTTTACTCTCTGGGTCTGCTTGGAAGCCTCCCTGTTTTCACACCAGCTTGGAGGGGGGGGGGAGAGAAGAAAAAAAGAGCTCTTAGCTTGGTACTATATTCAGGGATAGCTGTGTTGGCCAGTACAATAACATGCAAAATCCACAAAACAGTGATACCTTTATTCGGTCAACCAAAATACATACTGAGGTTGAAACATAATGGCAGAAAATGTTTCAGAATCAATATGGTGAATTTGCATAATCAGAATGCAAATTAATAACATGCATAATTATAATAATTTGCATAATATGCAAATTGGATGCCCAAATATGAGGGCCTGGAATATGGCAATCCTACTTAGAACAACAATCTCATATAAACACACTGAAACAGCCACAAGCATCTCTGATTGTGCAGATAAGCCCTAGACCAGCAGAATACGCCAGCTTCCTGGCAGCTTGCGGACATGGCATACGCACAACGCATGCCCCCAAGATGCTGGGAAGCCGCCCAACTGACCACATGGCAGCAGCTTTTTGGCACTCTGGTGATGTGGCATTTAGACACCACTCGCCACAGGAGTGTGGAAAAACTGCTGCCGCAATGGAAAAAGCAGCTTTTTCCTGGTGCAAAAAGGAGTGTTTTTCTGCCACTTCTTTTTGCCATTAGGAAAACACTAGGTTGGGAGTGTGGATTGCGGTTGCCGCAGCCCTAGCCTGGCGATCAAAGGGGTAGCGTGATGCCTCTCCTTTGGGGTTGTCTGTTTCACCCCTTAGAAATGTCATCAGGTTTATGGCCAGTATACTTTATGTTTTTTACAAAAAGAAAAAAGATGAATAGCAGCAACACAACATTGGCTAGAGAGTACACTGCTCAGGAACTCAAGCTGAGGCCCTGGGCAGTAGCCAGAAACTGGAAGCATAAACTTCCAGTTGGACAAAAGCAAAATAAGATTCGGGTTTATTGTTATTTCATACATCAAGCAAGCCAAAAAATAAATAAAAAAGGGGGGGACACAGAAAAACAACAACCCAAAACATTTTTTAATCTTTGGCCTTGCCATATCATACAAACCCACTCCTTTTCTTACAACTAAAGCCCATACACAAAAGAGTTAGTGGAACACAAAGAATAAAACATGGACTTTCAGGGAGGGGAGAGTGTTATTTATTTTTCAAGGTCTTTCCCCCCTTTCTCATTTGAGGAGGTGCTTTTGACATGGTTGGACCATAATTGAAGTCAAATCAAAAGTTTGTTTGAGAAATAGATGGAAATATCCGTGTACTTCAAAACTGTCCTTTTTTCCCCAAGTCAGAGCTTATGTTTAACATGGTGAACCTTGTCAGAATTATGTACACAAATATATAGTGTATATTCAAAAAAATAAAAGCAATTTCTCCTGTACAGTTGTTTTTAACAAAATAATCTGGCCTTGAAGTTTTCACTAGTGGAGGGAATAGGGAAGGCCAGGAAGAGTACCATCTTGCCCCCTCCTGAAGTGGCAATGGACCAAGGAGGTATCTATTATTTCATATACAGTCAACCCTCTGTTCTCGTGGACTTGAAGTCTGCAGTTTTACATATTCGTGCAGGAGTGACTTCTGTTAAAATCAATGGGGTGCACCCCTGTGCATGCCCACAGGGGGGTCCAATTCAAGCCTATGGGGTTTGAATATTTGCGAATCTCCATTTTCTCAGGGGGGCAGAATGGATCCCCCATGAAAATGGAGGGTCAACTGTACAATGGAAAAAGCAGTGCTGTGTTACCTTTATGGGATTTTTACTGTTCTACCACAGCAAGAGAGGGACGCAGTGGCCCATTTTTCAACATGACGTTTTAGAGATTATATAGGCCACGCTGACCTTTTTTCCTATTTAAAGTCTTCTTTGGAGTTTTCAAAAATGTGATTTTTAAAATTGCCTGTACCTCTGTGTATATAGATTAAAGACCCACACTTATGTCCCATTAAGCTTTATATTACAACAAGTCTTTGGTTTTAACAACTCAGCAGATATAGAAAGATATATGGCACAAACAAATGAAGAAATTATGAAGAAGGCAGAACAATGCATATATTTACATTGAACTTGCAGAAATCAAGGCTTTTGCTTCTGTGTATTTTCTATTTAGAAAGTGGGTGTAGTGGGTTGAGTGCTGGACTAGGACTCTAGAGACCAAGGTGCATCTACACCAGGGGTAGGCAACCTTTCCCCTTTAAGGGCCAAGGGACTTCAGCTCCCAGAATCTCAGGAGCTGTTGGCCAACATGGGACTATTGGCCAACATGGCTGAGGCTTCTGGGAGCTGAAGTCCCTCGTCCCTTAAAGGGGAAAGGTTGCCTACCCCGATCTACACTGTAGAAATAACCCCACTTTAACTGCCATGGCTCCATCCTAAATAATCTTGGGATTTGTAGTTTTGTGTGACACCAGCACTCTTTGTCAGAGAAGGCTAAAGTCCTTGACAAAGTACAACTTCCAGGATTCCATAAGATGGTGCTACAGCCCTTAAAGTGTAATTAAACTGCATTATTTCTACAGATGCAGATTTCAAATTCCCACTCAGTCATAAAAACCCGCTGACTAAGGAAGGCAATGGTGAACCTTATTGGCCAAGAAAACCCTGTGATCATGTTGCCTTAGGGTTGCCACAAGTTGGAAGTGACTTCTTAAAGAATGTTTTCCTTGGCTTATACTACAGTTAGAACCATTGGGATTTTCAGAAGATGGTGTTACCCACAGCTTCCTGTGTCTCCCCAGTTTACTTGGTAGATTCCTCCAAGCATCTTAAACAGATTTTGTATGTGGGGTGGGGAGAAAAAGGCAAATGTTTATCACTTCCCATCCTATTCTGTTGATGGGAGGCCTTGAATACGTTGGTTTTGAATTCCTCTCCCCTAGCCCACAAGACATCTGGGAGGTCCTTTGTGATCCTGTGGCCAGCTACTGAAGCACAACCAATTGATGCCTAATTCCCCCCACATCCCCATTGTCCCTTTCCCACCAATTGGCTATGGCTGTTCATGTGTCCTGGCACCAGGACAGTAATGTCATGGCATAGTAGGTCAGTCCAGATGATGGAGCTGAATTCTTCTGTCCACTTTGACCACACATGAAGGTGTAAATTGGATTTACCAAGATTCCGGCTATTATTTTATACACACACACACACACACACACACACACACACAAAATAGACAGATGGAGGGAAAAAGAGGAAGAAATGAACTTAAAGTTGGAAAAAATGTGAAACAGATTGAAGCTGAAATTGACAGGTACATTCACCAGTACTTCAAGTTCAAAATGGAGATAATTTACCTTCAGTATAATGTCCTAGCCATAGCATATATGAAGTTTAGAAACTACTGTAGTTTCAACGTCATGTTACATTTTATATGTGGCCTCTTTCTAGTAAATGGAAGTGGTAACCATAATATCTAGTAATTTCGGCAGAACAATTTGGGATGATCTTTACCATCCTTTATGATTCCTTCTCATAAAGTTTGTTCATAATTGTCAACGTTTGGGATTAACAATTCAAGTGTCCTTGAGGGCCTTTGCAGACTGCTAGAAATAGTGCAAATTGAGTCCACTTTAACTGCCCTGGCTCAGTGCTAGGGAATCATGGGAACTGTATTTTTTTCTGAGACATTGAGCCTTCTCTGTCAGAAAGCTCTGGTGCCACAATAAACTACAGTTCCCATAATTCCCTAGCACTGAGCCAGGGCAGTTAAAGTGGACACAATTTGCACTATTTCTGGCAGTCTGCAAAGGTCCTGAGTGAGTAAAATAAGAGTAGTTCCTCCAACATTTAATGCTTTGTTTTCTCTTTTCTGGTCATTAGTTCCCCCTGAAATCTTAATACTATAAATTAAATTCAGAGTACTCAGTAACTTTTTACAAGCAAATTCTGAACTGTCCTGTCTTGTCCTGTCCTTGAAACTGTCCAGATAACAACACACACACACACAAAAAAGGATGATGTACACCATGGATGTTCTCTGTATTTGTGTGAAAATTTTGCAAAAGGGAAAATGAATCAAATAAGGACATGACCCATGGTTTTCTCATTATATATTTTCAGTTATTTTACTCTTGTAATTTTAACTGAATTCCTGTTCTATGTGTACTCTAACCACTGTTGACTATGTGAAAATTGTTTTCATTGTTTAAATATGGCACTGTCATTGTATCTTTCTGCAGTGTGACAAAATCAAACAGGAGAGAGATGAAGCAGTCAAACGGTTGGAAGAATTGCAAAAAGGTAAGCAGATATTTGACAATGTATTAGACCAGTTGTGTTCTGACAGATTAAGTGGACAAAAACCAATTAGGTTTTTTTTATGAGTACAAGTACTGATGATGATATGGATGTTATCTAGCTTTTGGTCAACTGTGTTGTTATGTTGTCAATTTCCATCAAGTCAATTTCAACTTATGAGTGAGAGACCTCCAAGACACCCTCTTGGAGGTCTTGCAAATGCAGGACTTCATTGTTATTGTGGATCACATTTCAAATGAGTTGATCTCTTCCTGCCAGCTTTGTTCACTTTCTGAGACCCATGCATAGAAATGGAGATACTATAGCATGGATGATCCTGACTTTGTAACCTAATTATATATATTTGCACTTGAGGATCTTATCTAGTCCTTTCAGAACTGGTCTTCCAGATTCTAGTCTTCTTCTGATTTCCTAACTATTTTGATTGATATCTGAGTCAATGTATAGAAAACTTTAACTATTTCAGTGATTTCAATATTATATAAGCAATTCGAGGTCATTATTTTTGTTTTCTTAATGTTCAGCTGTAACTGTGCTTTTGCACTTCTCCCACTTTTCACACCTCCTCCCTCTGACTGTAATTTTGCTGTCCATATATGTTCTGTATATAAATTAAATGGACAGGCAACATGTGATAAACTGCAGCCTTGTCTGACTCTCTTGCCCATTGGAAACCATTCTACTTCATATTGGGTCCTGACAGTATTATCTTGGCCTGAACAATCTATACAATCCATATACAGTGGGGCCCGCATAAGGCAAAAACCGTGGGACCTCAAGTCCTGTTCTTCCCTATGGCTGCACACTCTTGCGTGTGGTGTGCACGGCACAGGCACAGGCACCATTATAATGTCTAGGGGCTTGTCATTGCATGAGCTCAAGTCCACGGATGGTAAGCCCACGTATGGTACAGGTGCCTGATGACAAACTGATAGAAATGCAGTGTTGATAAAATTAAAGTTAAATAAATAAATAAAATAAGCACCCTACCTCCCCCCATGGTCACCAGATGTTCCTTATTACAAGTGATGTCCCTTATTGAAGGCCCAGATACCTTGTCCCTTATAAAGCTGGCAGGTACCCCTTATTATAAGAGATATCCCTTATTTGAAGGTTGGAAAGCTTTTCCTTTTATATAGACTGGAATACCAAAATTCCAGCATTTGGGGATCTGGGCATTTTGAGAAAATATTAGGTCAAGTTACAGGAACAACTGAGGGCGTGCGAAGCTCACTGCCAATAGAGTTAATTATGATATGATTAAAATGGATTCAGGTCTGTTAATGCATGCTGAAAAAGAAAAGAAAAGAAAAGAAACCAAGGATAATTTTCATAAAGACAGAAAATTAATTGCCAACCCCGTTTGTCATAAATTTTGACTTCCCTTTTATTGATATTTTGAAAATCTGATAACCCTCATACCTCCTTCACCACAATAGACATTTAGATTTTTCTACATTTTGTTGTGCTGTAATCTGGAAATGAAATGGATTTAATTGTCATTGTTACCATTTGATACACACAAAATTTTCAACACACCAAAGGTGTAAAAGGTTTGTATGAAGACACAAAAGGGGTCATTTCTCCCACTCACTATTCATTGTATTGCTTGTTCCTTTTTAGTTCTATTAAAAAAAAAACAGTTAAGAAAGTAATAAAATGGCTTAAAGTTGAGGGGAGGTCAACCCAAAGGACTTTACCCCCCCCCCCCCAAAGTAAAAGAAGTAATTAATAATTATTAATTATTATGTTTAAAAAGTACTCGTAAAATGTCAGCCATTTCCCCCTCATTGACACTTGAAGTAACACATTATGGGTAATGTGTTAATATTTCTAAGACCTGTGAACATGTAGATTAGGAATTGGCAAATATGTGATCATAAGACCAGGGCCACAAACATCCCCTCCCCAGGACTTTGTGATCCTCCTATCATCCATCACACCTTTCCCCCAAATTGGAACCAATTTCAGAGACGGCCCGTTTTTTTTGGCCAAAAACAAAAGATGAATTGCCAGGAGAGGCAATTCCCCTTCAAATCAGTCTTAGGGCTTTCCAGTACTATTTAAAATCAAGAAAAACATGCTTATCAAAAGCAGTGGCTTCCAACCACTTCTGGTTTCTGACAATTTGGACAGCCTTTGCAGCTCTGGAAGGCTCTTAGGTTCATAAATTTCCCCCTATACCTTCCATCTGGGTCCTTTTTGTTAGAAGGCTTTAAAAATATTACATCCATTACCTGAAAGCAAGCTACATAATTTTATACTTGGGGAATTTGCTTTTAAATGTAGGCAAAAATCCAACAGTCATAGTTTTCCTCATCACAGAAATGTAAGAAACAGAGGATACCAACTGAATATCTGATGATTCTGTAGACTTTCCAAAGCAGAGGACAATTCTTCAGTGGAAACCAAATATTCTGGCTACAATGTCAAAGCATATTTCAGCAAACGTCCTGCAAAAACTGTCATGGAAACCCCGTGTTTCAATTTGGACAGGTGTCAAGTGTGCAATTTAAGCCCTCTTTGTACATAAGGTGTGGAGGCATGGATAGCATAGCACATACTGGCCCTGCCTACAATATTCCTGTGCAAATGCAAAGTGTTTGGAAGTTAAAAATATGTTACTTGCAGTAATTCCTTTTTCAAACAGCAAAGGTATAATTACATGTTATGTCTGTAATTTAAGGATAAGATGGGTATACCTCAGTTAGTAAAGTAGATGTGTTCCTGGGCATTACTTCTTTAACAGCAAAATTGGTAGCAGAAGCAGAAATAATATGGAAAGAATAGGGAGAGGTTCAAAAATGCCTCAAAAAGGAAGAGCAATTCAACACGTTTCAGCAAGCTGTTTATGTTAAACGAAACAACCAGGTCAGATAAAACTTACTTAAGCTAATAAACATATATTCATTTTGAACTTTCTAAAGACAGCTTCTTCCAAAATGCATGCAGGAATCACTTTTTCTTTCACCAGCATCCATTTTTCTTATCATTCCCATCTTAATGGCCAGCCTTTTAGATCTGTGCTTTTAACATACTGGGAGCAGCTGGTGAGACATGCTTATCTGCTTTCCTGTTTTCTCTGTTTTGCTGTTCATGCATGTTCAATAAGGAATTCTGGAGGCAGCTGCTGTTTACCTTTCCTGGTGTAAGCAGACATTGTTGTAAGCTATAGTAATATCAGCTAGACTAAAATACCATTCTTTCCCAGCTCAAGCTTTATTTTATTGTTTACTGAACTTAAGCTGCTGTAAGCCAATACCAAAACTCCATGTTTCCCAGCTCTCCTTTACCACCCTCCCAATGCTGATGCTGCTAGATAACTTCCAGATACCCAGTGGGTGAGGAAGAAAAGGGGCCTGGTTGGGCATATAAAGCATTGATAAAAAGGAGCTGCACTGTTTCCGGTGGTGCACAGAGGATCAACTAGCTGTGTTTTGAGCAAACTGCACAAAACCCAGCCACAGTAGCGAGGATTAAAACTGTTTAAAGATACTAACAGAACTGAGGCTGCTGGAAGATACTACAGTATAAGTACCTCCCTGGAAAAGGGGGCCTGGAGATACCCAACAAATACCCCAAGTTAGGTTCCAGCTTGAAGTGAGGAAGAACAGAAAGAGCAGATGGGACTGGGGACTGAAGGGCAGAGAGAGGATCCACTCTCACTACTCAGGGGTCTGAGGGCAAGAGCAACACCTACCACCTTTTTAAAATAAATTTAAAATAAATTTTAAAAGTCCTTAGAAGAAGGAAAAGAAACCCAGTGATATAAACAGTAAGAACTATAAGAGAAATAGCAGAAAACAGTACCTTAATTGTTACATGGTGGCTGTGCGGAGGGAGCAAGGAGTGAGGAGAGGATGCGTGAGAGAGGCATCGCAGACTGTGATATGGAAGGGGAGTGCAGAGATGGAGAGAGGTTCTACAGTCTGCAGAGCAGAGGGGGGAGAAGGGAGGAAGGAGAGGAAAAGCACGGTCAGTGAGACGGAGAGTGGAGAATGGAGCCGCAGTCCTGGATATAGTGGAAGAAAAGTGGTGGAAGGAGAGCTAGGATGCGACCTCAAGTGTGGAGCAAGTGAACAAAGACATGGCTGAAAGTTACAATGCAGAGGAAGATGAAAGGAGAATTAAACAGTGAAAAAATTGCAGATGAACTATAGAGAACAGTGGAGGAAAATAGAATAAAGAGTAAAGAGAAGTATAACTTAAGAATAGGACTTAGAAGAGTGTATGAGGAAAGCCATGCCTCAGAACACAGAACGAAGAACACTTCCAAACTAAGGAACTCAAGGAAGAGTAAGTAGAAAATAGAAAGGAAGAAAATAAAATTTAAAAAAAAATAGAAGGAAAGAACTCAATTGTTGTAGTTATATACAGAAAATTTAAGAATAGCAAGACTTAAAAAGGCATGAATTGAATTGATTTGGGATATTCCGTGAAGGAACTGATAATGAAGTCATTATTGGGGAATAAAAAAAATAAGCTGATAATATTGTTTGTAATTTGAAATTTGCTTCTATATGCAAAAGTAGTGAAGAATACATTCTGGTGGGGAAGGGGATTTTTTTATAAAGTAGATGTAAAGTCCTTGTTGTTATAAAGAGATAAAAACAATTAAGAAGTGTTACATCCCATTAACTGATAAGACTTTATTTGTACAGATGAAAGCATTAATTTTGATTTGATGAACTGTTGATTAAATATTTTTAGATGAATTGCTAAATAATGGTGAATGAATTTTTGAATACTTTTCAATTAAGGTATTTAAAATAATCATGGGTGATAATCAACATATACAATAATCAACATATACAATATACAATAATGGCAACAGGAAGGAAAACTCAGACAACTATACAGGCTCAGAGTCTAATACAAAGAGAACCATCAATAGAAATACTAGAAAATCCCGAACCAAACAGGTTTCTGTTAGAAGAAATAAAAAACTCATTAGAGTAGATATAAGAGCAGAAATATGCGCAGAAATAAGATCAGAAATAAAGGAATTGAAAGAAGAAATTAAGGTAGAAATACAGTAAGAATTATATGACTTTAATAATAATAATAATAATAATAATAATATGGTTTATTTATATACCGCCCCTCTGGCTAACCAATCGAGGCGGTGAACAACAGAGTACCTTAATACATTACAGCAAATTAAACAACAATAATACAATAATACATTGCAGCAAATTAAATAATGTCCTTCCCTTCTCCCCAAACAACCAACAAATAACAACTTAAGATCCCATCCCTCATTCCTACCCCCCACCCCCAAAACAAATCAACAAACAAACTAAGAACAATTATTAAAATACAGTACATTAAAAAAATACAATGTGTGTAATTAAGATGATAGACTCTCCCCAGTCTCTCCAATCTCCATAGCACAAGTACTTGCAGGGGCCCAGGTGTTCTGGCTCTCCCTCCAAGTGTCTCTACCGGTTTGGGGAGGCTTACAGGGGCATTTTGAAGCCCAGTGCTAATGAGGGCTGAATGCTACTCCAAGACGCCCAAGTGTTGATAGTCAGGGAGGGCAGGGCCCTTCAGGGTCCAGTATCCCTTCCCGAAAGAGACACTGCCGCCGCGAGCGCCACCGCGGCTACTGTCAAATCCACGAGAGAGAGGATGTTAGAAGATCAGGCTCTCGGGCAAGCACACTCCCTCAGGCTTCGCAAGGGTGCTGGGGGAGATGGTGTCCTGGGCTGGCTGGCTGATATAGCCGCCCCCGCCCTCCTCGGTCCCGCTGCTCCGCCGCCGCTCAGGTGGAACTCAGCTGGGCAGGCACACGCCCTCAGGCTTTGCAGAAAGCTTACAGAAGATAACAAGAGAAATGAAGGAAATTAATACAAAAGTGTCAGAAATTTATGAGAAAACAAATGCTAGAGAGAAAAACCAACAATATTGAAAAAACAACAAGAGGAAGAAAACTGCAAAGCAACTTTAGAACTACGGTTCAAAGGAAAAGCTTTGAAAATAAGAGGTTTACAAGAAAGATATAATGAAGATTTAAGCATTTGATTAATTCCATCACTGGCACAATATATTGAATGGCCCATGGAACAGCTTGATGTCAAGATAGATAAATACTACAGGATCAACTCATAGGTGGCTACAAACAGAAATCTACCAAGGAATATAACATTCATTTTGTTAGAGAAAGGGTATGGGATTTGATTCTAGAAACAAATTACAAAAAGAAATGATATTGAAGACCAGGAAGTACAGATTTATAAAGATGTCCCATCTCAAATATTATGAAAAAGAAAAGATTATTCTAATCTAACACAGTATCTTAGACAAAAAGGTATAAAATATAAATGGGGGAAAATAGAAGGGGTTCTCTTCTCAATAGGACAAAGGAAATATGTAATTAATACTAAAAAAAAACCTAATGATTTTTTAGTAAATAACATGAAGGAGAAAAAAGAACAAACAGTAGAGGAAATGAGAGAGATAACACTAGAAACAAGGAGAAGGGGACAGAGGATGAAAACGAGATCAGATGAAAGAAACCAAAGGAATACAAAACAAGTGCAAGAAGAACAAAAAGACTCAGAAGACCCAGAAGAACAAACTAGCGATGTTGAAGAGATAGAGGAAGAAAAAGAATCAAAAGAAGGAAAAGTAGAAGAATCAGAAGAGGAAGAATTGGAGGAAGGAGAAGAAGAGGGAGAAACTGAAGAGAAAATAAAGGAAGATAAAAGAGTACAGGAAGAAAAAGAAAAAAACAGAAGAGAACATACAGAAACAATAACAAGGACAAAAAGAGAAAGAACCAACTTAAGATATTAAATTAAAATAAATGCATAACAAAAGAAAGTGGATATGTGTAAACTGATAACATGGAATGTTAATGGATTGAATTCAAAATTCAAAAGAAGGAAAATCTTTCATTATCTAAACAAACAGAAAGGGGATATAGCTTGTATTCAAGAAACCCATATTAAAAGTAAAGATATTTGACTCTTGGAAAATAAAAAACTAAACATTTTACAGCATCTAATGAATTATATAAGTAGAAAGGAGTAGCAATCTATATCAAAAACAAAGAAAAATCAAAAGAAATATTTAAAGACAAAGATGGACATTTCATAGCAGTTGAAGCAGAAATAGAAGGAGTAAGAACATTAATAATCAACATATATGCCCCACAAGGCAATAAAACAAAATTTTATAAGAAATTACATCAAAAAGTAATGACTATAATTATGAGAGATTAGTAACAGTAGGAGATTGGAACAGGGTAGTAAATCTAGAAGTAGATAGGTCCACATCAAACCCAGGGGAAAACATCAAGGAAAATGCCCAATGACAGCATTTGAACTTATACAAGATCTAAATCTGATAGATGCATGGAAGACAACACATGTAGGAATCAAAGATTATACCTTCTTCTCTGACAGATTTAAATCTTGGTCTAGAATTGATTTTGTATTCATATCTGAAAGTGTAAAGAAATATGAAAGGTGGAAATCCTTCCAAAGACATTATCAGATCATAGTCCAATCGTATTAGTAACAACTCAAAGGAAGAAAGAATACTCGTGGAAACTGAAAGAGTATATGTTATCAGATGAAGAGGTAATATCTAAAATAAAATAAGAATTAAAATTATATTTTCAAGAAAACACAAAGACAGATACCCCAATGCATGTAATTTGGGATGCAGGTAAAGTCATTGTAAGGGGCTTGATTTAGAAAGAAGAAAATAAACATTCAAAAAGAAAAAAGAATTGACAGATAAACTAGAAATTAAGTAACAAGAACTTAAAAGCAAACCTAATGATAAAAAGGTATACCAAGAAATACAATTATTAAGGAATGAGTTGAATCAAAATATGACACATGAAATAGCAAACAAAATTAAATACATTTTGAACATGCCAATAAAGTAGGAAAATGGCTGGCCTACAAATTGAAGAAATAAAAAGAAAAAAATAATATTAAAGCTTAAAAATAAAGATTAATAATAATAATAATAATAATAATAATAATAATTTTTATTTATATCCCGCCCCTCTGCCAGACAATCGGGGCGGCGTACAACATTTCAAAACATGAAAACAAATAAAATCAATTCAAATCCCATTCCTCCTTCCCACACCCACCCATCCCCCAAAAAACAATCAAACTAAACAGATTAAATAACAATAATTAAACAATAAACAATAATTAAACAATAATTTAAAACCCGCCAGCATTCTCCCCAGTTCCGCACCATCCACAGCTGCTCCCGGCTGCCCCAGGTGATGGCAAGAGGCAAGAGAGTCCTTCAGGGGCCTGAGTCCTCCAAGAGCACCAGAGCGCCGCCGGCGCCACGTATAGACAGTATTTCTCTTCCAAGGCTGCCCACTGTTGCCGATGGTTAGGGCTTGGGGGGCTTTGAAGGCTCAGCTCCCTTAGGGCCAGGTGTTCCAAGGCAGGAGGGGGAGGGGGAAGACTCTCACCGCCCGGCTCCTGTCCTCCAAAGTCCTCCTTCCAAGGCCTCCTGCTGTTGCCGATGGTCAGGGCTTGGGAGGCTTTGAAGGCTCAGCTCCCTTAGGGCCAGGTGTTCCAAGGCAGGAGGGGGCGGGGGAAGACTCTCACCGCCCGGCTCCTGTCCTCCAAAGTCCTCCTTCCAAGGCCTCCTGCTGTTGCCGATGGTCAGGGCTTGGGAGGCTTTGAAGGCTCAGCTCCCTTAGGGCCAGGTGTTCCAAGGCAGGAGGGGGCGGGGGAAGGCTCTCACTGCCTGGCTCCTGTCCTCCAAAGTCCTCCTTCCAAGGCCTCCTGCTGTTGCCGATGGTCAGGGCTTGGGGGGCTTTGAAGGCTCAGCTCCCTTAGGGCCAGGTGTTCCAAGGCAGGAGGGGGCGGGGGAAGACTCTCACCGCCCGGCTCCTGTCCTCCAAAGTCCTCCTTCCAAGGCCTCCTGCTGTTGTATAAAGAGTATACACAACAAATCAAGATAAAACAAATATTTTGGAAAACTATTCACAACAGAAGAAGCAACGCCAGAGAGAAATGTAGAAATAAGAGAATTTATAAGGAAAGAACCTATAATTTAAGAATTCCTCAGTTAACCAACAAACAAAAAGAGGAATTAAATGTGTCGATTACAATGGCAGAAATAGATAAAGCTATAATGAATTTGAAAGAAAATAAGGCCCCAAGTCCGGATGGCCTAACGGCAAAGTACTACAAAATATTTTAAAAAGAAATATTGCTACCATTATATAAGACAATCCAGGAAATAGATCATGACAAATTTCCAGAAACCTGGTGTCAATCATTTACTTCACTGATACCTAAAGAAGACAAAGATCCTGAATTAATAAGTAACTATCATCCAATCTCTTTGTTAAACCTGGACTACTAGATTTATACATCAATTTTGGCAGATTGACTTAAAAAAAAGTGTTAATGACTTGGATACATGAAGACCAAACTGATTTTCTCCCTGGGAGACATCTAAAACAATAATATTATAACAGTGGTAGACATATTGGAATTCTACGAAACACATAAAGAACAAAAATTGGGAATGGCCTTTTTAGATCTAGAAAAGGCGTTTGACAATGTCAATTGGAACTTTATGAAAATAATGCTGGAGGACAGTGGAATACGAGGAAGATATTTAAACTGGATTAATAACATATACAATAAACAAAGTATGCAAATAATTATCAATGGAGAGAAAACTAAAAGCTGTACTATTAATAAGGGAACCTATCTAAAAGAAAATGGATTAAATATGAGGACATCTTGAAAAAACAAGCAAAGGTAATAAAATCAAAACAAGGGAAGAAATACAGGAAGAAAGACCAGAAATACATTGGTTCTTATATTGACAAATCTGACAAAATACTAATGGAAGGAGAAAAACAAACAAAGATAACAAAGATCTATAGATTCTTATTAGAAATAGAAGTGAGTGGTGAACAATTAAGACCAATATGATCAAGTGGATACAGAATATTGGAAGAGAAAAACCATCAACAAGAATGTGTGGAAAAATAATTTAAAGTTCACGAAATGTAACAATCTAAAGGAAAATTATTTTAAGCTTTTCTTTAAATGGTATATAACACCAACCAGATTAGCAAAGATTCAGAAAAAAAATTGTTGGAAATGTAAGGATAAAATGGGCACAGTGTACCATATGTGGTGGCAATGTTAAAAAAATGTGCTTTTTTATGTGTTTGTTTGTTTTTGATGTTGAATTAAAACCACAATAAAAATTATTTTAAAAAAAGAAGAAGCTGCACTATCAGAGGCTTTATTAATGGAGGGTTGGAGCAGACAGACAGGAAAAAGCATCTCAATCTTGCTTTTCTCCAAAACGGGTCAAACCCCACCCCACCCCGCCTGCATGGCCCACTCCCAAGGCAGGCTGAATGTGCATGGCCTGACTGCATGGCATTGCTTCCCCACCATTTTGGGTGCCTTCCCACTGTTGCACAAACACACTGCCTGCAACCTCCAAGTACCTCTGTCAGAACCTGGCTTCAGATTCTGCCAGAATAGTGTTGGGGATGATGGATAATGAAGAAGGGTTGATGGAATTGTGTTGGAAGGTCTGGGGGGTTGGGATATGTGCAGCTGCTGGGTTGTTTTGATAACGGGTTCTTCGGAATATAGAGAACTGGAAGGGAGAACGGTACTCCTTGGAGCCATTGGTGGGGAATGAGGAAAGGTGGGGGCAAAGGAGCTGGGAAAATGAAACAGTGGGAATTGTAGATGGAGAGGGGTTTGCACGCCAAGAGACTAGTGGGTGGAGTGAAGATTCTGGTGGGTTTAATTAGGTGTTGTAAGGTGGGGGGTCAGTTCTGGCTTAAACGCAGTGTAGTAAAATGCTGACTTTGTGTGTTCAATAAACTAGTAATTACTGCAATTGGCTGGTTTACTGACTCCACAGAGTTCTGATTTTGCTCAACCTGACAACCTCCCATGACCACCCAGATGCCATCCTATTGCATGACTGGCCCTTCGATCAGCTACACAGTTACATGTGCAATGCTCTGCACAGGGCATCAGTACATTGGGGTGCAAACTATACACTGGCAAAGTACAATCATGGAGACCCCCCATACATACTCCCTTCACCCCATGTCTTCCTGGTGGACTATCTGGTTTCTGTATATTGTAATTACATTCATTGGAGTTGCCACATTTTCCATATTTTTTTATTTTTTTTTTTTGCTTTTCCAACAGCCTGTTTTTGCATTAGGGTGTTTATATGTAACAGCAAAGATGCACATCTTTCACACTAAACTGAACTATCATGGGTTCTGTTTGCTCCAGTTTTTAGTCCCGGAGTGTGGCTTTGATCTGGTTTCTGCTCACTTTGGATGTGTGTGTCATCTAAATACCCCAGCTTCAAAGTGGTTGAAAACCACTTTATTTGGCCCATCTGTTCCACCCTGAGGTGTTTCCAACTTATCACAAACCTGTCATGGGGTTTTCTTGGTAAGATCTATTCAGAGGGGGTTTGCCATTTCTATGCTCTGAGACTGAGAGTGTGTGACTTGCCCAAGGTCACCCAGTGGGTTTCTGTGGTCAAGCCAGGATTCGAACACTGCTTTCCAGAGTCATAGTCCCATACTACTACACTATGCTGGCTCTCAGCTATGCCTATATATATTTATATATACATTTTGTAGTGTAACAGTTACTTTAGTGTTACTTTACATCATGTGGGTCAAGTGTTGTGACCATGCATGGGCCCCTCTTCTGCTGCATCCTTCTATGGATGCTATGGTGATAGGGAGGTGGATGGGTGGAGTGTGTGCTTTTTTGTACATGCCAGAATCTTGGAGCCAACTGGAGTTCTTTTTAAAGCAATTGAAAAGGCAAGTGTTTTACTTACCTTTGAGAATGCTTACCACCACATATGGTACAGTGTCCCCATTTTATCCTTACATCTACAACAATCCTCCCCCCTCCCCCCCCGCCCAATCTTTGCTAATCTGATTGGTGTTACTGTATATACAGTACAATCCCACCTGCACACTTTGGTCCTCTGGGAGGAATTTGCTTCAGCCTGTTAAAACTAGACTGTTGACAACCTCCTAGAGGGCTTTTTCTGAAACCGCTCCCAGATTATGGAACAGCCTGCCGGACGAAATCCGTCAAATTACCAGCTTAGACAGCTTTAAAAAGGCTGTCAAGACGGATCTCTTCCAGCAGGCCTTTCCTGATTAAATTCCCAGCCAAGGAGTGAGTTCACGTCTTCCTGTTGCCACATTGAGCCACATTATTTATTGCTAGCGGGCTGCCTGTTAGACTGCCTTTTATTGTTCATTGTTGTGATTATTATAAATTGTTAACTTTGTTTATTGTTTTGTTTTAATTGTTTTAATTCTTATCATGTTTAATATTATTTTAAGGGGAGGATGGGTTTGAGAGGGTATATTGTGATATTTTACTGATGTAAGCTGCCCCGATTGCTTCGGCAGAGGGGCGGGATAGAAATAAATTTTTTATTATTTATTATTATTATATACCATTTTAAGAAAAGCTTAAAAGAATTTTCCTTTCGTTCCTTCCTAGCTACTCTTTCTGTGGTTGAGCCTCTGAGCTACTCCTTCTCCCTAGCTTTTTTGGACAGACTAGAGGCAGAATTTTCTTTCTTTCCAAGCCTTGCAGAGCAAAAGAAGCCTCTGCCTTTTTCTTGTTTGGTTGAGGTTTTACATTTAAGTACTTTTGTTGTTGCCCACATATGGAGGGTTCTGACTGGAACCAGAGAGGAGAATCATTTGGAAGTCTTTCTTTTGTGGTATGGAGAAAAGATAGAAGGACCACCCTCTTAGTTTCATATGATACATCTTAATGTATACAGTATTTATATCCTGAAAGCCAGCATGGTGTTGTGCTGTGAGTGTTGAATTAGAACTCTGGGAGACCATGGTTTGAATCCCTGCCATATCTGACATCCTGGGTTTTCTTTTTGTTTTTAAAATCCACTTCTCATTCATTTTACAGAATACTTAATTTGACAGTCACAAGGGAAAATAAGTATGCTTTTAAAAAACATTAAGGCTGAGCTCCTACAGCATAGTATAAATTAGCATAGTATAAATTAAAGTGATCCAAGTTTATTAATTTGAGTGTTGGACTCAAGGAGAACAAGGATCAAAATCCTGCTTAGTCATGAAAACCCACTGGATGACTTTGAGCATTCTCTCAACCTCAGAGGAAGACACTAATAAATCTCCTCTGAATAAATCTTGCCAAGAACACTCTGTGACAGAATCACCTTAGGTCTCCATAAGCTGGAAATGGCCTGAAAGTACACAATGAGAACAACATTCATATCCTGGAAACTGCATGGTGTAGTGTTTTAAGTGTTAGGCTAGGAAACTAGGATCTGAATCTCTCTTGGCTTTGAAAAAACGTGGGTGACTTTGGGCAAGCCATACTGTCTCAGACTTAAAGGAAGGCAAATGCAACCCTTCCCGCCCCCGAAAACAAATCTTGCCAAGAAAACTCCATGAAAGCTTCATCTTCACCTTCACCTTACAGAAATGACTTGAAGGCAAACAGCAACAACAACAGCATTCTACATTCTGCCTGTCAGGTTATTATTACAAGAATATACATATCAAATAGAAAGATATGTAGAATTGTGTCAAACACTGGGGCTTAAGTAGTGTTTAAAACTCAACTGAAACCAAATCAGCTTGTATTATAAGCAGCTACATACTGAGATAAACAAAAAGGTCTCTTCAACCTGTTCTGAAATTATAACAGTGTCGTCATATATCTTATATGAGGAGGAGATAGAGAACCAGGCTCATTTGCTTACTGTTCAAAGCCCTGGGTTTCTGCCTCTTTCTGCCTCAGATTCCCTCCTTATGGAAGATCAACCACATGCATGTAGCCATGCTTAAAGTCACTATGGCAATGTCTTCAACTGGTCCAAGGAATAAATATGCTAACAACACGGCCCCCTCTCTACCAAATATCCCGTTTTCCTCTTGTGTGATAATGGTTCTATTGATTCAGTGTGGTGTCTGGAGGCAACAAAGCACAGCTAATGGGAGTAGAAAGGCTCTCCTGAATAGCTTCTTGAGAGAGGAGATGACAACAGTCGCGCAGTCTGTTATGTTAGGTCTCTGTCACTATAGCATGTTTTGTTGGAGGATTAGTAATAGAAGGTTAAAACACACACGCGCACGCACACATACACACACAGTCTGTCACCTAATATATATTTGACAAAGACATTTACACAGCTGTTGTTTACATTGGTTAATAAATGCAATTAAGACATACTTTCGGCAAAACAGCCCTAAATTTTGGGTGTTATGAAATGATCAGGTGGTGTCACCTTGCGTAGCAAAAGAATAAGTAAATGTTCTAGTAAATCAAATTCCTGTAATGTGGGGAAATGGAAAGAATAAGGCATGCATGTCTACATGTACACCTTGTGGCATCTTTTTTTTTTTTAACAATACTGGGAATTTGAGAGACTGGTGGAAAATGTCAAGTAGCTAAGGTTTAAAATTCAAAAGTAATATTTGCTCTTGTAAAATGTCATGGCTTGCCTTTATCTTACCTTCCATGGGTATATTTCTCCTTCAAAAAAAAAAAAGACATACCTTGTAAATAGAGTGATAAAATACCAGGAATATTAGGATTTTACAGCAATAATGGAGCCCATTATTTAAACGACAATATAAAAGGCAATTATATTGATGAAGAGCTACATGGGCTTTGTGTCTGTGAATAAACTTGGCCTGCGCTCAGCTTCTATTTGTTCTCCCGGCATAAACACATATTGTGCGTGATTCCTGTTTAATGGGGCCCAGTTTGTATGCCAAGCAGCTGCATTTTAGGCCCTATAGCGTGATTTCATAGCTCTCTGAAAATTGGTTCTATTCAGCACAAGAGATAGAAGGTGTATGGAGGGGGGGGGGGGGGGAGAAGCTTCAACACACAATCATTTCTTTTCAATTGGAGCCAGAGAGGTTGATGACAACATGACCATTGTGTGATAATGATAAGACCACTAAGGATCTGTACTTCTCATCAAGGCTTTCACACAACAGCAGATACAATTTAATTCACTGCTCTGTCAGCAGTGCTGATACCATTATGCCGTCTGTCTCCACAGTTATAATCACTGTCCTCCGAGAAATGCAGTTGAAATGATCTTGAGCAGTCAAAGAAACTCTCAATTAAGGCTGCCACTTCCAATGTGTCAGATTGTGTCTTATGCACTTGGTCCAATTTTCACTTCCAATCCTGTTTATTTACAATGTCGGCCAGTAATTACGCTTAACGTGTCATTTAGTGAGGGTGCCCCTGCCAAGGAGATTGTTGGGTGCTGCGGTACCATTGAGTGGGAGTTCCTTGCAGTCAATGCCATCAGCGGCTTTTAGTCCCTGATGGGATGTGGTAGTAATGTTGATAATGCAAGTATCACGCTCATCAAGTCATAATTAGATGCCACTCAAATGTGCCACTTGTAATAACAGTGTTGATTCATGTTTTCTCGGTGACTGCAACTACTAATTAGTTAAGTGGTTTTTGGTTGGCCTGCATTTGCTGCATATTATTATTACCCCTGAAAAAATGTTGAGGTTGGAGAGGTTTCTGGCCACTTAGTGTTGCTTTATGAATTTTAATATCATCATAAGAAGAACTTTGGGCAGTCTTAGGAAGTCTCTCCCTCATTTTTAGTATTTAATTTTTCGCTTTTTTCACTTCTTGAGTTTAATCATAATTGCATGTTAACTAATCTTAAAGGAATCATGAGTTATTTCTTGGAAGGCTGGCCTTTAAGAAAAAAATTCACATGAAATCCAGCCATTTTAAATAAAGGGGTGCAGCATGGTGTAGTGATTTGAGTGTTGGTCTACAACTCTGGAGTCCAGGGTTCGATTCCCAGCTCAGCCATGAAAGCCACTGGGTGATCTTGGGCAAATCACATGCTCTCAACCTTAGGGAAAGACAATGGCAAACTTCTTTGAAACAAATCTTGCTAAGAAAGCCCCATGATAGGGTTGCCTTAAGGTTACTATAAGTTGAAAATGACTTGAAGGCACACACCACTGTCTTTGATGTACAAAACATTTTTGGATAAAAAGTGACATTCTTATCACTTTTTCTTTTTATGTCTTTTTAAAGTGGATTAGACCAGATGAAAGAACCAGAGCATGGAAGTGACTTGAGACAAATAACTAGTTACAAAAAACTGTATCATGACTATATCATTAAAAAAGATAACTACATTATCTTTGTAGTTTAACTATAACTCTTTCACTTAAATAATGTCAGGGTACATGGCCTCACTATTTGGGTGTTTCTTATACCATGGATGTTCAGCTTGCTGCATTCTATTTTTTTAAAAAGAAACTTTAAAGATAGCTACTTTAGTTACTTTTGGAGAATAAGAAAACAAAAAAGAGCTTTAAAAAAAAAAGTTGCACTAGCTCTCCAGGAGAATTTGGAACTCTCATTAATTATTTTTAAAATTAACCTTCCCAGCTCTGACTTGCTACATTCATGATGCATTCTTTTTGTGTGAATTGTGTGTCTTCAGGCTTCACACATGTGTGTTATGTAAATATTCAAAAGGAATTACAAATTCTCACTCTTCGACACGTATTTCTGCACAATGTGCATACTTCAAACTTGCCCTTTCTCTATTTATACTTTTCATATAAAATTTATTATATGTACTCTCTTTCTCTCTCCCGCCCCTCTCAAAAAAAGACAGGCATTATAGAACGTTACAAAATGTTCTGTTTGGATGGATCAGCCTGTATGTTTTGCTTCCTGGCTGTAACTCTTCACTACAGGTTTAGGATAGGAAAGGATTATATGTGTGTACTTATAACAAAGTCCTACAGAGTCTATTGGGCTTACCTTCAAGTAAGTGTTCATAGGCTTGTGGCTTAAGTTAGGTTGGCTGGTGACTGTGATTTTCTTCCCCCTGTGGCAGGTAGACCAGATTGCTTGGGGAAATTCATCCTGTTTTGCTCAACTCATTCCATTTTCTGATCATATCTCTGCATGGAGCACAGTGCTTATTCCAGTTCTTGGCTTGTGGCACACAGCAAAAATGTGTGGCCTGGGCTGACCTAATAGAAGATAAGCTTCTTAAAGTACAGGAATTTGTGTGGACATTTTTCATTTTTACATTTTTTGATTGTATGATCTCAGCATAGAGAACCCCTGTGAGTCGGACTACATTTTTAACTTGTCTACATGAAATGCTACTGTCGTGTGGTGGTTCTCTAGAACCAGTTGTCACAATGCATCTCACATCTTGCCATGTCTTTGTTTGTCTCTTTGTCCTGAGACTGTTTGCATCCATCCCTGTGCTGGTGTGGTGCCAGATGCTGACAGAACTGAAAGCGTAAATAACAATTAAAGCAAATGAAAAAGTGTGAACGGGAAAGAGAGTGTCATTGGTCTCCTGTTGTTTTCATTGGTGGCTTGTGGTTTCCCTGTCAGTGGAGTGATGAAAATGCTTTGGGTGTTAGAACTTTTAAGGAGCTATCAAAGAGGTTGAACACCTAGAATAGGTCCAACAATTTGGATAACTCCTTTAATTAATTAATTAATTCATTCATTCATTTCTATGCTGCCTTTCTTGCAGAAAGGGACCCAAGGCAGCTCACAGATAAAATAGTTTAAAAACTTCACAATAAAAATTTAAAAACAAATAAAAACAGTATAAAATTACATCAAACATACGAAGGTTAAAAATATAACTAAAGCACACATAGTTTGAACTGAACTTTAAAGTTTAGTCTTTAAAGAATGGATTCACTGTTTTAAACATATGGAAGCCACCACTGGTCAGTATACTTTTAAAATGTTGTTGTTTTTGTTCTTGTATGCCTTCAAGTCATTTCTGACTTACGGTGACCCTAAGGGGAACCTATCTCAGGGTTTTCTGTGGCTGAGAGTGTGTGACTTGCCCAAGGTCAGCCAGAAGGTTTCCATGGCCCAATGGGGATTCAAACCCTGGTCTCCAGAATCATAGTGCAACATTCAAAACACTATGCCATGTTGGCTCCTTTTTTTTTTTTTTAAGTTTTTTTAAATATACAAAGGCTTAAAGATCTTGGGTTCAAATGTGTTACAGAACACTTCTCCTCTGTTAATATCCCATTTGTTGTTGCTTGTTGTTACCTGCCCATGAGTTGACCATGACTCATGGCAACCTTGTGGATTTGTGACACCACCAGTAACCCCTGTCCTTCACTGTTCTGATCAGGTCCTGCAAACTCAGTTCCATCTCCTCCGCGATTGAGTCTATCCACTTGGTGTGCAGTCTTCCTCTCTGCTGCCTTCTACTTTCCCTAGCATTATTGTCTTTTCTAATGAATCATGCCTAATCATGATGAGGGAGAGTTCAGGTTTGGTCTGTTCAAGAACCCATTTGTTTGTCTTTTTGGTTGCCACCATATTTTCAGCACTCTTTTTCAGCAGCGCGTCTCAAATGAGTTTTTCTTTCTTTCTATCAGCTTTCTTCACTGTCCAGGTCTCACATCTGTATATGTTGATGGGGAATATAATGGCCTGGACATTTCTGACTTTGGTGTATAGCTTTATACATTAGGATCTTGTATAGTTCTTTCATTGCTACACTTCCATTCCTAGTCTTCTTATTTCTTGACTGAAATCTCTGTTATTATCAGTGTTTGATCCAAGGTATGGGAACTCTTTAACTCTTTTGATTTTCTCATTATCTAGTTTGAGCTTCTGTAGATCCTCCATGGGCATTATTTTTGTTTTCTTATGTTCAGCAGTAACCCTGACTTTGCACTTTCTTCTTTTATCTTCCTTAGTGATTGTTTCAAGGCTTCAATGTTTTCCAGTAGTAGTATGGTGTTGTCCGCATATCTGAGATTGTTTATGATTCTTCCTTCTATCTTCATTCCTTCTTTCCATAATGTCTGTCAAAATACACCTTATTAACAATGTCATCTGTATAATATGTTTTTATAGCATGGGCATAAAAGAAAGCATTGGTCTGAATTCAATTATAAAGAGCTGCCTCTTGGATGTTTTCACATGAGATTGATGGGAGATGGTACATAGAGAGTCCAGGGTCGAGTTAGAAATAATATATGTAATTTTTTCTTGTCCTTCACAAGAAATGATGTCTCAACAGGTTGAGATACATTGGCATACTGAAACTCCCTGTCCAAAAAGAAAGAAAGTCAGAAGAGTCAAACTCAATGATTTTTTTTTATTTTTTGAGTGAAAAAATGGCACCCTCTTTACCATTTCATTTTAGTTGATTTTGTGCAAAAATTAATAAATAAAAGAGAAAGTGGAGGTTCCCCCCCCAAAAACCCCAATGATTTTCCCAAAAAAACCACATTCTGGGTACTTTTTCCCAAGCTCCTCTAGTGTTTCACAAATGAAATTTTCACACAAAATAAGAAAAATCATTGAAAAATGTGCAAAAACCCTTGTAATAAACTACCTCAGGGTTCCATGGAACTCTAAGCTTTTCTGAGAGATTGCTAAGGTCTTGTGAGAAATCATGATGGGGACATATTTTGAGCTGTAGATATAATAATTCTATGCAGGGGTTCACTGATGCCTCAAAATTATTTCATGGTTTCCTCCAAGGCAAAAAGATTGAGGGAAACTGATCTAGCCCAGTGGGGAGAAAACTTGAACATTTCTGTATTCATATGTGAGGACAAAGTAAGTAAAAGTCCTACATCCTTCCTCCAGGATTTGTAACTAGGACATAGGCAAGACTTGACAGAGTGATCTTAATGGGCCAGATTCCTGAGAAATCCAGAACCTGCCACCTCACTGCAGCCAGGGCCAAAGATGTAGGACTATGTTGTCCTTAAATTGAGCAGAAAAGTGGAAACCATGCTCCCACAAGGAGATCTCCATTCATACAAGAGCACCACAATTTATGATAGAATCATAGAGTTGAAGAGACCACAAGGGCCATCCAGTCCAACCCCCTGCCATGCAGGAAGTCTCAGTCAAAGCATTCCTGACAGATGGCCATCCAGCCTCTATTTAAAGACCTCCAAAGAAGGAGACTCCACCACACTCCAAGGGAGTGTGTTCCACTGTCAAACAGCTCTCACTGTCAGGAAGTTCCTCCTAATGTTGAGGTGGATTCTCGTTTCCTGTAGCTTGCATCCATTGTTCTTGTCTCCCAAGGACTTTAGGGTTGCTTTCCTGAACTAAAAGAAAAAATACTACATTTTAAGATGATTTTTCTGCTGTTGGTTCTTTTAAATATTTATGCACAAAGATGCTGTTTAACACATAGTGCAGCTTATAACAATTTTTAAGGCAATAAGGTGTCCACTAAAAATAGTAAACTTTTCTTCTGAGCAAACAGTCATAAGGAAATACTGGAAACAATGTATATCATGTTTAATATTAATGTAATTAATTAATTAATTAATTAATATATGTCCATGTGTGTGTGTGTGTACATAATTTTTTAAAATAACGGCTGACATGGAAGTTCAAGTAGATATTCATAATCATAGGATGAGTTTTCTGAGTAAAAATGGGAGAAGAGGGTAACTCATGACTCATATCAAACTCTGTGTGAATCATATTCTTTCCCCCATGTGCTCCAGTTTCTCACATGGTTATTGAGGAAGTCAGCTGTATACAGAATCACCTTGAAATTGAAAAGACATGCCGTGAAAGTGCAGAAGCTCTGGCTACTAAGGTAAGATTAAGTTTACCTTTTTCTGTTTGAAATGCACAATATTAGTGACAAAAGTTTTTTCAGGTTACTGAAAGCTGTTGTTGTTTTCCTAAAGTCATAAGACCGCTTTACCAATCTCTTCTGATCCATTGGCTCTCTGAAGAAGCTTTGTGATCTTCACAAGGGAAAGCAACTGTAGTCCTGTGCATATCTACTTGCAGTACTGCACAAAAGACAACTGTCTCCTAAATAAACATGTATAGAATGGAAGGCTGCAATTGTTGACTGATTTCTTAGCATTCAATTATATTAAATAACATGGGATTTACTTCTGAGTTTCTTCTAATTTGTTAGTATGAGGAACATCGCACTACTCGTAAATGTCTCACAGGAAGACCATATACTTGTAAAGCCTTGCTGAAATTGACACCTTTTGTGGGAAGAAGGTACACATTTCCCATATGCAGAATGTCCAGGGCATGTGAAGCATGTGCTCTCATCACAGTCTGTAACAATATTTCTACACAGAAAAGACTTCAGTGTAGAAAATAGTACAACTTATATATACATTGCCACATTAGGATAACTGCATATGCATTTGTTGAAAAATCATCATTTGGTAGATACTTGTATGCCACAGTTTGCAGGTAGGTTTCCATATTCTTTTTTTGTATGGAAGAGCTTATGTGGCAAACTGCAAAATGAATAGAGATGAGGAGAAAAGAGTGAACAGTGATGGCCCTACCAATAGGCAAAGGGAAGCAGTTGACTCAGGCAGCAGATGCTGGGAGGTAGAAGCAGAGGCTGAGGGAGAATGCTGAATGCCCCAGGGCCTGCCATGTCTTGTGGTGTGCCTTCAAGTTGTTTCTGACTTATGGTGACCCTAAGGAAATCCTATTACAAGTTTGTTTGGGTTTCTTTTTTTTTCCTTTTGGTTTTTGGCAAGATGTGTTCAGAGGGGGTCTGCTATTACCTCCTTCTTCTGATCCTGAGAGAGCGTGACTTCCTAAGGCCACCCAAGAGATTTCCATGTCTGAGCAGGGATTCCCACTTCATCACTTAAACCACTACACCATGTTGGCTCTCTTTTTACTGCCATATGCCTTTTAAACTAGTGTGCTTCCTTCAGGTTCAGTAAAAGATGCTGTCCTAATGCCCATGTTCAAAGAGGATTTGGCTGCCATTCCATTTGAAAATTTGAGAAATACTATCATGTAATACATACCTTTTTTAAAAAAAACAAAATAACCTCATTTTATATATCTGGGTAAAATGATAAACAAGTTTATAAATGTCCCAAGTATCCATGACATGAAAGAATAATGAACATTTCAGTGTCTGATTTAAATGGAAAAATCAGCCAGAGGATTGCATTTCAGGTGATTGTTTATGAAAGCAAACCACAGAGCAAGCGAAAGGTGACCTGTACTGCTCTGTTGATTGCATCTAGGTTGATGAATTTACCAAGTATATAATTTTCTATATTCCATCTCATCAGAAGTGCATTATTATTATTAAAGAATGATTTTATTTCTTTGTGATACACACACAGAGAGAGTTGTGAAAAACACATCTGAACCACTTTATCATCAGAAAATGGATTGCAGCAATTTTGCACCAAATTTCATTAGCAATGCTGGCTGGTCTGTGTGCATTTACACATCTCTCCCCTACCCAAAGTACTGCAGATATGGCAAAAATCACACCAGAAGGAAATCTTTTTTCATTTAGATGCATTAGCAATGTACTTTCTGGAGGTATTTACTTAATTGTTTGCATAATGATACTACATTAGGATTCATAAGATAGTCAATCAACATATCAGTAAGAAAATGAATTTATGGATGTAACTATCCTTTCTTTCCATTCTTTGCTTGTAGTGACACACACTGCCGGCTAAGAGACTAGCACTTCCCACGTCAAGGCTAACTTACCCATGATTATGCGGTGATCTAAGCAGAATTTCTCAGAATTTTTTCTGTCCAAGAGAAAAACCACTTAGGGGAACAGGGAGTGCACAGTGACTAGGAAGAGCTGCCATGAATCATGGATCGAGATTCATGGATCAGGATTTGTGCTGGAAGATAAGATGCTTAAGGCCTTCCATTTGGCAACCTTTTCCAACCTGGGGCCCACCAGATATTTAGGATAGAACTTGGAAATTCTCTTATATTTTTATCACAATTCCTAAGATCACTGGCCATGCTGGTTAGGAATGGCAGGGAAAGATTGGGAAAGTCTGCGCTATTACATCCTTTCCAAAGAAGGGATGCTTTTAAGCCTTCGGAGGCATTCCTAAGAAGGCAGAAAGAGACAAAGCAAAAGAATACTTTTGAGAGTGGAGGCTGAGAGTGGAGGCTGTAGAGAAAACAGTGTAAGTATTGGTGAAGACATTTCCAATCTCTGTCTAACTCTTTGCAATGGAAGGTTTCCTTCTGCCCCCCCCCCCAATCTTGGCTTATTTTATTGCTTCAGTAAACAAAATAAATACTTTTGTGGTTGTTTTTTTTTAAAAGACTTCATTATCCAATGCATGTGTTTTATCCACTGCACCCATTTCTCTTTGTATTATATAGAATGATGTGTTGTTATTGTAGTTTACATTTGTTGTCTGCCCTGAATAAGCCCCAGAAAATCAGGATGTAAATTTTTACATACAGTAAATAAATAAAGCATAAAACACTGTCTAACTGTGGAATTGAGGTTCTGAATCCAGCTTCAGACAGCAGAAGTAGAACAAAGGTTCCTTGCTTCCACCATTAAGGGCTTCCTTTGGCGAAAGGGTGAAATCTAATATTACTCAAACTGTGAGGTGGGCCTTCTTGGGGCAGCTGGAGGAACAGTGTAGGGAACAAAGTTAGGGTTTGCCAGTGGAACTGCAAATGATTGAATTGAATATTTGCATTTTTGTTCAGCTCATTAGATAATCAAGGGTCCCTTTTGCACCATGTAATTAGAGCACTGTGATTCTGATTTGGCTGCATGCTGTGGAATGCTGGGATTTGTAGTTTATTTTGTCACTAGAGCTCTCTGGTCATGAAATACCCCCAACTGCAAATCCCATAATTCCGTACAATGCTGCAATGGCAGTTATTGTAGTGTTACAAATGTATGATATGAAATGGTCCAAGATGTGGGGGGGGGGGGGGGGAGGTTGAGAATATGCTAACTGCTAAGAAGAGCCTTGTTTAAATGCCAGTACTGCAGCCACTCACTCACAAACCACAAGGTTGTGTGTTCAATCCCAGCCAGGGATTGACTCAGGGTCGACTCAGCCTTACATCCTTCCAAGGTCGCTAAAATGAGTACCCAGCTTGTTGGGGGCAATTAGCTTACAGTTGTAAACCACTTAGAGATTGCTTAGTGCAGTATGAAGCAGTATATAAATAAAGCTGCTATTGCTAACTTTTACCAAAGGGTAAGCAATGTGCACTGCAGAAATAATGTCATTTGAAATCACTTTAACTGCCATAGCTCAATGCTATGGAATTCTGAGATTTATAGTTCTGTGAGAGATTTAGCATTCTCTGTCAGAGAGCTCTGGTGCCCCACCAAACTACAAACCCCAGAATTCCATAGCATTGAGCCATGGTAAGTTAAAGCAGTGTCCAACTACATTACTTCTGTAATGGAGATGCAGCATAGTGTCATAAAATGCCCGTACCTCTCTTATTGCAGTTTCTACAGCAATCTACAGTAGGGTTGAGGGAACCTGTGGCCCTCCTGATGCTGGAGTCTAACTCCCACCAGCCCCAAATAGATGATGGGTTTTGACAGAGACTAAGAGTTAGAGATCCACAGATATACTCCCCTTATCTGAGGCAGAACTTTGGATTGCTTTAGCATAACACAGAAACAGATAACAATTAGCCTAAAGTGTTTTTTAAAAGGGTTGTTATCAATAATGTTAATACTTTGACTAAGAGATACAACATGAGTTTTGTCAGTATATTACAAAATGGAAGAGATTGGGAAACAAGTGTTTCAGATACTGGCTGGGAAATTCTGAGAGGAGTAGATTTTCCAGGTGCAGTGTAGAATATTTAAGAATTCTGTTCCACTGGGCCTGTGTTCATCTTATTTCTAAAATATTAAATGGAAATTGCAAATGCTACAGAAGAGAAGCAGTTTGGTTCTTGAAAGGTGGTAAAGCAGGAGTAGGGCTGCAAGTTCAATGTTCTAGCCTACATCTTGCTTTAAAATTAGATTCCTCCTCATTTTACTTACATTAGGGGGAAATACATTGGTTCTCTTTACCTCAGTGAATGTATTTTATTTTATTTTATTTTATTTTTAAAAAAAGAAAAGCTGCACAAAACTAAAGCAAGGATTAAAAGAGAGGTTTTCATAAAGAGCCGGGGAAATCAATTCAGAAAGGAGGTCAGCTCAGCAAGAGAAGGAACAGCAAGAAAAATCATATGCTAGACAATCACCACACTTATTTGAACATTCCACATTCTCTTCACTTGTTCCAATATTGTCCTTGAAATATATGTTTTCATTAATAGAGGGATATTGTTTTTAGGGCCATTACAGTTGTTGAGGATTGGCAGTGCTAAACCTTTTGTAAATGCAGACTCAAACTGAAAAGTTCCATGGCAGTGTAAAGCAGAATATGACTACCTTATTCTAATCATTTGCCTGTTGACATTAGATGTCACCATAATACCATGCTTCTTAACATTTTGAAGTCTAGACCTCATTGACGCATTACATGCCATCATGCCGAGTATTCAGAATCAGGGATTTAGCTACCTTAGTACTTTATCACACCAGTCTGCTGTTCTGCCACAATTACTCTAGTTTAAGAATGGAAACATACCATTAAAAAATTGAAACATACCAGTTTGGCATAATTTCTTGGCACATTTTTCCTCACGATAGCGCTTTGTCTATGCACTGTAGTTGCGTGATCTGTTTTCCACACTGCCAAATGTTGTCTTTTGGGAGGAAGTTGTGGGATGGGACAAATGATCACAGCTTCCATGTGCCTCAAATCTGGCAGCTGTGTGAATGTGCACATACAATTCACGCAGACAGAATCAATTCTAGTGATAAGAAAAATATGCCAACAAATTAGGAAACAAAATGTTGGCCAACAGACTGGAAATGATCAATATGCATCCCACCCTACAAAAAAGGCAACTATATATTATCACCCTTGGTTCAATTTGTTCAACATGTAAGCACAAAATATAAGATCATCAGGTTTAGACTCACAAGAGGGAGAAGTGAAGAGAGGAGGAAGGAACATCAACAATCTCAGATATGCAGATGACACCATATTACTAGCAGAGAACATCACAGACTTGGAACAATTACTAAGTAAAATAAAAGAAGTAAGTGTAAAGGCAGGATTATTACTGAACAGAAAGAAAACAAAATAATTACCACAGAGGATCTATATACATTCAATGTAGATAATAGGGAAATGGAAGTAGATATGGAGTCCCATGCAGAAGAGTGCTGAATATACTGTAGACAGCCAAGAAGACCCCCCCCCCGAAAAAAAGGTAATTGAACAGATAAAGCCTGTACTCTCCCTGGAAGCAAAGATGATGAAACTGAGGCTGTCATACTTTGGTCACAACATGAGAAATCATGACTCACTAAAAAAGACAACAATGCTAAGGAATGTAGAAGGCAGCAGAAAGAGAGGAAGGCCTCACACTAGATGGATAGACTCAGTCAGGGAGGGTATGGGCCTGAATTTACAGGATCTAAGCAGAGTGGAGGGCAGGGAATCTTGGGAGATGCCTCATCCATAGGGTCACCATGAGTCAAGGTCAACTCAAGGGCAGTTAACAACAAACAACAAATAGACAAATGCCACAAGGGTGTTTTTATCAGCAATGCACCTGGTCTTCTTTGTTTATTTGTTTTTCTTATGTTTTATAGTTGAATAAAGAAAACAAGACTCTGAAAAGAATCAGCATGCTATATATGGCAAAACTGGGTCCAGATATCATTACTGAAGAAATTAACATTGATGATGATGAGTCATCTACAGATACAGAAGGTAGCCCTGGTGCATGTGACTCACTGCAATGCCAACAGGTGATAAAAGGTAAGCAGTTGCCTAGAGAGTTGGGTAGAAGTGAATAGTTTTAACAGTAAGCTTGAATAATGAAAATAACAACTAAATCGTTTTCCATTGTGTGTGCGTGTGTGGAGGGGGAGGAATTGAGGCCCTCTGGATCCTGTTGGACTTCCACTCCTATCAGCCCTGGCCAATGGATGAGCTTATCAGGAATGCTTGGAGTTCTAGCCCAGCAATATCCAGGTCACAGGTTCTAAACCCCTGGTCCATAGTACTATGCTCTACAATATATACAAGAGCAGCAATCTTTTGCATTGACCTGGTAGTAAGCCCTGACTGTTGTTTACTGAGGCTCCTGAAAGTAGACATTAATGAGATTGTGCTGTCTCTTACTTTGTTGAATCAACAAAGCATGGTATATACTGATATTTAGGCATTCTTTAAACAGAAGATTGCATAGTTGGTTCCCTTGTGAAAAAAAATGTATGTCAGTGAAGGAAATAATGAAGAAAATGAAGAATGCACATGTGTCTTATTTAGATGTGTAAACATTACAGTAAGTTCTGATCAGCAGAAGATGTCTGATGCACATGGAAATCTTTCAGTATAGTTTATCTTGTCAAAAAATCAAAGCAGGTCCAGTTGTTTCTCAGAGATTACTTGACTGGTGGCCAGTGGCTTCCATTTCATCTTGGCTTTGCACGCACACTAGACCATAGTCTGAATTCAATACTTTGCATAGGTACTTTAACCTAAAAGCCAGAGCAGGTTCACTGCTCTTATGAGATAGAAGCCTCCAGCTTGAAAGGGGGAGTCCATATTGGAAAATGCGTGTATGTTTTCTTTGAAAAACTGCCCACCGTTTCCACCATATACATATTTTGTACATGAATCTCTGCAACTGAGAATAATAGATTTTAGACAAAGAGATCAATGAAATTTCAAAAGATTTATCTTTAATTGTTTGTTTGTTTGTTTGTTTGTTTATTGAATATCCTGCCTTTCTGCTGAGATGGGTTTCAAGGTAACTTATTGCTAGTGTAGATAAACCTGTATTTTTCTTTTTTCTAATCCTCTTTCAGGCCAGTCTTCAATGAAATCATGATTCTGATATTTAGGGCAATGTAGTTTTCTTTTTTATAATTTTCTGTAAGAAGCTCTCCAGAGATAAAGGTACTAGACTGCAGTCTTCTGCCAGTAAACATTGTTTCATCAAGCAATTCAACTCCTGCCAAATCACAGTGGCAGCTATTCAGAAAGTTGTATTTCCCTCCAGCAAATCTACTTCCTTCTCTGATTTTTCCCCCTGTTGTTAAACTCAGTTGTTATTAAATACCTGTTGTTTATTGTTTATGAACAGTTCTGTTAATTTTGATTAAGAATGATTAATTTGAAGGTGGCTCAAGTTTTAAACATTATATTTGTTTAAAAGTATGCTTTTTTAACTATTTCATTTAGATGGCATTTTTGTGATTTTCAATACTATTTTGTAATATGTTTATTCTTATTATAATTGAGTTAATTGTTTTCCACAAACACAATATAAACATATTTGAAACAAATGAAAAATGATGTTTGTTTTAAATGATGTTTGTTTTGTGATTGCTAAACACTCCTATGAATATGGAATCATTGGTTGTTGCCAAATGGTTTATCTCACTGAATATTGAGAATCTCTTTTGGGCAATGAATGGTTCAATTTGTGGAATATGAGTTTCCTAAGTGTAGAAGGAATCTTGTCACAGGGACACTAGTTTAGACATAGAGACTTTAAAATCTTTCAGTCTTATTTCTGTTACATTTCTCAAAATTCAAATGTTCTCATCCCGTTATGTTTTGTGTCAAACAATAAGACTGTTTTCAATCCTTATGTGACAATTTCTGTGTATTTCCCCCCAAAAATGTATACCTTGTTGTATGCATGCTTACTAACATATACATATTTTACACACTGATTCCACTGACTGAAATGCATTTGTGCACATTCTTTAAAATATATACACATTTCTAATCAAGCACAATTTACAGATTTACACCTATTTTTATGCAGAACTCCAAGGCAACATCTGTTTTGTCTATGAGAAGGGAAGATTCCGCCCCTCCACTTTTGTTATTGTTTTCTTTTAAAATTTTTGGCAGCAGATGATAGGTATTAAGGGCAATAGAAAACATGAATGAACATCTAATGGAGCTTTGAAACTAACAAGTATTTCATAGAACACCTCCTTTTAAAGGCAGGCTAAGCAAACATTGAGCTTATAGGCTGGGAGGTCTCTGTAATGAAAATTAGACAAAGACAAAGGACTAGTCAAGGCAGGCCAACTGATAAAGCAACTTGTAATAGGAGCTGCATGTAAGGCATCTGCATTCTTAATAATTTAAGCATCTATTGATGCTGGATTCTTCAGCTCTTCTGCCAGCATTTCTTTCTATTCGTTTTCTGTGTGTTGTTTGGGGACTCAAATGAAAATTGAACTTCCACCTCCACTTTTGAAAATGTAGATCTGCGAGATCAAATTATAGCTCTTCAGGAGGAAAAAAAGACCATTGCCATTGAACTGGAAAGCCTGAAGATCAAATTTGTTGAAGAAGTTGTAGAAGTAAGTATAATGCCAGGAAGACAAAGAGCTCATGATCATAGTCTGGATTTTCTGTGGTTAGTTCTTAGAATATGATGGTTCACTCTGTAAAATGACATAGTCCTACCTAGATGTAGTGGATCTGTAAGCTGCTCTTTCTATCAGTGATGAGACCCTTTCCATTATCCAGTTCCTCTCCAAAATCTCTATTTCCCTTTAGATGAATAATGATCAGCTTGTATCTTGAAAAAGAAATACTTGTCTATGCTCAAACTAACCTGCCTCCAGTGAAGCCACAGTCACATACTTGGGACAAAAACTCCTAGCAAGATACTCCCCATGCCCAGCTCCAGTATATTGGAGCCTTACATCACTACCATTACTTGGCTCCCATAGTTAGGAGATGTAAGAAGCAATGGTGAGAAGATGTATGAATAATAGATTTTTATTTTTATTTGTCAGAATTGGAAAATCCTTCCTTCTTGTCGTATATGATGTTATCTGTATTATGCTTGACAAAATTACAGGCATTAGCTAAGTGTCAGTCAGTCTTCTCCTCCACTCTTACCATCTCCTGTAATCAAACAGAAACATAGGATTGGAAAGAATCACAAGGGCCATCTAGTTCAATCCCCCACTTAAGCATTCCTGGGATATGGCCATTCAGTTTCTGTTTAGAGACCTCCAAAGGAACAGAGTCCAAGATCCTCCAAGACAGTCTGTGTCACTGTTGAAAAGCTTTTACTTTTCTCTTTTTTTTTTTTTTTTTTTTTTTGTAATTTGAAGCAATTGATTCATGTTCTGTTCTCTGGAACAGCAGAAAACAAGCTTGTTCCATCTTCTATTTGATATCCCTTTTTTAAAGATTGCAATTTAAAATTCTCATTCTGTATATATAAGGACTTTAAGATCTCTTTACCGTGTGCAAAGAACTTACTGCTACTTCTTAATTCCCAAGTGTTGTTAAAATGAAGCATTTAAAGCAGGGATAGGCAACACTCCAAATGTTTTTGGCCTTGAACACCCATGAGCCATATCAGTGTTTTCAACAATGAGGGTTTATGGGAATTGGCAATCCAAAAACATCTGGAGAACCACAGGCCCCACACACACTTTTTAAAGTATTCTAGCTACTTGGTTGGAGTCCTTCCCAAATGTGTTAGGGCTCATCCAATTTGTAATATTACAACATGCTCTGATACACATAGTTCAGGTTGAACAACTAACTCTAAACAACAAGAGCAGTCAATATAATTGGAACATCTCATAATTGTGATTTGAATGAGCAACAGCTAAGGAAATAAGAGTTCTTGTTTATTGGATTGACAACTAGGTAGTGTTATAACCAAATCTCATGACTAAGGCCACAGTTCTAGACTTATTGGGGATTGAGTTCCATTAAACTAAGGACCAAAACAGACTGTCACAATACACCGGCTTACTGGCAGCTTGGGGCATGGTGTCCACACAATGCATGCCCCCAAGATGCCAGGAAGCTGGTGTCACGCTGCCCCACTGACCACACAGTGGCCAGCTTTATGGCACTCCAGTGGTGCAGCATTTAGACACCACATGCCAAAAAACACTGCAGAGCTGCCTCCACTACGTGGAAAAGCTAGCTTTTTGCACCAGCAAGCAGCTGGAATGGGGCCAAGGCATGTGGTTGCCACGGCCCCAACCTGGCATCAGCAAGGGTGGCTTGATGCCGCCCTTTCGATGCCATCTGTTTTGCCCCTAAATTAATATAAATTGCTTGTAAGCAGACATGCATAGAGTTACACTGTACATGGTTTGATTTTCCTGATTATCTCTGTTTTATGCTTGTTCCCTGAACTTCTAGGTAAAAAAAATAAAAGAAGAAAATGCAGTGCTGGCAACAGAAGTTCATAAACAGCAGAAAGTCTTGGAAAAATGTAATCGAAGTATGTATACATATTTCAGAGTGCTTTATTATTACCACAAATTATGCACTCAAGTTTCCCGCATTTGGGGAAATCGCAGGGGTCAGCACACCCAGAGTGCAATGGCAGAAACTGGTGGTGGGGGGCTTCCTAGAGTGCCTCTGCACTGTGGAAATAATGCAGTTTGATTCCACTTTAAGTGCTGTAGCTCCATCTTATGGCATCCTGGAATTTGTAGTTTTACAAGATCTTTAGCCTTCTCTGCTAAAGAATGCTGTTGCCTCACAAAATCACAAATCCCAGGATTCTGTAGGATGGAGCCATGGCAGTTAAAGTGGTGTCAAACTGCATTATTTCTAGTCTCCCATGGGACAAAATTCCACAGCTTGGGAACCGCCACTGAGAAGGGTCTCTCCTGTATACTCCTGAGTTCATTCATACAAGAAGAACCACACCTGCTGCAAACAGTGTTAAATACTGCCCCCAAGTTTAGAAGAATCCCATGTTTGATGGTATCAAATACCACTGAGAGGTCCAACAGAACCAATAGGGACTTGTTCCCTCAGTTCAGTGCCTGGTGTGGTTCATCCACCAGAACTGTCTCCTTCCAGCAGCCAGACCTGAAGCAGGACTGAAATGTTTCTGTGTCACCCATTTCATTTGCCAACATTTGGAGCTAGGAAGCCAACACATGCTCCAAAACCTTACTAAAAAAAGAGAAACTGGAGAGTGGCCAGTCATTCTCGAGCATGGTGGGTTTTATTGACTTTCCCCCCCCAACAACAGCCTCAGTACAAATATATTCATAAATTCCAATCCATTAATAAAGGTATGATGAGTGAAGACATTGTCTTCATGACACACTACAGATATATGTAGTAATACAAAAGCCCTCGCTACTTCAGATATAACAAAAGGGATGTTTTCAAAGAGAGTTTTGAACCCAAGGAAACTGTCTTTTGGTAAGGATTTATTGCTTTCACACTTCATCACTAACTGACCATTGCAAAGATCTGAAAGACCTGTATCATCTTGTCCAGCCCTTTAAAATTTGAGGGCAAGGGACATGATTTGCATCTTTCTGGATCCTATCACATTCTGTCCCACTTCCACACCTGTATAAATATGCTTTATACCTGAGGCTTTAGTATTACTTGGTACTGAATCTGGAGAAATGGGTTTATATCCACAAAAGCTCATGCTAAAATAAAAACCTCCTTTTTATGCTGCAAGAGATTAACATAGCTACATGTTTGAAGTGTACATGTGACAGCTTTCACATTTCCAAGGATCCTGTCCACATCCTAAAGTTAGACAAATTAAAATTTATCCACAGAGCAACATTGGACAAGCAGGATACAAGGTTACATCCACTAGACCCCCATCAACTACAACATGTCAGACTGGATCCCAGTGATTTTGTCTGCAAATTGTCATGCAGATTGTTCACAGCAGGCTGCCAAGTGTTCTGCATTTTCTTCTTGTGAGGCAGGACATAGAAGGCCCTTCACCTCTCAAAGCAGCTCTGCTGGGAGACACTTGGAGACGCAATGGTAGCATAGATATACAGTTTTTCCCACCATCACCACTGCCACAGTATAGGCTTTTCAATGAGTTTGAAACTTGAAATTTGTCTAAGTTTTCTGCTGTTGATTCTCCAGTTTCAGTCCCACTCATTTCATCACTGCCAAATTCTTAGTAAACAAGGGGGCTTCCTTGACTCTTGTCCATATGGGGGGGGGGATTCTTAGGAGCAATCACTTTCACCATCTAGCATTTTAAAAAGTTTACTATTACCATTTGCAGGCCCCATCTTAGTTGCATGGAAAGAGCAATGGAAAGGATCACAAACAATGGGGGGTTGCAGACTGCCAGAAATAGTGCAAATTGAGTCCACTTTTAGGGTTAGGGTTAGTGCTAGGGAATCATGGAAATTGTTTGGGTTTTTTTCTGACACATTGAGCCTTCTCTGTCAGAGAGCTCTGGTGCCACAATAAAATACAGTTCCCATGATTCCTTAACCCTAACCCTAACCCTAAAAGTGGACTCAATTTGCACTATTTCTGGCAGTCTGCAAAGGCCCAATGTCTATCTATCTATCTATCTATCTATCTATCTATGGCCACATTTCTCTTAATACAGTCAGCTCTCCACATTCACAGGTTTAACATCTGTGAATTAGATTACTTGTGAGTTTGCTATTATGCATCCTTCCAGGATTTTATATACTGTACCTCCCAGAATCCCATGCCTGTGGAATTGATTCTCTCTACTCTGGCTGTGTAATTCTGGGAATTGTAGTCTAACATATCAAGAACCCATTAGGTTGGCAAAGGGTTTCTCTGTAGCAGAAAAATAAAAGGAAATATAGGGGGAACATGTAGAATGTGCCCCTGCTGGCCCTGTGCCATGAAGCCTTGTGTATGAAGCCTGGAGAATGGGGAATGGAGAATGCGCCTCGTTGCTGCCACCTTGGCTGCTGCCATGGAACCACTTCTTGCCCTTATACGACTTCTATTTATTTATTTGCGGGTTTTCCACTCTGTAGGGGTCCTGTACTTCAAATCCCTGAACTAGAGCGACTGTGAATGTGGGACCCAAGGCAGCTCACAATAATTAAAATTAAAAATTAAAATTAAAAAATAGATCCAGCAAAAAACAAAACAAAACAAAGCACAAAACCACCCACAGTAAATTATAGCATCAAAACACAATTAAACAGATGATCATAGTAGAACAATAATTGAATGGCCAGAATCCAATTGGGGCCTTAGAATAATGGAAGAAAGAAACCTGCCAGCAGATATCAGATTAGGCAATTTCCTCACTTGCCCCTCATAACTGAGTTTTCTTCTTTTCTCCCTTTTCATACAACTTTCTGTTCCACTTGAAATTTTGCTCTTGAGGTGTCCCAATAGCATGAATTCAGGATGTTAGGAGCTGCATGAGAAGAGGCACTCCATAACATCTAAGATCTGCTGATGGGGTTCTACTATTAGTAAGAGGATCCCATTAAATCCTGACCAAGTTTTGTATGTTCTGGTTAAGTGTAGCCAGTAATGTCTCCTCCAGTTTTATGAAGTAGTGTTTTAAAGACTGACCATATTATCATCTTGTGGGGTGGGGATGAGGCCATATTGATACAGTTCAGTAACAGAGAAACCTGTTCAGCAACAGGTACCATTTGCCTCATTCACAGTCTCTTTACAAGTTGTAAATGGTGAAGAATTTCAGTTAATCCTGTTTCCTTGGTGCATATGACAATAACATGGGTGAACACATGTTTGTACACTTTCACTTCAGCATAGTTAGGAAGAAGCAAATGTGAGAGCAAATTTGCGTAGTGACTGAATAAGTCCAGTAGTTCTCCATTGATGGTTGAAACTATTTGGGAGTGGGAATAGAGAGCTAAATCCAGCTAATCTCACTTATCAGCAATGTCTTCCCTGGAAATATTCATTACCATTTCCTGGCTTCTTTGGGTACATACTAGTAGAGTACTGTCAACATGTTTCAGATGTTGAAACTGGAGAAACCACCTCTGAGTTTTCCTTGACTAAGAAAACCCTATGACTTTTATGGAGTCACCATAGGTCAATAAGTGACGTGAAGACACACACACACACACACACACACAACCACAAACAAAATGTAATGCGGTTGGTGTGATACTATAGTTTGAAAGAGAAGAATTCCTGTTCACAAAAGCTTCCCTACCTGCTCATCTGGATGAAATATGCACTGGATGATGGCTTGTTGCATGGACCTTGGTTTAGCACTTGATACTAAAGGAGAAGGGTACCATGTAGACTCCAGCCTAGTGAACTATAATGTGAACATACAGAATAGCTGTGTTGAGAGTGTAAAGCCAGTCAAAGCATCAGCATCCTCAGTGACTTGTTCAAGAAATTCAGAAATGAAGATTGCTAAAGGCTTTCCTGAAAGCCAGAATGGTGTAGTGCAGACCTGCACAGCTTGACAGGCCAAAATTAAAATAGGCTAAACTTATTGGGACCACAGATAGGTTTTAATTAAATATTAATTAATTAACCATATTAATTATAATTTTTATTATATGTTATATTATATTATTTTATATTTATATACTATATTATAATTATATATTAATTATTACATATTATTTATATTAAATACATTAAGTATTATTTATAGTAAATCCATCCTCTTCCTCCTCTGCCTGACCTTCTCCTCGGGAGAAAGCTGGGCAGTGGAGGAGCCCTGAGGAGTGAGCGTTTGCCTGTCCTCCTTCTCCTCCACCACCCGGCCTTCTCCTCAGGAGAAATCTGAGCAGCAGAGGAGCATTGTGAGTATTCACCCATCCTCATCCTCATCCTCCATGAGGCCTTCTCTTCAGGAGAAAGTCAAAACAGCGGAGGAACCAGTGGTGGCAAACCTATGGCACAAGTACCAGAGGTGTCACTCAGAGCCCTCTCTGTGGGCATATGAACCATTGCCCCAGCACAGAGTTTGCCAGAGTTAGTTACTAGAAAGCCAGAGGGATGCAGCACTTTGCGATAAATAAGTGGGTTTTGGGTTGCAGTTTGGGTGCGGTCTCTAAAAGGTTTGCCATCACTGTTGTATGGCAAGTATTTACCCATCCTACTACCACTTCTACTCCTCTGCCTGGTCTCCTCCTCAAGAGAAAGCCAAGCAGCAGAGGAGCCTTGTAGGGTGAGTATTTGTCCCTCCTCCTCCTCCTTATGGCCCTCTCCACAGGAGAAAGCCAAGCAGGGAAGGATTCTTGAAGTCATTCCACATTCTTATGGGCCAAGCTGCCAGAAATCCTTTGGAGGCCACATGCGGCACCTGGGTCATATGGTTTTCAGGCCTGGTGTAGTGGCTGGACTACGTTTCCAGAACACCAAGTATTGAATCCCCATTCAGCTGTGGAAGTGCACTGAATGACTTTGGGCACTACTATTTACAAATCATCCTTTCTTCTCCAATCTCCCTCCCCAGCATTAAAACTAAGATTGTGTATGTGCATATGCCTTCAAGTCACCCACCCATTCATAGCCACACCATCATTTTCATTGGGTTTTCTTAGGCAAGGAATACTCAGTGATGGTTTTGCCAGTTACTTCGATTGAAATATAGCCCACAGCACCTGCTAGTCATTGATGATCTCCCATCCAAATACTAATCAGGGCTGACCTCGCTTAGGTTCCAAGATCAGATGGAATCTGGTGCCTTTAGGCTATTTAGGCACTAAAACTAAGATTACACTGGTTTGTAAAAGGGCAGGACATGATCTGCTCCCCCAATAGGGCTATCCCCACTGAAGCAAGGTTCTTCTACCACTTCATTATATTTGTATGATTCTATTGATTCAGTACTGGAGTGTGAGCCACTATGGCATATAAGGAGAAAATGTCTCTAAAAATTCTTATACCTGCACGAAGCCATTGTTTCTGTAATTCTATTTCATGGCATGATTAATCATGTCATTTTAATTTTCCTCCCTAATCTCTGATTATTTATCTTTGTGTGTTATTATTGTGTTGTGGTGTGTTTGGTTTTGTTTTCTTTTTCTTTTTGCTTTAAACAGTGTCTGTACTGGCAGTAGAAGAATATGAAGAAATGCAGGCCAACTTTGAACTGGAGAAAAACTTGCGAAAGAGGGCAGAATCATTTGCACAAGAGGTATGTCAGTTCACAGATTATCCAGATCAAATAATTTACTATGAGGAACGAGTATTTTAAAGAATGATCTGAGCAAAGAATGGGTTTGTTGTTTTGTAATGTAGAAGATATTGGTCATCTTCCTATAATTGCTCTAGTTCAGAGATTGACAAGTGTAAAATAGTAGGGTACTGTGTTGCTCCCACAGGAAACCTTGGGAGCCATACACCCCACTGTATCTGCTCCTGCATGCAAAATAAGTAATTCATTTTTGCTTCCAAATGCCCTTTAGGGGACATCAGGGCATTCTCACCCTATTTGTGGGCCTTCCTGGATTCCTAGAGGGCAATCTGAAGCAAACAATTTTTGAAAAGGGGCCTCCAAATGTGATAGAATGCTTTCTGTACCACCTGCAGGTCATTTTTGTGCATGTGGCCCATGGACTATACTTTGCCCACCCCTGCTCTAGTTTTTAAAAGTGTATCTTACATGACAAATGTTACAGAAGACAAAATATTAATAAACAAAATGATAGCCAAGCTAGAAATAACTCTTTGTCCATAGGATCTGTATTTGCATATGTGCTTCTTTTCCTCACTCTGTCAAATATAATTTATATGCTATAACTGTAATAACACTCTTGTATTTGTAAATTGTGTAATATGTCTTTGAACTTGATATAGATTCTCCAAATGAAAGTGGAATTTATGGTTTGGGCCATAATGGTTCATACAATCATAGTATCATAAGAGTTGGAAGAGACCTCCAGGGCCATCCAGTCCAACCTCCCACCAAGCAGGAACACCAATCAAAGCACTTCCTGTGACAGATGTCCATCCAGCCTCTGTTTAAAAATCTCCAAAGAAGGAGACTCCACCACACTTTAAGGCAGCATATTCCACTGCTGAACAACTCTGTCTTGTCAGGAATCTCTTTTCCTGTAGTTTGAATCCATTGCTCCTTGTCCTGGTCTCTGGAGCCATGGAAAACAAGCCACTTCCTTCTTGGATATGACATCCCTTCAGATATTTAAACATGACTATTATGTCCCTTCTTAACCTTCTTTTTATCAGGCTAAACATACCCAGCTCTCTAAGTTGCCCCTCATAGGGCATGGCTTCCAGACATTTCACTGTTTTGGTCACCCTTCTTCTGGACATGTTTCAGCTTGTCAACATACTTCTTGGTTCCTGTTGTTTAATTTTTTAAAGTGTTTTCTCCACCATGAAGAAGGACTTTCTTTTATTGAGGTTAATCGGGAAGCTTCTCTCTTTTTGGACTAGAGTGAAAATGTGGTCTAGATGGTACTTCTATGATGCTGGTGCCCTTTTCTGCAATGCAAAGGGTCCTTTTAGGCATGCTCAGAGATGTGTACTAAGCAGTTTCATATTCCAGGAGGTAGTTCTGATATGTTTATAAGATCCCAATGGGGCTTCTCTATCAGTGTATGTAGCTGCCTTTTAGAAAAATGGGTCCTGGTTGTGGCACACAATATATAGCCTCTGGGTTGGACTGTTACTTGAAAAAAATGTATACAACTTTACTTCTTAATGGTTAACTTAAGTGCAGGAAGAATGCCACCCAGGCAAGTGCTGGATTTAGTAAATCAAGATATCTATACACATCAAACTTCAAATGTATGTACTCATTCAGTCATTCACTGAGAACAAAAATCCCAGAAGATATATAATGGATGCCCAAAGCTAGGCTCCTCAGTCCATTCTTCATGTTTCTTCATTGGGTGTGCTACCCTGAGAACACTAATTACTGTATGTCCCCTTGTTTGAAAAGCTTAGTTTCAAACATGACTAAATTATAGGCATTCCACTATGTGCTGCTGTATCACATATTTGTTGTGCACTGTTCATACATTAATTCTACCCAGGTGACTATTTTGTTTACTGAAGTGTCTGTCAGTGGAGAACCAAGTCAGCAAAATCAGACAGGTGCTTTTGTTCCAGGGTCTGGTCACAGAAAATACACTCCACTGTTGGCTTTAAATATCAGCAACTCTGAATTAATTTGTTATTAGTGTCTTCAAAGCCTAAGTTATTTGGAAATATGATAAAATCTCCTATACACAATGGATATATTTATTATTTTAAGCATGGTTTACTATGGAAAAGGAATGTATAGGTAAACATGAGGATGAAGAATAAGGGGGGAAGCAGACGAGGGCGTCGGGGACGCCCTGGGACGGTGCGCCGCGGGACCGCGGCAGCCGGACCGAGGCGCACCGTCGGCGTCCCTGGAAGGAGCGCAAAAATAGCGCTCCTTCCACAAGACAGGGAAAGTGCACCCTAAAAGCGTAGGGTGCACTTTCCCTGCCTTTTCCGCCGCAGCGCGTGCAGTCGGAGGGCCGGCAGCTCCCAGGACGACCTCAGGAAGAGGAAGGAGCGCCGCGCGTGCGGTTGCTCCTCCTCTTCCGGGTCTCGGAGACGACTCAATTAGTCGTCTGCCGAGGCCCATAGTAAGGTATAGTGGTTTGAATGTTGGATTAGGACTTCCAAAGGCCAGGGTTTGGTTCCTCACTCAGCCATGGAAATCTGCTGGGTAACTTTAGGCAACTTACACTCTCACAGCTTAAGAGGAAGACCATGGCAATCCTTCTAAATGAATCTTGACCCCAAAAGTCCTATAGTAAGGTCACCATATTAGAGTTGACTTGAAGGCACATCACAGCAACAAATGAGGATCAGGATGATATGTGTCATTGTGAGACAGGAAACTACCTATAGAATGACCAATATTTACTCTGAGAAACTGTCAGGGATGATGGGAGTTGTAGCTCTTCACCTCTGGCTCTAACTCACCACCTTGTTATGCAGCAGAGCTGACCAGCTTTGATCAGTGGTTGATGCTTCTTTCCCAAGCAGCAGAGTTTCAGAGAATAGGCTGAAGACCCTGACAAACTCTCCAAGCCTTCTCACTCTTCTTCCTGAGATGTCTCCAAACTTCTCCAGGATTCTTCTGGCTCTTGTATCTTCCCTCAAGACACCAGACAACTCAGTAGTCTTATATAAAAGATCTACTTTATTCTACTATATACATAAATACTATATGCCCTACAAATCACAATCTCTACACTTCACAATATCTCCAAAACTACTCCACAATGTACATTAGCAAACATTGCAATTTATAGCCATTGTTAGACACCACCCACCAGTCAGTTTCCACCCAGTGGGTGTGTACATTCATTTTGATTGGTTTACATAGATCATCCCATACTTAAGACCAACCCAAGTATTTCATCATTTTACCTTGACTACTTAATGAATCTCAGGTGTTTGCAATCTGTAACAGGTGTTTTCAATATACACTCTATAACTTTGTCCTTGGCTCTCAAGGCTTCTAAATTATATTATCCTTTTCACCTGTGTATCTTCATGATTGCTCCTGCTTAATCACTGTGACTTTCACATACACATTTTATTTCTATTACTGTAAGTCCCATGTTGCATTTTCCTTAACAATCCCCTCCGAAATAAAATATTGTATGTGTCTTATAATGTCATTCCAACCATCTGTGTCAGTCTTTCATGTTTTTCCGCCGTCAATGCTTTTGTGAACAAATCTGCTATGTTGTGTTGTGTTTCTATATATCTCAATTCTATTTTACCCTTCTGAACCATGTCTCGCACATTTTGATATCTTACTCCAACATATTTTGTTCTGTTTTTCAAATTTTCAGCTTCAGCCATTGCTATGCATGACTGTGAATCTTCCAGAATTTCTACTGGTATCTTGTAACTTTCATTTAAATCATTCAATAACTGCTCAACCCACTGTACCTCATTTACTATCTCATTTAAAGCTGCGAATTCTGCTTCTGTCGTACTTATCGCTACATTTGTTTGTTTCCTACTTCTCCAGACTATTGGACTTTCACTGTACTTGATTATTATTCCTGTAACTGACTTCTTGTCTCCTAATTCTGATGCAAAAGAACTATCCACATAACAATCTAAATCTGAATTACTGTTTCTAATTACCAATTTCTTATCTAGAGTTCCTTTCAAATATCTCAATAAGTGTTTTACTGCTGTCCAGTCTTCAATTTTTGGATCATTAACTCTTCTGGACAATACATTTACAGCATACGAAATGTCTGGTCTGGTGTGGCAAGATATGAATTGTAAAGATCCTATTATGCTCCTGAATAAAGTCTTGTCTTCAAAATCTCTAGATGTTTTTTCAGATACAAAACCAATTGTCATTGGAGCTCTTACTATTTTAGCATTTTGTAATCCACACTTTTCAATCAAATTTTCAATTTTCTTTCTCTGACTTAACAAACAATGTCCTTCTTCTGTCCACTCAACACCAATACCTAAATAAGACTTTAATAAACCTAGATCCTTCAAAACAAACTTTTTAGACAACTCTCTTTTTACTGATTCAATCTCCTGTCTTGACTTTGCTGCCACGCACAAATCATCTACATAGATCACTAACACTATGTCTCCTTTTGTATAGACACAAGCATCTGCAATGCTCCTTTTGTATCCTAGCTTAACTAACTCGTCATTAATGCACAAATTCCATGCTCTGGCACTTTGTTTTAACCCATACAATGCTTTCTTTAATTTATAAACTTTCTGACTACCAATTTCTTCAAAACCTTGTGGCTGCTCCATAAATATCTCTTCATCTAAACTAGCATTTAAGTAGGCTGTTTCAAAATCAAAATGTTCTACAACTAAATTTCTTTTTGCTGCTACAGCTAGAACCATTCTCAGACTTTCTGGCTTTGCAGTTGGAGAATATGTCTTATCATAGTTCTCATACTGCTGTTGTGCAAAACCCTTAGCTACTAACCTTGCTTTATACTTAATACTTCCATCTGGCATTTCTTTCTTTTTGTATACCCACTTACAACCAATTACTTTCTTGTCCTTGGGTCTATCAACAACTTCAAAAACATCTTTATTTACCAGACAACCAAACTCATCATCCATTGCATCAATCCATCTTTCCTGTTCTTCTCTAGACAAACTTTCCAACCCTTCAAAACTTTCAGGCTCTTCCACTGCTAAACAAGCTCTTGCATTTGTCACAACAAACCTATCTGGAGGCTTCCTAACTCTGTGACTACGTCTGGGAATAAACTCTGCTGATCTGCCTCTTTCATCCTCACTGGGAGTTATAGTTCTATGACTAAATCTCTTGTCTTCAGTCATTCTGGTAGTAAGGGGTCTAGATTGTGTCTCATTATCTGAAGAACTATCACTGCTGCTAGTGGATGCTTCTGGCTTAACTGAAACCCCTCCGTTTCCTGAAGTTGGTTCAGTTTGTGTTTCTGGCTCATTTGAACTTCCTAACCTCAAGACAACTTCTTTATTTGCATGCAGTTTGTCCCAACCGGCATGTCTCTCGAAATTTGCCGACCTAGAATACTGCACTTCCCTTCCACCTAAATGAAACTTGTAGCTATTTCCTGAATACCCCAAAAACCTAAGCCTTCTACTTTTGGGTTCTCCTTTCTTCCTGAAACAAGCTGGTATGTAAACATAAGCAAACTGTCCAAAGACTCTCAAATACTTGTAATTTGGCACTCTCCCATACAATACCCTGTAGGGAATGTCTTCAATTTCTGAATGATACAGTCTGTTACTAATATGTACTGCTGTCAAAGTTGCTTCTGCCCAGAAACTATCTTTTACCTCTGCATCTGCCATCAAACAAGCAGTTATCCTTTTTATATCTTGTATTTTTTTCTCTGCTAAACCATCTTCGTTAGGACAAGCGGGATTAGTAGTTTCATGCCTTATTCCCACCTTTTGAAACCAATTAAACAATTGATTACTTAGAAATTCTCCTCCTCGGTCAGTAACAATGGTGCCTACTCTAATATCAAATTGTCTTTCCGCCATTCTCACCCATGCTTTTAAACTTTGCCCAGCGTCAGATTTGTTTTTCAATATTCTTACAAATGCAAACCTTGTAAACCTATCAACAATTACTAGGAAATATTTGCTTCCCCCTAGAGATAAACAATTAGCTTGGGCAACATCTGCATGTACAAACTGAAATGGTCTTTGAGCAATTCTTTTGGTTTTCTTGGCTACTGGAAAAGCTCTGACCTTTACCTGATTGCATACAGTACAATCTAAGTGATTTTTGCATTCAGCAACTTTTAAATCTGGACACATACTGATTAACTTATTTAAACATTTGAAACTAGCATGACCAAATTTTCTATGGAGTTCATGTATACAGTCTTTGTGTATTGGACTATTGTCTATGTTATTAGCATTTTCAACCCTGTAGCAATCAATATTGTCCTCCAAATAATAAAGCTTATCTTTTTTCAAGCCTATGCCTCGCAATTCCCCATTCAATTTTATCTTACACATGTCCTTTTCAAATATAACTGTGTAATCTCTGTCTGTTAACCTGCTCACTGATAACAAATTATTTTCTAACTCCTTTACATGTAACACATCATTAAAGTTTTCCTTTAGCCCTGGAATGTGAACTGTACCCATTTGATTTACAGTACTGAGCTCTTTCCCATCAGCTAAAACCACAGCATTTACATTAGCTGATTTTCTATTACTTATCAAATTAATATTGTTACACATTGAAGATGATGCTCCTGAGTCAATCAACCATTTACAATTAGTATTTTGTTTTTCCTTAATCATGGTTGCAGACCCCTTTTTGTTACCACTGTCCTTCAAAAATGGAGGTTTGGACTGCTTTTGATACTGCCGCGGCTGCCATCTGCTCTCTCCTTGCTTGCTTCTCTCAGCAGCAAATTGTTTACAATGTCTCTGCAGATGACCAATCTTTTTACAATAAAAACATCTCCGTTGCTCCCTTGTATAAGCTTCTTCTTCCTGCTTTCGTAGTTCAGGCGTTGTTTGTTGTTTTGGCACAGTCCTTAAACTTGCTGAGTCACCCTGCTCAGACTTTCTTCTCAAGTTTTCTTCCAATATTCTGGCAACAATTAAGTCTCTGTTCAGCTCAGCTTCTGGCAAATTTTGCAAGCTATTTGTAATGTTGTCCCAAGAAGAGTCTAGCGATTCCAGTAAAATGTAACACTGCTGCTCTTTGCTAATTTCCACTCCTCTCAGTTCAGCTTGCACAAATAAATCTTGCATTGTTTTTAAATGTTCTATCACACACTGTCCTTTCGTCATCTTTTGTCTGTAAATTCTTTTAGACCAAAGCATTTTTGAAAACGCAGTTGAAGGTGTGTGTAATCTCTGCAAAATATCCCACACATCCTTGGCGGACACTTTATCTCTTACGTCATTAATCAAGTCTTCTTCTAGCATTAGATAAAGACATGCTTTTGCTTTAGCGTCTCTGTCTCGAGCGGCTTCATCAGCATCAGCTGCCAGCCCTGATTCAACTGGCGACCACAGAGACTCCTTTATGAGTAGAGATTGGGCATATATCTTCCAGGTAGAGTAGTTATTTCTATTTAAGTTACTAAACTTTAGTATCTCCATCTTAATTTGTGCAGTGACTCAATTTGACACAGTCCCTCTGAGTATGCACAGCAGACAAAATACAAAACGATTTACTCACAAAGCTCCACAAAACTTTCTTCCACTCTCTGGAACTTTCAGCTTCTGTGGATGCTGGTTGCTCTAGTATCTGGGCCCATAACCCTTGTCAGGGATGATGGGAGTTGTAGCTCTTCACCTCTGGCTCTAACTCACCACCTTGTTATGCAGCAGAGCTGACCAGCTTTGATCAGTGGTTGATGCTTCTTTCCCAAGCAGCAGAGTTTCAGAGAATATGCTGAAGACCCTGACAAACTTTCCAAGCCTTCTCACTCTTCTTCCTGAGATGTCTCCAAACTTCTCCAGGATTCTTCTGGCTCTTGTATCTTCCCTCAAGACACCAGACAACTCAGTAGTCTTATATAAAAGATCTACTTTATTCTACTATATACATAAATACTATATGCCCTACAAATCACAATATCTCCAAAACTACTCCACAATGTACATTAGCAAACATTGCAATTTATAGCCATTGTTAGACACCACCCACCAGTCAGTTTCCACCCAGTGGGTGTGTACATTCATTTTGATTGGTTTACATAGATCATCCCATACTTAAGACCAACCCAAGTATTTCATCATTTAACCTTGACTACTTAATGAATCTCAGGTGTTTGCAATCTATAACAGGTGTTTTCAATATACACTCTATAACTTTGTCCTTGGCTCTCAAGGCTTCTAAATTATATTATCCTTTTCACCTGTGTATCTTCATGATTGCTCCTGCTTAATCACTGTGACTTTCACATACACATTTTATTTCTATTACTGTAAGTCCCATGTTCCTTAACAGAAACAAGATACCAAAACATCTTGTTTCTTGTTCATGGTTTTTAATTTGAAAATATGACTGCCTTGTTTAAGTAGATATAGCTTTATTTTTAAAAAGACCGTTTATATAGATTTCAATAGACTAGCAATATGCCTAAGACACAAAGCATGGTGCTTATACAATGTCACGTTTGAGTTTACATTTCTAACTTTGGGAAAGCAGATGTCAGGTGACAAACACCGATAATGTTGTTGAACTGACAAAGCTTCTTCCAGTGTTGCAAAGCATACAACTCATGATTTGAAGTAGTATCTTTGTGGGTGCTGGGAAATAAAGCCTTTTAGGGCCTGCATTCAAGGTACATATTGTAAAGGATTTCAGGTTTGTTGATTTTCACCACTGTCTCTCAGGTTCCCATTTTAAGGTTATCTATGCTTAATTCAAACACCCTTAGTTCTGAATCCAGTGGTTTATGTCTTGTCTTGTTTCAGCTGTTTATTTGTTTTTGGTCTGGCCTTGTGGGAAAAGAGGGTGCAGGGGATGTACAGATAAAGCTGTTACACTCCTGCTTCATTTTGGCTTTCTTTTCTCATGTGATCATATATCCTGAGGCTTTTCCATCTTGTGTTCACCATTACTAAATCTCATCTTCCACACTGTTGCTGTCATTTTTATTCATAGAAATGAAAATTTCCCCCACTTTTTCATATTTGATTGCTTGGAACTCAGTGCTTGTGATGTGATAAAGCGATTAATTTGTTTTTAAGAGACAATAATATAAGTGTATGGATTTGAGTAGCATGTTTGTAATATAGTTAGTTTGAACAGATATTTAAAAATGGGAGTCAAGAAAGAAATTCAGTACTTTATTTTTTTAAGTCCAATTCAAATAAATAAAATTGAAATTTTAATTTTTAAATCATTTTTATCCACCCAATTTAATAAGTAAATTGCCATCCTGTGGGACTGCATCGGTGCCCTTGAAAGTATACAGGCAATGACTGATGAAATTTGACATTGAGGATAGAGAAAAAGGTGATCAGAAAGATCCAATGCCCTGCCTGTCAATTTGCTCAGTTCTTCTGTATATGTGTAAGTAATAAAGGTTTTATGCACAGTCAAATCTGTGCATAATAAACTTATTTCTAAGTGCAATGACTATATTTATCTTTGTTACTTAGAATGCCCTTCTCATTATGGGTCTCTGAACAAGTACTTGGCAGACATTGTGTTTAAAATCCCACATTGAACATTTCCATGCAAAAAGGTCAAATGCTGTTATCCACTTTTTGTAACAGGAGAGGGGAAAAATGCTCATAATTCCAGACAGCCATGACCTCCTTGTATAGGAATTTTGCTCCTCTCATGAGATTGTACATTATTGATTCAGAGATATCAATGGGCTTTATTAATGACAAGTTCCACAATAACTCTTCATTTAGATACATTAATGGCCTTTGGGTTATTTTGTAATAAGTGTTCCATTAATGTGTGATGTCCCTCTAAATGGACTGAAAAAAACCATGCTTATGGAAAGGTTCTTATGTGTAGCCTAGTTTGTGCTTGTGGGTGGGTGTGGGAGAAGCTACTATACAACTATAATTAATGTAACATCCCATAGCTTCAACTGTCACATACAGGAATTGGGTGAGGTCAAGGGGCAAGTATGTTCATCTTTTGATTCTTAAATCTGTCACCTGCAGAGGCTAATGGAAGAATTAGCTTATAGAAGGGAAAAGGCCAAGGTAGATGTCTGTTGTAATGGAATCTAATATTTATAATAATATTCAGAAAACCAAATGCAGGTCTTCAATAATACATTGCACCTCTGTACCTCTTTCAGCACTAGCTACCCATAATTCAAATCATCACTGTTTTGATACACAGACTTGGGGGGCCAAGGGCCACAGCCAGTGGTGTGTGTGTCTGTACATACGTATACATGCCCACAGAAGAGGGAGACTGCTTTGGGGGCATTAAAGGCTTCTTCACACATACCTTGAGACCCTGACTGGCACTGCTGTTTCTACACTGTCATTTCCCTATAATGCCAGTTGCATTAGGGTCACAGGGGCAGGAGTCAGCTTTAGCCTACTTCTACTTTTGGGGACCCCAAGTGGCACTGATGTCACTTAGTGCCACAATTAACAGTGTGGAAGTAGTAATGCTAGTGGTTTCTGGATGGCTGGAGGCAAGAGGAAGAGGAGGAGGAGGCATCAGTTTCCTTCCACCTCATAGTGACCCTGATTACCTTAGTTGCTTTCATGGAACTAGAGACCCAAAATGGAATAGGGGTGATTGTGGTTAGACATTCAGAAGTGGCAGCAGGGTGAGAAGAAGGGTCACATGATAGGCCTATGTGTGGCCCTGAGGCCATGGATTGTGCACTCTTATGTTAAGGTATAACATGAAGGGTTGTAAACCAAAGAATTGTTGTAAGAAACAAAATAGGTTCAGTAATAGTTTTTGTGGGTTTTTCGGGCTGTGTGGCCATGTTCTAGAAGAGTTTCTTTCTGACGTTTCGCCAGCATCTGTGGCTAGCATCTTCAGAGAAATGGTTCAGTAAGCTTAAAGTCTATCCATGGTGTAGTAGTTTGAATGTTGAACTAGGACTCTGGGAGACCAGTGTTCAGATCCCTACTCAGCCATGCACACTCACTGAGTGAGCTTGGGAAAATCACACTCTTTCAGCTTCAGAGGAAGGCAATGAATAAATCTTGCCCCCAACCCCTGGGACAAGTTTGTCCTAAGTTGGGAGTGACACAAAGACACATAACCACAACAAAAGTCTGTCTATTCCTAACTTAGAGCATGCATTCTAATTGTTTAGGCAGGGGTAAGCAACCTTTCCCCTTTAAGGGACTTCAGCTCCCAGAATCCCAGGAGCTATTGGCCAACATGGAACTATTGGCCAACGTGGCTGAGTCTTCTGGGATCTGAAGTCCCTCGGCCCTTAAAGGGGAAAGGTTGCCTACCCCTGGTTTAGAGAAACAGGAAAGAAAGGATGAAAGGTGACTGTAGGGATCAACAAAACTGCCTTGGAGCATAGATCATGTTTTTCCCATTCCTACTTATTTATAAGTAGGATAACTTTTAAATCATGAAACTGAAAAAGAATATGAACCTTCCTCTTGGATTTCACTGTAGTTTTAAGATATGATCAGTGCTGGCTGTGGTGACAGCACTGAAAAACCAATTAGGTAGAAGGGCATCGCTCCCAAAGTCTAATACTCACATCTTCCTTACCTTGCTGCTGAATAGGGGGATGAGCTACATCATAATAGAAAATACGAATCTTATCTCAGTAGGTCCAGGACTGCAGAAGATTCAGAATAGCATGCAAGTTATTTATATAAATAACTAAATATCTAGATATCTGATTTCATTTTTTGTTTAATTACATACTATCCAGTTATATAAGGAATAGTTAGAATCTATCAACCAGCCTGCTGTGGCTATTATTTTAATGAGTAAATACACAGCATGGGATTGGGACAAGAAATAATGGAACATTCTACTTCTAATATAGTAATTTTAAAATGCATCTATTTTGCTGCTGTACAGATCAATTTCTCAATAATTTTTAAATAAGCTGTTTAGATCTTTCAATAAACAAGACTATTCTGTATTAAACACAATTTGTTGTTGTTAACTGCAAGTTGATTTCAACTTAGGGTGACTCTATGAATTAGATATTTCCACATTACCCTATTCTCAATAGTGCTGCTCAGGTCTTGCAGAATCAGGGCAGGCTTGGTTGCTTGAGTCTATCCATCTGGAATGGGATCATCCTCTTTTCCTACTGCCCTCTACCTTATCAAACATTTATCATCTTTTCTAGTGAGTCTAGTGCAGGGGTAGGCAACCTTTCCCCTTTAAGGGCCGAGGGACTTCAGCTCCCAGAATCCCAGGAGCTATTGGCCAGCATGGGACTATTGGCCAACATGGCTGAGGCTTCTGGGAGCTGAAGTCCCTCGGCCCTTAAAGGGGAAAGGTTGCCTACCCCTGGTCTAGTGTATTCCCATGGTAGGGTCAAAGTACAACAACCTCAGTTTAGTCATCCTTGGCTTCTAGGGAGAGTTCAGGACTGATTTGCTCTAGGACCCATTGATTTTTCTTTTCAACAGTCCATGATATCCATAGACCTCTTCTCCAGCACCACATCTCATTTGAGTTGATTTCTTCCTTTCAGATTTCTTCACTATCCAGTTTTCACATCAATACATAGAAACCAGAAATATGATGGAATGGAAAATCCTAATTTTAGTATTCAGTGATATATCTTCCACTTTAGAATCTTGTTTAGTTCCTTTATAGTTGCTGATCCAAATCATAGTCTTCTTCCAATTTCTTGACTGCAGTCTCCATTCTAATTAATGACTGAGCCAAGGTATGAAAAACCTTGAACTATTTCAGTGTCTTCATTGTTTGCTTTAAAGTTATGTAAATCATCTGTGGTCATTATTTTTGCCTTCTTAATGTTGAACTGTAAACTTGCCTTTGCACTTTCTTTCTTGACTTTCTTCAGTAATTGTTCCTAGTCTTTGCTATTTCATCTGTGTATCTTGGATTGTTGACGTTCCTTTCTCTAGTTTTCATGCCTCCTTCCTTCAAATCTAAATAGCTATCCTAGCATATTGATTGGAATTCTCTCACATTCTGATATTTTCCAATGAATCTACTATGCCCAATCTTATCTTTCTTGTTCATTCAACAAACAGTCTTATATTGAAGCTACCTTGTGAAACAAGACATTAGAATTTGCTTCTTCGCAGTACTTGCATGTATGGGCACCAACGTTTGGCTATAAATTCTGAGAGATTTGAAATCATATGACAGGATAACCAAAGATTATCTACAGCTGATGGTAAAATGTTTTTCCATGTAAACTTACCGTATTTTTCGGCATATAAGACGCATTTTTTCTTCCCCAAAACGAGGGTGGGGAAGTTGCTGCGCCTAATGAAGCGAATATACAAGCTGAGGGCAAACTGCCGAGGCCTAGGCTAAAAGTAGGCCTCATTTCAACCTCAGCCTTGGTGCTCCAGTGGGCTCCTCCCATCCCAGGAAGAGCCCATTGGAGCAGCCAGGACGGGGGTGGAAAGAGTCCTCTTTTCCTGGCTAGTTGAATGTGCTCCTCCTCTTTCCACCCCCATCCTGGGTGCTTCAATGGACTCTTCCTGGGGTCAGAGGACATCCTCCCATCCCAGGAAGAGTCCATTGGAGCACCCAGGACAGGGGTGGAAAGAGTCCCCCCCTTGAAGAAATCTGCCAAGAAAACCCTCATGGTAGGGTCAAAATGAGCCAGAAATTACTCCAAGGCACTGGATTAGTACCCTGGCTAAGTTACACTGTCTCAGCCTCAGAGGGTGGAAATGGCAAACTCCCTCCTCTGAAGAAATCTGCCAGGAAAACCCTCATGGTAGGATCAAAATGAACCAGAAATTACTCCAAGGCACTGGATTAGTACCCTGGCCAAGTTACACTGTCTCAGCCTCAGAGGGTGGAAATTGCAAACTCCCTCCTCTGAAGAAATCTGCCAGGAAAACCCTCATGGTAGGATCCAAATGAGCCAGAAATTACTCCAAGGCACTGGATTAGTACCCTGGCCAAGTTACACTGTCTCAGCCTCAGAGGGTGGAAATTGCAAACTCACTCCTCTGAAGAAATCTGCCAGGAAAACCCTCATGGTAGGATCCAAATGAGCCAGAAATTACTCCAAGGCACTGGATTAGTACCCTGGCTAAGTTACACTGTCTCAGCCTCAGAGGGTGGAAATGGCAAACTCCCTCCTCTGAAGAAATCTGCCAGGAAAACCCTCATGGTAGGATCAAAATGAACCAGAAATTACTCCAAGGCACTGGATTAGTACCCTGGCCAAGTTACACTGTCTCAGCCTCAGAGGGTGGAAATTGCAAACTCACTCCTCTGAAGAAATCTGCCAGGAAAACCCTCATGGTAGGATCAAAATGAGCCAGAAATTACTCCAAGGCACTGGATTAGTACCCTGGCCAAGTTACACTGTCTCAGCCTCAGAGGGTGGAAATTGCAAACTCACTCCTCTGAAGAAATCTGCCAGGAAAACCCTCATGGTTGGATCAAAATGAGCCAGAAATTACTCCAAGGCACTGGATTAGTACCCTGGCCAAGTTACACTGTCTCAGCCTCAGAGGGTGGAAATTGCAAACTCCCTCCTCTGAAGAAATCTGCCAAGAAAACCCTCATGGTAGTGTCAAAATGAGCCAGAAATTACTCCAAGACACTGGATTACTCTGGCCAAATCACACTCTCTCAGCCTCAGAGGATGGAAATGGCAAAAAAAAAAAAAACCCTTGAAGAAATCTGCCAAGAAAACCCTCATGGTAGGGTCAAAATAAGCCATAAATTACTCCATAAGCCAATGGCCTAAAAACTCCAAAGGTACCAGTCCATCTGATCTTGGAAGCTAAGCAGGGTCAGCCCTGGATAGTCCTTGGATGAGAGACCGCCAAAGAATCCCAGGTGCTGCAGGCTGTATTTCAGAGGAAGGAACTGGCAAAACCACTTCTCGAGTCTTCCTTGCCTAAGAAATCCCTAAGAAATTCATGGAGTCACCATAAGGCAACAGGAGACTTGCAAGAAAGTTGGGCAGGGAATTTGTGCAATACCTGGCCCTGCTGCTGGCTTAAACTTACATTTACAACTTAAAATTGTTCTTAAACTGCTGTTAACTTTATACAGTTGATATAAAATATTTTACTACAGCATTTGGTTAAGAATCTTTTTTTTCTAGATTTTCCTCCTTTAAAATTGGGTGCGTCTTATATGCCGAAAAATATTTGATCAACTACATCTACTAGATGTTCCTGATATTTCTTGGATAAATTATTACACATTTTCAAGTCAATTATAAAATCTTTATTTAGCAAGATTTATTCAGAGGAGTCTTGTCATTGCCTTTGTCTAAGGCTGAGAGGGTGCAGCTTGCCGAAGATCATCCAGTGAGTTTCCATGGCTCAGGAGGGATTTGAACCTTGGTCTACTAGAGTCCTACCCCACCACTCAAACCACTATACTACACTGACTACTGCATAAATACAACTCTAGAATTTTAATACAACATTAAAAATTTTATTCAGTGCTTGTACATTTCAAAAGTCAAGTTAATCAGAAATGCTTCTTTTAAATTATAAAGAAAGGATTGTATTTAGAGCAGGTGTTGAAATCATGTGGCCTTATAAATACTATTGGACTGCATCTCATGGGAACCTAAACAAGAGTACCATGAGGTGTCCAAGAACATCAGGATGGCTGAATAGCTTCCCTCCTTGATTTAGAGCAGGGGTAGGCAACCTTTTTGAGCCAGGGGCCGGGTTGCTGTCCCTCAGACAATTGGGGGCGGAAGCTCCAAAAATAAATAAATAAATAAATAAAAATAAATTTAAAAAATTTTTACATTTTTTTTTAAAAAAAAAATTTAATTTTTTTTTTAAAAATGCATGCACACTCTCTCAGCCCCAGAAAAGCCATGGCAAAACCCTTGTGGAGATTTTGCCAAGAAAACCCCAAGAACAAGTAATAACAACAATAATCAATATCATCATGGCAGGAAGTGGGGGTGGCGGCGGCGGCAGGACCGGCCTGGGGCCAGTCCAAAGCCCTTGGGGGGCCGCATCCGGCCCCCAGGCCTTAGGTTGCCTACCCCTGATTTAGAGAGATGCATGAAAATTAGGGGGAAGCTAATTGCTATAGCTTTGTTTTGTTGTCATTGTTGGCTCTGTCCTGCATTTTGTTCTACCAGTTGTGGCATTTTCTAGGCTATTAGAACCCAAACATTGTGTTGTAAACTCCCCAGATCCCCAAGCAATGGCCATGGTGATTTTAGCTTCTGGGAATATAAATCCAAGAACATCCAGGGAGCCATCTTTAGGAACCTGCACAGAGGAGGACTAGTATGCTTATACAGTGTCCTGATAATCTGGTGCATCTGAACTTCCTAGCTATTCAAAGAAGAAACTGAGCAACTTATTTCCTATTTATACAGATCAAGAAATGTCACTCAGATAATCTAATTGGCAACTTGTGTGGTCATTTTTGGTAGATGTTTATTGAACAAAAGAAGATGAAAAGGCAAAGTCAACTTTTACTGCAAAATGCTGGTCCTGATGAACAACTTATGAAAGCTCTGGATGAAAATGCCAAGCTGAACCAAATGCTGGAAGAAGAAAGGTTGCAACACCAGCAAAAGGTAAATATTTTCAGTGGACATGTGGTTTGGTTTTAGCACAGCATATATTGGGATAAATCAAATGTTAGTCTTACCTCAAGTTGACCCATTAAATTCAGTGAGACTTAAGTTAGTCATGACTGAGAAGTCCCATTCATTTCAAGGGGACTACTATAAGTAGAACCATCAGTGGACTTAACCCATTATTTCCAGAATAAAAGTATGTGTGTTGTAACTTTTCAATCTAGAAGGACACTACATTGTACAGTGATCATCTGTCTCCCTCAAAATATTGAACGCAAACCTGGAAAATGATCAAAAAAAAATCCAAACAATGGTACCCTTATACGGCCAACCAAATGCACAACTACATGTTGCAAGCTTTCAACATAGCTACCCCTAGATGTTTTCTGGAAAATGATTGTTCTGCTATTGACAGCATTTGAACTTAAATGTTTCTCCCAGTCTGTGACTCACAAAGCCAAATACAGATTGTAATATAGCTGCATATGGTGGCCCATCATGAATTCATTAAGGCTCCTCATTTTGACAGATGAGAAGTCAAGCACACAACAAGATCTGACATTTGATTGGTTAGGGCCTGTACAGACCGGCCAAAAGGTTGGCCTGGGGGTGGAGTTGGGGTGGGGCAACTGCACGCCACCTGCCCCATAATGCCACTGAAGCAACCACACGGCAGGCAGCAAAAAGGTGCATTTTCAGCACAGTGTTTACACATGCTGCACTGAAGAAGCAGCGAAAGCCACTCTGCCACAAGTAGGGTGCCCTTTTTGTGGCTTCTTTTTGTGCCACAGAAAGGCCAGATTGGGGCCGTGCCGTGTGGTTGCCATGGCCGTGATCTGGCAAGGAAAGGGGCAGTGTCCTGCCGCCCTTAGAAGTCATCTGAATAACCCCTTAGTCTTAGTAGCTCACAACATTCCATGCCTTTTCTGTACTAATAATTACTTCTCCTGCAACCAAAAAACCTGAAGACTCACTCCTTCCACACAAACCACTGCACCAATCCTTCTGAAACTTTGCATGTGTATTACTTATGGCCACCTCTGCTTTGTCAATAATTTTCAGAATACGTTTCCCCCCCCCCCCCATTTTTGCAAACTTGGTATCCGTGTCCCTCACCTGTTTGTGGACAGCAATGGAACTGGAATATTTGTGATTTTCTATTTTCACGAGGGGGGCGTCTGGAATGGATCTCCCACAAAAACGGAGGAGCAACTGTAATGCTGCCTATCATTTACAGAACCATGATTCAGAAGGAACCTAAAGGGATAGTTTCCCCACTCTCTTTTAAAAACACTCCCCAAATGGAAAGGCTGTTCTTGCACAAAAATCCTTGCAATTATTGCACTGAGATTTGGCACACTTGATTTCCTCAAAAGAAGGAACAATGTGGGTAAATTTCTTCTGATTCTGCTGAGAAGAAATTAAAAGGTCATGGATAGTTCCATTTAAAAAATAAATAGATTAGAATTTAAAGGTGTCCCACATAATAATCCCTTCACCTATTTGTATGTGATTTGACAGGCAAAGGCCAGCTTTTTGAATGAGTGCTGAACTCATGCAGTTCCATATCTTTCCTTTATTCTGACCATTGCAGACCCATGAGAGGCTAAAGAACAGTCCCTATACCCTGACCAAAAAAGAGACATACATGCATATAAGCTATTCTTTTGTTTATATGTATCACTAACAGGATGCAACCCTGAAACCTAAAGGTTATTGTGCATCCCATTTCAATTCTCTTTTAACAAAGGAAAAGAATTATGGCCTTGGTTTGTTTTCCACACATAACCAGCAGGGAGCACAAACCTTCAGATGTCTGAATGTCAGCTTAAGTTCTGGATCTTTCAAATCTGTCTGTCTCCAAATGAGTCCGAACTGAATCAGGCCACTTCCAAAATCCTTTATTGAGGTCCAAGCTGAATCTTATGTTCAATGTATGAATCCAATAAATAGTATGAATTTCTTTTGGCTTTAATTTGTGATGGGGAACTTTAGAAATCTGCAGTACTAGAAGAAGTGTGTTATTTGCAGAGGAAAACTGAGTAATTTTTCTAAAACGTGTGTACACTTATCTGTGCTTACATGTGTTGGGAATAATTGCAAGCTGCTGAAAATGGATTGCTTTCCAAATTTGTCCAAATTGTGTATATTAAAGGGCAAAGGGGTCTTTATTTTAGTGTGCCTCAGCACTTCAACGCAGCGTATTCTATAATTCATCCACTGCAAACAGCAGGGGTTGAAGAAAGTGTGTGTGTGTATGTGAATAATAATCTTTAACAGGAGGAGCCATTTAATAACTGAACATTTGTGCCTTATTGCCTGCAATAGTTAAAAAAAACTGTCATAAAATTTGTTCTTCCCTTTTCAAAAATCTCCTTTGAAACATTTAGGCTCTTTAATTGTGTTTTTACAAAACAAAAATTGCAAACAAAACAACATTGTTATTTTATTACAAACTAAATGATGACATCTTCATGGCTGTCAAAGGTGGAGATTTTTCAACTGCTCTTCATCTAATGTCATTGTGCCAATGCTGGACTGTATTCTAAAAATGGATGAATTTTCTCATTTAAAAACCAAGAAGGCATATCAGAAAACTGGCGTACTACAAGTTTTAAACTCAGCACATGACAATTTTAGTCACAAGTGACCAACACAGTAACCAGTATATTGGAATGTGAAACAATTTAGATTATAGCTTCGAAAAAGAATTTGGTACCTTCTACGGATTTCTAAGACTGGAACTGAGGTGTGTGTGTGTCTTGTGGCCCAAAGTCTGCATGCACCCTGCCATATATATTTTTGTGCCCCTGGACTCCTCTGTCCCTTGGGGGAAGGTGGTAAAAAACTAGAATTGATATTGCTGGAAACCTCCAGCAGTAAAGCAGCTTCATTTATATATCGCTTCATATCACGCTATGGGATGTCTAAGCGGTTTACAACTGTGAGCTGATTGCCCCCAACAAGCTGGGTACTCATTTTAGCGACCTCGGAAGAATGCAGGCCTGAGTCGAGCCTCAGCTCTGGCTGGTATTGAACTCGCAACCTTGTGGTTTATGAGTGAGTGGCTGCAGTACAGGCATTTAAACACTGCGCCACCAGGGCTGATTAACCACTGCACCACCAGTAGTGGTTTCTCTCTAGAGCAATGTGTACTCCCCCTACACCTTGTTCTAGCAATAATAATAATAATAATAATAATAATAAATTGCATCCCAAAAACTAGAAACCGGGGGGGGGGGGATTTTTCAAACTAGCATGGGGTAACACAGCTCATAGAAAATTCTGGGACTGAGGGGAAAAAAGACCTCTTGCTTCCACAGCCCAGGCTTTATTTGGATAAAACTGTTTCAAGTCCACAGTGTACAGGACATTTTCCAGCCTACTTCAGCTTTCCAGTAAGGCTTCTCTTACTGTGCAAAGAGAAGGTCCAGCAGGACTATAGCAGAGACTCCTTCTGTACAAGCTACAGTTTCACTGTTACTTGTCCTCTCCAACTAACTACTTCTACATTTTAGAATTCTGCATATTAATTTCAGCCACACTTTACATTCAGTTTGGAAATTCCTAAGATTTAAGGAATATGAAGTTGAAGGTTTTCACGGCCAGCATCCACGGTTTTTTGTGGGTTTTTTCGGGCTATGTGGCTGTGTTCTAGAAGATTTTGTTCCTGACATTTCACTAGCATCTGTGGCTGGCATCTTCCCATTTAGGGAATGCTTTAGCTTTTCTCTTCAGTTCTTTTTTTATTCCCCTGTTTTTATCTCTCTATATTATGATTATAATTGGGCTATATTTTTTAAATGCTGTATTATTATAAACTACCCAGGAATAAATATAAACACTCCCCTCCCCCTTAATCACTGATTCTAATGGCCAACAAATCACTGTATGTTCCTTAATCCTTAAAGGCTTCTTAATTATCTTTTTAAAAAAGCCAAATTAATTATCAAGATTATCCATCCAGAATAAGGTAAAATATGACTTTAATTAAGCAGGTTTATACAATCTTCTTTCTTTTTAATGTCAGGTGTTCTTATATAATACAAAATCTGGAAATCTAGAGATCAAAAGTAAAAAATGAGATTTTTAAAAGAGAGCCCAAGATGTCAATGAATGCTAACAATATGTGAGAGATCCGACATTGTGCAAGTATATTCCCGCTCACTGGGACTGTACTCTCCTCTCCTTCCTTCTGTGGTCCCCCTATCACCTATTGGAGCTATGACCAGTCCAATTTACCATAATTGTCCATGGACAAATATGAATCCCCAAGCTATTTGCAGATTTTCCATGGAGAGCTTCCAAGAAAGAAGAAGCAAGTGTAGCCAATTAGTATAAGTATGATGCTTATACTATTGTGCCAATGCTGGGTGAAATTGCTGGTCCCACACATCAGATATCTTAAGAAGCACTGGATCAGAGGACTCTCTAGAACAATTTTGACGGGCCTACGAGACTGAAGAGGGAATAGTCTTCTGTCTATTCTGAAGCTGTTATATCAGTGGAAGGGGCAAATTGTTTAAGACAAACTAACTTCAAAAAGTGGCTTCCTGGCACACTACACAAATTATAACACTAGTTAACACTCCAACCTCATGAGGAGGCTCTTGGCCAGTTTATCACATCTGTTTTCTGCTTCCCAGCCTGCACATGCCACGTTCCAAAACACTCTTCACCATTCATATGGTCATTCATCCACCCTGGCCTTTGATAACATCTTTCCTCTTGACTTTATACCTCAATGACCATAGTTAAAACACCTTGACACCGCATCACCATACCCACACATTTTGCATTCCTATGACTATTCATACAGTCTGTTTATGAAGGTCCTTCCTGGGCACCAGTTCACTGCATGCATCTTTGGAAGTAGATCTAATCTACAAAAGTTTTTACAACTTCTTTCACACAGTTAGTCTCAAAAATGCTACAAGATCCCTTTGCATATTGACTTCAAACAGGATTATCAGATTGGTTCTTCCTCCTTATTAGCACACGCCTTTAACTTTAAACTTGTAAATACTAGTACTGAATAACAATAAATTGGGTATTCTGTTCAACATACTTCATTCATTGACATCTTGGGCTCTCTTTTAAAAATCTCATTTTTTACTTTTGATCTCTAGATTTCCAGACTTTGAGGAATTAATGCTTTGATTTGGTTTGGCTGTTCCTTTGTAACATTGGTAAAGAAAAATGAAGAGGATGTTGATTTTATTGTAGTTTTATATTTGGCAATAACAGGTTGAAGAATTAGAGGAACAACTAGCTAATGAAGTCTTGCATAAGGAAATTAAATCACTGAAACAACAGCTGGAACTGTTAGAAGAGGATAAAAAAGAATTAGAAGAAAAGTGTCAAAGTGCTGAACAACAAATTAAAAGCTTAAAGCATTCAGGTAAGGCAAACTTCATAGAACTGAATTATCAAATTCCAATTAAGACTGTCCTTTGCATAATTATTATGTCACATTGTTTGATACAGTTCTGTGATTTAACTGACTGTTAAGGCCACCAGGTTATATTTGCAGCTAGAATATCAGCAATCTGTAAAGTATATTTTGACATATAGCGTTGAATGTATGTATGTGTGTTGTGTGCCTTCAAGTTGTTTCCCAGTTATGATGAGCCTAAGGCAAGTCTCTCATGACATTTTCTTGACAAGATTGGTTCAAAGGAGGTTTGCCATGGCCTTCCTCTGAGTTTGACAGTATGTGAACTTGCCCAAAGTCTCCCAATGGGTTTCATGGCTAAATATGGAGTATTTCATTGCTTTATTAAAACAGTGGTGCTTAGGTTAAGTCATGGCAAACTTGTTGTGACCGGCAAATGCATCTACCTTACATTTATGATACAGTAGTGATTTTAGTGGCAGCTGTAACTTCCTAGTCAGTGGATGAATTCACTCTAAGGCTTACTGTGCACTTTAAAGGAATTGTTCAACGTGCTGAGACCTATCTCCAGGACAGGTTCTGCACTGTAGACAGCACCTTTAAAACCCAGAGTGGGTTCACTGCCCCACTACGTGGGAACCACCAGCTACCACTGCACCTTTTATAATGCCACAATGGACTGATAAAGAAGAAACTGTTTTTGTACTTTCCTAAGGAGGCATTCTCTCAAATGTAGGCATCCGTGGTGAAAGTAAAAAGATTCACACACACATTCCAGATACAGAAGTTATTTGTATATTCCAAGAAAAGAATTAGCCCTTCACAGTAAGTTAGAGAGCTGCAACTCCTACAGATGTCAAGGTTTTGTTTCCCCTTGTGTTATGCGAGTGACATTTTAAAAAGTAAATGCTGTGTCAATGGCTATGCAGAAGGAATTAGCTTTGCAACTCCCATGAGTGTTAATGGCTAAAATCTGTGGGAGCTGTGTGGCTTATTCCCTGCACATCAGGCTAAACATTTACCCCTCACTATCTGACTGTAGAACCTGTCTGACTTGGTGGCTATTATTTGTCCAGTTTATAGGGTAAAGCAAGACATCAGGAACACTGACAAAACCACTTAGAATACATACAGTATGGATCAACTACTGTAATTTAGTTGTTATCCAAGACTTATTTGCCAGGATGGTGCCTGACCAGCTTACAGCATTGTACCTATTAAGTGCTAAAAACTGTAATTTACGACTCTTTATCTAAGATTGCCATTTCTTAATAAATTCAAAATACAGTTACCAGCAGGGGAAGTACTGTTTAACTATCCTAAAGCAGCTGGATTATGTGGATGAAAAATGTCAAAAGAAAAGCATACTAATGCTTTTGTGCAAGGTCCTAAAACTGTTTTACAGTGCTGTGTGTTAAATTAATCACAGGCTTGAAAGTGACTGGAAAACCTATAGAAATTACCAAGGAGACTTGTTCAGGGACCACTATAAGACATGAAATAAATTATCAGAGTGTGTGTATTGACTAAATTTCAACTTGATGGCATCCTCTAATGGTTGCCACATTTCAGCTATTACCTGAACACTAAAAATAATGGCTGTTTACTGTATCAAAAAGTGAGAAGAAGAACACACTAATGATTCTTCAGGGGTTTTGAAGTGGTAGTGTGTCCACTGAAGCAGAGTGCTATGGAATACAAGTAAACAGAACCAATAATCAGTACAGAGACGCTTGGTGTTAAGAGCAGGGATGTAATTCTTTATTAAGTTTCTTCCTGAAAGAGGCAATGAGAAAGTTTAGCCCACTGCATTTTCTTCCTACTGCGAAAAAATCTACACAGTTTTTGAGGCCTATTGGCAATCTGGGACTTATTCTGTGAAAAAATTACCACATGATCATTTTGTTGGAGGGGGAAAAACCCATCCTTTTCTGACAGCATTTTCTACACAGAAAATAATACTTTTATGCAGAAATATAATTTTCTCTTGGGGAAAAAAACTGTTTCCTGTGCAGAAAATGATGTTTTCTGTGCAAATCAACCATGTGGAATTTTTGCACAGAATAAGTCCTGAAGTGTGAAGATTCTAGTCAGTCCCAGATTCTTCTCATAAATGTTTCTCAATATGTTAAGGGATTATTTTTCAATCATTTTTGAATATTTTAACATATTTTCCCCCAGTCTAGTTAAGAGCCGATCCTGGTTTCTTTATCCTGGTGTGCTGCTGGGCATTCTAGCTTAATCTTCATGTTCAGATACAAAGGAAGCTGCCTTATACTGAATTAGAGATGTTGTCAGCTCTGACTGGAAGCAATGGCTCTCCAGGGTTTCAGGCAAAAAACTTTTCCAGCTATATCTGGAAATCTGTGGTGTTCCTTGGTAGTCTTCCATTTGTGTTCTTACCAGATTGAACACTGCTTTGGCTTCTAAAATCAAAGTCAGTGTGTTCAGGGTGATATGATATTTAGATAGACACTGATCACAAAACATAGCCTGATCTAGCAGTAAGAATTGGCACAGTGAAGTTGGATTTATGAAGCCCAAATAAAGAAATACTTCTTGTAGGGAACCCCTAGCAATTTATTTAGTTAGCCACCAAATCCCGTCTGATCTTGGAAGCTAAGCAGGGTCAGCCCTAGTTAGTACTTGGATGGGAGACTGGCATTGAATACCAAGTGCTGTAAGCTATATTTCAGAGAAACTGACAACACCACTTCTGAATATTGCTTGCCTAAGAAAGCCCATCATGGGATTCCTATATGTCAACAGGCCACTTGAAGGAATATACACATGCATGCACCAGGAAGGGAGGGACATAGCAAGATATAGAAGTGTCAGGACCCTGAACAGCACACTAGAGTGTGTTTCTCTTAATGAAGGCTGTTGGGCCAGCAGTGGACTGTGAGTAATTGAGCTCTTAATGAAGGCTGGCAGATCGTGAACCTCCAGAGACTCCACCCTTGCTGGATGCTAGCTGTAGCCCTGAAAGGGTCCACTCATAATTAAATACCCTAAAGCAGTGATGGTGAACCTTTTAGGGTCCGAGTGCCCAAACTAAAAGGCCTTCCGACACCCGGTCCTGGCCTCTGCCCTTCGGGGATGGGACTTCTCCAAAAACAGCTGAAGGCCGGGGGGGGGGGGGGGAAGAGAGGAAGAAGAGGAATAGGTGCTCACCTCTTTCTCCTCTCCCCACCCTCCACATACCAGGGAAAATGGCTTTGTGTGCCATCTCTGGGACGTGTGCCATAGGTTTGCCATCACTGGCCTAAAGGCACTAGACCCCATCTCATCTTGGAAACTAAGTAGGGTGAGCACTCATTACTATTTTGGTGGGAGACTGCCAATGAATACCGGGTACTATGGGCTATATTTCAAAGGAAGGAACTGGCAAAGCCACCTCTGAGTATTTCTTGCCTGTGAAAAAACTTATGAAACACCTGTATTTAGACAGATAAGAAAAGTTATCATTTTGAACTCCCTGTCCCAGAAGCCTCCCAAAAGATATCTGGGAGCTGTAGTGCAAAATAAGTAACTTTTACAGACAGACAAATAATTTCTTTTCATCATTATTGTTAGCCTGTTTTTGAAAAATTTATCAAATTGTACTCCCACCAAATGATGAGAGATGGAAAAGTACAAGAGAAGGAGGGTTTTCCTGGGTGACATTCTGTGTATATGTGACCTGGGGCCTATATTATGGTCTTTTTGGCATCTCTATAGGAAGTTTTGGGAAGGTATTTAAACTAATTGATGTGACAAGGGTGCTTTAGGCCAGGAAATCATAAGTCCTTCCAAAGCATTTCCAGCGCTGGAACTTGACAATGGCTGCTATGTTGGAATCATCATATGCCGGAAGCTGCTATCTCTGAACATCTAGAACTTGGTGTTGAAGAATCTCAGATATGACATATGATGTTTCAGAGAGGACACCCATTGTTTCTAAGACAATGGTTTATTTCATTTCAGTTTGTATAGGATAAGTAGAAAAATTAAGATTTCTGACAAATATTGTAGCTGAGAAAGCGTGATAGGAAACAAATTGTTATCTAGTATGATACCATCATAACCCACAGGCTAATGAATCAATCTTCATTTTAAGGAATTTTATTTCTATCCTGCCAAGCCTATGTTTGCTATTTTCTAATATACTTCCAGTTTAAGAAGATTTTAATTCTGTCTTTGTACAGTGGATGAACTTCAAAAAAGAATGCAACAGTCAGAAAACCCAGTACCTCCCCCACCTCCACCGCTACCACCTCCACTTCCTCCACCTCCTCCAAATCCAATAAGGCAAGTACAATATATATTCTAATGTTACATTCTTCAGATTCTGAATTTGTCACTCTTTAGATGTTGTTGGACCCTACTTCCATTATCCCTTACCATTGGCTCTGGTAGCTAGTGCTAATGAAAATTGTAGTCCATCAACAACCAAGGCAATACCTGGTTTAGGACAAAAGGATATGTTTCTTATTGTTAAATGAGAGGATATAAAGAACCAGTAAAATTCACACATAAGATGTCAATAAGACAGACAACCCAGAATCCTCCCAGACCTTTTGACTACAACACCCATAAGCCCCAAGCATGGTTACCAATGACAGGAATAATGTGGGCTGTAGTATAAAAAATGTTCCAGATTTCCTGCCACTGAACAACAATTCTCTATTACACAATCAGCCAAAAATAATTTCACTGGTTTAAAACAGCATGAACTTTGTGATGACAGATTGGACTTCAGTTTTTTTGGGTTGGGTTTTTTTTTTCCTCCTATGAATTTCTACGTATTCTGTTGACCATTCAAATTGGAATTTTAGCTGTTAATATAACTGGTAGCAACTGGAGACACAATCCAAGATCCTGTATCCCCAGTGGAGCATAAAACTTTCTCAGGATTTCCTTGCCATGCTTCCCCTTTTTTTTCCACTGTGCAGCTCCAGCTGATGGCACCAGGACCACACACTTCAGCAACGAGCCAGTATATTTGCTGGAGGTTTGAGAGGAAATTGCTCTATTTTTTTTCCTAGCTGCAAATTTGCAGCCAGGTCATAGTCTGTGTCGAGTCCACTGACCACTGATTGGTCATGGGGTATAGCCCAGTGCTGTCAGCAAAGTTTACAACAAATGGAGGGGTTGTTGCACAAGGAGTTACTAGATACCTCCTTCCACAGTGTCCTTAAAAGAATATGTGATAATCTAACAGCAGCCTACAACAGTGTATGGTACTAACAGGATGCTGTTTATTTTGAAGTTTATTTTGAATCTATGCTATCAGGATAAACTCTTGCAGTAAACCTACATGTTCTATTCAATTAGTCTCCTTATGATCGTTCGGAGAACTCTAGCCTATCTACATACTTTGGTATCCCCAAGGTTCACTTAGCAAATTAAATGTAATAGATGTCTTTAGATTGAATTCAAAATTCCCAAAGAATCAGTATCTGATATCACCTGCTGAAGTAAACAATTGGTATTTTATGGGGGAGAGATCTAACTTGGATTTTGACCTCTTCCAATCTACATCTACCCAAAACACCCCAAAAGATTAGGACATGTTTTTGCTTGCCTTAATCATGCAAGGAATAATTCAACATCTCACCAAATCAGTATGATTAACCAAAAACTTAGAATTTATTAGCAGATCACACACAATCTAGCACAGCAATGTTTTTTTTAAAAAAATGGTTTTATATTTAATACCCCAATTGTTTTTTTTATTTATTACATTTTTATTTCTCCTTTCTACTAAAACAAAATATTTCATAAGGCAGCTAACAAATGACAGAATAAAACCATTAAAGTCATTCCAAGGTAAGTAAGCTATATGTTTGTAATGGCAACCGATCCACAGTTAACTAGGAAGAGCTGAGAGTAATCAGATCTTTTCCTGCTTTTCTTTTATAATATACAGCTTGGAATCCAGTAAGTGTAGCTGTTACTAATCACACAGCCCTAACACAAGATATGCTGATGCTGAAAAATGGAGGCAATGGTGATATTTTCTTTTAGGACAAGGGCTGAGGAACTTGTGGCCCTCCAGATGTTATTGGGCTTTGCCAATGATGAGGGATGGTGTGGACTGTAGTCCATCAACATCTGGAGGACAACAGATTCCACAGCCCTTTAAAGTATCTCAGGCAGGCAGAGGGGAAACATAGATCAGTCAACCAGAGCAATATGTGATGATGTGAAAGGCAGGTTAGATGTCTATGGCCCGAAATATATGGGCCAAATAAAGCGGCTTCTGGCCACTGTAGGGACATGACATTCAAATGACATACAGACCCCAAACAGCCAGAAGCTGCTCCAAGGCCACAATCTGATCCTTTGAACCGGATCAAAAAGAACCAGAAAAAATCTGGCTCCTGGTGAAATGAAGGCCAAATAGAGACTTATAAACTACATATAATTTCTACAGTTTAACCTACTGCATCTCTAATTTTCCATGGCAGTCAAGCAATATAGAATTAGTAGTATATGGATGATCTTCAGATGTTACTGTGGGAAAATTCCATTAAGAAACTTGGTATTAATCTCTTTTCTCCAAAGCATCAAAATTACGCCTAAGGTTTATAGGGGTGTAATGATGTCATATGGGCCCACATCCATCAAAAACTGCTAATTTTTAGCTATGTGTATTTCACATTCAACATGAACTGCAGCACATTCATAGGTTGAAATCTAATTATAGGATTTGTGCTAATGGATCATTTTGAGATATGAGCTTCTTGTCTCTTGCACTCCTTTGAAGATATATGAATTGCCCCCAGAAGTCTAATTTGTGGCACCTACATAATTTCCTGGTGTTTCAGTGTGCTGAATAGTTATTACAGAAATCCTGTAGAAGATGACTGGTTCTAATAACTAAACTATGGCTTTTTATTATGAATAATGGAAAAGATTTCAACTGAATGTTATGAATAGGATTACACAAATCTAGTTGCCAAGTTGACACTGGTGACTGCCTCTATTGTCCCTATCTAGAACAAGAACCCACATGATGAATTTTCTGACTGACAGGTGTCCATGTTGGGTGCAAGAGAAAAAAAAACCATTTGATGCTTCATTCTGATCCAAAGATTGATCCAAACCCAGCCTTTCTTCTCTCTCCCTCTCCTCTCTCTCTTTCTTTCTCTCTGTGTAATAGCCAACATGGAAGAGTTAGAGGTGACCATTGAAAACAACTATTCTTCCCCTCCCCCTCCTTTTTTTCTCCTTTAAAAGTTGCACACACTAATCTCACTGATAAGTACATATAATTTTCTTCTTGTTTTGTCAAAAGATACTAGACATTGAAAAGGAAAAGTACAGTTTTCAGCATAGAAAAAGGGGAGGTTAATTTTTATGCTGCAACATATTGTTCCAAACATTGTGAGCAAGATCCACTTTTCAATAAATGTATACAAATGATTTTAATGGAAACTTAGCCTGCCATAATGTCTGATTACTTGAATCTCTAAATAGCCATTTGTAAGCCTCTTGTTTCTACCTTCCTTTACCTCATGTGACTTGCCTAATCTTTGCTTCCAGAGCAATTTAGATCTATTTGAAGAGAACAGTTGCTCTGTTAATTCTTTGCATGCTATGCCCCCAGTGTGCTCAGTACTATATCTCTTAAAAGCCTTTCTGTGATATTCCAGAAGCAAGCAGGGTTATAATCCATTTTAAATTTATGAACTACTTAATGCAAAATAATGTTCACACATGATCTAAAGCTCAGAAGAAGGTGTGCTATATATTTGTTTGTTTTCCACAACTGAATTTCTGATATGTTGCCTTAAACAACTCTTTCAGTTTAAAGTTATAAATTCATTTTATACAAAAATTTTAATATAACCTTCCACATTCCAGATCTAGAACTATTAGCTTGTCATGGGAGATTTTCTGCCTGCTTTTTTATGTTAAAGAGTACAATAATAAATATCTCATAACACCATTTGTATGACTGGCTGATGGATCCTAAAATCAGGTTAATAACTCTAAGATGGACTTGTTAAACCAACAACAGGAAGACATATGCGCACATACACATGCTTACACAATATTTAAAATATAGTACTACACCAAGCCCAAAAGTAATGTATCTGAAAATGTTAAAACATTGGTTTTTCTAGACCAATTTTTGTTTGAAAAAGCCTAGTGAATCTGTTTCTTTTTAAAATTAACAACATATTACATGGGAGTGTCCTTTAATGTCCTGGGGAGTTTTTATTTACAGGAAGAAAATTGTGAAAGGAAATGGGCTGAAATTCAGGGACAGTGTTTACTAATATCCAGAAAACAGTGTCCTAAAGGGCCATGTTGTAAATCTAAAGGTAAAGGTATTCCCTGTTCAAAAGGTTGTCAAGTCGTGTCTGACTGTAGGGAGCAATGCTCATCTCCATTACTAAGCTGAAGAGCCAGCGTTGTCAGAGACTACTCAGTAATCATGTGGCCAGCATGATTACACAGAACACTGTTTACCTATTGGGTGTGTTATTGAGGCAAAAGAACAATAGCATAGATTTTGGAGGTGTTTTTAACAAAAATAGCTTTACTTAGCAGAAGTCATGAAATTGAGGCGAAAACAAAAACAGTACAAAATGGTACAGTACATATCAATATAATATTACCATTGCAGCAGCACGAAGAGCAGTGTTACCTGCAAAGTCAGAACCAGCATGTAGATTAGGGGTTGGCAACTTTTTTTGCCATGGGCTGGGAGGGGGGGGAATGGTGCTGGGGGCCGGCGTGCACACGCTTGCTCTCGCGCGCACACATGCACACGATGTCCACCGTTGTGCGTATGCATGCGCACATGGGGGCGCCATTTTGGAAGGCCCAATGGCGCCATCGCCGTTGGGCATTCCGAAATGGCGCTCTGCGTCGTGTGTGCATACGCACAATGCGGGGCGCCATTTTGGAAGGCCCAACAGCACCATTCACATGGCACTGGTGCCATTGGGCATTCCGAAATGGTGCTCTGCGTTGCGCCCACATGCACACGACGCGGGGCGCCATTTTGGAAGGCCCAACGGCACCAGCGCCATGCAAATGCACACGACACCAGCCCCGTTGGGTGTTCCAAAATGGTGCTCACCACCATGTGCATGCGCGCATGAGCACAGGCGCCATTTTGGCATCCAAAATGGCACCCGTGCTCGCGCACGGCATGGCGGCAACACCGGCCGGTCCCAATTTGGAAAAATGGCCACCAGAGGTCATCTTGGGACCCTCATTGGAGCAGGGATGTACCTGAATGGTGATTTTTTGGGGGGGGGAGAAAGACGTGCGATAGAACCCAGATGCAGCCTGAATTAGGCTTGAATTCGGGAGACGTAAGTTGTGTTATTTAGGATGAGCGATAATCTCCTAAGTGACTTTGGATGGACTATTTTTTTGTAGGATTTAATGTTTTTAGGACCACATGAAAGAACTGGCAATTTTCTTTGAAAAGGGTAAGGGACAGAAATATGGCTATTCTTCCCTGCCCATTATATGCAGAATAGGTATCACACAATAGTAAGTGGAATGGGATGTATTATGAGTATTACACAAAGGAAAGAATATGCTTTGTCTGATCATTTAATGCATAGAACAAAAACTGGTCCATGTCTAATTAATCATCTTGCAGTGGGTTTCACCGGTTAGTCTTTAGGAGAGTTCTCACAGTTCTAAAATTTTCTTATCCTCTAAACATTGTGCTTGTTTGAAGATCACTGAATGCATTTTTGATAGGCATTTAACATTCAGAAAGGTACTCAAGGCATTCCAGTACTCATTGATAATAACAACTTTCCCCCCATTTAGGCATTTTAAAAGCTTTTTTAAAATGAAAAGAAAGAAATGACAGCAAACATCTAATATTGGGTCAAATATTGACTTGGCAGTGCCTGTTTAAAATTAATATCATGCTTTCTCGATTGAACAGAAACCATAGATACTGTGAGGGTTTTTATTTTTATTTTTCATTCTGTTTGTTTACCAGTAGAACTACTCTAGCAAATACATACTGTAGAAATGAAGGGACAATATTGAGACACCCTGCTGGGTAATATTGTTCTCTGGAGAGTAATGCGTCATGTTAACATTTCGAACCCTTCAATTTTTTATTGTGTGAGGAGGCTTTATTTTGTCATGCATGTCACAGTGCCACGTTACCTTTTAATATTCAGATCTTGAGTGTTTTGCACTATGCCTTGTTGACAGCAATAGCAAAATAAATAATACGTTGGGTGCATTTTTAGGAGGTGTGACATTTCTGTCTCTGCCTGGCAATGTTTGAACACTCTTGTCAATAAGAGAGCTCACTGTTTGTCGGTTAATGCCAGCTCCTTTCACAATGCATGTCATATAACCAGGCCCCAATCCTGGAAGCGTTGATGCCCTCGGGAGCAATTGAAATAGAGGCAACAAAAAAACCATAAAGCTAGTTCTGAAAAGTACAAATGCCATGTTCAAGAGAAAACTGAGAGACTGTCTGTTTACTTTGTGAAAGGTCCCTTATGTCAATGATTCGTAAGAAGTCTCATCCAAATAGCAGTGTGACCAAGAAAGAAAAGACATCATCTCAGCAAGAGTCAGGTATGCCACATTTTCTTGTCAGTAAAATGATTTATTTATTTTTTTGTCAGAGAAGTCATGTGGTGTCTGTGCCTTCTAAGCCCTTATTTAAGCAACAAAACCCCTCCATTTTCATAATCATCTCTGTTAATCTGGTTAAGCAGAAATCAAGTAGGATTGTTACTGTCTATAAATAATTGTGGTGGTGTTATAAAAGAAATAAATGCTAATTATTACTAATGTGGATTGTTGTGATGTCATGAATACCAGGTAGGCACAGCACTGGGCTTTAAATCTCCTCGTCTTTATGCCAACTTTGTATTATGCTAGGACAGCATTGTTAATGTAGGGTTGACAACATGGTACCTATGGCCACTTCAGCATGTTCTGAGACCTGCCATGAGAACCACCAGTCTATCTGCTTCCACACCAGACAACATATTTTCAAAAGAATCCAAACAAAATTGTTTCCAAGGCCTATACTGATTCTCTGTCTATTCCTCTTGGGTTTTTACTTACAGAACCACTTAAAAATACCCATTGGTGAGTAAGCTATGCCAATATAGACTGAAGGATCAAAAGTATTACAGGGAGAATATATATATATTTGGATAGTGATCCAAAGAAAGGGGAAGAAAGGGAATAAGAGAGGGAGCAACAGGGGGTCAGGGGAGTTGAGTCACAGATAGAGTTTGCCTTCTGTGAAATGGGTGGAGAAAGCTAGGAAGGAGTGATTTTCTGCTTGGAGTTTCAGGTCTCATGTCTTCCTTATATTCAGCTTTTTGAACAGGTTTTTTTTTGTCCTTCAGTCTTGCTAGCTTGCTTTCTGTGGAATGGGTGTTTCTGGCTAACCGTGTCCATTGCAACAACTATTCTGTAAATGAACATATTCCCAGCCATGGCAGTTATTCTATTAATAGTGTCTTCCATATTGTGTAAAAAAAATCTGCACTATAGGCCTAATAGATTGCACCTCTGCAGCTACTTAGGCATGAAACTTAAATTATTTTGCAGGTAACTTTCCATTCATATTAATTCAAGGGGGTCTTTTTGGTATTGTATCTGTGGTGCAGTGGATAGTCTTGGATCTGAACTGGGAAGAAAATGAAGTTCTCTGGGTGACTTTGAGCCAAATATTTCCTCCCAATTTAAACTGCCTCACAGGGTTGTTGTGAGTTTAAAGTGTTGGGGAGGAGAGCAATGTATGCCACCTTGAACTCTTGGTAGAAGGATGGATATAATTGCAATAAACAAATAAAATCATTCTTGTATTTAATTCAATTTAGCCAAAGCATTCAGTACCCTCCTTTTATGTGTGCCTCACAGCTTAAGATGTAAATCTTCACTTGTTTCAGTCTCTCACACAAAAACAAAGTAATTTCAAATATTTTCTTACTTCTAGGGGAGGTAATGAGAGTTTTCTACATTTTTAGCTTTTGTTTTACATTTCAGGACTGTTTGCAAAAAAATCATTGGCACCAGGTATTTTGTGGAAAATACATGTTTGCACAAAAATTGCATTCTGCATAAATAGAATATATTTATGTACAAAAACATTGTTTTGCACAAAATGCAATATCTTTTGGTGCCAATGAAATGCTGACATAACATCCTGAAGTGGAAAAAATGTACAACACTTCTCTAGATATGTTAAGACACTCTTTTTTGTTGCGTATTTAAAAATGTATGAAAATTCTTAAGATTCCTACTTAAAGTACACTTTTACTTTCTCTTTTCAAATCTGCAACTTATTACTCCTTTTTTCTTGTTTCCTCTGTTCCATACTTCTTTCCACACATGAAATTTCCTGGTACCCTCTTCTGTCCGTTTTTGTCTCTGCTTCCTCCTCCTTCCTTGTAAACCAAAAAACAGCTCACACGTCCATGGTACTTGCCGAGTTCTCTATAATGTGTCCATGTTCCAAGGCCAAAATAATAGTAGAGCAGTCTGAGAGACTGATGAATTATTATGTTTATGTTTATGTTTGTCTGTTTATATCCCCCCTTCCTCCCAACACAGGGACTTAGGGCAGCTAACAAATCTAAAACAGTCCAAGTTAAAACAAAATAAAATATTAAAAATACAAAGTTTAAAAACAATGAAACAATTAAAACAATTCAAAATATTACATTATTAAAATTTAAAGTTTAAAAAACAAAAACAAAACAGCATCCATGTCATGCAAAAGCCTGGCAGCATAAAAACGTCTTTTCCTGCCGCCGGAAGGACAGCAGGGATGGAGCCATCCTGGCCTCCGTAGGGAGGGAGTTCCAGAGCTTGGGAGCAGCCACTGAGAAGGCCCTTTCTCTTGTTCCCACCAAACACACCTGAGAGGGTAGTGGGATAGAGAGAAGGGTCTCTCCCAGTGACCTCACTACTCTAGGGGGCTCATACAGGAAGATACTGTCCTTCAAAAAGTCTGGACCCAAGTCATATAGGGCTTTATAGGTCAAAACCAGCACTTTGAATTGTGCCTGAAAACAGGCAGCCAATGAAGCTGTCGTAACAAGGGAGACGTATGCTCCCTGTAATCAGCTGCAGTTAACAGCCTTTAGACCAGATGAAGTTTCTAAGCACTTTTCGAAGGCAGACCCATGTGGAGTGCATTACAGTAATCCAAACAGCATGTAACCAAGGCATGTACCACCGTGGCTAGGTCTGACTTCTCCAGGAATGGGTGCAGCTGGCACATGAGTTTTAGCTGTGCAAAGGCACTCCTGGTCACCGTTGATACCTAGGCTTCCAGGCTCAGTGCTGAATCCAGAAGTACCCCCTTGACCTTCCCAACCCAACAAAACTTTTATCCACAGACCTCACTGGTTCCTACTGCAGGGAACAGAGAACTTGACTTCTGTCTACTACCAAAATGTGTCTGTGTTGTATGCCTTCAAGTAGTTTCTGACATATGGCAACTATAAAATGAACCGATGATGGGGTTTTCTTTTCAAGATTTGTTCAGAGGAGATTTGCCATTGCCTTCCCCTGAGGCTGAGAGCATGGGACTTGCCCAAGGTCACCCATTGGTTTCATGGCTGAGTGGGAATTAAATCCTTGTCTCCAGAGTCATAGTTCAACACTTAAACCACTATGCCATGCTGGATTCCAGAACAGATGTTTATTTATTTCCTCATTTAATATCACAATCCATCTTTCTGAATCAAGTCCTCCCAAGGTGGTGGTAGAATGCAATTTTAAAATAAAAGTACAATAATGTAATATTATAACAAACTTTAACATTCATCATAGAAAAAAAATACAGTACCATGGTAATTCCACCAGTCTTTAGGGAGGGAAAAAACCATTTCCAGAGCTAAAGTAATAAACAGAAGCATGAGCAATAAAAACATGTCTGTTAAAAACCATTCAATCAGGTAGGTTTTCAAAGGTCTTCCCTTTTTTTTCATTATCAGAACTGAGGAGGCTAGTCACACAGCTCTTGGGCCCCTCAGCTTTCATTTGTACTTTTTCAAATGACAAAGACACATGATTACTAGTTGTAAATATCTGACAATTCTGTGCTGTCCAGGAGAGGCCATATGGAGCAAGAGCTCTCCATTGCAGCCACAAATTATGAGGTAGGAAACCCCATGATCCTAGGGTACAGTATTTGTAGAAGCAAATTATTCTCGTTTGAATAATCATCCATCTAATGACACCCACTCTGATTAGAGTTTTCCCCCCTTTTCATTGAACCTGCTTGGATTTGACTGTGCATATTAGTAGTATAGGAATGTGGTGACTCAGCGGTTAAGACTCTGACTCTGCAAGATTGGCAAGTGGGCAATTCAAGGCCAGTGCACCACGTGATGGAGTAAGCTCCCATCAATAGTTCCAGCTTCTGCCAACTTATTAAAAGCATGTACAAGTCTAAGTAGATAAATTTGTACCACTTCAGAGGGAAGGTAACAGCATTCTGCGCAGTCATGCTGGCCACATGATCATGGAGTCATCTTTGACAACACTGGCTCTTCAACTTAGTAATGAAGATGAGCACCACTCCTACAGTCATTCAAAACTTGACAACATTGTGAAAGGGGAAACCTTTATCTTTGTTGTTAATTACTTTTGTACTGAAAGTTACTTTTGGGTATTATAATACCCCACATCCTACTACCATTATGGCCAGTGGCCAGGTTGGCTGATAGATTGGATTGTCTTTTTCAATAAGCGGGATAAAAATAAATTTTATTATTATTATTATTAGATTTGAGGAGTTGGAGTACTCAAAAGTAACTTTTCCCAAACTCTGAGTAATGGTTCATTGGTAATGGAATACCTTTTGCCAGCTGTGCAATTTTTCCATCTCTAAATAACAGTTCCTTTTATTCATCTGTAGTGAAGAGCATGCTAATGATGAATAACATGAAATGAATAGGATGAAGTGAGCTGTGGTTCATTGAACATTTATGCCACAACCAAGACTTAGCCCTTTGGGCACCATATGATTTTTAGAGTGCAATCCTATGTACATTCCCTTGGAAGCCATCATGCTTGGACTTAATTGGATTTATTTCTGAAAAAACATGCATAGGATTGTGCCCTTAGTTAATTGTTTTGAACAGAGTATGCTTTTTGATTAATTAGTAGTTTTTAGCAGCTGTGACCAACCCTAACTTGAACAATAAATTGCTGGCTCTGTAAATGGTTCAGATGTATGCTAAAACTGAGAAAGCTGCTATTTGATTGAGTTATTATAACTAGATTCATTGTGGCTGTTGATGTCCATTAAGGACTTAAAATACATGGTTCCAGTTAAATAGATGTTCAGCTTTAAAACACTGATTTGAAATACATTCACAAAAAATTTCTTTACAGATCACAGATATTTTGAGAGAATGTTAGGTTTATCATATATTACATTTGCATCAGATATTATAGCAAATCTGAATAACATCACCCATATTTCACTGTGTCACTTTTCAGTTAAATATGTCATAATCTAATTAAATGGTATTACTCATCTCTTGCAAAATATCATTATGATTGTGTGAAGGTATTGGTTGTTGTTGTTTTTGTACTTCATCAGGGATGGGTTTTTTGGTTTCTGTAAATATTTCACCTTTTTGATGTCAGAAGTATATTGTTATAATAATTTTCTGTAGTCAGATTGACAGGTGTATTTTTACTGGTTCACATTGTTTCCATCAGAACTGACAATTCCTCTCTTTTTCTTGCAGTCCTACTGATGGAAAAAATTTTGAAAATATTTTAAAAATGGTCAAAAAGTGTGTTTTTCAACTCTCATAATCTGGGACTGACAAGAATCTTTGCAGTTCAGAATTCATTCTGTGCAAAATTTGTGTGGGATCCCCTTGCCCCCCAGAAAACCTGTAAATTTTAATACTAGAAACAGTACTTTCTATGTAGCAAATGGGGGGGGGGGTTGTACATAAAATGCTGTTTCCTGCACAGAACATTCAGTATTATGTGCAAAAGAACCTACTTCCTTGTTTTGTGTTGAATAAGTCCCAAGCTGCAAATAGTTTTCAAAAACTGAATAGTTTTCAAAGGATTCCTTACAGAAAGAAGAAAAATGCTTGTTGCTTCCATTGAGAACAAAATCAGTGAATAATTCCATCCTTCTAAAGTTCTCTGTAAAACCTAAAACCAGCTCTGGAAGGCTGAGAAAGCCTCTTTTTAAGACTGCTCTTCTTAAGAACATAGAATTTGCGCTTTTGGTTTGGCTTGGATTGGTTTTGGATTGCTGTCTCACTTGTGTTTGTTTTTAGCTGCAATTATAAACTGCAACAGGGAAAGGTGTTTAGAACAATTATTAAAATTTTAAAAATTAAAAATGTTTACAGCAGTCATTCTGTATTGTGCTCTTAAAACCTCTATAATATATTTAGTAGGAAGAGTCCCTATTTTTAGTTTGATTTCTTTCTTTCATTGGAAACAGGAGAAGTAACAGATCTGAAGAGACAAGCTGTGGAAGAAATGATGGATAGAATTAAAAAGGGTGTTCACCTTAGACCTGTTAATCAGACCAACCGTTCTAAGACAAAGGTTTGTCATCAGTAGCTTCGGGGGCAGAGTATGTTTAGAAATTGACCATTTCCTCAGAAGTTCTTTGTATATTAATGGAACAGTTGCCAATCCTCCTCTTCCAGTAGAATAGCAGACTTATGGAGGCCCTCTGGTACAGTCCTCTGGACTGAGAGAGAACACTTCAAAACCAAAACCTAGTGAAAGGATACACCTGGTTCCTGTACCTCTCTTTTGGAATACCAGAATCCAAATCAAAGTTAGGATTAGAAGCAATTCCTATCTTTGAGGAGGCAACATCATGACTTTGTGTTATGGAATACTGTCACATTAGAGGCTTAATTGGCACCAATACTGCTGTCATTCCAGTGGCAAATACAAACATGGCTGTTTACTTGATCTTTTGATTTCAGCCAAATTTGCACATGAGAATGGTATGGAGTGGTTTTGTTTTTGAACTGCTCAGTCTTAATATACCATTATTTTTTAAATAAAGTCTATTGTTTTCAATCATTTCATAGAATCATGAAACTTGTTTCATCCTCAAGAGGACATTCTTTCAAATATATAACCATAGCCATCATGCTACCTCTTAACCTTCTCTTCCCCAGGCTAAACAAACCTAGATCTCTTAGCCATTCCTCATAGGGCATGATTTCCAGATATTTTGCCATTTTGGTCACCATCCTCTCGACATGTTCCAATTTGTCAATATCTTTCTTGAATTGTGCCTAGAACAAGACAGAGTAGAGTGTGCCCGTGCCAAGTGCAGGCTTACCATCTGTGGTTTGAGCTTCTGCAGACGGCAAGCACTGTTTGCTTCAATGGGCATGTGTGAACGTGGTGGTTCAAGCAGGAACGTGCACCCATTGAAAAGAATGGGACTTAAGCTTTTTTGCTATCTGCAGGGAATGGGTCTGGAACAGATCCCCTGCAGATAGCAAGGGTGCACTATATTCCAGGTGAGGTATGACCAAAGCAGAATAGAGTGGCACTATTAATATAATATAATAATAATAAAATAATAAAATTTATTTGTATCCTGCTTATTGAAAAAAACAATCCAAGCGGCTTACATAAAAACCCATACAATATAACCCCAAAGACCAACCCCCCCTTAAAACAGTATTAAACATCTCATAATTAAAATAACAATAGACATAAAAACAATTAATATAAACAATAACAAATAAAAACATTTATAAAACAGCAAAACCCGGCCAACCTCTAAGATGTTCCTCATCCATCGAAATGATGGGGCCACGATAGGAAGAAGGGGGCCGGGGAGCCCAAGGCCAGGGTAGTTAATCTGGAAAGGCCTGCCGGAAGAGATCCGTCTTGACAGCTTTTTTAAAGCTGTCTAAAGATGTCAGCTGATGGATCTCGTCCGGCAGGTCATTCCAGAGTTTGGGGGTGACAGCAGAGAAAGCCCTCTGGGAGGTCGTCGCAAGCCTTAATTTTTGAGGCTGCAGCAAGTTCCTCCCAGATGACCGGAGAGCGTGGGGAAGATTGTATGGGAGGAGGCGGTCCCTGAGATAGCTTGGACCCAAGTCATTTAGGGCTTTAAAGGTGATAACCAACACCTTGTACTGGGCCTGGAAGCTAATAGGCAGCCAGTGCAGGGACCTCAAAACAGGAGTAATGTGGTCCCTCCTAGATGTTCCAGAAATGAGCCTGGCTGCCATGTTTTGGAGCAGCTGAAGCTTCCGAACTAAGCACAGGGGTAGCCCCATGTAGAGCGCATTACAGAAGTCAAGGCGTGAGGTTACCAGTGCGCGCACAACAGTCTCGAGATCCCTTATTTCCCGAAAAGGGCGCAGCTGGCGTTTCAGCCAAAGCTGATAACAGGCGCTCCTGACCGTCGCATTTACCTGATTTGTCATCAGGAGCGACGAGTCAAGGAGCACCCCCAGACTGCGAACACAATCACTGGAGGAGAGTGTGACCCCATCCAGGACTGGAGGTTGCAACCCAATTCTTGGTTTTGGGGGCGCTACCATGAGCACCTCCGTCTTGTCTGGATTCAGTTTCAATCTGTTTTTCCTCATCCAGCCCATTACCACTTGAAGACATTCATTGAGAGAAGAGATGCCATTGGAATTCGAGGCCAACGAACGAGACATGGAGAAATAGATTTGGGTGTCATCAGCGTACTGATAACACCCAGCACCAAAACTCCGTATTATCTCACCCAGTGGCTTCATATAGATGTTAAATAACATCGGGGACAAAATAGCCCCCTGAGGGACCCCACAAGTGAGGTCCCTCTTGCAGGAGCTACAGTCCCCGAGCAGCACCCTCTGGGACCTACCCGAGAGGAAGGATCAGAACCACTGAAGAGCAGTGCCCCCTATACCTAACCCCCCCCCAGGCGGTCCAAGAGGATGCTATGGTCTATCGTGTCGAAAGCCGCTGAGAGGTCTAAGAGCACCAACAGGGTCACACTACCCCTGTCGATGCTCAGACGCAGATCGTCGGTCCAGGCAACCATGGCAGTCTCAACCCCAAAGCCTGTCCTGAAGCCGGTTTGAAATGGGTCTAGATAATCGGTTTCATCCAAGGCAGCTTGGAGCTGAAGAGCAACCGCCCTCTCAATCACCTTGCTCAAGAATGGCAGCAGTGACACAGGCCTATAGTTTCTCATATCCAGGGGGTCTAGGGAAGTTTTTTTCAGAAGCGGCCTAACAGCCGCTTCCTTCAGACAAGATGGAACATGTCCTTCCCTAAAGGATGCACCGATGATATCCCTGAGGAATCTCATCAATGCATCCCCCCCTGGACAGCCAGCCATGATGGGCAAGGGTCGAGAGGGCAAGTTGTCGTCCTCACCTTACCAAGCAGCTTGTCCACGTCCTCGGTACTCACAGATTGGAGCTGATCCAGTATAACTACATTGGCGGGGTCACTGGACACCTCGCCTATTGACTCTGTTTCAATAGTGGCATCTAAGTCTGAACTTACTTCCCTCAGTCAGAACACTATACTCTTATTGATTCAACCTAGAATCACATTGGGTTTTTTAGTGGCTGCATCACACTTCTGACTCTTGTTCAACTTGTGATCTACTAGGATTCCTAGATCTCTTTCATATGTACGGTTGTCAAGCCAGGTATCACCCATCCTATATCTGTGTATTTCATTTTTTCTGCCTAAGTGTAGTAACTTGCAATTCTCTCTGTTGAAATGCATTTTGTTAGTTTTGGCCTAGCTTTCTAATCTGTTAAGGTCATTTGCAATTCTGATCCTGTCCTCGGGGTATTAGCTACCCCTCCTAAGTTGATATAGTCTGCAAATTTGATAAGCATGTCATCTATTCCATCATCCAAGTCATTTACAAAGATGTTTTAAAATGTTCAAATTGATTTTACTTTATGCTACCCTGAGGTTTTCATGTGTAGGGATGGATAAAAATATTTAAATCAGGGGTGAGCAGTGAAAGCTATTTGCTACGTATGGCCACCACGAGCCATTTTTTGTGGTTCCCTTGGAGCTCATGGGTTTATAAAAAGCCTCTTTTGAAACAGAAGGTGACTTCTACTTACATCATATTGTTAAAAAAAAAATACCTCTCCTGGGGCTAAACTTTTGCCCCTTAATACCTAGATGGCATTTTGGAGCAACAGAAAAAACAACAATATGATTTTCTTGCAGGGAGTGTGAAGCCCTCCAAGGTCTCCTGGTGGGCTAATGCAATGCCCCCCTAGCCTTGTGCAACTGTCCACCCTTGATTTAAACAAGGCATGTAGTTTCATGATGTAGTTGGAAGTAAGACCAGTCCCTATTACAGACAACAGTGGAACAATCTTTCGGTGGGAGTAATCCTCCTGTTTCTTATGTTTAGACAGTATCATATGAATCAATCATGACTAAAAATGGAGTAAATTAGCTTAATGCGGAGGAGGGGGGGAAACACAGCCTGTAATGCAATCCAACCAAAATTAGAAAAAGTTTGGTTTTAGACTGCAACTCCCAGAACAACATGGCTTTATACAGCTAATGCAATCTTATATGTCCAGCTTTTAAGATTACCTCCCCACATCTTCTCCTTCTCTCTTGTTTTAAAAAACTTATTTTTATCAAAGGCTATATCTACACTGCAGTAATAAATTGGTTTGACAACTCTTTAGCTGCCATGACTCAGTGCTATGGAATTCTGGGAATTGTAGTTTATCATGGCACCAGAGTTCTCTGTCAAAGAATGCTAAATCTCTCATGAAACTACAGCTCCCAGAATTCCATATCATTGAGCCATGGCCGTTAAATGATGTCAGATCAGATTATTTCTGCAGTGTAGATGCAGCCAGAAAGATTCCAAGTATTTAGCTCTACACACAGACACACACACACAAGTTCCCCATACCATTTCGTATTATTAAGGTTCATCCAGTTTGTATTAGTGCAATCCAGTCTAGTGTACTTCAGATAAAGTCTCCCTTGTGGAATCCCACTTCTTATAATTTTTTTCCTAGAGAATGTGGTTTCTTCTTGCACACTCTTGAATGCATTATTTAGCATCTGCAAAAATCAAATTACCTAGATGAGTGTTTTGTTTTTAATTACAGCCAGAAGTGCCCAAATCCTCTGAGAGTGCAATGAAAGAGCTAAAAGGAATTCTGGTAAGAAGAAAAACAGCCCTGTATTACACTTGTTTTCCTTACATCTTCAATGAAAAGAGTTCTGTATGGATGCAGACAGATATTCAGAATGTTCTTGTGGATATTGCTCTTGTTTAATTTTGTGCGCTCATATGAACAATTATGGAATATATTGTGAATGCCTCTTTTCCTTCCAAAGATCTCAGCCAAGTCCTTGGGCTGAATAGGAGCCATGGTACCTGCTATAATAGGATCTAACTTCCGCCTTGCAAATCTTTTCTCTAACAGAACTAAAAGGAGCACTTTAGAAAACCAACTTCTGGTATGTTAGCAAGGCTAGTCATTAGCACAGTGAGACAGAAAAAATAGGGTTGGGAGGCATAAAGCTAAATACTTATATGCATATTGTTACTGTGCTAATTATGCATTTCATGTAAGGCCTTTGTATAATTGTGGTAAACAAAGTGATATTAATTTGTTCCATTTCACGCTTGATGTAAAACAAGCTTTGCTACTAGATCCGTAGCATGTGCACAATAACTAGGAGTTACTTGTTAATAATATGACTGCTCTGTTAAATTCAGAATACTAACAAAATGCAGGATTTAACTTAATTGAGGGAAACATTACGAATTAAGTGCTGTTTTGCTGAAGTCTTTCAAGATGTGCCAATTTTAAGAATTGTGGGCCTCGTAATCATCATTTTCAGGATGGCTTGGGCAGAATCAAGGTATGTGCAGGCTAAAGAATACAATTCCATGGAGGGGAAGATGTATCTTCAAAAGGAATAAAGTGTGAAGTACCTACCGAACATCATGTAATTTATTATTGCTACTATTTATTTATTGATATATTTAGTGCCCCCACTGTGCATGGTGCTTTACATGAGTCCTTTACAATTGGTAATTTGACAGTTCTCTGCCCTCAGGCTTACAATCTAAAAAGACACAACACACACTAGCAGTACAAGAGGAGCAGATGCTACCTGTTCTTCTTTCCCCATACAGGCCACAACAATAGCGTTTGGGATGAAATCAGGGCTTTTCGTCAGTTGCTGGGACTAGGCTTCATGGAGTTGTGCCTGCCTGTTCTTCTCTCCCTTTAAAGGCCACAGAATCGTCATATGAAGAGAAGACAAGACTCAGAGAATATGTCCAAGGCAGAATTTTTCTTTAGATTGTACTACTACCACTGAGGTGTTTCACCTTTCTACTAGATTTTTGCCAGCCTTCACCAACTTGACGTCCTCCAAATGTTGTGGACTACATCTTCCATGAACATAGCCAGTAGCTAGAAATTATGGAAGATGTAGTCTAAAACATGTGAGGACATTTGGTTGGGGGAAGTTAGACAGTGCTATGGGGTGTAACAGTCATTTTTATGATGTTTCTTGGGGACTTCAGGCCCTCTCACTAAGGTCAAGCCCAGGCATTTGGAGATCCTCCTAGGAAACCTGTCTGTCATTACTGTGTTAATGCTTTGTATACAAATGTGATCGAGAACCAGTGCAGTATAGTGGTTTAAGTGTTGGACTCCAACTTTGGACACCTGGGTTTGAATACCTGATCAGCCATGGAAAACCACAGGGTGTCCTTGGGCGTCCTTAGAAGGCAATGGCAAACCCCCTCTGGACGAATCTTGCTAAGAAAACCCCATGATAAGTTCACCATAGGGTTATGGTTATGGCAAAGTCTAAAATGCCTTGAAGGCATACAACAACAACAACATATGTGATATAGTGGTGATGATGGTGAAACCTTTGTACCTATTCAGAAGAGCCTGGGAGATGGATGTGGGTATCAATATCTAAAAAAATAACAAAATAGGCACTAGGCACTTGCTTGTGGGGGAAATATTCTATAGTAGGGCACCCACCTAATTATTAGCTATCACCCACCTAATTATTAAAGGGAAGGGCACCAAGTGGACTAACTCCAATAAAGACCTGAACAAATGGGCAGACTCATATTGGAGTATCAGATATCCTGATACACAGAAGGAATATACATATTTGATTATTTCATTATTGCATGCAAGAAAGGAAAAAAGTCATTTTTTTCTCCTAGTTGGGTAACATCTTTATGCATTTTTAAAAATATTCTGGATTTGATTCCCCCCCCTAAAAAAAAGTAAAACAAAAACCATTAGGTTTTCTACAAAATACAGAGTTTTGTATGAAAAAGATGTGCAAAATCAATGTATTTTGTATACAACAGGGGTTTTTTGCATAAAAGGAAAAAAATAAGTGATCCTTTTGGTTTTGTGCAGAGACAAAAACAAAATTTCATGACAGCTGACCATTTTTTAAATGCAGTGTCTTGATGAGCCAAAATTTCATTCTTGTTGAGCAGTAGAATTTTTTTGAATAATCTCCATATCCCCAAAGCCAAACCTGAAAGCTCAAAAACTGAGCTTCGAAACAGACTGAAAGCCAATTCAGTGGCATCACTAGGGTTGGCATCACCCAGTGTGGTAATTCATGGTGTCACTTCCCCCCCCCCCCCATTGACCTCCTCCCATCCCATACTATACAGAATCCTTAGAAATGTTTTTGGACATGCTACTCGTTAATAATAATTCCTGCATATCACTGAATGTCATGGTAATAGATGTGACATAAGACAACTAGCAAAATTAAAATTATATATTTAAATTACTGTATCATAGGTGCAGCCTCAATGTATTTACATAGACATAGTTTCATGGAGCTGAAATGAAAATTTGGTAAAAGGTGATCTTTTTAAAGAAAACTTTAAAAGAATTATTTTTTAAAAAATTAAAATTTTAATTTAAGTTAAAAGCACCTCAGCCTCTCCTTTCTCCTCCCACTGAGCCTCACCCCACTCACCCCATCTCTTCAGCATTTTAATGGGACATAGACAAATGCCACAGTCTATTTCTGCCAAAAAAAGAAAAAGGATGTTTGAAGAGCAGTGGGCTCATCCCACCTTATGGTGTCACTTGGTGTGGTCCACACCCCCAATGACGTACTGTTCACAACATCTCATTCTGCATTTTAATGGGACACAGGTGAATGTCATAGCCCATTTCCGCCCAAAAGTAGATGCTTGAGGAGCAGTGGTGTCAAACCTCCCCCTTTGGGTGTCACTTGGGGCTGTCTGCACCCCCTAGTGATGCCACTGAGCCAATTAAAAATGGCTTTGTGTTATGAATGGCCAGTTCCAAGGAACTGACATTTCTAAGTAGTCTTCAGGAACAACCCATGTGCATGCTCAGTGCACTGTAATAATAAAGCCTGGATTACATGCAATAAGACAGATTTTGTTTTATGATCAAAGCAATTTTGGCTGTCGGCTTGCTGACTTTTTTATGAATAACTTTAATTTCAGGAAACACTCAGTACATCTGCCAGTTCAAGAAGTCTAAAATCCTTAGATACATACAGTAACGAAACAGAATTAGAAAGAATTCTACGCCTGAGAAAAGTGACAACCGATCAAGACAGCAGCAGTATGTTACTTTGCTCTTTTCAGATCCTACAGATAAACTGTACTATTTTCTCTGTGCTACTCCAAAGGCCTAATTGCTTTCCTTTTGAAACTTTTAACACTTCAAACCTCATTAATTATGGGACCCCAGATTGTTTTTCCAGCTGATCCATGCTTTCATAATCTGTCGCTACACTCTAAAACTGCTAGTATTGTTCAGTGAAACCAGAATAGGCAACCTTCTGTTGGGATGTTCAGACACTGACATTAAAGCCATTGTGATCTTTTCAGCTGATATGTTCTGTCCCCAGTTGGTTCATAAATTAACACCTGGCTGTCCTAATCACAATAACAAGCAGGTGTCCTAAAAGCTGCATGTTATTATAGTATTGTTGATAATGATGACCTTTAAGATGATGGACTTTTCAAGCCTTAACCGTTTGGTATCAGGTAATGAGAAGAACCACTTGCACTCATATAAAAGTATCCAGGCCTGAAGATGGTCTTTGGAGGCCCAGTTTGCAAACCCACCATCATGTTCTGTCCAATTGCCTGGCAGTACAAAATGGGCTTTTGCAGTGATGGCCCCATATTTATGGAACTTTATTCCAATTGATATATATCTGAGCTCAGAAACTGTAGTGTAAAGACGAATTCATTCTCATTAACACTAATTTGTTATTTAATTAATGTTTAATGTTAGCTATTTTAATTAATGTTTAATTAATATTTTATGCAATTATAAAATTAATTTGTTACTTTAAATGCTGCTAACACATTAGTTTTATTTTTTTGAAAATCAGGTAAAATGACAAAATGGGAAATAACAAATTTAAAAAATGTGAACATTAATAATTAATGTGTTAATGGCAATGGTATTTAACAACTTAAATAACAACTTTTATGTCAGCCTTGTTACCTTTTAAGATGACCTTGAAACCTTTGTGTTTCCATCCACTTTAAGCTAAGGTGCATGACTGGTGCTTAGTAGTTAAAACTATTGCTGTTTTTTGTTTTTTAATCTGTTTTATCTGACTATAAACAGTATATTGTTTTTAAGATGCTGATTTTCGTTTTGTTAATTAATGGGATTATTTCAGTTCTGTTTTGTTCTTAATTGTTTTGGTGAGACACTTTGGAACAGCTTTACCCTGAAAACTGGCATATAAACAAATGAAATAGATTGTTTATTCCCATCTCTTGTAAAAACAGTTGTAACACTCTAATTACTTTCTAATGAACTCATTCAGACAGCCCAAGCAAGAGAATCTTGAAAAAGCATGTGAAAGGGAAAATCTACAGTGCACACTCTTTAGCAGATAATTGTTTATAGGAATATAACCAAATTTTCTTTGGACTAATTTCAGTTTTAGCATATACAATAATGCAAATGGTGAAACTCTCCTGGTTTTAGGTCCAACTGGAATTTTGGCTACCTCTGAATCCAAGTCCATGCCACTATTGGGTTCCAGTGGAACACAATCCACTTTGAATAAGAAAGCTGCAGTGGTAGAATTCAGTTCCAGTTCTTCTCCAGACGAACAATGTCATAAAATGATCAAGAGCACAAGTTCCAAGGTTGCCATTGAGTAAGTACTAATGTTTGCTGGTTTGGCTTCTCATACTGGAAGGTTTGAAACTCTTGTATTCCATCCTTTGCAAGGATTTAAGTCTTTAAAGGACTTTCCTCATTGGGGTTGCTTCTGCCTGACAGAGCGGGGAGTCCTCTTCCTCCACTACACCACAGCTCATACTATTTATCAGTCTCCCATGGTTTAGCATTTCCAGGAGCCTGGAGGATCGGCTGTGGAGGGTGAGAGGAATCATTTCTTCTGCCAGCCTGGTAGCATGCTGCTAAATCTGGATCTAACTAGGGTCTGATTTGGCATTCCCTAAAAAATGGGCTTGAGGTTTGAACTGATTACTCCTTTTTGCCAGTTGCTATTCCTTGCCTCCCTGGGTTTGCAGGACTTTCTTTCACTGGTGTACACCTGCAGATCTAAAACTGGTACACTTAATCTTTTCACCCTATCTGCATACTGGAGAGCACTGGACAGCTAAGTCCAGGACTACACATACAACAATTGCTCCAAAAGATGGCACAAAAACTTTAGTACTTCTTAGTACTTACCTTAGTACTTTTACTAGTAATAGTATTTCTTAGGGAAAGTAATTTTAGCTTGAGATAGACATCATCTCTTGACATTCACACTAAACCTGGTATCAAGCATAATTGCTGCATGGATACACAGTGGCATTTAACCACACTGAATGCTATGAAGTGTGAACGAGATTCCTATACCAATAAACACGAAGCAGACAAACAGAGGGAAGCCATAACCAATAATATTTCCCTGGCACATTTCTACTCTGTAGCTCCATATTTATAGAGTCAGGTTTTGCTTTCACGCTTTGTGGTTTTACTTGTCATCTGGATGAAGTGTGAATTGACTCATTGTGGTAGGTTATAGTTATATATGGTTGATTTTCATTTGCCTCTATTGAATCATTTTTGCACCTTTTGCTTAGGACTGGGATTGCAGCTGTCTAAAAATGAATGTAGCATTTATCTATGGGAAGTGAAAATAACAAGCTAAAACATCCCTTACAATCAACCTGTTTACAAAGGAAGTTCTTGGTTCACTGAGATCTGAATTTGTGCCTTTTGACACAGGACAATTGTTAAGACAAGATGAGAATGGTAAAATACTTTACAACCCAAAGTGTCTTATAAATTGTGAGGATTTCAAAGATAAGAGTCTGTGTTAGGAAATATAATAAACTCTCTTAAAGCCCAAAACTATATGCAACCATAATTGCCCTTGAATGCAGGATCACATAGACAAATTGCCAGCACAGTTCTTTAATTCAGATTGGGACTGCAATGTGGGGAGTAGGAGGGTTTTATCTCATTATTCCCTCCTTCCCCCACCCACAACACAACACACACACACATACACAAAACCTGAGGTCCCAGTCCCAATGAGAAGATCTATAATTGAAATTTGCATTGCAAATAAAGATTTCATTTAGAAATTATTGGAATATTTATGGGCTAAAAGAGAAGGCTAAATGTCTCACAAAACTAAAGTGGTGTCAAACTGGATTATTTCTGCAGTGCAGATGCAGCCACTCTCAAACAAAAGGGGACAGGTATAGCTCATGGAGGACCTAAATACCCTAAAGACATTAGATCCCATATAAGCTTGGAAGCTAAGCAGGGTTAGCCCTGATTAGTACTTGGATGGGAGAGCACCAATTAATACCAGGTGCTGCAGGCTATATTTCAGAGGATGAAACTGACAAAACTACCTCAGTATTCCTTGCCTAATAAAATGCTATGAAATTCATGGAGTCACCATAGTTTGACTGGCACATACATACACACGGCTCATGGAGTGTGTGTGTGTGTTTGGTGGTGGTGGAGAACTGGAGCAAGAACAGCCCCAGACTCTCTTTACTTGCCAACCGAAATTTACAGATACACAATTAGAGGATATAAGTAGAGAAAATATTCATATAAATGGTCAGATCCCCAAAATATTCATTTAAATGGTCAGATCCCCCATAAGAAATATTATGTATAACCAACAAATTCAACATCTTCTTTCTCTTTCTCTTTCTCTTCTCCCTTCACCTTTTATTTCTGCCCTCCCGCTATACAGGGGATTGTGTGTGTTTTCCCCTTCTCAAAATGCAGATCTACTTGGAAAACATTATTCTAAAAGAATCTTCCATTTTTGAAGCATCAATCCATCCCCCCCAAAAAAAAACATGGTCAGAAAACAAAGAAAATATATTGGAAGACACATCAATTGTCTCAGTCCTGTGCTGTTCAATTGTTTACCTTAGTAGATACATATGGGTTGAAAATGGTCTGAAGAAAGTACATAACTGGGGTGTAGGAATGTGAAGCATAAAGAGACTCAGATGATGGAACATTCTAAATATTTCTGAATAATTTCCTGGATTCCTTCACAACATGCAGGCTACATAATTTCTCTATTTTCACTCCATCTTCTTCCTTTAAATTTTTTGTTAGCATCTTTGTGCCTTTACAGACTTCCAGAAATAATGCAGCTTGAGGCCACTTTAACTGTCCTGGCTCAGTGCTAGGGAATCATGGGAATCATCTGGGAGAGAGACACCAGGCCCAGCACCATTGGGCCTAGACTAAGAAGAAGAGCCCTCCCTCCATTCCATCCAATGTCATCTGGGAGAGAGACACCAGGCCCAGCATCATCAGGCCTAGACTATCTTTTAAAACTTACCTTTTAAGGGGCAGGTGGGTTTCTGGATTTTTAGGTTCTGTTTACAATGTATTAACATATCTTTATGTAAATTTAATGTTGTAAACTGCCCCGATTGCTCTGCAGAGGGGCGGGATATAAATTATTATTATTACTATTATTATTATTATTATTATTGTATTTTTTTCTGGGACATTGAGCCTTCTCTATCAGAGAGCTCTGGTGCCACAATAAACTACAATACCTATGATTCCTTAGTACTGAGCCAGGGCAGTGAAAGTGGCCGCAAGCTGCATTATTTCTGGCAGTCTTCAAAGCCCCTTTGTCTCTTTTTTTATTGAAGTGCTGCAACTCCTCCAAAATATTCCAACAAATTTAATAACTCTTTTATTTTTCAAGATATATTCAAAAACTACAAAAGGTCATCTGCAAACACACTCGTTTTATATGATTCTTTGTTCACTTTCAGACTTTAACCTTCTCTCCTTTTCTTATTGCTCTCACTAAAACTTCTAAAGTTAAAATAATAATGAAGGAGAGAGCAGGCAATCTCATTTGGTATCTTTTTGTATTTTACAAGTGCTTGTTAACTCACTATTAACTAAAAGTCTCTGACTGAGACTTATAAATTACTTTTGGCCAAGTGTCAACATTGCTACCAAATTCCATCTTTTACAAAATTGCAAATAAAAAGTCCTATTTAAATTGTCAAATGACTTTCAATCAATAAAGATCAGAGCTGCCTACTTGTTATTACATTTATCTGAATGCTCTATTATATCTAGAACACCTCTCAAAATATTTCTTAATTGTTTCTTTGGAAGAAAGCCAGTTTGATCTTCATGTAATTTGCTGTTGTTTGCAAAATCACTTTGATTCTTTCTACCAAGATCAAAGCAAAGATTTTATAATCATTATTTTATGAATACATGGGTGTATAATTGTTATTTCTGGTTTTGTCTTAGCCTTCCTTTGGTAAAAGGGTTATTGTAGTCTAGGACTCCAGAATCTTCTGGGAGCTTAAAAATGACTTAACTAATTTCTGCATAAACAAACATAATTCTTCTTCCAATTTCTTATAATAGGGTGATGGAAAGCTATCTGGTCCCAGGGCTTTATTTGGTTTAACTCTCTTTATCACTTCTAATACTTTTTCTATTGAGATGTCGGTATTTAAATACTTGTCTATCTTCTACATCAGGATTTGATTCTTTTTATAAAAGTCCCCATAGTATCTGTGAAATATCTTCAGGATCTTCTCGTTATTTACAAACATTTCCTCCTTGTCATATATTCCAGTAATCTTTTTTCTCTCTTTCCTTCCTCAATCTGCAAGTTAATCATTTTCTAATACAATTTGTACTGTATTGTGTGCAATGTAGTAAATTGGTATTCAGTGTTATTGACATGTAAAATAAATACCTGGGTTCCATGTAGTTAAGATGATGAAGGTGTTTGTCATCACATACTTGCGAAGACAGAAAACCTGTACATCACTTTTTATATCATCAGACATCTCTCATTAGTATCCAGTTTTTAAGTCTTTGGGATATACACATTCTCTTATTCTTCATTGTCAGAGTTTTAAATCTTAAGTTATGTTTTGGGGGTCTGTGGAACAAAATCTATTTTAAGGCGGTCCCTGGTAAAAAAAAGTTAAGAAGCCCTGATGTAGAGGATCTGAAGCCCTGCCAGCCACCGACTCATGAGAAAAAGTCCATAAACCAAGTTGCTGGAGTAAGAAATGATAATCAATGGGAGATAAATGACTTTATAAAAATCAGAAGCTTTCCTTTACTTCTACCCTGCTGGCAAGAACCCAGCAGGGTGTTGGATATGTTGGCTGCTCAGACTTCAACAACAAGATTGCTCTGCTAGTGACAATATATCTGGTTATGGTTGATGCAGTTTTTAATCAGTAGAAAACAGAATGCTGAGTTAGCTGGAGGTGTTGAGGTTTGACACTTCGAAGCATCCATCTGTTTGGCTGAATCTTCAGTTTGGTTTGCCAAGGTATTACCTGCCTTGACTGTACATTTTCTTTCAAAGTGCTGTTTAATCATCAAAGACTTAATCCTGCTTCAGAAATACACACTTCAGGCAGATCCGGTTGAGGGTCAGTTTGTTTTCTAACAATTCCCAGCTTTAAAAAAAAACAACCTGTTCTTAAGCTTTCATTTTGTCCTCTTTGTAGATGTCAGGCAGTTTTATTACTTAAAGAAAAAAGGAAATAGGTGAGACAAATCAGATCAGCAAAATGTTATAATCATGGTTAATTAAACCTCTGATTTCCTGTTCTGTCCGTGGAGAAAAGGAACACCTATTCTCAAAGGTTTACATCTCAAAGTTCAAAGAGATAAATCTTAGCAAATGAAGTGGAAATTCAATTCACATCTATTTTAGTGATTTATTTCCTTACTTCTGCTTTTATCATTTGTAGAAAAGAAAAAGTTTTCTTTTCATCCTTCTCCAACATTTATAAATTTTATTTGATTCTGCCTATACTAGCATGTTGAAAGAAAATATTTGTTTCCAATAGTATTGTATATCCTCTTTGAACCCTATTCAGATAAAAGATTATCTATAATTTCTTTCTGACTATTTTTTAAAATTTGAGCTCATGGCTGATTTTTTTTAACTGCTAGTAAAATACAAAGGCAGTGTAGTTCAGAGATTAGGACTGCTGGGGTTTTTCCCTAAAGCATTGTTCATCTGTGGATTTCCACCTTTCAAATGAATAATGTTAATCAGAAGATTCTGCTACCCTTGCTACCTTTTTTATCTACCTTTTATTCTAGTAAACTAAGTGGAAATTGCATTTGCAAGGAAGGAAATGAAATAAATGCAGGCCCAAGGTCTCCCAGAATGTGTGGTGAATTGACCATGAAAAGGATCTTGTGTCGACTGTCATAGTTGTTATGTGCTGTAAAAAGCATATGTGAAGCTCTGTTTATTATGCAGCCTGTCTATTCAGCAACAACCAAAAAAGACATCATTTTTTATTTTGTTTTATTATCTGCTTTTTAAAAAAGTAATACTGGTATCATTGTTCATATTTTTTGAACGACTATGCTGTAGTGTGGCCTGCACCATAAAATTAGTAAGGAAAACTATCAGTGGCTTCCCCAAGGTAGATCTGATTCTGTGGTTCTGGTAGGAATGTTATACTGGATTGTACCTTAAACATCACTTCTGCAGGAGGTAGAATGGCTCATAACTTTGGTCTTTTGAACAATGTCTCCTTGTTATGTGCCTTCAAGTTAACTCCAACTTACAGCAGCCCTTATCCTAAGGCTTTCTGCTGGCATGATTTATTTAGAAGTGGTTAGCCACAGCCTTCCTTTTAGGGTGAGAGATTGTGACTTGCCCGGGGTAACCTAGTGGGTTTCCATGGCCAGATAGGGAGTCAAACCCTGGTCTTCCAGAGTCCTAATCCAATACTCAGATCACTATACCAGGGGTAGGCAACCTTTCCCCTTTAAGGGCCGAGGGACTTCAGCTCCCAGAAGCCTCAGCCATGTTGGCCAATAGATCCTGGGATTCTGGGAGCTGAAGTCCCTCGGCCCTTAAAGGGGAAAGGTTGCCTACCCCTGCTCTATAGTTTTGGAGAGTGTTTTCAGCTCCAGTGATTTCTTTTGATGCCCCCTGAAGAAAGCTTTTTCTCATTGAGGCCCAAACACATTGGGTGTTTTTTTTAAAAAAACATAAGAAACAGTTGACCATCTCAGAGCACGTGGAGTTTGTCGCCTCCTTGTTTTCTGTTTTTCAATGTGATTTTCAGTACTCTCTTCCCTACTCAGCTAGATGAGCCAATGATCAGACCCAGTGAGATTGCTGTTGATTGCTATCACGTCAACTTCAATTTATGGTGACCATATGAATGAGAGACATCCAAGCCCCCCCTGCTTTCAACAACCTTGCTCAGATCTTGCAGAGTCATAGACATAGCTTTCTTGATTTAGTTTATCCATCTGGAATGTGGTCGTCCTCTTTTCCTACTGCCTTCTAATGTTACTAATCATTATTGTCTTTTCTAGTGAGGCATATCTTTCCATGATATTGCCAAAATATAACAGTCTCACTTTAATCATCATGGCTTCTAGGGAGAGTTCAGGTTTGATTTGCTGTAGGATCCATTTATTTGTCCTTTTAGCAATCCACAGTATCTGCATAACTCTTCTCCAGCACTGTATCTCAAATTAGTTGATTTTTATGAATTTTCTTCACTGTCCACCTTTCACAACCATACATAGAAATGAGATAGTGTGATACCTTCTCATATATCATGACTCTTACACAGCAGGTCAGCTTGTTTATAAATTACTTAGATGATGGAACAGAGGACATGCTTATTAAATTTGCAGGTGACACTAAATTAGAAGGGGTACCTAATATCTCAGAGGACAGGATCAGAATTCAAAATGGCCTTAACATATTAGAGAACTCGTCCAAAACTAACAAAATTAATTTCAACAGGGAGAAATATAAGGCACTATAGTTAGGCAAAAAAAATGAAATGAACAGATACAGGATGGGTGAGACCTAGCTTGACAATAGTAAATGTGAAAGGGATGTAGGGGTCTTAGTAGAGGACAAGCTGAACTTAAGTCAACAGTGTGATGTGGTAGTTATAAAAATGAATGCAATTCTGTCAATAGGAGTATAGTGTCTAGATTGAGGGAAGTAATAATGTCATTCTATTCTGCTTTGGTCAGATGTCACCTGGAATACTGTGTCCAGTTCTAGGCACCACAATTCAAGAAGGATATTGACAAGCTGTAACATGTCCAGAGGAGGGCGACCAAAATGGTATAAAGTCTTCAAACCATGCCTTATTAGGAGTGGCTTAGGGAACTTGAGTAGATAAGGTTAAGTGATGACATAATAGCCATGTTTAAATATTTTGAAGGATTAAGAATAGATCAAGTGGTTTTGTTTTGTTTTGTTTTGTTTTGTTTTGTTTTTAGAGCATGGGGTAGGACACAGAGCAATGGATTCAAAATACAGAAAAAAAGATTCCACCTAAACATTAGGAAGAACTTCCTAACAGTAAGAGCTGTTCGACAGTGGAACACACTCCCTTGGAGTGGTTGGAGGTCTTTAAACAGAGGTGAATGACCATCTGTTGGGAGTGCTTTAATTGTGTGTTCCTGCACAGCAGGTGGGTGGACTGGATGACCCTAGTGGTTTCTTCCAACTCTGTGATTCTACGAAAGACAGAATGAGCTCTGCATTTCCTTTTGGAGCAGCTAAGAATTTGTGACTGTCATCTACAATGCAAAATAGGTGAAGGTCAGTGTGAGTTGGGAGTGGAACCTGCCCATTTGATGGTTAGGATGCTTTGAGCAGAGGAAAAATTTATTTCTAGAATTTACCCAATGAAAAAAATCAGAATAGCATGAGATGACTTGTTTTAACTTGCTTTACACTTGGTTAACTGAAGAAGGATGCTTTCCATATATGAATATTACTGCATCATTTGGGCAGTGCACTCAATATTTGTATAAGATTGCCAGCTTCAGGGCATTAGACCCATATAATTGTATGTTGTTCTTTTTTAAAAAAAAGAACAATTATAATAAATAAGAGCAAAAAAAAAAAAAAAACCAAGCAAAACCGCCATCACAGTGGTATAACTGTACCACTATGAAAACAATAAGGTCAACCCTTGTAGTATGAGAATAAAGGTCAAATTACACATTATGTTACACACAGAGAATGTGATTCTTTAACTTGAAATGACATCTGGTGGGATCAATCACATTTGAACTATGGTGGGATGAAAATACATTTCTTTCCTTTTCTTTAATCCTTTTCCCCTGTATTGTGATAGTATCCTACAAAGGTGCTGTTTGGCAAAGAAAGGAAGGTGCTATTGTTTCCTTCCTGTGCCATTTCTCAGATGTGTGTTGGAGGGTATATCCATCAGAACCACAGCACATAGGTTGGGCCACTACCCAGCATGCCATCCTCTGAATCTTCTTCTTCTTCTTCTTCTTCTTCTTATTATTATTATTATTAAGTCCAGACCAAACTATGGCTGAAATCCAATTGCAATCCTCAGCTAGTGATGACCCATTAAATACACCCATTAAGTGATGAATGGCAAATTGTACTCCACAGGCAGGCTTTTTATATATTCTGGATTTTATTTGGTTTTGTACAGCGCCGTATACATCTACGGTGCTTAATAAATAAAGCTAATAATAATAATAATAATAATAATAATAATAATAATAATAATAAATCACTATCCATACATTTTATAAAATTAATTGGGTCTGCTCTAATTGGAACTAGCAGTTGGGTTTAGGCAGTTCGGTTTCTTTTTCAATAAAAAGTGTAGTGTGCTGCTAGATGGAGATGGTATAAGGTTCATTTTCTAATTTGGTGTGACTAAAATATGCAGTGAATAACCAAAAGCTAGAGAAATTAGCCAGATTTAATGGCAATTCTTTTGCTCACTTATGTATACTTGAGCCCAACAAGAGCAGTCAGGTTAATATGTTAAAGGATGGAATTACAGCATGAAATTGATTAGAGAGTAGCATGCAATCATTTCAGAAAGGCTGCCATAAAGTCAAAGATGAACAATTTCTTTATTCTTAGTTTTACTGTGGGAAAGACAAAAAGAAGAGGGGGAAGATTTTTTTAAAAAAGTAGTCCTGTGGAACATTTAAAACTAACAGATGCATTTTACCACAAACATTCCTGGATTATAATCCATTTTCTCAGATATATCAATGAGTTCAATATCAGTTCCGTTTAGTTTGGAAATTTTGTATTGGAAATACCATGTTGTCCCAGGAAGTGGCAGCACCTTATTCTGAGTGTTTTTGGAAGAACACTGGATATGAGTCATTGGATGCAACTATAATCAAAATGTTTCAGATGTTTGGAATATTTGTGTCTGAGAGTAACATTGTCCAGCAAACAGAAGCAAAGTAAAGGTTAAACAAAAGGAAGTGTTCACATTCCAAGGAACCCTTTTTTGGATAGAATATGAGAGAACCATTTCTAAAAAGGTAAAATAATTGAACTGAAATAAGCACTCCATGTCTAGTCATCATTTTGTGGGATCCATATTCTGAAAAATCTTTAAGCTAACAGAAGTGGAGAGCAATTGCTCTTGTTCCATTCCAGGTGACAACTAGACATGGCAATTAAGCCAACTTCCTTCTTAATGGAACTGGTGAGTCAGAAATTGTCTGTTGCTTTGTAAGCAAGAGGCGTGATGAATTCATTTGCTGCATCACCTTCTGTTCCCCTCAGGGCCAGTTTATTTAGTGTCCTTGTTATTTTGCTATATCTTTAGGCATCTGGCAAAGCTTCTGCACTGATTTGATGTGAACATCAATCATGGTTATTCTTAATTATCCAGAACATGGTTTTAAAACATGTTCAGTTTAAGAAAAGGGCTAAATCACTTGCTAATCCATTCCATGAACCAAAAAGCGTGGAAAGTTAATTTGCCTTTCTCTACTTCTGTGCCTTATAAACCGTTCTATGATCTTGCATATTACACTCTTTACAAATTAGCCTCCACCCTCTTGGGTTTTCCTCCCATTATTTTTCTGGTTATCCATTCAGTAGATTGTACTCTGTAGTTTAAGATTAAGTTTCCATGAGGTTAGTTGTTCGAATTTAATATGAACAAGCTTCAGTGTTGAACCCAGTTTTCAGAGGAAGTACTTTGAAGCTGAAAGACCTAGGGAAAATATAAGCAGATGGAGGCTAAATTGCATTCAGTGAGTGACATCTAATCCAGTTGTTGTTCCCAAATATTTAACACAGTAGGAATCTCATTTAGCATCTTCTCCAGAGAAACTAGGTGGTGATTTTGTTCATTAGGAAACCAAGACAGTTCCTGATGTTCCTGAGATAGATGTATGTTGAAAAAGGAAGGTGTGTCTTACTCTTCTGAGCTTTTTCTTCTTGTCCTTAGTGCCTTCTCGGCACTTAGTAAACACCTAGTAGAGAATACAGCTAGCAGAACAAGCAGCATAGAGGGGAAAGCTTAATCTGATGATTTTATACAATTAAAGGATTTTCTCTCCTTCCCTCGGCTGTAATCTTAGTACCACTGAATTGTCTACTGACACTGCAGGAAACAGCTCGGCCTGAGAAAGACACAAACACAAAGGTTTTTCATGTGCAGTTTGTACATGGACAATTAAGCTTTAGCAACAAATGGGAAAGAACAACAGGATGTTCTGGAAGTTAAGGGTCTTCTTTTTAAAAATAGCTGCCTTGTGAACTGTAGAAAGGGAGGTGGCAGGTGTTTGTAGTGACAGGAGAAACGTGGCTTACAATTGGACAACTTTAGCATCTTTTTGACACACTTTCTTGTTCATAGGATGATGGTTCCAATTATGACTGCTTCTCAAAATGGAGGATTTTAATGCTTGTACCCCCTTCAAGTGCTAAAACTGGATCACAGAATAGCTTTCTGCACAGTAGGTGCCACTGGAATTATGGCTTAATCATTTTTTTCATATAATATTGTACATAAGTGCTATGCAAAAGTAGTTACTTGGATCTAGCAGTGCAAAGTAGGGTTTGCCTGGAATAACAGCTTCATGTGTGGCTTGAAGATATTACTGTTACTATTATCAGTAGTGTTAATATTGGTATTATATTTGTTAGTTACATTTATATCCCATTATTCCTTCAATTAGCAACAGGCAGCATACATAGCTCTCATCCTTTACACTTTAGTCTCACAACAATTTTATGAGAGGGTAAACCACAGGTCTGGAAACCATGCCCTATGAAGAGTGACTTAGGGAGGTGGGTATATCTAACCTGGAGAATAGAAGATTAACAGGTGACATGAGAGCCCTGTTTAAATATTTGAAGAGGTGTCATATTGAGGATGGAACAAGCTCATTTTCTGTTGCTCAAGAGACTAGGACATGGAGCAATGGATGCAAACTACAGGAAAAGATATTCCTCCTCAACATTAGGAAGAACTTCCTGACAGTGAGAGCTGTTCTACAGTGGAACACACTCTCTCAAAGTGTGGTGGAGACTCCTTCCTTGGAAGTGTTTAAACAGAGGCTGGATGGCCATCTGTGGGGGCTGCTTTGAGTGTGTATTCCTGCATGGCAGGGGGTCCTGATGGCCCTTGAGATCTCTTCCAACTCTATGATTCTATGACCAGATTGAGGAAGAATTACTTGGCCAAAGTCATCCAGAGTTTCATGGACCAACAGTCTAACCAATCCATCACACTGGATTTCTGATAATCATATGATTTACCCAAGAGCCACTTAATTTTATCTGCAGTATCCTGATGGCTTGTTAACAAGATTGCATACAAGAATGGAAATCAGCACTAATTCAAATATTATCCTCTTAAGAAGGAATAAATCTCTGCTCTAGGATCTAGGAATGGGGAATCAGGGTCCCCCTTTCCAATGGCCTTTCCAATGGCTAATACAAGTAGGGGCAACTGAAGAGGCTACCCATTTCTGCACTGATAGAGCTGAGAAAGAAAGAAGGGATCTACAGGCACTGCCATAAATCTGCAGACCCAGCCAAGCTACTGTACATACTTATGTATAAATCTAGAAATTTTAGTTAAAAAAATGGCCCAAAACCCCTGAGTCAGTTTATCCATGGGTCAATGTAAGTACTGTACTTTATCTCTTATAAGAAAAGGAAACATTCCCTGGTGGAAGGCAAGAGTGTAATCTGTCCTGGAAGCACTGACTTCCCTCTGTTCTCTCATCCATCCAGCCATCAGGGTGAACACAGTTAAGCTTGCTGGAATTTTGTAAGTTCTTTAGCATTATTTTCCTTTACTTCATCAAATAGATCCTTTGTTACATGCCCCAAAGTTTTACCCTCAACTTATCCTTGGGTCATATCAAAATCCATAATTTTGGCCCCCAAACCTGCCCTCAACTTATATATGAGGCTACCTTATAGTCAAGTATATATGATAGTTCTTTAAAGGCAGTAGTACAACATTTGCTGTAATGAACATTGGCATAGGTGCTGCCCTTGCTGATGATGGCTTGTATCAGTGGGAGAGTGAATCTCCTTCAGGTTTTACACTGAAGTTTTACAGAGCATTCCAAGCTGTAGGGTGCTGGGCTCTGGAATAGTTAAGGCCAAAACCCAAGCTGATGTACCAAGCAATGGCATAGAAGCCACCACCCGCTACTGGCTCAAGTTGGACAGCAACAGTGGTTCTTCTCTCCTTTCAGGAACCAGGAGCCAGGAAGGTGAAAAATTAGCTAGCCTTGAAAGCCTCTTCAGCTGTTGCTGCCTGAATTGGCTGCTGGACCCAAAGAGGAAGACCAGGGGTCAGTAACCTACAGCTTACCGGCCCCCACTGACTGCCGCCGCCGCCACCCGCCACTGCCGCTGCGCGTTTTGGTCACCGCGTGGCCGCGTGCGTCATGGCCGTCATTTTGTTTTGCCAAAATGGCAGCTGTGACTCGTTTGCGCATGCGCAGGAGTACTGCGCATGCGCAAACAAGTCACAGCCACCATTTTAGCAAGCAAAATGGTGGCTGCGAGATGCACAGAGGCGGCGGTAGCGTGCACGCCGCCATTCTCTCCCCCCCCCCCAGCGGCCCACCGAAAGGGCCCGCTGCAAGGGACTGGCCCCTTTCCCTGAGGAAGACTCAAGTACATAGACTTTTCTAGTCCTTTTGTAGCCACTTCTCCATTCTTAATATACGTTTGATTTCCTGGCTGCAGTCCCTGTTCCTATCAATGTTTGATCCCTAGTATGAGAATTATTTTATTCTTTCTATATCCTCATTGTCTGGGTTGAATTTGTATAGATTCTCTGTGGTCATTAGTTTTCTTTTCTTTATATTCAACAGTAAGCCTGCCTTTACACTTTCTTCCTTAATCTTTCTGAGTAGTTGTTCCAGGTCTGTGAGTTTTCTGCTATTATTATGGTGTCATCTGTATATCTTATATTGTTGATATTCCTGCCTCCTATTTTCGCTCCTTCTGTATCCAAACCTGCTTTTCTTACAATATGTTCTGCATATAAGTTGAATAGGTAGGGTGATAAGATGGGGTACAGAAGTAGAAAAGTTGGTGGTCTTAGAAATTCATTAAGGCTGTAGCCAGACAACATATAAATATGATTCCCGTGTATAGCATCTACTTCAATTCATAGTTGTTTACAGAATATGGTTTTTAGGATTACATGCCTTAAAAAGCCAAAGTGCTGTTGTGGGTGGTAGAAAATTATTTAATACTTACTTTTCATGTATTTATATATTTTATTCATATATCCCACCTTTCTCCCAAATAATGGGACTCAAGGTGGCTAGCAGCATATTTAAAAACAATACTGGTTAAAACTATACAATGTCATTAGTCAAATTACAGTGGGTCCTTGCTATCTGCTGAGGTTTGGTTCCAGGACACCCCCCACACTGTAGATACCCAAATCCATAGATGTTCAAGACCTATTGTATACAATGGCATAGTAAAATGACATCCCTTATATAAAATGGTAAAATCAAGATTTGCTTTTGAGATTTATTTTTATTTTTATTGGATGGAGAGGTAATATTTTCAAGCTGTGAATGGTTAAATCTGTGGATAAAAAAGGTCTGTGGATATGGAGGGCCTACTGTGTAAATAGAAGAGTTATTTAAAAAGCGATTAAGGAATTTATAAAATTAAAATATTTAACATTAAAATCATTAAAATTCATAAGACAATATGCAAACCTTAAAAAAAGCTTCACGGAGCATTAAAACCCCACCCCAGTCAGTTTTTAAAAGCTTGACAGTATAAAAATGTTATTTTTTACAGGTAAAGGTATTCCCCATTGACAAGGTTGTCAAGTTATGTCCAACCATAGGGGATGATGCTCATCTCTGTTACTAAGCCGAAGAGCCAGCGTTGTCATAGACTGTGATCATGTGGACAGCATGATTGCACAAAACACTGTTTATCTTCCCACTGAAGTGGTACCTATTTATCTCCTTGCATTTGCATGCTTTCAAACTGCTATGTTGGCAGAAGCTGGGACTAGTTACAGGACTTCACCCCATAATGCAGTACCTGGGCCTCAAACTGCCAACTGGCTGATCTTGCAATCAACAGAGTCAGTGTCTTAACCACTTGAGCCACTAATCCATCAAAAACATGATGCATCTATATATCAGAGAATGATAAAACACAGCTCAGCCAATTTCCCTGGTTCTGAAAAATATAAATTATTAACTGATTTCTATAGTCTAAATCCAATTATTACTCAGATCCATTTAATAGATGGAACTTAAATAAAGGTTCCAATTGATTTAATGGGTCTACTCTAGTTAGAACTAACAGTCGCATTCAGGTCTTTGAGTCTGTGGAATACTAAAGGGTGATATTTCCTTTTCTCTAATATGTCCAAGGCTAGATCCACACTTACAAGATAATTCAGCTCCAGTTTGCAATATTTTACCCATATTTCACCCCATTAATGCTACACTGCATAGTGATCATCAACTGCCTTTCTTCTTTTCATTGTCACCATCCACTTGTACTTTATTGATGGTTCATAACCTCCCCATTAAGTTTATGCTGCAAAATTTAAGGTTCCCCACATGATCTTCCCTCAGGATTAATAGGATTAAAAAAAACAAAACACTATTGTTGCTTTTAATAGACAAAATGGATTTTAACACCCCTTTCTTGTGACATGCAAGATGCTGATTCACTCTGAAAATGGTCATATATCATGTGTTCCAATAGCACTGGAATCGAGGCAGGTAGTTTTGCTAGTGTGGATCCAGGCTAAGTTAGCAAATTACAGTCAGCCCTCCACATCCACAGATTTCTTTTATCCACTGAGTCAACTATCCATGGCTTGAAAATATTCAAAAAAATCAATTCCAAAAGGCTTGATTTTGCCATTTTATATAACTGACACCATTTTATTATCCCATTCTATTTAATGAGGCTTAAGCATCCACTGATTTTGGTATCCACTGGAACCAACAGATTCCAAGGGCCATTGTATTTTCCAGTTTACTTTGAAGAAAAATCTCTTAAGATAAATACAAACTACAGCAGGGAAGGGAAAGCTGATTTCTAGTTTATGCTTGGTTGGAAAAAAGACTTATCCTTGGCCTTTGGCACAGAGAGGGCCAAATTGTGGCAAATTGCCAATGATTGCTCACTCCAGATTTCAGACCTTTAAGAGCCATAGGAAATTCCCCATAAACATCAGAAAGAAGAGGATTGTACCATTCTGCTTTTGTTATATTTGCAAATTAGGAAAGCTAATATCTGTATAACTGGTTCATATATTGGATAATTATTTATCCTAAAACCATTTTGTCTTCAGATTGTAATAAAGCAAAAGCAATACCAAACTCAAGATTATTTAAACATGCAAAAATTCAACGCACAGATATCCATGCTTAGTTTATTCCATTGTTCATACTGTTTGGATTAATTATTTGGTTCATTAAAAACTGTGGGCCAGTGACCCATTGTACTTGACAAGCATGTAGAGTATTATTATTATATTATTATAACTTTCTTTTTCTTTTCAATGTGTTGTCTTTTATACAATATAATATGTGCTTATATTTTGAGTGGGACATTTTTGCTTGGTTTTAATTATTACTTGAGTATGTGTATGGACTTCTACAATAAGGCATACTTTTTAATCTTGTTAAAATATGTATTTAGATTTCAGTTCATAGGTTAATAGCATTTTGCTGCTTTGGAAAATGCATATTTTGGTAGTTCTGTTATGTAAAGATAGGCTACATGTGCCCTCTACACAAATATTTGTTTTGTTTTAAATAGGTATTTCCACAACTATTAATTTGCAGGTTGACTTCCAGAGCAATATTCTTATTAGGCAGCTTGCAAAAAGCTAGGCAGTAATACTCTCTGCCACTTAAGGTTCTGTCATCACAAATTATAGGTAAACGCTGTTCCATACAAATTGATTTTACAGGTCCCGATGTCTGAAAATGCCTGTGTGATCATTCATAGCAATATACTGCAAAGGATTAAAAATAAAAGAAATTGTGTTTTTCCTCCTCCAGCTTAGCAGTTAAATACGGATTCCACAAAGAGCTTTTTACAAATCATTTTACTTTGTGCTGATGCTTATTCTAGAGCAGAAGAGCAAAGTTGCCACTGAGACTATTCTATAATGAATTCAGGATTGAAGACAATGAACCATTGTACAGTTTTGTTGAAATTCTGTTCACTGGAGGGGGGGGGGGCACTGCTTTCAGCAGGCTGTACCCATTTAGGCTGATTTCAAAAATCTGTTCTTATCCTGTGATGTTACTGTGCCAAATTCCAGCTCAGGATACAGCATAGTAAGTCAGCAGTGTAACTCATGAGAGAGATTTTGTGGTTTTTCATAACAATATTGCACTGTAAATAACAGCAGTTGTCTTTAAAAAGGCAGGGAGGGCTTGAGTTGGGGAAAGAACCAAAGGATCCCTGAGTGGCAATTTCTTATTTTGTGCTGCAACATACAACATCTTAATCACTGGATTTTGCCATTAAACTGTGTTATATTGACAGACTTTAGTATCCCATTTTTCTGTCCTTGAAGGTGATAAATATGATTGCTCTGTTATCCATTTTTATTGTAAATGACACAGGCTTCCCTCTCTTTGGCTGTGCATCAGCCCTTGGATTGCTGCCATCCACTAATGTAAGCCCCCTGCGGAGAGCCCAGGGAAGAATTATACTCTGATTCACCAGATTGTGTTAAATAGTCCGGCTGTTGAGCTTTGAAAGATAGTTACTTCCAAAGTGAAATAAAAAAGGCCTTGGCATTTATGGCTTTGACAATTTTCCTAGTGTTGGGGCAATCAGCATTTCGGAGGTAGCATTTTCTCAAATAACTGCCTCGGCATTATGTCACTTCTAAAGTTTTCTTCCCCACAATGTTAAAAAGAGTATTTTCCTTTTCAGTTTGGGGGAGGGGTAGGGAGACCCTGAAGCATAAAAATATGCCTGGGCGATTCAGCATTATCTGCATAAAATAAGATTTTGAAATTTGAAAAATTCTGAAACAGAATTGCCAGCTGAGTCTTTCAAGGGTCGCTTTATGAACTAATTAGTCCCACACTCCTGTGTTAGCTATAATGGTAGCAGTATGCATAATTTGAGCTCTGAATATCACAGAGGTCAAGCAGCATTTTTACAGTTATAAAGTGCCCAATCTGGCAGTGGAAGACAAAATTCTGCCAGGACAACAGTTTGCCATTTCTGTGATCTGGCTTTCATTAGCTAAAACTGCAGGATTTTATTGCTTTAAGCCAATGAAATTGCACCATTTCTGCTTCCCCTTGTCTTGCTGAGTAACCTTTCTTCTTGAACAGTTGCCTGAGCTGGTCCAGTAATAATTGGACTCATCACATCAATTTCCTTCGCCCCAAAAGATTCTTCTTGTACTTCCCTATGCTTACAGCTTACTGGCAGCTGTTATACAGTACTGTAAAAACTGCCAAACAGTTTGTACTTCCTGAGTAGAACTGGAAGCCAGTATCTTAACTGATTTTCCACAAGTGAAAATTTACCATGGCCAAAGGAATGTGTTTTAAGTGGTTTAAAAATCCACAAGCCAAATCTTTTAGTATTCTAAAAGTGATCTCCAGAAGAGGTTCCAGTGCAAATAAAAGGAAATAAAAGGAAATCCATAGCCATAATAGATAAGGCAGAAATAACATCTCTAGGTAAAATCCAATTTGCAGAAAGAAACTAAGAGCCTTGAGTTGGGGAGGGGAGAAATCACCTGGTACCAAAATGCAACAGCCTCAGTATTGGGGCAAACCTTTATTGGGAAAAAGTCCCCAACTGGGGGCACGCTACAGTAAAAAAAAATAATCCTGTCCCCAGTAATCCCCTCTGACAATAGCATGAAGTATTTCTGCCCTATTTCTCCAGAATACATCCCAGGGAGCTGTCTTTCAAATGAAGTCATGAATGACTGATGTTTCATTAGAGACATAGGACTTTATCACACCAGCCTGATGCCCCACCATGTTTGTTCTAGTTTAAAGATGGAAGCATACGAGTTTGGCATCAATTCTTATCACACTTTTCCCCATGATAGCACGTTGGTGATCCATGGTCACATGATCTGTTTTCCACACTGTCAAGTACTGCTTTCGGGGAGGAAGGGAGGGGAACGATTGATTGTGGCTGCCAACCACCTCCTGAAGCTCGCTGCTGTGTGGAAGTGTACATAGCAGCCAGCTTTGATAAGGTGCTGGCTGCAGAGATCACTGCAAGGGAGAGTAGGGATGGGGGAGAGGAGCAGAAGCACCTCCAGTCACACCACGTGACTGCCTGAGAAGCAAAACAGCACTGGAAGGGAAGGGACATATGAAAGCAGTTGTGGAAAAGCAGTGAGATTGAGAGCCTATTGACAGATTTTGCCCATCAGTGAAAATTTGCACTGCAGTAACGAATAGAATGGAAGGCAGCAGCAGGACCGACATGACATTCTATGATAAGTACCAGCCAAAAATGCTTTTATCCTGTTACAATTCTGCTTTTATAACCTCATGTGATTAAGTCCTAAGCAATAGTACAGTGTGCTCCATTATCCAAGGTATGCTTGCAATATGAGCCCTAGTGCCTCTTCCTTTCCTGAACAAAGCTTGGACATCTGGCATTTCTTGCTCCATATGTTGTTTCTCCATTTTTTGTTGTCACCTTCTATTTTTCTGCATTGTTATAATAGTTCTCCTTGTCCTTACTTGTAGTTGTTCTCTGCTGTAACCCAGTAGCTTGTTGACTGCCTTCCGACCTGGGAGTTTCATCTTCGGACACCATCTCTTGTTTCATTTTGGATTGTCTCATCATAAAGTTTTCCTTGTAAAAGTCATTCAAAAAGGATTTATTGTTTCTCCTTCTGAGCAGTACTAACCAGTTAGTTATGGTGCCTCTTCCATTGTCTCTGAGGGGCAAAGCAGACAGCCCCAATAGAGCGGCTCTGTGCTGCCCCTTTGCTCGTTGGGTTGGGGATGCAGCATCATGCCCCCAACCCAGCCCCAGTGCAAAAAGGAGCAGCAGAAGGCCACTTCTTTTTGTGCTGGGGAAAAGGCACCTTTGCCATGGCAGCAGCATTTTTTCAGGGTTTCTTTGGCACAGCATGTCTAAATGCTGCGGCAAAGAAATGCCCTTTCACCACCCACTGTCTGGGTGGGTGGCCAGCATGACGCCAGCATGGGGAAGAGTTGGGGTGGTTGGCGTGCAGTCACCATGCCCCCATTCCATCCCCAGGCCAGCTCTTTATGCTGGTCTGTTCAGGCCCTGAGAGATCCTCCACCAATGTCACTCAACACTACTGCTGCTGCCCAGTAGCTATTGAGCACATTTAGTTTGGCTGCTCAGCAAAAGCCTGTCTGACATGGGAGACCCTGCCAGCAGCACTGCTGCCAGCTGCAGAGCCTCTTGCCTAACAGGAGTACACAATCCCACCACCACACAAAGGTAGTGCCTAGATGACATTGAACACAACCTAACACCTGAAATTAGTCAGATACAGAGTCTAAGTTTCCCAGCTGAACTTAACAGATGGGAAATTTATGTGGGGGAAGGTGAAGACAGTCCAGAAAAAATATTTGACTTGCTGGATCAAGAAAGCAAGTATTCTGCATTTCCTGAAGCCCAGCTAACAAGATCAAATGGCAATGTATACAAAGCATTTTATCAGCTTTTTGCAAGTCATAGGCTGCCACTCTCCCTGAATTTCCAATACTGTTAGCATATAATACAGGTGGATGGTTGCAGCCTTTTGCTTCCTTGATATCTAATTTTTCATGGAATTTAAACAGTATAATTATGGGCATATTTACTTGGAAACAAAAATTCACAGTACATTAAAGGGAGCTTACTCCCTGGTACATGTGTTTAGGGTTGCAGTTTAATGGTCAATCCTGTATGTGCTGTCTTGGAGGCCTCATTGTGTATAACAATGCATGAATATTTTGGTAACTATGCTTAAGATTTTATAATGAAACTATGCTTAAGATTTTATAATGTACCTTTAATCTTATAATGTATCTCAAAGAAGTAGGCTTTAAAAAAAACAACCCTAAAATGTACTTGGATAGAACTTGTAGAGTTGTGGTTAGATTTTAATTTACACTTTTGATGTTTCCTAAATCCATCTTGATTGGCGCCAACATACTGATTGCCTGTGCATGTCACTTTTGCTTCACTGCATCATTGTTGCTGGTTCACCAACAAACCAGTATGCAGTGTATTTGGTTCCAATATATTATGTTGTTTGGGACAAAGAAAGTACCCAATGGCAAAAGGCAATAGATTTGTTGGGGCATTTAAAAACATACATACATCTGTATATGGCAAGTGCCTGCAATTTGAGGAAATAATTTACAACAATTCAGGTATCAATGTTGCAAAATGCTTACTTTTAAAGTCTAGGTTATGTGGATTCTGCAACAAAATGTGTTCTTGGGGACCTGAAATGCCATCCTGGTACATGAAGTTTAAATTATTTTGATTTAGCATCATCTTCATTCAAGTACAGATGTGAGACTATATATGATCATACTGAGTAGATTCTTGGATATAGGCAGGATATAAATACTTTAATATACAAATCAATAACTACATCAGAGGAATTAACATAGTAGACCAGGGATATTCAACTGTGACCCTCTAGGGGTTTTTTTTAGCCTACAACTTCCATCAGCCAAAACCAGCATACCCAATGGTGGAGAATTATGGGACTTGCAGTACATAGCTATTTAGAGGACTGTAACTCCCCACAGCTATAGCAGATGAAGACAGATTATCTATGCTGCAGCATGAAAACCAATGTTGGATTCACAAACATAGTATCAGCAACAAGACTGGAAATCTTTAAATTTGCATTGTAATCAGTTCTGTGGACATGGTGTGTAGTCATTCTACATTGTCACATTCTATTCCTGGGTATTCTCCCTAATTGGGAGAAGATCATAGAGAGCGATGGTCCAAGGTAGATGATCAATAGCAGGACCATTCCATGTGAGCCCTGCCGAATTATAGTACTAGTCAATGAAAGGAGAAGAACTACAATTTTGTATCCTTAATAATCTATCATTTTCATGCTGTTAATAAGATTATTGAGATCTTCAAAACAATTGTCATGATAGCTCTAGTTCCTTTTGTACTAAATGTTGCTTGAAAACTTTAACAGTTGCCTGTAGTCTTATGCATTAACGCCTCATCAATTCTAGCAGTTATTGTTTCTGGAACATATGTCTTAACATGGGGGCCAGTTGCAATATACATTAAAGCAGGGGTAGGCAACCTAAGGCCCGGGGGCCGGATGCGCCCCCCCCCCAAGGCCTTTGGACTGGCCCCAGGCCATGCTGCCGCCGCCACTCACCATGATGATATTGATTATTGTTGTTATTACTTGTTCTTGGGGTTTTCTTGGCAAAATCGCCACAGGATTTTGCCATGGCTTTTCTGGGGCTGAGAGAGTGTGCATGCATTTTTTTAATTTTTTAATTTTTAATTTTAATTTCTTAATTTTTATTTTAATTTCTTAATTTTTATTTATTTATTTATTTTTGGTGCTTCGGGCCCCCAATTGTATGAGGGACAGCAACCCGGCTCCTGGCTCAAAAAGGTTGCCTACCCCTGCATTAAAGAATCTATGAGGACCATGAAACATTTCAGAAGTTAAAAAGAAGTCATTGTGCCTTTCAGATCACCAGGCAATGTTGGACTTGAAAACAAGGTTGCTGGAACAGAAAAGCCAGAAGACTCCATGGTACTACTTAGTCCTGAGAAAACTAAAGAGCAAATGCCTGAATGTGTGGACCAAGGCCAGATGACTGAAGAAAAAAGTCAACAGCTTCATAAAGATGGTAGTGTTGAACAAACAAAAGAGAAAGACACCTCTCACTGCTAATTAATGTGCTAAAAGGCATTGACTTCTGGAAGTTCCTTTCAGAGATTGTCAGTTGTTTTATGTTTACTGGGAAGGGCTACACTTTATACTTTCTGGTGTGTCTATGACTGTTTACTGAATTAGCCTTAGTTTTGTACAAAAATTTCACTTTGGGCCAATTTTTCCCATTTTACCCCAGCTCTGTCCTGTTCTAGTCCCTCCAAAAACTATAAGATGTTTATTTCTTACATTATGCAAAATATCAGGTATTATTCTGCAATAACGACATCTCTAAGGCTTGACTCAAAGACCTATTTGAAAGAATAGGTCAAACCTTAATGAGGTAAAAACATAAGCGCACTTGTACAAGTGACTGATGGGGTAACCACAAATTCTTTAGCAAACAAAGGACACAGTCTATCAAGGCCTTATTTGTAAGGCTTATTAACACTTGGGCTGCTTCCTTTTGCCAGGATGCTGTTGGTGCACTATGCTAGTGGTGCTGCTTTTTCATGGTCACAAAGCCATGGAAAAGGAAAGCAGACACAATCCACCAGTTCCAAAAGGCCTGTATCTTCTTTTAAGGCTGCTGTGCCTCTGGTTTTTTTCCTGCCACTATCTACACTGGTATAGTCATGTGGTGTTATGCACTAACAGGATTCCAGTTTTTGCACTGACTACTTGGTAGGATGCAAGTCCTCTTTAAAATGACAGAATTTACTTCTGAGTCAAACTGTACTGTTAGTCAATTAACAGCCTGCAGTTTAGTCAATTTAAACTGGCATACATATACATAGCGAGAAGAGCTGTATGTATCTGCTCAGAAGCAAGTCCTGCTGAATTCGGTAAGACTTAGGGCCTTTGCAGACTGCCAGAAATAGTGCAAATTGAGTCCACTTTAACTGCCCTGGCTCAGTGCTAGGGAATCATGGGAACTGTATTTTTTTTCTGAGACATTGAGACTTCTCTGTCAGAGAGCCCTGGTGCCACAATAAACTACAGTTCCCACGATTCCCTGGCACTGAATCAAGGCAGTTAAAGTGGACTCAATTTGCACTATTTCTGGCAGTCTGCAAAGGCCCTTACTTCCAGGTAAATTTGTTTAGGATTATACCCTAAATCAGAAGTTAGCAAAGCACAACCGTGGGGTTGCCTGTCACCCCTAAAGTTGTTTTTGTGGCCCTTAATACATCCAGATACCCTAGAATGACCTTTTCTCTGGCCAAATAAAAGGGGCAACTTGCTGCTCCCAGATGTTTCCAAGTTCAACAATTTACCTTTTAAATACTTTTCAAGGCCTTCCTGAGAAATAAACATTTTTTGTGAATCAGAAGTGGATTTCTGGACATTTTGAAGGGGTTATATTGTTTCAGTAGCCCAGTAAGTCTTTGGAGGTTCCAGGGCATAAATTCAGCACATTAGATATGTCCTTCAAAATTCAGAGTGAAAACCCCACATAGATATACTGTCCAATGCCATGGAATCTGGTAGCTCTCACTGTTAGGGACTATTGAATCCTTCTTGTTCAATTTTGCATAGATACTTTTGAAAAGCCAAGGTGCAATACTTCTACAGTATGGGAAGAATTTTTTCATCAGTTTCTTTGCAAGTAGTGATAAACTGCTGTTGGTTAGCTTGGTTAGCTGTTTAAAGGATCCAAAGCACACATTATTCCAGGGATAGAGAGTATCAGTTTGAAACATCCATAAAAGAAGTGAAATGAAAACATATTTCCACTAGCTTTATTGGTAGTGTGCTCTTTGCTTTCAGGGTGACAGAATTAATTCCTAGATAAATTGTTTGGAGGAGAAAGTACATAAACCTATTTCCTTTAACACAATCCACCCCTTCAGACACTATAGGTTTTGTTCCAATCATATAGCTAATTTTCTTCAGATGATACACATCATGCTCCTTCAAGCTTGATATTTAGGATCAAACTGCCCATCTGTCCCTGCCATCAGATGGCGGAAATCTGGATTTTACTTTTGCGTCTAATACCAAATACCAAATGTTTGCAGAATAGCTGCCACTGTTTCCACTCGGGACCTTCTTCAGGAAAGAATGTTAATAATGCTCAGTCATTCACAATGTGGATAGTAGACAGGAACCAGTTGGCAGAACTTTTTTATGAAACACAGACAGCATGTTTTGTGAATGAATACAAAATAGTGAGCTGACACAAACACCTGCCTCTCTAGAAGGAAGTCGATACAGTGGCCACTTCATGTTAAACCAACCTGAAGAGTTCCATTTCTATCACCTTAAGGTCCACTAAGTATCTCTTCTTTCAGCATGAAAAAGGGATACAGGCTCAAGGAAGCAGCCTACTAAAGCTAAAGTGGGCAATCAGTCCTCTTATTATTATTCCTGCAATGGGTATAATGTTTTACTACTAAGAGCTGATAGAAATCCTGGAAATCCCAATTTTCACTTTTAAAACCTAGTTACAGAAACACTTACTATGGTACAAGACCCACAGCTCCTGCACACCAGAATCCTGCAAGGTCAAACTTGTTGCATAATAGACCATTCTAAGAATGGATTGATATCCTCACTGCTCACTGCAGGGAAGTATCCAGAGACCTCCCTGTATGGCCAGCAGCAATGAGCCGTGGTGGGTGAATGGCCTGTCACTTGCTCCACTTGCACATCACCACCAATGGAAGCAGCAGGTACCTGGCATGCAATTCCTGGCACAGGCCAGCCTTATTGAGAGCCAGCTGGTTATTAAATTCCTGACTCATCAGTCCTTGGCACTATGGGAGGGGTGTCTTGGCAAAATGACTCTTGAAAAGGCACAAGGCATTTCCTAAGCCATTCTCTCTTGTAATTTCTTGGCTCCTAAGGAATCTAAGGCCTAAGACTGGTATAAAAAAACCCAGGCACTCCCAATACAGCCAGTCTGTGCCAGGATAATAATAATAATAATAATAATAATAATAATAATAATAATACACTAATGTGCATGAGTTTGCCTCTAAATGCAAAAAATGGCAGGTGTGCAGGCCATACAGAATCTCAATGGCCCCAAAATGACTTCTGAAAAACTGTTAACAGCAGTCTTGACTCTTCATATGGTGACCATCCCTAATAATTGTCGCACAGCAATCTTCTCCAAAATAGTCCTTCAGATGTATTGTACTAGTGAAACCATCCTCTGCCAACAGGGCCAGAAATGGAATTGTAGTTCCATGAAAGAGATGTGAGGTTGGGGAAAGGTGCTGCATAGCATTATTACAAGTCAACAGGAGTAACTGTAAGTTTCTAACTGCCCTACAGATAGCCCTATAGATATGTTCCATGCAGTCAGGAACCAAGGATCCTCAACTGTATGCTGAATGTCTAGGTGTAGGGAAAACTCCTATTCACGGTTGTTGCTCTCACCAACAGAACTAGAGTTGGAGGAGCTAGCACACTGCATTCTTCACATGTTGATAGAACATATTTATATAAGGAGTGAATAGGGCTAATAACCATACCTACTTCAGCAGATAGTGTAATGCTTGCAGATGTAATGCTTGCAGAGACATTAAAATATGTATCACCATATGAAATGCTGTCATGTATCCAGCTATCTTTATCATGAAGCAGTGACCACAGGGATGGAAACCTGTGGACCTCTAAATGTTATTAGATTCCTTCTCAGGAATCTAAGTTAGCAGTTAGTGGTCACAGATGATGGGAGTTGTAGTCCAGCAACATCTGGTCAGCCACAGGTTTCCAAATCTTGTTGTAAAACAGTGAGACCCAGTATCTATGGATTCAATATTTTCATGGCTTGAAAATATTCCAAAAATATATACATTCTAAAAAGCAAACCTTGATTTTGCTATTTTATATGAGGAACACCATTTTACTAGGTCATTGTGGATAATAGGATGTTAATGTCCATGGATTTTGGCAGCCATTGGTGGTCATGGAACCAAACCCCAGCAGATATCAAGTGCCCACTATATATTAAAAGGCGCTGAGCTCAAGTTCTTGCAGTTTATTATTCTAAGCCAAAACTTTTGCTCTTTGAAACTGTGGGGGCTTTTGTACACTGCAAAACAACAACAGATCATCATCAAACTAGGAACAAAATACATATCCTTCCTTGGATAGTGAAATGATAAGTTGTAGCCTGTAAAACAGGGGTAGGCAACCTTTCCCCTTTAAGGGCCGAGGGACTTCAGCTCCCAGAAGCCCCAGCCATGTTGGCCAATAGCTCCTGGGATTCTGGGAGCTGAAGTCCCTCGGCCCTTAAAGGGGAAAGGTTGCCTACCCCTGCTATAAAACATGGGTTTTACCTTGCAGTAAAGTAGCTCATATGACATATCTGAATATTATACTCATTTCCCTGAAGATTATGACAAATATGTAATTTACTACCATGACTGCAGTCCAATGCTCTAATATACCCAAGATCAGCATGCTTTTAAAATATAATATTGTGGCCCACTTTTTTTTTTTAAGCCTTTAACAATTTGCAATATATTCTTTGGTTGAACCTGGGTCGTAATGGTCTTGAATGCACTGTAAGATTTTTTTAATAATAGGAAATGGTGATTAAAAAGTGAATGTGTTTAGTTAGCTTGGTATGTAGAAGTTCACTGCTTATTTTTTTTTTAAAAAGAGCAAATAATTAAGGCTGCAATCCTATGTAAACCTACCTGGGAGTAACTGAATTCATTCACTTCTGTAAGATTGCACTATTAGTGTGGTAGTTGTGTGCAAATACTTTTCCTCCCCCTCCCCTTTTTGCATGTTTGTTTAGGAAATATTGGGGTTGATCAACAAACTATTCCATAAATATTTTTTACTCTTCTCAATCTACCCTTCAGTAGGGCTTATCCCTACTAACTGATTTTGCACTTAGGTCAGTTTGATTACACTGAATTTAATATGACAATTTCTATGAGTATTTTTCCTTGACTTGTTGCTACTGGAAAGCATACAAAATTTTCAGAAAGGTATTTATTTCTAGTTAAATTATTTGTTAAACTCTGATATAAATTATTTCCTTTTAATGCTGCTTATTAAAAAAGTTTCTGATTATTTCCCAGATGTTGTTTTGGTATTATTTCCTGCTTAAAACCAAAGTATTACAATTCAGTTTTCACACTGAGATATACTGAATAAAACAAAAATTGTGACTGGCCATATGACAGAGGAGTTAAATTCAAGTCACTAATATTAACAGAACCCCAGAGAAGTATTTGAGTAGCAATGCGTAATGGAAGGTCAGCCAAGTCAAGATTATATGAAAGGCAAAGACCATTTCCACAATCACATGATACCTCCCCATCCCAACAGATACACATATTTGCAAGAATGGGGAAAGCATTTCAGAGCCATACAACAATGACTTATTTCTTGAAAACATGAAGAAAATAATCCATTCTTAGAAAACATGAAGAAGAAAAGCCATCCTCTCCTCCTTATGAAACTACATAGAGATATGTAGCCCCTTCCAAATATCTTGACACATACGGTGGAATATGTGCTGTTCCCCTCCACAACTGGTGTAGAAATCTGGACCCAAATTCTTGGCTTATTCCTACTCATATGTACATATTTCATTTAGAGGCATGCTGTATCTTTCAGTATTAGTGAAAGGAGCAAATCTGCATGTGCATGCCTTGTATACAGAAGCAGAGGTCCTTCACAGAAATAAATTGGAAGCTTTGGGATTATTCCACCTGAGTTCCTGCATCCATAAATGGACAATATCTACCAAATATTCATCTAACTTCATTTCAAGGAGGGATAATATTCTGAATTCAGGTTGTCATTTTTTACTGTTAATAGAAAGACAAAGAGAAGAGGTTTTTTTAAAAAAAAAAAAATTCCATCTGAGATCAATGCATCAAAAACCAAATTTATGACCAATATTATATATTATATAATAATATTAATAGTACTAACTTACTCTGAGTAGTAAACCCAACACTGAAGCACTATTTCAATGTTGACTACCATTTTTAACAACCACATGCATAAAGAGAAATTCAGACTATTAAAATGTGCATATCTTATGTATTCTGTAGCTGTGGCCTCAAGGTTTCCTTCACCAAACCCTGGCCAGAATATCGAGGAGAATATTGGACAAGATTCTACATGGACACGTGTGGAACATTAATGTACAACTCTTTACCACCCCTGTAAAGCAGCTGTCAGGCCCCACAGATATTACTTAGGCTGCTTGCTGGCAGGGAGCAGGCAGTTGGACAGAAGAGGTGTGAGGTTTCTCTGCTAGATGCATTTTTCTTTTCCCGGCTAGTAATAGGTTCTGCCTGATTGTTTCCCCCTCTGTAGATCACTAAAGCAGGACCTCCAGGACCCGAAAGGTGTCTTGGAGAATTTTGGGATGTTGCTAAAGAAGCTGGAGAATACCTCTTCATACAATGGCCAAAACCAGACATATACAAGCTGTTTTTTCATCTTGGTAAACTGAGCAAAGTATAGTGTGCTTTGACACAAATTAATCTAAGCTGCTTCTGGGCCAAGAAATGTGAGATCTGAAATATTCTTTTTTACACAGCAGTGTGAACTGTTCCTGCAGCAAAACCAGGATAATCAAATTCTTCCTCCTCTTCTTCCTCCTCCTCAGTAAAATCAAGAAATTCATGCTCCTCTCTTTCACCTGTAATGGAAAAAAGTATAGCCTGTATGATTTTTCTCCCCCCAAAATGTGCATGAAACACTTACTGTACACAGTAGACATTTTAGTAATCAAATTGACCCCAAAAATCTAGGTCAACTTATCCACGGGTCAATGTAAGTATTGTACTTTAACTCTTCTAAAAAGAGCATAATCTGCCTGAAAGCACTGACTCCCCTCTACTCTTTCATTCATCCTGCCTTTAGTATGCACACAATTATTTCTGCTGGAATTTATTAGTTCTTTAGCATTGTTTTCTTTGCTTTATCCTTTAGATCCTTTGTTACATGTTCCTAGGTTTTACTCTCAACTCATCCACAGGTCATATCAAAATCCATAATTTTGGCCCCAAAACCTGTTCTTGACTTATAGCTGAGTATACATGGCAGGCAAAAATCATGTTTTCTAGTTCCAACAATATTTTGTCCACCTAGAAAAAAATATGGAAACTAATGTTTAAACTGTGAGTCAACACTTACATAAATCCCACTGGTTCAATGAGTCTACTCTAGTAGGGACCACAGTGGGCCCTTGGTATTCTCTGGGGTTTGGTTTCAGGACCCTCCATGGATACCAAAATCAAGTCCCGTTGAATACAGTGGAATAGTGAACTGGTATCCTTTATATAAAATGGTAAAATCAAAGTTTGCTTTTGGAGTTTATATATTTTTGAATATTTTCAAGCCAAGGATGCTTGAATCCATGGATAAAAAATCCATGGATACTGAGGGCCAACTGTATATGTTGCAAATGCAATATGGCATTGTATGCACTTTTTACACTAGATAATTTAATATCCTATTTCTGTCCTTGTACAGGATCCATATTTAATAGGAATTTCTATAGAAATATTTAATATCATCTCTAGATATGGATCCTAGATATGGATCCTTTATTTCACTATTCCACTGTATTCAACCTCACATAAATCCCACTGGTTCAATGAGTCTACTCTAGTAGGGACCACAGTGGGCCTTTGGTATCCTCTGGGGTTTGGCTTCAGGACCCTCCGTGGATACCAAAATCAAGTCCCGTTGAATACAGTGGAATAGTAAAATAAAGGATCCATATCTAGGATCCATATCTAGAGATGATATTAAATATTTCTATAGAAATTCCTATTAAATATGGATCCTGTACAAGGACAGAAATAGGAAATTAAATTATCTAGTGTAAAAAGTGCACACAATGCCATATTGCATTTGCAACATATACAGTTGGCCCTCAGTATCCATGGATTTTTTATCCATGGATTCAAGCATCCTTGGCTTGGAAATATTCAAAAATATATAAACTCCAAAAGCAAACTTTGATTTTACCATTTTATATAAAGGATACCAGTTCACTATTCCACTTTATTCAACAGAACTTGATTTTGGTATCCATGGAGGGTCCTGAAACCAAACCCCAGAGAATACCAAGGGCCCACTGTGGTCCCTACTAGAGTAGACTCATTGAACCAGTGGGATTTATGTAAGTGTTGACTCACAGTCAAAAAATGATTCAGTAGGTTTACTCTAGGTGAGATATGGTACAAACCATAATATGTTCCAACTAAGGTAGATTACAAGAGGCTGTGTAATTCTCCCCAAGCACAGAAATCTCTTTCCTCTCTACCTGGATGACAGTTACAACAGAACAAAGGGTCCATCGCAAGAAAGCATAATGCCTTTTTATATCTAGCTGACTTATAACTGGAGTTACATGTACTAACATGTACATGTTTTAAGTCAGTGGAACTTAAAATACCCTTAACTTTATTATGTTTTTATCTCTGTGGATAAAATAGGTTTAAAAAACCATTTGTAGGGTGAAGAAAACACACTGGGTTTACATTGGCAGAATTCATCCTAATATTGTGGGGGGAAGACTTCTAAAAGTACAACAGAGCCCTATCCTACTTGAATGTACAGAAATGATACATAAGCAGATATTACACCTGGCTGTTACAGGAACCCACATGCACATCCTACCTTCCATTTTCCATCTTCCATTTTCTAAGACAAGGTACATGAGCTTGTAATATAGGTTCACAAGGTAGAATGCTGAAGGGCTGGACAGCATAGTCCTCCCTTTTCCTGGGACAGCCTTAGCACAAAAAGGGGTAAGGCAATTATTGCAACTGCACAAAGACCTCTTGCTCTCTGTAACAGTGTGGCACAGCGCCTCCTTATACACTCATGTATGTATGCCAAGAAAAGGGCAGAAAACAAGACCCTGTTACACCGACATAAGGAAGAATTGTGTCAGTGATTTGTTGTAATGTGCCTTCAAGCTGACTGTGTGTGACATGTGGCAACCCTATCTTAGGGCCTTTGCAGACTGCCAGAAATAATCCAGCTTGATGCCACTTTAACTGTCCTGGCTCTGTGCTAGGGAATCATGGGAACTGTAGTTTTTTTCTGAGACATTGAGCCTTCTCTGTCAGAGAGCTCTGGTGCCACAATAAACTACAGTTCCCATTATTCCCTAGCACTGAGCCAGGGCAGTTAAAGTGGACTCAAGTTGCATTATTTCTGGCAGCCTGCAAAGGCCCCTGGGGTCTTCTTGGCAAAATTTATTCCACAGAGGTTTACCATTGCTTTCTTTCTTCAAGGATGTGAAAGTATGATGAGTGGGGATTCAAACCCTGGTCTCTTAGGGCCTAAGCAGACTGCCAGAAATAGTGCACATTAAATTGAGGCACTGCCCTGGCTCAGTGCTAGGGAATCATGGGAACTGTAATTTATTGTGGCACCAGAGCTCTCTCACAGAGAAGGCTCAATGTCCCAGAAAAAAATACAATTCCCACGATTCCCTAGCACTGAGCCAGGGCAGTGCCTCAATTTAATGTGCACTATTTCTGGTAGTCTGCTTAGGCCTTTAGAGTCCTAGGCTAACACTCAAAACACTATTTCACACTTTCTTTCTTTTGGAGATTTACTGCAATCAAAAACACTACAAAAATAGTACTTCAAATGAATTACATGGGATCATTGCAAGATCATCCTGAGAAACTGTAAATGTGCAAAAATTGCATTTTCCCCATTTTGATTTATGCCAGTAGGACAAAATAAAACCAGGATATACCAAACTACCTTATATCCAGACAAATTATTTGTCCATGAAGACCAGAATTGTCTGCTAATTAACAGTGGCTTTCCAGGGTCTCAGGTAAGGTCCCATTATCTTGTTGACTGTTTCGACTGTTTCGACTGAAGATGCCAAGGACTGAACCCAGGCTTTTCAGCATGCAAACCATGGCTGAAATCCTGTTATTACACTACTCCAATGCAAAAAAAAAAAAAGCACTGTGCAAGCAGTTGCACTTTCTAGAACACCCAAGGTAGTATCATATCATGGTCGCATACATGGTGTTTTGCTGGCTAAGTGTTGTGGAAGAAATTAATGCTTATAGGGAAGTCATGTAAATGCAGTTCTTACTGCTCATGTTGAGTCTATCATAAACTATTACCTCTCCCCAGGACCCCCTATTAGAGTAATATTAGCTATTAGATATGCAGTTTGTGTATAACATTTTTTAGTGTTACATTTCTACATCTTTACATGAAAGACTATAGAACCATGAACAGCAACAATTGAGATCATCTACAATATGCCTCACTCCAGCTAAAATTCTGTGAATACTTTTCTTTTTGGTCTTAAATTTCCACCTAATTAATTCTGTTGAAGAAAAGATTATTGTTGCCTATTCCAAAAGAATTCCTATTTTAACTTTCAGGTAGACAGATAACTCATTATAAGGATAACATACTTTGTGGCAAATGTCATCCTGTTTTCTGCAAATGTTTATTTATAGTCTTTTGATTTGCCTTCCCTCCCACAGAGCGATTTCAATCACTCTTCGTATTCTTCTTCATTAAACAATGAAAACAAAGTAAGAAAGAGTTTTTACAGAGTCTTCCATTCTTGCCCAGTTCCTCCTCTATAGCAAGAAGCCGGTTGTATTTGGTCACTCTCTCTCCGCGTGAAAGACCTCCCAATTTGATGAACTTGGTTCCCAGTCCAACAGCCTTAAACAAAAAGAATAAATAAATTAAAAATTAAGACTAGATTTTAAGCCTCCATTATTCAAACAAACAAACAAACAAACAAAAAACCCAGCCTATTACTGACTTAATTGCAGTACAAAGTATGAAATAAAAATTGGGTACAAATTAAAAGTAAGTCTCAAGAACACACACACACACACACACACACACTATTCATCTCTGCATGAAGGCCTAAAATTGAAATATTTGTGCTTATTATACTGCCAGTCCATATTTTAAGCATTTATTTCTGAGGGCATGAGAAGTCTGTTTCTGGGAGCACAACTGAAGTTTTTTTAAACAAAGGTTAAATCGTGGGAAGCAATTTAATTTTTAATGTTATAAGAAATCTTATAATAGACTAAAACTCAGCTTCCTGCTGATAATTTACTTGCTACTCACACATGAGACCAACAAGTTATTGGCAGAGCTATGAGAAGGCAGGATAAAAAAAAAAAAAAGCAGTCCTGAAAGCAGTAAGAAGCTACATAGAGTTAAGGGTCAGAAACGGCAGTATATTTTTAAAAGGTTGGGGAGTGAAAACTAGGGAGACAGCAGGAGGCAGAGTAGGGTGATGGGGTGGTGATTGGATGAGAATTCACACATTAATTTTGAATAAATTGCCATTTTTAGTGACATCCCCTATATAATTGTACTTTAACACAAAGAGACTAGCTTGAGTCCATTAAGACCTGTTATAAAAGAAATACTGTTACTGCTCTATGTTTTGAATAATTTACTTAACTTTTCCTTAAAATGTCAGCAAGAAACAATAGATATTTTCAGTGTGCTTCACTTGTACACTGTTGTATTGCTTTCCCCCTTAAAGTTCAAAGATTAACGCTCTTTAAAAGTCAACTTTCTCCAGAAAGCCAATTTCCTAAAAGGTTATATGTGACTCAACTACAGATAACATTTGTACTATGAACCAGTTCACAATACAAAGCAGCATTGAACAATTTAAGAGCATTCAGTACTTACCAGGTCCACAAGACTGTCATCAGTAGACTCTCCATCTGGACTTCCTAATACAAAAATGCGCTTCCGACCTATATGAGATGGAAAGGACTTTAATTAAATAATAATAAATAAAACTTTTATTTGTAGCCCACTTTTCTACTATAATAGCAATCAAAGTGGCTTACATGTTAAAACAAACCAATACAACACATAATAACAATACATGAAACTATATCTTAACCCCCCCCTTTAAAAAGAATTTAGCACAGTTTAAAAAATATAGTCTGTTAAAATCTATTAATAGCAAATAGTCTATTGGGCAGAGAGGCAGCATAATACAAGTGTAAGGGGATTTGTTTATAGCCGAGGAATTCTATTCAGGAAAGGCCTGCTGGAAGAGATCCATCTTGACAACTTTTTTGAAGCTATCTAAGTTGGTAAATTGACAGATATCTTCCGGCAAGGCGTTCCACAGTCTGGGAGCAGTAGTAGAAAAGGTCCTCTGGGAGGTTGCAGTTAATCTCGTCTTTATAGGCTGCAATAGATTCCTCCCAGAGGACCTGAAGGTGCTGGATGGATTATATGGAAGTCGGCAATCCCTTAAGTAGGTTGGACCCAAGCCATGTAGAGCTTTAAAAGGTGATGTCCAACATCTTGTACTGCGTCTGGAAACCAATAGGCAGCCAGTGAAGTGATTTCAAAATAGGTGTTATGTGGTCACTCCTAGATTTTCCGGTGACCAACCTGGCTGTCATGTTTTGTACTAATTGGAGTTTCCGGACCAGACACAAGGGTACAGTATTCATTACTAATCTGTATCCTTCTCTCTGTGTCCTCCATGTGAAGTCACGCCTTTTGCATGTGGCTACTGCAAGTTAGCTCTGTCTTAGCAAGTTTTGTTATGTCTGCTGGAATCCTCTGTCTACAATCCAGTGCAGAGTTAAGGATTTAAATTTAGTATATAAATGAGCTTAGAGTCATTTAAATCTATGTTGGATTTGTGGACATTCTCTGTAACCACTAAAAGTACTGTATATACTTGACTATAAGTCGACGTCGCGTATAAGTCGAGGGCATGTTTGTGGGCCAAAATTATGGATTTTGATGTGACCCTTAGATAAGTTGATGGTAAAACTTAGGGGCATATAGGAAATGATCTAAAGGATGAAGCAAAGCAAAACAATATAAAAGAATTTACAAAATTCCAGCAGACATAAATCTTTGTGCTCACTTTTAAGGCTGGATGGATGAGAGAATAGAGGGGTTGTTGCTTCCAGGACAGATTATACTCTTGCCTTTCACCAAGGGCTGGTTCCTTCTTTTAAATAAGATTTAAGATACAGTACTTACATTGACCCGTGGATAAGTCGACTCAGTTTTTTGGGGTCAATTTTTTATCTAAATTTCTGGACTTACATGAGTACTTGTCAACATCAATCTCCATAAGTACTATAGGTTGATAATTTTGGAAATGTATTCAGGACTAAAGATTAGGCTTTTGTGGTATTTGTGTAATTGAATACCTCATAAATGAAATTCTGAAGCCTATGTTCATTTATTTCAGCAGCTTTGTTACAGACTGGCATTTTGTAAGTTTTCAGTGAATATATACTACATAAACCAATACTATTCAAGAAACACCCAGTCATCTAGGCTCTATACAGTGCTTTGAACTTGAACTATAGTCTAAGAACTGGTAAGAATTCATAGCAATATTTCAAATGTGAGCCCTCAACCCCATTGTCAAGGCAATTTAGTTTAATAAGCACTCCCAGCATTGACAATTTCCACTGTTAAATATAAAACATTACACACTTTTCACAGGTTTTTAAATTCAATTCTTTTTCCTCTCACCATCTGAAAGCTGAGTCATTTGAACAAGGTCAGAAATTTTAGTTTCATTGGTATATTTTAAGACAAGACCCCTGCATTTGGGTGTGCTCATGCTTTCATCCTCCAAAAGTTTAGACACATTCCTGCAGCAATCTTCTGCAATTAGATAACACTTGGAACCCAGAGTATTGCGCAAGATGATCCACTGCTGCTTGTCCTATAGAGATCAGAAAAGAAGTGATTAAGAAATGCAAGGATTGATAACAGAAAGCAAGGGAGGTCATGAATTATAAAAGGGAATAAGGATATCTTCAGAATTAACTTCAAAGCATACAACATCAGATGGGACAGAAAGGCTTGCACATAATCTCTGTAATGGGTATGCTCATGTTCATGATGCTGCCAGCCAGAAAAATTGCACTACCATTAAAATATTATTACTGTTGTTGTTGTTCTATTTATTTATATCCTGCCTGCCTTTCAATAACGGGACTCAAGGAGGCTAACAACATATTTGAAAACAATATTGATTAAAACTTTACAAAAGCTTCCATAAAAGTACAAAGATAAAAATGTAAAAAAAAACTCAATTAAACAATTGATAAAGTTAAAAACATTAAACATTAAAAATCATTAATATTCATTACAAAAGAACATACAACCTTTAAAAATGAAAAGACCAGTTGGTTTCCAAAAGCCTGGTGGCCAAAACATATCTAAACCTGTTGGTGGACAGACAGCAAGGAAAGGGCCATTTGGGCCTCCTTAGAAAGGAGGTTCCAAAGTCTGGGAGCAGCCACTGAGAAGGCCCTCTCTCTTGTTCCCACCAAACAAGCCTAAGAAGGTTATGGGACAGAGAGAAGGGCCTCTCCAGATGATCTTAGACCTCTCATGGGCTCAGAAAGGGAGACGAGGTGCTTCAAATAAACTGAACACAAGCCATATAGGGGTTTATAGGTCATCACCTGCACTCAGAAATGTGCCTGAAAATGGATCGGTGGCCAGTGGAGCTGTTGAAACAAGGGTGTTCCTGTAGCAAGCCCTGTGTGTCCCTGTAACAAGCCTGTTAACTATCTGACCACAGCCCTTTGGGCCAACTGAAGTTTCTGAGCAAAGTTTCTGAGGTTTTGCATTTTTAAAGGCAATCCCACATTGAGCATATTACAGTAATCCAAATGGGAAGTATCCAATGCACATATTATGACGGCCAGATCTGACTTCTCCAGGAACAAACATGGTTGGCACATTAACCATGGAAATGAATTCCTGGTCAACACTGAAACCTGGGGCTCCAGGCTCAGGGCTGAATGCAGGAGTACCCTCAAACTGTAAACCTCCATTTGAGTAGTGCAATCCCATCTAACACTGAATCCCTATTCCCAGATCTATCTTTCAACTGACCAGAGCATCTATGTCTTGTCTAGATTAAGCTTCAATTTGTTTACTCTCATCCAGACCATTACAACTGCCAGGCATTAGTTTAGAACAAGAGCAGCTTCTTTGGAATTAAGTAGAAAGGAGGAATAGAGCTCGGTATCATGAACATACTGGTGAGAACTGACCACAAAACTCTGGACAATCTCTTCCAGTGGTTTCATGGATATGTTAAATGCATAGGGAACAAAACAGAACCATGAGGGAATCTACAGGCCAATGGCCAAGGAGTCGAACATGAATCCCCCAACACCACCCTCTGAGTGGCTTCCATGAAAGAATGAAGTCATTGTAGAACAGTACCTCCAAGCCTCACCCAGCAAGGCAACCCAGAAGACTACCATGGTCAATGGTATTGAAAGCCTCAGAGGTCCAGCAGAACCAACAGAGACACACTCCTGTCCAGTTCCCGCTGTGGGTTATCCACCAAGGCAACCAAAGTTGTCTCCATCCCATAACCTGGCCTGGAACCAGACTGGAATGGATCTAGATAATCCATCTCATCCAGGAAATCTGGAACTGGGAAGCTACCACAAGCTCTGGTATATAGGAGACTGGTCTAAAATTATTCAGTATAGTAGTATCAAAGGAAGGGTCCCCCCCCCCCCGAAGAAGTCTTAAAATAGCTTTTTTAAAAAAAGAAATTTGGGATTCTGCCTAGTTGTAAGACATTAAACAACCTCCTTATCCGCTTAGTCAGTCCACCTCTGGCCTCTTTAATAAGCCAAGAAGGCAAAGGTTTAGTACACACGTAGTGGCTCTTGCTTCAATCATCAGGCTACACAAACTGAGAAGTATTAGTTAACACTAAACAAGCATTAACACCACCAGAACTGTATCAAATCTGTGACACAGGCATGGTTCCTCAACCCTTTATATTTTTAGAAGTTTGACAATTGCTTGCCTTATACCTGCCAATCTGAATCTGTATTTTCTGGAATTTGCCAGATTAGTCACCTAGTCTTTCAAGATCGCAAAACCCAATCCTATCCAATAGTCAGAACAACATCTGTATTTCCTTTAAGTATTCTTAAGCCTTGGACTATCAGGAAATTAACAGAAGAACAAGTTATAGTTTTAAAATAATATTTATAATCATAGCACAAATAGTACAAATAAACATGCTGTCCTCAGTGGTACAGCTTACATAGAGTTTGAATCACTCTAGGGTCACACTCTCATAATAAAATTCTCGTCCCTGTTAAAAGTGTGTGAAAGCCAGCATGGTGTAGTGATTTGAATGCTGGACTATGACTCTGAAGACCAGGGTTCGAATTGCTGCTTGACCATGGAAACAGCTGTGTTTTTATTCATCTTGGAGCTGTTATATAGACTGTCATGATGAGGACATTGACTTTGAAATTTACCACTACATCTGTGATAGAGTGATATGGTCAAGTGTGATGGACAGGTATGATATAAGCACCCCTGGTGCTTATCCGTGGAGATGGCACATAAGAAAAATTATCCACATGTGGTAGCATGTTTGATTTGGACATGTGGAAAAAATAATTCCTATATATCTTCACCTCCATATAACCCTCCTCTCCCTGCCCAGTCTTCTGAAAAGCAATGTGGCAGGCTTGCAGGGGAATTGGAAGCCTGAGTATCATTAGCAAACCACACTGAAAGCCACCAAAGGTAACCAATTCTCCAACTATGGTCTACAAAAACTGTTCATAGGAACAATGATGATATCCAACACATTAATATTACTGTGCTTAAGGAACATCCAAAGAAAAGATAGCAGCAACTATTTCTTATCTCTGAATAAGAGACCCTCCAGACAATAAAGGAGTTGCAGTAATAGATGTGTAGGTGTTTATTTGTTTGTTTGTTTTGTGGTTGTGGGAGTCACTGAGTCCTTGGAATTTCACAGATCCTAGAATCTCTCAAAGTTATTTGGGCTTTTTTAAAAAATGTGTGTGTTTTTTTAATTATTATCATTTTTATATAGCCAGCCCTTCCATGTCCACAGATTCTGCATCCACAGATTCAACCATCCATAACTCAAAAATATTTTTTAAAAAAATTCTAAAAAACAAACTTTGATTTTGCTAATTCTATATATCTAGAGCAGTGATTACCAAAGTGGTGGTACTGCCCTGGGAGCAGTGCAAAGATCCTAGGTGGCTGTGAAGAAAAAGGGGATGGTGTGGGGCTTAAGTCCAAGTATTGGCAAACAATAAAGGCAAGGACAACCAGCAGCCTTTAGGACCATGGTGGGGATGAGGAGTTAGAGCATGTGCCAGTGGGGAAGAACTGGCAGCAAAAAGGAGCTTTCAAATTTGGGATTCTGCTTAAGCTTTGTGAGCTTGCAGGACTTGACTAGCAGTTTGGAGCTGTGGTGGTGCTCCTGCTTTTGTTGAACCGGCTGAGAGAAGAGACAGGAGAAGAAACAATGTTCGTCTATGGGTGGGGGAACAATGAAGCTGCGTGGGGAAGGCACCTCTTTGGGGAAGGAGGCAGGGGCATCACCAGGAGGATGTGGGACATCCTAAGGGAAGTATTCATTTATTATAGTCATTTAAATCCCAGCTTTCAGATTACAAATCCTTCCATGGCAGCACATATGAAACTTCGACAATAATAAATAAGCTTAAAGGACATCAAATAATCAGACAAAGCAAGACATTTTTTAAAAGAAGCAGCAAGATGAGTGCCGCCGCCCCCCCCCCCCCAAAAAAATCTGGAGAAATATACTCTTTATGGCTGGCCTTAGTTAATTAATAATTTCTTATAATTTATAGTTCATTCTGGTTCCCCCCCACACACACTTTCTCTCTGAAAGAGAGATTTCAATATCATGCAAGCAGATCTCATACAAATAGGCCCTTAATCTTCTAAAATGAGCCATACCCACTGAAATTATTGGAAACTATGGGCCTTTACCGACTGCTAGGAATAATGCAGCTTGAGACCACTTTAACTGTCCTGGCTCAGTGCTAGGGAATCATGGGAACTGTGCTTTATTGTGGCACCAGAGCTCTCTGACAGAGAAAGCTCAATGTCTCAGAAAAAACTACAATTCCCATGATTCCCTAACATTGAGCCAGGAATGGTCAAGCTGCATTATTTCTGGCAGTCTGTAAAGGCCCTACGTTAGTTACACAAGTATACCTCAGTTAGCAAACCCATTGGCAAAAAAGGGTTTTATAACGTATTTACATGCCCACATGCTGTAAAAGAATGGGATTCTGTTCTAGTTATTGCTGTTGTAGCTGTGTGTGGCTACAACAGGCAATTTAAACAGGCAGCTGCCTCCAGAATCCCTTACACAGTGTGTATGATCAGCAATGCAGAGAGAAAAGGGGAAAGCACACAGCCTCCATTAAACCCCCAGCTTGTTAAAGAAGCATAGATGTGTAAGTTTGATCATTAGTACAGAGATCATAAGAAAAGTGAAGGCTGATGAAAGAAAATAATAATTCCTGGATGAACTTTGAAAGATGTTTTCAAATGGTCTCTTATGCAAGGCCTACCTAACCTACTAATAATTGTTTATTTTCACATTATCATATTGCTAGTTTTAGATAAAAAGTTAACTGAGGGCCTAATCAGACGGCCCGGAAGGAGTGGCTTTTGGCCACTCCAGCTCCGATTGCGACAGAACGACAACATGGCTCTCTTCTAAGAAGGGGTGCCATCATAGTCCCAAATGGGCCGTTGGCTTTCCCCCCATTAGCAGGGCCCCCGGAGTGGCCTCTGACCACTTTGGAGGTGTGCAATATGTAAACACTATGCCTCCAAAGCAGCTAGAAGCCCCCTTATTTGGCCTGTGCATTTCGGGCCTGAAACATGTTACACTACTCTTCCTTTTTATGGTGCAGAAAACCATCCCTATTTTTTCCGTGTTATTTCTGCCTCTGGTACCAAATTTTCTGTTAAAGCCCATAAAATACATCTACTTTGTTAACTGAGGGATACCTGTACATTTATAACATTTAATTGGGTCAGGGCTACATTGCTGAGGGATGTACTTCAGTGTGATTTTGATTATGACTCATTCTTTAAAAAAGTATTACTGATTTTTTTTCCTGCTAAAAAAAATAGCTCCTACCTCTTTCCTCAGTGGATCTATAAATGTGATGATAGAGGAGAATTTATTAGTCAGTTCCAGGTATACATCAACCATTTCATCAGCAGTCTTGTATGTTCCAAGTAGTACTTCATATTTTCCTTTACTCTAAAATTTAACATATTGACAAGTTACATCAACATGAAGCTACCAAATCATCTTTTTAATAAGTAAGGGCAGGATTCAAGTAAGGAATTAGATACACTGAGAGACCACAAAAGTGGTCACTAGCCTCGTTTGGAAATGAAGCCACCATCACCACCCCATGTGTGTCCTTCCCTTTACAATAGCATCCCTTTAACATGTAATACAACCACAGCGGTGAGAGGACAAACCACTGATAATTTTGAAAAGAGCCATTTTCAAAATTAAGATAATGAAAATAAAGCTTACATAGTCCATTAGTTCATGTGCAGCACAGTTTAGCCCCAAGTACATATCAATGCCTAATTGTAAGGACAGATTTGCACAAGCTGATTGGATCAAGGTCAGAGGGTGTTCTAAACTTTCACTCCCAAGTACAAGACAGCCTAAGTGAGACATTTTTTTAAGAACAGGAGGCTGCAAAAAACAAACAATAATATTGACATTAATTTACATATACGCACATACAAATAAGTGCCTCAATGACACACATTCTTCTCCACAGGCAAATACATTGTCATCAGTGCAGTCCAACCTCCGTATCTGTTGGGAGTCTATTCCCATTGTTACTGCAGAAAACACAGTTAACAGGGAATGGCAGAGGCTCACCACAGAGTCACTCTGGAGGACCTCCAGATGCTCAGAGAGACTTTTATCCTGACGTGGGTAAGTGAAACTACAGTTACAATCACATGAATATGGAAGTAGGACTATACATCAAAGACTGCAGATACTATACTGCTTCTCAGATAGCTGGTTCTTCCTCTATATATATTTTGTAGCACAGTTTATGATAAAACTGCTTTTTCTGTCTTTGAACTGGATACAGTTAATCAGTGCCTACACATTAGGGGTGGGGATCATGTGGCCCTTTAGATTTTGTTTGACTGCATAACCAGTGGTACAGAGAGCTGCAGTTCAACAACTTCTGGAGGTATGTGTGAGTCCCTCTCCAGCTTACATGAAGCCTATCAGGTTTTTGCAACAGGTTGGTTCATCAGACCCATTTCTAGAGATGGGAAGGCAACAGTTACTATGCAAGGCTTCAACATGTCATCTGCAAAGATACTGTCTCGTGTTTTCTCCAGTTTGAATTACTGTCCAGCAATTTTATGGTCACAGCATTTTGAAAAAAGAACATGAAAATATGTTGTAGCTTTTAGACAACTTATGAGGGGGTATTGTAAAGTAATAATTATCAGCCAGAAGTTTTTATGGTATATTGATGAAATGTTGTCATTGTCATCAATAGCGGACCATTGATGCACGATGCTGTGTCCTTTATTTTTGTTACAGGTTGTGGCAGAAGTGACTAAAGTGTAAGATGGAGAAGACTGAGGCTCATAGTGTGATAACTTTTCTACATTTGAAGAGTAATAGTGCCTGGCAAATTCATGATGAGATGATGGTAGTTTATGGAAACGATTATCCATCTTATGACACTATTGTGAGGTGGAAAAGAATTTCCAAACTGGTCACATAACCCTCACAGACGAGCCAAGACCTGGAAGACCATCATTGATGGACGATGCGGCCACAGTGAAGAAGGTGGAGTGTTTAATCCTGGAAGACAGATGAGCAACCATCCAAATGATCATGAATGAAACTGGTCTCAGTTATGGTAGTGTGTGAAAATTATTCATGACGAACTGCACATCTAAGGTATCTGCACACTGGGTTCCACGTTTCCAAAAACAAACACGTATGACCTTTCCAGACAGATATTGATGCTGTTGGAACAGGATGAAAAGGATTTTTTTGGTCATCTGGTAACCATGGATGAATCTTGGATCTATCAGCATGATCCAGAGACCAAAACTATGAGCATGGAGTGGAAGCATGCCAATTTCCCTCCTCCCAAAAAGTCAAAAGTGCCAAAGTCAGCAGGGAAGGTCATGCTCTCAGTTTTTTTGGGACTGTTGTAGAGTCATTCTCACAGATTACCTTGCAAAGGGACAAACCATCACTGGCACATACTACAGCAATCTTCTGGACAAGTTGTGAGATGCTCTGAAAAAGAAATGCTGCAGTATGCTCTCCAAAGGCATTCGTGTCCTAGCTGACAACACACCAGCTCACTCATTTCAAGTTGCAATTAACAAAGCAAGACCATGTGGCTTTGAGATCTTGCAGCATCCGCCTTCTTCTCCCAACCTCACACCAAGTGACTTCTTCTTGTTCCCAGAAATGAAAACTCCATTGCAGGGTTGCCAATTTGACAACACAAATGACGTCATTCTTGAAGTGGAAGAGTGGTTTAAGGCACAATCTGCAGGCTTCTACAATAATGGTATTCGGAGGGTCAAGAAACGGTGGGGAAATAAGTAAATCTGGATGGTGACTATGTAGAGATAAATTAACAACTACAAATCAAAATAAACTTTCTGTCAATTTTTTTTAAAGGTGATAATTAAAACTTTACAATACTCCCTCATACAAAGAAAAAACAAAGCCATCACACTGTACCAGGTGATCAAGCATTACTACTATTTTTAAAGCAGTAAAAAACAAAAATAATGGGTATAATCCAATAAAAACAAAGTATAATTGATTCAATGGGCAAGATCTAAGCATGAACTTAACTTAGAACTTAAGTTACTGGGATTTAAATGGAGTTTAACATTAGCTAGATTATGGATAACTGAAGCTAGCTTGTCCCTTAAAACCCTCTTATGTTTTGATTCCCATAGCTTCTTCCATCTTTTTCTTAAACACAAAAAATCAATTTAAGGAGGGAAAGATGGATTAGGTTCACACTGTTTTGAGTTGCAGAACTAGGAGTTATTTATTGGGAGCACCTCTTGTTTCATCTATCATTTCTATTGAGTAAACACTATGTAAGCACAGATCATGTAACTGTGTTATGACATATCAAAACACACTTCTTTACACATATTTATTTAGATTTCTCTCATCCAGTACCAAGATTTTCAGTGCAAAAGTAAAACAACAAAAATACATCAAAAATACTGCAGATAAAACATCCTAAGTATAAACTTACACATTCCAACTGCATTAAAACTATGACCTAAGAACTGTCACATACGAATTCTTCTGTCCTAATCTAGGGCAGCATCTCCTCCTCACTATCCAAGTAACATAACTCATGTTTTCTTCACACATGCCCCTCAGAAGGGCAAAACCCAACTCTCAGTAAATAATATACTGAGCTTCTAAAACCTTTAGAATTTCAAATGGTATGCTACACAATGATGTACAACTAAGCAAGAGAAACTAGAGACCAAACCAGCATGATATGTGATCTCTGTGAACTGATCTTCATGGGAATGATACTTTTAATAGATATTACAGATTTAAGAGACAGAGTACTACTTAACCTCCTTCCTATCTTCCTTTCCCTTAAGAGTGGCAATGACATGAAGTGCAGTTTGAAAGGCTAAAAACTGGGAATGTACAGATTCACAACATTCTCTTGACAAGACAATTTAAGGGGAACAGCCCTGAGTTCTGTAAAGGATGCCACAGATATCACAATTACCTGAAATTTTATGGACCAGGAACAATTCATTAAACTTTCCAAATGTCTTATTTTTACTTCCTTAGGAGGGATTGAGTGTTGCATTTTTGCTGAACATATTCTATTACTAGCCTTTTAGTATTTTATTCTGTTATAAAACAATTATCAGAAGCAATAATTGTACTCTTCTCTAGGGTACAAAGGCAATACATGTTCTCCTTTGGTGTATAACTAAAAATCTCATTCCAGTGAAACAGTGGTATTTTTTTATTAATACATAATGAACTGTTATGCTGTCATCTTATGAGTCTGATAATTATGCTGTGCAATAACTCACTTTTAAGATCAAGACTGCATTATTTTTCTCCTTACCGGAGCTTTTTTTGCAGCATCGCGTGAAGCAGGCTTTTTACCCTCTCCCATGGAGCTAGGTGGTTGCACTGGCTTTTAAAAATTGTTTAAAAACACATAAATATTCAAACAAGAATTAACAAAATGTTAGCTATACTTTATCTTAAAAACCTTGAGGATGTTATGCAAAGTAACATTAAGGAATACACAGGCAAAATTAATGCAGACAGTACTCAGAAAACCAAATTTGAAACAATACCTTTTTATTGTCAACTAACAAAAGATATCCAACTTAACACTATGAATAACATTACTGAGTTGGAAGGAACTGCTTCTAGGAAATAAAATGAAGCATATAATTCAAGTACAGGAAATAAAGACAGTCTCTATAACACAGTGCCACATCATATAAATTCCTAAAGTGATTTTACCTCCCTTGTGTCAGTAGAATTTAACACATTTTAAAATGTTGGAGATTTTCACAGGTGATGCTATTAATTCCTTAAATAAAATGAATGAATTGGAAGCTCCTTTTAATGCGACTGGAGCAATATTCAAGTCAAACAGAAAGATTATGCAATTTTACTCCAGTTATATTAAACCAACAAGTACACACTTGCTACACTAGAGTAAGGGAGAAAAACTGAGATCCAGTATAGTTTAGTGGTTTGAGTGCTGGACTAGGACTCTAGGAAATGAGGGTTCAAATCCCTGCTGAACCATGGAACTGAGTTACTGAGTGACTTTGGACAAGTGACATTCTCTCAGACTCAAAGTAAGGGAAGGGCAAACATCCTCTGAATAAATCTTGCCAAGAAAATCGTATGATAAGTTCACCATAAGTCAGAGTCAATTTGAAGGCACACAGGAACAACAAAGCAAACAAAAGTCTACTATTAGTTTAATACATCTGGAGTAAACCTTTTTCTATTTGAAAAATAGTACCTATTTTTCAATAGATACTATTGATCTATTATATTTAAGAATGTTTATACCATCACCTGTGAATAAATCCTACAATTTTAATAAATGTGAAATAAAACAGCTACATAAAATGTCATTGCACATCAATATGCTTACTACAAACTGCTTTTGGACACAAGGAGACCAGACCAGGGGTGGGAGGGATGTGGACTGTCACACCTCAAGAAGTTGGTTATGTAAACAACATTGTGTGTGTCTTCCTGGTGAGTCAAACAGCACAGATCTTGTTCTGGTTCCTTCAGCATAATTCTATCAACTCAACTATTATTTTTCATTCCTCTTTGACAATTAAAATAAAACAAACTATGATGTCATTTGTGCCATGTGGTTTCTCAACCTCTAACATAACTGCATTCCAGGGAGTACATCTGATGTCATGTATGAGGCAGCAATGGCTGCCTCCCTCCTTTACAGTCTCTCTTTTATTTCTGCACACAAAGCAATATGATTTCTGACAGCAGTGCAGGAGTGATGGCGTTTCCGTAAAAGATCAAATACTGGGATATAGCTATGGGGAATACAAACTAAAGGTACTGCCTCCCAAATAAGAATTCTGCTCCCCAAATAAAATTTTCTTTAAGTTGCCACATTTCTGCATTTCCACATTTTGTATGCTTTTGCTGTAATTGTATTGTTCTTTAATTTGTTACGCCACTTTGTGTCCATGCTGTAATTGTATTGTTTTTTAATTTGTTAAGCCACTTTGTGTCCAATTGTGGGGGGAAAGTGGGATATAAATATAATAATGATAATATTAATTTCTAGCATCACAAAGAGTGAGACACTGAAAACCTCACCTAGGCCTCTTCTATTACACTTAGGCTTCTATTTGTGGTGTTCTCATCCCCTTGGTACCTTTGCCTGCCCTATTGCTTTGGATGCATTAACTATATTTCTATGTGCTCAACTGAAGTTTTAAGTTACTGTCTGTAATGCTAGAAATCTGGGAAATGAAGGAAAATTTCATTGAGTGGGGCAGAATTCTTATTTGTGAAAAGATATGCTCGCAGCTACACCTCTGATCAGATGTGCCCCGTATCACTGGAATAATTTAGACAACAACAGTCGTGGATGCCGAGTCCTGAATTGTTGAAAAGGTGTAGTTAACAAAAAGGGCAGTGTAGTGCTCTAACTCCCTTTGCAATGCCACCATAAAAAGTCAGTTCTTCCAGTTAGATGTGAATCTGATCCAATCACACATTCCCAGCTCTCAAGTGCCCTCTTAGCAATGTGTTTCTGTGTTTTGGGGTATTCCAACATTATGAAGACAGGATGGAATTCTGCTTTCTCACCCTTCCTTTACTATCCCTCTCTTTCCTTTATCCCTAAGAGCAGGGATGCCCCTGTTGGGGCAGCTGTGGCTCAGCCCCTAAAACAGTTCTACTTTTGCTAGTCAGCTTTGGTTCCAGGAAAGAGTAATTCAAATCAGCTATTTTAATGGATTGAAGTTTGTCACATTAAACAGGAGGGATCTGCAATTTTAAAAAAGTTGCATAATGAAGCAAATTTGTTCAATCATCCATGCCTTTCCACTATTTCATTCCATTTCCCCTCCCATCTAGGTTTCTGCTTATTTGTTTTCCACAATAGCTAGCCAGCATCCTATAACCTTTGAGCACCCTGTCCTCAAAGGTTGTTTTTTTTACAGGTACAAGAAGGATCCTTCCTGAAGTATTTTTCTGCAGACGTTTGGTTTCCTCTAAACTTGTTGACATCTTAATAGGCAGTGCTAATTTATTTACTTATTACATAAGCAATGGCATTCACTCCAAAGTATTAGCAATTACTTAATTTATAAACATTGTTATCACTTTACTTACAGGTTCTATCAACTTCATCAGTTGTTTCTGAATATCCAGACATCTTTCCATAGCCTGGAAAATAGATAATAGTAATCAAAACCATGCATTTGTCTCTATTAGAAGTACTACTTTTTTAAAAAACTGTATCTTTGAAAGAAAGTAACTAGTATATTTATAAAGATGTAAATATTTACTATAAATATCCTAGTAGATGCTTAGCTACTGGCATCCATGCCGCAAGTAAAGTTGCAGTTTACAACGTAACACCAGTGGTAATGCAGTATTTAGAACATTATGTTATGCAGTATTTGGAACATTAAACTCTGCGAGTAGCTACATTCAGATGTTAGCACGCAGTAAATGAGAGTGAATAAACAGGAATATAGCATAGTATGCCAGCATGGTGTAGTAGTTTGAATGTTAGTTTATAATTCCAGGAGACAAGTGTTTGAATCCCCACTCAGCCATGGAAACCCACTTGGGTGACCATAGATGAGTTACATTTTCTCAGCCTCAGAGTAAAGCAACAGCAAACCTCCCTGAACAAATCTTGCCAAGAAAATCCTGTTATAGGGTTACCTTAGTGTCTCCGTAAGTCTGAAATGACTTGAAGGCACATAAAAACAAGGATAGATAGTATTCAGGACATTATAACCACAGAGAGAGAAGCAAGGCAAAAACCTATGAACAAGTCACCTTATGCATTACTCCAGCGCTAGTCAGTAACTTACTGAGCACTGAAATAATAGTTTTATGGAGGTGTGTTTCTCCCTGAGAAAAATATGGTATTGCTCTTCTCTTGACATGTGTCTTGGCACTGAATAAAACAGAGCAAGATTACAATCACTACTGCTATTGAGGCTCTGAGTTAATTTTGTCAATCCAGATTTTGTTATGCCATGGTTTTGCTGTGCTGTAATGTTAAACCTTTATCATTTGTGTAACATCATAAGTTTGCTAACTACAGGTCTATATAAATTCCCACTTGGTTAAAAAGTAGGTGATCATACCCAATTGAACCTGATTGTCACATGGCTTAATTTCTTTGAGATGTCTTTGAGCCAGACAACATGTGTGTATCACCATACATCTTCAAAGGAAAAGGATAAACAGAGGTTGTTTGGGACAGTGATGGAAGAATATATTAATCCATGAAAACTAGTTTTACATGCCCATCTTAAAATTACTGTATTTTTAGATATTTTCTTTCTTGCTGTGTCTCTACTGAATGACACATATTACCTCTGAAGATGAATTCCCATTTTATGAAAATGAAATTCCCACTACAATGCAAAACTCTGGTAAACCTTTCTAAAGTCATTATTTCCTTGTTTTCCCTACTCACAAAAGGCATAATACAGTAGCAACTTCCCAGATATAAAAGACAAACAAATCAAAGAGAGATGCATTCACTACACAACAATTTATAGTACATAATGAAGTACAGGATATTTTCTCTACTGTCCTTGGGATAAAATCAGTTATGTGTAAAGCTGCCAACCATTATCTATTGATAGCCCAACAGGAATAAGCAGACAGAATTGGGTACATGATTATGCTCTAAATAAAGAATATTTACTTATTTCAGGATGACTGTGATATAGCCAAGTACTGTTCAATATTGTGTATATTAAGGTCAAGGGTGGGGGGAACATGTAGTACTTGTTTAATTGTTAGCCAGGCTGGGGGTATAAGCATCACTTCCTTCATCAAATTCAGTTTTCCAGGTGATGATTTGCCACAGCTCAAAACTGTTATCATTGGTAATGGCACAGCCAGTTCTTTAGGCATCTCCTAAAATGAACAAAGGGTGTATAGTATATTTAGTGTTCACTGCAAATAGAAGCCTCATGATACACATCAGATTTTATATTGGTCCTTTGTTGAATTACTTTGAATTGTGTTGCACACCATCTTAATCAGCAACTCTGTTAATTTGCAACTCTGGCAAGCAAGTCAAAGCTTGACTGCCCCACATAATTTGCTAAGGATCAGTATAGTCCTAATAGATTAAGTATGCATAGGAACACACCGGCTACCTATAGAATGATAGAAAAAATACAAGGAAGGATTCCTCATCTATTCTTGCTACATCATCAAAGGAGTAATTTCCACATTAGGGAAACTAGTGCATCAGCCCAGAAGATTTGGCACAGGAACATCAGTCAGAATCCTTATGACTTAAGGATGTTCTAAGGATTTTAGCAGAACAGAGAGTCAGGGTACAGAACTAGGTCAAACATCCTCAGTACTAGAATATAGTTCTCATCCACTTCCCACAGATATTAAGTAAAAGATTTCACAGATCCTAGAGTGCAAATCCAATTATCTGACTGGATTACTTCAAGTATTCCCATCCTGTATAGCAGTTCTGGGAAAATGTGAGCAGCAAATAAAAAACCTGGTAAGTACCTGGTTGGGTTTCAGCAAAGCAACATGCAAGTATAAAGGTATCTCACGAATTATTGCTGCAGTCTTCGCAAGAGCAAGTGATACACACCCAACAGCCATACTTCCCTTAACTATTGGTTCAGTGGGTTCTGCTGGCTGGATTGGTTTCTCCATCATAGAAGCCTTCTTCCCTGAGGAGAAGAAGAAGAAAAATATTTGCATTATTTTGCTGCGTACACTATCAACAACACAGAAAAAAGTAAACTGAATAAACTCTAATAGGATAAAGGGATCTGTGGCCCTTTCTGATGTTGTTCAACTACAATTCCTATTAACCCCCAACTACCAGAGCCAGTGATGAAGGATTATGGGAACTGCCCATACCTTCCCCACCAGTTGTACACTGTTAAGTCAAAGGGAATTAATGAAGAAATGTACAGGTTCCTTTCACTACAGCAGTTCTATTGAGTTAAACAAGTTACCACAGAAATGAATGTTTTGAGAACTGACATCCAAATTCTGCTTTAAATTCCATTCTATTTAGCCACTTTTTTCAATTAATTTTCTACCACTAATACATTAGACTTTAACCATCTTTGTCCCAAGATGTAATGATCTGATATTTCAACTACTGCTCTGGTTTGTTTTAGTCTTGGCCAGAACTATGCTTATTTCTCTCCTTTCTTCTTTCCTGGTTTTTGACATTATGCCCTTTATCTTCCAATACCCTCAGATCTAGACTTTTACATGTACAAAACTCAGAATCCAAGGTACATTTTGAAAATTACTCAGCTCCCACTTAGATACCTTAATAACGGCTAGATTTTTGTAGCACAGAACTTAGCAACCATCAACTCCCACTGTGACATTTATGTCCTCAAATCCTTATCATCCAATGGTTTACTCTGATTCCCAAACAGAAGCTGGCATCTTTTGAAAATCTGACACTAGTTGTGGGTGCTGAGCGCCTTTGAAAAATCTGACCTTTAATCTAAGCACTTAATGGTACTTTTGAACAGCAGAACATAAATGCTCCCAAGCACAACGACAGAACTCTATGCAGAGATACAACTAAAGAGGTCTTTAATTTGAGGCATACTATATATTTGAGCCTCTTTACATCCAGAATGCACAACTAAGAAAAATTAGGGATAAGGCATCAAATATGACGAAACAGAATTTGAATAGGACATATGCTCCAGAAATATTCAGAAATTAGTTTAATTCGCCACAGAATGCAAGTTCTACTCTTGGAGTTTGAACTTCCCTTTTTGCTTCTATTGATGCTATTAAGAGGAAATGTTGTTGTGTGCCTTCAAGTCATTTCTGACTTATGGCAATTGTAAGGTGAACCTATCACGGGGTTTTCTTGACAGAATTTGTTAAGAGGGGATTCATCCTTGCCTTCCTCTGAGGATGAGATAGTTTGAGTTGCCACACCATGACAAAACTACCAATCTTAGGGCCTTTACAGACTGCCAGAAGTAATGCAGCTTGAGGCCACTTTAACTGCCCTGGCTCAGTGCTAGGGAATCATGGGAACTGTAGTTTTTTTTGAGACATTGAGCCTTCTCTGTCAGAGTGCTCTTGTGCCACAATAAAGGTTTTCCACAGATGCACAGGAGCTGACTTTAGAGTCATTAGGACAAAGCTGATCTATTTCTCTAGATGCACAAAGGGCCTAATCTAGGTCTGCTAGCTACCACAGACCTAGAGTTGATATAGCTAATTCTCACCCAACCATGAATGAGAGAGATAGCTCTAGACAACATTTAAAAAAAACATAGACAGACAGGTAGCCTTGGGCAGCCCTGCCTGAGCCAGTAAGAATGTGGATGAGGTGGTAAATCTATCATTTCACTCCTCCCTAGTTCCACTTAGAACTACTCTGAAATCAACAATTGCAATTAAAACTACATCATCCATGTTGTCAAAGTATCAATACAATTTCCACTATATTTATCACTCAAAAAAGTAAACATTACATGTGTGAACATGAAGCATCTGAGAATAATTTATATACAACTGTACCTAAAGATAAATAACCTGCACATGTACTATCTTTTCAACCAAATAATGGAACTAATCACAGTAACTAGTCAAACACCAAAAGCCTAAGAACAGAAACATTAGACACATTTGCCTTAATTTCAACAGAGAATAGTAGGAGACTGATTATTACATTTGCACCCAAATGTCCATGTTTTCTATGTTGCTTCCATAGGAAAAAAGTTGCGGGGGGGGGGGGGTCTTATCTGGCTGGCAACCAAATCAAATGGCAGGCTAGCACAGAGCCAACTGCTGTGGTGAGAGGACATGCTCAGAAGCATCTTATCCTCTGCCTACCAAATGCCACCAAGCTAATGTAAATCTTACAGCAGTCAGTGTGCTCTTTCACATTCCTTCTGTTTATTTTATTCTTAGCAGACTCAATTATACTGCCTCCCCCAAGAAAGTACAGTTCTGTAGCTACCAGGGAGGGGGTAAAATGAGAGCACCCCCTCCCCAAATGAGAATTCTGCTAACCAATGAATTTTTGTTTCAGTCCCCACATTTCTAGAACTGTAGCACTTAAAACTTTAGGTGAACACTTTGAAGGACAGTTTAGGCAACCAAAGAAATGGGATAGTCACAGCTACCAAGAGAAAGTTAACACAGCAAATACAGTTAACCCTCCGCATCCATAGACTTTTTTTTAATCCATGGATTCAACCATCCATGGCTTGAAAATATTATATATATATACCAAAAGCAAACCTTAATTTTCCATTTTATATAAGGGACACCATTTTATTATGCCATTGGATATAACAGGACTTGAATACCCATGGATTTTGTTATCCATGGGGATGGGGACCCTGGAATCAAACCCCATCGGATACCAAGGACCCATTGCATAAGGGTTCTAGGTATGAACCATTTTCAATGTCTCATTCTCTGCAATGCCAGAAATTTGAGAACTGAAGGAAAATTTCATTTGGGGGGCAAAATTTGTATTGGGAACCAATGTCCTCATCCCTCTTCCCCATATATACATGCCTGACAAAGGATGCATGTTTATGCGGGAGGACACAGAATGTAGCTTCTGATTTAGGGGTACTACCTGATTTTCCTGTTATATACATTTGACATTGGTCAAGAAAGGAAAGCTTTCAAGATAATTTAAGGAAGTATTTCCCAATCTTTTCTTAATGAAGAAACCCACATGCCAAAACCTCACATAGCAACAAAGGAAAAGTTGTTAGGACCATCACTCTACAGTCCCCCATTCCCTATTCAGATTCCATGGCTTTATTTGGTATCATGAAATTGGGAGTGTGCCTTTACTTGAATTCAAACCCTCTCATCAAACAATGCAGCATGAGAGGACATAAATAGGCTAAAAATGGGAGGAGGATCCAAGAAAGAAAGAAAGTTCTTGGTGACTGCTCCCAGGCTATGGAATTTTCTTAGAGACTGCTCTCTTTTTGCCAGCAGACAAAGACTGTCTTATTTAAACAGGCCTTCACCTTCTAGTTGGTTGGAGTAGCAGAACAGGTTTTTAATATATAATAGGTTTTAATGTGCTTTTAACTATTCTATGTGCTTTCAAAGGAATTTTTGGTTAATGCTTTTAAAATTTTTTGTATGCGGATGGTTTTAACTATTTTGTTTAATGTGCAGTCACTTGGGGTCGAACATGAGAGACAAGCAGGCTATAAAAAGAATAAATAAATAAATAGATTGGACATCCTATACAAAGTTTTGTAAACAGCAGCATTTCTTGGACAACCATGTAGGCCTTTCCTTTCCACAATCATGCATCTATATAAAGAGAAAAGATACATATATTGTACCATAGTAGCATGCCTTTTAAAAACTGAAATTGTCTTTATCAAATGCAAACTGTATTGGATAACCTGGTTTGGTGGCTTTCTTTTTTCCAGAAGCAGATGCGGCAGGTGGAGGTTGAAAAACAGGAAGCGCAGCCTCCTGGGTTTCTTTGTCTTTTTCAGCTTCCCTTCTTCTTTTATCTTCTTCAGCTTTCTTTGAAAAATATTCACTGGGATAGAAGAAAGTGGCATGAACACTCACTGTATGGAACATTACAAACTACAAAATGATGTATGGGAAACTTTATGTCACACAATAAATATTAAACTTTTTAACTCTGCCTCTATTTTGTCAAGCTTGAATTTAAATTGTGCTATTTGGTGTGTTACCAAATATTTGGGGACAGCCAGCATGGCATAGTGGTTTACGTTTTGGACTAGGACTCTGGAGTTCAAGGTTCGATTCCCCGCTCAGCCATGAAACCCGCTGGGTGGCCATGGGCAAGTCACATGCTCAGCCTCGAGGAGAGAGGGCAATGGCAACCTCCTCTGAACATAGCTTGCCAAGGAAACCCCATGATAGGGTCACTATGTCAGAAATAACTTGAAGACAGGCAACACACACTTTTTAATGTAAAATGTTTGAGGATTCTGTTGAATCAAAAAGCACTAAAAAGCATCAAATAAATAAACTAAATAAACAAAAAGCTGTTGTGACAAATCAGAGAACCTCTACAAACATACCATCATCATTCTGTTTATTTTGTTTAAAATAATTTATAATTGTTATAACTAAAACTCTATGAACAGAAGCCAGCTGAAACAAGTCTGTGACCTATAAGGGACTATCTTCAATAATTGTGCAGATGATTAAAATGGTCCAAAATGCTGCTGCCAGGCCTGGGATGGTCCCAACTCAGCAAACAGCTCTATTTCTGTTTCATCTGTACAGGTATCTACTGGTTTCCAAGCTTGTATACCTGTATTTCTTCATTTTAAGAACAAGATTGTAACAAGATTTGCTATGCAGTTAACAAACTTGTCAAATTTCTTTGCAGCCTTCAAGGTACAGTTTTTCTTTAAAGCATCTGGAAAGATGCTACATGTTGTTGAAAGTTTCACATCATTGTTAAAATTACCACACAATGAAATTTCAAAAGAAAAAAAGCAACACTGAATAATGAGCAGAACAAATATGAAACACCTACCCTAGTAGCTTATCAATGTTAAATTGGTCAGTAGGTTGAAGGCCTCTGAACATTTCATTGAATGATTCATTTACCCATTCAACTGCTGTATTTATAGATTCATATCTTTCCTTTTCATCAGCATCAAATGTTTCGGGTGAGACATTTTCAAGCATTTCAGCATGAGAAGCAATCAGGCTGGAACAAATCCGCTGTAGAATATTAAAGATCTGCTTACTATTGAAATTTCTCATAATAAACATGGCATTGAATTTTTTCCATTGAAGGCTTATTTCTTACTGATATATGTTTGGATTTTTCTTTCCATTAACAAATGTAATAAATGTCAAGTATTTCACCAAGGTATTCAAGCAATTTTTAACACATGAGAATTCTATCCACAGCTTTTGATTTTATTTGTGTATCTTTGAGCACTGTTTATATGAAGTTTTGAACAATGCACATACCCTAGTTTATACTGTCGTATTTATCCTTCAATTCTTTTTTGGATATGGGTTAAAACATATTTTTCAAAAGATAAAAGGGAGCTACAAAAGAGGGGAAAGGACCTTCATTCTTCCATTCACTTAAATCCTCCAATGAGAAGCCCATGAGCCTTCTTTCAGGAATTGAAGTAAAGTGCCTCAAAGCCCACTCACTACTGTTTTCTACTTTTATTTTTAAAAGATAATTAAAAAGATAATAATAATAATAATAATAATAATAATAATAATAATAATTTATTTATACCCCGCTTAAATGAAGACAATCTAAGCGGCTACATCAGTTAAAACCCCATACAACAAAATTCATATCCCAACCCACCCCCTTAAAACAGTATTAAATGGCAAGATAATTAAAACAGGAATATAAACATTCCAACACAAATAAAACAAATAGGAAAATATAAAAATATAAAAATGTAAAAATATAAAAATGCCCTGATTAGACTCAACTGCACTCCCCATCCATCAGCAATTGATGGGGCCACGAGGGGAGCGCAGGGATCAAAGAGCCCAAGGCCAGGAGAATTAATCTGGAAAGGGCTGCCGGAAGAGATCCATCTTGACAGCTTTCTTGAAGCTGTATAAAGATGTCAGCTGACAGATCTCGTCCGGCAGGTTGTTCCAGAGTTTGGGGGCGACGATAGAAAAGGCCCTCTGGGAGGTCGCCGCCACCCTAGATTTTTGAGGATGCAGCAAATTCTTTCCAGAGGACCGGAGAGCGCGGGGAGGATTATATGGAAGGAGGCGTTCCCTGAGATAGCTTGGACCCAAGCCATTTAGGGCTTTAAAGGTAATAACCAATACCTTATACTGGGCCCGGAAGCTGATAGGCAGCCAGTGGAGGGACCTCAAAACAGGAGTAATGTGGTCCCTCCTAGATGTTCCAGAGATAAGTCTGGCTGCCATGTTTTGGACTAACTGAAGCTTCCGAACCAAGTACAGGGGTAGCCCCATGTAGAGCACATTACAGAAGTCAAGGCATGAGGTTACCAGTGCGTGCACAACGGTCTCGAGATCCCTTACTTCCAGAAAAGGGCGCAGCTGGCGTATCAGCCAAAGCTGATAACAGGCGCTCTTGACCATCGCATTAACCTGATTCGTCATCAGGAGCGACAAGAAGCAACCCCAAGCTGCGAACACAGTCACTGGAGGAGAGTGTGACCCCATCCAGGATTGGAGGTTGCAACCCAATTCTTGATTTCGGGGCCGCTACCGTGAGCACCTCCGTCTTGTCTGGATTCAGTTTCAATCTGTTTTTCCTCATCCAGCCCATTACCGCTCGAAGACATTCATTGAGAGAGGAGATGCCATTGGAATTCGAGGCCGACGAACGAGACACAGAGAAATAGATTTGGGTGTCATCAGTGTACTGATAACACCCAGCACCATAACTTCGTATTATCTCACCCAGCGGCTTCATATAGATGTTGAATAACATTGGGGACAAAATAGCTCCCTGAGGGACCCCACAAGTGAGGTCCCTCTTATTGGAGCTACAGTCCCCGAGCAGCACCCTCTGAGACCTACCCAAGAGGAAGGACCGGAACCACTGCAGAGCAGTGCCCCCGATACCTAACTCCCTCAGGCGGTCCAAGAGGATGCTGTGGTCTATTGTATCAAAAGCCACTGAGAGGTCTAGGAGCACCAACAGGGTCACACTATCCCTGTCGATGCTCAGACGCAGATCGTCGGTCAAGGCAACCATGGCAGTCTCAACTCCAAAGCCTTTCCTGAAGCCGGTTTGAAATGGGTCTAGATAATCGGCTTCATCCAAGACTGCTTGGAGCTGAAGAGCAACCGCCCTCTTGATCACCTTGCTCAAAAATGGCAGCAATGACACAGGCCTATAATTACTCATAACCAGGGGGTCCAGGGAAGGTTTTTTCAGAAGCGGCCTAACAGCCGCTTCCTTCAAACAGGATGGAACGTGTCCTTCCCTGAAGGATGTATTGACAATATCCATAAGGAATCTCATCAATGCATCCCCCCCCGGACGGTCAGCCATGATGGGCAAGGGTCGAGAGGGCAGGTTGTCTTCCTCACCTTACCAAGCAGTTTGTCCACGTCCTCGGTACTCACAGATTGGAGCTGATCCAGTATAACTACATTGGCGGAGTCGCTCTGTTTCAACTCTGTTTCAACAGTGGCATCTAAGTCGACTCTTATCTGAGAGATTTTATCTGCAAAGAAGTTGTTAAATGCGTCACAGCAGGCTGTTGTCGGGTTAAGCAAGGGATTTGGCGCAGGAGACACCTGCGTCATCTCCCTCACCACCCTAAACAGCTCTGCTGGACAGGACTCTGCAGACACAATACGTGCAGAGGAGAAGACTCTCTTCGCTGCATGTATTGCCTCCTGATAGGAACGAAGAAAGGTCCTATGGCGAGTTCTGTCAGATAAGAGTCGAGTCTTCCTCCACCTGCACTCTAGCCGTCATCCAAACCGCTTCATCCTCCTCAGCTCTGGCGTATACCAAGACCTACAATTTGAAGCAGGAAGGCAAGGGCGCTTGGGAGCGATCGTGTCGATAGCCCTGGTAAGATCGGTGTTCCAAGTGTTAACCAGAGCTTCGACAGGATCGCCGGCATTCCCAACCATTAAACCCTCTAAGGCTCTCTGGAATCCTATTGGCTCCATCAGCCTTCGAGGGCGGACCATTCGAATGGGTCCACCACCCCCAGGGGGGGGGCAGACGTAGGCTTTAAGTTCAGTCTTGACCAGGAAATGATCCGTCCATGACAATGCGGAGGTACTTACCACCTCCGCCCACGGATATTCCTGTTCTGTACTGAAGACCGCATCGAGTGTATGACCTGCGCAATGCGTGGGCCCGTTGACCAATTGGGATAGGCCCATGTTTGTCATGGTCTCCATGAACTCCAGAGCTGTGCCTGTTAAACTGGTCTCGAGCGGAATGTTGAAGTCCCCCAGTACTAAAAGTCTGGGGGTCTCCAACAACAGCTCAGAGACCAGCTGTGTCAGCTCAGTCAGGGAGTCTGCTAGACAACGGGGTGGCCGGTAGACTAGCAGAATCCCCACTCTATCCCTGGTCTTCAGGTTAAAGTACATGCACTCGAAGTGGGTCATGTTCCGGACAGGTATCCTGGTCAAGGTCAAGGTGTTCTTATGAACTAGAGCCACTCCGCCCCCCCGCCCACTTCCCCTCACCTGCTCACTAACAGAGTACCCGGCTGGGAGGGCCTGCGCCCATGTGGCAGCGCTGTCCTCTCCCAGCCAGGTCTCTGTGAAGCAAGCCAGGTCAGCATCCTCATCCAGGAGGAGGTCCTGGATGATGTGGGTCTTATTTTTTTACCGACCTGGCATTGCACAGGACCAGAGTGAGGTTCTCTGGAATGGTTGGACTGCTCTCCAAACCATTCTGGGAAACAGCGGGAACTGAAGGCGGGATAGCTTTCAAGCAGCGATCCCGCCTTCTTTTGTAACATCTGTTCCCTCTGTTACAACCATACCTTCCTTTCCCCAGCACAACTCCGATAGTCGCCCCCAGGTCATTCCTGGCCTTGGGAAGGGCAATATGTTCCAAACTGTCGGAGGCAGGAGTCAGGGAAGATATTCCGGGGTCTATTATCCCATATTCCCAGCTCTTGTCACTGCTAAGGTGCTGTAGGGCTGCCCAGATAGAAGTAGTGGGCGGGGAGTCCTCTTAAAATTAGGCCCAAGCGCTGCCTCCATGGCTGCTGGTAATTGGGCTTGAGGAGTCCTCCAAATGGCCCCAGACGCTGCCTCCGCCTCCACAGGTTGCTGGGAGGAGATGTCCCTGGAGGGTTTTTATGCCCTCAGTGTCCTCTCCCAGCTCCGCTGCTGCTGCTGAGGCTGCCTCAGGGCTGCCCAGGTGGTGGTGATTGGGCTTGAGGAGTCCTCCAAACGGCCCCAGACGCTGCCTCTGCCTCCACAGGTTGCTGGGGGGAGATGTCCCTGGAGGGTTTTTATGTCCTCTCCCAGCTTCGCTGCTGCTGTTGAGGCTGCCTCAGGGCTGCCCAGGTGGTGGTGATTGGGCTTGAGGAGTCCTCCAAACGGCCCCAGACGCTGCCTCCGCCTCCACAGGTTGCTGTCCCAATGAGTTATGGCAAGACCCCTTTTTCGCACACTGTGTAGAACTTTGAGTTTTCAGCTTGAAAATGAGCACTCACCTTAACTTTTCAGCAAACATGTTGTCAAATTGTGAGGTATCTACCACCATCTTCTGATGAGTTACAGTTGCCCCCTCCTTTCTTTTCTTTTAGCAAACCTCATTTTGGAATTTCAATGTGATACTCAGCAGTCCAAAATGAACAACTAAAACACTCTCTGTCAAATGTTGTGATGCCTAGCACACTGTCCCAATGTGGCACCCACAGAAATTCAGTTTCATTACTATAGATGTGTTTTTAATATGTCTCTGTTTTTCTATAAATAACACAATCGGGGTTCAAAACCTGAGCTTTGTGTCAGGGTTGCAGTGAGGAATCGCATCCTCCTGTTGCTGCAACCCTGACACAAATCTCAGGTTTTGAACCCTTGAAAGTGATCTTAACCATGGAATATAACTTTCCATTAACACCAATTGCTTTCACCAAGACTGATTTTTCATTAGGAATGAAGGAAAATAATTTTTTTAAAGCCCTTCTCCATATTCTGGAAGACAAAGTGTTGCATTCCAATGTCAATGAACTGCAGTTTCCAGCATTATTTGCTGTTGACTTTGCTAGCTAAGACTGTTGGCTGTTGCAGTTCAGCAACATTTGGAGGGCTATACTTTATGTATCTATCATATACCAGTCCCAGACAGCATACGCACTGCAAAATTAATGCAATTTGACACCACTTTAATAGCCATGGCTCTGTGCTATGGGATTCTTCAATTTGTAGTTTTATGAGATATTCAGCCTTCTCTGATATTGTCCATGCAGCCCAAAAGGCCTGGGTTTCCCCTGGCCTCACATAATCTATATCAGATGACTCAGGCCAAAAACCCTGGGGCAGGATCAAGCATGATCCTGCCTGTACAGACGCAGATCCGGAGGATCCGGCCTGACCCTCGGGTAAATAGCCTTGACCCTAGGTATTTTAAACCTGGTTTCCTGTAGTTTCTTAGAAACTGTGCAGCAAAAACGAGCTATTCACACACCCCTGCTCCTTAACTTGCCATGCTGTCACTTTCACTTAGAAGCACCCATATCAGGGGCTCATGAGTGAAAGCAACGGTGCAGAAAGGTTAGAAGTGTGCACCTGTCCTGGGTCCTGGGTCAGCACAAGGATGGGTATGTAAACACCCACCTATCCTTGCACCAACCCAGGTGATCATGAGGCCAGGAAAACATGGGTTCAGCCCATGCTTTTCTAGCCCATCTGCTCAGGCCCTTTGTCAGAGAGCTCTGGTGCCACAACAAACTACAAATCCCAGGATTCCATAGCACTGAGCTATGTTAAATCGGTGTCAAATTGCATTAATTCTTCAGTGTGACAGCAGCCTGAATGATTATCGGCATGCAGAACCCCATGATGATTACCTGGAATATGAAAAACACAAGAATAATATGTGATGTCATAGACTGTAGAAAATGTTACGGTATATATTAAGGTAATTTGATTTTGAATGCATTGAATAACAGAAGTAATTGGGTAAGGAGCTGGCACGAGGGGATGAGCAAATGGAGATTGAGAGAGTGGTCTTGGCTACATGGGCACTTTATTCTGAGTTCTCACTGTGTCCTGCTTACACAATTTTTAAAGCTTCTTCCCACATCCCAAAACTCACCTTTTGCTGCAGGTATTTTGGGGTGGGGGGTGTTCACTGATGGCAGCAGCTGCCTTTTCACTCGCCATCCCCATTTGTCACCTGGTGTCATCACTGTGGGCATGAGCCCCGGTTAAGTCAAAACAAGGCTGGTAGTGTGGCTGGGAGCATTGTTCTGATGTGAGGTGAGGAACAGGGACAGCATGGGAAGGCAGCCTTCTGCCATTGCCAGGGGGAGAGATCAAGGGGTGAATTTAGGGGGAATTTGGGTCCAGAATACTCTGGGGGCAGGAAGGACAAGCCCTGAGAGGTGATTGGTGGAATATTCGAAGGGATTTTAATAAGGTTGGTGGTTGACAGCTAATCCGGCATTTGGGGATTTGAGTGATTGGTGTGGGGTAAACAACTGCAAACTAAAGTGAAAAGAGTCAGTCAGTTTAGAGAATTAATGATGAGAATTAATAATGATTTGAGAATAAATGAAGCTGCTTTGAGTGGATATAAGAATCTGAGTTAGTATCTTTGTAGAGAATAGTGTGAGTGAAAGTGAAATATTTGTTTTAAATATATCAGATTATTCGTCTGTTTTGCTATATTTAACATCTGTTAATAAAGTATTGCTTTTCTTTACAGCATATGCTTTTGACTTCCGGGAACACTAGAGACAGAGAGAGAGAGAAAGAGCTTTGGTTCAGATACAGTGTCTGTGGTGGCAGTAGTAAGCAGAGAGAGTTGATAGCTACACACTATCCCACTATCTCACATGGGAATGATGAGGGTATCTAGTTGGCCCCACTGGTGCCACAGTAGTGGGACAAGAGGATGACCTTGCACTGGTGGCAGAGGTGGGCTTAAGGGAAAACCCTTACTCTTGTGGTAGCAGTCTTCACATATGGTGGCAGTGATGATTTGGGCCGAATCTTACAACTGGTGGAAAAAAAGTGGTGGGACAAAGAGCCATGAGCCTCACAACATGCAACACAAAGATATAGCCATGTTATTTTGTAAAATCAGTATGTGAAGAGATCTTGTAGCACCTTTGAGACTAAGGGGGGTTGCAGACTGCCAGAAATAGTGCAAATTGAGTCCACTTTTAGGGTTAGGGTTAGTGCTAGGGAATCATGGGAATTGTTGGTGTGTTTTTTTCTGAGACATTGAGCCTTCTCTGTCAGAGAGCTCTGGTGCCACAATAAAATACAGTTCCCATGATTCCCTAATCCTAACCCTAACCCTAAAAGTGGACTCAATTTGCACTATTTCTGGCAGTCTGCAACCCCCCCTTACTGAAAGAAATTGGCAGTGTGAGCTTTCATATCTGAGGAAGTAGACTTATGTCTACGAAAGCTCGTGCTGCCAATTTCTTTCTTTCAGTTAATCACAAAGGTGATACAAGATCTCTTTACATACTAACATGCAGCACATTCATGGTTCTTCAGAAAGGTCCAGAGAGTCACCACTTGCTCTCTCTACATTGTTCCAGCAATGGCCAAACTAGGTTTGTACATGTTTGGCAACAATGATCTCTGTGCAATCTTGCAGTTGGACATTATTTGCTTAGACAGTGATTTAAGCACATTGAAACTGATACCTTTTCACACTCCCTAATTCGGCAAGACACTTCCACTTCCAATGTTGGGCGACCAATTCCATCCAGAACTTTTTTGCCAACTAATCTGCATATCACTGGAGGTTTTGATAATCCAGAGAAATAGTTTGCCTGGAAGATAACAATTACTATAATTAGCTGTGGTTGGCTGGTATCAGGCATGCTGCCCGGCGGGGGGGGGGGGGGGGGGGGGGAGGGACACAGTCATGATATGTTTGGAATGTTTGATGTATTTAAATGTGAAAGATCATTTAGGCAATGATCCACACATTTTAGCAGGCCATGATACAATTTTTTTAAAGCAGTTAAAAGTATTGCTTGCTGTGATCTTATTTTCAAATACCTAGGAAATGAAAGGTAATCTTATATGGCACTCTGCTTAAAAGCCAGTATGGCACAGACACAGAGTGAAGCTATTTGACCTTTTTCACAGCACTGAGTTAGAAATCAGAAAAATTGTACATGCCTGCTGGAGCAATACAAGCTGAGTATCCCTTATCTGGAATTCCAAAATCTGAAATATTCCAAAATCCAAAATTGTCCATAGAGGGGCTAAGATAGTGACACCTTTGCTTTCTAATGGTTCAAACTTTGTCTCATGCACAGAATTATTTTTAAAATTGTGTATAAAATTACCTTCAGCCTATGTGTATAAGGCATATACAATACATAAATTAATTTTACTTTCAGCCTATGTGTATAAGGCATATAAAATGCCTAAATTAATTTCATGCTTAGCACTGGCTCCCATCTCCATGCTATCTCATTATGTATATGCAAATATTCCAAAATCTGAAAAAATCTGAAATTCAAAATACTTCTGTTCCCAAGAATTTCGGATAAGGGAGATTTAATCTGTACTCAGGAAATAAGACAAGCACTTTGCCTTCCAAATGTCTCCACACTATCATCAAAATCCCCATCCTTCTCTAAGAACAGAGGAATACTGGAATTTGCCTGTGCTTTCAAGGTTAAAAAATGTGTTTGCCAAGCCTGTGATGCAAATTATATTGCGATGTGGTGAATGTACTGAATTCCTAATAGAACTTACAGTAATTCTGAGCAGGCAAGTACAGAACAGCACTTTAAAGTAAAATAGCAACACAGGGGCAACTTATTCCTAGTTGAGCAAAGTTGTAACTCAAGTTTTAACTCTGATGCAAATCCAACAATAGTTCCTCAGCAACCCTTATGTAGTACTATGGACACGTAACAGGTTAGCGAGTCTACATATACTTTTGTAATATACATCTTGGCTTCCAGGGAGATTTCAGGCTTGATCTGTTCAAAGACCTATTTGTTTGTTTGTCATTTTGGTCGTCCACACTCTTCTCCAGCTCCACATCTCAAATTAATTGATTTACTTCCTGCTTTTTTCACTGTCCAGCTCTTACATCCATACATGGTGATGGGGAATATGACAGATTAGGTGATTCTGACTTCAATGTTCAGCTGTATATCTTTACTCTTTAGGGTTTTCTTTAGGTCTTTCATACCTGCCCTTCCCATTCCTAGTCTTCTTCTCATTTCTTGACTGTAGTCTCCATTCTGATCGATGTTTGATCCAAGTTACTTCCAAAGATCATGATTCGATGGGTATTTCCAGAGGAATAGCTCTTTAAGGAGGGCCAGCGTGGCATAGTGGTTTGAGTGTTGGATTAGGCCATTGAGAGATCAGGGTTCAAATTCCTGCTCAGCCATGAAATCCAGTAGGTGACCTTGGGCAAGTCACATTCTCTCTGTCTCAGAAGATGGCAAAGGGCAACTTACCTCTGAAGAAACCTGCCTAGAAAACACCATGATAGGTTCACCTTAGGGTTACCGTAAGTCAGAACTGACTTGAAGGCACACAACAACAACAAAGCTTTTGCAGAGCGGAAGCCACTTCAAATGCTTTAATAACTTTCCTAGCCTTTAGAGAGGCCACTGCCACAAGATCCATCATTCTCACTATTCCCTGTGCAGGGTGACCAGATGTCCTCACCACAAAGAAGGACAAGGTACCGCAACAGGTAGGAAATTCAAGAAAAATAGAGGACGTTTCCGAATAAAAGCTAAATACACTTAGGGCATTTACAGACTGCCAGAAATAATGCAGCTTGAGTCCACTTTAACTGCCCTGTCTCAGTGATAGGGGATCACGGGAACTATAGTTTATTGTGGCACCAAAGCTCTCTGATAGAGAAGGCTCAATGTCTAGAAAAAAACTACAATTCCTATGATTCCCTAGCACTGAGCCAGGGCAGTTAAAGTGGACTCAAGCTGCATTATTTCTGGCACTCTGTAAAGGCTCTGGTATGTAAATGTAAATGCAGTGCTTCTTAGTCATGGTTAAAATGGAAGGCTGAAATGTAGGACAATGTCCTGGAATAGGAGGATGTGTCTGGTCACCCTGAGCCTATCAGTCCATACTGACACACAAACCCCACATGCACAGCATTGTGCTAAGATTATGGTAACTCTCATCAAGAGCCACTTCTAAATAATCACCAAAGACTCTTTATTATTATCTTTAAACATTCACGGGTAGCCATGTTGGCCATTTAGCAAATTCAAACAGAAATCCATCAGTGATATCTTTATTGGCCAACCAAAATGCATAATATACTTGTTGCAAGCTTTTGAAGCTCCAGAGACTTCTTCATCAGGCAAGATTTTACAAACCAAACAGGAGAAAAACAACTGGAGATGTTAGTCAGATGCCTACATGTTGTTTCATTCTTTAGTTAAGATGGTATATGGGGGGGAGGATATCTTTTGCAGGCAGGCTCCTACTACTACTGGCCCTGTGGCTGCAGGGAGATTCTCAAAGTCCAGATATTATTATCTTTAGTATTTTTGTTGTTGTTGTTGTTGTTAACTGCCCTTGAGTCGATCTCGACTCAAGGCAACCCTACGGATGAGACATCTCCAAAAAGACCCTCCATCCTCCACTGCTCTGCTTATTTCCTGCAACCCCTTAATACCTGTGATCTCCTTAATAGAGTCCATCCATCTGGCATATGGCCTTCCTCTCTTCATACTTCTCTCCACCATAATAATAATAATTTCTTATATCCCACTTTTTGCCTAAGCAATCAAGGTGGCTTACAAATATAAGATACAGATTAAAAACATACATCACAACAATAAAAGTAATACAATACCCCCCTTAAAAGACTAAATACAATATTAAAATAAACATAATAAGATTAAAACAGCACACATTCTGCCTTCTCTCCCTCCTGATGATGGTGGATGGAGGATACTTTCCCAGTATTATTGTCTTTTCTAATGAGTCTTCTCTTCTCATGATGTGTCCGAAATACGACAGTCTCAGTTTGGTTATCTTGGCTTCCAGGGAGTTTTCCAACTTGATCTGCTCTAGGCCCCAATTGTTTGTCCCTTTCGCTGTCCATGGGATCCCCAGCACTCTTCTCCAGCATCATGTTATCTCAAAGGAATTGATTTTCTTCCTCTTAGTATTTAGTATTACAAGATACTATAATAAAGGTCCAAAACACACTGCACACATAATGCAGTTTGACACCAATTTAACTGCCCTGGCTCAATATTAGGGAAATCTGGGAACTGTAATTTTGTGAAACATTGAGCCTTCTCTGTCAGAGAGCTCTGGTGCCACAAGAAACAATTCCCAGGATTCCCTAGCACTGAACCAGGGCAGTTAAAGTAGTCTCAAACTGGATCAATTCTGCAGTATGTTTTGGTCCATAATTTCATAGCCTGTCACAAAGATGTCCACCACCTGCCCAAAAACACACCCCTCCCCCAACATCCTCCACTCCCTCCCCCCCAACTCCCCCCCCCCCCCAAATCCTGGGCTGCATCCACACTGCAGAAATAAATAAAGACTGATACCACTTTAACTGCCATGGCTCAATGCTATGGAATAATGGGAGCTGTAGTTTCACGAGACATTTAGCCTCCTCCCTCAGAGAACTGTGGTGCCTCCACAAACTACCATCCCCAGAATTCCACAGTATGGCAGCTTAAAAATATGCAGCCCAGGATCTTTTTTTCCCCCGCCACCCTCTTACGCATGCGCATAAAATGCCCTCACTGTGGCTTCTCTGGGACTTAAGGCGCATGCGCATACTTCTGTAACCGGTACGGAAACGTACCAGATACCCATAGAAATCGGCCGGACGCTGGTAGAACATCGTATTAAGCACTTCTTCCAGGCGTTGGGGCACTTCGTTGTTCCGGTAATACTCTACCGCCTGGTGTTTGAGTTCGGCCATGGTGAAGCGGCGCTGCGGCTGTTTGTCGCCGCCGCCGCTGCTTCTTTCCTGGGACGCCATTCCTGTTTCCGTGCGCCGTTGCTAAGAGACCGGGCCACGCGCGCCTCCGCGGTTTCTGGAGTCTCGCGAGATCTCCGGCGGCTCTCTGCGAGATTTCCCTCAACGTTCCTCTTTCCTGAAGTAATAGCAATAGTGTATTAGAGGGCGCTTTGGCCAAAGGGAACTCTGTCTTCGTTACCCTTCATTTTTATACAGCTGTCCTTGTCCAAACTCACTATTTGAGACTATCGCTAACCAAAACACAGTTCTAAACAGACATGCGACCTATTACACGCTTTAAGAGTGCGTATAATCTGTAGAAATAATGCAGTGTCACACCACTTTTAAGTGCAGTACGTTGCTCCGTCCTATAAAATCCTGGGATTTGTAGTTTTGCAAGGTCTTTAGAGGCGCGGGTGCCTTACAGAACTACAAATCCCAGGGTCGTGTAAAATGGAGCCGCCATGGGGGTTAAAAGTGGTGTCGAACTGCATCTATTTCAACAGTGTGGATGCATCCTTTTTAGTGTCTTCAGCAGTCAAGCAGAGTTCATTTTCTCCCTAGTTAAAATCACTTTCACCTGTAGAAAAAGGATGGTAGATAAACCTAAGGTTGGTTTTCTGCAGGATGACTAGATGTCCTAATCGCAAAGGAGGACAAGGCACCACAAAATGGAGGACATTCAAGAAAAAGGGTGAACATGACCCAATACACGTTTAAAACACTGGTATAAATGTAAATCCGTGCTTCTTAGTCATGTTCAAAATGGAGGACATTCAAGAAAAATCGAGGACATGACCCAATAAAAGCTAAAAACATTCATATAAATGTAAATCCATGGTTCTTACTCATGATCAAATTGGAGGACATTAATGAAAAACAAGACATGCCCCAATAAAAGTTTAAAACATCTCTATGAATATAAATCCTTGCTTCTTACTCATGCTGAAAATGGAGGACATTCAAGAAAAACAGGACATGACCCACTAAAAAGCTAAAAACACTAATATAAATGTAAATCCATACTTCTTAGTCATGCTGAAAATGGAGGACATTGAAAAAAACAGACATGCCCAATAAAAAGCTAAAAACACTAATATAACGTAAATCCATGCTTCTTATGCTGAAAATGGAGGACATTCAAGAATAATGGAAGGCATGATCCAATAAAAGCTAAAAACACTCATATAAATGTAAATCCATGCTGCATACTCATGCTCAAAATGGGGGACATTCAAGAAAGATGGAGGACATAATCCAATACAAGCTAAAAAACACCCATAAATGTAAATCATTGGTTCTTAGTCATGCTCAAAATGGAAGACATTCAAAAAGAATGCAGGCCATGACCTAATAAAAAGCTAAAAACACTCAAATAAATGTAAATCCATGCTTCCTAATCATGCTCAAAATGGAGGATGTTCAAGAATAATGGAAGACATGATCCAATAAAATCTAAAAACACTCATGTAAATATAAACTCATGCTTCTTAGTCCTGCTCATACTGGAAAACATTTGGGAATTCCTCCTGGACAGAAGGCTGAAAGGTAGGACATATCTTGGAAAAGGAGGATGTGTCTGGTCACCCTGGTTTTGTGGAGTCTTCACCATCTTGCCTTTAGTGGCCTTCTGGAGAAATAAATCTTCTTCTTAATGGTGCCCAGAAAGAGTGTAAGGGAAGTGACTCCTGGTGAGCAGGAGCTCTTCCATGATCTATCCATGCTCAATGCCTTGAAATGCCCAAAATGGCTGCTTGCTTACACTGCCCAGCTGGATGGAATGGCAGTGGGTATGAAGTCTAGCATGCCCCATGGGTGCTTTGTGATGTGTTTCAAACTCTGGGGAAAAGAAAGACTAAAAATTAGGAAGAACTACTTGACAGTAAGAGCTTTTCAACAGTGAAATACGCTCCCTTGGAGTGTGGTGGAGTCTCCTTCTTTGGAGGTTTTTAAACAGAGGTTAGATGGCAATTTGTCAGAGGAGTTGATCACATGAGGACCTATGTGCTTCCATCCCGAAAATTATTAAAATGTCCGCATCCCAGAAAAGCACACAAATGTGCAATTGATTTTAATACGCAGAGCACAACCAAGTGTTAAAAGCACATTACTAATGCGAAAAAGTGGGTAGAAAGCACATTTGGTTTTCAGACTGATGCGGACAAATCCCGTTGATGGTTTGGAAATAACTTTTTTGCACGTGCGCACAGAAGCAGTGGTTGCGCCCCCAGAAGTGATGCTCAAAACTGTCATTTCCAAGTGCATACATGCTCCAGAGAGAAAGGAAAATGGGGAGGAAAGCAGTCTTTGCCCCAGAAACTGTTTCAGAGGAAAGAAGGATGAGGTTTTCATTTGCAAACTCCCATAAAACAACACAAACCACACACACACACACACAGTCCAGAGGGAAGGGAAAACAGGGAGGAAAACACTCTTTGGAGTTCATAACACGGGGGAAATCCCATGCAGAAACAGGATGTGGGGGAAACCCGCAAAAGTGGGCAGATTTTCACACACATTGATGTTAAAATGGGGTTAACTCGAACGGAAAGTAGTCAGGAACTGCTTCTTTTTACTTTCGGGATTTTTCGAAAGTAAAAAGAAGTAGTTTCTGACCACTTTCAGTTTGGGTTAACCCCATTTTAACAGGGACGTCGTCTGAAAATCTGCCCACTTTTGCAGTTTTTTTTTCCAATTTAAAACCCCGTTTCTGCACGGGATTTCCCCCGTGTGATAAACTCCTAAGTCCCAGAAGATGTTTTCAACTGGGCACAACAAAGCCAGGAAGTAAACTTGCTCTAATGTAAAAAGAACAGAACATTACCCAGAAGAAGTAGGAAAGGAAAGAGAAAACTTCTATCTCGCTGCATCCCTTCTGTTCTTCCTTCACCAGCTCTGGCTGGAAGAGGAGGAGGAGACATTTGTGCTGCGCGTGAGGGAGAGAAGCAAGCTTTTTCTCTCTCTGTGTGTGTGTGCCTGCTGATGCTTTAGGAGCATAAAAGGCTGCATCTCTCTCAGCACAACAAATCAGCAAAGAACCATGGGAAATCTTTCAACAAGCACAAAAACGGGGAGAATCCCACAAATAGCTTTCACACTACAGCAATTGCACAAAGAAAATGAATTTGTGAATGAAATAGAAATGAAAACACAGCATTTTCTTGAAAATGTCTACTCCCTGATTCATGTCACTTTCTGTTCAGATTCCAAGCAGTTTATGTGTAGCGTCGTCTGAAAACCAATTGCGCAATTGTGCATAATAACCTGGATAACCCCGGATTCTGCCCAGTTTAACCTTCTAATTTTCCCCATGTGATAAACTCGAGAGCTGCTTTGCTTGTGAGCTCCTGCATGGCAGGGGGGTTGGACTGGATGGCCCTTGAGGTATCTTCCAATTCTAGGATTCTATGATTCTAGGGGCACTAAAAGTGACCCCATGCATGCTCCCTGCAAACTCTGGGGGGAAAAGGAAGATAGAACATATATCAGTCTTGCATAACATGGAGATAATGTCTTAATTGGCCAATACATTCTCTTCCTCTTTTGCTATATGCATCTTATTCACTTATATCCTGCCTTTCTCCCACTACAAGCTACTCAAGGAAGCAATCAAAAATAATTAATAAAAATAATTAATCAAAAATAGAAGGAAATACTTCCCAACTCCTTGTGATCTTGCCACAAGAGTATGTGTGTTTGTATGTTTTACATGCAGCTCATTCTTCTCAGGGCAAAACATGTTTGTTTGTTTTTTTATGTTGTCCAAATTCAATCATTCTCTTTATTCACTTTAGTATGTGTTTCCATGCAATTGCTCTTTGAGTGTCAATGTGGTATCTTAGATCTATATTTCAATATGCACAACTGTTTATCCACATCATAGCAAATAACAATGTGATGTATTCAAATTGTTAAGTTGCTATAGCATTATAGTAAAGTGTTGTTGAACTTGTATGCCTGTTTTTCTTGGACCATGTATTTGAACTTCTGCTATCTTAAACATTTCTATCTATAAAATGGGGATACATCGTAAACACTATTTGTTATTGTATACAAGAAAGACCATAGAAAAATTTAGCTTTAATAGTACTTATTTCTCAAGCCTGACAATATTAGTAAGCATGCTTTAAAGTGCTCATTTTTATATAAACTGCACATTACCAAAGGCATTGGGTATAGTTTGGTTAGAGATGTGTAAGGCCCTTTTATTTTTGAGTGTATGCTGTTTCTCAAGACTTTTCAGAGGTTGGTTATGATCTTTATTGCCAGAAATTTTCTAGCAGGTACCTTTTAGGATCAAAAAAAGACTCTTTGAAAAACAAAATTGCCAAAGATTACCATCCTGAAAGGGGCATAGATTACAGCTTGCAAAATGTCTAGCAAGGATAAAGGAACGAAAAGCCCCTCATGACTTTACTTCTGTTTTTAAAAACCCTTTTCTTCTGGTGAAAAGAAACATTTCACAGTCTAAACGATCACTTTTAGCCTGCAATTTACCCACAAAAAACTTTCACTTTGTTACTTTCTTCATTCGTAATTTTGTTGGACTAACTGAAAATGGATACACTTAAAATGCTGTTAGCTGTATACTTCCTCAGATCTAAAATCAGTGTACATGGACCTCCCTCATTGTGTGTTCACTTCTGTGGGCTGGGGAGTAATGAAGAAAAATCTTCACTGAATCATTTTCTTTTCCTTTCACGTCTTTTCTAAAATATCGCAGTACCTCCAGGGAGTTAATTCCGCTTCATGCCTCTGTATTCACCAAAGAAGTTTCTAAATTAATGAGATATTCCTTAAAGGAGGCGTGCTCATGTTTGCAGTATGTTGCTACATCCCATGAGTTTTGATTAAACTGGAGGAAAGTCTTCTGCAAAGTCATTTCCACATATGTTCTGGTGATGCTGTTGTTACAACAATCCTCTGGTAATATTTTCTTAACTAATTTGAGTTATCTTTTATGATGTCTCCATTTGCAAGAAATTATGATATTGCATTTACAAATTGAAAAGAATTATTAGTTTCCCTGGTTCTGAATTTACATTATATGATAATTATAAAATTAGCAATCTAGATACTGTTAGGAGATACTTCCTTCAAAATTTAAATGGAAGCAATACAGGTGGCCTTCCATATCAACGGCTTGAATTTTAAAAAAAGTTTGCTTAATTTTAAAAAAGATTTTTTAAAAAAAAAATTAGTCAAAATTTTTTTTGATTTTGCCATTTTATATAAAGGACACCATTTTGCTACCCCATTGTATGGGACTTGAGCATCTACAGATCCTGGAACCAAACCCCAGCATATACCAAGGATCCATAATAGTTCTTTTTGTCTTTCATTGCACTGATCTAGTATAATTATTTATGCCAGGAGAAAAAGTAGGTTTATAGCTATTGGGTTGGATACAGACTTAGGGGTGAAACACATGGGCAAAATAAAGTGGCTTCCAGTCACTTTGAAGGCAAAGCATTTAGATGACACATGAGATGAAAGCAGGTAAAAAGTGGAACAAAGCTATTCTTTGGAGCTAACATAGAGCAAAGAGAAGCCCCAATACTCTGACTTAACACAGAGAATGTGCATCTTCATATCTGCATATAAACAGCCCGGCACCAGTGCAGATCTTCAGCAAAGCAAAAAATAAATAAAAAATGAATGTTCAACAATTACAATTGATGTAATTACAACATACACAAACCAGACTGTCCAACAAGGGGGCATGGGGTGAAGGAGGTTGCAGGGGTCATGTAGGGCCCCCCTCTATGATTGTGCTTTTCCAATTTATCACTTGCACACCCATGCACCAATGCTCTGTACCAACAGTGCATCACACATGTAACTTAATTGCCAATCATACGGGTGGGCATCTAATGGGATGACATCTGTGCAGGATGTGGGAGATTGGAGATTGCAGAGGGTATGTTTGTGTGATGGTGCACATGCATAATGGGGAGGTAACAAAATAAAAATAACCCTGTGGTGTGGCTTGACGCTGCTCTGTGAGGACTGCCTATGGATATTAGGCCCACCTTGGGATCGGGCAGTGCGGACAGCGGAGTTTCACCCACTTTCAGAAAATGCAGGATCAAGCCACTTTTTCCTGCCCATCTGCTCCAGCTCTTAGTCAAACTTAGAAGAAAATTGAAATTGTTGGAACTGAGGGCCTTTGCAGACTGCCAGAAATAGTGCAAACAGATTCAGTGCTAGGGAATCATGGGAACTGTAGTTTTTTTCTGAGGCATTGAGCCTTCTCTGTCAGAGAGCTCTGGTGCCACAATAAACTACAATTCCCATGATTCCCTAGCACTGAGCCAGGGGCAGTTAAAGTGGACTCAATTTGCACTATTTCTGGCAGTCTGCAAAGGCCCTGAGTCATGAGTAATTTAAGTCCTATTTTTCTCCATGGCTTAAATAAAAGCACAACTTAAGTGTAGATATGCTTAGTGCCAACCCAATTAAAATCATAGGTTTTACTTATAACTGATTGGCAGAAATGGAGATGTGTATCCCTATCAAATGATGACATCAGATGATTCACTGGGGCTCATAGAAGAGTAGAACAGTGCATAAACATTTCACCCATACATTAGACATACAGAAGACTACTGGCCATGCATTTCCTGGATTGTAGAAAGACCATTTATAACATTACATTTTTGTGGTTAAATACAGATTCATTTAAATTGGTTTTACATCCTACTTTACAATATTGATATTTTAGACACCCACTCCCCTCCCCTCAGAAAGTCAGTTGTATTTAGAATTTAAATTTGTGGAAATAGTTTACTTTTGGTTTTAAATTGTTTATGATTGTCCAGAAATTAGCAGCATATTGTTTTGCCAGTGATAATTGGCTTGTCCAATTCAACAAATTCAATATCTCTCTCCAATGGTTACTATATGCACTCTAAAATGGCACAAACCTATTATACATGTATAAGGATAGCTTTAAAATGTGCTTTACTCTGTTGGATTGCAGTTTTAATATTGTTTGTATTATCATTGTGTTTCTGAATCAATTATGTGTTTGTTAAGTATTTGAGAAAGGCAAGATAATGGTATCTATTTATCTACATACACACACATATATTGATTAACCATTATGACATTATTACCAATGGTATTACCTATGCTTAGAGCACCTATTTACTGTAGCTATTTTAAAGAAAATCTCATATTAGATGGCAGCCATAAACTGTTTCAGTATTCCTTAAGGATATGTATTCCATCTTCCATCTGACTATTTTGTTTCTTTAAATAGAGTAATATTATACACATCTAGTTAGAACTGAACTCCACTAATCTCAAAGGGACATACTGCAGTGAAAAGTGTATAGCATCTGAGCTTTAGTAGAATTAAGGTTTGATTTATGGATGTGCATCTGTTATCACTTCCTTGTATTGTTAAATTATTGAATTATTAGATGCCTAACAGTATTTGTTCAATTTAAAAGCAGTTTGTAAAATCTCAGTGGTAGTTAATCTGCTTTGGACATCTGGAATTTATAATGATTAGTTTAATCACATTTTGGATGTAGCTCATTGAGAGAATAGCTGCTGCTGTCTTTGCCTTTGATATATCTGGATATGGCTGATAAGGCAAAAGGTTAGGCTTTATTACATTCGACCTAGTATGTAGGCTCAGTAGCATCTTATATCTTTATTTTGATCCCCCCGCCCCAATGGCTTAAGTTACACTTATGCAGCTTAGAATGAACATATGAACATCATCTACAGGGTAGCCATATATTCAGTATTAGACCTAAATCCAATTTTTAGTCTCAAACAGAAGAGCCACACTGAATCAATGGAACGTATGTATGTGTTAACTTTTCAAATTCCCATTGATTCAGTGGGCCTTCAGTGGGACTAGTGGCTGGATTTAGTAAGATCATTTTAACATACACCAGTATAGTACATATGAAAATGGGGATGTTTTGGACTCTGCCTCTTTAGAGGACTTTCCCATAAAAAGTGATCAGAAATAAGGAAAGTTTTAAGAATACTTTCTCTTGTCAATTAGTGCAAGATCTTTCACTTACAGCTGCTATAGGATACAAAAAGAAACAACAACGTAATTGTTTAGCTCATAACAACCCCCTACCACTAATTTCTAAGTTTATGGGAAATGGGCATTAATTTTCTGTAATCCATTTGGAGATTGCAATGTGTAAATTCTTACATGCCACACATCATAGGTTATTTACATCACAGAGAATGATTTCAAGGCTTACTAAGAGATTCCATTGTATTGACATTATGAAGGAGCTATTGTGAGCTATCATGTCAAGGCTTACTTAAAGACGTATTAGTTCAAGGATCATTGACACAATAGACTAATGACTCTCTTGGCAATATTGTCATTTGTTGTGTTAATGTGCTTGCAGAGTGCAAGCTTGTGTGTTTCTATATCAGTTATTGCTATATCTATGCAAAGCATTCATTGTTCTCTATGTTTTTCAAAATGAAAGATCACAATAATTTTAATAGGATGATAATTTGTAACTATTATTGTGAAACATTAAGAAAAAAACCAAATAGTAACCAGTTTAGAAGATAAGGGAAATCTATACATTTTGTGCTAAATACATTTAGTATTGAATGTGGTTTAAATGTTATTTAAAACAAGGGCAGAGCTTTGCTGGGAAATTGTTTCTATGAGAATACTTGTAAATATTTTAAGATATAACTTTTCACTGACATCATTTCATTTAACTCTTTGTTAGTGAAATCTGTGAAGATGTTAAGTTTAACATGCTAAAAAGCTGCGCCTGCTGTGACACCGATGTTTATTAATAGCACAATCCTATGCATGTCAGTCTAGAAGTGTATCCTAGGGGCTTCTGTAACATCAAAAATCCAGCAAACAGTGATACCTTTATTGGAGTAACCAAAATGCAAAATATACATGTAACAAGCTTTCAAAGTTCCACTGGCTTCGTCATCAGGCAAGGTGTAGCTGATGCTGGATCACTGTTTGCTGGATTTTTGATGTTACTGGATTTGCTATATAGTCAACACGGCTACCCCTGGGTGTTTCCTAGGGGGTTATGTTCAGCTTACTATATGATTGTGTGTATAGGATTGTAATGGCTTGGGTCCAAGCTATCTCAGGGACCGCCTCCTCCCATACAATCCTCTCCACGCTCTCCGGTCCTCTGGGAGGAACCTGTTGCAGCCTCAAAAATTGAGGCTTGCAGCAACCTCCCAGAGGGCTTTCTCTGCTGTCGCCCCCAAACTCTGGAATGACCTGCCGGACGAGATCCATCACCTGACATCTTTAGACAGCTTCAAAAAGGCTGTTAAGACGAATCTCTTCCGGCAGGCCTTTCCAGATTAATTATCCCAGCCTTGGGCTTCCCAGTCCCCTCGGGTTACCCTTGGGTTACCGGCCCCCTTAGGATACCCGGCCCCCTTTTTCCTTTCGTGGCACCATCATTCTGATGGATGAGGAATTGTTTTAGAGGTTGGCCGGGTTTTGTTGGTTTATAAATATTTTTATTTGTTATTACTTATATGAATTGTTTTATTTTAATTATGAGATGTTTAATATTGTTTTAAGGGGGGGTGGGTTGGTCTTAGGGGTTATATTGTATGGGTTTTTTTATGTAAGCCGCTTGGATTGTTTCTTTCAATAAGCAGGATATAAATAAATATTATTATTATTATTATTATTATTATTATTATTATTATTAATCAATCAGAGTCATCCAAATGCCTCCTGAAGGCTGCCCGAGTGGTTACTGGTTGCAGCACAAGTGCTGCTTTGTTGGTGGGCATGCTCTAGGAGCAGAGTACCATTCCCACCCATAGCAGAAGCTCCACAGTATGCCAGTGGAAAATTCTACATTCTTGCTACCTATATGAACCAAAAAGAACATTCTAGAAACATGCCAGACACATTCTTGGCTCTGTGAGATTCAAAGTTGTTGTTGTTGTTCTTGTTGTTCACTGCCCTCAAGTCAGTCTTGACCCATGGTGACCGTACAGATGAGACATCTCCGACTCTCTGTCCTCCACTGCTTTGCTTAATTCCTGCAAGCCCATACCCATGTCCTCTTTAATAGAGTCCATCCATCTAGTTGTATATCTTTGCATTTTAGAATATTTTCTAGTACTTCCATAGCTGGTCTCCCCATTCTTAATCTTCTTCTGATTTCCTGGCTGCAGTCCCTGTTCCTATCAATGTTTGATCCCAGGTATGAGAATTCTTTTACTATTTCTATTTTCTCATTGTCTTGGTTAAATCTGTGTAGATTCTCCATGGTCATTATTTATTTATTTATTTATTTATTCCCTTAAAGTATTTATTCCTTTAAATAAGCGACTGAGTGCTTATAGACTATTCTCCCAGTCTGGAAGTGTCATAATTATTTGCCCATGTACTGGTGAGGAGCAGATGGATTTTAAAAAGAAAGAAAGAAAGAAAGAAAAGAAAGCAAGCCCAAAACATGGAAAAGAGGGAAAAGGGAGAATATCTCTCATATTCTCAGCTTGCAAACTTTAAAAAGTCATTCTTTCACCATGAAACTTTTCTCACTGCAGTTTAGGATTGCTCCATAATTATACTTCAATAAAGTTTAACATCTGCCAAGAGCATATTCTATTTCACTGTCTGTAGAAGAATTTATTTTTAATTACAGTTGATGCTGAGGTACATCTCAGCTGGACTTGTGTCACATTCTCTTTCAATAAAGAATTGTTATACTTGTTTGATTGATTATTTGTTTGATTGATTGATTTTTATGCTGCCTTTTCCCCAGAAAGTGACCCAAAGTGGCTCACTTGTAACAGGTATATATGGGGGACTTATCTATTTACACAGTATCATAAAGGAGCCATGCAATTATTAAAATATTTAATATACAGTTTTTCCTCACACAAAATTAAATATGTGTGCCAGGAGTTAAATAATTAGTTTGACATAGGACATTACCACATGAGTCTCGTTCTTGTCACAATTCTGTTAATAAAAATGGAAACATACCACTTTCAGAGTAGCCATTATCACACCTCTCTGCAATGGGCTATTTCTGCCATCACACTTCTGCACTCCCCCTTAACCCCACTTCCCTGCCGAATGCTCTACCCAGCATGCCATTTGGGCATTTTTTAAACTTTATTTTTATTTTTACTTTTTAACACAGTTCCAGAGTTATGCTAATGTGATTTAAGTTTAAAAGAAAAGAAAAAATAAAAAAAGTTAAGAAAATAAGCTTGTTTGGGAAAACTGAGGAGGTGGGGGGACAGGGGAGAGGAGGAGACACTGACAGTATTAGACTGTGAACATTGGACGTGCTGCGGTAGCAATGTTTTGCACCAGAGAACTAATGGGACTGCAGTGCGATTGGGAACTTATTGATTGGTTTCTCCCATCAGTGAAAAGGGACTCCCTAACCATACTTTGGAGGCACAGAAGCTATAGTTGGAGGTGACATCCTGCAAGAAGAATCTCCAAATGTGCCATTTTCAGATAATAATTGTGGTTTAAAAGCCACATGTAGTAATCTCCATAATAATGCTACCAAATGTTATTGGACACAATTTAAGGATTGATTTTGGAAGGGCTGTAATGCCCTTCTCAGTGCAAGATTACAACCCCCCAAATGTTCTTTTCTGGCTTGGATTTTAATCCAACCTAAAAATAAAGTTTAAAAGGCTGAGCAGATGGGCCAGGATAGCATGGGCCAAACCAGTGCTATCCTGACTTGAGTCCTAACCTGAGTCAGTCCCCATGTCGGTGTGGAGATGAGTGTTTACACACATACACACATGCACACCACCACACTATAGACCAGGGGTAGGCAACCTTTCCCCTTTAAGGGCCGAGGGACTTCAGCTCCCAGAATCCCAGGAGCTATTGGCCAACATGGGACTATTGGCCAACATGGCTGAGGCTTCTGGGAGCTGAAGTCCCTCGGCCCTTAAAAGGGAAAGGTTGCCTACCCCTGCTATAGACCTACTGTTGCAGTGCACTCCTTAACTTCCTCTGCCATCACCTCTACTGAGAAGACCCCTGTTGCAGTGTCTGACATGAAAACAGAGTGCCTGGCTACATCCACATGGCCAGGTGCCCCCTTTCCAAATCAGACTCCTGGTCTTCTCAGTAGAGGCAATGGTGGAGGAAGGTAAGGGGGATTTTCAAGAAACTCCACAGCAAACAGCAGGTCATTTTGACCTGCAATAAGTCCCCTTTGAAGACCAACTGGTCAGCTAACGACCATCATATCAGTGTATGGTCTGTCCAGTCACATCCCAGGCATATAAGAAGGGCCCTCCCTCCATCCACCATCATCAGGGGAGAGAAGACAGGCCAGCTCCATCAGGCCTTGCCTGGAAAGATGAAGGCCCTCCTTCCATCCACCATCATCTGGAGGGAGAGAAGCCATGCCAGGTCCATCAGGTCTAGCCACAGTAAGAAGGGCCCTCCCTCTAGTCCATCTGCCTTGGCCCAGGCTTTAGAGGGAGAAAAGATCTGCTGGACTTATTCCCCTTCCCCACCACCATTCTATTCTCCTTTTGTGTCTTGTCTTTTTATATTGCAAGCCTGAGGGCAGGGAAATGTCTAATTAACCACTTGTATGCCACTCTGATAGCCTTTTGGCTGAAGAGTGGGGTATAAATACTTCACAATAATAATAAAAATAATAATATTGGCCTACATTGCAGAATAACATGAGGCTGGGTGGAAAACAGGTATTTGGACCCATGCAGATATCTCCTATGTCAGGGGTAGGCAACCTTTCCCCTTTAAGGGCCGAGGGACTTCAGCTCCCAGAATCCCAGGAGCTATTGACCAACATGGGACTATTGGCCAACATGGCTGAGGCTTCTGGGAGCTGAGGTCCCTCGGCCCTTAAAGGGGAAAGGTTGCCTACCCCTGTCCTATGTCATACCTGCCTCCCAATCATCACCAAGCTCCAACCTCATGTTTCCTACATTTCCAAAATTACAAGGAAATGCAAACATGTCTCCCACCCACCCACCCCTCTCTGATGCCTAGAATGCTGCTGTGTTGGGTGCCAAGTTTTAGAAACACTGTGAATTTTAGTTTTCTAATGTTAAACCATGGGTAGGCAACCTTTCCCCTTTAAGGGCCGAGGGACTTCAGCTCCCAGAAGCCTCAGCCATGTTGGGCAATAGTCCCATGTTGTCCAATAGCTCCTGGGATTCTGGGAGCTGAAGTCCCTCGGCCCTTAAAGGGGAAAGGTTGCCTACCCCTGTGTTAAACAAAAAACAGAAAGGTGCATGCCAGATAGGGAACCCATATATGCTGCATCTAGCCCACAAGTCAACCTGTCCATTGTGGGGCAAAAGATCTAGTTAGCATGCTTATGTTTTAATTACTGACTTCACTAAATATGTATGCATCAAATGCAGAGCTCCCACTCTTCACATTAAGAATGCTGAAAAGTATATTAACATTTCTGTAACTACACCTTAAGATAGTGTGTGTGCTTTTTGATTTGGGACAATGTTTGATAATTTATAATAATAAATAATATCAATTCAGATATAGATCTGTTGATTTGAGTGCAAAAATTTGAAATTGTCATTGTTAACTGCCCCCACATTGACCACCCCCCCAACTCATGGCAACCATGGGGATGAGATATTTCCATGATTTCCTGTCCTCAACTGCTCAGGTCCTGAAGGCTCAGGCCCATGGCCTCCCTGGTCAAATCTAACCATACAAACTGGCAGGGGGTTGGACTGGATGGTCCATGTGGTCTCTTCCAATTCTATTACTCTATGATCTGGTATGTGATCTTCCTCTCTTTTTTCTTCCCTCTAATTTTTCCAGCATCATTGTCTCTTCTAATGAATCATGCCTTCTCATGATGTGGCCAAAGTACAACAGCTTCAATTTGATCATCTAAGGGCCTCTGCAGATGGGTGGCTTTGGGCTGCCCTGGTAAGTGGAGGATCAAAGAAGGGGAGATTCAAAGATACAAAGCAAGACTTGTTGCTAAAGGCTATACTCAAAAGCAGGGGTAGGCAACCTTTCCCCTTTAAGGGCCGAGGGACTTCAGCTCCCAGAAGCCTCAGCCATGTTGGCCAATAGTCCCATGTTGGCCAATAGCTCCTGGGATTCTGGGAGCTGAAGTCCCTCGGCCCTTAAAGGGGAAAGGTTGCCTACCCCTGCTCAAAAGTATGGTGAGGACTACAGTGAAACTTTTGCTGGAGTAGTCACTCATACAACCATTAGAACTCTCCTAGCTATTGCAGCTTATAAGAAAATAAATGTTCAACATCTGGATGTTCACACAGCTTTTCTGTATGGTGATCTCATTGAACAATTTTATATGGAACAACCCTGGGAAACTTACATTGCACCTACTCCCATACTTTGAGGTGACCACACTTTTGACTTGGTTTTCTATTCTGTGGGGTATCTGGGTGTGTCTGAAAAGATTTGTTGCCACTGATAGACTGTTACCTAGTCAGGTTTAACCATACTGTGTCCAATGGCATTGCAATGCAATGGACACATTAAGACAGGGGTAGGCAACCTTTCCCCTTTAAGGGCCGAGGGACTTCAGCTCCCAGAATCCCAGGAGCTATTGGACAACATGGGACTATTGGCCAACATGGCTGAGGCTTCTGGGAGCTGAAGTCCCTCGGCCCTTAAAGGGGAAAGGTTGCCTATCCATGCATTAAGATGATCCAATTGTTTGTTCCCTATTTGCAGAGTCCTTGGTGGACTGAGAAGCTGGCAGCTATGAAACAGCAACAATGACAACTTGAGTGATGGTGGCAGAAAATTGATGCCAAATCTGATGGAAGTAGACCTCATTTTAATGTATGTATCGTGGTAATGATTATGGCAAAATAACTTCTGGATGACAAATTATCCTGATACATTTTAAACTGGCTTTCGATCAATTTTAGAAATGAATATTTTCAGTCATCCCAATAGACAATTTTCTCCAAGAACTGGACAAGATATGTTTGTCCCTGTTGGTTATGCTAATAATAATAATAATAATAATAATAATAATTTATTTATACCCTGCCCCTTTGAGATCAATCAGGGCAGCTTACAGTAAAAAGTGCAGTGCAACAATAAAAACAAATTACAAATTATGCTGTAGTCTTTAGTAGATTTTGATACCATCAGCCATGATGGTATCATATCTGGGGTTTGTTTTTCAATGGTCCTAATCCATTGTAGTGGAACTAAGCACTTCAGAAGGTAATGTCAGTGGGATTCTGCTTAGCTGTCATGTCCACTGATCTCTGATCCCATAGAGTTGCATCTTGTCTTCCATTTTATTTAAGCAGTGAGAGAGATCATCTGAGGATGTTTAACTTCAACAATATACAGACAAGGCAGGCCTGTTGCTCCTTTCTATCTTTTCTACTGAGGCTGCAGAGATAATGACCCATAGACTGGAGCTGTTTATACAAAGCATAATCCAGACAAGAACGTCCTTAACAAGTAGTTTAGAAGTGGTCTGGGAAATGCTTAGTTTAAAAAATGAACTTGTTTATGTTGGATTGCAGCGGGCTATTTAGGTATAGCTACATGGTACTGTCTTATCGTACATGGTAGGGTTGAGAATCATCTGGTCTGTGGGTAGCAATGTGGCCCGTGGAATCCCCTACCCCATACTGTGGGATGTCCCTTAAAAATTTAGCTGAATTTGATCTTTTTACCTGAAAAAACAAAACACTTAGTGGGGGCAGATTAGGTCAGTGAAAGCTGGGGGTAGGGAAACAGCCTTAGTTTACCAGGGACTCCAGACTTGGGCAGGATGTTACATCAGCTGATGAGGACAGTAATACAATTGATCTGAGCTCCTGTGAAGAATGCCTGAAAACTGCAATCAGTGCAGAATGTAGCAGCTGGGCTGTGTATTAAGGCTGTATATAAGGTTCATTGGAATTGCATGAAATAACTTCAGGAAATGAGCTTTGTGAAGTAACTACCCTGGTTTTCACTTTCAGGGCTGGTGAGGTCCTTTAAAGCCTTAATGTTTGGGGGTCAGCAGATTTGATGGACTCCTTACTTCCATATGTGCCTGACAACCTGGAAAGAACTTCCTCAGACCTTCTTGTCTGTTTGCTGGAATGCTTGGTTAGAACCAAGGAGGGACCTTGGACAACCTCTGCGGCTCCTTCTCAGGAAAGGCCTGTCTTTCCTTTTTTTAAATGACCTTCCATCAGATGGGAAAAACTTTGTGCTTTAATCAAATATTTAGAGCCATGGCAGTTAAAGTGGTGTCAAACCAAATTATTTCTGCAATGCAGATGTAGCCAAGAAAAAGTGTGACTAAAATATACTGTCGAGGATGGGTTTAAAATCTAAAATAATTAAGAAGCGAGTTGCATATGTAAGGTACTACCTAATACTGAAGTTGCCATTTGGGATAATCCTCAATATAATATACCAAAATGCTTCTCTACATGTCACCCTCAAGATTATGACTAATACTTAATATATGAGGAGTTGGGTTTTCTGTTCCCATGAGATGATCTAATATTCTAATTATAAGATTTCAGACATTGCCATAGAATATTAGATCTTTCTTAGCAATTCAGTGGAAAAGTATCACAGATATGTTGTTGCCAAATAATATTCTTTAAAAAAATAAGAATTTCATTCAGAAAACCTAATTTGTTTCAGCAAAATTGCTTTATTTTACAGAAAGGTTAGGCATGAAATGGTAGCTCCAGCCACTTCATTTCTCTTTCCTGCCTTTAGTGTAGTAATTAGCTAACATGTTCTCACATGATATTCTTCAGGAAATTACTGTTGCAAATAGATAGGTACTGAGCAAGTCATAATCTGGAGGTTTGCTGTTGAATGTGATCATCTTGTGTGTCAGTGCTGCCGCCAAGTGACAGGCAGTGAGGAGTTCACAGAATCTAAACAGTTCAAGCCAATAGTATCCAAAACCTCTTGTCTGCCTGCTCTTTTATAAGTCTCTTCCTAAGGCTTGCACCACAGTTGATGGAACACCAGACAAAGTGCCCTGTGATTGATCCTTTTCTCACCGTGATGGGTATCTCATGACATACCTGGTAATGGAAGGTTTTCCAAGAATATGTTGTTGCCAAATAATATTCTTTAAAAAAATAAGAACTTCATTCAGAAAACCTAATTCCAAGACTGACTGAGAGTTGCTGTTTAACAATTTCACTATGTCCCTTAGTGTCATGTTGTGGCATTAGAGAAACTAAAATGGAGACTCACAGACCCAGCTAGCTGATGTGGAGGGTCCAGGGCAGGAATGAGCACAGGTGACCCTATTGGGGCATTGCATAACTGGGATGACAAGTGTTGGTGCCAGACTTTATTTATTTTTATTTGTTTACTAGACATCAGTCTGCTTCTGATCTGTGAATACCATCCAAGATCACTGGAGTTGCAAATGTACAGCCACAAGGAGACTTCACCCCTCTTACATGGAGCTGTTCCATTACTGTTCCCCTCTGGAAAGCAGGCCCAGTGAGAATAAATATAACTCAGAAGCCACACACAGAATAGGGAATACATATATCCTAGTGAGATATACACATCAAACCTGGCAGAGACCAATTGAAATTGATTAACCAAAGCCAGATATGCAAACATAATGTTACAAAACTGGCCACCCAAAAGGAAATCATAGAAAATGTGGAGGCTGATGAAAGAAGCCATCCCTGGTTGCATTTTGCAAGAAGCCTTTGAGTGGTCTCCAGAAGGTTCAAAATGTTTTTGTTGACTTACACAAGACTTGTCTGACCTGGTTGTTTCATTTCACATCTTCACTTTGCTAGTTTTGAATGAAATGTTTGTTGAAACATATTGAACTTTTCTTTTTTGTGATGTATCCCTGTTCTTTCCATGTTACCGGTAGTTCTTCTTCTGGTACCAAACTTTCGGTTATAGAAGTTGTGCCTAGGAACACATTTACTGCATTAACTGAGATATAACTGTACTAAGTTTACATAAGGAAGACACCGTTTAGATGATATGGCTAAAGTTTTGTGGAATGTTTGTGGAATGAGGTGAATCAGTACTACCACTGATGTAAATCCATTCCATGTGATAAACTTTTCCATTTAAAAATAATCACGAATTAGTTTAATTTTAATTATTTTGTCAACAACTGATTATGCAGGCGATGTCAATTTTAATCACAGTAATTTTTAAGGCTCTTGCTAATTTTTGAAATTTCTATATTTGTAAACAAGCCCTATCTTATTTGTAAAGAAAAATAGTTTCAGGTTTGTTTATATTTTTGATGTGTGTTTTTTAACTTTCATAACATCCGAAGAATTGGAGAGCAAGATTTAATTTATTTAAATTTCTTTTAAAATGTATTTATTTATTTAATTTCTCCTCCACACTTTGTGTATTTTTAGCATGTCTTCTTTGTTTTATTCTTTAAAAGATGACTTTTTAAAAGTATGATAAAAATACATTGAAGATTGGGAAGATCAAACTCTTACACAGTTGGGGTCAAAAATGTCTATTAAGCATCCTAGATCAGAACTTGAAGAAGTACAATAAACAGGTTGGCACTAGTACCATTTTGGAGCATTTCTTCACCTATGTTTGCCTCCATGCCAAACTTTTCTTAGCTTTTTTCATCTAGAACCACTGATGTGGTCACTTGCTTGGTCTCTTCTGTTGCTCCTTGCCTTTCAGCAAAGGTTCAGCCATATAGTCTACAATTATGTTCCATAGCTATACACCTTGAAAAATCTGGCCATTTTAATGGCAAGTATAAAACTGATGGTATCAGTAACACACTTGTGATTCACAGGTAACTACTGCTATAATAAAATATGTTGAATTAACACTTTGATTGAAACACTATGAATAAAATATATAGTCAGTTAGTGGCCATAGATATCTCCAGGGCTACTATGCAGACCTTTTAATTGTGTTATGCTAGTTCTGTTAGTGAATTATAAACAAATTTGTTTTATTTTTGCCTACAATTTCTAAGACATTATGACACTGATAGCTGCAACCCAGGACAAATTCTGAGGATTTACAGTACCAAACAAAGTTGAAAAAAGATTGAAGATGGCAGCAGTAACCTGAGATGGAATGTTGCCTATTATTCTTTCATCATCCAACAATCACTGAATCACTGGATCACATTTTATGCATTCTCAGTGCAATCCTGTACTTGCCTCCTCTCAAGTAACTACCATTGCATTCAACGGGGCTCACTACCAAGTTAGTAGTTATAGGGATGCCACATTATATAATAATAATATTTTTTTTTGTAGCCCGCCCCTCTGCAAGGCAATCGGGGCGGGGGACAACAGCATTTAAAACAAACAACGTTAAAACATTCCCTCTCCCCATAATCCCTTCCTCCCCCTGCCCCATCCCCTTAAAATAAGATTAAACCATAGACTAATTAAAATACTATATTAATTGAATAATAAATTAAAAACAAATTTAACAAAGGAGTCAGGCACATGGGGCCCCTATGGGCCGACAGTTATTCCGGGAAGGCCTGCCGAAAGAGATCCGTCTTTACTGCTTTCTTGAAAGCAGCAAGAGTGGTGGTAAGACGGATCTCGTCCGGCAGGCCATTCCAAAGTCTGGGAGCGGTTGCAAAAAAGGCCCTCTGGGAGGTCTGAGACAGCCTAGTTTTTATTGGCTGTAACAGATTCCTCCCAGAGGACCGCAGGACGCGGGGGGGATCATATGGGGAGAGGCGGTCCCTAAGATAAGATGGACCCAAGCCATGTAGGGCTTTAAAGGTCAAAACCAACACCTTGTACTGCACCCGGAAACTAATTGGCAGCCAGTGGAGGGATTTGAGCACAGGTGTTATGTGCTCCCTCCTTGATGTTCCAGTAATTAGCCTGGCTGCCATATTCTGTACCAGTTGAAGTTTCCGGGTTAGGCACAAGGGTAGCCCCATGTAGAGTGCATTGCAGTAATCCAGACGTGAGGTTACCAGGGCATGTACCACAGCTTCCAGATCCCTTCTATCCAGATAAGGGCGTAGCTGGCGTATCAGCCGAAGCTGATAGCAGGTGCTCCTGACCACCGCATTCACCTGACTAGTCATGTGAAGCGATGAATCTAGAAGCACCCCCAGACTGCGAACACAGTCCTTAGAGGAGAGTGTGACTCCATCCAGGATTGGAGACTGTATTCCCAAATCTGGTTTCGGGCCTGTGACTGCAAGTACTTCCATTTTGTCTGGATTCAATTTCAATCTGTTTTTCCTCATCCAACCCATTACCGCTCTAAGACAGTCATCAAGAGGAGAGATGCCATCTGAAGTCTGAGTCAATAATCTGGTCATGGAGAGGTATATCTGGGTGTCATCAGCATACTGAAGACACTGAGCTCCATGCCTCTGAATGATCTCCCCCAGCGGCTTCATATACATATTAAATAGCATCGGGGACAGGATGGCACCCTGAGGGACACCACAGTTAAGCTCAATTTTGGATGAGCAGCTGTCCCCGAGCCTCACCCTCTGAGATCTGCCTGAGAGGAAGGAACGGAACCACTGCAGAGCCGTGCCTCCGATTCCTAACTCCCTCAGGTGATCTAAGAGGATGGCATGATCTATGGTGTCAAAGGCCGCTGAGAGATCTAAGAGCACCAACAGGGTCACACTACCCCTGTCGATACAGGGGAGGTCATCGGTCAGAGCAACCATGGCAGTCTCCACTCCAAATCCTGTCCTGAAGCCGGTTTGAAATGGGTCGAGATAATCGGTTTCATCCAAGACTGCTTGGAGTTGGGAAGCAACTTCCCTCTCGATCGCCTTGCTCAAAAAGGGGAGCAAGGAGACTGGTCTATAGTTGTTTCTATCCAGGGGATCCAGGGAAGGCTTTTTCAGGAGTGGCTTAACTGCCGCCTCCTTCAGACAAGATGGCAATTTACCCTCCCTGAATGACGCGTTGATTGTGTCCTGAAGGAACACCCTCAACGCGTCCCCCCCCCCCCGGACGACGAGCCAAGATGGACAGGGATCGAGGGGGCAAGTCGTCTTTCTCATACTTCATAGCAGCTTGTCCACGTCATTGGTACTCACAGATTGCAATTGATCCAATAAAATGCCATCAACGGAGTTCCTGGATACCTCGTCTGCGGATTCTGCCAAAACAATGGCGTCTAAGTTGGCTCTTATCCGAGAGATTTTATCTGCAAAGTGAATATTAAAGGCTCACAGCAGGCTGTCGTTGGGTTAAGTAGGGGGTTCGGCACAGGAGGAACCTTCGTCAACTCCCCCACCACCTTAAACAGCTCTGCCGGGCGAGACTCTGCAGACGCAATGCGTGCAGAACAGAAGGATTTCCACGCTGCACGCAAAGCCTCCCTATAGGAATCAAGATGTTTCCTAAGGTGAGTTCTGTCGGATGAGAGACGAGTCTTCCGCCATTCGCACTCTAGTCGTTGTCCAGCTCGCTTCATCCTCCTAAGCTCCTCGGTATACCAGGGCTTACGATTCGAAGAGGGCTGGAAAGGATGCTTGGGAGCGATTGTGTCAATAGCTCTGGTGAGATCGGTGTTCCAAGTGTCCACCAAGGCTTCAACAGAATCACCGGCGTTACCAACTATTAGACCCTCTAAGGCTTTCTGGAAACCAATTGGTTCCATTAGCCTTCGAGGGCGGACCGTTCTAATAGGTCCACCACCCCCGGGAGGGTGGATAATAGCCTTTAGTTCCGCCTTGATCAGAAAATGATCCGTCCATGACAGGGCGGAGGTATTTTTGATCTCTGCCCACGGATATTCCTGCTCCGTACTAAAGACCGCATCGAGGGTATGACCAGCACAATGTGTGGGCCCGTTAACCAATTGGGATAGGCCCATGTTGGTCATGGTCTCCATGAACTCCCGAGCCGCGCCAGTTAGATCTTGCAAACTGGTTTCGAGTGGGATGTTGAAATCGCCCAGAACCAAAAGTCTGGGCGATTCCAGCAGCAACTCAGAAACCAGGGCGGTCAGCTCGGTCAGGGAGTCTGTTAAGCAACGGGGTGGCCGGTATACCAACAGAATCCCCAAACTATCCCTGGTCCTCAGGCTGAGGTACATACACTCGATGTGAGTCATTTTCCGGATAGGCTTTCTGATCACGGTTAAGGTGTTCTTATAAACTAAGGCTATACCACCCCCCCGCCCACTTTCCCTCACCTGCTCACTAACTGAGTACCCGGTTGGGAGAGCCTGCGCCCAGGTCACAGAGCTGGCATCCCCCAGCCAGGTCTCAGTGAAGCATGCCAGGTCGGCTGCCTCATCCACCAAGAGATCGTGGATGATGTGTGTTTTGTTCTTAACCGACCTGGCATTGCAGAGGAGCAGATTAAGGGTCAGTGGAATGGCTGGCACGTTCCCCAAGTTATCCTGGGAAGCAGAGCCAACTGAAGGGGGGATAGATATCAAGCATTGATCCCTCCTTCTTTTGTAACATCTGTTGGCTCTGCTGCCGCCATACCTCCCCCTCCCCCACACCACCTGAATATCCGCTCCCAGACTATGGTCAGCTCCGGTGTGTGGAAGGGGAGATGGACACCCAGCTGACTCCAGTCTTTTGTTTCAGCCCCAGCTGCATGAAGGCCCTCGCAATTATAGATAAGAAGTGGCTCCTCAAGGCCATATGGTGGCTAGGGCGAAATTGGCAGCGTTGGGGGCCAGAACAGTCCCAGATGTACAGTCCCGATGTACAGTCCCGATGCTACTATTACTTTTCAAGTTTGTAACACAGTATAGTCTAAAATATCCAACACAATTTACAATTATCATGGCAAAATACACAACAGAGGACTTTAGAGCAGCAAAAGGCAGCTACAAAAACATTGTGTGGCATTAGAGGGAAAAGTGAGAGGTTAAATACCTGGGATTATTTAAAAGGAATTTTCCTGACACCTAAACGTGACGTAAATGCTAAATAAACCTCCCTAGGAGAAAGTTTCACAAGCAAAGTGCCACTTCTGAAAACACCTTCTACTGTAAGTGGGTTGTGCTGTAAGTTTTGATGAGAAATAAAGCTATCTTCACCTATCAACATATGCTGACCATAAATTCATTTATAACTCTCAGGAGATACTCCCTTGGAATATGCACAGCCAATAAATAATAGTACAGCTGTCTTCCAGGGAGGCATTAATCTCTCTCATTTTCTCTCACTTTTGATATTATTTTAGCTATAGAGTCTACCAAGTGTTACTGACAGGAGTAATTCAATTTCTATCCAGGAATCTAGGAGAATCTATTACTATTACCATTACTGTTATTTTTGTTCTTTTACTGTTGTTCTTTTATTCTGTCTCAGTTTCTTTCCACCCTTTGGTATATAAAGCTGAACTCCACAAAATTCTTATTTGCACTGGCTAAAATAAAGGGGTATTAGATTATTCCTAGTGTGAAGAGGGCCATGTTGTACTTTCCTGGAATGTAACTTTTAAAGTTGAGAAGCCTCTCAGAAAAAGAAAGGTGGCAACTCTAATTCAATACCGACATGTAATAGTTCAATACCCAAGAATCTGAAGATCTATGCTCTCAGAGCCTTTTGCATGGATAGACAAATCTTGTAGTTTCTCCCACATTCATTTAGAGTGTGTGTGTTTTAAAAAGAAATCTTAAAATTCTTTCTACCCATTTGGTCAGTTCTTATTCTTATTCTTATTCTATTTCTTCTTTAATGAAGTGAAGGAGAGCCTTCACTCATCTGTTCTCTCTTCTCACCAGCAGCTTTTATCATATGTCACATAGAAAACTATAAGTTTTCTATTCTATTCTATTATTGTTTGCCTTCAAGCCATTTCCAAATTATGGAGACCTTAAGGCAAATATTTTGGAAATTTGGCAGTGACTGGAAAATGAAGATGTTAATTTGTAACGTGCTATAATATTTTAAAGAGCATTTTAGACAGTGGATCACATAGTTTTCACATCTTTTGATCCACTAGAAAGAGTGCCTCAAATTAAATGGTTGGAAGAGGGGTTTTTTTATATATAAAATATTATCATGGGGTTTTCTTGATAAGCTTCTTCAGAGGGGAGTGTCATTGCCATCCTCTGAAACTGAGAGAGTGTGACTTGCCCAAGGTCACCTAGAGTGTTTCCATGGCTGAGTGGATATTTGAACCCTGGTCTCCAGGTTCATAGTCCAGCACTCAAATCGTTATATTACACTGGCTCTCTTCTATTCTACAGTTGAAGCTATATGTTATAGAGGATTTTAAAAAATCAAGACATCAAGATTCTAAAGATGATGATGCTGTGAACCCCTTAGTTTCCACATTGAATCTAATAATATTCTTTTAGGATTCATGCGCTCTGAAGCAAATGTCATTGATTTAAATAAACAACAGTGAAATCCTATGAAAGGTTACTCAATTTTGTGTTCAGTAGTACTTATAGCCAGGTAGATGTGCATAAGATAGTTGCTAAAGTAACAAATCACATTCCTCCTTTTAAATTTGTGTGCTTACTTGATAGCTTTATGCATAATATATTTAATACATGTGTAAAAATATTTATTTGTAGCAGAAATACCTATTTTGAAAGCTGGGAATCAACCTCAGTGTTATTCTAAGCAAACATGCTAATAAATCATTCACATCTAAGGGGGGTTGCAGACTGCCAGAAATAGTGCAAATTGAGTCCATTTTAGGGTTAGGGTTAGTGCTAGGGAATCATGGGAACTATTTTATTGTGGCACCAGAGCTCTCTGATAGAGAAGGCTCAATGTCTCAGAAAAAAAACCAGTTCCCATGATTCCTTAGCACTAACCCTAACCCTAAAAGTGGACTCAATTTGCACTATTTCTGGCAGTCTGCAACCCCCCTAAGACCCAGTTCTCTTCTGAAAACTTGTTCTTGAGCAGCCCTAAAAACTTTTCAACTGCTACGACATTTTCAGCCATTTTCAGAGACATTGTGGTTGCACCATAACATTTTATGACCAATTAGTTCATCTGGCCATTGGAGTGATCCTGTACCCCTTTCCCTTTATCTCCACCAATGAAAGGAAACAAAGCGGTCAAGTTAATCCATTACACAAAGACAAGATAGGCGCAGAATAGGGGGAGGGGAAGTGGGCAAATATTTTTGGGGGGGGAGGGGAAGCCTCATCTTGTTAGCAGGTGTCTGAGCTTCTGGGCTGAGGGGTGTTTAACAAGGCAAGCCCTTTAAGACAATTCAGTCGGCTTACCTCCTATGGATGTTGACAGGTTTGATTCCTCCCTGCCAAAGCCCGTTGTGTCCACAGTGGGTGGTGCCTGCAGAAAATATGTCAAAGCAAGGCAGGGAGCAAGAGCTTTTCAATGGAAAGAACCCCCCTAAATAGAACAAGATGGTTCATGTGATGAAGAAGGGGTCACATTTAGGCACCTGAGCACTATCGACTTTCTGAGTGCTCGACACTTAAGGTTTCCGACCTCTCTTGACTGGCTTCTCTCCTTCTTTGGTTCTAATACTGAGGTATTTAGCTTAAAAGCACCAAACACTCGCTTATGATGGACTTCCTCCTCCCCAAAACACCTACACACCTACACACACACACACACACACACACACACACACACACAGGCAAGCACTATTACATGGTTTCACAAACCTTCACAGTTCTGCCCTGGGAAGGCCAAAAAGGAATTTTATCTCCTTCAGCCTGGCTGTCATTTACATACATTGTTGTGGCTAGTCAAAATAAGCAAATTCTTTGATTTAGTCAGATGAAAAAGCACAGACACAACAAGCCTTTGGTGGGATTATTTTTTGGGGAAAGGGGGATTTGCAGATCTTAACCTTTCAAGTGACATCTATACATTTGGATTATTGAGATTCACTGAATACTTTGAAGATTTGGCAGTGGCTGGAAAATGATGATGTTAATGTATGATATGCTATCATATTTTGAAGAGTGTTTTAGACAGTGGATCACATAATTTTCACATCTTTTGATCCACTAAAAGGAGCGCCTCAAATTAAATGGATCGAAGAGTGGGTTTTTTAAATATATATATATTATTATTTTTAAAATATATTATTATCTAGCAGTAGTGGCAGAGATCACTTGTGGTGTAGCGGTTTGAGCACTAACCGCACTAGAGACCAGTTTCTGGGTTGATGTCAACTAGTGCATGTGTATGTGGGGGTGAACTGCAGCCTCCAGGGGTCTGTTTGGGTCCATGCCGGAGCAGCTGCCCCTTGAGGAAGCAGTCTACAGCCTTTATTTGGGGAACCATTTGGGATCTGGTGTGGCTGCTGGGCTAATGAGAAAGAGATGTGATGCCCCTTCTCTCTCCCCCAGCAGCTGCACCAGTCCAACCAGGGGTACAATCCATTCTGGGGTGTTGCAGGTACTGTCCGCACCCTCTGTAACCCCTAATGATGCCACTGCTCATTAGTGCAACACCAAATCAAAACACACCAGACTTAAGTTATACTGACTGCCACTCATTTCCTGGGCCCACATTTAAATTGGTACAAAAGGGATGTGCATTTCTTTTCTTCCCAGCAGGCAAAACCCTATCAACCAATAGCCTTATTGTTTACTAGTCCATCTTTCTAGCTTGCATTCTCATTGGTTGCCTCCTGCATCCAATCTTCTTCCCCCTTTAGTGTCCCAGTAAGTGATGATAAGTAAGTAAGATAAAATGCATTCCAGCCCAGCATAACAAAACTTGAACTGGTAATAATGATACTTTAGTTAGAAACTATACCTTAAGACAGTGGTGATAGCTGGGCTTTCTCTCAGACCCACCACCTTCACAGACCTGTCTGGTGAGAATTCAGAAGAGGGTCTTCTCAGTGGCTGCTCCCAACTTGTTAAATTCTCTCCCATAGGAAACTACACTGGCTCTCTCTCTCTCCATTCCTGTCCAGCACCACAAAACATGTTGAGTTTAGCATTATGTTAGCACTGGTAGTAATGATAATTCACTTTTGTTGGGCAGGAAAAGACTTTTAATTTAAACAGGAATTTGCTTATTAATTGGTTGTACAGAAGGATCTACAGAAGGGTTGCTGGTTTTTAAATCTTAATTGTTATTTTAAAAATTATTTTTATATAATATATTTTTGAAATTAATGCTGTTTCAATATGATAGTTCATTGAATTGTGTTTCAACTTTTCTATAATGATGTGTTGTTTGTTTGCTTGCTTGCTTGCTTGCTTTTTATCATGTTTTATCCCTCTTGTAAGCTACCTAGGGTCCTGTGCAGTGTTGCCAGGTTTTCCAAATAGCAATAAGGGACAGTCAAAATTCATGACATGTTGGGCTGAAAATCAAGAAGTAGCTGTCAACAATATTGTGTTCTGCTTAAATAACAAATGAAAGTATTGATTTCAGTTAACCTACCTATGTATTTCTTTGTAAATAACATATTGTCTACATTCATAAATTACATAGTGCAGATATTTCTGCCTTTATGAGGGGCCTACATCCCAAAATATGGGGTTTATTAGCATCTTTTATTCAGTCTACAAAAAAGGAAAAGCGTTCCAGCCCTCAAATAAATGACATCCTTTATAATAAGGGACACCCAGCAACCCAGATTTTGTGTCAGGAGGAAGACAAGATGTAAAATAATGAAAATTTAAATCGAACAGATCAACAGATCTACATATTTCTACCTTTCATCTGGATACATTTTTTCAGTGCATAAAATAATTACAAAAACAAGATATCAAGATAATAGTTTGAATGTGTTCTCTTCTTACCGCCCACCCCACCCCGTTTGATGATCAAGTTTCCTACACACACACACACAAATATAATAGACTCTGCTCTGTTTCTTTCTACATGTGACATGATATCTGATGACAAATTTAATTCTTGGGAAGAAACATTATCTCCCCCCCTCTCTCTCTGTGTACAGTAGTGCTCTATTGGTTTGTTCTTAGTTTACCCCACCACCTTTTCTCTCAAAATGGTAGGAAGGTTATCTTCTCTTTCACACTTCTGGAGTAGCTCAGACTTTGGATGGGTCCAGATTGCTGGGAGATCCCCCTCTGTTGTGCATAAATGCACACACTCCTACATACAGACACATACATATCCCACTCACCCAGTCACTTCATAGAGTACAAGTAAACTATTCAAATTTCTGAATGCCTGTGTGAGGTTGGGGGGATGGTGCCACTGACATTCCCCATTGAAAAATCCTTGGCTGTTCATTTACATTCACACATTTTTGGTTTTTAAAAAATTAACTAATGATGTTAAATGCTTTGCCAAAGGTCCTAGCAGGTCAGTTGCAGAAGTGCCATTTCAGCCTAATTAGAGCTCTTGGGGTAGCCCAGGGGCCTCCTGATACAGCGAGTGACAAGCTGGGAGCTGACAGCTTCAATTGGCTTCAACGGGGAAGGTTGGGCCGGTCATGTTTTCTAACTCAGCCAGGTGTTAGCTGAATGAGAATGGAGGGAGAAGGGGACATGGTCAGTCTCAAGCTCTTGTTTGATCTCTCTTTCTTCTGTTCGCTCTGTTTTGAGTCCCTTCCCTTCGCCCATCCCATCTTGTGTCAAGGTCAAGAATGGCCTTCAGTAAATCAGTCATTAGCAGCAGTCCTCCTCCTTTGCCAATACAGGCTGAGGCGTTGGTGCAGAAACAATGCCGGGGCTCCAGAAAGCCACCCACTTCACATTGTGAACCTAAAGCCAGATGAAATGAATGAACACAGGAGATGACAGAACCCTGCCACCCTGCAAGCTGTGTTTAAGCCATATTAGAAACCAAAGCTAATATTGTTAATCATACCTGTGCTTACTGAATGCCCTTGACCAAGCCAGCTGTGCTTCACTGAAAATGAATTATCAGTCATCAGTAAAGATCTGTCTTTCTTACACCTGCCAAAAAACTCCTATACATTTCACAATCACCTTAAAAGAGTTAAATTGGCCAGACAATATTATTAACTTTCCTTCTGATTCTTTTTATTGTAGTATCGCATCAGCACGAATATAGGCCCCAATCCAGCAACTTCATTCCTCTGAGCATGGGGGCATTTATGGGCATGCATTCGTGGTCACAAAGGCTACACCCATCATCATACTCACTAGGTATGAATATTTTCACTTAAGTTCAGAGTTGTGATGCTGAAGAATATTAGAGCCTAAGTAGATGTAAAACACAGTTCAGCATGATGGTCATGCCCAAATGCCCTGACCCATTACTGAAGTGTAGCTTTTGGGCTGATTTTCAATGAAACGTTGATCTCCAAGTTCACATCACCACTTGGTCTCAAAGTTCACTGGGAGACCTTGAACAAATCACTATTTTCATCCTAACCTACATTGCAAGGAATATAAATGGGGAGAAGGATCATGTATTCTCTGTTGACATCCTTGGAGGAAAGTCCAATTCAAAGGAGGAGGGAGGCAGGAAGAAGTAGCAGTAGTATCCCATGGAAAATGAAATTTGCATGAAGCATAGGGGAAGCATAATCACCAGTAGTAATTATGGATACAATTTACATTGTGCCATGTGCACATCTCATGTGAAACAGTGAAGAGCAAAGAGGCAATGAAATCAGTGATTCTAGAAGAACCAGAACATTCAGAAGTCCAAGTATTTGCCGTTCTTTAAAACACAATGTGAAGTGAACTTCATTAGTCTCTGACTAGCCTACAGCCTTGCCCTCGAAGTAGCTTCATTTAAACTTCTGGGTCCAGTCAACCCCAGATATCTTGACTCTGACCTTGTTGCCTTTTCTCTAGGTTTGCCAGACAGCAACCATGCTGCCATTTAAATTTCCCAATGCAGTGTGAGATGAGCCAGCCAGAGCTTTTTCTGACTATTTCTTGAATGTCCAATGCTCAACTGACTCACCTGGAGTCCTACCTAATGTTACAGCTGGGAGGAGATGGATGACAGGCCATTGGTGACTTGTTTTCTTTGCAACTGATATAGCACAGATAGACAGCCTTGCCACACAACAAAATGTTATAATTTCTGATACAAAAAGAATGCTTATCTTTTATAAAGAGAATTATTTATTAGGAAATAAGTGAAAAGAAAGTTTGTGTGTGTTTAACTCAGTGTTTCTCCATTATTTTCTGTCACGCCCCCCCTAGGAAAGAAGAAAACATTTCGCGCCCCCCCGCGCAATCACATGGGCGGGTTTGGCCAATGAGGATAGAGCTACTGGGGCTGTGCTGGGACAATCTCCCTCTCTCCAGCCGTAACGGGCCCCCCTTTATGGAGCCTCGTGCCCCCCCTGGGGGGCCTGCCCCACTATTTGAGAACCGCTGGTTTAACTGAAGTGACTGGCCAATGGAACTAGCACTGTGCTATATACTGTGACACATTATTTGTTTTGTACAGGCTGTAACACTGATAGTGAATTGGTGGTTGCTGTTCATTTACAAGGATCTTGCTAGAAGAAAACATGAAAAAAGATATGTGTAAAGTGTTGTAGGAGGCAGAACTAAGTGCAAAAGATAAAATAAAGGTCAATTTACATAATCAAATTGACCTGGATCTGTGCAGTGGATCAGTGCAGCATTTGCTATTTGGTAAAGCAGCAATGTAAACATATCAGCACAGATGCATATATCTTTCACACATTTTAACCAAGTTTCACACCACAAATCAGTAGCATGAACTGAATAGCAAAACTTCTAAGGAGGTGCATAGACAAGAATAGTCAGAAACCGAGAGGTAGGGGCAAACTCATCTGCCAGAATAGATTTGCCAGCTGACCAGGCTTATCTAGATGATTTTTAAATTGTGTATTAGATGATTTTTTTCAGAATAAAACATTTATAACTATTCCAAGAATATAAAATACTAAAATACAATAAATACACAGACACAATACAAAATAAAACAAAATAATCAATACATATATTCACATTGTCTTGAAAAAATACAGGATAGAAAAGAGAGAATAAAAAAGTGGGTTTTTCTGAGGCTTAAAATCTGGAAATAAATTCAATTTATTTAAAATAAATCTGACCATAAAGCACAATGTCTAGGTGGAGGAGAAACAGATATGAAATTTATATTAATATAGTTTATAAGAGTAAATCATTTTTCCTGAAAAGATCTTTGATTTTGTTGTTTTAAGTTGCATTTCATATTATCTGCTAATTTCTCCATGAGCCATTGATCCCAAACTCTTCTCCACTAGCTATCCAGGGATACAAAACCTGTTTTCCAATTATTAGCCACTTCTAATCGGGCTGCTGTCAACAAAAAAGAGATCAACTTTCTACTTTTTAAAGGTTAATTACTTTTTGTATATATCAAAAGTAATAAAAAAGCTGGACAAAAAATTATTTTTTGTTTTGTAATTGCCGCAATTTGATTGATCACTTCATGCCAGAAGTGGTTAATTTTAGGACAGTCTAACCACATATGGGTATAAGTCCCTAAGACTGGGCAACCTCTCCAACATAAAGGTGATGTGGATTTTATTATCTGAGATTTTCTAACAGGGGTTAAATACCATTTATGTACTAGCTTCAAAAAGTTATCTCTGGTTAGAGCTGATCTTGACTTCAACACAGAAGATGTTGAAATAGCATGCCAATCTGGTTCTGGGATTGGTATATTCAGTTCACTTTCCCACAGTGTTTTAATACACATGGTATTTTGATATGAATTCATCAAGATAAGATGGTATATGTGGGAGACAATATCCTTACTATTGCCAACAAAATCATTGCATAAAATTTCAAAGGGAGTCATAGATCTCAAACGTTCCCCTTTCTTGAATAAGCTGGAGATGAAAGTTTTTATTTGCCTAAATTGAAACCACCAAATTGGTATTGGGTCAAGAGTTAATGCTAAATCTTCCATTGATTTGAGTTTGCTATTCTTAAAAAGATCTTTAATTTGATAAATTCTTTTTTCTTCCCAGCCTTGATATTGCCAGAATTTATCTTCATGAAAAAAATTGGGGTGATATAGAAATGGGCAATTAGGTGACAAATCTGGAGAAAGAATGTCTTTCATTTTTTGCCAAATCTCAATAGTAGTTTTAAACCAAGGATTCTTTAATTCTTTAATCTCCTGATCTGTTACTTAAAAAAAAAAAAAAAAACTATGGAGAGTGTGTAAATCTGCATTGAGTTCCATTTTTACCCATGAAATATTAATACTTTTTTCTATTAAAGGAATTGCTTGAGATAATTGAAAAGCAGTGAAATATAATTGAAGATCCGGTATGGCTAGGAGGCCCCCCCCCCCATTTTTGAAGGGAGGAATCTGATAGATTGAGGAAAATGAGGTTTTTTTATTATCAAAAATATATGAATTAATCAATCCTTGCCACTTTTTAATTCTCAAATTGGAGGGGTGCATAGGTATTGTTTGGAATAAAAAAAGCAGCGTGGAACGATAAACATTTTCACAAGAGCAATTCTCCCTAACATCGAGGGGAATAGATGCTTCCATCCTTTTAGTTTTGCAATAATCCAACTGGTAACATTTTTATAATTGCGTAGAATAAGTTGATTAATATCCTTGGTCAAGTATACACCCAAATATATAAACCCAGATGGATATAACTGTAGATTTGTTAACTTTTGCAGTATGCTCTGTTGATCAGAAGGAATGTTGAAACACAAAAGTTTAGATTTAGTATAATTAATTCTCAGACCTGCAAAATAGTCAAAAGAATCCAATATAGCTTTTAATTTCATAAACGATTTATGAGGATATTCTAAGAAAAGTAATATATCGTCTGCAAATAAATTTAGTTTATGAGTTTGGCCTCCAATTTTTGGGCCTAATATGTTGGAATTACACTGAATAAGATTAGCTAAAGGTTCGATAGCTATGGCAAAAAGAAGAAGGGAAAGGGGACAGCCTTGCTTTGTCCCTCTCTGTATAGGAAAGGGATTTGAAATTAATTTATTGACAATTTTGGTTGCTTGAGAACTGATGTATAAAGATTTCAGAATTTTAATAAATTTTGGACCAAAGTTCATTTCTTGAAGCACTCCAAATAAGTATTCCCAATCTAAACGATCAAACACTTTCAATATATCAAGAGACATCATGGCCAATGGGGTCTCTGAGTGAGAGGCATAATTAATGACATTCAGCTCTCTACGAATAGCATCTGAAATTTTTCTAGTTGGCATAAAGCCTGTTTGATCTTGATCAATATAATCAGTAATAAAGATGTTTATTCTATGAGCCAGTATAGTTGTAAATAGTTTGGCATCTTGATTGATAAGTGAGATTGGTCTAAAAGCTGAAACAGATGGATTAGGGTCATTAGTTTTGGGAATTGGGATTATTCTAGAGATACGCCAAGTCTGGGGACATATTCCTTGGCTGAAAACTTCATTAAACAATTTCAAGAGGTGAGGAGACAGATCTTTATAAAGTAGTTTATAAAACTCCCCTGAATAGCCATCTACTCCTGGTGTTTTTCCATTTTTTAGAGAGAGTATTACTTGTTTTATTTCTAGTTCTGTGATTGGGTTGTATAATAATTTTACATGAGCATCTGAGAGTTTTTTTTGACATAAATTTGCTTAAGAAAATCATCTAACGTATTTTGAGAAGAAACTTCCTTCTTATAAAGATCAGTATAGAAAGTCTGAAATGCCTTCATTATATCATTAGGAGAGGTAATTACTTCTCTGTTTGGTGTTTTAATACTTGAGATCATCCTACATTCTGATTTTTTTCTTTGCCATATTGGCCAGTAATTTTGAATTTTTATTATTATGCTCATAGTAATAGGCTTTAGTATAATATAATGAGGTTTGAATCTTATATAAATCTAATTCTCCTAATTCTGTCTTTTTCCTTAATAAAGAATGGTATGTCAATTGATCTTGAGAAAGTTTATGAAGATTTGATAGCATATCTATCTCATTTAAAAGGAGAAGTCTAGATTTTTCCTTAATCTTTTTTTGTTTTGAACCTTCCTGGATTAGGAGACCTCTTAAGGTTGCTTTTGTGGTGTCCCATAACAATGATTGCGGAGTATTATTAATCTGATTTTCCTGAAAAAAATTACAAATAGCATCTTTAATAGTATTTCCAAAGCAAGCCTCTGCAAACAGGAGCAGCCAGGAACACTGAGCCAGGAGCCAAGCCCTTTTCCCCATTGCATTGGGACCTGAGAGAGACAGCAGCCCAGCAGAAGCAAGAGGAGGTGTGGACAGGGGAGGCAAACTCCTAAAAGCCCACAGTCCAGCTGTAGTCCCAACAGTGATAGAAAAGGAAGAGGCAACGCACGGGACATATAAAGCTCCCGTTACCAGTAGCCAATCCTGGGGCTGTCCTGGCATCAACGAAGGAAAAGATATGTACCTCCCTGTGGTATATTAAGACCTTTATTACTGTCCATAAATAATAAGACTTTTGTAAGATAGTGTCAATATATACCACCAGCATTTCAAATTAGAAGGGATATTGAGTAAGTAGCCAGAGGATAAGAGATCTTTTAATCCCTTTTTTTAGCAATCATATCCAATTTTCTGAGTTAAAACAGTCTCTAGAAATTCTTTTAGAATTAAGTGAGCAAAATGGGGAAAAGAAAAAAGAGACAACGTACTCTTTCAGCTACACAAACCATAGCCAAACCAAAAAAACAGATGAAAGTGTATGGATATGTAATCAATAGTCAATCATCAATTAGACAGTCACTCTCTGTAAATAATCCTTTATCTTTAATATCTCCCAGTAATCCTAATAACCAGGCCCCTATACAGGGTGAATTCCAACTTCAAGGTGAATTGCATTCTGAAAGCCACCAATCTGTATTAGATGAAATTTAACTGTGGATTGTTTTAAAATGTGTATGTCTTATTTGTCCTTTGAAACTGTTGCATGTTTTAATTAATGCGTTTTAATTGATGTGCATTGTTGATTTGCCTTGATCCATGGGGAGAGGCTGGTAAGAAATAAATCATCATAATCTCCTCCTCCTCCTCCTCCTCCCCTTCTTCTTCTTTGTCCTTCCCAGAGTAGACCAATTGAATAAGTGGAAACTTGGTAAGTCACTATTGACATAAAGTTCTGTTGATTCAATGGGCCTACTCTATTGTAAATAGACTAACAATTAGATTTAGCCCACAAATTATATGAGTCCAAGATATTGTCAGTGTGAAAGAGAAGCTATCATTCCAGGCATGTTGTGCTAATGATCACAAAATTTGCATTGTTTTGTAGCATTCCAAATGTCTGCAGATCCTGTTTGGCCAGAAACAACTGTGGGACAAAGTAACACAATGTCTACATCATGGGGAGTGATGCCTTTTGTCATATTTGGGAGGAGGGCAGTAACAAAAAACACAGACTTTGGTTTGTCTCCTGATGAGAAAAGCAACCAATACAAGGGGAGTGTACATATGCAACTACCAATGAGTCAGTTAAAATCCATTGGGGGAGGGGGGTAACCTGAGCAGCAGTTTAGACTCAAAAGCAACAAACTCCATCATGCACACTTGAAGCATTTAATGTTTCTTGTTATTTGGCTTCCCTTTCCCATCTCCCTTACCAATGCCCAGCATTAACTGAACAGTATTCACATTCCCCCCATGGGGATCTCTTCTCCCCGCCTTTGAGATTTACAGTATTTTATGGTAACGCACTTCTGTTTGGTTCTACTATTTCCACCTAAAGACATACAATATCTCCCAACAGTTTTGAAAGATTGCACAGAAAATAAAATGATTCCGAACAAGGAGAAAAATCACTGGATGCCTTTTCCTTTCTTTTTTTTAATATTGTAGATGTACTGTATGTGAGGAATAAAGCTGCCTTTAAACTCCCTGCCGGTAAAATGAGAGTGCCCATTAAATTTTCTTGGTATAGAAAGATAATTTGCCAACCAGAATCCTCATTGTAGTACTTTGGATGCTTGGTGTTTTTTTGTTTTGTTTTTTAAACAGCTTCAAAATGGATGAACAATTGATCTGTATGGTCACTAAGATCTGAAATTGTCTTATCTGTCACTTGTTCCAACACCAGGCTTCTTAAAAGGGAAAACAACAATCACAATCAAAGGTGCTTCACTGCTTGAAAGAAAATAGAGGTTGTAAATGGGCAGATGAATTATGCGTTTCCAGTAGGCTTTTCAAGGGAAGCATTTACTGAGGGAGAAAATTGGTTTGTGTGTGGATTTTTTTTTTATCATATAACAGATGAGAAGTAGAGTTTGTAAAAACATGGAACACCTACACAGACACTTAATTTTTGTTGCATAGGAACACATATCAAATAGGTTTCAACAAATCTGGAAGGGAAATGGGTTTTTCACCCTCCATTGTTCACCACCCTTGTATCAAGATCCTTAACAAATTTCTGAAACACCCAGGAGAAGTAAATGTGCCAGAGTTTAGGCTATTATAGTAATAGTAAAAAAGAAAAAGCACAGCAGTTGTGGAATATCCTGCTAAAATAGGAATAACAAATCCAAGTGGCAGATAGATGGAATTTAAAATTTGCTTCATCGCTCTTGAAATCTGTCACCTAAAATTCAGACTTCAGGAGCAACCTTCATTTAATTCCCCCCCCCCCCAGAAGTGGGCTTGAATAGGCTACAGGTTCTCTTTTCCACAGAGGACAGTAACAAGTTGAGGTTCATATTCTAGGCAGTGTCTTGAGCCAATCCACACTAGAGCTTCTCCTTCCCACTACTGCATTATATGGATTACTAATGTTAATTGCAACTTCATGGCAATTAACGGCAACAACCTTCAAAGACTCCCCAGGTTGTCCATGCATTTACTTAGCTTTCTCCTTCCTTCCCAGTTCTTGTGGTGCCAGGGTTCACCTTCCATTCTGCTCTGAGTCTATATGCAGGTTAGATGTAAATATCTTAGATTAAATATTCCTTATCCCATCCCTCTAAGTAAGTGAAAAGAAATAATCCCTCTGAACTGGAAACAGCCTCTTTAGCTAAGATTTCTGTCTTAATTTCCAAACAAAAACATAAGACCTGAATGACAAGCTGTGGTCAATGCATAACATTTAATGACATCACCAAGTGCCCAAGTTTTGGCCCAGAAACCTCATGGTTTGGGACAATCCTGAATTAGCAACCCTAGTAAATATGCATGTGGTGGTATAGGGTATAGCAGTGGTTCTTTAACTATGGGCCGGGTCCCCCGGGGGTGGTGGTGCAAGAGTTGCTAAAGGAGGGCATAAGATTTGGAAGCCTTGATCCCTTCTTCTCTTCCCAAACTTTTTATGTCCAGGAGAGGAAGAGAAAGGCAAGGAGGATGCTTGGACTGTCTGATCGACATAGAGGGAGAAAAAAGAAAGAGGAGAGCTATTTCCTTATAAAATGTTAAAATAAGAATATACATGAATATGTAAATGAAAACACACACACTAAACAAACAAATTATTTTTATTCATCTACTAAGACAGGTGGGGGTGTGTGACTTCTGCATGTAGATGTAAAATGGGTCATGAGGGTAAAAAGTTTGAGAACCACTAGGATATAGCCTTGAAATCCAAGTTCCAGAATTTCTGCTTCTTGCTCCAGAATTTATCTAGACCAGTGCTACTCTCTGTGAAGGGTGATGAACGGTGCTGATCCTTGAGCTGCACCAGTCCCTGGTGGGTTTCCAGAAAAGAAAGAAACACTTGTAACTGATGGACACAAATATGCAATTGATTCCTTGAATACTGGAAAAAGATTATTGCCAGTCCCTCACATCAGATAGCTTGGGGAGTACAGATTTAGACCAGCAGAATTAAATTCAATAAATAGTACATCAATCTAGAAAATGATTTGCCAATCATTTATTCTGATCAGGGGAGGGTGGTTAAGTGTCCTGAACCTGAGCCAATAGAGAATATTCTCAAAAGCTTCTTGTTTTGACAGGTCATCACTTCTGTGTGTGTATATGGAAGGGTTCTTCATGTGCTTGCAAAGCTGAAGTGCAAATTACATGGAGAAAATTATGGATGAGGAAGTGCTCTTCTTAAATGATATGACTGTGTTCAGACCACTGCGGGACAGCTTGCACTGACATATGCATATTTCCATATAAATTACAGTATACTGCTGCCAAAAGATCAATTAGAATGTCTGAGGCCTTAACCTGCCAGTCAAGCAAGTGGGGAATAAATGCATTTGGGAGAAAGAAACAGAATTTCCGAGGCTCTGAGGACAAATGGTTAGATAGGAGTGTTCTCTATAAAGGAATTGGTGAGATCTAACAGAGCAGTCTTTGGGATCCTGCTACTTACCCCTTGCCTCCAGCTGAGAAGAGAAATTACATACAGATCTAATGAAAAGTCTGACCATTTTGCAATGGGCCTTTTCCTCGTACCTCACTTACCCACAGACACACACCCAGCACTTAAATGAAGCTAACTGAAGCCCCTTCAAATGCACAATTTGTCTGGCAGTAATGGTGGATGTGGAAATCTGTCATTCTTGCTTTCTTCTGCATTCATTTTTTAAAATTCTCAATTTGTTTCTATATATATATACACACACACACTCATAAAATGTTTAGATTTTTAGTTTTTCAAAAAGAAATTGAAACAAAATTATCTCACATCTTCCCCATGAGAATCAATAGGTACAGCTATTCCTAGCTTGTGATAGGATCATCTTCTAACTGTCTGTCATACAGGAATTAAAAATGAGGAGTCATAGAAAAAGAGTGGCAAATGCAATTTACTCTTCAGTTTAGTATACAAGAATGGAAATCCAGATTTTTAAAGCAAAATGCTTAAAGTGCAGGGCCTGCACAGACAAACATGTATATTTTGGTTCTTCCTACATCTGATTTTAAAAATCTCATATTCTTTCCATCCTGGCTAGCAAGAAATGTGCTCTTACTGAAAATGAACTGAACTGAAATTTTCACCCATCTCTAGGCAGTGTTCATTCTGTACCGAACTGGCCTAAACCATTTTGCTTCCTAAGTCCAAGAAGATTCAGGATACATAATATGCAAGCCCAGCCAAGTACCTCAGTCACTCCAGGCCCCAAATCCACAAGCAATTCGCTTTGTCTCTAGTAATTAAAAATACAATAATAACAAAAAATAAACATTAACTGTATGTCACCCATGCATGAGGCACAAAATCTGATGTCTAAGACAGCTGGCCTACTCTACCTCATAACAGAGATGATCTTGATGCTGCTTTGCATTCTAGAATTCATTATATCCTCCACAGTCAATATCAGATCACTCTGTCATTGCCATAATGCCATACACTGCCATACATAATGATGCATCTGCAGTACACCATTATATTAGTTTCATACAACCGTTTGTTGCTTAGTAAGATACTTCGACTCCTCTGCTAGTGAACTCTAGCCCAATTTCTTGTACTAGAAGTGGCTGTATAAGCTACAGAATTAAACCTATTAAGTCATCAGCCTTTCTGTTCTTGGAGTACAATGACTGCAGTCCCCATGTCTATCAATGTTTGATCCCAGGTATGGGAATTCTTTTACTATTTCTATTTCTTCATTGCCTAGGTTGAATTTGTGAAGGTCCTCGGTGGTCATTATTTTTGTTTTCTTTACGTTCAGCATTAAGTCTCCCTTTGCACTTTCTTCTTTGATTTTCCTATACACCTCAATGTTAGTAATTGTCATTGTGATTTGGAAACTCAGGGGCTCTGCTCAGCTCCTGCAAGGCCTGGGGTACAGAGTTCAAACCCCAGCATATTTTTAAAAGCAAGAATGGCAGAAGTGGGCACCATGCCCTTAATATTAAGGATTAGCATCAGATAATTCTGAAGTCCAAGGAGCATCATGCCCCTTTGGAAAAGTTCAGATGTTTCTGGAGGTGAAACTGAAGCCAACTCAAAGCTTACTGTATATACTTGACTATAAGTCAATCTCACGTATAAGTCAAGGGAAGGTCTTGGGGCCAAAATTATGGATGTCACCTGTGGATAAGTTGAAGATAAAACTTAGGAGCATGTAACAAAGGATTTAAAGGATGAAAACAATGCCAAAGAATTTACAAAATCCCAGCAGGCATAACTGTTTGTGTTCACACTAAAGCACAAATGGATGGATGGATGAGATAGTATTGGGTAGAGTCAGTGTTTCCAGACACATTATGCTCTTGCCTTTCACCAGGCATGGATAAGTCAACTCAGGTTTTTAGGGTCAATTTTTTGACTAAAATCTCTAGACTTATGCATGAGTATATACGGTAGTTCAGGTTTTCATCTCTGAAAATACAGACAACATGTCACTAGAAATAGTCAGCCTCTTTCTCTCTCTTTTGGAAAACACCCAGGGTGAGGGAAGGAGAGAGAGAGAGGAAGAAAGTAGGATGAATAATAGGATGAGCCCTGATGGTGCAGTGGTTAAATGCCTATACCGCAGCCACTCACTTGCAAACCATAAGGTTGCAAATTCAATACCAACCAGGGGCTCAGGCTCAAGTCAAGCTTGCATTGTCCCGAGGTTGCCAAAATGAGTACCCAGCTTGTTGGGGGCAATTAGCTTACACATTGTAAACAGCTTAGGGAATGCGTAAATGCACTGATAAGTGTTATAGCCAATTAGCAGGTCCACATTCTAATCCTCAAGCATCTTTATGATGGGATTTTCAATCACAGTGTTTTGCACTGGGACTGGGACTTTTGACAGTTGCTTCCTCTTTCCTATATCCAATACACATCATCACCATCATTAAAAAGACTTCAGTTCATTTTCAAACATTATAATTTTAAGGTAATTAAAAAGTTTCCTAAGGCTTCAGCCTTTGACAAGGAAACAAAAAATATTAAATATCAAAAATGTCAAAGCCAAGCCTGTTAGAGTCTAGCTTTAAATTAGCAAAGTAGCAGAATGTACCTTTGTCTAAGCTTCCCTAAGAACTGAGACTGACTCAAAACAACAAATAGGTAGCTTGTAGTTTAAAACAAAAGTTTACTAATGGCTTTAATCTATATTTACATAGAAGCTATATCCTAATCTAGCTAGTGAATAGTTCAGGTAAAAAGCAATATTTATTTCACCATCTTTCCAAACAAATTTGGCAGAGAAGAAGATGGAAAACATGCAGTTCAGGAGAAAATCCCTAGAGAGAATGTGTCAGTTAATCCCAAAGGGGGGGGTGACCTAAATCACATGAATGAGAGAGAGAAGAGAAGAGAGTTTCCATGCAGAAAATCCCTATCTATCTAAGGAGGGAGAAAGAGAATGAAAAAAATCTTCCAACAATAATTTACTATTCTTTATAATGAATCTTTGCAGCCTGATGATATGGATGCAGATCCACTGTAGAAATAATGCAGCTGGACACCACTTTAAGTGCTGTAGCTCCAGCTTATGGAATCCTGGGATTAGTAGTTTTCCAAGGTCTTCTCTACCAAAGAGTGCTGGTGTCTCACAAAACTATGAATCCCAGAATTCTGTAGGGTGGAACCATGATAGCTAAAGTGGTATCATATTGCAATATTTCTTCACCCTATGTTGTATGTGCTGTTCTCATACAAATTCCATGCTAAATGGGGGAGCAGGAGAGGGAAGAGAGAGTGATAAGCAGATACTCTTTTAAATGTCTCATCAACTGAAGTGACCCATTACAATTCAAGCAATACAACGCAGATATATCTGGGTAGTACAGATACACCCATAAACTGTAACACTGTCCTCCTAAGCCATATGGAGAGGACTCCTCAACAAAAACCTTAGAACAGGCTGAGTCTCCTTTATCCAAAATGCCTGGGACCAGAAGCGTTTTGGATTTTGTATTCTTTCAGATTTTGGGATATTTTTGGAATTTTGGATAAGGGAGACTCACCTTGTACCTAAAGCTAGTAAACCTTTTTTATGACATGGGGCAGAAAATCCCCCAAGTGCTCTCCCCTCTCCCTGGAAGTATAATTAATGAGTTAAATACTGTACACTTGCTTTTCCAATACCTGCTGCTTGAGGCAGTTGCCTCACTAATACTAAGGCAAGGCCCAATTCTGACATTGGCTATAGAAGGATCTGAGTAGCAAACATGAGCATTAGCTTGCCTGCAGTGAAGTACTGAACATTTGCCACTTATGTGCTGTACAAGAAGCAAGCCGATTGTTTGGCACTTGGCAGGCAGTCAAGCAGACAGAGAAGCAGACAGACAAGCAACTGAGTGTGTACCCCAGGAACGAGTAGCTTCATTTAGAGAGCTATGCCAACAGCAGCAGGAGGACAATTGAGATCCTATTTATTGCCCTGGAAGTTTCATTCTCATCTGAATTCTCTCCTATAAACTTCTATAGCAGAGCAGAACAAGGATAAGGACAATGTGGCTTTCCAAAAAATGCTGGACTACAAGACCCATCATCTGTTATTATGGGCAATATGCTGCCTAAGATTGCTGGTGAAAACTTCAAATACTTGGAACAAACCCTAAGTTTGTCTCTAGTTCGAAAACCTCTCATGCCTTACAGTGTCACGCAAGAAGCCATTGGGAGGCAGAGGGAAAAAGCTAGTTCATAGGCTGTTTTGCTGTGCAGAAGAAAATCTGAACAGGTACAACCCACCGGCTTCCTGGAGTCAACTTCCTTAGATGTCTCAGACACTTCTGACCTGTGTTGACACCCCAACATGACTAGAAATCCCTCTGCACCAAGCACCCACTTGATACAGGGGCAGATATTTTTTTTAATCATATGGAAGACCCTGAAATGGATCCATCTGTCCATCCATATCCAGGGCAACAATGCAGCCCCTGACTTTCAGCCCCTGTGCATTCTGGAAAGGTGGGGAAAAGAGGCTGCCACCTCTTTTTTTTCCCACCCAATGCATGCCTCATCTTCCTATATGAGAAAAGTACTGCATTGTTCCCTCCATACTGCGAACAATTGATATTCAAACACTGACATAGAATTGTATTAAAAACATGCCATATCATACATCTAATATTTCACAGATGAAAACCAGGACACATGTGGCCAAGCAACATCAGAGTTAACTGAGTGCACACTACTTGTGCACTTTTACCTTGGTTTGCAGCAATTGAAGTAAGCTGAGGACAAAGGGAGAAACTGGAACATTTTAAAAGCAGTTGGAAAAGTGGGACAATGGAGGATTATTTGGGACTGTCCCTGGACGTTACCACACTTGCAGCAAGAGAGCGGCGAGAAAGCTGGTCGGAATCATTTGGGAACCATTTTGGGCTCATGCTGGAATGTGCCCGGCAAGCGGAAAACATTACCACACTAGAATGGAATCAGTGAGGAATGTGAGATGCCGGAATGGTTCCACTCCGGGGGCCCGGATCTCCTGTCCACACACAAGTTGAAAGATCCCTACCGCAACCCCCCGAATTCTGGGCTACAAAGCCATCCCTAATAATGATTTCCCCCCCCCCCAACCCCTGAAGAGAGGAACATTGTTTACCCGTTCCGTTTGTTGCCCGCTCCAGGAAGTACACGTCATAAGATGCTTCCTCAAATCCTTGGGGAATACCGCGAGGAACCATGAGCCATAAAACGAGGAAATGCGGCATGACAAGGATCTCGTGTTCATACCTATGCCGAGATCAGCGTCATTCCGGCATAGTGCCGACCGCTCGAGTGTATTCCTTAAAACTCTTGGAATTCAAAAGGACTGAAATGAGGCTGAAATGACGCTGAAATGAGGTAGGGAAGGGCGGGGTTTGCTGCGACGTCGTGAGAACACACGGAAAAAAAGTCTGAAACGAGGCTGAAACGAGGCTGAAGTGAGGCTGAAATGACGCTGCTTTAGGGCCAGTGTGGTAACGTCCCCTGTCAAATCAGGACAATTGGAAGGAATGCAGTTGAAATAAACTGGAGGCAAAGGAGGCAAGTGGGAAGAGTAAGAAATGACAAGATGATTAATTGTGACAGTCCCTGCCAAATCAGAACAGCTGGAGGGTATGCCATATTATCTATTTTGTAACCCTGAAATTACCCACCCCTGCCCCTGCCCCATCCAGGATATAAAACAAGGGGATAACATTAAATTCTTGAGATGACTGCTCCAAAGTCTACTCATTGACTACAAGGAGATATTGGCAACAGTGGACATTTACAATGCAGTTCTTTAAGCAGCGACCAATATTGGCAGGGGGTGAGTGATGATATACTCTCTCCTTGAAGAACATTCCTTGACTTACTAGGGAGCGCCATTTGCAGGTTGTGATAAGGCAAAGTGAACCAAGGGCTATTTTTCTCCACTGATGGAGCCTTCTTCTTCCCATAAGTCTCTGCAGTTTCCCTGGGCTCTGGGAAAAGATGGGAAAACCTGCCAATCAAGGTCTTCTTCTTGGCTTGTAGACTGGAATGGAGAAGTTGAGTCAGAAACCGGAATCCAGTCTGCAAACTGACTGAGACCAATATTCTGCACACCCCTCAACAGTCAGCACAGAGATTCATCACCCACCCACTCACCCTCCATATTCTCGCCCATAATTTTGTGGCTTTGTTGTAGCATAGGTGAATCTTTATAGTACATTAGTGTCACAACTTCAGATGTTTTTTAGCATGGAGCCTGGATCCAGCTGCAGAAAGACAAGGCATGGGTGCCTATTAGGCTCAGTTAGGGATTCTTGAGGGTGTAGGCCAGGGGTAGGCAACCTTTTGAGCCGGGGGCCAGGTTGCTGTCCCTCAGACAATTGGGGGGCCGAAGCACAATAAATAAATAATAAATAAAAATAAAAATATATATTTTTTTAAAAATTAAAAATATATGCACGCACACTCTCTCAGCCCCAGAAAAGCCATGGCAAACCCCCTGTGGAGATTTTGCCAAGAAAACCCCAAGAACAAGTAATAACAACAATAATCAATATCATCATGGCGGGGGGGCGGCGGGGGGCGGCAGCAGCAGGGCCGGCCTGGGGCCGGTCCAAAGGCCTCAGGGGCCGCATCCAGCCCCCGGGCCTTAGGTTGCCTACCCATGGTGTAGGCTATCAGGGTCATGTTCAGCTTAGGGTCAGGTAGTCCACCACACTTTCTGCTATCAGGGGAACCACATAGTGGCTTATGCCCATGTGGAATTCCAAGTCTCTCATTCCAAAAGTTGGTTTGTTCCTATCAGCTGGCAGGTGAGTTGATCAGCATCTTGATCAGGACCCATGCTGGAGTTAAGCCTCTACAACTGTAACCAATAAAAAGCTTGGTCATAAAGCCATTGTACCCCAGTGTTTTGTCATTTTCAAAGTTCTGGATGGCTTACATTAAACAAAAGTGAATTACATAGTATATATACTCCACTCGCTTCCATGCCAGCATTCTCTGAAGATATCAGCCACAGCTGCTAGTGAAACGTCAGAAATAAACTCTTCTAGAACATGGCCACATAGCCTGAAAAATCCACAAAAAACCTATAAAATGAATTAAACACTTTTTTATTTTCATCCAACTTTTTAATTGGGAATGTTTCAATCAAATTTGATAATGTAAATCAAATTGGAAGGCTGAACGGATCTTTTTTTCTGTTTTTATTTTCACTGCCCTAGCCAACAATTTAGAATTTTTATTACCAAATCCACAGCAATACCTCTGTGCATACATGAGAGTCTTTCTAACTTGCACTTCTCCTCTGGAACAATTCAGCCTCACCCCTCATATCACCTATTTCCTTATGTTTCTTCAATGGTCCTTGTATTTGCCTCTCTAGCTTAATTTTAAGCTTGTCTTTTTTTCAAGAAGGCACCTTCCTTTATGAAGTGTCCTCTGAGGGCAGCTTTTAAAGAATCCCACAGGAGGGCAGATGTGGTGTTGGCTATCCTACATTCTTCACAGAAATGTTTTAAAATTTTCTTTATTTCATCTACTACATCTGTACTAAACAATTAGCTTAAGTTTGACCCCCAAATCGGGATTTGAAGGTGCTTCAAAAAGATGTCCATTTGATTTGTATATAGTGATCTGAAATAAAGCCAGGAAAGAAATTCATACTTGGTAGACACAACTCCAGCTGAAAACAGGATATGATATATTTTCAAAAAATATAATATTTATCTAAATAGAGTGTATAGTCCTTAACTTTTGGGTGGTCACCTCCAAGCATTTACTAAGCCAAATCTCCTAAGAAGCTTGTGGGTGGATAATTTATTATTATAACACGCAAACTCTTAATAAAAATATTATTTTTTAAAAAAATTGGCCTCTTTTATCTCAACAGATGCAGTTTGTGTCCTTATGGCTTAGCAGAGTTTCAATCACTGCTGAAACTCCAATAATTATTTTTCAGCATCTTTAATCCTAAGAATTGTATGGTGGCATGAGCTTCTCTAATAAAGACAGATGGGAGATTATCTGTATATTTATAAACTGAGAATAGGTCTAATGAAATAAAAATGAATAAATCCCATGGCATTCATTCTCTCTCTAATCAGCTTTATATATTTTTATAGCACTGGCTTAGGGCCTAGGTGAAATAGAGTTGTTAAAAACATCTTTAAAATAAGTAGATGAAAAACTGTTTTTACACCTCGCCTGTCAGCTGCTGCGGGCAATAAGCTTCAGGAGGAGATTTCATTTTCATTTAATAAATGCAAACCTTGTAATTAAAGGCACAATTAAAAATCAAGCACTGATCTAAAGATAAATGTCCATTTGCCTAAAAAATGATTAATAAAAGGATTTGCCTATAGACAGACTTTAGAGAAATCTTTTGCATATTTTTTTCTAAAAATACAGAACGCTCAGGAGTAAATTAATATTGCATCACTAATGTTGCTAAACAGTTCCCATTTCAGCATTTCCTAGATGTCTGTTGATGACCTTAATCTTAATGAAAGCCTCAAAACTTGAAGATTTCTTTTACATCTGTCAACCATGCTGTTAAAGCAAGCTAGGGATTTTAAAGAGTCCTCCCATGCTGTTGCAACTGTCTACAAGCTGGTGCCCTCCAAATGTCTACTAGTACTACAAAATCCATCATCTCAAACAATATCCCCTTTCGCCATGGAAGGTAGAAAAGGTGGGAGCTATATCTTAAAGACACCTGTGTAAGCAAGACTACCCTACAGAAACAGCGGTGAGTCTTTCTTATCTAGCTAACACAAGTGCCAGTGAAGAGTGTAGGGACTAGGGAGGACAAGGATAGTCTGCTTCAGAGGAGGATTTTGCCAGCTAGGGACCCATTCACTCTTCACAACTGAAGCACAATGATTCCATTTTTACTACCATTATTGTACATTCTATTGAATCTTGGGTTTTGTAGTTCAACGAAGAATTAGAGCTCTCAGATTGTGACTTTTAATTCCTCCCAAAAATACAAATCCAGGCAGACATTACATGTTTAAGTGGAATCACAGTGCTGTGACTGTGTAGATCTCACATTTTTTACCCATCCCACAATCATGAAACTTCCAAGCTAATACAAAAACAACACAGTTGTGTTTAACCCTTTGTAGACACAGGGAAGATATTTTTCAGCATGCATGCATTCACATATCTTTTGCGAAAGCAGGAGAAGCTGAACGAAAGGGTGGGTTAGGACAGCCCAGCTGCATATAATTATGCTTCCCAAATATTTATCTTATCCCCCACATCGTACTGGCAAGCAAGGCACAGGAGACATCCAGCATGCAGCATGGAAAAATTCACCTTCTATAGAAAGTCTGCCAGGACTGCAGTACAAGGAGTCAGTTCCAAGACATCTGCACTACAGAAATAATGCAGCTTGACACTACTTTAACTGCCATGGCTCAATGCTATGGAATTCTGGTTTGTTTGTTTAGTTTTGTGAGACATTTAACTGCCTTTCTCAGAGAGCTCTGGTGCCGTAAAAAACTACAAATCTCAGGATTCCATAGGATGGGGCCAAGACAGTTAAAGTGGTGTCAAACTGCATTCTGCAGTATGGCACCAACCTCAGTTGCTGAAACATTAATACACCTGAGGTCTAGAGGCCACATACACCATTCATCTAACTGCAGAGGCCATCACTACCCCTGTTCACATGTATCATTGTACCTTTAATACACACATACACACACAAATATATTTTACTCCTGTGCTCTGTAGTAGAGTATTTGTGGCACAATTTTACCATCTCCCCCAGGCTGTTTTAGGCCTAGAAGAGTTCCTTCTTTTTTCTTTTTAATTTTACCCGGCAAGAAGTAAACTAGCTTTGGGGAGGTGAGAGAAGCCTCTCAGGCCTTGGGTGGTGGCCACAGGAGTGTGCTAGAGAACAAAGGAGGCATTTTGCATATATTTTCAAAACATCCTTCAAAAATAGAGGTGGGGCCCCGAAGGAGCTGCACAAATGACCCAGGGGCTTTATGTGGCCTGCAGCTGCATCTTTGCCACCTGTGAACTGAAGTGAGTAAGACTGAATCTAGAAACTGGGCATGAGATGATGTATTGAAGGACTCTATGGCTGACCTTTGCATCCACCGGTCTGGCCTTCTCACTGAACTTGTGGAGTTAATCCATGGCGTGTTTCATTTAAGAGCACTTTCCTAAGAAACCATATATTACAAGTACTCTGCTGCTGATACCTTTTCAAGAACATCACTGGTTGTCTTCTCAAGACCCCAAAAGGTGATGATGCATTAGGTGATGGTATATCAAAAAGGTTAAGCCAGGGACCGGCAACCTTCGGCCCGGGGGCCAGTTAAGGCCCCGGTCCCTGGACTTACCTGCCCAGGCCGAAGATTGCCGCCACCGCCGCCGCATGTTTTTGCCGCTCTGCGGCCGCGCTTGCCGCGCCCGCCATTTTGGAAATCAAAATGGCGGTCGCGACGCATTTGCGCATGCATAGTACTCTTGCGCGTGCGCAAACACGTTGTGGCCGCCATGTTGATTTCCAAAATGGCGGCCGTGACATGCGCCGCGGCGGTTGCGGCTGTGTGCACCGCAGCGGCGGCGCGCGCAGGGGGGCGCGTGCGGCGGTGGAGGGGTCACATGTGCACTCACGCACTGCCATTCCCCCCCCCCCCCTCGGCCCAGCCGAGACCTGGGTTACGGGAGACCAGCCCAGGTCTTAAAAAGGTTGCCTTCCCCTGGGTTAAGCAATGATGGGATGATAGATGATGTGTTAATACAAGGATGCAGTATAAGACTAGAACATCTTTTCATGGGTGTACCTTGACATCCCTGCTAGTATATCAGCTAGAATAATGTTTGAGATGAGACTTATGCCAGCGTAAAGCCCCATGAAACGTAAAAATCTTTCTCTCCCTGAATAAATCTACACTGTAGAGACAATGCAGTTTAACACCACTTTAAATGCTGTAGCTCCATCCCATGGAATCCTGGGATTTGTAGTTTTACAAGGTCTTTAGCCTTTTCTGCAAAAGAGTGCTGGTGCTTCACAAAACTACAGAACCCAAGATTGTGTAGGATGAAGCCATGAAAGTAAAAGTGGTGTCAAACTGCATTATTTCTACAGTGTAGATGCTCTCTTTCTCTTTCTCTTGAGTGGGACATAGCAGCAGTGTAGGGTAACTGTGATAAAGCTGCCTTGGCAGTTTGTGAAAAGCCTGGCAGGTGTCAGGACACCTTTATTTCATGACAGAGATGGCTTTTATTGCCTACATCTTTGTTGCTGTTTGCTTCCAATTCATTTTTAACCCTAAGGCAAACCTATCAATAGCAAGTTTCTTCAGAGGGGGTTTGCCATGGCCATCCACTGAGGCTGAGAGGGTGTGACATGCCCACAGTCACCCAGTGGGTTTTTATGCTTGAGCAGAATCGAAACCTGATCTCCAGAGCTGTAGTCCAATGCTCAAACCACTACATCACGCTGGCTAGAGATTTAATATTTTTGGAAATTTTGAAATCACGGGAAAGAAACATTTCCCCCCCCCCCCATTTGGGGGCAAGAAACAATTTTTTTTGGAAAAATTAGCCCCTTGTAGAGTTTGAAAGTTACTTCATTACTTTATGATATGTACATTTGATACATGAAAACTGTGATTTATTTATTTAGAATATAATTACAACTTGAAGTTACTTATTTTAATATTATTTTTTGTTACAGTTTTGTTGTTGTTGTTAGAATTGAGTCTACAATGTCCTGACTGAGAGTGCCTCAACACCATACAATTACAGCAGTTTGATGACCCTTTAACTGTTATGGCTCCATTCTACAGAACCTTGAAATTCATAGTCTAGTGAGCTACTTAGAATTTTCTTGTAGAAAGTCCTAGGGAGAACCTAGTGCTGTAATGAATATGACAGATACACACGGTCTTTTCTTCTTTGTGTCCTTCTGAGTAAAACTCAGGGAAACAACAGGTCCTGGCACCATTTCAAACCAGACAACATTCAAGATTGTTTTTTCCAATAGTTAGACTTAGGATGTTATCACACGCGGGGTCTCAAAGTGGCAAGAAAGCGGCATGGAACCATACCGGAATGGACCCCACAAGAAAGCAGCATCATTCTGGTATGATTCTTGATTGATTCTGGTCGCAGCAAGTGTAATTCCTTTTTGGAAAAGGAATTGAAAAGAACGGGGATGATGCCGCAATGCGTCGGGGATGGGACGGGGCGGGGTTTGCTGCGACGTCATGTGAACACATGAAAAAAGGATCCAGAATGATGCCGCAATGCGCCGGGGATGGCACTGGATGGGGCGGGGTTTGCTGCGACGTCGTGTGAACACAGAGGCAAAGGATCCGGAATGATGCCGCAATACGCCGGGGATGGCACTGGATGGGGCGGGGTTTGCTGCGACGTCGTGTGAACACAGAGGCAAAGGATCCGGAATGATGCCGCAATACGCCGGGGATGGCACTGCTTTAGACCCCGTGTGATAACGTCCTTACACTCAATCAAGACACTTATGTCACAAAGTGTTTCCCAGATCTCTACATAGTCAACACTATTAGTTGCCTCAGACTAATCCTATTTCTGTAGAACTTTATTATATCTTATGCATATTTACCTCTCTTCCCTCAGTTTTGCCTTGTCTATTTTGTTATTGCATTGTTGATGTGAAATCAAATTATAATTGCCTTGTCTATTTTGTTATTGCATTGTTGATGTGAAATCAAATTATAATAATATTAAATGTATGTTCAATAGCTGCACTCATTTGTTTATCATGTATTTTCTTCCATCTGTTTTTGTTAACTGTCAATGCAAGAAACTTCTTTGCTCCCTGACTTCTGCCTTTATCTAGCTGCCCCTGCTTTTATACACCACGGGCTGGAACGTTCTTTAATTTTCTCTTCTTGAAAATACCAGAAGCTGGACAGATTGTGCAGCATTATCAGCATTATTTCAGTATTACTGCCAGAGTATTTCAGTGTGCACAGTTGGATTGGGTCCTGGATGTTTTGAAGTGGCTTGAAACCATCCAATCTCCTTGGGATGTGAGCAACTTTTGCTTTCATATAAATTCTGCATTCAGATAGCCAGACGGACAGACAGACTAATAAGGAAATTTGTATACTTTGGAAGGCAGCTGAATGCAGAGATACAAATTGCAAAGGGGAGGGGGGATATAAAGGAATATACCAGAACAGCCTTATAAATGTGATTATTCCCACATACAACCACATGGTGGCAGTACATTGTAGGAGATATGCTTTTGTTGTTGTTACTGCCATTGTGTCAATCCTGACTCATGGTGACCCTATGGATGAGACATCTCCAAGACCCTGTGTCCTCCACTGCTCTGCTTAATTCCTGCAATTCCTTCATACCAGTGACCTCCTTAATAGATATGCTACCTGACCTCTATTACTGATTCATTCTGTTTTCATTAGTGTAAGATTTTGCAATGTGTCAGATTTCTAGAAAGGGGCATCTATATAGCTGGGTGGACTGAGAGAATGGGGTTTTGCACTCTGGCATTTGTGCGGGTTTAAATAAACTTTGACTAGGAATAGAGAAAGGTAATTAGTTGAACATGACAGTGTAAGCCAACACATTAAAAACGTCTTTGGAAGGATGTTTAATGGCTAGATGTTAAGAGCTTCATTAAAATGGTTTCTCATGGGAGCTTTAAAAGTTCTCTGAGATAAAACTGAATATTTGTTCCCACATTTCCCGTTTCCTGAAATTCTCACTTTGCATTTTGTATGTGGATATAGATGCCCAAACATAAAATACACAAGCTTCTCAAGTATGAAAGCCATGTATTTCTAAAATTTGGTGTATATGCTCTCTTCAAAATATGGCCCTGTCTTTCCCGAACTGTAGTCTCTCAAAATATTTAGAGAAGTCTGTGCCGTGCTCTGAACACATACTGACAACAGGCCTGGGTAGCTGCTGTGGGTCCCATTTTGAAAGAAAGTCAGGATAAAAAATTAATTAATTAAATACTTTTACAAAAGGTGAATTACTATTCCTTGAGGCTTCCAAGAGAAACTATGCATCCCCATTCTTTGTTTGAAGGGGGAAAGTGGCTGTCCAGGGAATCTGGAGGCATCAAGAGGCACAGAATCAGCTTTCCTCACAGTTCATTTAAAAAAAAAAAATCCTAAACAGAATTATGCAGTGCAAAGCAATGAATATTTACGAAGACAAAAATCCCGGTGTCTTCATTGGATTTCGCTCCTGGATAAGTATGCAAAGAGCCAAATGATTGCAGGGAAATATTTGGTTAACATTCTGTTCATTAAGAGCTAAAACACATTGTTAATCCCAAGTAGGATACATTCACTGAATCCATGAAACTCACCCATGTATTAACATAACAAATTTAATTCATCCAGTGTATCTATGCTAGTTGAGTCTATTGGCTGGATTTAGCTCTGGATCTGTTTAATTGCTTCAGAGATGAGACATTGCCAAATCTAAGTACCTAGCAATATTGGCACAAATTCTATGAAGTGCTATAGGACAACAGAAGCTCTGCAAAAAAATAAAATAAAAAATAAAATATGGTACTCATTATGCAGCACCATCATGTTCCAGGAATTGCATTACACAGTCCTTCCAAATAAGGGTCAGCTGGCAGTTGCTGGTGGCACAATAGTGCTGTGCTGAGTAATCTTAAGTACTCAAGAAAAGATAAATTGCTCTTAGAGAAGTAGAAAAATGAGGTTAAAAAAGAAATATATGAATGTTCAAATACTTAAAAGCATTAAGTAATAAAATATAACCATGGGAGAGATGATTTCCTGACAGCTAATGTCTCAAAGATGACCTTTTGTCCTCAGCACCAGCTGCAAGGAATTGCATTCTCTTCCAGTCACTAAACTGGGGCAAGCAATGTAAATATTTTAACAGCACAGTTATGTATGTTTCGTCTCAGATCTAAGACTCACAGAGTTAAATGGGATTTACTATCAGGTAAGGGTGCATAAAATTTCATCTTGGGGAAAGTGATATGGGCTAGTATTCTAGTCTTTAACCCTCTTGCTACTCCATTATCTACTGAATTTGTAATTTTAAAATTATATTTATCATTAAATCTTTTGTTGGGCCTTTGCAGACTGCTAGAAATAGTGCAAATTGAGTCCACTTTAAGGGTTAGGGTTAGGGAATCATGGGAACTGTATTTTATTGTGGCACCAGAGCTCTCTTACAGAGAAGGCTCAGTGTCTCAGAAAAAAAAAATTCCCATGATTCCCTAGCACCAACCCTAACCCTTAAAGTGGACTCAATTTGCACTATTTTTGGCAGTCTGCAAAAGCCCGTAGTTACCATATTGCTTTATGGGAAAGGATAAACACAAGAGATTTTCAGAAGCTAGCAAGGTTGGGCCTGATTGGTTCTTGGATCAGATACCACCATGGAATACTGGGGATTTCCAAGGGCCCTTTCACATTACACAGTTATAATATGACTCCACTTCAGCTGCCATGGCTGCATCCTATGGAATCCTGGGATTTGTAGTTTAATGATGCACCAGAGTTCTTTGGCTGAGAATTCTAAATGACTCTTTCTAAACTGTAAAGTTCAGGATGTTGCCATGGAAGTTAAAGTGGAATCATTGTTCTATAATTGTTTATTATGAATGGGCTCCAGTTACTGCTAGGAGAGACTCCTGTCAGAATTACTGGAGGGCTGCTGCCAGTCAGAATTAGCAATACTGAATTAAATGGACCAATGGCCTGATTCAGTATAAAGCATGGGGGGAGGTAGCCAGGGGTATCACTTGGGGATGTGGGGTGTGTGGACTGTACTGGGTGACACCCCAGGGGGTGTGGTGCAGACACCTGGTGGGACTGGTGTGGCTGCTGGGAGAGTGACAAAGAGTGTCGCCTTTCTTTCTCGATTGCTCAGCAGCCATGCCATACCTAAAATGGTCCATGAGGAGCCCTCCTTCAGAGGCTGATGGTGTGGGGTCTGGGTCGGGCACAGCTGCTGGGTAAGCAGCCATGCTAGACCCAAAACAGGCTGCCAGGAAGCTGCAATAGACGGAGTGTCTGTATGCCCATTCCAGCCTCTCCACTGCCGTGTCTCTCTTGGCCGAGGCAGGAAAAGAGTTGAAATCATCAACCCTCTTCTTCTTATGAAATTTAGTATCCCAACAATTTATGGGCAAAACATAATCTGTTTTAGGAGACTGTCAAATTACAGAAGGAACCAGGGCAAGATCTTGGGAATGCTGAAAATGCAGAGTATCTTTTTTTAAAATACTAGGGCTGCAGATTTCTGTACCCCGCTAAAACCCAATACTAATACAGGATGTAGCTGCTCAGACCTTGGGATAGTTTAACCCTTTTACCTAAATTGAGATCAATGTATTGACTTCCTTGGAAGTTGCCTAGAACTAAGCAGTTCAGAGTGACAGCAGTAACTGCTACTTCCTTTCCAGCAATTGTAGCTGGTTAAGCAAAAATATCTCTGTTTCCAAATAGTTCAGGTTACTCTCTCCTCAGAGCCTTGCACTGTAGTTATTTATACAAGGAATTGTTCAGGTATCTTATTACCATTTGTGCTAAAATGGTGCAAGGTTATCCTTCAGACAACAGTGGCATCTGGAACTTTTGTTGTGGTATATTTCATGGGAATGCCTACTAGAGGATACAAAAATGAAGAGCTGAGACACACAGTATCTCTTTGATGTCCTCTGGAAAGTGATATTCTTAATGGTTTTCTTCAATTGTCTTTCCAAAGAAAAACTGTAATCCATTGACAGCAATCAACATTTGCCTTCTAGAAGTAATGTAAGCCTTCCTTCTTTGGGCTACAGTTAATGGGGTTACTTTAACATCAGTAAACACAAACATATTTTATAGGACATATTTTTGGCTGTACATCTAACTACCATAAGCTTAGAGAATACTCAGGTAGGATAGAAAGAAAAATAAATAAGTGGATGTGCCTAAATATTCAAAATTTCTCTTTCATTAAGGAGTAATCAGATTATATTTTTTGAGTCTGTAACTGAGCATCTTGTCACAGTTATACCCTATCAGTTCTATTTCATTCCATTCCTTTTCTGTTACTGTTTTTCCCACTTGTAAGTGAGATCGCTTTTACAGATCTGTTTTGTTGGCATTGGCCTGACACTTTGTCTATCATGTCTTATTGCCCCAGAATGCTGTGTAGGGCAGCTTATTAGCAAAAGAATCCTGATAGTAAAGTACAAGCGACTAGCATCTGTACCCCAATACATCTTCTACAGCAGGGGCCAGCAACCTATGGCCCATGGGCCGGTTAAGGCCCAGGTCCCCGTACTTACCGGTCCAGGCGGATTGCCGCCACCGTGCGTTGCCGCTGCAACGCGTTTTGGCCGCTGTGCGGCTGCGCGCACCACGACCACCATTTTTGATTTCCAAAATGGCAGCCGTGACGCGTTTGTGCATGCACAGGAGTACTGCGCATGCGCAAATGAGTTGCGGCCGCCATTTTGGAAATCAAAATGGTGGCCGCGAGTGGTGGCCGCCATTTTGTTCTCCAAAATGGCGGCCACAACTTGTTTGCGCATGCGCAGTACTCCTGTGCATGCGCAAATGCATCGTGGCCACCATTTTGGAAATTGAAATGGCGGCCGCGACATGCGCGGAGGTGGCTGCACAGCGGCGGCAGTGGCAGTGCGTGCGGGGGGGTCATGCTCGGCGGGGGTGCGCGCACCACCATTCCCCCCCTTGGCCCAGCGGAGGGGAGGACTTCACGGGACCAGCCCCCGGCTCGAAAAGGTTGCCTACCCCTGTTCTACAGTAACCAAGTTACAAAATGTTGCCCTTCTGTGTAAATTTATGAAGAACCTGATAGTAAAATCAGCAACCCAGTCAGGAAACCTGCAGTATAGCCTAAACTAAAGGCCTAAGCAGACTGCCAGAAATAGTGCACATTAAATTGAGGCACTGCCCTGGCTCAGTGCTAGGGAGTCATGGGAATTGTATTTTTTTCTGGGACATTGAGCCTTCTCTGTCAGAGAGCTCTGGTGCCACAATAAATTACAGTTCCCATGATTCCCTAGCACTGAGCCAGGGCAGTGCCTCAAGTAGTATAGGGTGGCACCTCTCGTCAAACTCATAAGCCCCGCCCACTGACAGGTGCCCCGCCCCGGAAGTCCCGCCTTAACCGGAAGTCCCGCCCTCCCCGGATATCCGGCCTCCTGCCGGAAGTCCCGCCCTCCCCGGATATCCGGCCCCCTGCCGGAAGTCCCGCCCTCCCCGGATATCCTGCCTCCTGCCGGAAGTCCCGCCCTAGCTGGAATCTCCGCCTGTAGGTGGGGCATCTGTAGGAGTCATGTGACCCTGAGGGTTTGAAAGAACCAATCGGAGGGTTTTTTTCAGGAACCTTCCTGATTGGCTGGGGCTGTCATGGTGGGTGGGAATGGCCCCGCAGGGGCCATTCCCCCATGCCCTTTCTGTGGGTTGGGCTCCACTTTGTGCAGGAAGTCTTTGGGCAAGCCCGGACATATTCAGAGAAGGCAACATGGAGTCAGCCACTACTACTCCGAGCTCTGTGAGTTTTTCCAGACCCTCTGCAGCAAAAAAAAAAACGGCCTAAAAAGAAGGCATCCTACAAAGAATCTATGAGGCCCCGTAGATTTTCTTTTCCCTCACTAACTCCTGCAGACCCGAAATCCAGTGCTGCTGAGAAAGAGGCTTCAGTGGAGGATTTACCTGTAGTTGGTTTTTCAGCAGACCAAGGCCCCGGGGTTAAAACCAAGTACTCGGTGGAATGGAGTATAGACAACCCTGATAATGATTCTGACCTAGAGTGCGATTGTGGCTGTGATCTGAAAGCGCTTTTCCCGAAGATGGAAAAATCCCTGATTTCTGATCTGGAAGAGATAGATGGCAGTGTGTTTTCTACAACAGACCCTCAGAAGATTGAGAGGGCCGTGGGAGAGCCTGACTCAGCTGGGTCTGCTAACCAGCCACTTCTTGATGCCTTGGTGGACAACTCTGAAATGGCAGATGAGGGTTACGAGAGCTTACCGGTAAGAGGCTTCATATTGAGCAGGGGTTATTTTTAAAAGAGAGACAGAGAGGTGGGGGTGAGCTGTGGGGATAGCTTTATTTTTTAACTAAAAGGTGTTTTAAATGTTTTTGCCAACAGGAGGCGGGTGTGCCTGAAAGTGATGTGAAGAATCTTCAGATCGGAAACTCACAGAATGTAAACATATCATGTATTTCATGTATTTCCATCAAGCCTGAGGAATAGATGCGCTCCATGTTATTTGCAATAAAAATGGCTTGTTCTATACCTGTGTGTTCATATTTACATAAACTGACAAAATGTCAGAACATGAAAAAATCCTAAAGAAAATATATTATGCCCCTGAAGAAGTTGGGAGCTTTGGAGGTGTTTATCCCCTCTTTCTAGAGGCCAAAAAACAGAGCAAAACCATCCGGAAAGGGGATGTTGCTGGATGGCTTTCCAAACAGGACAGTTATACACTACATAGGCCAGCCAGGGTCCATTTTAAAAGAAACAAGACTATTGTATCTAAAGTGGATTCTCAATGGCAGGCTGATTTAGTTGACATGTAGCAATTTTCTAAGTATAACCGGGGTTACAAGTACATTTTAACAGTGATAGATATCTTTTCAAAATATGCCTGGGCTGTGGCTCTGAAGGATAAGTCAGGTAGAGAAGTGTCAAGAGCCTTTAATACTATTTTTACAGAAAGAAAACCTGGAAAGTTACAGACTGATCGTGGCCTCGAGTTCTTAAACAAGCCTGTAAGTAGCCTTTTAAAACAACATGGAGTATATCATTTTGTCACCAATAATGAAGTTAAGGCTGGGGTTGTGGAGCGGTTTAATAGAACTTTAAAAACAAAAATGTGGAGGTATTTCACAGCTAATAATACCTTCACCTATATTGATGCCCTCCCGTTGTTTATAAAAAGTTATAATCATAGTTTTCACCGTACTATCAAAGCAAGGCCTGTTGATGTCAATGAGTCCAATGATCTAGTAGTATGGAAAACAGTTTATGGGTCCCCTGTCAAAAGAAAAGAGGAAGCGCCGATGCTCAGAAAAGGAGACCATGTGAGGATTTCTAAAAGCAAGGGAGTATTTGCTAAGGGCTATGAACAGAATTTTACCACAGAGATATTCATTGTGGACCAGGTTATAAAAAAAGCAGATAGGCCGGTGTTTCTGCTGAAAGATTATGATGGTGAGGCTGTGGTTGGCAGCTTTTATCCTGAAGAATTACAAAAGATTATCACTGCCGAGGACCAGGTGTACAGGATTGAAAAAATTCTAGCTACAAAAGGGCAGGGTAGAAATAAGCAATACCTAGTGAAATGGCTAGGATGGCCAAGCAAGTTCAACAGTTGGGTTCATGCTACCGAGGTTGGCAAACCTCTGTAGTAACAGCTTGTGAAGAGTTGGAAAAATGGGGGATGGCAGCTTTTATGCTCTACTTCCAAGTAATGCCTGTGCAGATGTTTTTCCAGAGAACACAATCTCAAGTTTTACTATCTCTGTAGCAAGACCTCTGGAGCTTCCTGGGGAGTGGGAAGTGGGACTAGCTGAGATACAGTACCCTCATAGTTGGAACACTGTAAGAGCAGATGTGCGGTTTGAAATTGCAAATGGAAAAAGGACGTGGCGTTACCTTCTACAACGTGGCTATTATTCAAATATCCCCGAACTGCTGGAATACATGAACAACCTTATAAAAACACAGGATGACCCCCCAGAAGTGGTTCTGCGGTATGACCAAGTGTCCAGAAAAGTTAGGCTTGAACCAGGTGGTGCATACACACTTATGGTTGGTGCAGAATTATCCTACATGTTAGGACTGTTTCCCAACCATCATGTCAAAATCCTGCCTTTTGCAGCAGACATTACTGGGGGTTTTACCAGTTTATATGTTTACACAGATATTGTGGAGCATCAGATAGTTGGGGACGTCTATGTGCCTTTGCTACGCTGTGTGCCTGTGCAAGGACAGAATAATGAACATGTCAATATTTGTTATGACAAGCCTCACTACATTCCTGTAAGCAAACACCATATTGACACCATCACTGTTGAGATAAAGACAGATCAGAACCAAAAAGTCCCATTTCGTTTTGGAAAGGTGGTTGTGAAGCTTCACTTCCGGCCCCGGAGAACCCTGCTTCTTTAAAATGGTGATCTTAAAACCATATGGGGACCCTGCCCTTTACAGAAATTATTACAGAAGCCAAGCTGGAAATGGCCTTCCTGGGTATCAGGGTGTCCCCCAAATGTACGGTGCAGGGCTTGGTGGGATTTTCAGAGGCCTTTTTCGAAAAGCTGTTCCGCTTTTAAGAAGAGGCCTGGACATTATTAAACCTCATGCAAAAACAGCTATTCGTAATATTGCCAAAGATGTAGCTGGCAAGATGACTGAAGCAGTTCTAAATAGAGTGACACCCCCAAATCTGCAAGAAGGATCAGGTCTGATGTACATTAAGAGAAGGAAGGGGTTAAAAAGGAAAGCATCACAGGTGAGGCTGAAAGGACCTCCCCACCCCCTTAAAAGAAAAGCCCCACAAGAAAAGAAAACTCAGAAGCGGAGAGCTGTGCGAAAGCGACAGAGGGTTCTGTCTAAGAAGGACATCTTTTAAACCAGCATCATGGCCTTTATCCACTGTGGCTCTGAAGAGTGCACTAAATCTGAATTGGATTTATTCCACATTGGACCTACCCAGACCAGTATTGAGAGAAGTGTGTTTATTGAGGTTCCTCCACTGACGGCTCTTACAGAATCTGCCCCCCTTGACTTTTTCATCGCCGGGAATGGTGAGGACTACATGGATTTGAACAATACGCTCCTCTATTTGGCTTGTAAAATAGTGAATGAAAACGGGTCAAACCTTGCAAGAGATGCTAAGGTAGGACTGGTGAATTATCCAATAGCCTCCATTTTCAGTCAACTTGATATTACTCTAGGAGACAGACTCATCAGCCAGAGTAATAACTGTTACCCTTACAGAGCCTTCATTGAATCTGTGCTAAACTACAGCAATGACACTCTAGCAACTCAATTTTCTGCAGGGCTGTTTTATAAAGATACAGCTGGAGAACATGAATCGGCTGAATTGGATGGGGATAATGACGGATTTGTTAAAAGAGCCGCACTGACTGCTGTAAGTAGAAAGATAGACTTGTTGGGCCATCTCCATGCTGACCTGTTTTTTCAAGAAAAGCTTTTGCTAAATGGTGTTGATGTGAAAATTAAGCTTACTCGCAACAAAGATGCTTTCTGCTTAATGAGTGATGCTGCAGACCGACAATACAAACTACAAATTTTATCAGCCTCCCTTTTTGTGAAAAAGGTGAGGGTGTCCCCTGGTGTACGCCTGGGACATGCCGAGGGACTGTTGACTGCCAATGCCAAATATCCTGTGGATCGTGTGAGTATGAAGGTATTCAGCATCCCAAGAGGCAGCCGTGTGTCTAATCAGGAGAACCTGTTTCTGGGGCAGTTACCTAAACAGGTTGTTATAGGCCTGATTGACAATGATGCTTTTAGTGGTGTTTACAACAAAAACCCCTTTAACTTTAAGCATTATGATATTAATTTTGCGGCCCTTTACCTGGATGGAGAACAGAATCCTATGAAACCATTTCAGCCCAATTTTGAAGAGGAAAATTGTGTGCGAGAGTATATGAGTCTGGTACAGACTGCTGGCAAGCATATGAAAGACAGGTCTCTTTTAATTAACCGCGAGGAATATGCAAGAGGTTACACACTCTTTGCATTTGACCTGACTCCAGATCAAGAAGGTGGTGACCACTACTCTTTGATTAAAACTGGAAACCTGAGGGCAGAGCTGCGTTTTGCCAGGCCCCTGCCAACTACTGTCAATATGGTTGTTTATGGAGTTTTTGACAATGTGATAGAAATAAATCACCGAAGAAATGTCTTGTTTGATTATATGTAACATGGATAGCCTGCAGTTAACCCGCATACTGACTTCCAACCCTTATACTCGGAAGAGTTTCTTTGGAGTCTTCCCCTGTGACATGCTCCCCAGAAAGAAGTTGCTGCAAAGACCCCTTGGCCTGATCATAAACACCCACCCTCACAACCTTCCAGGAGAACACTGGCTTGCTATATATTTGACAGAGGAAAAGACTGGTGAATTTTTTGACTCCTATGGCCACCCTCCAGACCACCCCCTGTTTCCTAAAACCATTATGAATTTTTTAAGAAAAAATTGCTACAAAACTGTGTATCAGGGCCGAGCAGTACAAGCCTCAGATTCTGTGGTTTGTGGATACCACTGTGTGTTTTTTCTACAACAGCGCTGTAAGGGGCTGACATTTAAAAGTATTCAAGATCTATATTCTCCCATTTTGGAAAAAAATGATGAGATGGTTGTACAGTTTGTGAAAAAGAAAAAGAACATGTCTGGACTTGTCGCAGACATCTTCCAGACTACTCAAGGTTGTATATCCTGTAATGAGTTTCACAACCGTATTTCCTAATAAACACACGCCCCCCTCAGTGGGCTTTGTAAAAACATAATTTGTGTCCTGGTTTTATTTTATTTTTGTTTTTAAAAAAACACCCGCAGGCTATCAATTAGTTAAAAAAGAAGACTTTTATTTTTTCTGACAGTAGCTGTGCTAAAAAGTGAGCCAGGTACAGGCAGCCTGGCGCCGCTTTTTAGAAGACCCATATGACAATACAGGCGTTACTGGTAAAGAATCTTCATTGTTCTTTAAACGGTCCAAAAGTTCTCTATTGGCAGTATTACCCACCACAGAGGTTGGAGCATTTATTTCAGCCAAGGCCCTCAAAAAAATATCCCATCCTTTGGGGTGGCGTTTGGTTGGTAAAGCATGAGTTTGTATTATGCTTTTCACTAAGTCCAATATATTAGATCCGGTTATAGATTCTCCTTTATACACAAAGGTCCCCTTGTCATCCCACGAAGAAACATTTTTGTTTTGACTCATTTTGTTTAGTAACAACCTTGCATTATTTTTGTACCTAGCAGGCAGGCTGTCCAACACTTCTTGAAACATGTCACCTGGGGAGTTCACCACAACTTCTTCAGAATGAGGTTCGGGTAGAAACAGATTTAAATTTTGTTTCTCTGCCTCCTTCTGTTTTACATGAGTTAGATATTTTTGGAGCAAAGCATCATAACGCCGGGCTTTTTCATATTCAGTTAAGTCAGTCCTGCGTAGAATTGCCTGCATTTCAGTATCTAAGGAAGAGATTGCAGTAGTTCTGATGTTTTCATCTTTAGAAGCTGGGTCCTTTAATTGGTCTAGCTGGTGACTGGGGACCAAATACATTTTTTCAGCATATTCCATCACTGTTTAGTTAAAAGGCCTGTTATTAGAGGAACTGCAAAACTTAGCAGTGGCCCCAAAAAGCCCCCAGACTGCTTCACAAGGTACTTCTTTTTTCTCAGGGGCAATTTACTGTTACCCAGAGTTTTAATAAGGGTGCGCCTTTTTCTTAATATACGCACCTGTTGGGGGGATAAAGGGATATTACCTTTTAAAGTATTGAGGGCTATTTCTGAAATGGCTGCAACAAGGTCATCTGAAGCTGAACACAAAATGTCCTTTCTTTGACAAGGTGGCACTGTAATAAGCAGTTTTAAGAGTGCCAGGTTTCTCTTTACACGATTGGACATGTTGCCCCCGGAGAAGCAGGCTGCAACAGATGGCCGTGTTGTTAAAATCGGGCCCTTTTGTGACTGGAATGGCTTTTCTTCATTATATATACTACAGGCCAGTCTGGAGGGAAAAGGCCAGTTCTTAGCCTGTAAGAATCAGGGGTGTTAGCATTCAGATCCAGCACTAAATACCCATGAGGTTTGCTTGTAGCATCAGCAAAGGCCTCCATGAAAAAATTGACATTTCCTGGATACATCTGCCGGGCCAAAGTAGCAATTTGCAATTTGTCCCGAGGGTTTTTAAAGAGCACCATATATTTAGCATTAAGGCTGATAGTCCTGCTACTTTTTCCTTTGCAAAAAATATTTTGTGTAATGAAAAATACACTCAGATTTCTATGATGTACAAATTGGGTGAAAACTCTTTCAAGAGCTCTATTTTCAGAACCATAAACCATCAAATCATCTATAACCAAAAGATTTACTTTATTGGGGGGTAACAGCTCATCATCATCAAATTTTTCAGGCAGGCCCTGTACAAACTGAATGGGGTATTTACATTGAAGTTCTTTGTACAAACGTTGCCAACAACTGTAACACCAGACAATATTCTGAGGCATTTCTGAGAACATAGTACCAGCATTATCCAACATATTTTTTATAAAAAAGGTCTTCCCACAGCCACTAGGCCCAGCGAGAATAGCTGAGAATGGGTGCTGCCAGCGTGTTTCTATTTTAGTATCCATAAGGGAGAGTCCTAAATCCTTCGGTGATAACCCTTTTATCAAAAACAACTTTTTGTGTTTTTTTCAGAGTTTTAGTGTGAAGTGTCCAATCCTGCTTATTTCTTACAATACCTGGCTGCTGTACCACAATTTCACGAGGCGTGGAGCCTTCCTTGTCTGAGACGTAGGAGAATACCAGGTCTTTGAGACTGTCAAAATTAATTTTTTCACAGTTAGCACTGTTCAGTGTAATCCCCTTGACCTTCATGCATGCTGTACCATTAGACAGCTTATACCCGTATGTTTTAGGACCTGCTGACACAAACTCTGTAATGGTCTGATCTGCGGGAACCTCACTTGTGAGATCCCCGAGATAATCTCCGAGGGGAGGGTCCCAGTCTCCCTCCTGACTCACAAATATGACACTATCTGTGTCATGGTACAAAACACGCCTCCCAAGCCTGTCTAATAATTTATATAATTCCAAACGAGCAAAAGCCGTTGTAAAACAGGCGATAAATTCATTTTTTCTACCTGAGGTTGTCACCCTGCCATCAGAATATTTCCAGGACACACAGACAGCCTCATCATCAAGAAATTCAAACATTGAAACCTTGTAAGCATCAGAAAACACAAGCTGAAAGAATTCATCTGGATCTCTCAACACCTGAGTGTGAGGGAGGTTTGTTCTCTGCCCAAACTTTCCCCACAAAGAATTTAAAAACAGTTTGGCAATCTGACGCTTTGCAGGGTTCACAATGACCTGGTCTTTGCGCAAAAGCACCCCCTCCCTCACATGGTAATCCTTTATATATTTATCTTTATCTTCATCGGTAACACACCAATGAGGATAGCCTGAAGCTTCCTGCTTCTGCCGTAGGTGCATCTCAATGTATTTTGAAAACAGGCCAGAAGACCTGTGTGCAAAGTGCCACACCTCATAGATTTCTGCAATCCTGTACCCCTTCTCTACAGCCACATTTAATTCAACAGAACACCATGTACCCAGAAAAGCTCTTTCTTCATCTGAATGCTTGCATGGGCTCAACTGCCGTGCTTCAGCACAGGTTGAACACAGCACAAACATAAGTTTTCCAGAGATCCTGGAAGGCAAAACTGGAAAATAGAGATTTCTGGGGGGAATAACTTTTGCCTTCACTATGCCAAAGTAGTTTGTGACAGGTTCAAAATCCTTATAAATGATTTCAGGATGCCCCAGAGGGTATTCTTTGGTTTTGTTAACATAAGGGTACAGGCTGGTGAAATCAAAGTATTTCACTGTCTCCCCACTTTTAGGTTTAAAGTAGAGACAGATGGCATTTGTGCGCCCCCCAAAGAGAGCATCTCTGGGGTTTAGGGGTTCTGGAAAGCGGGGTGAAGCAAGAAACGTTTGGAGTTGCAAATCTGTTTTTACCAGATTCCGCCATTCATGTTCCCAAAGGGATCTCACTTCATAACCCAGGCTTTGGAGTTCTGCTGATTTTTTCTGTGTGGCATTGTAAAGAAATTCATAAGATTTCCCCACCACAGGGTTTTTCTCCTCTGGAGGATAACATAGGACACAGCCATTATAAAAGCAACCATTAAATTGAAAGGCTATTTTCTTATTACCTGCGGTTGCATGACCATCAAGAAAATAATTGCCAACTTTAACCTCTCCACCATTTAAGGCATGTTGGATCTCAAGCTTTTCCTTATGCTCAATATACATAAGCCATTGAATAGAGGGCGTTGAGAACCTTTTAAACTGATTGTGGTAATTGACAAAGCTTGGAATTGCAATGCTGTCTTTCTGCAGAAACTTAAATCTGTACATGGCAAGAGAGACACTTGCAAGGGTGGGGAATTGCAGGGGGTCTATAGCAAACCACTTTTCAAATTCTTTCTTCCCTTTCTTCACAACCCTCTTTTCCTTTGTCAGTTCTACAATCTCATGCCTGTACTTGGTACAGGCCTCTAATAAAATTTCAACATCCTTTTTGCAGTAAAACACGAGCTCTTTCTGCATGTCAAAGATTTTATCCTGATTCTCTGCATACCAGGCTAAAAAGACCTCCTTTTCACCAGGCATCATATATTTTACACCAAAGTCCTCAGCTGGGGGCATTGGATCTACATAATCCCAATGCTCAGGCGTGTTAAAGTAATGTGGAAAAAAACCCTTATGGCTCTCAAATCCTAGAGCTTTTGGTAATTTAGAGAGGGCCATGGGGAGGTGGCTCAGGGAGTCAATAAATTTTATATCCAACTTTTCCACTGTAACAGAAATCAGTTTTCCACCCTGAGCAATAATTTTTACATCCAGTTTTTCTTTCACTAGCTGATTCAGCACCAAGTAACAATCATAACCCTTAGAATTATGTGCCAAGAATGTGCACCCAGAAAACTGGACATCTATAAATGTTGTAATAAAGTCAGATAAACATGTCTCCCCCTTAAATTCCCAACTTTTCCCGGCAAGGGGCCACTCATAATCTTCCTCATCATCCTCATCACTGTCACACTGCTTTTTAGCACCTCTCTTGTACCTCCGCTTTCTTTTGTTGCCATTTTTAAAGCACTCTACAGTTTCCCCCGGAAAGGCTTTTACAAAGCAGTAATTAGGGACATGTACACCGGTCACTTGGTGACATTCAAAATCATAAAATAAATATTGCACAGAAACTTCAGGGTCATTTAGGGGTTGCATGAAGCATTTATGCTCATCATCTTTTGTGATGAAACCCCAACAAACTGTGCATTGCCTGCCTTTACACTTTTCCTCATCGTGGTCACCTTTCTGGTAATGTGAGCATTTAAAACAATAGTATCTATCTTCACATCTTACCTTTCTCTCTGATGCCAGTTGCCTGTGTATTTTTAAACACTCTTTAGACCTACAACTCAGCTTACAGTTAAAACACCTGCCCAGCTGATCTACTACCTCAGCACAATCTTTTCTCAAACACATCCTACAGAAAAATAAACAGTCATGATTGTTATGATTATAGAGGGTGTGACAAAATATGCAATAGTTTCGCATACCAAAAAGAGCTTTTACATTAAGTACCCCATAGAAATGTTCATCATGCAGGAGCAGAGTGTATTTTTTGGGATATTGAGGGCCCAGGGTTTTAAAAAGACTCCATCCCTTCTTAGAGTAATGTGCCACATGAATGTTGACTTTCAAGTGGCTTTCAACACATGAAATATCGCTTAATGTCACTTTTTTCTGATCAGACCAGCCAAGCTCCTTATACAGTTGCCTGGCTGCTGTCAGCAGCTGGGCGTCTCTGGGAATCTTTTCACTCATAACCGCAATCAAGCCACCTCCAAAACAGAGGTTAGTGCCTGTATAATTTAAATCAACCAAATGTTTTCTTTTTTTGGCTACTATTTCACTAGAGGGGATGGAGCCTAGCGATCTATGCCCACCACCCGACCGAGGTTTAACAATTGTAATTATAAGACGAAAATCAGAATGTGCACAGATCTCCATGTTGCTTTGCAACAGGTTACTCATTTGTGACAGAAAATCCTCTGCATTTAAAAGATCCTTACTTTTTTTAACAGAATACAGAGGATTTCTTAGGCCATCAGCTTGCAATCTGATCTGAACACAATCTTCAGGGCTAATTCGCTGATTAAGATCATCTAGAATGTTCTGTATTGCATTGTATAATGCATTTATAGCTTGTGTGTATGAGGTTACATGTTCTAAATTTCTAAAACGGAATTCCTCTCCAATACGAATTGAACGGTACAACCTGTGGGTCCATTGCCATGAGCGTACACGCTCTGCATACACAGCAGGTGGGCCCTCATCATCTGGGGAGTGTGGAATGCTTGCATGTAGGGGTTGGCTCTCATCCCTGGATGAGTCAGAAACTTCCAAAGCGTTCTGAGATCCTATACTGGAACAAGAGGGTTGGTTATTATCAGGACCAGAACCTTCTGAGTTTTGGAGCTCAGCCCTGGGTGAGTCAGAGGGCCGGGCTCTCTGAGGTTCTGTACTGAGAGAAGAGGCGCCATTATCAGCATTATGGTTAGAGTCTGAGGTTTTTACCAGCCTCCTCAATTTCAGACCCCCTTTACATTTTCTATTATTTTTCTGAGTGTGGAGTACTTTTTTTGACCTATTAATCAGCTTGGTTACCCTCCTTCTCCAATACTGTTCACCCCTGCTAGGCTTTGGCCAGTACCCTGCCACCCTGCCACATTTACCCTCCCGGCCTTTTTTGACTCTTGGTTGAGGTTTGCCTCTCCCTATCTGCTGATATTCAACGTTCATGATATACCGACTATAGCTTTTAATACTTTCATAAAAAGCATCAATATGCGCTTGTGTAACAGGATTGTCCCACATATAATTAAGATGGGCTTCGTAGCCTTTAGCACGCCGAAGGATCTCACACCCCTTGACGACCATCTTCTGCATTTCCTCAAAGCATGCCGATAATGTTGTGGCTTTCTTCCTCCGGGCTTCAAAGCGCTGATACAGGTTACCGGCTTGCTCATTCTTTTGCTTCTTAGAAGCAGGCGTTGTAGCATCTTGAGGTTCTTCCCTGTTACGTTTCATAGATTTGTCTAAAACCAAACCAAACAAAAATATTAGAGCTCACACCCCCACCCTTCCTTCTTCCTTTCTCTCTCTCTCTCTCTCTCTCACACACACACACACAATATACCTCCACTTTTAGATGCTGGCACTGGGCTTTCAGATGCTTCAGGGTCTTCATAGCTGTTTTCAGCAAAAATCAGCTCTGTAAAGACCAAACACTCATTTCAGAAAGAACAAACCCCCAAATAACAATACTAATGTTGTTAACCACACCTCCAAAATGTTTGCCCCACAAAACAGTTTCTTAAGCACAGATTTTACCTAATTCCTCATTTGAAGGCTGCCCCAGGGTTTGTGTTTGTGTTTTAGCCATGCCTTTTGTGTTCTGGGCTGTCACCTCTGAAGGACTGTTTTGAACTTGTTTATTCATTATTTGCAGTGATCTGAGGTACCAGATAGGAATCTAGGGGTGAAAAGAAGATTAGCTCAAGCCTATGTAAAGCTTACAACAACATGTTGAGACATGCCCAGATAGACCCCCCTCCCCCTCCCCTCCCCTGAAACCAGTATAGAACACCCTGCAGAATTATACTGCTGAGGCAGTTCTGGGGCTTTCTGCTTCTGACAAGAGATGGAGAAGCAGACATTCAGCATTGTTCATGTTTACTTAAATCTAGTATGTGGGCAAATTCCAAATGAACAACTAGATGAGAAAATATACTTCACTTTACAAAAAATTGCCAATTCAACTCAGAAACACCTGGAAGAAAAGTTGGAACCCCTAATAACGGCTTTGGACATCCCAAATATTTCTCGTGCTTGTGAAATAATTCAGCTAGTGATACAGTCCCAATTTTCTGATGGAAAAACCAACTGGGGAAGAATTGTAGTGGTCCTCTTATTTGGGGGCGTTATTGCTAAAAAGCTGAAAAACAATGGTATGTCTCTCACAGATACCAATGTGCAGCAACTTACTGATTGCATTGCAGGCTATTTGGTAATGGAGAAACACATCTGGATGAAGGAAAATGGCAGCTGGGTAAGAATGCCAGGTTTTAAAGATATATTATTTTGGCATCCCTGTGGAACCAGGGGCCAAATAAGAAAAATGTGTTGGCTTAGCTAACAGTTTTTTCTTTTCATTATTTCAGGAAAATGGATTAATAATGAAGCATGAAGTTATACCCAGAAATATGAGAACAGGATTTATGAACAGCCTGAAATATTTCTTATATCTAAAATGGTTGTTATTTCCAGCATAAAACCCTAGTATGATGATTTCCTATAACAAGGCTATTCGTTAAATAAAATCTTTTGAAAATACCTAGTAGCCATCAATTCCTAACAGCAACACACACAGAGAGAAATGCTCAAAGCAATGTTAGTTTAAAAAAAGAATAAAAATTAAAAATAAATTCAGCGTTATTTAACAAAAAACAAAAAGAGAACTTTTAAAGCAGGCAAAAGAACTTTTAAAGCAGGCAACTCTTGAACACACCCAGTTAACACCTTGAAAGCATGCTGCCTAATCCCATCAGGTCTCCCCCACAAAGTCTCCACAAAGCATAGAAAAATAAAAAGGATTTTAAAGCAATTTAAATCTTTGTTTTGAAAAAAACTAAAAAGAGAGCTTTTTAAAAACATAATATATTCTACTTTTTTTAAAAAAAAGCATGCCCAAGCTCATGGTCATAAATGGAAACATTTAGCAGATGTTTAAAAACATCTTTCTTAACCCCCCCCCCCTTTCAATTCTACCCCCTGGAAGCATAGAAAAGTAAAAAGGATTTTAAAACAATTAAAAATCTTGTTTTGAAAAGACTAAAAAGAGAATTTGCTCTATAAGTTTGGTGTCCTGTACCCCTTCTCTTGTTTCACCACATGTAAACTTTGTTTTTAACAGCACTACAGCATAGCAATTAAAAACATTTAACAGGAAAACAAAGGCTAATGCCAACCCCCAAATTTTACATAAAGGGCATGGAAAAATGTTTTTCCACCAAAATTAATTGACTTTGTATCAAATATTTATTCTATACTGGGGGTAAAGGCCAACACCAATCCATTTTGAATAAGGGTTCAAAAGGGGGAAGAAACATATTTATAAAGGCATTCTTTTGAAAAACAGTGCTATGGAACATACAAAAACAAAACAAAAACAAAAAAAAACCTTACCAAGAGCCAGTCTCACAGGTAGCCGGACCCAACAGGAAGCAAAAGGAAAGATCCCCTTCTCTGCAGAACTTTTAAACACTAGGTAACCAGTCTGTGATTGGCTCTTGAGACTTGTGCCCCACCTACTCCTAAGAAAAAGATGGAAGTTTGGGTATATGCCCCCCGCCCCAAGGTGGAGCTTAGTAAGTTGGGTCTATGTCCCCTGCCCCAAGGCTGTCCTTAGTAGGTTGGGTCTATCCCCCAACTCCACCCCCAAAAGACATGCTGGCAGCTTAGCCATGTGGCAACCCCCCTTTTTAAAAATGGCTTTTGCAGAGGACACACCAGGTAAATATAGGGGGCTGTTTAAAAACACCAATCATGCTTTTTATTGCTGTGTTTTAGGAATGTTGTAAAGATTTCCAACCCTCTACCTTATTTAAGAGCCATTCTCATTTCTGTTTTTAGATTCATGTGGTATGTGTGGATATGGGTAGGGGACCGTATGAAATATATTTCTCTCTATACTGTTTAACTGTAGAATCTCTTCTTTGTTTTATTTCTGATTTTTAGGCTAAGGAGGATCAGGGTGTTTGGAGGTTTCTATGTGAAGCCCTACTCTCCAACCTCTTCACTGTTTAATTTAAAGAGTCAACCCCTCAGCCAAACCCCTCCATTTTGTGCCCCATCTACCTCCAAGCCGCATGTTTTCTAAGGAACTTAAGTGGTGCATGAATGATGGTACCATCATTTAAATACTCATTGGGCCTCATCTCTGCAGCAGGCACTTTTTTTTGAAAAGAAAATCACAAACATCATTTTAAATAGACCCTTTTTTATTTTACAAACTTTTTTTTAAAAAAAAGTCTCAAATCAGTCACCGGTTTAACACATATAAGTTTACTGTTCAGAGGGCCTGTTAAAAGTTGTCAGAAATGCTTTGTAAGACCTATTTTTAATCACTTTAAACACATGCTCCAAAAAAGGCTTATCACGTGGTTTTAAAATCTTATTTAATTCTTTCAGTGAATTTCTAGCTCTCTCTACCTTAGTTACAATTTTTAAGATCTGGTCTACTGTTTCCTTTGTTATCAACAGAAAGTTGAAACTGTAAGCTACAAGGAGACATATGTGCAGAACACTTTTAAAACTTATTTGCCCACATAGCCGGCTTAATTTTCTACAAAGATAACGTTTTGTCCACAGAATGCAGTCATGTGAATTTTGGGCAGGGGCCTGGATTACACAACCAACACAGGATTCATATCTATCTTGTTCAAAACATTGTGTGATAATTCCATAACACACCGCTCTGGCTAAACTGGACATTAAAACTTTCAGTTCTCTGGGAGAAAAATTTGATGATCCGTTTCCAACTTCTAAACCCAGAATTTCAGCCATGACCACATGGCTTGGTTGAGTTGTAGCCATATCAACAGATTCCTAAAGAACAATCAAACAAAGAAACACATTTTAAAAGGTTTCATTTGAAATGCCCTTTTTAAAACCCCATTTACTGCCAAAACACACTTCTAAAAGATGACTTACTGGTATATCCACACGGCCTATGTTTGCAAGTTTCCACAGAGCTGTAGGTAAAGGGCTGCCTCCACATGCTTCAGCACACTTTTCTGTTTCTGCAGAACCACTACTGCCCCCGGGTTGCTAAAATATAAAGAAAAATGATTTGTTTTTTAAGGAGGGGGTTGACTTTGCAAAGCTGGGCAAACCCCTTCAAAACAAACAAACAAAAAAGCCAGATTTTACCTGCATTACAGGGGGTTCTGCTGAAATAGTGTCCACCATGCGGTTCCACGCTTTGGAAATCTCACCAGCCTCCTCCTTAGCCAGTTCAGCATAGGTAGAGAGCCCATCATCTGAACTACTACTGATATAACGCCTTCTCCTTTTTGGATCCACATTTCCTGTTTGAGTTTCTTGCTCTGCAGGGTTTGCAGAAGTACTATGGGCCTCCATGTTGCCTTCTCTGAATATGTCCGGGCTTGCCCAAAGACTTCCTGCACAAAGTGGAGCCCAACCCACAGAAAGGGCATGGGGGAATGGCCCCTGCGGGGCCATTCCCACCCACCATGACAGCCCCAGCCAATCAGGAAGGTTCCTGAAAAAAACCCTCCGATTGGCTCTTTCAAACCCTCAGGGTCACATGACTCCTACAGATGCCCCACCTACAGGCGGAGATTCCAGCTAGGGCGGGACTTCCGGCAGGAGGCAGGATATCCGGGGAGGGCGGGACTTCCGGCAGGGGGCCGGATATCCGGGGAGGGCGGGACTTCCGGCAGGAGGCCGGATATCCGGGGAGGGCGGGACTTCCGGTTAAGGCGGGACTTCCGGGGCGGGGCACCTGTCAGTGGGCGGGGCTTATGAGTTTGACGAGAGGTGCCACCCTATACTACTGCCTCAATTTAATGTGCACTATTTCTGGCAGTCTGCTTAGGCCCTATGTCTCCCTTACACGCCTAATTTGAAATATTTATTTATTATTTATTAAAATATTTATATCCCATCCTTTATCTGAAAAGGCTTACAATAAAATCAACTTAAATCAAGAAACAATTACAAAAGTTAATATATTAGAAATATATTAAATAGTTTTTCAGTTTAAAAACAAACAATTTAAAACCAGTTAAAACATTCTTGAATTATATCCTCTTATACTGAGGCACCCACAGCTTCCTAGTATGATAAAGCATCACCAGGTTATGCATTTTGTTCTAGAACTGCCACATTAAATTGCCCCTTATAAATGGTTGCTGATAAGCTTCAGGCTGTCTTGAACTAGTTTTCTAAATCCATTTCAGTCTGGCTTCAGGCCTGGATTTGAAACAGAAACTGCCTTGCACAGAAGCTTCTTGTGCAAAGATATAATCCATCACAATTGTGCTACCAGAGATTTTTCACTCTGCTAGTATTAAATTGGATTTAGCCCTTGATAGTATAGCATTTTGTTGTTGTTTTTTTTAAAAAAAACAACAACACTGTTTATTGTTTTAAATAAGCAAATTCTTCAGGTTGATATGAGTCTGCATTGAGATCTGAATTATCCAGCTAACAATGATCAATGTGTGATTTTAGTTGTATAGTTTGTTTGACCTTTGCTTCACATTACTAAAAGTGTACTAACTTTCAAGCATATGAATTAAATGTGGCATTTCTGCTGCATAAGCCAGTATGTATGAGCTTAATCAGAATGCAAAGTCACTGACTGGAGACAGCTTGACTCAAAACTGATCAACTCTATATGCAAAGATATTTCACATATCCCTTTAAAAACTAATTCTCCATCCAACTATAGGTTATGCAAGTAGGGCATGGGAAGATTTAAGCAAAGCTGTGCTACTAAAATACCAGTAATAAAGATAAATAAAAATATTAGACTGTGGGATAATTATGGTGTTGCAGCCACATTTTCAGGAGGTAGTGGTGTAATGTCTTGAGTGTTGGACTCAGGGGGCGATCTTGGATTAATCACAGGAGACTATCACAGTCGGTTATATATCGGCTTACCTGAGCCAGCTTAAAATTAGAGGTGGGCAGCATCCTGATAGTATCAGACACATTTAGCCACTGAAATCACTGCCCGGCTGCAGCCCGGCTCCATTGCTACCCCAATGGATGCTCCTCGTGCCTCTTTTCAAAGCCAGGAGTTTTCCAGCTTGGAAAAATGGCCACCGGAGCACCCCTTGGACCGCCGATGGAGCCGGGCTGCAGCCGGGCGGTGATTTTGGCAGCTAAATGCATCTGATACTATGAGGATGCTGCCCGCTTCTAATTGTAAGCCGTCTCAGGTAAGCCAGTTTATAACCGAGTGCGATAATCTTCATACACTCTCAGCCCCAGAAAGCCCAATGCTAGGTTTAAGTCAGAAAGGACTTAAAAGCACACAGTAACAACAGACAACATTGCCTGCTACAATCAGTATCCTACCTAGTAATCAGCAGGGCTGAATTGTGCAAAATTGCACATGAAGAGTTCCATATTAATTGTGTTATGCAACCCTTGTTTTGAATGATAATGTTATACTACTGAAGCAAGACACTGAATGTGTGAATGAATGTACAACCAGATGTGTACAGTATGCACACCCATATACAATGTGCATAACTGGTTGCTCATTAATGCACAATGCACTATGGCATTGCATGTGCACAGCATGTGCCGTTCTGATTCTTCAGCCTTGAATAGAACCTGGAACAAAAATGTCCAGCTACTTCTGTAGGGGAACTTAAGGCACGTGTAAATGACCAACAAGATTCTGGTACTCACTTTTTTTTTACTTTTTAAAATATTTTCTTTCATTAAAAAAATAAAACACAGAGAAATAAAATACACAAGAAAAACAAGAAAAATATCAAATAAAAGTGCAGTTGGAATTACAACTATTACTGCTATTATTACTAGAAGGATCCTACTTTTCCACAAAGGCTTGTACAAAGTGTAATAATACAACAACAGAAGTATCTATCAAAGCATTAGTAGGCAGTCAAGAACCAGTACACTACCAACACATGTATAATGCCTTGAAGATCAAAGCTGCATCTGGGAAGACATGTATGAAGGAGTTCAAAAGTCTTGAGGAAGGATGCACATGTGGGATGTGGGAGAAATAGTGTGACATAGGGCTCTGCAGACACAACCAAAGAATGAGAAGCAGAGCATGATGGGAAGGACCCATATTTTCCTTAGAACCATGCCTTCAATCTGTCTTTATCAATATAATTAAATTCATCCATAGTAAACTGTATATACTCTGACAGAGAAGTACTTTGGGTAAGGCAGAAAACGACAGAAGGAATCTACTTTTGCCAACTCAATCCCTTTGGTTGTATTATTGGACATGAAAGAAGATAGACTCAGGCAGAAATCTAAAACCTTTTCTGCAGTGACCTTGTTTGAGCAAATTCTATTCCTGTCTTCTACTTTTCATTCTAGTCTGAACTGTCATTCTTCACTGTATGTTTTTCTGGCATGTACAATTTCTAATTCTTAGAAAACACTTTTGCACTTAGCTTTGCTACATGACAGTCCTGAATTTCTAGGAGCCAGGACAGGCAGGATGCCCATTAGCCCCCAAAGATGGCTGGTGGCTCACCCCCCCCCTTTTTTTTTAATGAAGAGCCATATGAAGATGAACCCCAGATTCTAAAAAGTGAGATGGAGGCTGCAATAAGAGAAATGGTAAAAAACAAATCACCAAGTACAAATGATATTCCATTGAACTGCTGCAATCCACATTGACAGAGTCGATTCTACATGCTAACCAACATATGTCAACAGATACGGAAAACAAAATGATGGTCAACAGATTGGAAACAATAAATGTACATCCCCATCCACAAAAAAGGAGACTCAAAAGACTGCAGCAACTATGGGACCATAGTACTAATCACCCACACAAGCAAAATTATGCTCAAAATTCTGCAGCCATACATGGAAAGAGAAATCCCAGAGGTCCAAGAGGGCTTCAGGAAACCAGAGGCACTAGGGACCACACTGCAAATATACAAATGGCTAATGGAGCATACCAGGCAATTCCAAAAATAAATACATAAATAAATAAATAATTCAGCATATGCTTTATAAACTACAGCAAAGCCTTTGACTTCATAGATCCGTGATGGCGAACCTATGGTACGCGTGCCAAAGATGGCATGCAGAACCATTTTCCCCAGCATGCCTCTTCCTCTTCTTCCCCTGCCGTCCCAGGCCTTCAGTTGTCTCTGCAGAGACAGCTGAAGGCCCGGGAGGGCAGGGGGAAGAAGTTCCACCCCAGAAGTCCTGTCCCCAGAGGGCAGAAGTCCCACCCCCGCACTGGTTAACACCTGGTGCCAGAAGGCCTTTTAGTTTGAACACTCGGCCCCTAAAGGATTCACCATCACTGGCATAGATCATGAAAGGCTATAGAATGCCCTTAAAGACATGGCAGTGCCAACACACCTAGTAGTCCTGATGTGGAATCTGTACTCAGGACAAGAGGCAATGGTTAGAACAGAATACGGAGAAACAGAGTGGTTCTCAATTGGAACAGGGGTCAGACAAGGCCCTATCTGTTCAACTGATATGCACAACATATTGTTAAGAAAAGTAGGCTTGGACACTGAAGGAGGAGGAGTGAAAATAGGAAGGAATATGAACAATCTAAGATATGCAGATGACACCATAGTACTATCTGAAAACTTCATGGACCTGGAACAACTACTAAGAAAGATCAAGGAGAAAAGTGCAAAGGCAGGCTTACTGTTGAACATAAAAAAACCAAAAATAATGACCATGGAGAATCTACACAAATTCAACCTAGACAATGAGGAAATAGAAATAGTAAAAGAATTCTCATACTTTTGATCAGACTTGGGAGTTTATCACACGGGGAGCCCCATGCAAAATCGCTCTTTAAAGTAAAAAAAAAAAGCCACAAAAGCGGAAGCTTTTAATGAACGGGATTTCTCCCGTTCTGCCCTGTGTGAAATGTGAAACCGCTGTTAAAAGGAGGTTAATCCACACGAAAACCCCTCATTTTTACTTTTGGGTTTTTGTGAAAGTAAAAAGAAGCATGAATGAGGGGTTTTCATTCGGATTAACCTCCTTTTAACATCAATTTAACAGCGACGTCGTGTGAAATCATGACCGCTTTTGCAGTTTTTTTCTAATTTAAAGCCCGTTTTTGCATGGGATTTCCCCCGTGTGATAAACTCCATTGATAGGGTTGCAGCCAGGAAATCAGAAGAAGATTAAGAATGGGGAAGGTGGCTATGAAAGAACTAGAAAAGATCCTAAAATGGAAAGATATATGACTGAGCATAAAAGTTAGAATCATACAAGCCATTGTATTCCCTATTACTATGAATGGATGTGAGAGCTGGACAGTTAAGAAAGAAGATAGGAAGAAAAATCAATTCATTTGAGATGTGGTGCTGGAGAAGAGTACTGAGGATTCCATGGACAGCCAAAAGGATAAACAAGTGGGTCCTAGAGCAAATCAATCCGGAAACCCCCGTGGAAGCCAAGATGACCAAACTGAGGTTGTCGTACTTTGTACACAGCATGAGAAGGGAGGACTCATTGAAAATAAACAATAATGCTAGGAAAGGTGGAAGTAGAAAGAGAGGAAGGCCTCATGCTAGATGGACAGACTTCACTAAGGAGGTAATGGGTATGAGTTTGCAGGAACTTAGCAGAGCAGTGGAGGACTGAGAGTCTTGGAGATGTCTCATCCATAGTGTCACCATAGATCAAGATTGACTCAAAGGCAGTTAACAACAACAATATTACTATTTATTTATTGCATTAATATCCTGCCTTTCTCCCAAACATTAATTAACACAAGTTTAAAAGGAATTAAACATCAGCATTATTAGAAACATGAGTAAAACAGGTAAGACACTAAAAACACTAAAAATATATTTAAAATACAGTCTCTCTCTCTCTTTATACATACACATACATATACACAGATAGAGATCACCACTGCACACACTGCAACTCCATAGTTAACATTCAAAAGCCTGCCTAAATAAAAATGTCTTTACCTGTCAGCAGAAAGACAGGAGGGAAGGGACCAACTAGACCTCCCATGGAAGGAAATTCCACAGCCTAGGAGCAGCCACAGAAAAGACTCTCCCCCAAGCACTCAACAACTGCACCTGGGAGTGGGGAAGGACTACAAAAAAGCCCTCCGTTGCAGATCTCAACAGACACCCAGGTTTATATAAGGAGATATGGTCTTTCAAATAACCAACATTCAAGTCACATCGGGCTTTAAAGGTCAAAACCATCACGTTGAAACAGACCTATAGCTAATGCAGCTGTTTCAATTGGGGGAGGTCACATGATCTCTGTAACTGGCTCCAGTCAACAGCTACTACTACTACTACCACCACCACTACAAGTAGTACTACATGTTTTGTAATTCTGATGATGATCACCACCTCTCTCTCCTCCTCCTCCTCCTCCTCTACCCTATCTTTTCCCAGACAAACACAGGGTGCCACACAATTATTATGTAAGGTAGATTAGACAGAGAGAGAACATGGTGAGCCCCAAGGATACTCAGTGACATTAATGGATGTACAGGGATTCAAATATGGGTCTTCCTGATCATAGTCCAGTTCTGCAGTATCCCATTGGGGCGCAGTCAGGTTATTTGTCAGTGCAATAAGGTCCTACATCAAATAGGGCCACTGAATATTGGGTTTAGCATTTTATAACTGTTAAAAGGGTGCATGAGAGAGCATGCTGATCTCTTCTCGCATTCAGCGCTTCACCTCTCTCCAAACAGCCTCCAGCCACTTTTGTCTGCTTCTGTCTGCCTTACTAGACAAGAATGAAGAAAAGTGTCTGGAGCAAAGGACTTAGGAGCATTAAGTTGTAGAACAAGGAGAACATAGTGGTTCTTGCTGCAGGCTCCTTTTACTATTGAATAGCTCCCCTGCATGTAGGTGCATGAACACACAGAGAGAGAGACTTTATATCACGAACAGGCAAATGTGAGAAGAAACTATTCTTTGCCAGTCTTATACATATCCTCCAACATTTCACAGATGCAAACATCAGAATGTGGTCAAAAATGTGTGGCCAGGTAACAAGAGGGCAAAAGTTATTAATAGTTAAGAACACACAAAACTACTATTTTAAGCAGAAAACCCTGGAATATATGTACTGAATTTGGGAACACCTGAGTCTTCAAGATTCTACCTTCTCGTTCCCTCTCCCTCCTGCTGAATTAATTTGAGTACACTCTACTTTTGTACTTTGAATTCAGCAGCAACTGAAGTAAGCCAAAATGAAGGGAGAAAGTGGGAGGCAGAAAGAGAAAGCCAGTGTGGTGTCATGGTTTGAGTACTGGACTATCACTCTGGATGCTAGGGTTCGATTCCTCACTCAACCATGGAAACCCTCTGGGTGTCCTTGGGTGAGTTACATAGTCTTGGCATCAAAACTCCCCATGATGACTCCATACGTTAGAAACAACTTAAAGGCAACAAAGAGAAATTGAGAAACTTTTAAAGCAGCTGGAAAAGTGAGAAAGCAGTGGATTAACTGGGGTTATCTCTGCCAAACTGGGGTACATAGAGTGTATGTAGCATATAATATTTTATTTCCTATTGTTTGTATAAAGCTGTCCAATGAAACTGTTCTCTGGCTGTTATACATGTCCTTTCAAGACTGCTACCTGAGATGACTGTTTCATTCTATGTAATGGCTGACCTGGCACTGTTTTCAGCTGGAAAAGTAGGGTGTTTTTTTCCCCCAAAAAAAGGAAATACTGTTTCTGAATTTTATGAGTTTAAACAGATAAACAACAGGAAGGGGGAGTACTTTTTTGTCTCTGATCAAATAGGTTCCTTATTTCCTTATGGGAAATACTTCCCATTTCCCACCATTCCTTTTGCTTAAGATCACAGCTTCCTGAGGCTGCTGTAAGGTTAGGTTTTTTAAAAATACATTGAAGGAAAGTTAAACACATGGAAGGGTCCTTGGACATCATGTGATCCAACCCCCTCCTTTAGTACAACGGAATTACACTACAATGTGTAGTGTGGCCAAAGTGGAGTGCTGGTTATACCTGGTAGTGTTAACCCTCTTCCCACAAAGACATGAGAGACCCAAGACAACAAGCAAACATCTGGGGTTTACAAAAAATGTTCACTGGGTCCTGGACCCACTCTCAGTGGCCTTGGTTGTGGTACTGCAATGATGGGGTGGTGATGGCCATGAAAAGGCCCTCTGTCAGGAGTGGAAGTTGCTTTACCAGAGTTTGAATCTGGAAAGATCATCTTCCTTTGGAAATAGAAATGGCCTTTTCTCCTGTCCTCCCACTGCCACTACCCATCTCTCCCAAAAGTGCCTTGTGGACTGTTAACATTGGCATAAGGGATCAATAGATCGCAGTCCTGGTTCCCAGAAATTCCTGTCCATTTGTTTTAGTCTTGCTATTTTGAACAAGAGAAAACTGGCGTGACAGCTAATCACACATAACTGCATGTGACTGGGATATCCAGTCTGGCCCACTGTTTCCTGAGCTGACCATGACTGGACTAAATGGTGTGGTCATTAAACTCATTTGGAACAACTTCATAGGAACAATGCATCAGCATAGAAGTAACTAATTCCTTTCCCCCTTTCTTGTCCCTTGTTCTTCTCCTCCCTCCTTATTATTAAAACTATTAAAATGGTTGTGGGAACAATCTATACAGTAGCCAGAAACTAGTGAGAGCCCTATTGAAATATAAAGTAAGCTGAAATAACATCTTATAATGTATAATCAGAGATATTAATTGTATATATTACAAAGTATAATAAAAGGTATTAATTGTATGTTGAAATACTGACTGTGCTATTATTGAAATTGTATGTTTGTGGCTTGGAACTAATCTGTTTTCCATTCTTTCACCTGATCTCCACACTGATTATCTTTGTCCCCTTCCATTCTGCAGACAATTTTAGGAAACAAAGCTTTACATGCCCAAGAAAAATACATTTATTTTGAAAATTGTGAAATGTCATATCAGGAATTATCGCTTGAGAAGCCCTGAGATACAGCTCTGTGCCTTCAAATTGTTTGGGTTTCTAAATGTCCTTGCTGAGATCAGCTGGCATTGCAGGACTAATGAATTCAGTCTTGTCTCCTTTTCAGCTTATGTTCTCTTGAAAAGAGGAAGAAGATGTCCTGGGATGGAGTCCCATTTCACATCAGAGCTCAAACAAACTGAACAAATTAGAAATTAGAATGTAGCCTTCCAGTGATCAAGACCAGCCTCATAATTACAGTGAATGAAATGCCATGCATTCATCCATGATAATAAAATTATGGCAAAAAAAAATCTAGACAAGTAAACAATGATTTCCTGATGACAACTAGATCATTATATTTTTACATATGTTTATTAAAGTGATTAACAAAACAAAAATGTTAAAAGGCTGCAGCAGCATATTCCAGCTCTCCTGGAACCAAATAATGGTCTACCCAAGGTGGCAGTTAGAGAACACAGAGAAAGGAGCATTCCAAAATGGATGGATGATGCTAAGTGTTATCATCTAGGACTAGGTTGATGGTATTAAATCCAGAAGTTCTCTTTTTCCCCAACATGTTTGGTGGTATTTTAATTCCAATCACTGAGAGAATTCAGACTGGTAGCTTTTTTGGCACTGGTATCTGCATTGTCCCAGCAAGATATTTTGTAATTAATTCCACTTCAAATCATGTTTCCTGGTGTGGGTTGATGCTCTTGGAACAATTCTCCTTCATTCTGCAATATGCCATTCTCAACAATTCACACTGGTGTTCTGGGAGAAAGGGATCTCTCTTAAGCAAGTTGATTTGCTTTCAATGCAGCATCAAGTCACTATAGTTTTTATATTCAGAATGTAGGCCATATAGATCAGAATAAGGTACACACTGGGTAGATTCTAAATGAGGAAACTCAAGACTATTGCTTGGACAATCCCCTGAAATGTGACAGTTCACCTGCTTGATTTCACCTTTTTGAGAAATCAGATGGTCTGTGATGTTTTGAATTACCATGCCATGTTTCTGTTTTTGTTTTTTTTCTAATTTGAAGAAGGTCAAGTATGTAGATTTGTTCTTTGTTCTTTAACTCAGTCAGTATATGGTTTGCCATTTTACCTACAATACTATAGATGCATCCTGAGCATTTGCACTCAGTGACATAAATTAGACTGAATGACCTAGGAGTAGTGTTCTGTTTAATACATTAAATCCTTCCAGTCCCACAGCTCTTAAAGGTGACTGTCTTGCAAGACAAAGGCAGTTGATACAAAAGCAACCATTGGTGAGCTCTCTCTGGTTTGCTAACCAATTACAGATCTGTCTAACTGTAGCGGTGTAGCCCACAGTGTACCAGTCTATCTGCAAGAATATTATGGGGGACCTTGTTAAAATCCTTGCTGAAATCAAGATATATTGCATCCACAGCACTCCCCTGATCTACTAAGGTTATAGTTCTATCAAAAAAGTGATACAGTTAGTTTGACATGACTTGCTTTTAGGAAAGATGATAAGTTTTGAGTTAGTTGATCATTCTCTTTCCATTTGAGGAGTGTGGGGCATTAGTGGGTTTATTATAACGATAAATGGAAATGTTTATGTAATAAATATTATGATATAATCATAATATAATATAAGAAGGTGCATAATAAAAAATAAAATAATATTTATTACAAATAAAAATTCTGGCTGGAATATATAAATATAAGATGAAAAATAAGTCATATGAGAATAAAAGAGACTGCTGTGCTTTTACTGGAACTTTTTTGGCTGAGGAATGACATGAAAAGACTTCAGTTAAAATAAATAAGGAAACAAGTACTTTTTCAAAAACCTTCTAATCCAAGGAGTAAAAGAAAGACAGAGTATACAAGGGGAGAGGGAGAGATAAAAACACTGACATTCTGCTTGAGATAAAAATAACAAAACAGCCACAACATCATTGGTTACAACAGAAGTGCTTTGGTGTATCATAGGATAATGGATTAAGTAAAGTCCATGGATTCTTTATCTATGGATTAATCCATCTATGGCTTGATAATGTTTTTTTAAAAATCTAAAAAGCAAGCTCTGGTTTTGCCATTTTATATAAGGGACACTCTTTTACTCTGCCATTATATATAATGGAAGTTTTGCATCCAGATTTTGGTATCTATGGGGGTGGGTGGGTCATAGAACCAATCCCTAGTGGATACTAAGGGCCCACTGTATCTTCTGCAGGCAGATCATCCAAAGCCCTGCTTCTGGAAGCCTTTGCACCAAAATCCCTTCAGGGAATCCCCAAAAGCAGGAGGAAAAAAAGGCATACAGATCCCATTCTCCCTTAATCTGGATCTGGCCCAATGTCCTCACCATTTTACAGAGCAGAAAAACTGTTATGGAAAAAAGTAACAATGAACAAAGATTCAAATAAGAACAAAATTTCATTTACTGTAGTCAAAGATAGTAGTCAAAGCTGGTTATCACAGCAAAATGCATAAGAGGAAGGATAGTGGGAATGCTTTCTAAAGATTAAGCCTCTTTCACACTACACAGTTATGGCACTGCAATACCACTTGAACTAACATGGCAGCATCTTCCAGAATCCTGGGATTTGTAGTTTGGTGAGGCACTAGTGCACTCAGGCTGAGAATTCTAAATAACATACAACACTACAAATCCCAGGGTTCCATCAAAATGCTATAGGTGTGTAATGTGAAGAAAAGCTATGACAGACCTTGGCTGAAGATGGTTATTTTTACAAAAGGTAAACAAGAGAGGGAATTTTCTTTCTGAGGTTCACTCTTTTAAACCTCACCCCCTGCCCAGCCAATGGAATAATATGATTGGTCAGGCTCAGGGGGACATCCCAGCAGTCATTGCAAGCTACACTACCTAGCTTCAAAAATGCCTCTCATGCCAAGGCTAGCCAGACTGGCTGACTTAATTTTTTTGTGCCCCTGCCATATTGAAAATGAGGATGAACTGGAGAACCCATTTGCCTTATAATAACAACAATAATGATTATTAATATTAATTCAAGAGGGGGAGGAAACAAGCAACAGATTTATATACAACATACATTATCAACTAAAAACGCACAGCAGCTATTTGAAACAGCAAATAAGACAAATACATATTAAAAACGATCAACCCATAGTTTAAAATTAATAAAATTTAATCACTCTCTGTCAGAAGAGACTGATCTTTAATGTTGTTTTAAATTTGGGCAGCATATGCATTGGCCAAATCTTTTGCAGCAGGTGATTCCACAATCTAGGGGCAGCTGGGGGGGGGGGGAAGAGAAAGACCTCTGGGTGACAGCTGGCAACCTAGTTTTGGATGACGGTATGCCATCTTAGACAACCTGAGTGCATGGGGCAGATTACACAGGAGGAAGCAATCCCATAGATACCTTGGAGCCTGGTAGAGCTTTAAATGTAATAAATAACATTTTGTACCTTGCCCAGAAACTAATTGGTAGCCAGTGGAGTGATTTTAATAGTAATATGATATGGTCACTCCTGGATGTACCAGAAACCAATCTGGCTCCAGTTAAATCTTTAAATGTAAAAAAATCAGCACTTTAAATTGGACAAAGAAATGGACTAGCAGCCAGGACACATGACAATATTGTGATCAGTCAATTCCCTCACCATTTTCTACTCACACAACATCAATGTGAGGAAATTTAAGCTGAGATATAAACCGTGTGGAGGCTTTTACTAAAGTGGGGATGTGATGTGTGGACATATACACTGTACCCCCAACCATTTCCATCCCATGACTGCACCATAGATTGCATGTAGTCCTCTAAAGAGGGATATAAAAGCACATTTGATTTGCTTTACTGTAAGAACTGTGTTCGCGTCTCTTGCTCAACATACATACAAGTACCTTTTCAGATCTTTGTGCCAAATGTGTGGATATCTGTGTGACACAGCCAGGGATGCTTCAAGGCAAAAATGTATGGATGCTCAGACATGTCCTATCCATACTTTAGCTCTCCTTGTGTTCAAGGCACCCCGGGCTTATAGTGATGCTTCCAACATCATCCAACTGTGGCAGTTTCAGCCTGAGTTTCCCCTGCCCTGGACCTGACCAGCAGCCTAACCACTATAGTGTGCTAACTGTTCCAATATATAATTTAGAGTTGGGCCTACCATTAGACAAAAGGGAAGTAGCCACCCCAGTTACCTAACTTGGAGTGTCATGAAGAAGTGGCAAACTATTAGTGTCCTGCATATCTATGGATTTTTTAACCATAGATTCAACCATCCACAGCTTGAAATTATTCAAAAAGATAATAAATCCCAATAAGCAAACCTTGATAGGCCATTTTATAATAAGGGACATCATTTTACTATGCCATTTACTATATAATGGGAGTTCAGCATCCATGCGGAGTCCTGGAACCAAACGCTAGTGGATACCAAGGGTCCAATGTATTGTCATTCTACCACAGGGGACAGAAATGTAGGATTTTCTGCCTCAGATACCAAAGGAACGCTATTTGCTACACTGCCTCATTCAGCAAAACTCAGTTTAGCCCAGCTGCCTGGGCATGACTAAACGGAGGCAACTGGCAACCCCTAGATCAGTGAGGTAGTGAATATGCTCTAGATTTTAATATGTACTATGGAGTTTATCACACGGGGAGTCCTGTGCAGAAACGCTGCTTTAAATTGGGGGGGGGGGGGGGAACGCAAAAGCGGAAGCAATTTATCAATGGGATAAACTCCAGCGCAGTTAAAAGGAGGTTAATCCGAAAGGAAATTAGACAAAAACTGCTTCTTTTTACTTTCAGGATCTTCCGAAAGTAAAAAGAAGCAGTTTCTGTCTAATTTCGGATTAACCTCCTTTTAACAGCGACGTCGTCTGAAAAAACACCCGCTTTTGCGGGTTTTGTTTAATTTAAGGCCCCGTTTCTGCACGGGATTTCCCTCGTGTGATAAACCCCTTATAATGAACCATCTAATTTGCTGAAAGTTAAGTATGAGTTTCAACAGCTTTGAATACTGCTTTTAAGGTGAGAATAAGACCTGTGACTAAGTACACATTTACATAACTCTTTCAGCCCCATCAGCTTGTTGACAAAAAAAAGTAAATGATAGCTAAATCCCAATCTTTGATGAGCAAAAACACATAAGCCAGCATCCTGTTAGTGACATACATGTGTGGATGTTGCCCTACACATGTGGTGTGAGTTATTCACCATAGTACAACCAATGTATTTTGCTGATAGCAGGAGAAGTGGTGTTGCACATACAGCAATGTTGTGTGTTACAGCTGCACATTGTGGTTGTGCACTGCATTTGCACACTGTGCATTATGACCACACATAGTGATTGTGGGCTGTGCTGCCCATTGTGCACCAGCACCCAGTCACTGACATGTTGTGCAGTGTTGCAGTTCTTTTTTTTTTTTTTTTATAATTTATTTTTATTTGGTTTTCCATATTACCATACATTACATATTGTACTTGTTATACTATATTTCACATTAAATATTTAACATTTTTATGGGGGGTTGCTTATATCTCTTATCAGTTTCAACAAATATACACATTTCACAGTCACTCAATAAATCTGATTGTCAGGAGATCTGGGGACAAAACAACAGGAAGTCCTTCTTCACACAATGCACAATCGATTGGTTCACAAAATCCACATTTCACATTTCATGCAACTTTAACAAATTTACTTTATCCTCATTACACATTTCATTGTTGTGGGTTTGTAAAAAATTAACTTTTTATAAAAATAGTTTTTTCTGTACTATTTCCCATTTTTTTTCATATTGTTGTATTGTTTTGTCTGCCGCATACATTGATAATTTATCCATTATCATAAATTCATATATTTTATTTTGTCATTCATCTATATTAGGTAGATTTTCCGTTTTCCAATATTTTGCTAATATAAGGCGTGCAGCTGTAATCATATAAAGTATTACGCTTTTTTCATCATTATTCAATTTGCTATTTATCGTATCAAGAATATTTAACAGGAATAATTCTGGTTTATATGGTATATATTTCTGTAGTATTTCTATCATTTTCTTTCTAATTACCACCCAAAATATGTTGCTTTTATCACACTTCCACCACATATGATACATGGTACCTATTTCTTTCTTACATTTCCAACATTTATTCTCATTATTGCCTTTTATTTTAGCTAATTTTACAGGAGTGATATACCACCGATGAAATATTTTATGGTAATTTTCTTTTAAGGTGTTACATTTAGTAAACTTATTGCAATCTTTCCATGTGTTCTCCCAGCTCTGTAGTGGGATTGTATGCCCAATTTCTTGCATCCAACTAATCATATTTTGTTTTATTACCTCTCCTTCTGTTTTGATATCTAGTAAGCATTTATATATCTTTTTTATCCATTGTTTCTCCCCTTCTTTCAAGATTTTATCAAATATTCTTGTTTCTTCTTCGATTCCATATTTTTTAATATCTCTTTTAAAGTCTTCTTTTAATTGCAGATATTGAAGCCAGTTAATAATGATCTTATCCTGATATAATTCTTCTCTAGTTTTTAATCTATATCCTTGTTCAGATTTTATTAATATTTTTTCATAAGTAATCCATTTATCTTGCTTTGTTATTTCTTTATTGTGATATGCTTCTTGAGGGGAAGTCCATTTTGGTAGCTTTTGATCAGTGTTGCAGTTCTTCATGGGGGTTGTGTAGTATATCTTGTATGTGGATATTTACATCATTATGAGGGGATGCTGGATTGCAGCCATGGTATGTTGATCCTTGCCAAGCTAGCCTGAAGACTAACTTAATGCATCTCCCTGGGGCACTAAACATGTGAGACAAAACAGTCCATCTTTTTCATGAAAATGTTAGCTTACTTTCATACGTTTTGTTCTTAACTGCCCTTGAGTCTATCTCAATTCATGGTGGCCCTATGGATGAGACATCTCCAAGATCCTCTGTCCTCCACTGCTCTGCTTAATTCCTGCCACTCCTTAATACCTGTAACCTCCTTAACAGAGTCCATCCATATGGCATGTTGCCTTCCTCTCTTTCTACTTTCTTCCACCTTTCCCAGAATTATTGTTTTTTCCAAAGAGTCCTCCCTTTTCATGATGTGTCCAAAGTACAATGGCCTCAGTTTGGACATCTTGGCTTCCAGGGAGGCTTCTGGCTTGATCTGCTCTAGGACCCATTTGTTTGTCCTTTTGGCTGTCCATGGAATGCTCAGCACTCTTCTCCAGCGCCACATCTCAAAGGAGTTGTTTTTCTTCCTATCATCTTTTTTAACTATCCGGCTCTCACATCCATACATGATAATAGGGAATACAATGGCTTGTATGATTCTAACTTTCGTGCTGAGTTGTATATCTTTGTATTTTAGAAACTTTTCTAGTTCTTTTGTAGTCACCCTCTCCATTCATAATCTTCTTCTGATTTCTTGACTGCAGTCCCCATTTCTATCAATGTTTGATCCCAAGTATGAGTATTCTTTTACTATTTCTATTTCTTCATTGTCTAGATTGAATTTGTGAAGGTCCTTGGTGATCATTATTTTCCCTCCCTTATGTTCAGCATTAAGCCTGCCTTTACACTTTCTTCTTTGATCTTCCTTAGAAGGTCTTCCAGGTCTGTGAGGTTTTCTGCTAGTATTATGGTGTCATCTGCATATGTTAGATTGTTGATATTCCTTCCTCCTATTTTCACTCCTCCTCCTTCTGTGTCCAAGCTTGCTTTTGTTTTGAAAAACAAAATGGTGCCCCCCCCGCGTCGCGCGCACATGCGCACGATGGCAGCCCCCCCCCAGGAGGCTTCCCTCAGCAGCGCCGGGCCTCCCAGAGGCCCAGCGATGCTGCAGGGGGCCCCCAGGAGGCGCCCCTCAGCTGCGCTGAGCCTCCGAGAGGCCCGGCGAAGCCCCGGAGGACCCCTGCAGCTGCGAAAGGCGGCAGTGGCGGCGGCGGCGGCAGGACTGGGCAGGGGCCGGTCTGAAGGCCTCTGCAGGCCACACCTGGCCCACGGGCCGTAGGTTGCCGACCCCTGGAATACAAGGATGAAATAAGGTTTATTCCTTCCCTAAGAAAGGTGATGGGTAACTTGAAGGCACATATACACACATAATATAGTTCTAGTGAGACCTGAAATGACATGTTGTGTTGTGAAGGGTTCTATCATTCTAGCCAGCCAGCCAGCCATGCCCTTTTCCAGGAGACTCTGTTCTGACCCTCATCTATTTTTTATTGTTTTAAGCCTCAGCAATCCATTTTCAGCCACTGAGCATGCCCCTATCTTTCTTTCCCCTTTCTTTCCTTCTTTCTTTCATATGCTGCCTTTCTCCCAGGATATGACCCAAGGTACCTTTCAAAGACAACAAATTACAACTGTTTATAATAAATTGTTTAAAACAATTTAAAATCCCAACATTAAAACACAATAAAATCATTTTAAAATCATACAAAAGTTAAAAACAGATGAAGGTGAAGGTTTCCCTTTTGACATGGTTGTCTAGTCCTTTCCTGTAGGGGGTGGTGCTCATCTCCATTACTAAGTCAAGGGAGCCAGTGTTGTCAAAGACAATCCCATGGTCATGTGGCCAGCATGAGTGCATGGAACACCGAAATGGTACCTATTTATCTACTTGCACTTTTACATGCTTTCAAACTGCTAGGTTGGCAAAAGCTCGGATTAGTGGCAGGAGCTCACTCTGTCACCCAGCGCTTGGGTCTCAAACTGCCAACCTTGCAATTATCAGAGTCAACATCTTAACTGCTGTGCCACCTTGTCCCAACCCCCCCCCCCCGCAAAAAAAAACCCCAGAGAAAACATACATCTAAATATGAAGCTTACCTGCTTGATCACTGAAAACTTACTTAAATAAAAATATCTTTGCTTGTCAGTGAAAGGGAAACAGGGAGGAGGATAGCCTAGCCTCTCACAGGAGTTCCAAAGGTGGGAGCAGCCACTGAGAAAGCTCTCTCTCATGTCCTCACCAAGCAAGTCTGCAATGATGGTGGGACCAAGAGAAAGCCTTCCTATGAAGGTCTTGGCATTCTCACAGGTCCCTTATATCCCTCCCTTATATTCCCTCTCACCAGGATTTTGTACTTCTCCAAACTTTGAGATTTCCTCAAGCCTTCAGATACCTCCCATTGGTGTGTGAATGGTGGTGTTTTGGCTACATAGGGATCCACAAGTGGAAAATGATGGAGATTATGAAGGACAAGGGTATCAATACACAACAGGAGACTTGAAATATGGGCTGCATCTGAACTGCAGAAATAATCCAGTTTGATGCCATTTTAATTGCTGTGGTTCAATGCTATGGAATTCTGGGAACTGTAGTTTGTTGTGGCACCAGAGCTCTCTGCCAGAGAAGGCTAAATGTCTCACAAAACTATAATACCCGTGATCCCATAGCATTGAGCCATGGCAGTTAAAGTGATGTCAAACTGGATTATTTCTGCTGTGTGGATGCAGCTGTGAACAAGTAAGTAAAAAAGAACAAGAAAATCTTTGCCATGACAGCTCAGATCCACAATTTCAACAACACAGATAGATATCAGTGGATATGCACCTTAGAAACTATGGAACAGACTGTGGACTTTCTGACATTAATAAATATTGGTATTCTCTTTGCTGCGGACATAAAAAGCCATATGGTGTTCTTGATAAGGTCACAGATGCTGGTAAGTGGGATGAAGAGTCATTCACAACAGCCATTTCATATCTTGAAAGTGAGAAAAAGAGACTGACAGTACTTGTTAGGGACAAACATAAAATAGATAGAGATGTTATTTTAACAAATGTCTTTATCACTTAATTTATATTCCTATGTCATTTACATTCCAATACCTCCAAGTTATTAGTGAGATGGGAGTAAATGTATAGTCAGTGTCTACAATCCCAACTGAAAATCTTTATAAATTTTGTATAATGGACTCCAAAATAATTAACAGTGGGTAAGATCTGGTAGGGATTTCCACACACATCCTAGTGCAGGGGTAGGCAACCTTTTTGAGCCGGGGGCCGGGTTTCTGTCTCTCAGACAATTGGGGGGCCAAAGCACCAAAAATAAATAAATAAATAAATAAATAAAAATAATTTTTGAATTTTTTTAAAAAATATGCATGCACACTCTCTCAGCCCCAGAAAAGTGGCAAAACCCCTGTAGAGATTTTGCCAAGAAAACCCCAAGAACAAGTAATAACAACAATAATCAATATCATCATGGCAGGGGGCGGCGGTGGCAGTGGGGGATGGTGGCAGGGGCAGCGGCAGGACCGGCCGGTCCAAAGGCCTCAAGGGGCTGCATCCAGCCCCCCGGCCTTAGGTTGCCTACCCCTGTCCTAGTGGATAGCAATCCACTCAGTCCCCTGAAAATGCTAAACTGGATGTGAGGGACCTTGACCTTAGGTGGGCTGTGGAAGAGGGTGAAGAGGGATTCCTTGAAAACTGGGTTGGAGGAACCTTTCATGAGTGAGACTTTCTACTGACAATGGAATCCTATATACCTTGCAACCCCCTTTGAATTTTGACTCTCCAGATGAAGGGTGTGTCTGAAAATGTCTGCAAGGCACTTCATCTATTAATAAGAAAGCCCTGTTGACTACACACTTAGACATTTACCCTATGAGATTTCTATACACATTTTTGTATTAATTTCTCCCTGTATTGAAGTGGGAAGGATTATATTTGGATTCTCTCCAGTATATGTGCCACAGAAAATGTTGATATATTAAAATGGAAGAGGAACAGAAAATTGTTGCTCTGTGCCTTCAAGTCATTTCTGACTTATGGCAACCATAAGGAGAACCTATCACACAGGTTTCTTGGCAAGATTTTTTCAGAGGGGGTTGCCTTTGCCTTCCTCTGAGGCTGAGAGAATGTGACTTGACCAAGGTCACCCAAAGAGTTTCCATGGCTGAGCAGGGATTTAATCCCTGGTCTCCCGGTGTCCTAGTCCAATGCGCAAACCACTACACCAAACCACCAAATGATTAGGGGAGTATAAAAAGGGACCTGACACTAACAGCAATAAATCAATATGGAAAGTAACAATATAGAGAGTGCATGAGAATGTTAAAAAAGAAAAAAGAAATGATGCACAGAGAGATCCACTAAACTCCTACAGCATAATATGATACAGATTTGATAAAATATTAATTAGGTATTTTAAGAAATGTTTTAAGGCATTGTCCTGGCTATTTTTAAAGCTAATCTTGTTTTTTCATCTGTTCTAGTACTTATATGGTGGACTTTTTTTGCTGTTGTGTACGGAATAGTCACAACAACGAGGGCTTCAGATGATTCTTCAGTTTCTATTTAGGGCTATGTTTCTAAACAAGGAATACCTCTATTTAGGAATCTCTGTTTATCTAAAGAAGGAATGTCTCTTTAGTTATTTCATTATAAATAGGATTCTGACAGCTAATGCACAAGATGTAACCACCATGGGGAGTCTGATTTGAGTTCCCACATGTCACAGCTGTATACACAGACATAATTGTTTGTATGGATATCATGCCAAGAAGTTTGGTTAATTTTTTACACATGGATTTGCACTATAGTCAGTGCACGTGAGCAGCTGAACACATTTGGTCTTATTTTGGACCTCAGCCCTCATATTGTTTTTTTGCCATGATCTGAGTACTGTTAGAGGAACTTGAAACACATAAAAAATATAATAAAATACAGTGTGATGTAAAGACATGGAGCTGAAGGAAGATCAGCTACTTATTGTGGATCCACAAAGGAAGTGCTGATGGTGCTTAAGAGATACCTTAATCAGTCAGTAGCTTCAGGGTTGTTTTGTAGGATTTTGAACAACTCCATGGAGACCACCCTCTCAAACAACATCTACATGTCAAATGAACATTCATGCGGGGCTAGAGAACCTTTGACCTGCTAGATCAGGGGTAGACAACCTTTTCCCTTTAAGGGCCGAGGGACTTCAGCTCCCAGAAGGCTCAGCCATATTGGCCAATAGTCCCATGTTGGCCAATAGCTCCTGGGATTCTGGGAGCTGAAGTCCCTCGGCCCTTCAAGGGGAAAGGTTGCCTACCCCTGTGCTAGATGATCTGATGTACAACTCAGCCCCACCCAGCACATCCAGCAATAAGGAACTGGCCAAATGGTGATCTAAAACATTTGGAGGAAAAAGTTTCCCTGCTTCTGCTCAATATACTTTCTCGACTGCTGTTTTCACGGAAGCTATTGGGAGGAGATGGATTTCCCACAGCAGTAATATGTTGTGAGCTATCTTTGTTGTAACACAAAGTGTTTGGGGTTGGATTGTCCCTGAATTGAGATCCATAAACTTAATAAAAGTCCTGCTCATAGTGAAGATAGACCCTGCTAGAACTAGATTTTTGATATGGATAAAAACAGTCACCTGCATTTTCTGGACTCTCCTTGAAAGAGTATCTGTGGGAATGGTCATGGTCAGTCCCTGCATTTTCAAGTCCACTAGTACACCACTGATCCCACTGTTGAAGTAGTAAGACCTGCATGTTTATTCCGGTGCAACAATATTGCCATACCATTTTAAAAAATTACTATGCTACCATAACTCCTCATTTCACAGAATTGCATTTGGTTGGTGTCCTATCTTCATCCCTGTGAATATGATCACACTAAATGTTTTATAAACATTTTTTAAAATCAAATTGCTGCTGTACTTCCCAGGAAAATGTTTTATTTTTGTAGCCACTTCCAACACCTATTTACTTAGGGTCCTCCTGCATTATTCACACCACCTACAATCAGATTGGTAACTTAGGCAACCTGATTTGAAAAAGATTAGTCCTGTGCTTGACATTCAAAAAGATGGCTCCATCCAGCAAATTTAGTGTTTATACAGACAATGTGAGCAGTTTTAATGGGAGTGGGGGGAAAAGGCCAAAGAAAGAAAGAGAAAAAAAGGGATGCCTATGTGTTTGTTTACATATTCCTATTAAATATATTGTTGGCATTCTTTAATTTTGAAGCTTTACGTTAATTGTGTGATATGAACCCAGAAGTCTGTGAAAGTCCCCCCCACCTCCATTAGGAAACTAACATGAAAAGAAAGTTCTTCAGTTTCCTGTTTCCTATGAGTCTGCAGTCATATTCTAAATATACAATTGTAGCAGGCTAAAGGCCAGATGTTATTCCCTGCTGTGTAGTATCAACAGGGAGGAGGAAGAGAGCTCTGCCACATGCAGTCTTTATCTCTCTAGGAATTTCTCTCATAGTAATGAAGAGATGAGACTTCATAGGCAGAGCAGCTGATGTCTGAGTACAGGGCTTGAAATTCTTTATGGTCACTGTTGTACAACATAGACATATTTCAAAAACAATCTAAAATAACAACAGCAACCATGGAAATCTTCTCGGATCTGTCTCTTATCACATAAATCTGTCTCTTTAGCCTTTTGGGCTATGATTATTTCCAGGACTAAATTTACCCAAGACCCTCTTTTCAGTACAGGATAAGTATCCCTTATCTGAAATGCCTGGAACCAGAAGTGTTTTGGATTTCAAATTTCTTGGGATTTGGAGTATTTTTATAAACATAGTGAAATATCTTGGAGATGGGACCCAAGACTAAACATGAATTTCATTTATGTTTTGAATATACCTTATACACAAAGTCAGAAAGTAATTTTATACACAATATTTTAATATTTTTGTGCATGAAACAAAGTTTATATGCAATGACCCATCAGCAAACATTTCAGCAATACATATGCACAATTTTGTGTTTTGTATTATTTTGCATTTTGGAATTCTGGAAATATAATACAACCTGAACTATAGTTCATCTCTGGAGACTAGAACATATGGAGCAATATAAAAACAAAGGTAACTTTGTAGACATATTCAAGCCTCACCAACAACCAACCCCAACAGGGGATTAAACAAAAGAGTTTCCCATTTTTCAATAATCTGACTTCTTAAAGTTTGCACCACTTAGCTCCTTCCACCCTAATTGTTCCCTGGTGCTCACTGTTGAAACTTATACAAATATAAAATGAGAAATGTCCCCCCCTTTTTATTTTGTAAGAATAAATACTAGATGCCCACTGAAGCATTTTATGGCCTTCTGTACATCCGTAAATGACACTGGTTTCTCCTCTAGTCAAGAGCACACTGGGGACTCATTTTCTAACATTTGTTTCCAGCCAACATGCATACCCCTCCCCAGAGGAAACCATACACTCAGTCGATGCATACTATCTTTGCTGAATACTTATAAACATACATGGCAAATGAATGTAATACCAATTAATTTCAATAACTGCTTGGTCTGATTATGAACAAACACACCAATGTTAGTTTATGTTTATTTTTACAAAGGCAGGGACATGCCAGTCCAGCCAGGTTGACTCATATTGGTCACAAACAATGTATTTCTTAATGAGGGTGGCTCTTGTGGGCCAGAGTGTAAAAAGCCCCTGACCACTGAAGAAGCTCTGCTGGATGACACTGTGCAGACGCAATGGTGAGAGAAAAGTATAATTTCTTCGCTGCCACCGTCACCATGGCATAGGCCTTCAAAGGAGCTTTAGCCCATGCTTAGTCAGACTTGCTCTGAGTCTTCCGCCATCATCACTCCAGTCTCTGTCCCATTCATTTCATCACTGCATTTCCCTACTGAACCAGAGGGCTTGCTTGACTCCACCTCATAGGAGAGGACACTATGGAGCATTTGTGTGCACCCCTGGGGCATTTCCCTATTCCAGAAATCAGCCAGGGCTTTGACAGAATCACCTGCCAAGGCAACAGGAAACTCCCCAAGAGCTGTCAGGATTCCAACTGAATTAATAAGTCTCTTGGAGTGGACCATATTGCCCCCGCACTCCGGCAGACTCCAAGTCCCATTGAGTTTAAATCTCATCAGGTAGTGATCGATCCATGACAATGGAACTTCAGAATGTTCCTGTATACCCAGATCATTGTCATCCCATCCAGAACTGAAAACCCAAATCCAGAGTGTGTTCTACAGCATCGGTGCCACCAGATATTACTTGGACAGATCCATGGTTGCCATGGCAGACATGAAGTCCTGTGCTGCTCCTGACAGTAGTCTCCACATAGATGTTGAAATCTCCCAGTACAACAAGGCAAAGAGACTCCAACACCACACCTGAGACCAACTCAGCTGGCTCAGGAAGGGAGACTGTAGATGGGGTATCATTCCTGGGAGATGGAGTCTAACAATATTTGGAGGGCCACATCTTCCCCTGTAGTGTAATGGAGACCAGGGTTCAAGTCGCTGTTTGGCCATGGAAACCCACTAGGTGACCTTGAGCAAGTCACATTCTCTCAGATGCAGAAGAAGCCAAAGGCAAGCTCCTTCTGACCCAATATTGCTAACAAAAACCTATGATATGGTTACCATAAGTCAGAAATAAACTGAAGGCGCACAACAACATACCTTCCCCGTACCTGATTTATAAGAACTGTATATCTCCCTTTGTTACAAAATGGCACTCAAGGCAATACAACAAAATTCCACAAAACAGCAGTCATAAATGATGCCAGCAAGTAGAATAAATTGTCACATTGCTGCATAGAAATTAAGAGACAAAATCTTCGGGCATTGAGTGATTCTGTTCATTGTTCCTGACAGTCATAGAACCATAGAATCATAGAGCTGGAAGAGACCACAAGGGCCATCCAGTCCAACCCCCTGCCATGCAGGAATGCTCAATCAATGCACCCCTGACAGATGGTCATCCAGCCTCTGTTTAAAAACCTCCGAAGAATGAGACTCCACCACTCTCTAAAGAAGTGTGTTTGAACAGACCTTTCTGTCAGGAAGTTCCTCCTAATGTTTAGGTTGAATCTTTTTTCCTGTAGCTTGCATCCATTGACTGGGTCCTGTTCTCTGGAACAGCAGAAAACAAGCTTGCTCCCTCCTCAATATGACATCCCTTCAAATATTTAAAGAGGGCGATCATATCCCCTCTTAACCGTCTCTTCTCCAGGCTAAACATACCCAGTTCCTTAAGTCGTTCCTCATAGAGCATGGTTTCCAGACCCTTCACCATTTTGGTCACTCTCCTTTGGATATGTTCCAGTTTCTCAACATCCTTTTTGAATTGTGGGGCCCAGAACTGGACACAGTATTCCAGGTGGGGCCTGACCAGAGCAGAATACAGTGGCACTATTACTTCCCTTGATGTAGATACTATATTTCTATTAATGCAGCCTAAAATTTCATTGGCTTTTTTAGCTGTGGCATCACACTCTTGACTCAAGAAAACTTCTTTCAAGACATACCATTCCATATCCCACTCCCTTTGTAACCTGTGTTGTTTAACACAGTAGTAGCTGTTGGCTCTAATATCAGTAGGGTGTTAAGTCCACTCCATATTTCAATACAGCCTTCATGGAAGTTATCCAAGGTGCTGAATTCCAGACCCCAAACAGATTCAGAACCTTGGATAGCTCCTTGAAAGCTAGGCAAAACCTGGCATGGATTCACCACTCTACTGTCTTGACCACTCTACTGTCTTGGGAGACACCAGCCACCATTGCCTTTTAATTCCTTACATCCTTCAGCAGCATTTTCCACAACCAGCATCCTACATGTCCATCATTCCTTGCTGGAATATTTTGTTTTGAAGGGAGAGGGAGGCTGTCCCCTTAGCGTTTTGATTCCTCTTTCTGGTTTTTCAGTGGCCCTGTTTTCACTGCATATCTGTCCAAATTTAGCAATCAGCTTGTAAGATATTCATACAAGTAGCAGTTTGCGGTTGCTACTGGGCAGTGGAGCAGTGAATCTACTCTGTGTTTTAGTTCAAATTTTAAAGGATCTATTCAAGGTGCTAAACCTATCTGGGCATGTGGTCTAGCAGCTTGGATGACTTCTTTAAAGCTGGGATTGAAACCCAGAGCAGATTCACTGACATGGAAGTCACCAGCTGCTGACTATTTGGCTGCTATTTTCAAAACCAGGGGTTCCAAAGGCAGCCCCACATATTACAGATTTCAATAATTAACCTATCAGCAATACAGTGATGAGACTGTGGGAAGCTGTTCTTCTAGGTACTTTGTTGTTATTAGTGGTACAGATTGAATCTCCCTTCTCCAGAATTCTGAAATCTGAATGTCCAGAACCCAAAATTGTCCAAATGGGTGGCTGAGATAATGATGCCTTTGCTTTGTGATAGTTCAATCTACAGACACTTTGTTTCATGCACAAAATTATTCAAAATATTGTGTATAAAATTACCTTCAAGCTATGTGTATAAAGTATATACAAAACAAATAAATCTCATATTTATACTTGGCTTCCATCGCCAAGATATTTCAATATGTATATGCAGATATCCAAAATCTGAAAAACTCCACAATACAAAACACTGATCTGAAGCATTTTGGATAAGGGAGAATCTATGAGAGCCAGTGGAGTGGAGTGGTTTGAGCATTGGACCAAGACTCTGGAGGCAAGGGTTCCAATCCCCACTCAGCCACTGGGTGACCTTGGGCAAGTCCCACTCTCTCAGCCTCAGAGGATGGCAATGGCAAACTCCCTTTGAAGAAACTTGCCAAGAAAACCGTTGCCATAAGTTGGAGATTACTTCAAGGCATATAAACAACAATAAGACTCAACCTGTATAGTGCTACATTTTGAAATGGAGACCTCCAAACTGGGCCACAATGCAGGCAGTTATATTGATCCATATTTATCTATCTGCTAGTTTGTTTGCCTGAGTTCTATTTATGCCTTTTGTAAAGTGACTGGTTCTTACTTTCCTGTTCAAGATCAACCAAGATGTCCCCAAATACTTTGCACTACACCCTATATCAGGGGTAGGCAACCTAAGGCCCGGGGGCCAGATGCGGCCCTCCGAGGCCTTTGGACTGGCCCCAGGCCGGTCCTGCCGCCGCCGCCGCCCTCCGCCCGCTATGATGATATTGATTATTGTTGTTATTACTTGTTCTTGGGGTTTTCTTGGCAAAATCTCCACAGGGGTTTTGCCATGGCTTTTCTGGGGCTGAGAGAGTGTGCATGCATGTTTTTTTTAAACTTTATTTATTTATTTATTTATTTATTTATGGTGCTTCACCCCCCCCCCCCAAATTATCTGAGGGACAGCAACCCGGCCCCCGGCTCAAAAAGGTTGCCTACCCCTGCCCTATATTGTTACTCTTTAAAATCCCTTCCCTTCCCCATCTCTGTCACTAGGAGGATTTCAGATAAGTTTGGAGGAAACAAGGGAGCCTGCAAGAGATGGCAGATGATATTGCCATTCTTGCTAATCGAAAAGTTCCCGAGATTCAACCCAGTGAATCTTGGGTCTACTAGAACATTAGCAGGAAAAGAAGAAAAATAACAGAGGGACCTTTGTGCAACAAAAATACATATGTTCACACTCCTTGTGGACTCTTCTCCACCACAATGGGAAAAGGTTCATGACAATCAGATTTGAGCCACTATAGCCATAGTGACAGGAGTGTGGTGTCCTATCTGCTCATCATGAATGAGAGGGAGAATAGTTTTGTTGAAGAAATGAATGGGTTTTTGGGGAAATTAATCAAGAATACTGACTAATTAAATAACTGGCATGAGAAGCTGTGAGATCCAGTATGGCATAGTGGTTTGAATGCTGGGCTAAAACTCTGGAGACCAGGGTTTGATTCCTGCTCAGCCATGAAACCCACTAGATAACCCTGGGCAAGTCATATGGTCTCAGCCTGAGGAGAAGGCAAGGGCAAACCTCACCTAAACAAATCTTGCCATGAAAACGCCGTGAGTCAGAAACAACCTGAAAGCACACAATACACACAAACAACAGAAGCTGTGCTGCTCTATAGTTCTGAGTGCTAAGTGGATTCAAAGAGTCCACATTTCTTATTTTCTAGTATTTCTCTTGTTGCAGGGATACTGGGTCTTAAAGCACTCAGAGTGAACCTAGCAAATGGTATGCAGCACACCTTGGTTGCTCTTATGCTATACTGTGCAGCAAGCATGAATATCTATGCCATCATTAATAATCAGCAATGCAGCACTCTTTGCAGTTCCTATTACCAGTATATATTCATGGGGGGGGGATATATCTGTATACACATGGATAGAGAAATATTGGAGGTATTTTTCTTTTCTTTTCTTTTTCCTTCCAGTGCTACACATGTCAACTCAGTGCTCAGAACTGCAAGGCAGCACACATCTAACCACTTTTTATTTAATGGCAGCGTTCAGCTCCCATCCCCCCTATCCACCCCCAAGAAAACTAATTATCTTTGTCCTCTGTGAGGGGCAGATGAGGCACCACGCTGCTGTCACCGCAGCCATTGCCTTGGCTTGTCATCATGATCTGGCCTCCCATTGTGGTAGATAAGGCCTTAACCACACAATGCAGAGGCTCGAGCATCTGCTGCAGCCACAAATGGGAATGTGCCTGCAATTCTGTGGGTGCAATTTATTATACCCCTAGCAATCAGAAGGAGGAACCAAAGGAGCCAGTCTCCTGTCAGGGTAGAGTCCAGTCTTGGCCACAGCAATTTGTGCATCTGCCTGAGCATCTGTCACAGCCACAAACTGGAATGTGTCTGCAATTATTGGGGTCTGTTGTTGTTGTTGTTGCTGCTGTTGTGTGCCTTCAAGTTGTTTCTGACTTATGGCAGCCCTAAGGCAAACTTATTATGGGGTTTTCTTGGCAAGACTTGTTCAGAGGAGGTTTGCCATTGCCGTATTCTAAGGCTATGACTTGTCCAAGGTTGCCCAGTGGGTTTCATGGCTGAGCAGGAATCATGGGTTTTTCTGATTTGTTCAGAGGAGGTTTGCCATTGCCTTCCCCTGAGGCTGAGAGCATGTGACTTGCCCAAGGTCACCCAGTGGGTTTCATGGCTGAGCAGGAATCATAGGGGTTTCTGATTTCTTCAGAGGAAGTTTGCTATTGCCTTCCCTGAGAGCATGCGACTTGCCCAAGGTGAGTTTCATGGTTGAACAGAGTATTCTTGAACCCTGGTCTCCAACGCTCAAAGCACAACACCACGCTGGTTCCCGAGAACTGGGCTAAACCCCTACCATGGGTTTCCATGAGTCACAAATGACTGGGAGGCACACAAGAGGAGCAAGACATTACAACCACCCAAGGCATCAGAAGGAGGAGCCAAAGCCTTGGAAAGAGCATCTCTTTAAGAAATAAAGTAAAATAATAATAATAATAATAATAATAAAAACAACCCAATGCTTTCTGAGATCTGGGTGAGCTCCTGTGCCTCCTCTTCCCCAGAGGTCTGGTTGTTGGGGCTCCTTTGTCAGCTGCCTTTCCCTCCTCCTCCTCCTCCTCCTCCTCTGGTGGGGTGTGATGGGGCTGGGAGGCAGGCAGAGCAAGCAGAGCAGAGGAGGGGCCATTGCAGGAATCTGAGCATCTAGCGCTTTGCAGCACCAGCAGAAGAGAGAGAGAAGGAAGGAAGGAGGGAGGTGAAGGTCAAGAGGAGGAGGAAGAAGAGGAGCCCCCCGCCTGGTCTGGCTGAGAAGAGAAGGAGGGAGCGGAGAGCATCCATGGCTGAGGCCGCCCAGTGAAGCCACTGCCTCATCGTCTCTCTGAAGGGCCATGGCCGGGACCGAAGGGGGGGCGGCAGGTAAGGGAGGCTGGCTGGGGGGCAGGGGGGCCAGGTGGGTCCTCCACCGCAAAATGGAGGACACCCCCTTCTCCCCTTTTCACCGTCTCTGAGCCTTCCGACCGAGCAATCTGTATTAATAGGGGAATCGTTTAGTTCTGTTGAGAGGCATCACTTTTGTATGCTTTTAATAGTGCTGTGGGTTTTGTTTTTTAATGGGGAAAGCAGGATAGAAATTAAGATTGATGATGATGATGATGATGGGACATTTCCAAGAAAAAATGGATAACCTGACCATAGGAAGGCTGCAAACACTCGCCAGGAATGTAAATGCAAGCTTCCTAGTCCTGCTCCGAAGCTTAAGACCCTATAGATAATAGATACATAGATATAGATATAGATATAGGCATTAGATAGATAGATAGATAGATAGGCATATAATATATAGGCATATATATATATATATATATATATATAGAGAGAGAGAGAGAGAGAGAGAGAGAGAGAGAGAGAGAGAGGCATTCCTCCCGGGCAGAAGGTGGAAATGGAGGACAGGGAAAGGAGGACGGGGCTGGTCACCCTGGGAAGCACCGGCCCTATTTGGCCGGGTAGGCGAAAGAGATGGTGAAACTACAAATCCCGAGGTTCCCTGGGATGGAGCTGCACAGGGTGGCCAGGTATCCTCATGGCCAAGGAGGACAAGGCACCACCAAAAAAAAAAAAATGGAGGACCATCCAGACAGTGCCCGGTCTCCCTGGCTGCGCCGGAGCGCCGCGCAGCATTCGCACCCAGGGCTCGGTTGGGTTTGGGCACTACGGTTCTTAGGAGCCGGGATTATTATTATTATTTTTTGGAGGGGGGGTCCGGTTTGGGGGTCGCCCTCCTCTTCCTCCTGGCTCCAGAAAAATAAGGCCGGGTCCAGCCATGGAGCATTTCCAAAAGAGGTGCCTCCTCCTGGAGACATAACATGGACAGGCTGCATCCGCACTGCAGAAAGCATCCACTTGGACACCACGTGTAAATGGTAGAATTCAAAGAAGTTGGCAGCAGGAGCTTTGCTAGACTTCAGTCTACTTCCTCAGATGCATTTGGTGGAGTGGAGGCCAGAGGCCTCCACTCCACCAAATGCATCTGAGGAAGTAGACTGAAGTCTAGCAAAGCTCCTGCTGCCAACTTCTTTCTTCCAGTGAGTCTCAAAGGTGCTGCTACGAGATCTTTTCAAATGTCAAATCTTTCAAAGATCAGAGATACTTTTCAAATGGCTGTAACCTGTCCTGATTCCCATTGAGGGAACAAGGCAGGATATCAATCCTGGAACTAAAGGGGGTTGCAGACTGCCAGAAATAGTGCAAATTGAGTCCACTTTAAGGGTTAAGGTTAGTGCTAGGGGGAATCATGGGAATTGATTTTTTTTTCTGAGACATTGAGCCTTCTCTGTGAGAGAGCTCTGGTGCCACAATAAAATACAGTTCCCATGATTCCCTAACCCTAACCCTTAAAGTGGACCCAATTTGCACTATTTCTGGCAGTCTGCAAAGGCCCTATTAAAAAAGGAATAAATAAATAGAAGGGTCCCAACGCGTGTAGAGGCAGGCGCTTCTGCTGGGTAGATGAGGACGATGATTGATTATTGATGATGATGATGATGATGATGATGCAGCACCTTGTGCAGCTCCCTCTCCTTTTCTGTGCAAAGGCACAGAAAGGCTGCACTAGGGGATGGCAGGGTGTGTGTGTGTGTGTGTGTGTGATGCATCAGATTGGGAAAGGGAGACGGAGGTCGATAGGATCCAGGTGAGAAAACAATGCAGAGGAACCCGAGGAAGAGGAGGAGGAGGAGGAAGAGGAGGAAGATGCTCTGCAGCTGGGCGGGGCGCTGGTCCAGGGAGCATCATCAGCCGGCAATGCAGCGATTTCCCAGCACTTGGGGCTGCTGCAGAATTGCTGCTGGTTTTCCCTCCTGGCTTTCCCTTCTCTCCCTCCCATCTCTGGCAGGCAGATCTTTTGCAGCAAGAGCCAAAGGAGGTGGTTTCTCCTTCTCAGGAAGGATGTGTGTGTCAGGTACAGCTGCTGCTGGCATGATGGAGGAGAATGACAGCATTCTTTAGGAAGCAGAGGAGAGGGAGGAAAACAACATTCTTTCCATTGCTCTGAATGTGGGACAGGTTGGGGTTTGTATGTGTGCATTTGTTCTCAGTTTTCTTCCCTCCTTTGAAATGTCACCAATGGTGAGGTGTTTGGTTTTTATATAAATATATGTGTGTGTGTATAGATAAAAACTATCTATCTATCTATAACATATATACACACATACATACATGTATGTGTGCATGTGTGTGTATGTATGTATATATATATATATATATATATATATAGTGTGTGTACATATGCATATACATATACATATACATATTGTGTGTGTGTATATATACACACACATAATATGTATATGTATATATATATATATATATATACACACACACACACACACACACACACATATATATATATATATATACACACACACACACACACATACACACACATGCACGCATACATGTATGTGTGTATATATGTGATAGATAGATAGATAGATAGATAGGCTGGCATCCTGTGGAATAGTGATGAGATCCAAAGATGAATTTGCAATTTCCATTTGCAGTCCCCTGGGGAGGGCGGCTATGAAAGAACTAGAACAGATCCTAAAATGCCAAGAGGTACAACTCAGCACAAAAGTCAGAATCATGCAAGCCATTGTATTCCCTATTACCATGTATGGATGTGAGAGATGGACAGTCAAGTACGAAGATAGGTAGGAAAATCAACTCATTTCAGATGTGGTGCTGAAAAAGAGTGCTTAAGATCCCATGGACAGCCAAAAGGACAAACAAATGAGTCCTAGAGCAGATCAAGCCAGAAATATCCCTAGAAGTCAGGATGACAAGACTCAGGCTGTCATACTTTGGGCACATCATGAGAAGGCATAAATCATTGGAACAGACAATAATGTTAGGAAAGGTGGAGGAAAGCATAAAGAGAGCAAGGCCACATACAAGATGGATGGACTTTATTAAAGAGACCATGAACATGAGTTTGCAGGAGCTGGGCAGAGCAGTACAGGACAGGGGGGCCTGGAGATGTCTCATCCATAGGGTCTCCATGGGTCGAGATCCATGTGAAGGCAGTTAACAACAACAAGAAGAAGACAACAACACTGCAGAGGGGGGAATGTAGTGGTTTGTGTGTTGGATTATGTGTTGGATTTATCACACTGGGACAATCGGAAATATAAACGGTGATTAACCCATCAAAATCACGTATTCACAATTAACATTTTCACACGATATTACTCCCTGGTTATTCCCAGGATAATGACTCTTGTGTGTGAAAAAGTTAATTGTGTTTTAATCATATTTTAATCTCAATTGCACAATTTTGACAGGTTAATCTCCATTTAAACTACCAATTTCCCCCGTATGATAAACTCCTATGATTCTAGAGACCATAGTTGGATTCTCAGCTCAGCTATGGGCAAGTCACACTCTCTCAGACTCAGGGACAGGCGATAGAAAACTTTTGAACAAATCTTGCCAAGCAAAACTCATGATAGGGTCACCTTAGGGTTGCTATAAATCAGAAACAATTTGAAGGCACACAACAATAACTGCAGTGGATGGCAATGGCAAACCCCCTCTGAAGAAAGGTGCAAAGAAAACCCAGTGATAGGTTCACCTTAGAGTTGCCATAAATTGGAAACACAAGGCACACAACAACCACAACAAACTGCTGGATATTCACTTCTATGGTTATTAGCAATGAAAAGCAACCACCCAAAGCCACCTTTTCTGCCTTTTCCCCAGTTGACTCTGAGAGGGTCTCTCCAGATGCCTGTTCTTGATACATCCCAGGTCTGGGAGAATGCTGCAGACACCCTGATCTGCACTACAGCACTTTAGAAAAGATAAAGTTGGGGTGCTGCCAGGCTGAAAAGGTCTTTTTTTTTGGGGGGGGGGAGGTTATCATCAGACATATGTTCCATCATCGCAGGCTGCTGCCACACTGCAGAATTAGTGAGATTTGACACCACTAAATGTCATGACTCCATCCTATGGAATTCTGGGATTTGTAGTTTTTTGGGCCACCTGAGCTCTCTGACAGAGAAGACAAAATAGCTCAGAAAACTACAAATCCCAGCATTCCATAGCATTGATCCATGGCAGTTAAGGAGGTGTCAAAGTGCATAATTCTGCAGTGTAGATGCAGCCTTAGTAACATCTGGCAGTGCAAGATTTTGGTTGTAACTTACAGTCTTTTAAAACTGAGGAAGGGAGAATCTTAAATGGTTGGACTGCCTGTTCTTTCTAGTTCACTCACACCTTTAAGTCAAGTGGTGAGGAACAGTATGAGCCTCCAGATGTTGATGGACATCTGGCCTTCCAGTGATGTAATGGAGCCAGGTCATGCAGGATTAGGGCCCTAGGACTTTTGAATTGGCAGGAGTTACCCACCTTGGATATCACTGTTCCTTCTGAGCTTAGGTATATTTGCCACAGCAATTGGAGAAGAAATGGATTTACCCAGTGATGTTGCATTTTTATTCTACTGTTTGTAATCCAAAGCCTTTTTGGCTGCCTTGGTCTTGAGTGAGCAAGAGTCATTATCTGTACACATAAATGGTTCTTGGTGGAGATGAAAACTACTAAAACAACCACTTAAATTGTTGGACCCTCTGTAGGGTGTCACTGTAGGGACTGAAAGCCTGCACTTAACAATTTACCACTTATACCACTGACTGTAGCTCCCATGAATCCTAGCCAGCATAGCCAATGATGAGATATCATGGGAGTTGCAGTCCAACCACATGTGGAGGGGCTTATATTTTAAGCCATTCCCAATGTGTTTAATTAAAACCACGTATGTCAAACTGTGCATTCCAATCTCTGTGACACCCACAACTTGAACCAATGTTTGTAACCTCTCTCAATAATTTTTTTCCATTCCCTCTTTTGCAAGACTGATGCACAGAGTTTGCATTTCTGACTTGGGTGAAAGTATTACTTGGGTGAATAAGACTGAGAAGATGCTCTTTCTTTAAAGGTTCTTCCTATCACACCCCCTTTTTTCAATCCCATTAATAAGTGCATTGATTGCAGGGGACTGGAAAATAGGCTGAAAACAATCCTAGATCAGGCTCGGATGTCCAAAGGTTTTGGGATATGTGTATGTATATGGTATACGTCCCTTCATGCTTTCCCCACAGTAACCTAGCAATTCTTGATTTCTGGTGTTGGGTGTAGCTGGCCCTCACTAATATCTGATGGTCATCATTTTTGAGTACTAAGACAGTACAAACTCATAAAGAGCAGTCATGAAGCAGCATAGCAAATGTCATTTGCTTCATGGTTGTGAGTTTTTGGAGAAAATGGAAAAGCCCGAAGCTTTGAAGACTACCCTTGCATAATCCTATATGGTGGTCACAGAGATCTGAGTCTCTAACAGCCACTTCATCTGTATGCAGGTGTGTGGTGTATAATTGAGTCATTTAAGTGCAGGACATCTGAAGCAAGGAGAAGGATATGAATAGTGAAAATAGAAAAGGTACTTTTAGCGATGAATGTTCTGTATGTACAGAAAAAGCAATGGAAGTGTCCTCTCTCCCTTGGTTTTTGGATTGGGGGAATGAAAATAGATCTTTTAAATCCTTTTTTTTTTTTGTGTACTAGTTTGCATAGGCATCTTCTCCCCCACCTCCGTAAGTACTTTAAACATTAGAAGATTACTTTAGATTGTAGTAATGGGGGGATATGGAAAAGCCAGTTTACTTAAGGTAGTTGTCATATGATGGATGTTGCATTTTTGTTGTATGTGGTTTTTGAATCTTTTGAATCTACAAGTTGATGCGAAAATAAATGTACGTAGGGAGGTTTCTGTGGTACTCAAAGACATGATTCAATAGAGTGCTCATTTGTCATGACAGAAATGCTGAGAAGTGGCTTATTGTCTTTGACACAGTAAACAACCCAAATGTTTGTCTGAAAAAAAAAATGAAAAATTATGTTGCTTTCAGAAGATGTTGCATTGCAGATCGTGACTGTGATGAAATCTGTTGCAGTAAGCTTTGCTACAAAGCCAAAACATTTCTAAATTACACGGAGGCAGTCAGATGTTGCAGCAGGCACCAGACATTAATTATTTTTATGATTCCTCATCTTACAATACTGCAGTCTTTCCAGCAAAACTAAAACAGACAGCAAAACTGATACACAGATGCTTTAAACAGAACTAAGCTTGCTTCCCACCTATTAGTAACTTATTTGCTTTGAGTGGTGTTGGTTTAGCAGATGGCCCTAGTTGTTTGGTGTTCAGTATGATAATCTTAGAGTTGAAATATAGTGCTTACCTGACTTGTTATAACAATCCCCCAAAAGAAACCTGTTCTCTCTGACCTCTCTAGACCAGAAAATGGTGTGACAGTGTTAATACTGTGTAATACTCAGGGTGGTCTTTAAGGAAGTGCAATTCAAGGACATCTATCTACCACAGCTAGAATAGACCTCAGACGTAGCAGCATCCACTGTAGGATAAGATTATGCTTTACACAGAAGAAATATGTCTAAAAAAGTGGGTTTACATCCATGAAAGCTTATCCTAAAATAAAAACTATTCAGTCTTAAAGGTGCTGCAACATTCCTTTTTTCCTCTCATGCTCCCTTCCTCCTTTTTATGCTGCAAGAGACTAACACAGCAAAGTCTTTGCAAACTACGACATATATCAGTCAATAGCTTGCAGACTTCGGGTGCTTCTACACTGTAAAAATAATACAGTTTGATATAAGTTGAAGTGCTCTAGCTCCATTCTATGGAATCCCGGGATATGTAGTTTTACAAGGTCTTTAGCATTCTCTGAAAGAGTGCTGTGCCTCACCAAACTTCAGATCCCAGGATTCTGCAGGAGGGAGACATTCCAGTTAAAGTGGTATCAAACTGCATTATTTCTGCAGGGTAGATGCACCCTTTGTTACTTTCAGGTCGGAATGCAAAACCTTTGGGCTGCATGGGGCCCAAGAGGTTTTGTATGGTTTCCTATGAGTCCTTTGTAGCCAAATTTGTTGCTGATCTTCTGCTGCACTGCCACATTGGTTGCTATCACTGATTTATTTCCTATTGTGCATGTTAATCTGATGCACAGGCATTGTCCCACCATCTGCTGAACACCCATCAGAAGCTGATGCACATCAGCTTCTGATGGGTGTTCAGCAGATGGTGGGACAATGCCTGTGCATCAGATTAACATGCACAATAGGAAATAAATCAGAGAATCCACTGCAGGGATTCTCTGGGACCCAACCTCTGAGTTGGGAGCATCACCTGAAAGGTGCTCCAGAAGTGGTATGAATCTCAGTGCTATTGTAATTTGGAGCAGAGTAGGCGGGAAAGGAGAGCAATGACATGAGTAGAAAAAGTTGTGGATGTTGGAGGTGATGCTAACTAATCAGAGTGGAAGATGTTTAAATAAACTGAATTAAATGAAATCTGAAAACTGATTTGGGGCATGGCATTAACAGTAAATAAATTAATACATTTATTCATGTATATATTTATGTGTTTATGCATACATTTGTGGCCGCCAATCCTCCAGCAAACATTGGATGCAATCTTCAAAGCCAAAGCCTCTAATTTAATATACTGGGGTGAGAGAGCACTTATTCATTCCAGAATGGAGTAATATAGCTCTTTGTGTGTAATGCAGTGACTTTTGCCCCAATAAAACACCTTAGTTCCACAGACATTAATTCAGGTGTCAGACTAACAGGATCTCATTGACAGACAAAGCTCACTTTCCACTATTAGGCCAGCTTTTAAACACAAGCTAAGGTGATTGGTTACAGTAGATTCTTCCCAATCATTTCCCCTTGAAAGGCAGAATGCAGCTCTATGAAAAAAAATCATATTGGTACTTATACCAGCAGAACTAAGGTGGTCGTAAGAACTGAAATTGTACTTTATGAAAGAGATGGCATTGGGGCTTTTACCCTGATTATGATTAGACTGTCAATAAACTATACAACTAGAAAGTAGCTTATAGTTCAGCTAGCCTGAGTCATCTATCTGTCAAAGAGACAGCTATGCTTTTAGTAAGGCATATAATGTTCTATATATACCTCTAAAAGCTGGACAAAGAAGAAAGCTGACAGGAAGAAAATCAACACATCTGAAATGTGCTGGAGGAAAGTTCTACAGATACTATCGTTTAAAAGACCAATGAATGAGTTCTATAGCAAATCAGACCTCACTAGCATCCGAGGCTGAGACTTTGGATGTATCATGAGATGTTGTGACTCACTGGCAAAGACAATAATGCTTGGCAAAGTGGAATACAGTAGAAGAGAGAGACTGCAGTACAGATAGATTGATTCAGTCATCAAAGCTACAGGCCTGAGTTTGCAAGACCTTGGCAAGGACAGTTGATGTCTGGAGCTCTTGGAGATCTTACATTCATAGGGTCACTATAAGTCAAAGTCAACTTGATGGCTAATAACAGCAAAAATAATATCCAGTTATTTGATTCTTTCGATTGTATATCACTTTCTGTATAACTGAATGAAATACAGCAAAGTAAGAACAAAATGTTAAAGCAGCAGGATGAATGCCAGTCTTTAATAAGATGTAAAAATCATTTAAATGCCTGAAAGAGTTAAATGACTTTTGTCAGAGTGCAACTGTGGACAATTCTTCAGGCTAGTGAACCATCCAAGCCACAGCCCCTCTGTTATCTTGAACAGCGCTTTAGTTTATGGGCCCTCATCAATTCTGTTACCAATTGCAGACAGTTTGGGTACTTCCCAATCCTATCTTAAGGCCTAAGCAGACTGCCAGAAATAGTGCACATTAAATTGAGGTACTGCCCTGGCTCAGTGCTAGGGAATCATGGGAATTGTATTTTTTTCTGGGACATTGAGCCTTCTCTGTCAGAGAGCTCTGGTGCCACAATAAATTACAGTTCCCATGATTCCCTAGCACTGAGCCAAGGCAGTGCCTCAATTTAATGTGCACTATTTCTGGCAGTCTGCTTAGGCCCTTAGTCAGATGGAAAGGAGTTGAGTATCATCATCATATTGATGGCATCCAACCCTTAAATTAACAGTCTTTTCATGAGACATCAAATAAATGTTGGAGAACACTGGTGGGATGGGACTACAAGAATCGTGTAGCCAATGAGCTGTGTCATGGACCAGAAGGATTGTAAGTGTCATGGAGCCAAGCAGTAGTTCCCTGTCAGCTGTCCTGTGGTACAAAGGGGTACAAAGAGAATCACTAAACCTCCTTTTAGAAGAGAAATATGATACCTGAAGGAACAAGTCTGTGCTGAACATGTTTTTGCTACAAAGTACTGGATATATCTATTCTTAGCTATTATTTTTTGGAAATGTGTTCAAATTTTGGGATTTTCCACTCAGATATATGAGAGAGATAGCATGAATATTGGTTCTTATTACTTTTATTATTGTTATGATGAGGAATCTAGCAGCATGGTAGTATTGTAATATTCTCTATCCGGTGTACAAAATTCAGCTTGGACCCAACTGCTGGACCCAACTGTGGTGCTTCAGAAAGTAGGTTGATTCATTCAGATTGCCTCATGCTTTGGCTCAAGACTGGAACTTGCTTCAGAAAATCCAAGGCTTTGTGAATCTTCCTGTGAATTCACATGGGGGAAATGAACAAATGCTGATAAGTTTTTTAAAATGTTCGGACAGAATTAGGTGAACTTGCCAGGCATAGTAACCTTGTATCTATGGTAGGTGGCTTTCTTGCCAACACTGATTAACATTTGCAGTTCATGAAACCTGTTAAATTTCAGACAGATAGATATCAGGATTTTGTTTTGTTTCTGGGCAGCCTTTCCAGTTTGGGAGTGTTCTGAACTAGTTCTGAAGCTGTAGAAGTTTTAGAAGTGTTAAAGTGTTTAAAAGGTTGTGTGCTCCTGCTATTTTGTGTCTAATTTATATTAGCACAATATGTATTACAGAGGTGTCCATAAGTAGGTAACATACACAATTTCAGAGAAATAGGTCCCGGGGGGGGTTGTTTGAAGGAATGTATTAAAATGTGTGTATGGGGATCAGAAGCTACACTAGGGGAATGTGGGAGGAGTGTGCCCTTAGTGGGATAGTACACCTGATGGGACTGGCATGGCTGCTGGGCAAGTACGGTAAGAAAGGATGTTGCCTTCCTTTCCCATTTGCCCAGGAGCCACGCTAGACCCTGAATGGGCCATCCAGAGGCTGCAGCACTCCCTCCTGAACAGGTTATCTGGAGGCAGCAGCACCATCCTCCAGCACTGGTCTGGCCAGGATGTGGCTTGCCAGCTGGGGGTGGTGGAGGCAAGCAAGGCAGGATGGTACAGACTCCTGGCCCGGCCCCAGTGGCACCGGTTGATACCAATGGCCACTGATGGGATTGAATTCTCTCTTCCCCCACATGTGGGATGAGGATTCCATTCTCATCTCCTGGCGCATTGTACTTTTAAAGGCAATTCTTATGAAGAAGGGGGGGGGGGGAAATGCATGATAAAGGACATTTTCACACTAGACCCACAAAGCCGCCTGGAGCCGACTGTGCCGCTCATTTCGGAATGGCTCCGGCGGCAGCAACTTAATTCCTTTTTTAAAAAAGGAATTACCTTGCCGGGGCTGATGCCGGAGGACGTTCGGAGTTAGCGCTGGATCGGCTGGAGTGAGGCCGGACTTGCTGCGACGTGAGTGTGAACACACGGAGCAAGGAGCCGAACTGACGCAGGGATGGCACCGGAAGGGGCGGGGTTTGCTGCAACGTGAGTGTGAACACACTGGAAAAGGAACCGGACTGGGGCCGGAGGGAGGTAGGATTGCGTCCTCCTAAAGCCCCGTGTGAAAACGCCCTTAGGTGTCCCTAAAGAAGCACCCTGTAACAGTTCAGAAAGATGGGCAATGGTGAGGTTTTACTTTCAATTTTAAAGGAACTGTTAATGGCTATTGAACTAAAACCCAGGAGTAGATTCACTGCAGGTAGATAAAGAAATTGTAGAATTATGAGGGATGAAAACCAGTTTGTTTTCTGTTCTACATACTCCAAATGAAAAGTGTCTTCTTTTCCCAAAGTACTGTTCTTGGAAAGAAAATTGAGGTCTCTAGTAAAATTTACTCCTTGATTAGAAACTAGAGCAATCTGTCGCAAAACTATGCCCCTTCTTCCTACCTGCACAACTGCTATTGCCCTTTTTAACTGGCATTCCTAGACTGTCCTGAGTTTATCTCAAAGACATAGCTTTGCTAGGCTGGAAAAAACAGTATGCAAAACGGGCTCAGATCTACGAAAGCTCATGTTACCAACTTCTTTCCATCAGTTAGGGCCTTTGCAGACTGCCAGAAATAGTGCAAATTGAGTCCACGTTAACTGCCCTGACTCAGTCCTAGGGAATCATGGGAACTGTACTTTATTGTGGCACCAGAGCTCTCTGACAGAGAAGGGTCAATGTCTCAGAAAAAAATACAATTCCCATGATTCCCTAGCACTGAGCCAGGGCAGTTAAAGTGGACTCAATTTGCACTATTTCTAGCAGTCTGCAAAGACCCTAACTGATGGAAAGAAGTTGGTAGCATGAGATTTTGTAGATCTGAGTCCGTTTTCTCAGATGCATGTGCTCATGCTACCAACTTCTTTCCTTCGGTTAGTCTCAAAGGTGCTTCAAGATCCCTTCACATATTGAGTCTGTCACTTCCAGATCTTCAAGATGGACCTAAAGCTTTTGAAACAATATAGTTCATTTCAGGTATTCCAGGGAAGCCCTGCTTTTCCCTTCGACAAAGCCCAGCTCATTGTATAGCAGACTACATTGGTTCTGAATGTGGGCTTCTTATCTAATAGTGAATCATTACTGGACATAGAAGGATTATCTTTACACTGCTGAAATACAGGAAGGATAAACAGAGAAAAATGTTAAGTAGCCAGAATTAGATAAATCCAAACATGTAAAATTAGCATTTATTTAAGTTTTATAGAATATAAAAATGCAAATATAATTCAAGAACTGTACATATTTTATTTACCTAAATAAGGTGAGCAGAGGAGTGACCAATGTCTTCTGTATCAGAGTGGTGATGAATCTGAAGCTTAATAGGCCTATCCAAGGTGCTAAATCTTATCCCCTTGATGGGTTCAGTTCTTTGAATACTTTTTAAAAGTTTCAGCTAAAATCTGGAGTGGATTCACTACCCCACTGACATGGAAGCAAGTGTGGTGAAAGGGTAAGTGTGATGAAGCAATGGGGATTGTATGTTGAGCCCCACCTCCAAAGTCACATTGGTTCTCCTATCCCTTTTGTGCTATACAGTGCTCACATTGTATTCTACTTTAATTGCCACTTTAATTGTTCAACATCCTATTGAACCTTGGGATTTATAATTTAGGAAGATTATTTAGAATCCTTAGCCAGAGAATTCTAGGGCATCCCCAAACTACAAAACCCAGAATTTCATATGATGCAGACATGTAAGTTAAAGTGGAATGACAACACTATAATTGTTCAGCATGAAAGGATTCTGAATAGTAAGGTTTGAATTGGTTCCCTGTGCAGTTTAATGTCCTAATTTTAATTAAAATAATCTTATGATTATATTACTAATACCAGTGAGTGATACCTCATATGTTGGTCTCTTGTAGTGAAAATACAAGTCTTTTGGCACCTTAAAGTTTATCACATCACATGTATAATTTTGTACAAAAATAAATCTGATAGTCTTTAAGGTGTCACAGGACTTCTCAAACTGTACAGTATTTTAAGGTGTGAGGATTCCAGAGGACTCCCTTTTATCATAGTATGTGATCATGACTCTTTACACTAAATCTGATAACATTCATGCAGTTTTCCTAGCCAAGGACTATTTGCCCATAGCAGTTACTTTCCTTGACAATATGTCAAAGGACTTTTGTTTATTATGAAATGCCCACAAGCAGATAGCTCCGTGGTGAAGCAGTTCTGATTATACAAGCCTTGCTGTTGATATATGGAAGAATGTGGGACAGTACAAATTCAGAGTAAAGAAGCTGCTTCAGCAGAAGCTTGAAATAAAAGAATGCCACTGGTGTCAGCAACTGCATAGACTGGAATAAACCTGCAGCATCATAAGTGAACCAAATATGGTATCTGTGAGAAGTGGGAAATGATATTGGCAGTTGATGGCTATTGTGTCAGTAGGGCAGTGAATCCATTCCAGGTTTTGGGCTGAAGGAGCTATTCAAGGTACTTGACCTGATTTTCAAAATGGTTTCAGTACCACAGATAGTTCCTGTAAAATTCAAATTAAAACCTAAAAAGAATCTATCATTCCACTGGCATTGAAGCCACTAGCTGCCACTGACTAATGGTAGTTCAAGGGACCTCGGACCAGGAGATCAACATTTTTGCAGAATAGTAAAATTACAGAACAGTGGGGGATGATGGGAAACGGGCTTTCACTTGTAATTTGAAAGGGTTTATTTTTATTATGTGCCTTCAAGCCCACTTGGCTTGACTTATGGCAACTCTATCATATGGTTTTCTTGGCAGGATTTATTCAAAGGTTTGGCATTGCGTTCTTCTAATGCTGAGAGAGCATAACATGTCTAAGGTTGCTATTGGCTCAGCAGGGATTTGAACCTTGGCCTCCCAGAGTCCTATTTCAATGATTAAACCATCATACCATGTGGTCCTACTTTATTTTTAGCACCTCTGTTCCATAACCTGGTGGCACAGTGGTTAAATGCCTGTACTGCAGCCACTCACTCATAAACCACAAGGTTGCGAGTTCAGTACCAGCCAGGACTGAGGCTCGACTCAGGCCTGCATCCTTCTGAGGTCGCTAAAATGAGTACCCAGCTTGTTGGGGGCAATCAGCTCACAGTTATAAACCGTTTATGAAGCGGTATATAAATGAAGCTGCTTTGCTTTGCTTTGCTAACCTTCTCACTGAAGAAAGAATAAATAAATTAAGTCAACCTCCAACAAGACTCATTGTGCAATTGTTCAGTTTCTATCATGGAATTTTACAGCCAAGCCATCTTAAGTTTGTAACTCATCCATGTTCTTTTACTGCTTTTTCTGTCTTTCTGTCTTAGCTCCCCCTCCAAAAAAAATGTTTGGCAGTCTGAGGGCCCATTTAGGGCCCTTTCACACTACACAGTTATCATACTATGACTCCACTTTAACTGCTGTGGCAACATCCTATGGAATCCTGGGAAGGAAAGCTTGGTGAGACACTAGACTCTTCTAAATATCTCCTCCTAACATGCAAATCATGAGATTCCATAAGCTGGAACCATGACAGTTGAAGTGGAATTGTAGCACCATAATTGTGTAGTGTATAAGAGCCATTAGACGTCCCCTTACAGTATGAATCTGTGCATGGTTATTGTATAAAGGTTTCTACAAGTTTGTTTAATGGGGCATGCTCCCTTGTATATGTGCACAGGTTTTCAACCTTGGTCTGCAGTTCTAGAATTTGCTGGGAAACAAGACTTAACTTTTCAGAAAACATGCATAAGATCAGTTTACAAAACCTTGTAACTGGACTTACCTTACAACTAATGCCAATCCAATCACTGAAAGGTAAAAACTTTATTGTAAAGTTCTACAAATGAAGAATGCTATAAAATAAATAGAACTAATATTGTTTTGTGTGGGCTAAGATTTATCTGGCTTCAGTTATGCATCAACAGCTTTATAGTTTTTCCCTTATAGGCTATCATGGGTAAACACTAAAAACTCAGTTTCATACTTCCCTGTATGGTTGACTGCAGATGAAGAAAATGCAAAAGGAAGGCAGGCAAAATCACTATTATGACTGCTTCCCCCCTCTTGAATATAACAACCTCTTGTGGTATTGCCAGCTTTAAGCAGTACCCCCCTACTGTTTTGATTATAGGATGTTTGATCTTCTGTGGTGGCCATGGAAACCTAAGGAAAAGTGCTATATTGGGCAGATTGAGTTAAAGTGGAACACATTCTATTCAAACAAGCCCAAATCGCCTCCTTCCTTCTCAAAAGGTATTAAAGCAGTAATAGTCACATGAAATAAACCATGTGTTTCTTTGGGGTTTGCAAATGCATACAATGACCAGAACCAGAGCACCAGTCCCTACAGTATCCAGTGCCTGGACTCCTTGCCATAATTTGTGCCTTTGCAATATGGGAGAAGGATAAAAACAACTCAGAGATACCAGTTGATTGGTTTGTCTATCCAAGGCTTAGGTCTTTTTTTAAAGATATAGTCTTCTCCCACATCTAAATCAGAAGTGTGTTATGCAGAGAAAGGATTCTCCCTGCTTACCATTCCTGCCACCACCAGCATTATTTCCTTGAAGGGGCCATTATAGGGCAGATAGTAGCTGGTTGTTAAATGCCTTCAAGTGGACTTCAACCTAAGGTGACCCTATGAATGAGAGATCTCCAAGTCACCCTCCTCAACCACCCTGCTCAGCTCCTGCAGATTCATGGCTGTGGTTTATTTGATTGAGTCTGTCCACCTGGAATATGTTCTTTCTCTTTTTCTATTGCCCTCAACTTTACAAAGCACTATAGTCTTTTCTAGTGAGTCCATTCTTTTCATGATATGGCCAGAGTATGACAATCTCAGTTGAGTCATCTTTGCATCTGGGATGAGTTTGGGCCAGATCTGCTCTAGGACCCATCCATTGGTCTTTTTAGGAGTTCACAGTATTCTCACAACTCTTCTCCAGCACCACATCTCAGATGAATTGATTTTCTTCCTATCAGCTTTCTTGACTGTCCAGTTCTCACAACCATACATAGAAATGGGAGGGACGGTGGCATGGAAAATCCTAACTTTAATATTTAATTATATATCTTTATACTTCAGAATCTTGTCTACCCTTCCAAGTCCTAACCTTCCTCTGATTTCTTGAATTCATAGCTACCCTTCCAAATCCTAGTGTGTCTATTCTTTCTCGTCTGCAGTCTCTGCTCTGATAGATGATTGAGTCCAAGTATGAAAAATCTTGAACTAAAAATTATATAAATTGTCTGTGGTCATAATTTTTGTTTTCTTGATATTCAGATGTAAATCTACCTATGTGTTTTCTGCCTTGGCATTCTTCAATAATCTTTCTATATCTTTGTTAATTTTTGTTTGTATTATGATGTCATCTGCATATCTTAGATCAGGGGTAGGCAACCTTTTTGAGCCGAGGGCCGGGTTGCTGTCCCTCAGACAATCGGGGGGCCGAAGCATCAAAAATAAATAAATAAATAAATAAATAATTTCGGCCTGGGGCTGGTCCAAAGGCCTCTGGGGGTCGCATCCGGCCCCCGGGCCTTAGGTTGCCTACCCCTGTCTTAGATTGTTGATGTTCCTTCCTCCAATTTTCATGTCTCCCTTCTCTGAGTCCAATCCTGTTTTTTGTATGATGTTCTTGGCATGCAAATTAAATAGATAAGGTGATAGAATTCAGCCTTGCTTGACTCCCTATTAGTGGACAGAAAAACGCAGAGGGGGATGGGTCATATAGTCCTTCACATGCACTGCAGTCCTAATTTAGAATACAACCTGGGTGGTATTCTAGAAGAAAAACAAACCCAGAATAGCCAATCATCTAGCAAATACATCATTTAATCCAAATAACAGTCTCTATATGAGTAAGACAAAAATTCTGAAACCAATGCTGTTCTTAAATTATCTACTGAAGTATTACTAAATTTTGAAGGCTGCTCAGGGATATTTCTGGTTGCAAAAGATCAGTCTGATATGTAATAGTCAACTGCTTGTCTCCATCCATTAGTTCTTCTTCTAGTTCTCTGGATGCTGTTCTGTGCAAAAAAATAGAAAAAAAGAGAAATGTGTGAATATACTGAGAAAAGTAGGTGTTACTGAGATGCCTTCCTTCTTTCTGGATCAAAAAATAGGAAAGAAGTCATTACTTTCAATTCACAAATCATATTAAAATAGTAAAACTCAAGACCTTATGGAATCCCAAAAATAGTCATTTAATTTTATGGTTTGCCATGCCAACTTTACTATCTGAGCTGAGGTCCTAACTGAATTGGTGAGATATTTCAGCTGATAATATAAATTTTATTGCATTTAACAACTGTTTGGAATTTAGATCAAGATCTGTAAGTACTGAGTGTTAAATACATAAAAATAACTAAATATCACTTCATCCTTAAGAAAGAGCTTTTGAACTCCTGTGAGTAACAATTTGGAGTTAAGCATCTCTGCCTTCTTTCCTTCTCTGCTAACTTCACCATGCAAGTGTATGGAAATTCTGTTCTGTAAAGTTTTTTTATAACAAAAATCAGGTTCACCTGATTCTGCACCTCCTAACCTAATCATGGAAGTACATATAATCTGTAGTTGGAAATCAATACACTTCTGGTCTTACAATGTGTTCAATCAAAGAAAAATGTGCACCATAAGTCCTCACACATTGAATTACAGTTCCTCAACTCCCTGACCAGTGGCTATTCTGCCTGAGGATTTAGATGTAATCCAACATCTGGGTATCCGGCTGTGAGAACCTCTGCATTAGTCAACATTTTCAAATTGGAAAATGTATGTACATTTTTAAAATGTGCACAAACATGCTTTAGTTACAGGGCCATCTACCTATTAAAATATCCATGAAGGGGAGGAATGCATGGAATGTGTACTAGATATGGAAAGAATATTAAAAATATTGGGGAAGTGGTAAAAAAGAAATGTTTTTCAAGTGTCGAGAAATCCTGATGAGAAGAATCCTGGACTGATGAGAATCTTTGCAGTTCAAGGATTTATTCTTTGCAAATTATGTATGTGGTTGTTTGCACAGAAAACAACATTTTCTGCACAGGAAACATCATTTTCTGTGTGGAAAATAATATTTCCATACAGAAATATTGATTCATGTGCAAAACATGATGTTTTATTTACACAAAAACATAACTGGGGGCTTGTTCTGCATAAAATCTGTAAATGGTTGGTTTGCATAGAAAACAGCATTTTCTGTGCAGGAATTAATATTTCTATATGGAAATACTATTTTCCATACAGAAAATGCTATTTTCTACACAAAGCAATCATTTGCAGATTTTGCACAGAATAAGTCCTGAATTGTGAATAGCTTTTGGAAACTGTGGTTTTCAAAGACTTTCTTGTAGCAGGAAGAAAATTGCTGAAATTACTCATCGCTACCTTCAAGAATTAATTAGCAAACAATTATATCCCTAATATGCATTGATATTTTTTTTTTGTTAAAAGAAATATGCATAGAAATGGCTACAAATAGACTTGGAATTAAAGGAAAAGTTGAGAGAAAGGGTTTCAATAGATCTGCCCATCTGCTGCAACAATACTTTGGAATGGGGGAGAAAAAGGGCCATTCCCAATGCTTTGCTGTCCTGGAGTGTTGAGAACAGAAGTGGACAGAGTATGAACATGAGGCTGCATGTGGTCCCCAGGTTGTTTTTACAGCCCTTGATTTCCTTAGATTTCCTGGACTGCCATTTTTCTAGTGTCCCTGCCCCCAGGTGAATTGTATTTCCTTGAAACCTCCAGGTTTCAGACCTCCTTCTCATGCATTATTTAACACAGAAATATTTTGGACTTTGCATCTTAGATTCCTTCACCATTAGCCGTGTTAGCTAAGGCATCAGGCAGCTGGAGTTCAAAACCTGAAGATGATGAAAAGCTGAGAATCAACTTGTTTGACTATTTTTCCCCAATCAGAAGGCTGTGTGGTTTGGCAGCCTATGAACCCCATGGAGCTTTGTTTATCCTAGAGGTCTCTGAGAACCACTACATAAAAATATTTTTTTATCTACAGCTCCAAAAATGTTGCTTTTCCACTCACAATCTTTCATGGAACCCCTAGCCAACTGCTTATGGTACCCTAGAGTTACAGGGAATTCTGGTTGAAAAACCTTGGCATGAAAGGTACTGGGGCCCTCTCTAATTACCTACCCCTGTTTCACCACAGCATTTTCTTTTTTGACTTGGAGCTTTGAAAGGCTTTGACAGCTGAGTGTAAGTTTATCTTGTTCCTTAAAGCAAGTTAATATGTGTGCATAACTCATACTCACCTGTCAGTTGTCTGTGTAGGAGAAACACAGCATCAACTTGAATGATCTGGTCGTAATACATGGAGGTGCCCTGAACCTCATCTAATATGGTGCCTTGTTTTCTGTTCTTCCAAATATATTCTAAAAGTACTGTAACAGGAGGATGGGCTCCTCTGTAGCTCCTCTATAGCCATTCTGTGACTAGTGAAGAGCTGGGGGAGAGGGGAATCAGAGAAGCATCTGGCTATGTCATAGCCAGACACAAAATGATGATGGCATTTACTGAGGTTCACTGGGGACTTCTACATGATAGAATCTTTTTGTGTCTGGCTATAGAGAAACAGCTAGATTCTTCTCTTATCCCTCTTCCACTCTCCACCAAGCACAGAATAACTCTGGAAGAAGGGAACTCTCTGACCTCCACAACGACCAAACCAATCACAGACACAAGGGGATCTTATTATTTTGGCACAAGGTGGACGTATCACTAACAGAATGCCAGCCTATTACTTGTAGCGATTTATGGATATGTGCATTACATTTTGGTCCTAATGACTGTATGTGAAACTAGTTTGAATGTAGAAGGATACCTGCATACCAGTAACCAAGAGGGAAAGGACAGTCTTCTCACTTAGTAATCCTGACTGATCTGTGACCTACATGAAATGGGTATCAGGGGCCAGGAATCCAGTGGCAGCATCAGGACGTGCCAGAGCATCCCTGGAAGTTTACACTTAAGTTTTCAAGGAGCCCATGTTGCTCCTGGTTGGCATTTATGCACCCTTGGAATACAGGATATTAACAACAGCCAGAATCCTGTTGAGCAGTTACGAATGCATAACCTAGTTATCCACTCATGACTGTTTCACATTCATAACTCCTACATAACCCTTGTTCATGAGATGTTCCCCAATCTCCACTTATTGGGAAGCAGCTGCTTCAATCAGTGGAGGTCTATTCCCTATTAATTAGTAAGCAGCTGGCTGATAGTCCCACTCACCCCCTCATATGGGTGATCTCCAACATGAGGGAAGGTGCAACAGGATCTCTATTTATGCTGGTTGCTCTGGAGATCATGAAAGGAGGTGGAATTGTCAGTCAGCTGCTTCCTGATTGACAAAGGATGAACCCCCATCAATCACAGTGGCTGCATTCTGGTAAGTGGAGATTAGGTGGATTGGGATGGGCTTCATTGCATAGCACAGTAATTATTGTGTTTACATTTATGTAAATTATGTAAATTTCTGACCCTCTTCTCTTTCAAGATGTACACTAGAAGAGTCAAGGAAGAGACTACATCTGTACTGGCATTTGCCTACACGTTGTGAACCTTTTGGTGTAGGGTATCTGCTATTTGATATCAGTCCAAATGAATTTGTTCCATTTACATTACCAGAAGAATAGTATTGGGCTTTCAGATTTAAAAAAATATATTATTATTAATGTGAGCCAATAAATGTAAAGATCAATACTTTTATTTGTGTGGCTCCTTTGTTATAGTGGGCAAACTTGGTGTCATGAATGACTGTGTCCTTTTCCCTTCCCCTGCCACCATGGAGAATACTCAGTTAACTAAAATGCTTTCAATTTATTCCAGAAGCAGTTTCATCAACTGCCTATGCATCTCCAGCAAGAAGTCTGGGAGACCCAGGAATAACACCACTGTCCCCATCCCACATTGCGGTAAGAAATACATTCTGCATATTACTTTTCTTCATGGTGAGAATTTCATTCTACAAATTATTAATGGATGGTTGTCATGTTTATTTCATTGGTAGATTGATTGGTTTTTAAGGCCACTTCCCATGATGTCATAAACTGTAATTATATAACACGATTCCAAGGTGGATAAACATGCTGGTCTTTCAGCATAAAAATCACAGAGCCTTTTGCTCATGTTAAACAAATGAACAATTAAAATGTAGTGAAACTTGACAGTTGTCAACTTTCAAGATCAAGTTAACACTGGTGAAAACGTGAGTGAAAGTCTCTGGAAGCTCTGTTGCACTGGATCACACCATTGCATAATTAATAGTAATTACACAAAAAGTTGTATAACGAGTTGCAGAACATCTTGTGCAAGAAGCTGTATGATTGTTAGTTCAATGATTTCCCACTACCACTTATTCAATAAAAAGTAGTGTTGGATATCACCCTTGCATGAACTCAGAAAAAACAAACTAAAGAATTCTGAACCCAACAAGTAAGAACTACAGACAATGACCATTTAAAACACTCTTTGGGGCAGAACAAAGAATGACCAACAATAATTCAAGACCAACAATATAAGAACAATCTAAAAGCCAGCAGTGTCTTTAATGGAATCATCTCCATTAAAAGCCATTTCAAATTGATGGATCTTAAATTCATTTCTGACAGATGGGACCAATAGAATGCCCTTAACTGGGAATTCTATCAGTCCAAAAGGCCAGTTGGCTCTGGAGAGGGAGCATAATGGTTTTCTAATTGCAGACAAGATGAGGTCTCGAGGGAGATAGCACAGTTGCACTTATTTAGTAGATTCCTAAGCCTCCTGCATGCTTCACTAGTCCCAAACTAGGGAAGAATTTGCTGCAGAGTAGAAAAGTCTGTATCTCTAATACTTTCTTGGAGCTGAGAATCAAAATGTTTGTGTCAGCAGTAGTGACCTTCACTCTGTCAAGGTCTGAAATGCAATACAAGATCAGTGTAGTAGTGTACTGAACTAAGCGATTACATTGCCTAGTGTGATAAAGAATGTTCTGAGCCCACAAAAATTCACAGTGTCAGGTTTTGTCTGTCACAAGAAGTGCTATTTTGACATCTTGTGGAGTCTGCAGCAAATATGGACAGCTCATAGCCTGCAGGTCACGTACATCTCCTTAGGGTTTATTTCTCTCAGCCCTTGGAGCTGTGTCAAATTTACCTCATATTTGCCCCCACTGATGATTTCTGTACTGGCTGTTTTGACTTAACATTTGTCACACAGATACACATAACACGTACTCCCCACTCATTCACTGCTGATCACATCTCCCATGAGCACTGGATGATATACAGCTTCCAGGAATTATAGGTGCCTCTCTCACAAAACTTCCTTCTGAGTATTAGAGACCAGAACGCCACCTGGGACATGCCATGAACAACACTCAAAGACATGGCTTCTGAGTGCAGAATGTTTTCTAAGATGTGCTTCTTAAGCTATCTGTGGTAGGGAACTGGCAACTTTTTCCTCATGTTCCAGGGAGTATACCATATTTTGAGTCCATTGACTACCATTGTGGTAGTTTTCAAATAATTAGCTGTATTAATCTCAGTTTATGTTATCCACAGAACAGTTTATGTTATCCACAGAACTCTCTTTAAGCACCACATTTCACATGAGTTGATCTTCTTGTGAGCTGCTTTCATTGTCCAGCTTTCACAACCATGTATAGAAATCAGGAATATTATAAGATGAGTGCTTTTGATGTTAGTATTTCATAATGCTACCATCCTACAATTCACACTAAGAATTAAATTGATTATCCATATGATTATACATTCTTCTGAATCTTTCTCCAACTCAGCATGATCCATATGTGCTAGACTACAACTCCCATCATTGCCAGTGTTGGATGAGAATAATGGCCCAACATTATTGTCAGGTTGGGGAGAACTGCTCTAATCTCATGCAATCATTTTCATGTCTGTACAACGTAATATTATAAAAACTACAGATGAGAATCTACATGAAACATGTAGTCACAATATCATAGCTATACTTGAACTCTACATTCCTCTCCTGAAACCCATCTTTAAGACCAGTTAGCCATCCAGAGTGATGGAGATATATACTGCTGCCAAAGATGGCACTGCAGGATGATGTGATCAGCTCTTTTCCACCAACAAGCAGCTCTGTAATGAAGAATTGCTTCTGCTCCATACAGCATGACTCACTAGTGGAAGGGGCTGGTAACATCATCCTGCAAAACCCTTCTTGGGAACATCACAGACCTATGGAATTTATCACATGAGACCATATGTAACTCCATCCCAATAATAATTAAAGCATCTGCATTCTGCAAAAGCACGCAAATGTGCTAATGATTTTCACACGCAGAACCCAATATCGCATAGCGAGAAAGAGGATAGAATGCGTATTTGGTTTTCACACTGATGTGTGTAAACCCCATTGATGCCCCAGAGTGACCAGAGCATCCTCCTTTTCCCTAGACATGTCATGCATCATTTCAGTCTTCTGTCTATATATATATATATATATATATATATATATGAGGAGGGGGCAAGGGGCCAATAGCGATGGTGGTGGAATGGATGATGATACAGAAAGGGATGGATGTCTCTAGTGTGTGTGTGTGCGGTTCCTTTCTCCATCTCCGTCAAGGACATCATGCCAGGGAGGGAGGGAGGGAGGGAGGGAAGGAAGGAAGGAAGGAAGGAAGGAAGGAAGGAAGGAAGGAAGGACATTTTGAGGTGCTCCCCCAGCCCCAATGGCAAGACCTTTGTAGGCTTGGGGTTCCTAAAGCAGAGGCTGGAAATCTGAAACCTTTATTTTATGGGGGTGTAGAAACTGAAAAGGGGGTGAGTATTTTCCTTGGGAGTGGGAAATGCTCCTTCTCATTCCCTTCTTGGTGTCCCCCTCTTGGCTGTACCTCTGTGCATGTCTGAACACAGTCAGAGAGACACATGTCGCCATGAGGTTGGAGGGCTTGCTCAATGGAGAGGGAAGAAGAAGAAGAAGAAGAAGAAGAAGAAGAAGAAGAAGAAGAAGAAGAAGACCCCAACATCCCAGTTTCTCTGCCAACAATGGGAGGGAAGCCTTCTGGTTGAGATGCTCTGTGTGTGTGTGTGTGTGTGTGTGTATGTGAGAGAGAGAGAGATTGTGTGTGTGTGTGTGTGTGTAGAGGAATACGCAGAGGCCGATCCCATTGCAGTGAGTCTAGAACCTGCAATTCTCCCCCTCCAAGGAGGACCAGGCACCACAAAATGGAGAAGTTTGGTGAGGTAAGGGAGGAGGACAATCCCACACAAAAGCTCAAAAATAGAAATCCCTGCTTCACAGTTCTGCTCCAAAGGAAGAGCATTTTTTGCAATCCCACCTGGAGAAAAGGTGGACATGGAGGATGCATCCTGGAAAAGGAGGATGTGACGGCACAACAATCAGCCAGCAAGAAAGCGGTATGGAATCAATCCAGAACTATACCGGTATAGATCCCACAAGACGGAAATGGCTATCAGACGCAACTAGCATCATTGCGCAATTGACGAAACCATGATAGATACGCTCCCGGGAACCGTATCTGCCGTTCACACACAAGTGGGAAGATCCCTTCTACAACCCAGCAAGGATGTTCTTGCACATGCGCAGAAACAGGACAGCCGTGGCTGTCACTTGCCGCGGCTGTCACACACACACACCCCTTTCAAAGCCTGGAAGCCTGGTTGCTTTACTTGGGATGAGGCCGAGCTCGGAGGGCTCCTCCAACCCTGGCCTCGTCCCAAGGGAAGCCTGGTTGCTTTCCTTGGGATGAGGCCGGGGTCCGAGCCCGGCCTCATCCCAAGGAAAGCAACCAGGCTTCCAGGCTTGGGAAGGTGTGTGTGTGTGTGTGTGTGTGTGTGTGTGTGACAGCCGGCTGTCACACACGCACGCACACCCCTTCCCAAGAGAGATCCGCTCTGAACAGACGTCCTCAGAGCGGCTCTCTTTCTCGGCTTGGGTTGGGAAGGGACACACACCCCTTCCAAGTGGCTCTCTTTCTCGGCTTGGGTTGGGAAGGGAAACACACCCCTTCCGAAGCCTGCACAGGGCCTGGGCTCCACGATACGTATCTCGTGATCAGACATACGGCGAAAGCAGCATCATTGCGGTATCATTCTGGTTGCACACTTGCAATTCCCCAAGAAACCGGCATTCAAAAGAACGGGGATGATGCAGCATTGGGACGGGGTTGCGTGCGACGTCGTGTGAACACACGGGAAAAAGAACCACAATGGGACGGGATTGGGTGAAGATTCTTTCTGCTTTAGGCCCCGTGTGATAACGTCCTATATTATTCACTCCCTCATCTGATTGAAAAGTGGCTATTGTATCTAGGTCACAGAAGTGACAAACATGGTGTATGGGGTTCTCATTCATTTGGAGAAAAATCATGTCACAAAAATGACGTATCATCTTGGTAATGTACTAAGTTGCTCATTTCATTCCTTCTTGAGGAAACAAGTCGTGCTGCAGTTTGACATTAAACAGTGTTCATAATGTTTATGTAGTTCTTACTTGAAATTGCATTTGGTCTATTTCTGTTCTTTCCACAGAAGGATTCTGAAGCGAATGACACAGAAGAGCTGTCCTTTCTGGTTGTTGTAGCTATTGATTTTGGCACAACTTCCAGTGGCTACGCCTACAGTTTCACCAAGGAACCAGAATGCATCCATGTGATGAGGTAATGGCAAGGATTCCAGATTTATCTATACAGCAACTGGAATACCTGTAATGGTATAGATAGCACCACTTTTTAGAAACGGTAGTTGAAGGAAACTCAAGAAACATTTTGCAAATTGTTAAGCAGTGGCTACAGGGGAAAATAATGTATCAAGGGCTTAAGCACTCTATGTAGTGGCCACTTGAAAGGGCTGTGGGAAGAGTCCCGAGCAAAACTGGAATTCCATTAGCAAGGCTTATTAGTAACAATATGTAAGTTTAGTAGCATATAGGTTCAGAGATATAAGTTAAAAATAGCTGGGTAAATTTTGTTAATTGGCATCTTATTCTTAAATATCACTGTGCCAGATTACTGGTGGAGGTTGTCTAGGTTTCTTTGTCACTTAAGCCCCATTTGGGAAGCTGGCCATAGAATGGTGCAGACTCTTCTAGTACAGTGGTCCTCAGTTGACAAGCAGGACAGTAGTACTTGGTTACTTAAAATGAGGATATGTTACAGTTGGCCCTTCAGGTGTTGATGGATTGCAACTCCTAGCATACTTCACCATGGCAATGCTGTTAGGGGTACTGGGATTTGCTGCCTAACAACAGCTGGGGAACCTCATGAATCTCACCATTGCCTTAAAGGCTCAGACTGTGGCCTAGCTTCCTTCATTTATCTAATTAATTCAGGAACACAGACATGCTGGCATGAACAGGGCATATGTCAGCTTTACCCATGAAAGCAAAAGTATGAAGAGTTATCAGCAGTTATCTCTATTATGATGATAAGGTAAACTAATCAGTATGCAAAGGAATCTTATAGCATATTTAAGAATGTTGAGAGAAAGAAGTTGTAGCATTACCTTTCATTGACTTAGGCTGCTGCCACACTGCAGAATTAATGCGATTTTCACACTACTTTAATTGCCATGGATCAATGCTATGGAATCCTGGGATTTGTAGTTTGTTGTGGAACCAGTGCTTTGACAGAGAAGGCAAAATCTCTCACCAAAGTACAGATCCAAGGATTCCATATTAATGCACCATGGCAGTTAAAGCAGTGTCAAACTATTAAATCTGCAATGTAGTTGCATCCTTAGTCTACTTCCTCCATGATTCTGAGAAAGTAGACTAAAGGGGGAAGCAGACGGGCGGCATGGGGCCGCCCCAGGAAGCTGCGCCGTGGGGCCGAGGTATCCGCACACTTCGGCCCTGCGGCGCAGCTTCGCCGCCCCTGGAAATCCACAATTCCGCAGCTAAATCCGCAGCTTCGCCGCCCTTTGAAATTCCACAAATCACCGAAGGTGCGCTGCAAAAGGCTGCCGGCGCACCTTCAGCGACTCTTCTGCTGCAGCGTTTCCAGACGCTGCAGCGGGAGGTCATCCTTGGAGCGTCAGCCGTGCGGAGGGCCGGCTGCTCCAAGGACGTTTTGGGGAAGGGGTTGGGGCGCCCAGCCTGTGGCTGCCCCTCCCCTTCCTTGCTCTGAAGACAGCGCAAAGCGCCGTCTGCTTAGCCCCTAAGGATGTATCCACACTGAAGAAATAAAGCAGTTTGACACCTCATTTGTCACGAGCAAATAGCTATCCTACACAATCATGGGATTTGTAGTTTGGTGAGGTACCAGACTTCTCTGACAGACCAAGCTGAATACTGTATCAAACTACAAATCCCAGGATTCCACAGGAGCCATAGCACTTAAAGTGGTGTCAATCTGTTTTATTTCTGCAATGTGGAAGAACTGTTAGTCTACGCAAGCTAATGCTACTTCCATTTGTGCAGTTAGTCTCACAGGTGCTACACGATCCCTTTGCATACTAATATTCCAGACTAACACAGCTATGTCTCCGAATTTTATCCGCAGGATAAAACAATGTAATTAACCAAGAAAATAAAGGAGGAACCTTCAGTCAGAATCCTGTATGTTCAGACTGCTCATGCAACAGGTGTTCCATGAGCAGACTGACATTCCCATCACTCACACAGGGAAGTACCAGCACCACCCTGTGTGAGTGCCAATGTGTACCAGCGAGTAAATAGGTAGATGGTATACTTCTATGCTGCCGAAAGAAAGAACACACACTTCCTCCCAAGAGCCACTTGATTTTTTGACTGCCTTGTTTGAGGGGACGCGATCAATATACATCCCCATCCACGAAGAGGGAGACTGCAGAGACTGCAGCAACTATAGAACCATAGCACTGATCTCCCATGCAAGCAAAATCATGCTCAGAATTGTGCAACATAGACTCTAACCATACATGGAGAGAGAAATCCCAGAGGTCCCGGTGGGGTTCAAGAAAGGAAGAGGCATGAGGGACCACATTGCAAACATACGATGGCTAATGGAGTGCACCAGGGAATTCCAAAAGAAAATCGGCATGTGCTTTATAGACTATAGCAAATCCTTTGACTGCATAGATCATGAAATGCTATGGAATGCCCTTAAGAGACATAGGAATCAGGTCAATACACCTGATAGTCCTAATGAGGAATCTGTACTCAGGAGAACAGGCGACTGTCAGAACAGAACATGGAGAAATAGAATGTTTTCCAATTGGCAAAGGGGTCAGACAAGGCTGTATCCTTTCACCCTATTTTTTCAGCTTGTATGCAGAGCATATTATAAGAAAAGCAGGCTTGGACACAGAAGGAGGAGTGAAAATAGGAGGAAGGAATATCAATAATCTAAGATATGCAGATGGCACCATATTACTAGCAGGAAACCTCACAGACCTGGAACACCTACTAAGGAATCAGAGTTGGAAGAGACCGCAAGGGCCATCCAGTCAACCCCTCTGCCATGCAGGAACTCAAAATCAAATCATCCCCAACAGATGACCATCCAGCCTCTGTTTAAAGACCTCCAAAGAAGGAGACTCCACCACACTCCGAGGGAGTGTGTTCCACTGTCGAACAGCTCTCACTATCAGGAAGTTCCTCCTAATGTTGAGGTGGAATCTCTTTTCCTATAGCTCGCATCCGTTGTTCCGGGTCCTATTCTCTGGAGCAGCAGAAAACAAGCTAGCCCCCTCCTCAATATGACATCCCTTCAAATATTTAAACAGGGCTATAACATCACCTCTTAACCATCTCTTCTCCAGGCTAAACATACCCAGTTCCCTAAGTTGTTCCTCATAGGGCATGGTTTCCAGTCCCTTCACCATTTTAGGCGCCCTCTTCTGGACACACTCCAGTTTCTCAACATCCTTTTTGAATTGTGGTGCCCAGAACTGGACACAGTATTCCAGGTGGGGCCTGACCAAAGCAGAATACAGTGGCACTATTACTCCCCTTGATCTAGATACTATATGTCTATTAATGCAGCCTAAAATTGCATTGGTCTTTTTGGCTGCCGCATCACACTGTTGACTCATGTTCAACTTGTGGTCTACTAGGACTTTTCACACATATTCTTGTTCAGCCAGGTGTCCCCCATCTTATATCTGTGCATTTCATTTTTCTGCCCTAAGTGCAGTACCTTACATTTCTCTGTGTTGAAATTCATTTTGTTAGCTTTGGCCCAGCTTTCTAATCTATTAAGGTCATTTTGAATTTTCATCCAGTCTTCTGGGGTATTAGCTTTTTTCCCTAATTTGGTGTCATCTACAAATTTGAGAAGCACCCCCCCCCATTCTTTCATCCAAGTCATTGATAAAGATGTTGAATAGCAATGAGCCCAGGACAGAACCCTGTGGCATCCGATTGGTCACTTCTCTCCAAGATGAAGAGGAGCCATTGCTGAGCACTCTTTGGGTTCGGACAGTCAACAGTTACTAATCCACCTAACAGTTGTTAGGAAGATCAAAGAAGAAAATGCAAAGGCAGGCTTAATGTTGAACATAAAGAAAACAAAAATAATGACCACTGAGAACCTTCACAAGTTCAACCTAGACAATGAAGAAATAGAAATAGTAAAATAATTCCCATACCTTGGAGCAAACTGATAGAAATGGGGACTGCAGTCAGGAAATCAGAAGAAAACTAAGAATGGGGAGGGTGGCTATGAAAGAACTAAAAAAGATTCTAAAATACAAAGATAGACAACTCAGCACAAAAGTTAGAATCATACAAGCCATTGTATTCCCTATTACTATGTATGGATGTGAGAGCTGAAAAGTTAATAAAGATGATAGGAAGAAAATCAGTGCATTTGAGATGTGGTGCTGGAGAAGAGTGCTGAGGATCCCATAGACAGCCAAAAGGAGCAACAAATTGGTCCTACAGCAAGTCAAGCCAGAAATCTCCCTGGAAGCCAAGATGACCAAACTGAGACTGTTGTACTTTGGACACATCATGAGAAGAGAGGACTCTGGAAAAAACATTGATTCTGGGGAAGGTGGAGGAAAGTAGGAAGAGAGGAAAGCCACATGCTACATGGATGGATTCTATTCAGGAGGTCACTGGTATGGGATTGCAGGAATTAAGCAGAACAGTGGAGGACAGAGGGTCTTGGAGATGCATAGGGTCACCATGAGTCGAGATCAACTTGAGGGCAGTTAACAACAACAACCAACTCTCAAAGCTAAGTAACACTGGGGGAGGTGGTTAGGGAATCACCTATCAAAAAAAGGTGATTCCCTAATGTCTTAGCTCCGAGGACTCCTTGAGCCAGGCATTAATAAAGCAAGTAGCTCTTGACAGAGCCAGCCTCAGGCAAACAATGTGAGCTGGACAGTCTAGTGTAGTAATGCTGGAAGAATATTGTACACCATAAAAATGAATAGGATATTTTGGACTTTTTAAAAAATGAAAATGAGGAAGATTTTTTTTATCATAAGCATGGAATTCTCCTAAAAATACGAAATTCAAATCATAATATGTCATTCATAGTCATAAAAACAATGATGATTTCTAATACATAATGATAGCATATTTAATTCAAAATAATAATTCTTTGATGGGATACACTTTTGATTGGAAGAAAGATTCTGATTGGAGAATGGATATACAATTCTATTCCTAGCCCATCTCACTTGCGTGTATGTTCATGTCACACCTGTGAATTATTGATTTTCTCCAGTGGTGGGGAAACCATGAAGAACAGACTATACTTATTACTTCAGTTCAGTTCAGAATGTGAAAGAAAGAGAGAGAGATGGAGAGGGAAGGAACTACTTAATCCAGGAACAAGGATTAAGTCCTTGGCACCTAGAATTAGATGGCACATTTTTAAAGTATGTATTTAGGAGGGGATAAAAAGCTCAATTCCAAATTAGGTTAATTCTACATTAATCTGCCCCAAAAACGTTTTTAAAAATCCATATGGGGATTTACATTTAAGTTTGCATTTAAGTATTTATTTTTAAATATTCTCTCAATCTTCTCTTGATCTATAGATTTCCAAAGATATTTCAACACTTTTTTATGTCAAGAACTTCATTAGAACAATTGTAAAGCATACTGGAAGCTATCTGAATATTCAGCCAATGAGTAATAGGAAGTGTGGTCCTAACCCTAAAATGCATCAACTGTGTGAGGATAGGATTAGGATTACACAGAATTTTCTCCTGCTATCTGATTTCAACGATCTGATAGAGTAGCAAAGAACTGCTGTATTAACACCAAATCCAGACCTTCTGTAACCCAGGCACAGAGCCACATTGCCAGAACTGTTAGTCCACAATGAGGACAGTTCTGCATACTTTCCAACACTCCTAGTCTGGGAGGAGTTAGGAGTAATTACAGCTTCAGCTGGTCTAGTTCCAGCTTCAGCTGGCCCTTGGCAATTCAGGATTGTACTCTAATTCACAAATTAATTTAAGAGGTGCAGATGTGGTCAATTTCAACCAGAATTCACAAAAATCAACATTCTTAAACATCCTGACTTTCAAATGCTGTTTAGCTGGCTAACAGTTTTACAATCAGGAAATGTTTAAAATGTAACTTTACATTTACAGTAGTTTCAATGACTACTTATCTTTCAGTCTTGCAACTAAAAAAATGGAAAAAACATGTGATGATCATTTTAAAGCGTCAACTCTCCATTAAATGTGAGGCATCAGTGTTTAAACACTATAGGTTTCAAGCTGTGTGACAACTGCTAGTGCAGAAGGGATATACAAACAATAATACTTGTCCCTCACCTTTTGCAGTCTTGCTGTTTGCATCCCTTGTTCCTTCATGGATGGCAAGACATGAGGGGCAAAATGGTGCACGCAGGAGCACACCCCCATTGAAATCAATGGCACTCCAATATTGGTTATTTCCCCAATTTGCGGGGAGGTGGGTCCAGAATGGATTCCCTGTGAATTGGGAGGGCACTTGGGAGGGGCAACTGAAGTATTTCACAAGTTAATTATATTTAAGGTGGTGTTTATATCTGTTCTGTATTTGCGAATATTTACATTATAAAAGAAGCTAAAAGGCAGCCTGTTTTTCCTCCTGATTTTGTAATGATCTTTTTCCAGTGTTTACTTTTTGGAGAAGCATTTTAAAAATCATTTATTTGCCTCCATTGTTAATACAGCTAGCAAACAAATCAATGAACTTGGTTCAGTAGAGTGATAACTAAGTGTTAAACTTACTGTTCACTAACAACAGGCAAAAGAGAAATTTTCAGGCCAACCAAAATCATAGCATCATAGAGCTGGAGGGAGTTGGAAGGGTCAGTAATACAGTCCACTGCCTTCATCTGATTTGTTAGACCTAAATAATTCCTGACAGATGCACATTCAGTCTCAAAAAAGAAAGAAAAATGAAACATCTCCAAGGAAGATTGGATAACTTCCCTGGACAATTTGTTGCTTCATAGCAGCAATTGGGAACTAAGGAGCAGGGAATAACCAGCAAATAAGGACTTGCATTCTGTATTTTCCTGATTGGAACTAAAACAACAACAACCCACCACTCGAATTTTCCTCCCTCCAATTTTGTCATCTGAAGTTGGTCTTGTAGTACACACAGAAATTAAGAGGAAGAATATGATTCTATGCAATGGAGGCTTGTCTGCTAGCATACTCTTGTTCAGTAGTTGGGCTTCCAGAGAATCAGAGCCAGTCTCCACAAAATGTAAACTAGTCTGCTGTTTTCTAGAAAGAATAGGCCCTTCCAACTCTTTAGTCACTGCTGAAAATTGATCTGCAAGATATCATGTGATGGCTTATTAGAATGCAGCACTTATTTCACTGTGGATCATGGTTGTATGGGTTGGGAATTCGGTGCCATTACAGTTGGCAAGCAATGAGTTAAGGAATTTGGAGATACCAAGAGAACAAACAGAAAGAAATTCTCCTGTGGATGAATATTATATATCCTTTGGGGGGAAGGGCAGTGTCTATTGCAACCACAGAATGCTGTGCTCTCAAGAACTGGTATATCCAGGGAATGGTATATCCAGATATTAAATGCTGCTTTGCCAGTCTTAACCATGCTGTCAGTGAGCTACTGTGCTGCTGATGCTACAGCTCTTCCAAAGCATTTATCCCAGGAAGAGGTCTAATGCAATTTCTATTTAGGAAAAATAGATGACTGTCACAATTATTCAGCTTATAAGTGCACTTTCTATTAACATACCAGTCCCTGAATGAGTCAAAATTACAGTCATTAAGGATTTCTGATCAAAACAATACCTTTCTTCTTGTCTTAAATGTGCAGCTGGTGTGTAGGATTTAACAAGCAGTAGTTTTAGTTAAATTTCTGTACAACCCAGTGGAGAACGGATGACATCATTCAATGTGTTCTTCCATGAATCCTGGAGAGGCTTATGCCTGTATTAAAATCTAATCCAAAGTGGTTGAAGTTCGGGACATAAAGATTTGCCATTTGTCCATGGGCCTTTAGGATTTTTGTACATTTCTGTGATCACAGACAAATGGAGCAAGATACTCATGCTGTGTTTATAAGTGGGGTGGAGGGGGTGAGCACCTAACATAATATTTATTTAAATGTTTCTAATAACAAAACAGATTGAAAGAAAATAATTTAAAGGTTTTTTTTTTTTAAAGGACATGAAATGTGGCATTTTGGAAAACAGGAATATAATGTGGTATAGACTAATTCCTATCTTACTAGAATGCTCTTAGACAAACCAACACTTCATCTGGAAAATTGTGTGCATTAATTATTAACTGATATGAGTAACATCACATCCTATGGTTAATGTTATATTTGTTATTATGTTGCACTGTAATGTTTGACTATCTTATAAAGACTTGAAAATCAATAAAAATATTTTTTAAAAGTACTTTGTGGAACTGGAGGAGATGTCTGGCTGGATCCTTTATCCACCTTCTCATATGTCCAAGCTAACCAGAGAAGGGAAGGGAAAGGAACTGATAAGAGCAAAGTGAATACATCTCAGGCATGCACAAAATTATTTTTTAGTCCCAGTCAGATTTTGAAATATCTGCTGTCTTTGAAGTACTTGTTATCTTAAATGTTAATAACATAAATATTAAAAATGTGTAATATTATTAACACACATGTACAATCACATTATCGATTACTAAATATCAATAATATATTTGGTTGGATCCAGTATAACCCCATGTTTTGGGGACATGGCCAGGTTGACTGTTCAAGGGTCAACCCAAAGCATAACCAAAGCTGCATCTGCACTGCAGAAATAATCCAGTTTGACACCACTTTAACTGCCATAGCTCAATGTTATGGAATTCTGGGAATTGTAGTTTGTTGTGGCACCAGCCCTCTTTGACAAAGAAGGCTAAATAACGTACAAAACTACAGTTCCCAGAGTTCCATAGTGTTAAGCCGTGGCAGCTAAAATGGTATCAAATGGGATTATTTCTGCAGTGTGGATGCAGCCCTTGTATGGATTCAACTTATTGTGTTATTGTTTAATAGTGTTATATAAATGAGCTCAAGCATGGAGTAGTGGTTTGAGCATTGGACAATGACTCTGGAAACCAGGGTTTGAATCTCCACTCAGTTTGGGCAAGTGATACTTCTCAGCCTTAGAGGATGGCATGTTAGGACAATGAAATCTATATTTGTGTGCCTTTCAGATATCTTCTGCCATCTTTTTTTCCTTTATTTCCCAGAGCATCCAACTAGATGCCTCCTTGGAAGTCCAGAAAGAGGGCAGGACAACAGCATCCCAATTCAGCAGCTGTCCCACCCTCCCACCCCACTCCATACTAGCTGGTATTCAGAAACATATATGCCTTCAATTCCATGTAGTCATTATAGCTAATAGTTGGATATAGGCATATTTTCTATGAACCTATCTAATCCTCTTTTATTGCTGTCTAGGCAATAGCAATCACCACATTATGTGACAACGAATACCATAGGTTCATATGCTATTAGGCATCTTATGCCCTTGATCACCTGCCTCCATGCCTTGGGAAGTCTTTTTGTGCCCTGTGAAGATAGTATTGTCATAGCAGAGGTACCCCAGTGGAGGAGGATGGCTCCAGTGGCAGTGGAGTAGGAAATCCGTGTTAGGATTTAGTACACACTTTAAAAAAGCTAGTGAAGGTACCAATTATATTTTGCAGCTCCTTCCTTGTTGTATGTCTTCAAACCATTTCAGACTTATGATGACCTTAAGGTGAACCTATCATGAGGTTTTCTGAGGCTGAGAGTCTCTGACTTTCTCAAGGTCACCCAATGAGTTTCCATGGCTGAGCGGGGATTCAAACCCTGATTTCTAGAGTCATAGTTCAGTGCTTAGACCACTACACCATGCGAGTTTCACTCACAGCCTTGGATAGTTCAAATTAAAACCTGCAAAGAATTCACTGTTCGACTGAGATTGGAGCAATCCACCTCCCTTGGATCTCTCTCCATTTTGAATAGTGACTTGAATCCACTATTATTATTTTAATTTCTAAAAAAAATTGAGTTTGCTTTTCATTTTAAAAGAAAAGTTCCCCCAAATATTGTATTTTTTTAACTGCATGTATAATGTACTGGTATGCTAAAAATTTCATTGGCTCTAAACAGAATTCCTTTGTTATTTTAGGCGATGGGAAGGAGGAGACCCTGGTGTATCCAACCAGAAGACACCAACAACTATCCTCTTAACACCAGAAAGAAAATTCCATAGTTTTGGTTTTGCAGCCAGAGATTTCTATCATGACCTAGATCCTAACGAATCAAAGCACTGGTTGTATTTTGAAAAATTTAAGATGAAGCTTCACACAACTAGTGTAAGTAGAATAATGTATTTACAGTTCTACTTGAATGTATTTCTTTTATACTCTCTCTCTCTCTCTCTCTCACACACACACACACACTTAGAGACAACATGGTGTAGGGGTTTGAGTGTTGGACCAGGCTTCAATCTCTGTTCAGCTATAGAAGCCCACTGGATGCTCTTGGATAATTCTCACTCTTGTCAGCCTAAGAGGAAGGCAATGGCAAGCCTCCTCTGTATAAATCTTGCCAAGAAAGCTCTGATAAAGTTGGCATATGTTAGAGTTGACCTGAAGGCACATCTCAACAACACACACACACACACACACACAGAGCAATGTTTTGTGGAGCATTTTTTGTCCTTTTCCTCTTTCCAGGAGATTGTCTAGCCTTTTAAAATTAATGCCATTCTTTACACCATCAGTTACATTTAGTTTCACTTCAGAAGCCATTAACACATACTGTGCCTGGGGTGAAATTTACTGAAGCACAGACAGATTCCAGGAAGATGTCATTGACAAATGAGAACCATTTCAGACTTTATGCGGTAGATATGTCTGCCAGGAAATACTCTCAGCCATGAAGAAGAAATAATGCGTCTTCAAAAACTCAGTGATAGGTCGAGAACATACAATGGAGAGCCACATTTACCCTGGCTCCACATGTTGAACCACTACCACATATATGCACAACTCTCCCCTTTATATTGTGCAATGTTCATTATAGCAAGCACTGTATACACAGCTAATACTTCTGCAGTGTAAGCTGCAGTCTGGAATTTAGTAGTCATTTAAACAAGATACGGTGTGGCTACATGAATAAGGATTATTCTGGAGTTACAAAAACTGTTATTTGTTGTTTACTAATGGCATGGATTGCCAGCCTGACTTTTAGGATATACACTTCTTCAAGATTGCTTAAAAGTAATCAATAAAACACACAATCATATTCCCAAAATTTAGAAGGGTAAAAATGATAGAATCAGCCAAGACAGTCCTTAAGTACAGGAACTGGAGGGAAATGACTTGGGGAAGAAGAAGAAGAAGATCTGGAGAGTACCATGTTGATACAAGGGAGAAATACTTGTGGAAAGCTGGTTGGGATATGGCTGAATCAGAAAAAAAATATTACACACATTTGGTATTGTCAAGACTGATTGCCATCAATATAACGAACTTTAAGCAAGCAGGTTATGCTTTCAGATCCATGAAAGACAAGCTTGGAAGCTTCTTTCTGCACAGGACCCAAACATACCTGAAAGTCCCAGTTTGTAGCCAAGTGAAAAGGGTAAATGGACACAAACAGGCATGACACCAAATGTTCCTGCAGTTTTTCTGAACTCCTAGGAAGCATGGAAGCAGCTGGCCAATCCTATAGCTAATTGAACGACTGCTACAGAGCAGGTATCCAAAGTCAACCCGATTGAAAAGGGCTAAAGTTCTCCCCACCTCTCCTTCTTCATGGTATTTAAATTTATTATACACCATTGTCTAAAAAATGGCTCACCCTGGCATGCAAAAATTAAAATATCTAAAAGTTAAGAAGGCTTCAGCCAGGTCCATGGGGGAAACATAAAACTGTCTGCTCCAGTAGTCCTTCAGAATTCGCTTCCCTACATGTCCCTGCACCCCAGTTGAGAATGTTAGGATGTGATCAGTTTAAGATTCCATGTTCAGGTAAACTGTGTCACAACTTTAGCAGATTGGCATGAGGATAGATAAAATTGGGGTGATGGGGGTAATAAGTAGCCACTGGGATGGGCTGTTAACAAAATAGCCTACCCACTTTGGGGCTTTGCCTGGCCTCAGATCTAGGTGACAGGAGATCCATGCAGTGACTTTCACCCACATGGAATCTTAGATCTATCACCCCAGGGTTCCCCCTGAACTCAGGCCAGGAGGGAGGTGGTCTACCAGCCCTGCCATCTATTCCACCTGCAATCAATAAAATTATGGCCTAAATTTATTCCACACAAAGTTGTCTTCATTAGATACTCTGCTCCAAATTCACCACTCTGAGCTGCAGATGATAGCCATACTATTAACTCTGAAGTTTAAGACAATGTGTATTTGGTAATATATAGGATATATACTATAGATAATCCTGGCATGTTAATTCATCTAAAAGAAATCACATTGGATTTTAAACAAATTCTTCTATAGAGAAGCATTTTACTAAGAAAAACAACCAGAGGCAAATCAATAAATATGTTATCCAGTGCTATGTCATGATGGAGAGACAAAAATGCATAAGCTCTAAAAGATTTTATAATAATGTGTAGCCTAATTTTGAACATTTGGCATGCCTGCTCCTTTTAATACGCACAATCCAGTGAGCTTAACTTTGGATATGGTTCATAGCCATCAGGCACATAAATGTAAAGACAACATAATGCCAAAGTTCTCCCCCCCTCTCTTTCTTCATGGTATTTAAATTTATTAGACACCATTGTCTAAAAATGGCTCACATTGGCATGCAAAAATTAAAATAAAAGTTAAGAAGAATATCTAAAACAGTGTATCTGCAACATATTTTTAAGCATGTGCATTTTTTAAAACAACACTTACTAGGACAAAGTTTAACCTGCTATGAATGTGGAAAGGGCACAGTCCAAGATTAATGAATTTTAAACTTCTTGGTTAAAAAAAAAAAAACATTTGGCAAAAGTTGTAATGGTTGAAGCTGCATTTTATCAAAATGTTGGTACTCAGCCCCAACCAATGCTATCCTTTCAAGGCAAGAGCAGTAGCTTTTGACGCTTAATGCTTCTGTTTAATTATTTTCTAATTATTTTCTTCCCCAAGAATCTGTCTCTGGAAACAGACTTGACAGCTGCGAATGGCAAGAAAGTCAAGGCACTTGAAATATTTGCTTACGCTCTGCAGTACTTCAAGGAACAAGCATTAAAGGTAAAGAGCCATCATCTGTCTGCCGCTCCTTATACTTATAAATGTGACAAATTTAATCTTGCCAGACTCCAGCCTGCAGTGGTTTTTGATGTAAACATAGGCTGTGTCTACAACTGTAGAAATAATGCAGTTTGACACAACTTTAAGTGCTTTAGTGCCATTCTATAGAATCCTGGGATTTGTAGTTTTACAAGGTCTTTAGCCTTCTCTGACAAAGAATGTTGGTAGCTCATAAAACTACAAATCCCAGGATTCTATAATAAGGAGCCATGGCAGTTAAAGTGGTGCCAAACTGCATTATTTCTGTAGTGTAGATGCACCCATAGTAGAACAGCTGTTGCAAATACACAAGCCCCATTGTGGTAAAGTGTCCTAGGTACTTATAAGCAATTTCCTTCTTAGTGAGTAAGATGCTTCTGCAGAATTCCATTATACATTGTTCCAGTGTTGACATTCTGGCTCTGTAGGAATTTGTGACAATAGCTTTTGATGCTTTTACACAGCTAGACCATTTTCTGAGTGTAATGAAATTCTTAGTATGAAACCATTTTCTCTCCGAGAAGCTATGCTTGTCTGAGAAAAGAAAAGAACAGCTATAGGTAGCCAGATATCAATCTGACCAATTGAGTCTGACTTTGGATCTTGTCCAAGTCAGAACTGGCTTTTCTGACAGATTCTCAAGTTAGAGATTTTTTAAAAAATTGATTTTTTAAAGTACATTTACAAAAAGAAGAAAAAGAAAAAAGAGGTGGGAAAGTGCATAGAATATGAACATGGGCTAGGTATATATATTAATATAAGCTGACCATACTTCCAAAAATTTTCTTGAAGTTGATGTCTATGAAATACATTTTAATAAAGCCAAATCAAGAAGTTATTCTGACTGTTGAACAATAGATGGGTGGCTGAGATAATGATATTTTTACTTTTTGATGGTTCAGTCTACACACATTTTGTTTCTTGCACAAAATTATTAAAGAATATTGTGTATAAATTTACCTTCAGACTAAGTGTATAAAATGTATACAAAACAGAGATGGTTAAGAGGTGATATGATAGTCCTGTTTATGTATTTGAAGGGGTGTCACCTTGAGGATGGAGCAAGCTTGTTTTCTGTTGCTCCAGAGACTAGAACACAGAACAATGCATGCAAGCTATAGGAAAAGAGATTCCACCTCAACATTAGGAGGAACTTCCTGACAGTGAGAGCTGTTCAGCAGTGGAACACACTCCCTCGGAGTGTGGTGGAGTCTCCTTCTTTGGAGGTCTTTAAGCAGCGGCTGGATGGCCATCTGTTGGGGATGCTTTGATTGTGATTTCCTGCATGGCAGGGGGTTGGGTTGGATGGCCCTTGTGGTCTCTTCCAACTCTATGATTCTATGATGAATGAATTTCATGTTTCTATCCTGGATCATATCTCCAGGATATCTTATTATGTATATGCAAATATTCCAACATCCCCAAAACTCTGATATCCAAACCACTTATGGTCCCAAGCATTTTGGATAAGGGAGATTCAACCTGTGCAAATCATATGCATGTTTGCTGATATTTAAGAAGCCTTTCCTTTTTTACAAAATGACAGACTGAGTGATCCCTTCACGCTGACTAATGGTATGGCCAGTCTATCCTTTTATGTAGTTACTTGTGGTATCTTATATCTACAGTACCAGGGGGATGAAAGACCTGATGTTGGGTACTATAGACCAGGGGTAGGCAACCTTTCCCCTTTAAGGGCTGAGGGACTTCAGCTCCCAGCAGCCTCAGTCATGTTGGCCAATAGTCCCATGTTGGCTAATAGCTCCTGGGATTCTGGGAGCTGAAGTCCCTCAGCCCTTAAAGGGGAAAGGTTGCCTACCCCTGCTATAGACCTTGACTGCAGGAGTGGTGGTATCTGTTCTTCTGCTTCAGGCAACAAAATGTCTTGGGGTGGCTCTGGTAATAAGGTGTGTGCACTAATGTGGTAACTGAGAGCGCCTCCCTTTCAATGGATCACAAATTCAACCTATTACAGCATTATCATGTTAGTATTGGAAACCAACCCAGCTCTGTGTCACCACAGATACATTTGCAAAATGGTAGCTCGTCTTCAAACAAATTAACAGTATTGTTTGTGCCACAACAGCCAGCATAGTATACAATTATGAGCACACATACAAATAAGGACAATTATCCAGAATACCCAAATAAAAATAACCATCCAAATTTCTTATTCAGCTTTTGTCATGGCAACAAAAAACATTCATTTTAGCACATTATGGTTCATAGTAACAAACAGCTATGCTGGCAATTCTGCCTGGATATGAGTAAAGAGTAACTTTCCTGAAGCTTATATAACAGCAAGAAAAATAGTATATAATAGAGGTTCTCTATCACAACATAACAAAGGTTTCTAAAATGCAATATCTTGGTTTCATTAACCTAATCTTCAGTTTCTATGCTGAATTTGTTCTGCTATTCTGTCCTGGGCTATTCCACTGAAATTTGGTTGCTGCTCCCACAGTGAACACCACCACTATGAGTCCCACTGAAATTTGATGGCAGATGTGGTAGTTCTCGATAGTTTAGGAAGTTTCCAAATTTACTCCTGCACTATAGAGTCCTACAGACAGAAAGAGCAGAGTGTCTACATTTTTTCAAGAGAAGGAATGGGAAATGGGAAAAGGATGCCCCCAAATTTCAGTAGAATGCTTGTATCAAAGGTGGCAGCAAGTGGAGACCACAGAATGGCTGGAGCAGTTGCACACTGTCTGTGGGCCATTTGTTCACCACTTCCAATCTACTGTCCAAAAGAGTGCTGTGAGTCTCTTTAGGTTAACTAAATACAGTTCAGCCTTCTGGCTGTTGTACAGTTCTACAACTAATCAGTTTCTGCACAGTATATGTCACCTTATGCACAACCCGGTTTTTTCAATTATGAGAATGCCAAACAGGTCTCAGCTACAGTTTCAGGCTGCCTTTAAGTTATTGCATTTCACATGGTAAGACTGCAGAAGCCTTTGCCTATGGATTAAACTGCTAAGCCCATGTTTTAAGATCCTATCCATATAACAGCTCACTCTGTTTCATAAAGAAATCCCACCATTACCACCAATCCAGATATCTGATCATGGGGAGAGTGGGGAAATAAAGTCCTTTCTGCCCCTATTACCCATTGAAAATCCTTCCCTGATGCTACCTTTTACTCATGAACATCACTTCTTGGAGTCAAGTAACATCATCAGGCATTTTAAGTGGGAAATGATGTGGGCAGAAAATGATTAAACCCTGCTCTCCTCATACTATGGTTGATCAAGATCAGGACTCCCCAAGGCAGCTTTCTATGAAAGAAAGGGATGTTTGCAGCCATAGGTTTTAAAATGCATGCTTAATGCAATGAAGGTATGCACTCAGCTATTAATTTGATTTGGGTTGCATCTACACTGTAGGAATAATTTATTTTGACACTACTTCAGCCAGCATGGTTCCATCCTGCAGAATCTTGGGATCTGTAGTTTTGTGAGGCACCAACACTCTTTGGCAGAGTAGGCTAAAGCCTTTGGGAAACTACAAATCCCAGGATTCCTTTGGATGGAGCTACAGCACTTAAAGTGGTTTCAACCTACACTATTTCTACAGTGTAGATGCACTCTTAATGGTACAGGCATACCTCACTTTAAGGTGTTTCCTGTGTCACAGTTTTGTATTCTGCCATTTTTTATTTATTATTTTTTACTTTTGCATCATTTTTATAGGTCTAGTTGTATTGCATACTTAATAAATGATAGTGTAAATATGTTTTTAGGTTTTTATACACAATGGCAAGTTGAGGGAAAAGGCTGTGATTGTTTTATGTTGGTGGTCTGGAACCTAACCTTCAGAATTAGTGAGGTATGCCTGTACTTTGGTAGGTGGTACTCAGCTACTACTGTGACATAGGATAATACAAATGTTTACATCTATTTCTAACCCTTTAGTGGAGGGGTGGCCAAAGTGCATCACTGGAGAACCATATGTGGGCTCTGCACTGTTTTTGTGACCTTCTCCAGACTCATCCAGTTTGCTGAAAAAAAGGGGTGGTGGTAAATTGCCTCTCCTGGGGTGCATTTACGCTGCAGAATTAATGCAGTTTGCCACTGCTTCAACTACCATGGCTCAATGCTATGGAATTCTGGGATTTGTAGTTTTGTGAGATATTTAGCCTTCTCTGTCAGGGATACAGCAAAATACAAATCCCAAAATTCCATATGATGGAGCCATGAGAGTTAAAGTGGTGTCAGATTCCATTAATTCTGCAGTGTGTCAGCAGCCCTGGAAGCCTTTAGGAGCAGTATTTCACCTTTTAAGAGGTCACAAACCAACTCTCCTCCCATTTCCCAGAACAGAACAGGACTTCTGGCCACTTCCTTTAGTTTATTACTTCAGTTTTGTTTTCATTTATGACTATGAAGCATTCCAGGAGCATAAAGGTGGATCACAGATCCACCAGAATTGCGCACCACTCAATGTTTTCAAAATACTATTTATGGGCATTGAAAAGAAGTTGAATTTGTGTCAGCCTTCTAATACTATATACAGTATTGGAAAGTTTGGAGAGTTATGAACTGAAATGAGCTACAGAACTATGGCAGTTACTGGTGGAGCACAGCTTCAACAAGTGGCAAACACAACACAATGGAGAGTGGAAAACAACTTGATGTAGGAATATTCCTTGGAAAGGAAGCTATTGTTTTTCTGTTTCAGTATGAAAAGAAAGGAGTCTTGTGATATCTTTGACCAACCAATTTAAGCATAACCTTTCATGGACTCCAATAGCATCTGAAGAAGTGAAGTGGGATCCATGAAAACATATGATGAAATAAACAGGTTATTCTTAAAGGTGCCACAAGACACCTTTCTTATTTTATAGTATTATTTTGTGGGATGGGTGAAATTACTATATTACCGGTAGATCTCTGATGATGTGTGGTGGGTCAACAAAGGATTTCTAATGGTGCAACTGGATCAAGCTGAACAGATGCTCAGCTGCTGACATGCTCAGATATGAAAGTCAAGTCTGAAACTGCACAACACATACAATAGGAACATGGATTGTGAGAAGCATGAATCAAGGAATGCTAGAAATCATAAAAGCAAAAAATGGAACACATTGACTCAGCTATTCTTGGTGTGGGCAAGCTAACTTTGACAAGAATAAGACACTTTCTATCAGATTATACTGCTTTATTCTGGAAAGGACAAAAAAGAAACACGGTGGCATTAATAGCGAGTCAAGATATAGCAGAAGCAGTAAGGTGAAACATCTGACCAAGTAATATCAATAGGACTACATGGAAAACGTGTCAGTATAACCATATATAAGCTCATGCTCCCGCCACAGAGGCAGACAAGAAAGAAATCAAAAGACTCTACACAGTGTCCAGGAAGAAACTGAAGACACACAAAAACAGGACATGTTGGGAATCATAGGTGATTGGAATGCAGAAGTAGGAAACAGAGCAGAACCAGACACTATAAGATAATTTTGCCTAGGATAAAGAAATAAAACAACAAAACAATTCACTGAATTTTAACAGCAATTAATAACAAGAAAATCACTAGTAGACTTTTATGTGAAAAATTGTGAATCCTCCCTGCTTATACTAAAAAAGAAAAGAGTTCAGAGTAATTTTATTTTTAAATGCACAATTCTTATTCCCCCACCTCCATTTTTTGCACTCACCTCTGGTTGGTAGATCTTAAATCTGATCACTGCTGATCTAGTCAATGCCCAACAGAAATGGTCCCTTTTGGTCCAGAGGTTTTAGATATTATTATGATAAACAAATGATTAACATAATATGACAGCCAGTGTGACATAGTGGTTTGAGTGTAGGACTAGGACACTGGAGATTGGAGTTTGATTCCTCACTCAGCCATGGAAACCCGCTTGGTGAGCTTGGATGAGTCACACTCTCTCAGCTCCAGAAAACTCGGTGATAGGTACGGTCATCATAAATTGAAAATGACTTGAAAGCACACAACAACAAAATCAAGCATATAAGCCAAACTATATTTAACAGATGTGTTATATTCCAAAGGAGCATATTGTATATTTACTGGGCTCCTTCCCTCTTTCACAGGGAAGTGGAAGGAGACATAAAATCCTTGCTCTTGAGATCATTGCTAAATCATGTTACAAGTATCACTGGTTCTGCAAATTGAACACAGGTTCTTAAATAAATCACTGAACTCCTATTTGCTATTTGCTATCCACAACTGTGTTCCCCTCCCCCCAAGGAGCAAACTTCAGTGTTTTCAGAGTTTGCTGCAGAGAAAGGAATTACAGTGAACCCACATTTTTAAAATGAAAAGTGTGATTTAGTGATGATAACATGCATAGCGGTCATTTAAAATAAATAAAGTGTAACAGATTGTGGTATTTGTATTTGTTAGTTATACAGCAGATATTTGCCAGCAAGATTAATGCTTAGAAAAATTCATTTAGGCCATCCTGCTGCCTTTGCTGCACAAAAATTACACAAAATATTCTATTTCCCCCCCCAAGCTTTGAACTCTTTGTCGGAGAAAAACATGCCCTTCCTGATTGCACTTTTTCCTTGATCCTCCTTGTCAAGGTGTAACTGAAACCTTTCCTTTGACATTTTCTACATTCTTCACAGTCAGTCAGTTCTTTAAACAGTGTGACCCAGACATAACATTAAAAACATGAAAAGCTACATCAGTTTTCCAAAACAGCTGGTATCAATTTTATGTCTCACTGTAACTATGCTTTCATTTACTCCAGGAGCTGAGTGATCAGGGAGGAGAAGGAATTGATAACTCTGAGATAAGATGGGTCATCACAGTGCCAGCTATCTGGAAACAACCTGCAAAGCAGTTTATGAGGCACGCTGCATATAAGGTAAAAATATTGTGGAGTCAAATTTCAGGAGTGGGTGTTTTTACAGACTCCTAACTTTGCAAACCCCAGTTAATATTCCTTCAAAACTCACCGAAAGGTTATAACCAGCTATTGCTGTCCCAGTGTCCTTTGGTTTTGGGGGTACTTCAGTTTATTGTATAAATATAGTAGCAGAACGTAGTGATCTATGCAAGTAGCTAATTATGGACAGTTTCAGTTGACTGAAATATTAATGTAAGAGATAATATAGGTTTATTGTTAATTAAGTCAATAAGAGTTCGTATTAGAGAAGACAATATGTTATCTTGAAAACACTGTATTCTAGGGATCAGACACATATTTGTATGTGTTTCAGAGTCATAGGAATTAAAATAAGTGGGTGTTTCTAGATGTTTTTATCCTACTGTTGCTTTGCCTTATATTCAGAGGTAGAAGGGTACAAATAGCATCGTCTTCTGCTAGTCATCATTCTGTCTGCCATCCTTCCTTTTTCTTTCCACAAGAAAAAATAGGCAAGAAGGAAGAGACAGAAAAGCTGCCCAGTATAATTTGATTGACAGTGCCAGAAGACATCAGACTGGAAACAGTCTAAGCTAACAATTGCCTAACAGTCAAGTAGAATCTCCTGGGCATTAATTGGGACCCTGTCCTTTCAAGGTATCCAAATTAGGGTCCTGTCCTTTTAAGTTATTCATCCACTTCCTTGGAAGATAAAGTAAAGGACACTGAAGTATAAGAATGCAAGAGGAAGGACTTATGAAGAGCTAGTTTGGAAGAGAAGTAAACAAGTGACATAATGTACCATTAACAGGGTACCACAGCCTAATAACATAACTGGCTAGTTTTTACCCCCACATTCTAAGGCCGGTAGGAGGACATGGACAGTATATACAAAGCTCTTGGCTGGTCAGGTTAATTTTACTTAAGGCTAGCTTGTGAGGGTTACTAACTTTGCTGACTCGACAAATGGATGTTCTGTCTTTTTGTAAAAATGGCTGTCAGCTGTATCAAGCTGGCAAATGTTAGTCTAGTTTATCTCCAAATCCCTGCAGAACTCTCATTCCTGTTAGGGGAGAAGAGTGTTGGTATGACAGTACAGTTTGCTACTATGATAGTAGCACTTCAAATGATGAATACACAGAGAGAGAGAGAGAGACTCAGTACTCAGTTACTAGTAAGTGGGTTGACTGACTAAAAAGGGAGAGGTGGCTATATTTCTACAGGAATTTTTTTTAGAATTCTGCAGCAAGAAAACATCATTCTGCAGTCAGATGAAAGGTTTCTTCACACACTGCTCACTGGAAAACACAAAACTTCTAAAAAGTGGCTGCACCTCACCCCCTACAAATTAAAGTTGTTCTTACCTCTGTAGACATTTCAGGTGATGAAACCTATTCCCCTTGGTTCTGGAATCCTCTGTGATCAGGCTTTCATGATGTACCTATGTGTAAAGAGTTATGTGAGCAAGCAAATCTAGCCCTGCCATTAAGCAGAGTGAGGCAACCACCTTAGGCATGAATGCTGGTTAGTGTTCTTCAGGAATTCTCCAGTTACTCATCTTTGTAGGAGGATGGAACTGTATATGCCACACAGCTTTCCTGCTCCCTGCAAATTGGCCTGCTTCCTCAGTTGTTTTAAATCCAAGTGCCAACATAGTCAGCTTCTGCATGTGGACTAGGATGGTGTCCACACAGGCCAGAATACTCTGCGAGCAATCTGGAGTATTTTGGCCCCAGAGCTGCCCCAACATCCTCGTATTGCCTGGCACTCCTGGAGCGACAGTGGTAGTTGTTCACATGCCCATCCCACTGTGCCACCAGCTACTGTGGGTTGCTTCCTCTGCAGCCAAAAATAAGGCACCCAGCTTCAATCCCATGGCTGGTTGCCTCATTTTGACCTCAGAGTGTGCGACTCATGGCAGCAGGAGCAGGTAGCACATGCAAACAGCTGTTCCTCATTTCTCTAGGTGGTTCTGGAAGAACCTGGAGCAAAAGGTAACTTTTTAAAAACTGCTTTAAAGGGGGGGGGTATAAAATGGGTTTGGTTACTGAACTGCCCAGATGTCACCTGGTCAGTTTGCACTAGAACTGGGGATTGGGCCCTGCATCAGGACTGATTGCACCAGCCCTACAAGTTGGCTTCCTTGTCTCAGACCCCCATGTCAACATGGGTATGGTGGGAGCAGGACAGGAGCTTAGTCAGTATTGTGTCAGAGCCTCAGCCCCTTTAACAGGGTTTCTAGTCAACTTGCATTTAGGTCCCCAAAAGACATGGGACTGAGGCAATAGGGTTGTGGGTGGGTGGAGGTGTCTTTCCTACATTTAGCCTCACTTGACCAAGCTGAATGCATGTACAGACCTAGTACTGGATTGTTTTTTGCTTTAGGATTTCTACAGTAGCTTCCATCAACTTAAATGATCTTCTAGTTACTTCATGTATACTGTATCTATGAAATTTAATGAGGATTACAATCCATTATTAATTTAATGAGAATTCTGCTCTATAAGGCCAAACCAGATGCTATATCTGGAGAAACTTTCCCGATACTTACTTGCTCGCTTGTTTCATTCACTGAAAAGCAGCCATGGACTTCTGCAAGTCTTGAGTGTAAGATGGCAGAGAAAGAGAGATTTAATTTATTCCTGTTGGCCTTTTTTTCTTCTTAACACAACTACTCCCACCTGTGGATTTCCACCTGTGGATAGCAATATTACTACATATAGCATTTCACACTGTAAGTGAAAAACTATCCTAGGGTTGATCTCTGAGAGGGAAAAAATGTCATAAGGAAAATGATTAAGTAGCCCTTTCTCCTCCCGCCTACTTCAATTGGCAGCCTCACTGCTTTTCATTTAAAAGGGAAAATTAGTTCAAAGAATATTACAGGCCAGCTTTCCAAACTGTAGTTTGGCCCTGGCTGAACATGAAACTGGATATACCAAAAGCAGGATTAAAGAAATTATCATGAGCCTACATATATGACAGTTTCATCATTTGAACTGTAATTTTTACTAGGATAAATTATCTCCCATACTGACATTTTGGACTAGCATGGGGTCACCAGCATAGCATTGGCACATTGTGACACAGGACTCTGTTGCATTGAAGCAGCAGGTCTGTCAACAGGCTGTCCTCTTTGTCAGCATGAAAAATCCAGAGCTAATCATGTGCAATTATAGATACTACCTGAAAAGAGTGTATGTGTTTTTGAGAATGAGAAACTTAATAGTTCTAGACAATCCAAACAGAGGCTATGAAAAATAGTACCAGTTTATATACACTACATTTCATGCACACGTGTTACCTATTTTCTTCTATGTCAGGGGAATATTTGGTTTGCGGATAGTTTAGTTTTGTAGAAGAGACTGGGAAGCTCCACACACACACACACAAGACTCTGTTATCATAGCCTGTTTATTTTTCTTTATAGATCCATATTTCATATTACCTCATCATCCCACATGAGATTTGGTTCAAAGTATATATATATAAGTAACACAGATGTGGTGTAAAATGAAGAGTAGAAGGTAGACTCCCCATTTGTTTTGGAGAAGCACACATTAACCTTCCCAACTGTCTGATTACCATCTTCTTTAGTATTTAGTAACTCCAAAATAAATTGACAAACTGTTGTTGGCCTAGTTTTGTTTTCGTTAAATGACTGATAGAAGACTACTGTAGATTTGTCAGTGTGTTTGCCATGTTTAGTTGTGCCTATCCCTTTTTGAACCAAGATATCATATATTGGATTTCTTTAGTAAGTAAGAATTGCATAATCCATTAGTGGTGACAATGTAGTCCATGTTTTCTAAATGTCCATAAACCCTTAACATGCTGTTTAGACCCATTCTAATCCCTTGAAATATTTTGTACCTGTCTCTAATGTTGAGCAACATTTTTCTCAACAGTCTGTATTGTGGGATTGCTAATGCTAGTGCCAGAAGCAAATCACTTAAAGGTTCTCAAGGAAGGACACGGTTGTAGGTAAAGCTAAACATTAGAGACTCGTGTGTTATCTTTGTTGTCGCTTGCTTGCTGTTTGTGTGCATGTGTACCTGTGGAATGGAAAAAAAAAATAGTGTCAAGAAAAATCAGCCAAATGGTATCCAAACATTCCTCATCTGTGGCACAATGGAGTTTTGTTGAATACTGCCTGTATCTGTGATTTTGTTCTCATTTTTTGCTCTGTGATTATGTGTTTATTGACCAGATAGTTAATGTGTGAGGAAACGTGATGCTTGTAGTTGAGAACTTGTGAAAAGATTGAAGAAATCATAGGGGAGTGATAGTATAAGCATTCTAGTAGTTGTTGCTTAGGATGGTTTCATTGTATTTCATTATAAACTGCCTTCTATGCCTCTTGAAGGAGGAAAAAGTAGAGACAAACTGGTGGGAGATTAAAAGAAATTCTGATAATTAAAGATAGCATCAAAAGAAGACAAAATATGTTGTGGGTTAGTAAGTAGGATTAAAGTAATATCAGTTCCTGCTAAAAGGTGTAGACTCTAGCTCAAATTGAACTCCTGAAAATATATTTAAAAAATTATGAATTCTACTCATATTATGTGTTAGAATAGATTAAGCACAGTTGAGAAAAACCAAGGGTCACTTTATGGATGAAAAAATGTCTTCAGCTGTAGTGAAAGAAGTTGGAACTAAAACAGGACTAGAATCTTTTACAATGCCTTAAGACTCAAAGCTTGACATGTTAACAATAACGGCACTTCTTAATGTAAAGCAGATTCTTCCCCCTCTCCAATTCTTGCATGGCAGGGATTGAGCTTGATGGCTATTGAGATCTCTTCTGACTCTGTCATTATATTCTGTGGTTCTAATTTAGCAGAAATATCATGATACTTTGTTACTAAAGATATTTTATTTGTTGGATTAGAAATAGCAGTACAGCAAAATTCCCTGCAACTGTTAACAACTGTTAACAGAGATTTTCCAAGGTGCTCAGAATTTCACATTCACATGGAAACTGATACCACCAAGATATATGGGTTCTTAAATTATTTAAAAGGGGGGAAAATCACATGCTAATACTAGTAGAATTTGAAGAATTGATAATGGCTATAGTTACTTGAGAAATTTTAGCTAGTTTACAAGAAATGGGGGAAGAGAGTCCTATTATGATTGTTTTCATTTTTCCTCGTCCCCTTGTCAAAACTCTCAAGGAATTCTCATAATTAAAACATTGGCCACACTCAGCAATTGGTTTCCTTATTGCTAAATTTGATACTAACCACTTATTGTGTGATTTTTTAAAAAGAGGAACCAGACTTTTTAACAAATTTCAGCTAGGTGTTGCTTTGGTTGTCTCTGACCTTGCCTCTTTCTTAAACTAATATTCAGATGTGGTAGAAAAGGATTAACACTGCAATCCTCTGTATATCTACCTAGAAATAAGTACCATTGTGTTCAGTTGGATGTACTTTGCATAGATGATTATAGCCATAATGTTCTTGTTGGGAATGCTTCACTTCTTTGGAAAGCTTTCTCTTTTTAAAAGGGCATTCTTTCAGCTCACATTTCCCTGCAAATTCTTCAATCACAGCATGTGTACAGGCTGGAATTTCCACCACATGTAGTTGAAAATCATAATATTACAGCGGGGGCTGAGATGTCAACTTAATACTTTCTGAAGCAGTGAAGGGATGAGGTTTGATCAAAGCAGATCATAAATCTTTTTTTTAAAAACAGTGTTTTATTAACATGTTATATTAAATTGTTAGATCTTCTGACATACATATTTATGTGTATAAAAATCATAAGCAGATCATAAATCTGATTAAAATCTTCTGGAAACCTAAGAATATTACCTAGCAGATCAGTTCTTGAATCGTATTTAGTATTATTTCTCTGTTTCACTTTCATATTCAGACCCATATTCAGACCCAGTTAAGATGTAACAAGTGTATCCTCACTACAGTACTGCAGCACTTTCTCCACTTAAAATGCTGTGGCTCTGTACTATGAAATCCTGGAATTTATAGTTTGATTAGGGACTTCTCTGTCAGAAAGTTTTTCTTCCATATTTTAAGGGAGAATTCTAATTTCCTTATGAAAATGCAAATCTCAGGACTTCACAGGATGGACCTGAGCTAGTTAAACTGTATAGTACAGATATATCTACAACTCCCTGGACCAGTAATGAACTCTTTGCTTGACTGCTCATAGAAAGTGACCTTAAAATGGATCAGATTCTTGATTCATCTCACTATAGGCCTCTACAGACTGGCCCAAAGGGCTGGCTTGAAGGCAGAGACAGGGCAGGGCAGCTGCACGCCGGCTGCCCCAACCCCACGCCAACGGCGTCCTGACGCCGTGTGCTGTTACGCATGGCGCACAGCGTCAGGATGCCCTTCTGATGCACTGCACCAGAAGGGGTGACAAAGAGCCGTGCGTTGACTCTTAGGGTGCTTTTTTGCCACCCCTGAAAAGAGCAGCATTTTGCCACTCTTTTTGGGATGGCAAAAGGGAGGAATAGGGCCATGGCATGGGGTAGCCGTGGCCCTGATCTGCCACTTCCCGGGGCGGCTCTGTGCCGCCCGTCTGCAGCCCTCTATGTCTTGCCTACACAGACTGCCATCAGCTCTCAGGCAGTTCAGAAGATGCCAAGAACTGAAATATGAAAAAAGGAACAGAAACCCATGTTTTTGTTTTTAGATTCCTAAAAGCACCCAGCTTCACATAGAACCAGCTATCCCTACCAGTATTATTTCTCCATCCCAGAATTCATTCATTCAGTACCAGTTTCATTGTGTTAGAAACCACTTAGCACCCTTGCCCCCCTACCCTGGGCTTCTGCTTCCCCCCCTTCTCTCTCACCCAAACATCTTTTTTCTTCCTTAATAATAATAATAATAATAATAATAATAGTTTTTATTTATATTTCCTGCCTCTCCCTATGGATAATAATAATAATAATAATTTCTAACCCGCCCCTCTGCTTTAAAAACATTCCTTTATCCCACGGGATTACACTATAAAATGTAGAACAAAATACAAAAATACAGTATATAAAAAAAACATAATATTTTGATAATCAATCAATAAATACAATAAAATGCAATATAATGCAACACAATACAGTACAATAAAAATCCAATACAATCAATAATCAAACATCATTCATTAGTCTTAGTCTTTTGCTCCCTCCATTTCTTCTATTAATGTAGCCCTTCTTTTACCTAACTCTTCTCCACACATTTCCCTAACATCAGGACTGTAACTCTTCTTTGCTCTTAAGGTTGCCATATTCTAGTTCCTAAAATCCAGGCATCTATATTTGCATATTATTTACTTCTATATTTGCATATTATTTACTTGTGAAAGGGCATAAGGTCATGAAAGGATTGACCTTTCTAGCCATGTCAACTGGTGCCTTTTTACACACTTAGCTGGCCTGGATTCCCATATTTCATTTAAAAAAAGAGCAAAGGCCCATGTACTAGTGCTCCACAGGCACTCCACTAAAATCCCATTAAAAATATTATAGGTAGGAAACAGAGGGTTGAGAGGTTTTTTTAACATGTAATGCAGGGATGCAAACTCTGCAGCCCAAGATATTTTGTGCACTCCTATGACCCAAATTAGGGGCTCTGCAGACAGCGCAAAGCGCCGTCTTCGAGCCAGGGAAGGGGAGGGGCAGACAGATGCCAGACACCCCAACCCCTTCCTGAGGACATCATTGGAGAGCACGCCGTTGCACACGGCGAGTGCTCTGATGACAACCTTCTGGCTCAGCCTCCACATTTTAGCGCTCCTTCTAGGGGCAGCAGAAGAGTGTATTGGGGCCGCTGTGTGTGTTAGCAGTGGCCCCAATACTGCTTCTTGGGGTGGCCCATGGCCGCTCGTCTGCTCTCCCCCTTAGTTGCATTTAAAGACTGATAAACATGCAGATATTCAACAGGTACAGCTTTCATGGGAATCCTGCTTGAGGCATCTAAAGTTACCTGACTGCACCTGTGCTCAGACTCATACCCTATCTGGAATATGGAAACAATCCTGTTAACATAACTCAGCATTATTCTAATGAGCTAGTGTAGAAAAGTGGTTTGCATGTTGAAAACAAGACAGAACCTGAATTTGGAAATGTTACTTTTGCACTGCAGCTCTCAGTTTCCCCCAGACAGCATGGCCACTGAGTAGAAATTGGTAGGCCTCTTTATAGTTTTAAACACTAAGGCCCTAAATGTGAATCACTCTGGCAGGTTCACTCATTGGCTAAACATGCTGAAAGGCAATAGAAACAATTAGGTCAAATAGTGACTTAAAGTTATGCCTCGTGCCTTAGTTTCTACAAAGGCTAGAGACTTGAGGTATATCTATACTATGCACTTAGCTATTTTGTGTCCCATTATTTACCATAGATCCCTCTGAAAGACTTCTAGGATCTGCAATTTAATGTAATTAAAATTCTCTGCTAGAGAGTTCTGGCCCGTTCTGAACTACAATCTCCAAGATACCCTGAGTGCTGATTTTTTATTTTTATTTATTTTTTTTTAAATAAACTGAATCGTCCTCTCTTCATTTATTCCCTCTCTTTTCAGGATACTTTGATACTTTCTTAGTAACTCACAAAACTGTATGTTCCAGGAAACATTAGGCAATTTGTGTAACTGCATAGTACATGGGCCTTTGCTCTCTTTTTTAAATGAAATATGGGGATCCAGGCCAGCTAAGTGTGTAAAAAGGCACCAGTTGACAAAGCTAGAATAAAATGAAACTCAGCCAATTAGGTATTATGGCAACTGAAACTTCTCCTCTTTTTCTTCTCTCATTTATTTTTCCCCACTGCTCACTCAGCCTTTCCGTCTCCTCATTCCTTCATATCAGTCAGCAAGCATTCACATTCGCAGTGTGTAAGAACTCTGTATGTAACCACACTGTAGCACTTAAAGTGGTGTCAAACTGTATTTTTTCTACAATGTAGATGCACCCCTGTTTTGTTTCAACAATGAGAAAGACTACGCCAAAAACTAGTTCCAATCATATTAACCAAAACTTAGGGGGGTTGCAGACTGCCAGAAATAGTGGAAATTGAGTCCACTTTTAGGGTTAGGGTTAGTGCTAGGGAATTATGGGAAGTGTTTTTTTTCTGAGACATTGAGCCTTCTCTGTCAGAGAGCTCTGGTGCCACAATAAAATACAGTTCCCATGTTTCCCTAACCCTAACCCTAACCCTAAAGTGGACTCAATTTGCACTATTTCTGGCAGTCTGCAACCCCCTTTAGAGTACTTGTTCCTGAGGAGCCTGATGACACATCAATGACACATCATGGTACTACAGGCAGATTTTAATGGATTAAAATTAATCAATCCATTAAAAATAAAACAACACTGTGATTCCCACCTTCAAGGGCTTTTTAGTACGAATTCTAAATTTCAGATGTCTGGCTTTGGAGCTATAGTGGAGACAGATAGACCAGCACATATACAGATTTTCCTTATTATATATAGATGAAACAGAGCTTACCAAAAGTTTTAAAAATTTAAAATGGCTAGCTGTCAGAGCCTGTGTGTATAGTTCACAGAGTTTTGGGCAAGGACCAGGAAACCAGGCTCAAGATAATGATTTAGCCATGTAATCCATTAGGTTGCCTTGGACTAGTTGCTCTTTCTCAACCTTCAACACAAGATTAAAAATGAGCAAAAGCCTGTACACCAACTCAAACTTCTAAGAGGAAAAGCAGAATGTAAACAAATCACAGAATTTATATAATGAAATAGTTAGCTATACCAGTCATCAAGATTTATTCATGCATAACCTTGGCAACAAAATAGCAAAAATGAAAGATAATTTACATTTTGCCATTTAATTATGAGTCTGTTGCATTGTACATGAATTTTCATATGCCCATCATTTGGGTGTAAGTATTAAAAAGGAAAAAGTGCTCAAATATTTGTATTTATTCATTCATTCTTCTTGATGTTGTCTGTACTCTTTAATGCATATAGGACAGGAAATACAAAACAATAGAGACAGCATAAAGGATGCAGTTTCCTAAAAATAACTGAAGGTATATTTATATAACTGAAGTTATATTTAGGAAGAACCACTTAGAAATAAACAAAGCCATGAATTGTGTGACCTAGGATATGTGTATGTATATCATTGTCAGATTTTGGAACAGACTTGAATTCGTTTTTCTAATTTGCCAAGTGGTTTTGCTTTAGTGTGGATTGCTAAACTTTTAGTCCAGTCCTGACTCCCTCCTTATTGTGCCTTTTTTTCAGGCCTTTGGCAATTAAACTGTGTTGTTGTTTTAAAAAGCTTTAAGTATGGGCAATTTTATTTGTTTAGAAATGTTTTTAAATGTTTGTTGTTGTTTCCCTAATCTATTTTATGATTACATTTGTTTTATTCGTTTTCTTCTTAAACTCCATTTTTTGTTAGGGGAAGTCAATTTATAAATCTAGGGACTTTATCACACGGGGGAAATCCCATGCAGAAACGGGGTTTTAAATTGGGGGAAAACCCGCAAAAGTGGGTTGATTTTCACACAATGTCATTGTTAAACTGTTGTTAACTCGAATGGAAAGTAGTCAAAAACTACTTCTTTTTACTTTCATAAAATCCTGAAAGTAAAAAGGAGTGGCTTTTGACTACTTTCCGTTCGGGTTAACAACAGTTTGACAACAACGTGTGTGAAAATCAACTCGCATTTGCAGGTTTTCTCCAGCTTTTAAATCCCGTTTCTGCACGGGATTTCCCCCGTGTGATAATCCTAAATCAGGTTTAAGTAACTGGCCCCATGTTTTTAACATGTCCAGTGCTCCTGGACAAGGCTTATAAACATTTCCCCCCTCTGTACTGTTACAACTTCTTTTCTTGTCAATGCTACTAAGAAGATTTTCAGTGGTAAACAAACCTGTACCTTCTCACTGAGAAGAATGAAGGGATGATGGTAAAGATACGTTTGGGTTACTGGCATTAAAACCTGACAGATAGTCCATCACAGCTGACCAATGTAAACATTTTTTCAGGTTTACTCTTACAGAATCAGTGTCTTATTCATAACTGGATATATTTTCCAGCATACTTTCCACCAACAATACAAAGTATTACATAGTATGTCTCAGTAAATAGCAGGGCCTGGCCCAAGACATTTTGCCGCCTGAGACAGATCAGCAAGTGGCATGCCATTCTTGTCCAATCCAACCTATGTAATACTCCAAACCAGCCAAGTTGTGGTATATGAAGCATAAAATATACAGGTAGATCTCAGAGGGTGAGGCTCGGGGACAGTTGCTCATCCAAAATCGAGCTTAATTGTGGTATCCCTCAGGGTGCCATCCCCGATGTTGTTTAATATTTACATGAAGCCGCTGGGTGAGATCATTCGGAGGCATGGAGCTCGGTGTCTTCAGTACGCTGATGACACCCAGATTTACCATGACCAGATCATCGACTCAGACTTCAGATGGCGCCTCCCCTCTTAATGACTGTCTCAGAGCGGTAATGGGTTGGATGAGGAAAAACAGATTGAAGTTGAATCCTGACAAAACGGAGGTACTTGCAGTGACAGGCCCGAAACCAGATCTGGGAATACAGTCTCCAGTCCTGGATGGAGTCACACTCTCCTCTAAGGACTGTGTTCGCAGTCTGGGGGTGCTCCTTGATTCATCGCTTCACATGACTAGTCAGGTGAATGCGACGGTCAGGAGTGCCTGTTATCAGCTTCGGCTGATACGTCAGCTGCGCCCTTATCTGGATATGAGGGACTTGGAAACTGTGGTACATGCCCTGGTAACCTCATGTCTGGATTACTGCAACGCACTCTACATGGGGCTACCCTTGTGCCTAACTCGGAAACTACAACTGGTTCAGAATATGGCAGCCAGGTTAATTACAGGAACATCACGGAGGGAGCACATAACACCGGTGCTTAAATCCCTCCACTGGCTGCCAATTAGTTTCCAGGCACAGTACAAGGTGTTGGTTTTAACCTTTAAAGCCCTACATGGCTTGGGTCCATCTTATCTCAGGGACCGCCTCTCCCCATATGATCCCCCCCGCGCTCTGCGGTCCTCTGGGAGGAATCTGTTACAGCCAATAAAAACTAGGCTGTCTCAGACCTCCCAGAGGACTTTTTCCGCAACCGCTCCCAGACTTTGGAATGGCCTGCCAGACGAGATCCGTCTTATCACTACTCTCTCTGCTTTCAAGAAAGCAGTAAAGACGGATCTCTTTCGGCAGGCCTTCCCAGAATAATTCTCAGCTAAGAGACGAGTTTTTTAATCTTGTTGCCTGTGACTCAAGTATTACTGTTATTGTATGTTTTTAACTAATTTTAATTTTAATGTAATGTGGCATTTTAATTTGACTGTGGTTTAATTCTATTTTAAGGGGATGGGAGGGTGGGATTATGGGGTGAGGGATTGATTTTTAACTCTGTTTTGTTTTAAACTGTTGTACCCCACTCCGATTGCCACGCAGAGGGGCGGGTTATAAATAATTATTATTATTATTATTATTATTATTATTATTATTATTATTATTATTAAAATTGCAGAAGCTATTCTTCCTAGTCCTGGCAGGAAAAATATATACTTGGCCCTCCATATCCACAGATTCTTTATCCACAGATTTAAGCATGCATGACTTGAAAATTGTGTGTGTGTGCATGTATGTATTTCCAATGGCAAACCTTGATTTTGTCATTTTATATGAGGGACATCAATTTACTATGTCATTGTATTTAGTCGGACTTCAGCATCAGTGGATATTGTTATCCCTGGGGAGTGATGGAACCAAACCCCAGCGGATACTAAGAGCCCACTATAATGATAACAAATTGAAATACCTAATAGCTTCTGCCCTTCTGCTGCCTGAGGCCTCACAGTAGGGCCAAGTCTACTAAATAGGATGGTTCTCTACATATCCCCTCCCTTCCTTTTCTGAAATGTCTACTGCCTTACTCCTTCACCCCACAATCTCTCACTGCTTCAGTAAAAACACTCCATATTCCATGGCAAAATCAACGTGAATTCTGTACCTACTGCTAGGTATCTTTTGGCCAGCATCCAGCAGTGTGCTTCTGATGCATGCTGCTCTTTCCACCAATTGAATTGGGCTGGGCTGGGGATATCCCCCCTACTATCTGTACCCCCTCTTCCTGTGCATATTAAAAAGCTGCTCTGTAGGGCTGGGGGAGTGTGCAGAGCATTTTTTTCAGTGCCAGAGAGAACTGGAGGGGGAAGTATGGAGAAATCATAGAATCATAGAGTTGGAAGAGACCTCAAGGGTCATCCAGTCCAACCCTCTGACATGCAGGAATTCACAACCAAAGCACTCCCAACAGATGGCCATCCAGCCTCTGTTTAAAAACCTCCAAAGAAGGAGACTTCACCACACTTCATAGTAGTGTGTTCCACTGTCAAATAGCTCTTACTGTTAAAAAGTTCCTCCTAATCTCTCTTCCTGTAGCTGGCAGGTACTTTTCTCTGGAGCATCAGAAAACAAGCTTGTTCCACCCTTAATATGACATCCCTTCAAATATTTAAACAGGGCTATCACATATCCTCTTAACCGTCTCTTCTCTAGGCTAAACATACCCAGCTCTCTAAGTTTCTCCTCATAATGCATGATTTCCAGACCCTTCACCATTTTGGCCACCCTCCTCTTGACACGCTCCAGTTTTTCAATATCCTTTTTGAATTGTGGTGCCCAGAACTGGACACAGTATTCCAGGTGAGACCTGACTAAAGAATAGAGTGGCACTATTACTTCCCTTGATCTAGACCAGGGGTAGGCAACCTAAGGCCTGGAGGCTGGATGTGACCCCCTGAGGCCTTTGGACCGGCCCCAGGCCGGTCCTGCCGCCGCTGCTGCTGCCGCCGCCACCCACCATGATGATATTGATTATTGTTGTTATTACTTGTTCTTGGGGTTTTCTTGGCAGTTTCTTTTATGCATATTTTTAAAAATATTTTTTTTAATTTAAATTTTAAATTTTAAATTTTTATTTTTATTTATTTTTTTAAATTTATTTTTGGTGCTTCGGCCCTCCCTCCCATTGTCTGAGGGACAGCAATCCGGCCCCCGGCCCAAAAGTTTGCCTACCCCTGATCTAGACACTATACTTCTATTGATGCAGCCTATAATTGCATTGGTTTTTTAAAGCTGCCACACCACACTCTTGACTCATGTTCAACTTATGGTCTACTAGGACTCCTAGATCCCTCTCACATGTGCTGTTGGTAAGCCAGGTGTCCCCCATCCTATATCTATGCATTTCATTTTTCCACCCTAAATACTGATTCTGCTGGCAAAAGTAGTGGAATCCAGTGGAGATAATGTTAGATCATGGCCTGTGATCACCATTTCTTTGGTTAGCATAAATATATTTTGGTTTCTATTTGCAGATGTAGCTTTCCTTTTCAAAGACATAAGACTGTTTTGTTAGAGATTCCTAGTGCCTCCATAGGAGAAGGAGGAGGTTGGCTGCATCTGCACTACAGAAATAATTCAGTTTGACACAGCTTTAACTGCTATGATCCAGTGCTGTGGAATTCTGGGATTTATAGTTGGTTGTGGTACCAGAGCTCTCTGACAGAGAGGGCTACATATATCACAAAATTACAAATCCCAGAATTCCATAGCATTGAGCCATGGCAGTTAAATGTGAAACTGCATTATTGTGAAACTGCCTTGTTTCTTTAGTGCAGATACAGCCTGTGACTTCTGACACTCTCTATGGACGTTTTCACACGGGGCTTTAGGCGGAGGCAATCCTACCTCCCGCCGGCCCCACTCCGGCTCCTCTTCCAGCTTGTTCAGACGCACGCCGCAGAAAACCCCGCCCCTTCCGGTGCCATCCCTGCGTACGTCCGGCTTCTAGCTCCATGTGTTCAAGCGCACGGAGCCTTAAGTCCGGCGTCCTTCCGGTGTCCCTCCGGCCTCAGCACGTCCAACTCCGGCTTCAGCGGCGGAAAGGTAATTCCGACTTTTAAAAGGAATTAGCCTGCCGCCGCCGGAGCCATTCCGGAGTGGGGCCGGCGGGAGGTAGGATTGCCTCCACCAAAGCCCCATGTGAAAACGTCCTATGGACTGAAGCAGGGAACAACAGATTAAAATACAGCAACAAAACTGCAGTTAAAAACACAAACACCAATTAAAAATGTATAATCCATTAAGAGCATTAATATTGGGGGGAAAAGCAAATATATTGAAAACAATCAATTCGTTATTTAAAAATTCATAATTTAAAAACCATCTGCATAGGTCTGCCAGAAGAGATTGGTCTTTAATACTGTTTTAAACTCAGACAGCATATCCAGCTGTCAGCTTTCTTCCAGCACAGCATTCTACAATTTTAGGGATAGCTGATCTAGGCGTATTATTATTATTATTATTCATACAAACTACAACAGCATTTTTCAGGGTGACCAAAGTATATGATATTTGCAACAGGCATATATTATGGTTATTATCAGTTTGTTGCTAATTCCTACCATAGAAAGACTGAAAGATCTGGAACAAAGGCAAGTGGTAATTTAAAGCTGTAGTCCCACATTATCATACTTCAGTTTTCCCCCTGCAGAATATCAAAAGCAGTGGGAATTAGACTACATTAGCAGCATTAGAGAAAATGGGGGAAATCACTTAATTGTCACTTGTTGATAGTGATAGATTGTTGTCAGTGAATGGAATGGTGCTATTACTGCCAGTTCTCATGGATGTGACTCTCATGGTGATACTTTCACTTCTAGGTTCTCCTTACCGCATAAGCACTAATGTCTGTTATGAAGCTATAATGTGGTATAGGATTGCAACATTTTGAAGGCATAATTAATTAAGGAGGCTTAATTGATCATGGTGTTAAAATGCATGGCACTGCTAACAAATTTCAATTTACACCTACTAATTGCTGCAGTTATGTTTGCACAAATAGACAAATGTGCCAGACTAATGGAATACTGACTTTAGTCCTGCATTTGTGCATGTGGCCTAGCTAACTGGTAATAGCTGAAGTATTTAAGCAGAGAAGGAGGCACTGTTGTGCCGAGTAAATAACCAGAAATATTTTAGAGCAGTCTTGCAAAAATATGACTTCCAAAATAGAAAGGATTATAAAAATCGAATGAGCTATCAAATATTAGTACTAAGTATGAAAGTTCTATTTGTTAGATTGACAAATTTGCACTTTGAAGAATAAAATAAAATTTATCATTGGTTAATACTATGATTTCATCCAACGCACCAGTCTCTCTGTGTGTATTTACAGCAACTAGATTTTGGAAGAAACTAAAGCTACATTGCTGTGGCAGAAGATAACTCACCGTATTTTCCGCCATATAAGACGACTGGGTGTATAAGACGACCCCCAACTTTTCCAGTTAAAATATAGCGTTTGGGATATACTCGCTGTATAAGACTACCCCTCTTCCAATGCACACCAAAAAAATTAAAAAAAACATTAGATTTGATTTCAATATGGTAATTTTAATTTAAATGCTTATGAAATGCAGGTACTTAGCAGGAAAACTGTCACTAATAAACACAACAAACCACAGCTCCCATGTTCCCTAGCATTTATTTCTGCAGTGTGTTTTGGACCTTATTTTTTAAAAAATAATCCAGATTTAAATGCTGCTTTAAAAATTGTTTCCATCTCCCAGCTATGAGACGGTTGGGGGGAAATGAGAAAGTGTTGGAGGGAAGGACTGCCAATAGGTGATGCATTCTGGGGTATGTACAATTTGTGGCCAAGTAAGTGACTCTGGGCATGTCAGACACTCTCAGCCTCAGAGGATGGTAATGGCAACCCCCATTTGAAGAAACATGCCAAGAAAACCCTATGATAAGGTTGCCTTAGGGTCGCCATAAGTCGGAAAGGACTTGAAGACACACAAGAACAACAAAAAAGTCTGCAATTGTTTCATAGGTAGTACATGGGAATAGGAGCCAGCATGGTGTAGTGGTTTGAGTGTTGGACTACCACTCTGGAGACCTGGGTTTGATTCCCCACTCTGTCATGAAACCCACTGGGTGAACTTGGACAAGTCACACACTCTCAGCCTCAGGGGAAGGCAATGGCAAGCCTCCTCTGAACCAGTTTTGCCAAGAAAAACCCAGGAGAGGATCGCCTTAGGGTTCCTCTCGTCCTACTCCTCTCCCAAGGCTTCTTGCCACCCCCACCTCTGTCCTCCTTGTCCTCTTCTTTTCCCAAGGCTTCTTGCCACCCCCACCTCTATCCTCCTTGTCCTCTTCTCCTCCAAAGACTTCTTGCCGCCCCCACCTCTGTCCTCTTTGTCCTCTTGTTCTCCCAAGGCTTCTTCCCGCCCCCACCTCTGTCCTCCTCCTCCTCCTCCTCCCCCCTCCTCCTTATACCTGGCATATAAGACGACCCCCAACTTTAACCCAGATTTTCCTTGAGTTAAAAAGTCGTCTTATATGTCTGAAAATACGGTACATTGAGATGAATAATGTGTCTACCACTTTAAAGGTCTAAATCTACCAGTGTCACCAGTAAGAGACTTTCTCAAATGTTTTGTATTTCCAAGGTCAAAGCATGATCAGCTAAAATGCTGTAACAATGAATGCTCTCACTCAGCAAAAGTTCAGGTTTTCTTTCTGCCTGTTGTTTTCATCTAATGTGCTTGGCAGTGTCCTCCCCCACCACCATAAATCTCAAACATGCAGTAGAGGAGCAATTTCTAGGGTTTTGATTAGTAAAAAAAGGTGATCATGTTCACATGTTGAGCACAAAAGGACAGTGTTTTAGGACTCACAGTCATGTAAATATGATATGATGAATTTTCCTTTCTATTTTTATCAGAAATATTTTTTCCATGTAGTGATCCCCAACCCCCATCATTTATATACAGGGTCCCAATAAGTTTAGGCATATCTTCCATTGCATTTTAAAACTACTCTGACACTCAAAATTTCTTTTGTAATCAGTGGCATCCTTAGGGTTGGTGTCACCCGGTGCGGTAACTCATGGTGTCACCTCCCCCCCCATTGGCCTCCTCCCATTTCACACTGTACAGAATCCTTAAGAATGCTTTTTGGCACTAATGTTACTGGTAAATCATAATTCCATATATCACTGAATGTAATGCAAATAGTTGCGACATAAACAACTAACAAAATTAAAAAATATCCCTCCAAATTACAATATCATATGCACAACCTAAATGTATCTACATATACATAGTGAAGATTTGGTAAAAATGTGATGTTTTACAGAAAAATTTAAAAGACTATTTTTTTTAAAAAAAATCTCAAAACTTTTCAAAAAAAAATCTGAAAAAAATTAAAATTTGAAAATTTAATAATTTAATTTTTTAAAAATCTGGGGCCTCTCCTTTTTTCCTCCCACTGAGCTTCATCCCACTTCCACCGATTCTTAAAGCATTTTAAAATGAGGCGGGTGAATGCCACAGCCTGTTTCTGCCAAAAGGTAGGTATTTGAGGAGATGTGGTGTCACTCCCCTTTAGGGTATCACCTGGTGTAGTACACACACACATACCCATGATGGCACTGTTTGTAATAACACATTTGAAAGCTACATATAACCCCATTAGTTTTCTATATTAGGATAAGTGGCAGGTTTGGAAGAGATGGTGCTTGATTTTCATTGAGAAAATGGTGACATGTGGAAATTTTAAAGCTAAAGCTAATTGATGGGCTTTAATTTGAAAATTTAAAGCTAATTGATGGGCTTTAATTTGACATCAATAGTTTGGATCAAAATTTAAAATTAAATTATTGCGTTAGTAACACATTACTTTCTTGGTAGTGGCAAAATGCCTCTATTCACCCTCCCCCCCAACAGCAGTGAAATAAAAGAAAGTGAAATGTTAACCATTATTCTGTCCGTTAATATTGTTGGTGAGTAGGCACTCCCTTTGTGTCTATGACATAAGTAGAATCTGGTGTGTGTAAGACTGACCATTATTAGTTTAGATTTGTTTAGTGATACATGGGTGTGTTACTGGGTGACACTGGAACTGTAGATCCAGAAGAGTTTGGAATTGATTTTTTTCACTCCTTAATTTTGTTCTGTGCAAAATCTGCTCAGTGCATGACCTCCACCACTTTACCATTTGGCTTTGTCCCCATCTGCATGAACTTTTGGATATGGGTCTCATGTAGAATTGCCAAGTAAAATAGCAGACAGGGCTCATGTATTTTTAATGGTTATGCAAAATAGGGAATGAGAAATAATGCCTGCTGAAATCTCCTCTTCTATATAATCATTATTTCATCTGGGAACCCTAGTCTCATGTTGCAGATAGAGATGGGAAGGCCCAGAAAAAAACAGATTTTTTTTTAAAACAAAAAACAAAACAGCCCCCCCCCCCATTTTTCCCCTGAAGCCGTTTTTGTTTTTTCCTGAAAAATTGAAAAAAGGAAGAAAACTGATTATGGAATGTTTTATTTAGGCATGATGAATAAAATCTTTAAGACAAAGTGTTCATATATTCTCTAAATCATTTCTAAAAACAAAGTACAGTATCAGATTATTCTAATTTCTGTGCACTGAATGAGGACAGGCAAATCCTAGGTTACAAACTAAACTCACCAGTGCAAGAGCAAGATGCATTTCATCTTTTAGGGGGCACTGAAAGAATCTATTCTAGCCTATGTTTGGAAACACTCACTCAAAATCAAGAAATAAACTGACATGTAAAAGGGTAGAGAAGCTTTTTTTAATCCGGGTACACCTTCAGTTTTCTGAAGTCCATGATAACTGTGATGATGACAAGCATAACAAAGCAGAAACAGAGACTGAAACTGATACTGATAATTATGACTGCATCCATACTGCAGAAATAATGCAGTTTGACAGCACTTTAACTGCCATGGCTCAGTGCTATGGAATTCTGGGATTTGTAGTTTTATGAGACATTTAGCCTTCTTTGTCAGAGAGTTCTGGTGCCACAACAAACTACAGTTCTCAGGGTTCCTTAGCATTGAGCCATGACAGTTAAAGTGGTGTCAAACTGGAATATTTCTGCAGTGCGGATGCACCCAGAGCTCGGAAAATGAATCTTGATTAAATTTCATGCCTATTAATTGAATCTTAGTCCTCCCTTCCACACACTCCCCACCCCAATTCTTTTTATGAGAATGGGTGCTTTATTTCTATTGATACTGTGGTCAGAAGTTATAAATATTTTCCTTTGTTACTAATGTTGATTATTTCTTCTGGGTTTTTGTTTGTTTGTTTTGCCTGGTCCACATAAACTAGCAAAACCAAAGTTCAAGAAATTATTACTCCATCTGTTACCAATATATTTTTTTAAAAAAATAATAAAAATAAATTCTGTTTGTAATAATTGTTTGAATGCACTGTATTTTAATATACCAATTGTGATAATTTTATGCCAAATCAAATTGTACATAGGGTCTTTGCAGACTGCCAGAAAGAGTGCAAATTGAGCCCACTTTAAGGGTTAGGGTTAGGGAATCATGGGAACTGTATTTTATTGTGGCACCAGAGCTCTCTGACAGAGAAGGCTCAATGTCTCAGAAAAAACCCCAGTTCCTATGACTCCCTAGCACTAACCCTAACCCTAAAAGTGGACTCAATTTGCACTCTTTCTGGCAGGCTGCAAAGGCTAATAGTCATATTTTATGTACCTAATGTAACAGAGTGACTTTCAATCTGTAAAAAGTGCTAATGTTGCATTTTTTTCAATTTTTCCAAAAATTTCCATTGTTTTCTGGGGGGAAAACCAGAAAAAATGTCCCACCCACCCCCACCCACCCCCCGTGGCTTCAAAATGTCCAGAAATTTTACATCTCCACTTGCAGGCTGGAAATCCAAACAGAGAGGGTTATAGTCCATGGTCATACCTGATGGGGTATTCTAGGAGCTGGCAGTTCCAGGTCATTTCCAGTTCTTCACATACTAAAAATCATACATGTAAATGATTGAGAAATGTAATTTCAGACACATGGTCCATTTCTGAACAAACTAACAGAAATAAATGTCAGAGAAGAACAGATGAATTCTTCTACACAAGATGAATTTGTTTTGAGCTTGGAACTGATGAGCTGTCAAATCAATACCCATGTTGATGTGGAAGTAATTGCTAACATGAGGGCTAAATATCAGCATCATCAGGCATTAGGAATAATTCAGTGAACTTGATTTGCTTTTGCAGTAAACCATCCAAAAAAGACTCTGTGAAGAGCCATTTTTTTTCTTTTTCAAGAGTTCCATTGAGTCACTCTGTTTTTTATGGGAATAAGGACCCATGGACAGAAGGCAGTGCCATACTTCTTGGCCCTTCCCAAGTTGCCACATCACCTACCTGTCCATCCATAATTGTCTGTGGATCAGGCTGATGGAGAGATCTGTCTATATGTGTGTTGGGCTCTCTGAAGGATTTATAATCTTGAACAACTGAAGTTCTAAATTACACATGGCACTCCTTGTTTTATATCATCTGTGCCCGATTTATGGGCAGTGGTGGGTGGGATTAAAAGGAGAAGTGATGGAAGTGGAGCCAGTAAGTACCATGCTTCCTGCCCCTCATATATCCATAACTGCATAAGGGGACAATGACTGAAGCATGTGGCAAGGAGGAGGGCTGTGGTTCCTCTGTATTTGAGTTTGTTAGCCAAAGTATGTCTTTTTGCTATTTGATTCCTTAAAATTTAACAGATATGATTGAACTCTGTCACCATATAATATGTTTTAAATAGGAAAGATCTTGTTCTGTTGGATGAGGTTTCCACTGATACACCAAAGTAAGCACCTCGTGTAGAGGAAAGAAGAGAGTATGCCAGTTTTTTGTTTTGTTTTGTTTCATTTTTTGGTTTTAAGGAGGCTGGCCTTCTGAGAGATCCACAAAAGGTAGACCCAGAGATGAAACATTACAATACTGGGATGCAGAGAAGTAGAAACAATGAGCACTTCCAGCTTCTCTGGACTGTATTGTGCTGAAGTGTAAAGAATTAGGGGGGTTGCAGACTGCCAGAAATAGTGCAAATTGAGTCCACTTTTAGGGTTAGGGTTAGGGGATCATGGGAACTGTATTTTATTGTGGCATCAGAGCTCTCTGACAGAGAGGGCTCAATGTCTCAGAAAAAAACCAATCCCCATGATTCCCTAGCACTAACCCTAACCCTAAAAGTGGACTCAATTTGCAGTATTTCTGGCAGTCTGCAACCCCCCTTAGTTCCTCTTGAAGAGTTTCTGCTAAAACCTGCTTTTTCATACAGACCATGTTTTCATAGCGGTTTGCCAAAGTTTGGATATGGTCCCTGCAAGCCCCATTCGCTGTTGTGCTGGTAAACATTCACACACACAGCAGATGTGGGATCAGCCTGAAGGGCATAGAAAGAAACACTGTGTTCAACCCTACACTCAATCCTATCTTTCCTGTTTCCCATATTTTATGATGGTAGCTATGGTCCTCCAGATGTTGGATTGCAGCTCCCATCATTGTCTATCATAATTGGCTATTCTGGGTAAAGCAGATGGAAATGGCAGTGCATAATCTGCAGGACCACTCATTATCCCCTCTTGCTTTAGGTTTAGTACTAAAATGCAATAGGAAAAGAGGGAGACCACACCAGAGCTGGATTGGTCCAATGAAGAAAGTCATAGACCTGACTTTGCAAGACCTGAGCAGGCTAGCTTGGTCTCAGATTCATAGGATTGCCATAAGTTGAAGTTGATTTGATGGCAAATAACAACAACAAACTAAACTGCTAAACTGGAACCACAGAAAGCTCCTATGTGCATATGCCAACCTATTTCTTTGTATTGTACTTTTTGCTCCAACTTTGTAGTGCAATGTATTGCTTAGATCATATAATACAACCTTCAAGTTATCTCCACCAACACTGTGGTTTTAAGTGTTTTTTACATAACTGCATGGTGCTTCTTTATGTTCTTCTGTATTTGTAAAACATCATGATGAAGGATATTGCTTGAAGCCCGTGATATATGGACACACTTGTATTGCAGCTGATGGCCAAGACAGCTGAATGCCTGCAAGCCTCATATGGGAACTGGAAGCTGCTGTAGCTATGTCAGCACAAACTAATTTATACTGCAGTGACATGTCTGGCTAATCTGGGTGTTGGGCTGGGATCCATATGCTTTTGAAAGTGGCATATGTATTTGTGCTATTTTATTCCTTCTTAAATGGAATTAAAGCACTTTAACAGTATTCTAGTTTAAAATTATGCAACTCATGCTATGCTTGTGTCTCTTCATATAAGATTTATTTCTTACACAACTTATGGCTGCACTCCAGTTAGTGGCATATGCAAATGCAATGTGACATTATGCCTGCATATGTCCTTTTCTTGTTGCTGTGGGTGGAAGCATCCAGGACCTCCTAGACACTGACCTCCTGCCCAAACAACCTACCTATCTGCTGCCATTTAATGGTCAGAAGAGGGTGGAAGGCAGCCAGGCAGTATCAGCTGTCTTCCTGTAGAGAGAAAAAGCACTGCCTTGGATCTTTTGGTTCTCCAGAGGTCTGGAAGGTTTATGTCTTTGTGCATTTGGCTGCAGGAAAGCAGCTGAATGCTGCCTGGCCTTTCCTTGCCCTCCCCTGCCAATAAAGGTCATGTGGGAATGCCCAGACAACAAGGAGGGAGGTTGTGCATTGAAGGATGTGGGTTGTGGATTTACTCCACCAGTGCAATGTAAGATCTCGGTGATGATCTGTATGTCAGAAAATCCTGTGTACATTTTATGTACATAGGCACTGCAGTGCTTGAGCTACAGTCCTATAAACACTTGCTTGAGAGAAAATCCCATTCAACTTCACATGGTTTACATCTGAGTAGAGGGGGGAAGTATTAAACAGTTAACTTCAGTGGTTCCCAAACTTTGATCCTCCAGGTGTGTTGAACTCCAACTCCCAGAATTCCTGACTGTTGGCCAAGCTCATTGGGGCTTCTGGGCATTGAAGTCCCAAACATTTGGAGGCCCAATGTTTGGGAACCATTGGGCTAGATTAATCAGTTCAGAGCTTTTAGTAAACTAAAGAGGCATGTTGGTTAATTGAAAGTCATTTTACATTTTTAAAAAACAGAGCTATTTTTAATGGAAGTGCTTATAAAAACTGAAGATGGCAGTGCAGTTTTAAAGGAAACATTTCCCTTCTTTCAGACACAAGAATGTTTCTTCTAACATGATATCTGGTTGTGGTAGCAACAAGAAACCTTTGCCCCTCTATGTTTTGTACTGTGTCTCCTACAATGTCGCAGCATTGTCCATGTTGGCATGGAGTACCAAAGGTTTTCACTACAGTCTAGTGTAGTGCAGCCACCTTGCTGAAGTGGAACAAGTTTAGTTCTAGTCAGTGCCTTGATGGGAGACCGCCTAGGAACTGTTATGTACACCTTTGAGTTTCTGAGGGAAGAAAGGCAGGATACAAATGTACTAAAAGATATTAAAAATAAAATGGCATATGCACATCACTGAAAAACACCAAATAAAATATGTTTTGGGGGTAAAATCTTTCTTCTCCATACATTGTAATCCATTGAAAATGCCCTCTATCTTTTTGTGGAAACCTTGCAATCCAGAAAGCTCTTTCTGTTGTCCACAATGGACAATTTGCCCCAGCAAAGCTTCTAAGTACCACAAAAGCAATAAAGAGGGTTTTCCCTGTTTCTGAAGGAGGGGGTTCATCTCTCCCATCTGTAGTAACTCCAAGGCTAATTTGGATCTTTATATGGATGTCATCCTAGCACAGGGCTGATGGAGTACAGAAGATAATTGATTCTTCCCTGGGCCACAGTTTTGGATTTCAATCTCCCAGCCACCAACCTTCCACCCCCATTTTATTCCTGGTTCAATGAATTAGTTTCCAAATCTGGATCCACAGATATTGTGGAACTACAGCTCCCAAAATATCTGACCATTGACCCTGCTGGTTGGATCTTCAAACCCTCTGAGAGCCAAATGCCTTTGCCTGAATGATATGTGGGAAGCAGACGTAGGCAAAAAATAAATCCAGAAGACAAAATATGCGTACTTTGGTACACATGCTAGGAATACTTTATAGCCTGTTTCATCCTGTCTTGAATACATTGGAAACTAAACAGGTTAGACAGACACCTTTGACATTCCAAGGATTGGAATTTTGTTCTTACAAGGATATGATCCAGTAAGAATTAAGCATATTTAAGCCATACGATTTCAGGTCACATAGCTGAGATTTAAATGGCTCGAGTGGCTTGAGTTTTTGGCTTAAATGGTCCCTAAGTATATAGTCCATATTGTTTTGGATGTAAGTTTTTGGAAATAATCTAAGCTTGCAGGTGAACCAGGAAGTTCTGTTCTTATTCAGAAGTCTAGCATATATCTCAGCAGCTCAGGCAAATGTTCCAAGAGAACAGAACTAGGTGACATGATTTGGCACTCCATACTATCTATATATCATCTTCAGCATTTTTAATCATATAGAATTATAACGTTAAAAAAGACTGGAAGGGGTAAAAGTTAACAGATGAACCACAGATACAGTCTGGGAATATAGCTGTATTTAATACTAAGGCAGAAAAATCAGCACTTATTGGTCTATGACTTTTGGGGAACCTGGGATCGCGTTTGAAGCTTAGAAATTATATAATTTAAGCACATATTTGTTAATTTTGATATATCATATACACCATCAATATATTCAGTAGGGAAAGTGCATGTATCTCTCCCATTTATGAATCAGTGGAACAAAGTAGATCTCTCATTGTCAACCACTTTACTTAGCATTTTGATAACAAGGGTAGTAAAAAGCAAAATAGATATATAACTCAGCATTAATAAAACCACCATCAAGACAAGCAAAAATCAAACCTGCTTGTTCAATTGATTATTCCATTTTCTTCTTCCTGCCCACAATCTTGTTTATGATTCTCTGTTTGCAGGCTGGAATGGCTTCCCCTGAGAATCCTGAGCAGCTGATAGTTGCCTTGGAACCAGAGGCAGCTTCAATCTATTGCAGGAAACTCCGCCTTCATCAGATGATAGACCTAAGCAGCAAAGGACCCGTCAATGGTTATAACCCAAGTGAGACCATTGGCACTGGCTTTACACCAGGTACAAGACATCTTGTCATACATTCATTCAGTGCCTAGCCATTTTTTATAAGTCACCTCTCCATTTCTTCTCAAAATCATTTTCAGCAAGATATCTTCAAAACACTGACACCAATAAACCAGTGTCTGTTGTATCATCATTATAATCATCTCACCAAAACTGGAACTCAAGGAGGTTTGCAGAAAAAAATTAAAGCAGATAATTAAATGCAGATCACAAGTATTCTTTTGTTTTTTTTTATTTTATTTTTATTGGATTTTTAAAAGTATGTTTACAAAGAAAAGAGAAAGGAAGAATGCGTAGCATATGAGTATCGGCTAGGTATATAAATTAATATAAGCTGACCATATTTGTTAAAAAAACATTTTCTTGAAGCTGCCCTCTATAAAATCCATGCTCATGAGGACCTAAAATAGTGAAATCTAAAAGTGGATGGAAAAAGGTATCTCTTTACAGCCCTGGAATACATGTTTTTTGGCAACAGTGGGAGCATAGAGGATCCATCTACATTGACCACTCGTTAAATTCTGTGTCTCAGGGATACAGTTTTTTAAAAAATGTTTTTGTCTACAAATATTTTTCCAATAAAAAAAATGCTAATACAGTCACCCCTCCCAATTCGCAGGGAATATATTCCACACACACACACAACTGTGAATTGGAAAAATTGGAAATATTGGAACCCCACTGATTCCAATGGGGGCACGCTCCTGTGTGTGGCATGGCACATGTGCCTTGGGCGCATGCACCATTTTGTCCCTCACTGCTTGCCGTCTGTGAAGGAGCGAGGGACATGAATGGCAAGACCGCAAACGGTGAGGAATGAGTGTATTGTAATACAGCCAACTTGTTTCTCAAAAACAAGTTATGCCAGACTAATCTGATCTTTCTCTCTCTCTCCAGTAAACTAGTAAAATGTGGTCAAAACAGTACTACTGTTAGATGGATTTATAATTGGCTGATTTACCGAACCCAAAGGGTGCTCACCAATGACTTCTCTTCATCTTGGAAAGAGATGACTAGTGGAGTGCCACAGGATGTGTACTGAGCTGTGTGCTATTCAACATCTTGATCAATAATGATGAAGGAATAGAGAGGATGCTGATTAAACTTGCAGATGATACCAAACTGGGAGGGGTTGCTAATTCCCCAGAGGACAAGTTTAAAATTCAAATTGACCTTGACAGATTAGAGGGCTGGGCTAAAGCCAACAAGATGACCTTCAACAGGGAAAAATATAAGGTCCTACACCTAGGCAGAAAAAATGAAATGCACAGATATAGGATGGGAGACAGCTGGCTAGACAACAGTTCATGTGGAAGGGATGTAGGAGTCTGAGTAGACCACAAGCTGAATATGAGTCAACAGTGTGATGTAGAAGCCAAGAAAGCCAATGTGATTTTTGTTTGCATCAATAGAAGCACAGCATCTACATCAGGGGTGTTGGGACAATGGATTTGAAAAGAAACTAATGAAACAAGGTACTATAAAAGGCTTTATATAAATACTCAAAAGGTAACAAACAACATATATAACAGAATCATACAAAACCCATATATATAAGACAAAGCATAATAATAATGGCAAAAGTAACAAATAGCAAATATCATAATCAAATAACACAAGTATAAAGCAACATAAAGTAAGGCTAAGAATAGAGTGAGCAAAAGAGAGAGAGAGCTCACTCCAGAAACAGCCTTATTAAGGCTCAAAACTTGATTAGAGCTATACATATACAGCTGTAGGTCATCTGTGTTCTCAGTAGCTCTCCATTAACCCTCTAATGGTTGTTAACCCTATAATGGCTCAAGTGTAGAGCTTGTTACTATTCCAACAAGGGGAAGCGATGGTACCTCTGTATTTTGCTTTGGTCAGGCCTGACCTGGAATACTGTGTCCAGTTCTGGGCACCTCAGTTCAAGAAGGATGTTGACAAGCTGGAACATGTCCAGAGGAGGGCGACCAAAATGGTGAAAACCACTGCACATGCCTGTTTCATATGATATAGGGAAGCATTATACATTGCCAATATTTAGCTGAAGTAGAAGGAAAAAAATCAAAAATTTTCTTTCTAAATAAATAAATAATAGTATCCAATAAACCCAAAGCATCAATTTTTGCCAAATCAAATGAAGTTTAAAATCTAAAGAAATTTTAGATATTGAAATAAGGGCAGTATTCCATTGGTTAATTTGTACAGGATGATCTAACTCCAAATTTCATTCCATTCTAATTTCATTAACAATAATTATCCTTTTGTTTATACAATGAGACTAAGGGCTCATCTAAACCAGCCAGAATACTCCAGGCTGCTCCTGGACTATTCTGGCCCTCGAGCTATCCTGGATTCCCCTGTTACCTCCTCACTCCATAGTGATGCATTGTGGCTGTTTATACACACATCCCACTGTGTCATCTGTTGCCACTGCCATGAGCAGAAACAAGATGCCCAGCATCAGTCACATGACCAGGCACCTTGTCATGATCTCAGAAGGAGCAACTTGTGTTAGTGGTTGCAGTGGAGCAGGATGCATGTGTATACAGCTACCTGGCAGCACTACAGAGTGCTCCAAATTTTCCTGCAAAATCCAGAACAAAAGGTGAGGGTTTTCTTACACCAGTTTAAAGGAGTGAAAGGGCAGATTTGGAGTGGAACTGGCCCTCCATTGTGAAGACAATCTGCACTCAAATTGGGGATTTGGCCCTGCGTTATATGGACAGGTCGCCATGATGGTGGGGAGGGGGAACTGCTTTATTTCACCCCTGTAGACATGCCCTAAATAAAACATGAAGAAAGTCTGATGTTGCATAGACTATTGTGTGTTTTAAACCAATATAATAGAATACAAGTTTTAGCAAATGGGAGTGGAAAAAGATACTATAGCATGCCCACACCAACCTTAGACTTGCCATCTGCAGTTTGAGCTTCCACAGATGGCAAACCCCAGTTTTCTCAGTGGGCACACACATGCAGCACCACAAGCGGTAATGCACTCCCTTTGAAAAGAATGGGACTTAAGGTTCTGCATTTTTTGCTATCCACAGGGGTGTCTGGAATGTATCCCCAACAGATATCAAGGGCACACTGCATTTTAAATATAGGCATACCTCAATTAACCAAGCCTCTGACAACGAAGTTCCTTTTTACAAAGTCCTTTTGTACATGCCCAGCCCCTTGCCCTTTTCTTCTTGTCCTCTGACTCATTGGATGCAGGTTGGTTAAGGTAGACTGGAGAAACATAGCAGCTTGTTTGCAGTAAACAATGCAATCAAACTTGAGCTGAGAAAGAAAGGGATTCTCACCTGGCAAATCCTGCTGTTGCTGTTTGTGCTTGGCTACAGCAGATAAGGTAAACAGCCACAGTGGCATCCCTAGGGTTAGTGTCACCCCGTGCAATAACTCATGGTTACACCCCCCTCATTGACCTCCTGCCATTTCACACCATACAGAATCCTTAGTAATGCTTTTTTGCACTAATGTTACTCACAAATTGTACAATTCTCATATATCACTGAGTGTACTGCTAATAGTTGTGACTTAAACAACTAGCAAAATTAAACTTATACCTTCAAATTACACTATCATATGCGCAGCCTAAATGTATTTACATATACATAGTGCAGATTGGGTTAAAATGTGATGTTTTTAAAGGAAATTTAAAAAAAATTTAAATTTTAAATTTCAAAATAATATTCTTTTAAATTTATCTCTTTTAATTTTAATTTTAATTTTAAAAAATTCTGGGGCCTCTCCTTTCTCCTCCCACTGAGCTTCACTTCACTCCCACCATCACTTAAAGCATTTTAAAGGGGAGCAGATGAATGTCAGAGCCCCTTTCTGCCAAAAGGTAGGCGTTTGAGGAACAGTGGTGTCACCCACTGAACAGCAGCTGCCTCCAAAATCCCTTACTGAGTATGAGTGAACATAAAAACAGAGAAAAGAGGCAAGCAGATAAGCCTGCCTCACAAGCTACCCCTCGCAAGTTAAAAACCACAATCTGTAAGGTGGCCACCAAAATGAAAATCATAAGAAAAGTAGAGACTGGTGAAAGAAAAAAGAAAAGAAAAAAGAAATAACCCTGGATGCTTTGTGGAAGAAACTTTCAGGTGCTCTCTAGAAGGTTCAAAATGTTTTTGTTTACTTACACAAGTCATATATGATCTCATTGTTTTATTTGACATGTGCACAGTGTTAGGGTTTTTTGGGGGAGGAGTGAGTTTGCTGAAACATGTTGAACTGCTGTTCTGTTTTGTAGGACAGGAACCTATCCTTATTCTCTCCATGTTATTTTTGCCTCTGGTACCAAATTTTCTGTTAAAGAAATAATGTTCAGGAACACATCTACACTTAGGTATACCTGTACAATTGTGAGTTTATCTTCCAAACTGGGGAGCAAAGAAGAGGAAAAATTGATAGCCCTCTATATCCATGGATTCTTTATAAAACATTTTTAAACACATTAAAATAATCCTTAAAAGCTTTTAAAAGCAGTCTAAAAACAATCCTAAAATACAATTTAAAACAGTTAAAACCATACAGTTTCAAGCATTAAACGTCATTTTAAAGGCCAATTAAAATATATTTTCATTAACCAGTGTTAGATGTTTTAAAATATTCTTTAGATGTTCTGAAGTCATCATAACTGTCTTGGCACATGAATCACAGAATTAGGCAGGTCTTGACAAAGGTCCATTTAGACTACATCTACCCAAATCGCCCATCCAGTATGCCCAAGTTTCCTGAGTTCTGGAATTAGGATGAGCTACTATTTCTTCAAATTTAACTATTCCAAAAATCAGGGAAGCAAAAGCCATAGAGAAATTCTCATGGAAATGTCCTGTAGAAGTAATCAGGATCTGGGCATGACTTCTGGGGCAACAACTGGAGAAAGTATCAGAGTCTTCCTATCAGTGTGAATTTTAAAAAAGCCCTTACACAGCATCTAGCTGTGTTATTACTGTGATTGTAATTATTGTTAGATTCTGATCCCCCTATAGTCCTGGCTGTATGGGATGCTATGATGTTTATTTCCAAGGCACAAAGATGATAAGGAGTCCCTGAACCAGGATATAGCCATCAAAGGCATCAGAAGGCATCAGTGTGGTGCTGTTCTTTATTGCATAGCAAACGCAACAGATGCTTTGAAAGCACCCCAAATCTTGAGTCATGATCAGTGCTTTGCAGATGTTCTGCAATTTCAGTCATCCTCCCTTTAGTGACCAGGATGCTACACCATACCTGTGCCTTTATCTCTGCACTACTCTGCCAGGTGCTTCATATCTGTGTTGTGAACTCACTTTGTAGTAATTGGTCCAAGAATCCTAGTGAAATCTAAAATGCAAATTCTTTAAATATCCCCTTTTGCTGCTGAAATGAAATGTTTGGAGAAAGATAGGGTTATTAAATGGAAAGAGATTCAAACTGGGACCAAGTCCCACATTTTGGTTGATTAATTGTGTGGTCTTAGACAAAACATGTCTCTGAAAACCTCAATATCCTGTCTGTGAAGTAAAAATAACCATTACTTCCTTTGTTGACACTCAATATAGGGAGAACTATAAAATCAAATTAAAACTGTAAATGATAAATAGAAGCAATGCTACATGACTGCAAAGTACAATTTTTTTTGCAGTTTGCAGTTGGCCATATAGAGCTTCAACATAATCAAATGGGAAACTTCTGAGAAGTGAGTTGAAAACTGCATTGACAAACCAAATGAAGTCATTATTATAAATACACTATACTATATTTTCCTGATTTTTAGCTTTCCAGATTGCTTTTTTCCCCAGGAGAACAGTTTGAGCTCAATCCCATTCACATAAGCAGAGCAACACAGAAGACTGTTTTGATGTAATGTGACCATTACTTCATATCCCATTGAATGTGTCTTCACTTGCTCTCTATACCCCACTACCCTGTTATTTCTAGTTTCAGACGTGTGGCATGATTTCATACTCATTTGTTTATGAAATATATTTAAAACACAGTTCTATTTTACTTAGAAATAACTCCCATTGACTTCAGTGGGGCTGATTCCAAGGTAAGTGGGTAAAGAATTGCAGCCTTAGGATAATAACAGATTGTATGTGTGGTCTGGACCTTTGCAGACTGCCAGAAATAGTGCAAATTAAGTCCACTTTAAGGGTTAAGGTTAGTGCTAGGGAATCATGGGAATTGTGTGTTTTTTTCTGAGACATTGAACCTTCTCTGTCAGAGAGTTCTGATGCCACAATAAAATACAGTTCCCATGATTCCCTAACCCTAACCCTTAAAGTGGACTCAATTTGCACTTTATCTAGCAGTCTGCAAAGGCCCTTACTCAGCATTTTCTTTGCAAATCCATATGGAACATTTTATATATGTATTAAGCATTGCAAGATGTAGTTGTTACTTGAATATATTTTTTTACTATTATAGTTAATGTTTTTCTTATACATGTTTGTTTGTGTATGCATGATAAGGCAATCCTGTCCTTCAAAGAAATCTCTAACAAATAGATTCCATATGTGTAGCTGTGTAGGATAATACTGAAAATAAATCAAGTACCTCAAGGTCAAGATTTATTTGGAATCCATAGTCAAAAATTTGTCAAGGAGATACTCAACATGAGGCTAATTTTCAGGAACTCTTCTAGTCTTGTCAGCATTAATCTTGGGGAGACAGACTGTAGCTCAGTGGTACAGTACATGTTTGTTTGTTTTCTCTCCAGAAGTTCCCAGCTTCATTCTCTGGCATTTATAGTTAAAAGGATCAAATTACATGGAATGAAGAGGGGTAACGCCTCTCGCTTTTGAGTTCTCAGAAAACTTCTGCTAGAGCTAAAAGGAGAAATTGTCTGACCCAGTCAGCTTCCTGTGTTCCTAATTCTCTGTGAAATAATCCATCATATCATCCTAAAATATTTATTTCAATATTGCAATTCCAGTGCTACTCCTTAATACAAATTTATTTTGGTCAACTTTAGATTCTCTGCCGACTGTGCCCTCTGCTGGCAAGAAAGGCATATTATCTGATTCTAATACAGCTCTGATTTTGTTCATATAATATTACAGCAATTGCTGTCAGCCACTAGCAGAGCCCTTTTAGTATTAGGGCTATATCTTATCAAAATGATGACTAGTCAACTTTCCATCTTCTTGCACTTGCTTCCTGCTGTCTATATATTCTGTTTGTTCATGGGTTCTGATAGCTCTCTCCTTCATCCAATAGCTAAAGAACACATTCGACGTAACCGGCAGAGCCGCACCTTTTTGGTTGAAAATGTCATAGGAGAGATCTGGTCTGAGTTGGAAGAAGGTAATGCCCTTTCCTTTGCTCCAGCTGGTTTCTACTTTGCCAGCACTAGTGCCTTCCCTGCTATATAGCTCTGTCCTTTGAAGACAGTCAGAGCATGTGTAGCCTAAAGGCACTTTTCTGTCCTGCTGCTTTGGTGGCCTTAGGATCCAGAAGGTCACCTGATGTTAACAAATGAAACAAACAAACAAAAAAACCATCCACAAAACAAAACTAGAAAGAATTATAGAGCAATTTGTTTCTAAAAACGTGGATAAATCATTCGAGGCAGCCTGGAAAATACATGTACAAACAGAATCATTGCTCTACTTGCCTAAACTTTTCTTCTTCCTTGCTGTCTACTATCTGTTGCCTCCTCTACATGTTGCCACTGATTTTTTTTTTTTATATTCTTGCAATGCATTATAGGCAGGGCTGGTTTGAAAGTCGCCAGACACATTAGCTGATCCAGAATGGGGCAATAGGATTTTTCATAGGCACTGGCTGAAAAAAACGTGTCATACTTTGTGATTTGCAATGGATTCCAGCATTTCCAGATCCCATTCAAAGTACTGGTAGTAAGCTTTTTGTGGTTTTTTTGGGCTGTGAGGCCATGTTCTAGAAGAGTGTATTCCTCACGTTTCACATGCATCTTAAGATGCCAGCCACAGATGCAAGAGAAACGTCAGAAATACACTCTTCTAGAACATGGCCTCACAGCCCCAAAACCCCACAAAAAACCTATGGATGCCAGCTGTGAAAGCCCTCAACTTCATACTCATAGTAACTTTTAATGCTCTAAGGGGCTTGGGCAAAGGATAGCCCCTTGCCATATAATCTTACCTGACTCTTGATACTATAACCAGAGGATCTGCTGCTTAAACAGCTGAAGTGGGTGGCTATGGGAGAGACTCTCCGTGATGGCTAGTGTCTTCCATCTCATGGGGCAGTGAGTCTGTTGCACCTTTCAGTCTGAACATTGAATAAGCAGCCATTATGAGCAAGAAGCAGTCAGAAAGATAGTCTAGTGCTATTTGCTATTTTGCTTTTATCTAGGAACAACTTACTGACAGAGCTGTTCTCCAAAGGATAAATCCAAACACCACATCTTCCAGAAAAAGGAAAATCAAAAGCTTATAAACCTACTTGTTTTTAATCAGCTATGGTGTAAATATCCTTATCAAGTCACATACTTGATTTTCTTTTTTAAAAATCTATATAATGTAGATAACAATCCACTCTGCCACATAGTTGCAATGTTCAGATGTCTGCATTTAATGCTGTTAATGTGTTACAATTTTTTACTCTTTTATCAGTCTTTTGTAATTCTTCTGTAGGCAGCAACTTAACACACATAATTAAAGATATCTATAACATTCAGGTTAAAATATTGAAAGAACATTATCTGTAAAGATAACTTTGGTACTACTCTTGTACCAACAGGTGACCGTTACATAGTTGTTGACAGTGGAGGAGGAACAGTTGATGTGACAGTCCATCAGATCAGATTACCTGAAGGACACCTGAAGGAACTCTACAAGGCAACAGGTAGAGTTGTGTTCCTCACTCTTTACCAACTTGGATTATTTTAATAGTGGAATAATTTGTGATGTGTTGGGTATTCTGTTCTGGATTTGTTGTTGCCTTTTATCATTTGTTGTTGTGCCTTCAAGTAATTTCTGGCTTATGGCAACCCTAAGGTGACTCTATCACAGGGTATGTTTTTTTGGTTTTTTTACAAGATTTGTTTAGAGGGGTTTGCCCTTGCCTTCCTCTGAGGCAGAGGAGATTATCACATGAGGGATGGGATGTCATTGTCCTGTCCCCATCCCATTCTGGTATTGACCTGGCAGGGAAGTGCAAGTGAAAGTGATTGCATGAATCATTTTCACATGAGAACAGGCTGAAAAGCTCTTTCAGTCATCAGCTGCAACCGCTTTCTCCTATTTCTCCTATCATTTTGTATTAACGAAGAACCCATTAATACTGATAGGAGAAAGCGCTTTCAGCTGATAGATGAAGGTGCTTTTGTCCTGCTCTCTTGTGAAAGTGATTCGCACAATCACTTTAACTCGGGTCACGGATGGGATAAGGATGGGGTAGCGATCCCATCCCTGTCCTGTCCCCTGTGTGATAATCTCCTGAGAGTGTGACCAATTACACAGAAAGGACAAAATGAAGATTAGATGTTCTGATCCCAGATTTTCTGCTTGCCCCTTCTCTCTGCAGTAATGACTGCTGGAAGTTATCCAGTTCAAATGCATTCGCTGTTTAACAAGGCATTTTTACCTATTAACTTGTCAGGGATGATGGGAGTTGTAGCTCTTCACCTCTGGCTCTAACTCACCACCTTGTTATGCAGCAGAGCTGACCAGCTTTGATCAGTGGTTGATGCTTCTTTCCCAAGCAGCAGAGTTTCAGAGAATAGGCTGAAGACCCTGACAAACTCTCCAAGCCTTCTCACTCTTCTTCCTGAGATGTCTCCAAACTTCTCCAGGATTCTTCTGGCTCTTGTATCTTCCCTCAAGACACCAGACAACTCAGTAGTCTTATATAAAAGATCTACTTTATTTTACTATATACATAAATACTATATGCCCTACAAATCACAATCTCTACACTTCACAATATCTCCAAAACTACTCCACCATACACCAAACTACTCCACAATGTAAATTAGCAAACATTGCAATTTATAGCCATTGTTAGACACCACCCACCAGTCAGTTTCCACCCAGTGGGTGTGTACATACATCTTGATTGGTCCACATAGATCATCCCATACCTAAGACCAACCCAAGTGTTTCATCACTTTACCTTGACCACTTAATGAGTCTCAGGTGTTTGCAATCTATCACAGGTGTTCTCAATATACCTTCTATAACTTTGTCCTTGGCTCTCAAGGCTTCTTAATTATATTATCTTTTTCACCTGTGTATCTTCCTGATTGCTCCTGCTTAGTCACTTTGACATTCACATCCATATTTTTATTTCTATTACTGTATATCCCATGTTGCTTTTTCCTTAACAATCCCCTCCGAAATAAAATATTGTATGTGTCTTACAATGTCATTCCAACCATTTGTGTCAGTCTTTCATGTTTTTCTGCCGTCAATGCTTTTGTGAACAAATCTGCTATGTTGTGTTGTGTTTCTATATATCTCAATTCTATTTTACCCTTCTGAACCATGTCTCGCACATTTTGATATCTTACTCCAACATATTTTGTTCTGTTCTTCAAACTTTCAGTTTCAGCCATTGCTATGCATGACTGTGAATCTTCCAGAATGTCTACTGGTATCTTGTAACTTTCATTTAAATCATTCAATAACTGCTCAACCCACTGTACCTCATTTACTATCTCATTTAAAGCTGCGAATTCTGCTTCCGTCGTACTTATCACTACATTTGTTTGTTTCCTACTTCTCCAGACTATTGGACTTTCACTGTACTTGATTATTATTCCTGTAACTGACTTCTTGTCTCCTAATTCTGATGCAAAAGAACTATCCACATAACAATCTAAATCTGAATTACTGTTTCTAATTATCAATTTCTTATCTAAAGTTCCTTTCAAATATCTTAATAAGTGTTTTACTGCTGTCCAGTCTTCAATTTTTGGATCATTAACCCTTCTAGACAATACATTTACAGCATATGAAATGTCTGGTCTGGTGTGGCAAGATATGAATTGTAAAGATCCTATTATGCTCCTGAATAAAGTCTTGTCTTCAAAATCTCTAGTTGTTTTTTCAGATACAAAACCAGTTGTCATTGGAGCTCTTACTATTTTAGCATTTTGTAATCCACACTTTTCAATCAAATTTTCAATTTTCTTTCTCTGACTTAACAAACAATGTCCTTCTTCTGTCCACTCAACACCAATACCTAAATAAGACTTTAATAAACCTAGATCCTTCAAAACAAACTTTTTAGACAACTCTTTTTTTACTGATTCAATCTCCTGTCTTGACTTTGCTGCCACGCACAAATCATCTACATAGATCACTAACACTATGTCTCCTTTTGTATAGACACAAGCATCTGCAATGCTCCTTTTGTATCCTAGCTTAGCTAACTCTTCATTAATGCACAAATTCCATGCTCTGGCACTTTGTTTTAATCCATACAATGCTTTTTTCAATTTATAAACTTTCTGACTACTATTTTCTTCAAAACCTTGTGGCTGCTCCATAAAGATCTCTTCATCTAAACTAGCATTCAAGTAGGCTGTTTCAAAGTCAAAATGCTCTACAACTAAACTTCTTTTTGCTGCTACAGCCAGAACCATTCTCAGACTTTCTGGCTTTGCAGTTGGAGAATATGTCTTATCATAGTTCTCATACTGCTGTTGTGCAAAACCCTTAGCTACTAACCTAGCTTTATACTTAATACTTCCATCTGGCATTTCTTTCTTTTTGTACACCCATTTACAACCAATTACTTTCTTGTCCTTGGGTCTATCAACTATTTCAAAAACATCTTTATTTACCAGACAACCAAACTCATCATCCATTGCATCAATCCATCTTTCCTGTTCTTCTCTAGACAAACTTTCCAACTCTTCAAAACTTTCAGGCTCTTCCACTGCTAAACAAGCTCTTGCATTTGTCACAACAAACCTATCTGGAGGCTTTCTAACTCTGTGACTACGTCTGGGAATAAACTCTGCTGATCTGCCTCTTTCATCCTCACTTTCTGTACTGGGAGTTTTAGTTCTATGACTAAATCTCTTGTCTTCAGTCATTCTAGTAGTAATGGGTCTCGATTGTGTCTCATTATCTGAAGAACTATCACTGCTGCTAGTGGATGCTTCTGGCTTAACTGAAACCCCTCCGTTTCCTGAAGTTGGTTCAGTTTGTGTTTCTGGCTCATTTGAATTTCCTAACCTCAAGAAAACTTCCTTATTTGCATGCAGTTTGTCCCAACCGGCATGTCTCTCGAAATTAGCAGACCTAGAATACTGCACTTCTTTTCCACCTAAATGAAACTTGTAGCTATTTCCAGAATAACCCAAAAACCTAAGCCTTCTACTTTTGGGTTCTCCTTTCTTCCTGAAACAAGCTGGTATGTAAACATAAGCAAATTGTCCAAAGACTCTCAAATACTTGTAATTTGGCACTCTCCCATACAATACCCTGTAGGGAATGTCTTCAATTTCTGAATGATACAGTCTGTTACTAATATGTACTGCTGTCAAAGTTGCTTCTGCCCAGAAACTATCTTTCACCCCTGCATCTGCCATCAAACAAGCAGTTATCCTTTTTATATCTTGTATTCTTTTCTCCGCTAAACCATCTTCGTTAGGACAAGCGGGATTAGTAGTTTCATGCCTTATTCCCACCTTTTGAAACCAATTAAGCAATTGATTACTTAGAAATTCTCCTCCTCGGTCAGTAACAATGGTGCCTACTCTAATATCAAATTGTCTTTCCACCATTCTCACCCATGCTTTTAAACTTTGCCCACCGTCAGATTTGTTTTTCAATATTCTTACAAATGCAAACCTTGTAAACCTATCAACAATTACTAGGAAATATTTGCTTCCCCCTAAAGATAAACAATTAGCTTGGGCCACGTCTGCATGTACAAACTGAAATGGTCTTTGAGCAATTCTTTTGGTTTTCTTGGCTACTGGAAAAGCTCTGACCTTTACCTGATTGCATACAGTACAATCTAAGTAATTTTTGCATTCAGCAACTTTTAAATCTGGACACATACTGATTAACTTCTTTAAACATTTGAAACTAGCATGGCCAAATTTTCTATGGAGTTCATGTATACAGTCTTTGTGTATTGGACTATTGTCTATGTTATTAGCATTTTCAACACTGTAGCTATCAATATTGTCTTCCAAATAGTAAAGTTTATCCTTTTTCAAGCCTATGCCTCGCATTTCCCCATTCAATTTTATCTTACACATGTTCTTTTCAAAAATGACTGTGTAGTCTCTGTCTGTTAATCTGCTCACTGATAACAAATTATTTTCTAACTCCTTTACATGTAACACATCATTAAAATTTTCCTTTAGCCCAGGAATGAAAACTGTACCCATTTGATTTACAGTACTGAGCTCTTTCCCATCAGCTAAAACTACAACATTTACATTAGCTGATTTTCTATTACTTATTAAATTAATATTGTTACACATTGAAGATGATGCTCCTGAGTCAATTAACCATTTACAATTAGCATTTTGTTTTTCCTTAATCATGGTTGCAAACCCCTTTTTGTTACCACTGTCCTTCAAAAATGGAGGTTTGGACTGCTTTTGATACTGCCGCGGCTGCCATCTGCTCTCTCCTTGCTTGCTTCTCTCAGCAGCAAATTGTTTACAATGTCTCTGCAGATGACCAATCTTTTTACAATAAAAACACCTCCGTTGCTCCCTTGTAGAAGCTGCTTCTTCCTGCTTTCGTAGTTCAGGCGTTGTTTGTTGTTTTGGCACAGTCCTTAAACTTGCTGAGTCACCCTGCTCAGACTTTCTTCTCAAGTTTTCTTCCAATATCCTGGCAACAATTAAGTCTCTGTTCAGCTCAGCTTCTGGCAAATTTTGCAAGCTATTTGTAATGTTGTCCCAAGAAGAGTCTAGCGATTCCAGTAAAATGTAACACTGCTGCTCTTTGCTAATTTCCACTCCTCTCAGTTCAGCTTGCACAAATAAATCTTGCATTGTTTTTAAGTGTTCTATCACACACTGTCCTTTTGTCATCTTTTGTCTGTAAATTCTTTTAGACCAAAGCATTTTTGCAAATGCAGTTGAAGGTGTGTGTAATCTCTGCAAAGTATCCCACACATCCTTGGCGGACACTTTATCTCTTACGTCGTTAATCAAGTCTTCTTCTAGCATGAGATAAAGACATGCTTTTGCTTTAGCGTCTCTTTCTCGAGTGGCTGCATCAGCATCAGCTGCCAGCCCTGTTTCAACTGTCGACCACAGAGACTCCTTTATGAGTAGAGATTGGGCATATATTTTCCAGGTAGAGTAGTTATTTCTATTTAATTTACTAAACTTTAGTATCTCCATCTTAATTTGTGCAGTGACTCAATTTGACACAGTCCCTCTGAGTATGCACAGCAGACAAAACACAAAATGATTTACTCACAAGGCTCCACAAAACCTTCTTCCACACTCTGGAACTTTCAGCTTCTGTGGATGCTGGTTGCTCTAGTATCTGGGCCCATAACCCTTGTCAGGGATGATGGGAGTTGTAGCTCTTCACCTCTGGCTCTAACTCACCACCTTGTTATGCAGCAGAGCTGACCAGCTTTGATCAGTGGTTGATGCTTCTTTCCCAAGCAGCAGAGTTTCAGAGAATAGGCTGAAGACCCTGACAAACTCTCCAAGCCTTCTCACTCTTCTTCCTGAGATGTCTCCAAACTTCTCCAGGATTCTTCTGGCTCTTGTATCTTCCCTCAAGACACCAGACAACTCAGTAGTCTTATATAAAAGATCTACTTTATTTTACTATATACATAAATACTATATGCCCTACAAATCACAATCTCTACACTTCACAATATCTCCAAAACTACTCCACCATACACCAAACTACTCCACAATGTACATTAGCAAACATTGCAATTTATAGCCATTGTTAGACACCACCCACCAGTCAGTTTCCACCCAGTGGGTGTGTACATACATCTTGATTGGTCCACATAGATCATCCCATACCTAAGACCAACCCAAGTGTTTCATCACTTTACCTTGACCACTTAATGAGTCTCAGGTGTTTGCAATCTATCACAGGTGTTCTCAATATACCTTCTATAACTTTGTCCTTGGCTCTCAAGGCTTCTTAATTATATTATCTTTTTCACCTGTGTATCTTCCTGATTGCTCCTGCTTAATCACTTTGACATTCACATAAATATTTTTATTTCTATTACTGTATATCCCATGTTGCTTTTTCCATAACATAACTCATGTTACAGAATAATATCGTTCCCAAGCTTTCAGCTCACAGTGCAGTTTGTGCAGAAAGCATACAAGTGAAAGGTGCACACACAAAAAGACATAAAAGGAATCCAGCATCACTTTTGAACTAACTGGAAAAAAGAAATTTCTAGCACTAGCTTTCATGGACACAATCCACTCCATCATATGCAAGTGAATGCTTGCAATGAAAGAGAAATAATGTTATTGTACAAACTAAGGACCTTATCACACGGGGGTCTAAAGCAGTCCCATCCCCGTGGCATCCCCGTCCCATCGCGCTTCCCTTACCCGTGCGATCAAACAACGTCGCAGGGAAACCCCGCCCATCTCCGTCGCACCCCGGTCGCATCCCCGTCCCATCGCGCTTCCTTACCCTGTTCGATCACACAACGTCGCAGGGAAACCCCGCCCATCCCTGTCGCATCCCCGTATCATCCCGCGACTTTTGACTTCCTGGTCAAAATGGGAATTACATTTCCCGCAACCTGAAGGAAGCGCAATGGGACGGGGATGCGACTGCTTGGACCCCGTGTGATAAGGTCCTAAGAGGGCAGCCTGAGGAGTTCTTCCATTTTTTTTCAACAACTGTTTATTCTCTATAGTGTCATAATCACCCAGGAGATCATTGTGCATATATGAATGGTGTGTGTGTATATGTGTGTGTGCAGTATGTAGAGAAGTATGGATTGCTGCTGGCCTATGAAATGAGAGCTAATCAGTGTGGGTGCACTGGGATAGAGTGAGGGCTCTCTTGTTCAATTGTCTTCCCAGAGCAAGAACCAGAAAACATTTTTGTATCATTTAATTGTAGAATAATAACAGCAAAAGCAAGTCTTTAGTAAAAAGTTACTTGGTGACTTAGGGGCGAAACAGATAGGCAGGAAAAAGTGGCTTGAAGCTGCCTTTTCTGAAGCCGCACTGAAACTCCATCACCACACCGCTGGCTCCCAAGGCAGCTGGAGTGTGCATGTAGTGACCACACAGCACAACTTCAAGCTGCACTGCTGGGTACTTTTTTTTTTTACTGTCCCACCATCATCCCTGAGCACCTTCGCAGGACTGCACTGCCGGCGACTGCCATCCTATTGCATGGCTGTCCCTGTGAACCTGCACACATTCGCATGTGCAACACTTCACTGGGACAGGGCATCAGAGCAGAGGCCCATGCAGATGCCAGCAAGGTGCAATCATGCCTCCCTTCATTCCCCGTCTTCACCCTATGCCCCCTCTTTGACTGTCTGTTTTGTGTATGTTGTACTCATCTCCATGAGAGATTCCATGGTTTCTCTTTTGGGCACTGACACGCCCACCACTTGTGTATGGTAGCTCTGTCCCTTTTAAATGCACTCTCACAACAGGGTGTTTACATGCGCAATTAGGGTTAGGGTTTGGAAAGAGCGCCCCTTTAGAGCTGCATTGGTGTTGGTGCATTTATACGCACATGTGAAGGTGCGCACTTTTCAGGAAGAAGCGGGGGGAAAAAGAAGCAGCTTTTCTCCCCATAAAGCCCTAGAGCTTCAAGGCATGCATCCTCTAAATGCCACACCTTCAAGCCAGCCTGAAAGCACCTCTTTTTGCCTGTCTGTTTAGCCCCTTACTTTCTACAATTGCACTAAATGAAACTGTTGTTGGTCCTTTGAGTCATTTCTGACTTATGGCAATCCTATCCTGAGGTTTTCTGAGGCTGAGAGTGTGTGATTCGCCTAAGCTTAGCCATTAGGTTTCCATGGCTTAGTGGGGAATTGACTCCTGGTCTCCAGTAGCAGTCCAGCATTAGTGTAACATTGCAAACTCTGCCTTTAGGCTTAGTAAAATTAGATCTACTGAATTCAGTGGATTGGTTCCAGATATTACAGTACCATGATTAAAAACACAGAAATCAATAGGTATTAATTTGTCCCCAATTTCAAAATCCATCTCAAGGATTTAAATTAATTTACTTTAATTATGATGGAATCTGTAACTAGACAAATGAGACCTAGTTGTGATTTCAGTGGAGCATTGGACTGTGACTCTGAAGACCAATGTTCAAATCCCTGCTCAGTCATGGAAACCCATTGGATGACCTTGGGAAAGTCACACTCTCTCAGCTTCAGAGGATGACAATGGCAAACCCTTTCTAAAGAAATTTGCCAAGAAACCCTTATAGGGCTAACATAAGTGAGAAATGACTTGAAGGCACACAACAAAAACAACCATACATATACTTAGATCTGAATCTGAATATCTTTCTATGGATATTTAAAATACACATTACAATTCTAATACTTAGGCCATATATAAAAATTGTTAAGCAATACTTTCTATTAATGACACCATTTGTTTCTGATGCAGGTGGGCCACATGGTTCCTTAGGAGTAGATTATGAATTTGAAAAACTCCTATGTAAAATATTTGGAGAAGATTTTATTGAACAATTTAAAATTAAACGGCCTGCTGCCTGGGTTGATCTGATGATAGCCTTTGAATCCCGCAAGAGAGCAGCGGCCCCAGAGCGGACTAACCCACTTAACATCACTCTGCCTTTCTCATTCATTGACTACTACAAGAAATTTCGAGGTCACAGTGTGGAACATGCCTTAAGGAAAAGCAAGTAAGTTGAAATTTAACTAGCTATCCTCTGTCCATTCACCTGAGAGTAAGCACCACTACACTCAAAGAGACTTACTTTTGAGTACACATGTGTAAGATTGCTGTGCAAAAGACTAGAGACATTCTTGTATTCTTTGCCACAAAGAAACAAAAGGATTGAATCAAAATAAATTCCCTATGATATGCATGTGAACTTGTATTGTATTTGCAGGCATTCCCTCTGCATGAATGGTTCTCATCTCCTCTCCCTTCTTCTCTTACTGCATGAAAATATTCCCTTTATCATGAATTATGTTTACATCTGCTTTTGCTAGCATAAGCAATCTCAAGGTTGTATAAGAAGGATGTGACACCAGATTCTAGAGACTCCTTATCCATCCAGCTTTTTGAAAGAACATCTTCCGTTAGTAAGTCATACATATAATATTATGGTAGCTAAATAGTGCACATACACTACAGAGTAATTTACAGTTTGAAACCAATTTAACTGCCATCCTACAGAATGCTGTGATTTGTAATTTGGTGAATTACTTGGAATTCTCTGCTGGAAAACTCCAGCCTAATCTTTAACATGAGGAAATATTACTTTAGAAGCAAACTATCTTTCCATGTCTTGTTACAGTGTGGATTTCGTGAAATGGTCATCACAAGGAATGCTGAGGATGAGTCCAGATGCAATGAATGCACTCTTCAAACCCACCATTGATGAAATCATAAACCATCTCAGTAGGTATCATGTAGGGAATCTGTGAAAATTCAATTTCGGCTCATTTTTAAATCAGAATGCACCAATATTTGCACAATCTGTATGTGGGAGAAAGCAAAACTAACAGATTTGCCCATCTCTGTTATCAGGGCAATAAGTTTCTACCATTGCTTTTCTTGTTTGATAAAGACTGAATGTTCAAAATTCAGGCCACACCTTCTGGATGAATATACTCAGATTTTTATCTTAAGATGACAACAGTTTATGATGAATGTCAGTGTTTCAGTCCAACTCCACCCTGGTTGTTCCTCTTGAGTCAGCCAGATATTTCTGAGTAGAGTGAAACAATAACCAAGAGGGGAATCACCACACATGATTCCAGCTTCCTCCACCACCAAATCTGGAGAGAGACTAGTGGAAACAAACAGAGTGTGTGCAGTATGCAGAGTGATGGCATAATCTAGCCAAAGGTATACTATTTCACTACCCACTGATTCCAAAGTTAAAATGGTGTAGAATACTGTGGTAAAATAGTGACCATAGAGCAGGGGTAGGCAACCTTTCCCCTTTAAGGGCCGAGGGACTTCAGCTCCCAGAATCCTAGGAGCTATTGGCCAACATGGGACTATTGGCCAACATGGCTGAAGCTTCTGGGATCTGAAGTCCCTCGGCCCTTAAAGGGGAAAGGTTGCCTACCCCTGCCATAGAGTAACCATAGAGACCACAGAATAGCTTTAAGTGAAGCATAGGTGGATATTTGACCTGATTTAATAGCTATTCAGTGAGACCTAGCATGCTGTAGTGGTTTGAACATTGGACTATGACTCTGGAGACCAGGGTGAGAATCCTTGCTCAGCCATGTAACTACTGGGTGAACTTGGGCAAGTTACACTCTCTGATCCTCACAGGATGGCAATGGCAAACCCCCTCTGAAGAAACTTGCCAAGAAAACCCCATGATAGGTTCACCTTAGGCTCACCATAAGTTGGAAATGACTTGAAGGCACACAATAATACTATCCTCCCTCCATTCTCTCACTGGGGATCCGTACCGACACCCCCCCTCGCGAAAATGGAAAATCATGTGTATTCAAGCCCCATTGGCTTGAATGGAGGCGCATCCCTGTGGGCACATGCCCCATTTTATTCCCCTCTGTTCAGTCCTCGCAGATAAGCAAGGGACACAGATCTCAAGTCCACAAGAATGGAGAGGCAACTGTAATAGCTATTCCCTTGCCAGGAATAGCTAGGATAATGGTTCACATGATTACAACAACATAGACCAAAATAGCAGGCCTGCAACCATTGCACCTGCCTTCTTCATCACAGTCCTCAGCACCTGGCTCCTTTGCTGTCCATGTGCTTGGCTGAAAGTCTGAAGCAGGCTGCTGTACACATTCTGTATAATTGTTAATCACCCAAGGATTTAAACAGACAAATAGATTTCATTATCTTCATGAAATCTAGAAAATTATGGTTCTCCAGGGGACAAGAGTTTCTAACAGAAAAGTTACCCTCACAAAACATCTGTGAGGATGAGATCCTGTCACTATCACTGTTTGGGTTTGGCAATATTTTGACAATCTTGCACAAAGGTTCATCTGATTTATGGTCTCTACTATTTCATAGACAATTTGCTTGTATTCTCCCTGTTGTACAAAATACAGTCAGCCCTCCATATCCATGGATTTTTTTATCCACAGATTCAGCCATTCATACTTTGAAAATATTAACAAAAATATAAATGCCAAAAAGCAAAACTTGAATTTGCTATTTTTTTTAAAAAAAATGGACACCATTTCATTACACTATGGTATTTAATGGGACTTGAGCATCTATGGATGTTGGTATCCACGATGGGTCATCGAACCAAACCCCAGTGGATACCAGAGACCCATTGTATTTGACTTTCTATGCTTTTAATATATATATATATATATATATATATATATATATATATAAAGCATAGAAAGTCAAATACAATTACTTTTTCATTTTGGAGCTTCTGGTGAAAAACTGTAGGAATTCTCATACCAAAAGTTATTTTGAGCAAAGTTTGGTCCTCCTAAAATGTATTGTTTTTCTGACCTGTGTTTTTTTTTTTTTTTTTTTTTTTTTTTTTTTTTTTTTGCTAAGGTGATCTATTTGAAAAGCCTGAAGTAACTAATGTGAAGTTCCTGTTCCTGGTGGGTGGATTTGCTGAAGCTCCACTACTTCAACAAGCTATCCAGAATGCCTTTGGCTCCAAATGTCGAATAATTATTCCACAAGATGTGGGCCTCACTATCCTGAAGGGAGCAGTGCTTTTTGGACTAGATCCTGCGGTCATTAAGGTGCGCCGTTCCCCCCTGACCTATGGGGTAGGAGTCCTGAATCGTTATGTGGAAGGGAAGCACCCTCCAGAAAAGCTGCTAGTTAAAGATGGCACCCGTTGGTGCACTGATGTCTTTGACAAATTTATCTCTGCTGACCAGTCAGTGGCTCTTGGTGAGACTGTGTCACGGAGTTATACTCCTGCCAAGCCTTCACAGCTGGTCATCGTAATCAACATCTACAGTTCAGAACATGAAAATGTCAGTTTCATCACTGAGCCAGGAGTGAAAAAGTGTGGCACACTCCGCCTGGATCTCACAGGAACTGATACAAATGTGCCGAGCCGGAGAGAAATCAAAACACTAATGCAGTTTGGGGACACTGAGATTAAAGCCATGGCAATCGATGTTGCCACCTCGAAAAGTGTCAAAGCTGGTATTGATTTCCTAAACTACTAATTGATATTCCTTCCTTCCTTCCTTCCTTCCTTCCTTCCTTCCTTCCTTCCTTCCTTCCCACCTGTTATTTCAGTGCTGTTTCCTCATTTTTCATGTGTTGCCAAGTGGACTTGAGTTTAGATAGATAAGGATAGCCATTGGAAGGAAGTACCATACATTTTTGTTGTTCTTGAAATTATCTATTTAAGATTCCAAATATATGCTTATAAGGTGCTAAATATGGAAACTGATAACCCCAAAATGGATAATACCCTAATGAGAACCAGGGCAACACAGGCCATTTGTAGCGGTTTCCCCCTTCCTTCTGTTACCCTGTCCAGACAAAGCAGGGCCAAAGGTCCAATTTGATTGCAGATATGGGAAGGACAGTCCTGCAGTGAATCCAGGCTATGCTTCCCTTAGTGTGCTTTAAAAAATCTTACCTTTTGCTCCAGATCTTCTCAGAAAACCCACAACACGGTGGGTTGGTTGTTTACACAGCATCCCATTGTGCTGCCTGCCACCAGTGCAAGTCGCTCCTCTGAGGTCAGAAAGAGGTGCCCAGCCAAGGGGTGTGTGACTCGCACCATTGGTGGCGGGCATCACAGCAGGAGATTTTGAAGACAGCCATCCAGCATTGCTCCAGAATGCCCAGGTAACAGGGAAAAGTCTGGGCAGCTTAGAGGTGAGAATACTCCAGTGGAAGCCCAGAGTATTCTGACCAGTATAGACCTGTCCTTAGTCATGTTGTATTACTGCCCTCTTGATTAAGAGAATAAAATGCTCTGCTTGAAGCATTTCATGCATTCTGAATTTAGGGCTCAATTTAGGGTCCCTGAATTTAGGGCCCAAATTACCAAATGCTACTTACAGTGAATATCCTGATGTAGCAAACCATAAGCCATGTCACTGATATCAATGGCCTAAATCCAAGTATCAACCAATTATGACTCTGCAGATCAGGGTTTGATTCCCTGCTCAGCCATGGAAATCCACTGGGTGATCTTGGGCAAGTCACACACTCTCAGCCCCATAAAACACCATGACCTTAGGGTCATCACAAGTCAATAACAATTTGAAGGCACACAACAACAACAGAGTAGATCCTTTCTCTGTTGGTGCATCATCTCAGGAACCCTAGTGGGTTAAGAGGCAATGAAGATATGTTTAAATAAAGATATAGAAATAATTTGATCATTGGGAACTTGGTGAGCCAACACTTGTGTAAATGCCATTGATTAATCAGATTTACCCTGGATTTAGGCCACTGAGATTGCTTAAAAGAGCAGAATGTGATTAATTCACCACTGCAGTGCTGTTCCCCCCCATTATTCTATTTACTGTTGCTGTTATTAATATTGTGGCAATTTATAAACATTTGGCAATTTTAAAATTACACATTCCCTGTTTGTACATTTTAACATTAACTTCTGGATTTTAAAACAGAATGGCTTTCCATTTTAAGACAGTAGCAAAATGGAAATTACAGCCCAACTGTAGAAATTGCCCTTGTGCGTTAACAAAGTACATTTGTTTATTGCACATACACAATTTATTTCTTTTCAACAAAATTCAAAGCCATAAAAGACATTTGCTAGGGATTCTACCTGATTATGGACAGTTTACTCAATTAAGCTACTTATTAAATTCCAAGAATATTTCTGAAGCAAAGAACATACTTTATTTAATTTTAGATATTGTGCACATATATCATAGCAATCAAAATCAAAGGAAAGGCATTTCCCCACTCCAATATGAGAGAAAAGATACGCTGCTTCTGAAGATGGTGCTTGCCACTTGCAGTTTTTAGAAGCACCAGTATTTTTTAAAAAGGATATGCTAGCTGATTAATCAGGTACAAGAATTATTTAGATGCTGCAGCTCTTGTATTCCATTTGCTTCTGTTTTATTTATATTTTGTAAAATCTCAGTGGTGTTCATATTTTAGATTCAGACCTCCTGCAGTACGTAGAGTTCTGTTTTTTATTATTTACTTCCAGCTAGCCAATAAATAGCCAGTCCTTTTTCAGAACAAACAAGTCAGTATGGTGGTAGGAGTCAACAAGAGGACATCTCTGTCCTCAGGTTGGAGAACTAGAGGGCCAACCTGATGGAGGACCATTTTAATTACCTCCCCAATATGTGTTACACATAGGGCAATATTACTGTATTGACATCTGATGTAAGAAAAGTAACATCTTTCATTGGACAAACTCACTTCATTTCTTGAAGGAAAAAAAACAGTACAAGATTTCAAGTTACTCAGAATTCTTAAACAGGTGCATGCGCAAATCACAATGGTTATTAAATCCACACCAATATATTGAACCAGTTATTCGTCTTGAATTTGCATTCACAATGTTTGCCTTCCCTTTGTCCCCCTTTGATGTAACCATGTATCTAGTGTTGTACACACAGACATTCCTGATGAAATGTGCCATTTCTAGCTCCCCCCAACCATCTTCTTATCTCTGTGACAAACTATAGGGGTTATTCAGATGGTGAAAATAATCTCGGTAGAATGTGGATTGAATCTGTGTTGTTCACATGAATTTTGAATGCACCCAATTAAGTTTTGGGATGGGCTGCCAAAAAAATCCATAAAACTCGGGATAATCGATCTCAGGTGTGTGCACGTTTTCCTGAAAGATTTGCATTGTCAGCTGTGTGAATAACCAATGTGAATGACTTGGGGAAAACCGGGATACAATTCTGCATGTCTTTAATGTGTTTTGAATACATCCACAACATTGATTCCATATTTATTCACAATGCTGACGTGTGTGAACAATAAAATTCACAGGGATGCAGTTCCAATAAAAAAATAGTGTGAACAACAAATCAGGAATGTGTGAGTGAGATTATTTGCATAGTTGTGCTAAAAACAAGAATGTCTGAATAACCCCTCTGTCAAGAAGAAGCTTAAACTGCTGCCTATAAACAAACCAAAATTTAACTTTATTGTGTCTGGCCAGAATAAAGCAAACCAAATTTAACTTTATTGTGTCTGGCCAGAAGAGGGAGCAAAGACATCAGCTCTGGGTGTCATTTGAATGGCTTTCAAGAGGCCAGATAGGAGATTATATACAGCAAGGGAACAAGACACTGGTGTTTGAGCACCGTCAGCTTCAGAACTGTCAAAAGTTCCAAGTGATGACTCTGGTGACTTCCAAAGATGAATTAGAAATGCTGAACACCAAATGACACACACCCATATGCGGACACACACACACAAGCAATGTCATCTATAGCACACACATATGCAGGCACACACACGCAAACACACACACAAGCAATTTTAACTATAGCAAGATGAAGCTGCCTTTGCAGGGCTACTGGTTTCTCTAGAGTGGTACATATCCACCAAAACTCAGTATTATCATGCACCATAGGCAAATTCACCAATTGAAATTGTGGTGGCCTTGCTAAGAATTTACTTCTTCACTTGTGAGGTCCTTCTGGAATCATAATGCAAAGTCCAATACTGTGCCATTTAAAGCCACATTACAAGGCTGTGGGTACATAGCCAAGGCCAGGAACATTGGATTTGAAACTAGACCCATCCTGCCACCCAGTGGCAGAGATATCTGCTTTTACTGGGTGGCATAAGCTGTCACTTTTCAAAACACTTGGACAAAAAACATTGTCACCCACTACAATCCATTGTGCTTTCAAGAAACCAGAAGACTAATTGTTTAGTTGAATGCTTTCCCTATTAGCTATGCATGAGTGAATAGCCATAGAATCCCTTTATTTAAAAAAAAAACCTCAGATTCTTTATCACTTAAATAATAGTAGAAAAATTAAGAAGAGGGAGCCCTTGCGTTATATCCATTATATAGTTTTCTGAAAGACTATGAATATGCTTTACTGAATTAACTTTCAAAGGAATGGACTGGATCATTTTAAAGACAGTTATCTCAGTTGCTGTTCCTTGAATAATAATTCTACTGGAATTATTAAAAAGTGTGCATGCTGGCACCCTTTTCTTTTTTGATCCTGCCCACTGTATCTTTAAAGGCAAATATTTTGTTTGGTTTCCAGCTCAATTAGTATGTGGCCTTCCATAGTTTACAAATAAGCAACTCTGTAGGATGAGCTATGAACAAACTCATTTGATGTATATACAATATTTAAATATTGTACATATGCTTTCTTTCTAAAGTGCTATTTTTTGTACAGAACAGTCTTTATCCCTGTTGATTTGCATTCAGTGGTTAATTTTAAATAACATAGTTTCTCAGTCTGCTTCATTAATTATAGGCTTTTAAAGTTGGCAAGATATGTAATGCACAAAGCTGATCTTATAATAAGGGGAGGGGAGTGTCAGAATGCCAGACAATACCACATTCTTCTTCTTGCTACGCAAATAATAGCATGCAGACACATTGCTGGGTTTTTAATTCTTTTTTTGCTCTTAAATTCACAATGCTGTTTGAAGGAATGCTTTGGAACAGGTCATTCTGCAGATTGTCTTCTCTTGTATATGGAAACTAGGTGATCATTTGCAACTTTTTTGCACCAAATGAACTCCAATTTCAAAACACATTTTATTTCTACTGTATCTCATTTTGTTACACTAGACCATAGGCCACCCACCGCACATAGGTAGCCCACCAGAGGTTACCTATAAACATGTTGCCTTTTGCTGGCTGACCATTAATATAGAAATAGGGATTGTCACCATGTGTGGCTTTGTGAGTTGCAGGATGTACATGCCTGTACTTTCTAGAGCTAAAAAACTCATGACACACTAAAAAGACATCAACACAGATGTCTCAGTATGGAATCACATGACACCAATGGTTTCTTGCTCCAGTAGGATATAGATTGAGCATCTTCTAGTCTGGCACATTTTTGGATGGGCCATGTCATGCAATCTACTTTCCAATTTTAGAAAGTTAGTTGCTGCCACCCAGGAGTCACGTGAGCATATTGTAAGTCAGCACAACAGCTATGTGAATTATAACTTCTGCTAGACCAGCAATTGTCTCTCAATAACACTTGTTCTACTTCTTGTAGCAGCAGCAGCATTCAGTTGGCAGGAGGTGCTTCAGAAATAGTGTAGGTCCAAATTACACAACAAAAAGACAGTGGAACAATCTATCCATGTTGGGGAACATCTCTAGAGACATTTTCTATCCTTTGGCCAAGATCCAATGGTTCCAGGTGCCTCTGCCAGCAAGATTGGGACTCTCTTCCCCTTCAACTCTATGCCCTCATTACCACTACAAACCTGTTCCAAAGACTCCCCCCAGCCCTCTGATAAAGGGTTTGACATAAATAGGGAGGGATAGAGATTTTATTCTTTTTGTTAAGTGCTTTCATGTCAGCTCCAACTTAGGGTGAACATATCACAGGGTTTTCTTGGCAAGATTTATTCAGCAGAGTTTTTTTCATTGTTTTTCTCTAAGGCTGAGAAGAGTATCCCCTATGAAAGGTCAACTAGTGAGTTACTGCGACTGAGCATAGATTTGAACCCTGATCTCCCAGAATTTTTGTACAACACTCAAACCACTGTACCACGCTGCTGTCTAGGGACTGTAATGCCCCCTTCCCAATTCTGGTGGTGGAAACAGCCTTTATTTCTGTGACAAAATATTTCTTATCTTTAGAAGGGAAAGTTAAATGCCATCTTTTTTATGCTTTTCCTTCTCTCCTTCCAGATTATTGGCCCCTCATGGCACCAGTGCTGCCATTCCGTCTTTCTGTATTTAACTGGGTTTTCTCCCTTCTAGTAAGAAAGAAGTTGCCATGTGAAAATACAGGAGGGTTCCAAATGGAAAGCCAAGAACATTTGGAAACCCTTTACCCAAGATTCTGTGAATGACACAGAGCAAGTACAGTATCTGATATTTGAAAACACACCATCTCTGTGTATCTAGAATAAGCCACCTCAGTTGGTTCTGCTCCCATTATCCCAAATTTTCCATTTAGATTAGTTGTTCAAACCCTTAGTATGTTAAAGGCCCCTTTGTTCAAAAAAGCAGATACATTTAAAATGGGATGGAGGATATCATCCCCACCCCCGTTTTCTCACATACGAGAGTGTGTGTTTTCTCACAACTGTGTGTTTAAACATTAGCTGGTGTTTGCCCATTACTTCTATTTTCTTTTTTTAAAAAAGATGAGATATTTCCCCAGTTCATTAATATTGATTAAAAGCATGATCCCACTATCTGTAGGAAAGAACACTATAAAGGAAATATTAAACCCTTCAACATTTATCTTCTTTAAGCAAAAGTATTTGTAAGCATTTTAAGTGTCTTGTATTCATAATCTTGTATTCATACATTCCTCTTTTAAATGTCTGATAAAAACAGGTGTAGTTCCTGGCTGGAAACACTGTCTGCAATTTTGCAGTAGAATTATCTCATCTAAATTATTTTGAAAAAAGTTTCTATCCTATCTCAAACAAAAGATTCCTTAATTATGCAAAAGTGTTGATTCCATTTTCATAGGAATTGAAGGATATTAAACTAACTAAATGCTAATGTTTCACCTGACAGTGCAATAGTTTATTTAAAAGAAAAAACAACTTTGTTTTGAATGGAGACATGTGAGTTTTTGATCTGATTGCTTCCCCTCAGTGTAATTCATTTGATGTGTCTGTAGCCAATGAAGGGAGATGACTCGTGGATGGCTATAGCTCTTCAGAAATACACAATGTAGTTGACAAACATTTCAGCTTGTATTCTTGCCAACAAGATCCTACTGGACAAATGTATGAAACTGGGGCAATTGCAAATATGTTAGCTCAAGTACTGTGGGCTATACCTGTTGAACACAGTCTGATTCACTGTTTTGTGTAGTAAGCATTTAAATATAATCCAACTTCAGTAACCAGTTTTTTTTTTAAAAAAAATGCTGCTATAATGTGTTGCTACTATTGTGAGATGCAATTTTTGAAAAATTGTTCCCCCTACACATGCTTCCTTCAGCCCTAAAATTGAGTATATTTTCACTGAATGTGCTTTCCACCATTCAGAACCTATCCTCATCTCCTTCCTCAGATCATAGCAAATCTAGTGTCTAATGGAACATTTTAGAAATAGGATGTGATGCTGTGACTACAAGCTTTAGTATGGAGCCCTATGCTATATTTAAAAATAAGTGGCAGATAAATGTCCACTTATATGTAGAATTTACCCCCATGTTATTTAAGCTGGTAGAAGTAATTCAGATATGAGCAGGAAACTGGAGTTTCCATAGAGTAGATGTTTAAGTGTTCTGCTCTGCAGGTTTCATGCAGGCTTTCTGTCAAGAGAATTTTTGGGGAAAAGGGTGTGCTTTTAATGCCCCATTAAACAGACACAAATGTACACTGTTTCAGCAAAATTCCCTTTGGTTTCAGTGGTTTTCTGTCTGTATAAAACCATGAGGAAAAAACAAAGTGACTTAGCATACAATTATCAGTCACAGCAAGAATGCAATGATGTGAACAGACACCTTAGCCAATGCTCTGCATAGCACTTTCAAAAAAGTTAAAAGGTGTAATTTTCATACCTGCAGCAATGCATTTGCTATAGTAAATGGCATATTTACATTTAAAAACACACAAACACAGTGCATTTGTGTACAATTTGTTGGGCATAATGCTACAGTATTCCTATCTGCTTGGATAATTCTTCAGATACATTGTTAAAGAAAACAAACTTTCATTATGATCTTCATTCTCTCTCCTTTCTGTAAAGGAGTACAAACTTCACTGAATTCTGGAGCAAATCACAGCTTGTCACATTTGCATCTTCTGAATACACTGTGCTCTTCCAAAGTGTCAAATAAAACACAGTAAACTGTGCCAGAAGTTGTGTTGTGTTGATTATTTGTGGGACTTGTATAAAGGTTATTTCCAACATGAGGTAGCATCCAGCAGTAAGTTTTCTTGTGGATGCTGTTCAGTGCCGCAGAGCTTACGGACAACCTCCTGGTCAATAGGTTCTTCACTCATTTTTTGGATGGGGGGGAATCACCTCTGTGTCCTGCCTTGACCCAGATGTTTGATGATAATCACTAAGAATTTGGAACTGCTTGTTCTAACAGAAAGTAAACATTGGACTTTGCCCTTCAGATGTTGCAAAACAAATACATCAAAGCATTCATTTTATCAGAGAAAGGAAGTAATCAATTACAAATAACAAATTGCCTCCATAACTAAGCTATATTATGATTGTGACCTAACAAGGTATAGTTTCACATTTTGTGTAGTAACTCTATCTAATAAAGGGCCTCTGCAGACTGGGCCAAAGGGCCAGCTTGGGGGTACAGTTGGGGTGGGGCAGCCGCACACCGGCCAGCCCTATCCCACCCGATGCCATCCTGATGCCGAGTGCCATTATGCATAACGCGCAGCATCAAGATGCCCTCCTGGTGCAGCGTTTAAACACACTGTGCCGAAAAGGCATAGAGAGCTGTATTTTGCTGGTCTTTTCAAGGCAGCAAAAGGGAGGATCAGGGCTGCGGCATGGGGTTGCCACGGCCTCGATCCACCACTTCCCGGGGCAGCTCTGTGCCATTCGTCTGCAGAAGCCTTTAATTACTTCTCTAGTTACATAGTGTGTGGTCTCATTACTTACTGTATATAGTCATGTGCAAGTCTAGAACTTTTAGTCAAAAATTGACCCCCAAAAACCTGAGTCGCTTTATCCAAGGGTCAATGTACTTTAATTCTTATTTTAAAAGGAACTATCTCCTGATAGGCAAGAGCATGATCTGTCCTGGGAACACTGACTCCTCTCTATTATTTCATCCATCCAGCCTTTAGTATAAGCACAAAGAGTTATGCCTGCTGGAATTTTGTAAATTATTTTGCATTGTTTCTTTTGCTTCATCTTTAAGATGCCCATAATTTTTACCCTCAACTTATCCATGAGTCATATAAAAAACCATCACTGTGGCTCAAAAACCTGACCTTGACTTATACATGAGATTGACTTATAGTCAGGTATATATAATAGGTGTGTTTTTCAGCAGTGGCAAGCAGCTTGTAGCATTCTGATTTTTAAAAACTAACTAAGGGGGGCTGCAGATGGGCGGCTCTAGGCTGCCCTGGGAAATGGAGGATCGGGGCCGGTGCTACCACATGCAGTGGCCCAGATCCTCCCTTTTGCCGCCCTGAAAAGAGTGGCAAAATGCCGCTCCTTTTAGGGGCAGCAAAAGTGTGCCCTAAGAGCCGGCACGCTGCTCTTTAGCGCCCCTTCCGGTGCAGCATGTCAGAATGCTGTGCCAGAAGGGATTCCTGACGCCGTGCGCTGTGTGTAATGGCGCACGGCATCAGGACACCGCCGGCGTGGCGTTGGGGTGGCTGGCGTGCAGCTGCCCCTCCCCATCTCTGCCTCCAGGCCAGCCCTTTGGGCCAGTCTGTAGAGGCCCAAAAACTATTTCAGATAATTCTGAATAATATGACTGTAAAGAGCTACTATTTTAAGATTGCAGCTGAAACTTTAACTAAGCACCTTTTTGCCTCTATAAATAATCATTTTAAAGCATGACTTTCCAAGCTGTATTTTTTTTTCTGACAGCAGAAAAAAAGGTCACATCTCACTGAATCCACAAAACCAAAACTCAACATTCTTTCAATAAGCGCTTCCACACTTTCTTTGGTCTATGTAGAGCTAGGGATTATACAGCCCACTAGATATTGTTGAACTGCAGGTTCCAGCAAGCTTAGCATAGCAAATAGTAAGGAACAGTGGCAATATATGATCACTAAATCACTTTCCTTATGAGCTCTGCATTGCTTTTTCATGTGTGCTCCCCAAGGAGCCTACAATGTAGAAACAGCTATACAACAAGAATGTATGCATCCTTAGGATGTGACAGAACTCTACTGTTTTTACTAGAACAGGCTACACGATTTGGGAAATTCTTTTTTTATTTGCTGTACAATGCATTTATTCAGAAACAGGCCTCATTACATTCAATGGGGTTTACAAGGGAAGTGGATTTAGGTCTTCAGCTTTAATTATACACAGAGAAACACATAGAGATCCTATGAAAGTCAAATTATGTGAATACTGTATATACTCATGTATAAGTCTAGAAATTTTAGTCAAAAAATTGACCCCAAAAACCAAAGTTGACATATCCACAGGTCAATGTTAGTACTGCCCTTTAACTCTTATTTTAAAAAAGGAACCATTCCCTAGCGAAACGCAAGAGTATAATCTGTCCTGGAAGCTGCTGTATTGTCTCATCCATCCAGTTTTTAGGATGAGCACAAACTGTTACCCTGCTGGAATAAAGTTCTTTTGCATTGTTTTCCTTTGCTTCCTTTAGATCCTTTGTTACATACCCCTAAGTTTTACCTTTAATGTATCCTTGGGTCATATCAAAATCCAGAATTTTGGTCCCAAAACCTGCCCTCAACTTATACATGAGATCAACTTATAGACGAGTTTATATGGTAAGTTTATTCTCATCTACCACTGTAATGAACCTAAATACCAAAGGCATGAGAACTTGTCTGATCGTGGAAGCTAAGCAGTGTCAACCTGGTTAGTACTTGGATGGCACACCACCAATGAATACCAGGTGCTGTAGGCTATATTTCGAAGATGGAACTGACAAAACCACCTCTGCGTATTCCTTCCCTAAGAAAACCCTATGAAATTCATGGGGTTGCCATAAGTCAACAGTTGACTTGAAGGCACATACACACACTACTGAACTGAGATGTAGTAATAAAGTGGTTCTCAAACCCTGACCCTTCCAGATCTTTTGGACTTCAATTCCCAGATTACTTACCATTGGCTATACTGGCTGGGGCTTCTGGGATTGCTGAGAAAAGTTCAGAACATTTGGGAATCTAAAGGCAGAGAATTGCTGTCACAGGGGCCCAGCTGTCTAGGGCTGGACTTGGTAAGGCCAGATGTGAGAGCCAGTGTGGTGTGTTGGTTTAGTAATAGATTAAGCCCTGGGAGAACTTGACTGTAACCCCAGTTCAGCCATGAATTACAGTGGCCCTTGGTATCCACTGAGATTTGGTCCTGGGAGTCCCATGGATACCTAAATCCGTGGATGCTCAAGTCCCATTAAATACAATGGATAGTAAAATGGTGTCCCTTATATAAAATGGCAAAATCAAGGTTTACTTTTAGTAATTTATATATTTTTTTTAATATTTTCAAGCTGAGGATTATTATTATTATTATTATTAGCTTTATTTATTAAGCACCGTAGATGTACACGGCGCTGTACAAAACCAAATAAAAATCCAGAATATATAAAAAGCCAGATGGTTGGATCTGTGGCTAAAGAATCTGTGCTCCAACTGTATACTGGCTAACCTTGGCTCAATTGGCACTTTTCAACCTAACCTACTTTACAGGGTTGTTCAAAAACATCCAAACAATGATACCTTTATTGGGCCAACCAAAATGCACAACTACATGTTGCAAACTTTCGAAGTTACACTGGCTTCTTCATCAGGCAAACAGGAGAAAAAAATTGAAGTCTTGGGCCTGCATTCTCTGTTTCTGATCTCAGTTCAGATGTTAGAGGAGGACTATCTGCAGGCTGGCTTCTCCCCCTTTGGCCATGCAGTCACTGGAAAAATTTTCAAGCCAAGGAAATTTAATGTCAATCTGCAATCCAAAGAAAGTGTTTCCTTGGAATCCAGCATGTCTGTTTCCTTTGTGAAGCCTCAGGCTACCTATGCAGATAGAGAACACTGAATTTCTCAAGAAGTCTTCATGTTTTGCATCAGGAAAACCTTAGGTGATTTAGGGATAAAGCACGCCAATCAGTCCCAATATTAGAAAAAAATGCTTGTTGGCCTCGGCAGACGACTAATAGAGTCATCTTGGAGGCCAGGACGAGGAGGAGCAGCCACACGTGCGGCGCTCCTTCCTCTTCCTGAGGTTGCCCTCGGAGCCGCCGGCCCTCCGCATGGCCGGCGCTCCCAGGGCAACCTCCCGCCGCAGCGTCCGCACATGCTGCGGTGGATAAGTCAGGGAAAGTGCGCCCTACACGTTTAGGGCGCACTTTCCCTGACTTATGAATGGAGCGCTATTTTTGCGTTCCTTTCAGGGACGCCGCAGGAGCGCCGTGGTGCGGAGGCTGCGGTCCCGCGACACTCCATCCGGCGGTGTCCTGGAAGCACTCATGTGCTTTCCCCCCAAGTCTCTCTCATTAGGATTCTTCTGTGATGGCTAAAATGTGGTATCTTGAAATCCAAAAAACATCTAGGGGTAGCCGTGTTGGCCACACCGCAAATCCAAAAACATCCAAACAATGATACCTTTATTGGGCCGACCAAAATGCACAACTACATGTCTTACAGTTGTTGTATTCTTTAAAAGGGCCACATAAGGTGCCTAGAGAAGCAAAACATAAAACATAACTGTATTAAAATAAATGCAATTTCTGATGTGGGACGGCTATGGGAAGGCTTGCAGAGGACACACCAATGGCAAGGACATACTGAGGAGATCACTGAAATGGGCACTTTAAGAACCATGCGAGGCATGCTTTTTGACTACAGTCCAGCCCATGGAGACAGTCACAAGGAGAGAAATCATGTTGAATATGTCAGCTTTCCCCTCCTTGTTTAGCATCATTATTCTGGGATGGACTCAGGGATGTAGCTCCAGAGAGGTGAAATGATGATGCTCCCACCCTCGGTAAAACCTCTGTCCCACCCAATGACTTGTTCCTTTCAGTCCACAAATTTCTAGCTTTGCAGAAATCTAAAACCTCAGCCGAGGATTTTAAAAATATGATTAAGGCATCCAAAGAGAAGGGGCAGGCAAAGGTATCAGGTGAATGTGAATGCATCAAAGGTAAGAGTTGTAGGTGTGCAGCCATTTCAAGGAGTGCATCCGTACTGTAGAGATAATGCAGTTTGAAAACACTTTAACTGTCATGACTCTATTCTACAGAATCCTGGGGTTTGTAGTTTTGTGAGGCATCAGCAGTGAAGGCTTCAGACCTTGTAAAACTACAAATCCTAGGATTCCATAGGAGGGAGCGACCATTTAAATGGTGCCAAACTGCATTATTTCTACACTGCAGATGCACTCAGAGTCTCCTCTGCAAAAGTAGAAATTTGTGGAACTGAAGGAAAATTTCTTGGGACAGGGGTCAGAATCAGGAAGACCAGAGAGGTCCTCACCACAAAAGAGGGCAAGACATCATAACATGCAGGACATTCAAGAAAAATGGAGAACATGACCAAAAGAAAAGCCCAGAAACACTCATATAGAAATATAAATTCCTGCTTTTTAGTCATGCTCAAAAGAGAGGAACTTTTGGGATTTTCCTCTGGACAGAAGATGGAAATGGAGGAGAAGTCCTGGCAAAGGAGGACCTCTGATCACCCTGGGAAGAATTCCTGATGCGGAGAGCAATGCCTTCCTTTTGACATACCTCTGAAATGACCCTGGGCAAGTCACACACTCTCAGCCTCAGAGGATGTCAATGATCACTGCAATACTTCCTTTTGCCCTACCCCTGAAGGACCCTGAGTGACCCTGGGCAAGTCACACTCTCTCAGCCCCAGAGGATGGCAATGATCATTGCAGTACTTCCTTTTGCCCTACCCTTGAAGAACCCTGGGCGACCCTGGGCAAGTCACACTCTCTCAGCCTCAGAGGATGGCCATGATCTCTGCAACACTTCCTTTTGTCCTACCCCTGAAGGACCCTGGGTGACCCTGGACAAGTCACATTCTCTCAGCCTCGGAGGATGCCAGTGATTACTGCCCCAAGAAACTACTATCCCCAGAATTCCATAGCATGGAACCATGGCAGTTAAAGTGGAGTCAAAACGGATTAATTTCTCCAGTGCGGATGCACCTGCAGTCACCTGGCGACGTGGAGCCAGTCTCACCTGGGCTGAGGTCACAATGCAATGGGAGGAGGCTTGGCTTCAAGGGGGCAGGGAAGGAGATCGCGTTGCTGGAGGAGATCCTCCTGGTAAAGGCTCCCTTTCTTCCCCTTGGCATCCTCCCAGCAAAACCGACCCTGCAGGGTGGCCACGTTTTCAGACCCTCCATTTTCAGGGGAGGGCACTGTCTTTGCCTTTGTAGAGAGGGAGAGGTGTTAGGGCTGATGATCACAACTTTTTTTTGTCCCTGCTTTTCTCTCCTGTCTTCCTACTGTTCTCAGATCTTCTCTATGCTCAGGGTGACCAGACACGTCCTCCTTTTCCAGGACCTGTCCTCCACACCAACCTTCTGTCCAGGAGGGATTCCAAACTATCCTCATTTTGAGCATGACTAAGATGCATGAAGGTATCTTTTCCATGAGTGCTTTGAGCGCTTATTTGAGTGTGTCCTCCATTTGGCCTGAAGGTCCTCCAGTCCAGGACATGTCCTCCATTCCAACCTTCTGTCCAGGAGGGATCCCAAACAGTCCTCATTTTGAGCATGACTAAGATGTATGAAGTTATCTTTTCTATGATGCTTTGAGCGCTCATTTGAGTATGTCCTCCATCTGGCCTGAAGGTCCTCCAATCCAGGGCCTGTCCTCCATTCTGTCCAGGAGGGATCCCAAATTGTCCTCATTTTGAGCATGACTAAGATGTATGAAGTTATCTTTTCTATGAGTGCTTTGAGCGCTCATTTGAGTATGTCCTCCATCTGGCCTGAAGGTCCTCCAATCCAGGGCCTGTCCTCCATTCTGTCCAGGAGGGATTCCAAACTGTCCTCATTTTGAGCATGACTAAGATGCATGAAGTTATCTTTCCATGAGTGCTTTGAGCGCTCATTTGAGTATGTCCTCCATTTGACCTGAAGATCCTCCAATCCAAGACATGTCCTACATTCCAACCTTCTGTCCAGGAGGGATTCCCAAATGTCCTCCGTTTAGAGCAGGACTAAGAAGCATGGATTTATCTTTCTAGGAGTGTTTTGAGCTTTTGTTTGGGCGTGTCCTCCCTTTTTCTTGAAAGTCCTACATTTTTTACCATGCCTTGTCCTGCTTTGTGGTTAGGGCATTTGGTCACCCTGTGTATACCAAGATCTTGGCTAGGATGCCAGGGATAACAGCAGATGCCAAGCGGTTGCGGCACAGCTTGGAAACATTTATTTTAATTTTATTTTTATTTATTTGGACTGCAGCTCCCAGAATCCCTAGTAGCCATGCCTTTCTGGGAGTCTGCAAGACCTGAACAAGGGTGTTGATGGTATATAAGGTGACTTGGAGGTCTTCCATCATAAATTGAAGTCAACTTTACAGCAGTTGACAACAAAATCAAAAAGGAATTTTAAAATGCTGGCTAGTGGATTCTGGAAGTTGCAGTCCCTTCCATACATAGATAGCATGCATATATTTAGAGGGGTTGCCTGTGTTTTCCTTTGAGGCTGAGAGAGTATGACTTGCCCAAGTTCATCCAGTGGGTTTCCATGGCTGAACTGAGATTCGGACCCGGGTCTCTTAAGTCTCCGATACTAATATAGTATTATACTATACTATAAGGGACTGCAACTTCCAGACTGGCTTTCCAGCTACAAGTCTTTGCAAATTATCTCATGTTTGGAGATAATGTACCTGAATACCAGATAGCAGGGACAAGCTAGAGGATAGGATTCTTGCTTTTAATTCCCATGCTTTTGAGCTTCTCAGAGTCCATTGCTGTTGGGGGACAGAATTGATTTATTTTAAAGTATTTGTTTATTGCTTAGTACACCTAGGCTCCCAAGGTAATGCACAAGAGATAATTTTTTTTCTAAAAAAAAGAGACTAACAATTAAAAAGGTTACACAGTGTAAACAATCCAAAAAGTAAAACTTGAAGCTGGGTATTAGAACCAAAAGCCAATGCAGAAGACTGCAATTTTGTATCCCTGCCCAAAGCTCAGTAATTCCGGATTCCTTTGGGAGCGAGTCCTATAACCTACCATTATTGCTATTGTTGTGTGTCTCCAAGTCATTATTTATTTATGGTGAACCTATCATAGGATTTTCTTGGCCAATTTCTTCAAAGGGGGTTTGGCGTTGCCATCCTCTGAGGCTGAGAGGGAATGACTCGCCCAAGGTCACCCAGTGGGTTTTTATGCTCAGGTTGGGAACCGAACCCTGGTCTCCAGAATAGTAGTTGAATGCTCAAACCACTAGACCACACTGGCTCTCATAACCTCTCACACTTACAGACCCTTTTACTCAAGACATCATAGCTGGTTCCTGTAAAGAGAAGGATATTTTTTTCCTATAATTACTAACACAGGAAAAGCATTGATTACTTAAAAACATTGATGAACTGGAGCATCATTATATTTTGCATGGGGTATTTATTGATCAGTCTTATTAACGTTATTGTATGGATGTCATTATGATGTTCACTTTCTTTTGACATAGTTTGTAAAGACATGAGTGCATACCGGCGACAAGTAGATGATCACCACCCTTTGATACCCGGATACACAGGTAATTACTGATAGTCTTATCCCTAGCACTGAACCAATTTCTCAGCATACAGTTTGTCCAGTAGTGGTCCAAGGACTGGTGGCAGGTTCACAAATGATCAGGTGCCAATCCCTGATAATTTTCCAGGAAAGAAACAGTTGTATTCAATGGGCAGAAATATGGTATCAGTCCTTGGCAAATTGGAGAAAAAATAATAAATGACAGCCTGCTCCCAATCTCCGTATCACTGGATTAGATTACAGTCACTGGATTAGGTTACAGCAGGTTTCCCCACTTTACACTCATAATTTTCTACATCATTGCATGTGTGCAATCTGGGAAAGAGAATCATAAAATGTTCAATTTATAGTTGTTGTTTTTCCCCTCAAGAGTGCTTCTGAGCAATTAGGAGAGCCAAAATCATATAATGATAGGTTTGGTGCATGTGCGTGTGTGCATGCATGTACGTGCCTTCAAGTTGCCTGTTGGTTTATGATGACCCCAGGAATTTCATAGGATTTTCTCAGGTAAGGAATGCTCATTTTGCCATTGCTTTCATCTGAAATTAAGCCTACAGCACCTGGTATTCTTCGGTAGCACCCCATCCAAGTACTAATCAGGCCTAACCCTCCAGGATCAGGTTCACCTTCCAGGATCAGGTGAGATCTGGGGCCTTCAGAATATTATGGACAGATTAAAATCTATATTCAGCCAATGAAATTTTAACATATTTTGAATACTTATAATAAAGTAGATAACAAATCTAAATAAAACAAATAGCTATAGTGGGCAATTTATTGATAATAATAAAAGTTCCCATTATGTTTTCAAGCCATCTGCAAAAAAGCACAGGTTATTTTCTCAAAATCAATGCTGAGATTCTCAGATATCTGCAGGTGCCAAATTTCTGGTTGATTGGGTGTAAACCATAGCACTTGCTAACAATCACTGCCTGTACATATAAGAAAGCTGATGCTGAAATCTCCCCTTCAGACATAGGCCTCATTCACACTCGCAAAAAACCTGGGTTTTGAATCAAATAGATCTGGGATTGCAGAATCAAATTGAACTGAAATGAAGTTCACACTACATTTTCCATTACCAAATGCCTCTGTGGCTATTTTACACGGTTCATGTTCACACTTACTTTTGCACCACAACAAAATGGATTCTCAATCTCAGACATGTTTGATCCATCCCGGATCTTTTTTTTTTTTTTAAATGTCAATTATATGCTGACATGTGCGTGTTTCCAGTAACACAAGCACTTGGAGGTGTGGCTGTGCGCATCAGCTGTCACTATTTCCATGGGCCTCTGTGAGTGTATGTGTTTATGTATGTGTGTGTAAGATACACACCCTCCTCCTCCTCTTTTCCTCCCTGGAGGGAAAAGGGCTGCTAGAAGCAGGGAGAGTGCAGGACCATTTCTATTTCTATGGAAGCAACAGCGGATACAGTCAGAAAAACACACGCAACTTCCTCCCCACTTTCCCTAGTCCAGCATACATGCATGCACGCACACATGCACTTTTTCTCCCTCCCTGCCTTTGATCCTTTTATGAGTGCCAAGAGATTCTTATTTCTATGGGAGCAACAGCTGATCCAGTCAGAAAAACACACGCAACTTCCTTCCCTCTTCCCCTAGTCCAGCATGCATGCACACACACATACACTTTCTCTCCCTCCGTGCTTTAGCTCCTTTTACCTTTGGCTCTCCTCCAACTGACTCTTCAACCCCCTTCAACCCGTAATGTCAGCCAAGCAAACCTCAGTACGCAGATACTGACAAATTATTTTTAAAAAACACACCGCTTCATGGTCCCATGGGACCCCCACCCCCGACTTCCACAACATCTGGGTCAAGTACCCACTGATCAGTGCATGCCAGGCAGGGAAGAATTACCATCTTGGAACCCATGACTTCTTCACATGAACCCATGAAAATGTGACAGCTCACAAAAACTGTCATGCTTTAAAAAAAAAAAAAAATCCACACTGCACCATGCCGCTCCAAGGAACACTCCCCCACCTGCCCAAACTCTTGAAATTTTTCTGGCAGAACCGAAAAACAGCTGCACAGTTTGATCAGGACAACAGTGTGATTTAAAGGGATCCCTTATGGCTGCACTAGAAATCCCCCCACGGAAGCCCCATGACAGCCCCACGGGAATATTGAGAGGGGGGAAATGGTGGTTTGCCAAGACCTGTGGTGGGATGGATACCACCCCTCTGCCCATTGCCCCTCCCTCCCTAGGTGGCCCGAATGTGATTGGAAATGCATTCATATTAGTTCAGCATGGTTGAAAAACGGTTCTTTTCAAAAGAACCTCTAAAAGATCTTTCTTTAAAATAACCGATTCAGGAGGACTTGTGCTGATTCACCCCGATTCAGCCTGAAAACAATCAGGTTTGAAATCGACTCGAGTATGAACAAGGCACATGTAAGCCAGTTTAATCCGATGTGCAAATTGATTTAAATCATAGTTTGAATGGGGCCATAGAAGTTAGATACATGCTTGCAAATAGAAAGTTTTGCAACTGCTTTGGAAGCTGATTTTCCATACCTGACACTTGAAAAATAAAAATTAGTTTTGTTGACTTCCAAACTCATTGCTACTAGTACTGCAAAATCTCCACACTCCATGGCATCTGCCCAACAGAGATAACATAGCTTTCTAAGGTTAGCTTTCTTACTTGGGTAAAGTTTTACCTGGACTTTACCTAAGGGCCTCTGCAGACGGCGCAAAGCGCCGTCTGCAGAGGCAGGGAAGGGGAGGGGCAGCTGCACGGCGGCCGCCTCAACCTCTCCCTGAGGACATCATCAGGGCACACACCCTTACACATGGCGTGCACCCTGAATACATACTCCCGGCACAGAAGAGGTGCACATCAGCTCTTCCAGCACCCTTTTTGCCGCTTGAGAAAGGAGCAGCATTTTGACGCTCCTTTCCCAGGCGCCAAAAGGGTTGATTGGGGCCAAGGCATGAGGCAGCCTTGGCCCTAATCCTCCACTTCCCAGGGTGGTCCATGGCTGCCCGTCTGCATCCCCCCTTAGTCACAGATGTTTGATAGCCTGGGAAGGGGTTGGAGTCACAGTTAGTAAGCTGAAGGTGCTCACTCTTTCTCATATATTCCAGAATTGAATTGCAGCAATCAGACCTCAATAAAGTGCAAGATCTTTGTAATCATATCTAGTTTAGCTACCTGGAAGAGTGGGGAATGTATGCTGTTCCAGTTGTAAGACACCAACCATCCCTCACTATTGGCTGTGCTGGTGGTTAGGCTATCCTGTAGTTGTATCTGTATTTTGCTGAAGAATTGTCTCCTATTGTTTTCCCCCCTAGGCTACATTCCTCTTAGATATTATAGAATTGGAACTAGTTTTGGAAATGATTCCATATGGTGTGTGAACACATTTCGAGATGCAACAGAGCGGAAGAGTGACCAAGTGAACACACTGAGATATGCAGCAGCTACTGAACCACAGCTACCACCCATTTCCTCCAATGAAGACGTAATAAATGTACTTGATGACTATAATTACAAACATCATCCCAATGTGCTGGGTATGGTATGCATCACTTCTAATGAATGTCAGGTTTAGCTGAATTGAATCAAACCTTGTTCATTTTTATTGGGGCAGACAGTTTGATTCTGAGCTTTGGCTTTGACTTTGAAACTGTCTTGCTGCAGAATTTATGTTGCCATGATATTGGGAAGATGGGTTACATCAAAAGTTGCTGGGCATCTTTGATAATTCCTCATTCTTCTCTAAAAATCTTACTGGGCAAGATATCTTCAGCCTCACTGCCTTATTTGAAAACTTTGAATATATAAGGCCATAAACAATATCCACAGCTGTATACAATAATCGTTTGGAAATCCTGGCTTATTAAATCACAGTTGGCCATGTTCAGAGAATTGTGCAGACCTCCATTCTCTCCCTGGTTTATTTATTGTGTTATCCAGCTCTGACAGCAGCTTGTATCCACACTTGGGTTTCTCCCAAAAAGCCAAACTCAATTGTTTTATGGTTTGGAGGTAGGGAACAGATCAGAGGGCCAGCTAGTGTTGGGTTTGAATGACACAATGAACAACATGATTTGTTTAGCCATGCCATGGTTAGTTTAACACCCACCATGCTGCTTATCCTTGAGCCAGGTTTCACATGGTTTTGTGGCATAGTATCTTGGAACTCAACCAGCTTGAACATGTAGTATGCCCGTGCTTGCTATCTATCCAATTAAATTTTTAAAAGATCCAACTAAAACATTAATTTATGAAAGTTTAAAAGGAATGTATTATTTAAAACATTATTAAAACAGCTAAAACACAAAAACATTTAAAACATATTTAAAACTTTTTCATTCACTCACTCTCTCACACACATGGTAAGTGGAGGTAAACACATACCTCCTCATGTTTCCCAATCACCTTGCCCACCTACCTGTGTGTGGGACCACAAGAATGCACACACAGTCAGGTCCAACCACACCACCACTTTAATTTCCTCCCAGCAACTCCAGTGTTACTGAAGTCCCTGTTAAAAGTTGCAGCGGAGGTGATGGCAAATGCAGTCATCTTCGAATAATCAAATCTGGAATGCTTAATCCCCAAATGTGGTGGGATAACGGTACATGTATCTGTCTTGCACTGTTTAGATAGATAGATAGATAGATAGATAGATAGATAGATAGATAGATAGATATAGTGTGTGTGTGAGAAAGAGAGAGACAAAAAACTGTAACACCACATGACCTCAACTGTAACACCACATGACCTTAGTAGATACCATTATCTACTAAGAATGCTGATAACATAGTGTTCTAAACTGCCACTATTCTATGCGGCTCACTTCCATTTTTTGTCAGCTGAAGAAGGCAGAAGCCAAAACATTTTGCTCTTGATAATATATTTTTAAGTTCTGTTTGTTAATCATTTCAGTACACAGAGAGAGAGAGTTGGTATGGTGTGGTTTGAGTGTTGCTCTGAGACGGAAAGATTCTGTTGGGGATTTTGCAACTTAAGGATGCTGATCCTTCTAAGAAGACAGATGCATGTCTATGATCTTTTATTGTTTTTCGATCCCTTCAATTTCCTCCTTCTCTAAGAGAGCACACTTCTTCTTTGTCTCTGGTGGAATTGCCATTATGTCTCTTCCTTTTTGTTCCTTGACCGGGCAGCATGATTTTCTAGCATGTTGAGAAGAAACTTTCTCTACAGGCATGTAGGCTATTTTTTCCTCATTTTTTTTGCAACATGAAACTTTACCTGTGTATGAATATGCACATGATTTTGTAAGTAAATTTACCTTTGTATATTACTCTAAGAACTTTTGTCTTAGTTCTTTATTGAAAGACACATGGGGGCTGGAGATTATAAGGGGCTATGCAGACGGGCAGCTCTGGGCCTCCCCTGCTAGCGATGGATTGGGGCCGCGGCAACCACACACCACGGCCCCTCCTCCTTTTTGCCGCCCCTAAAAGAGCAGCAAAATGCTGCCCCTTTTAAGGGTGGCAAAAGGCCGTCCTAAGAGCCAGCATCACGGCTCTTCTGCGCCCTTTCAGCACAGCGTGTCTACATGCTGTGCCGGGAGGGCGTCCTGACACAGCGCGCCATGCATATGGGCGCGCGGCATCAGGACGCTGTCAGGCTGAGGTTGGGGCAGCCAGTGTGCGGCTGCCCCATCCCAACTCCACCCATAGGCCAGCCCTTTAAGCTGGTCTGCAACACCCCTAGTTTGATTTTTCCTGCTCATGCATTTTCTGCTGTGTTCACTTTGCTGGTGAGATTAAAGGGGGTTGCAGACTGCCAGAAATAGTGCAAATTGAGTCCACTTTTAGGGTTAGGATTAGGATTAGGGAATCATGGGAACTGTATTTTATTGTGGCACCAGAGCTCTCTGACAGAGAAGGCTCAATGTCTCAGGAAAAACAACAACAATTCCCATGATTCCCTAGCACTAACTCTAACCCTAAAAGTGGACTCAATTTGCACTATTTCTGGCAGTCTGCAACCCCCCTAAATCAATCTCTCTTATTTTCCTGAGCTTTCTAACGAAACTCAAGAAAAATTCCATCAGATTCAAATTGTCCCTCAGTCATGGAAACCCACTTGGGCAAGTCACATTCTCTCAACCTCAAAGGAAGGCAATAGCCAACCTCCTTTGAACAAATTTTGCCAAGAAAAGCCTATTTTCTTGCTTTCATCTTCATGCTGCTATGAGTTGGAAATGACTTCAAGCATACCATAATAAATGTGTGTGTGTGTATTCTCTTTCATGCATATATAATATCTATATGTATACATTTTTTTGTTATACACATGTTATACATACAAAATGGGGACTTACAGGAGAAGCACTGCTTCACTGCCCTTTTCTTTGGGCCAGGAAAAGGAATGTCTGGGGCACCTGGAAGGCTCAAGAGCCATAAAAAATGTCCTGGGGCTTATGTGTGCCACACATTACCTACTGGTGCAATTAAGTACATTTGAGCTTTTGGCTTGCTATATTAATATGTATGGTCCATCTCTGCTTTAGTGGGTAGAGTGGGAGGATACATTCTCAGTTGCCATTCTTACAACTTCCTCCCCTAAAAAATAACCCTAGCATCTCCTTTTTAAAAAAAGAAATAAAATGTGGCAGCCCTTTGATTTTCTTCTGAAGTAAAACACTGACATTTCCCCCTTTGCTGTTAATGTGCAGATGTCAAATTCTAGTACAAAATCCTTTTTCTTTCTTTCTTTGCTATAGGGAAAATTCATGGCAGCAGCTTGCATGTGGCCTGAATGTCAAATATGAGGGTGGAGGAGATATTACCTCTGTTTTGATGAATTCGGCCTCATTCCCTCTATGTTATAACCCAGTTTGCTAACCAGTTTGAAGTGGTTTAAATTACCCTTGTTCACACTTGAGCCGAATTGCTGAAGTGGTTTGGTGAAGGGGCCCCTGCACTAGACCCATTTAATGTTTGTTTGTTTTTATGCTCTTTTTCCCCACATCTTTTTCAATAAATCGATTCAGCGCAAGTGTGAACAGGATGCGGATCAGAATCGATTTAAATTTGCCCTTTAAATTCGTTGGCCGGCTGAAGAGGGTCCCTTTTGAATTTATTCATTAGTCAATGTGAATAACAAGTGGGTTATTTTACAAGAAAATGTGATCGGGACAAATGTAGTGTGAACCATGCTCTGCTGCTGAACCAATCCATCAACTCGGATTGCAAACTGATTTATTTGTAGTAGTTAAGGGGGTAGTGGCAATTTCTTATTTAGTAGAAGTACTAGGAGCTTTTCCCCAGATCTTTTGTTAAAAAAAACTGGAGGGGAGGCACCTCTGACTCTAGTGGCACTAAGCCATGACAAAGGGCTCTAATAGCTATGCTGTTGCAGAGAGAGAGCAATAGAAATTGCTTGCTGTCTTAAGATTTTATCTAGAAGCTATGAGTACTTGCTCCATGACCTCTTCCAAACTACACTGGAGGAAAAGAAAGGAAGTCATTCAGGTTCCCGGTTAATTTTCCAGAAAGGGAAATCTCTGACTTGTATGTTGTTGTTGTTGCTTTTAGGGGGAGTTCAGGCTTAATTTGCTCTAGGACCCACTGTAAATGGGTCTTGGTATCCATTGAGATTTGGTTCCATGAACCACTGTGGATAACAAAATCCATGGATACTCAAGTTCCATTAAATACAATAGTGTAGTAAAATGATGTCCTTTATATAAAATGGCAAAATCAAGTAATGCTTTCTGGATTTTTAAAAATATTTTCATGCTGTGGATGGCTGAATCTGTGGATAAAGAATCCATGGCTATAGAGGGCCAATTGTATTTGTCTTTTCAGTAGTCCACTCTATCCACAGAACTCTTCTCCAGCACAACATTTCAAATCTCTGGATTCTCTTCCTATCAGCTTTCTTCACTGTCCAGCTTTCACTTTGTTGTTGTTTTTGTTGTTAACTACCCTCGAATTGATCTCAAGTCATGGCAGCTCTATGGATGAGACAGCTCCAAAACCCTCTGTCCTCCACTGCTCTGCTTAATTCCTGCAATCTCTTAATACCCATGACCTCCTTAATAGAGTCCATCCATCTAGCATGTGGCCTTCATCTCTTCCTACGTCTCTCCATCTTTCCCAGCATTATTGTCTTTTCCAATGAGTCCTTCCTTCTAATGATGTGTCCAATGACTGCCTTAGGGCCTTATCAAACGCTGGCCAGAAAGCGGAAAAAAAGCGAAGGCGGCAAACCTCCGCGGTCTTTCCATGGCCGTTCCGTGGCCTTTCCGTGGCCATTCTGGAGGAGGCAGAGGCGGCGGCGGCGGGGGTTCCCTCCCGCACCTCGCCCTCCCTCCAACACTGAGAGGCGGCTCTGGCCACGGAGGAGGCGGTGGCGGAGGCTCCCTCCCGCACCTCGCCCTCCCTCCGACACTTGCCAGGCCTCCAGCCAGCCAAGACACCGGCTGAGAGGCGGCTCTGGCTATGGAGGAGGCGGCGGCGGAGGCTCCCTTCTGCACCTCGCCCTCCCTTCGACACTTGCCAGGCCTCCAGCCAGGCCAAAGCACCGGCTGAGAGGCGGCTCTGGCCATGGAGGAGGCAGAGGCGGCGGCTCCCTTCCGCATCTCGCCCTCCTCCCAGCTGTACTTCCCCAAAAAACCGAATGTCAAAAGATCCCCCTTGACTTCGGTTCAGGGGGAGAAAAAACGTTTTAGCTTTGGATTGCCTTCAGATATTGTGTGGACACAAGGAAAGGAAAAATGTTTTAGCTTTGGATTGCCTTTGGATATGTGTGGACACAAGGTAAGGAAAAACGTTTTAGCTTTGGATTGCCTTTGGATATCTTCTGCTTGGGACCCCGTGGGATAAGGTCCTTAGTTTGGTCATCTTGGCTTCCAGGGAGGTTTCTGGCTTGATCTGCTCTATGACCCACTTGTTTGTCCTTTTGGTTGTCCATGGGATCCCCAGCACTCTTCTCCAGCACATCTCAAATGAATTGATTTTCTTCCTATCATCTTTCTTAATTGTCCAGCTCTCACATCCATACATGGTAATAGGGACTACAATGGCTTGTATGATTCTAACTTTTGTACTGAGTTGTATATTCATGCATTTTAGAATATTTTCTAGTTCTTTCATAGCCATCCTCCCCATTCTTAGTCTTCTTCTGATTTCCTGACTGCACTCCCCATTTCTATCTATTCTTTTACTATTTCTATTTCTTCATTGTCTAGGTTGAACTTGTGAAGGTCCTCAGTGGTTATTATTTTTGTTTTCTTTATGTTCAATATTAAGCCTGCCTTAGCACTTTCTTCTTTGATCTTCCTTAGTAGGTGTTCCAGATCTGTGAGGTTTTCTGCTAGTATTATGGTGTCATCTGCATATCTTAGATTGTTCATATTCCTTCCTCCTATTTTCACTCCTCCTTCTTCTGTGTCCAAGCTTGCTTTTCTTATAATATGTTCTGCATACAAGTTGAACAAATAGGGTGATAGGATACAGACTTGTCTGACTCCCTTGCCAATTGGGAACCATTCTATTTCTCCATGTTCTGTTCTGACAGTAGCTTCTTGTCCTGAGTACAGATTCCTCATCAGGACTATTAGATGTGTTGGCACTCCCATGTCTCTAAGGGCATTCCAGGCATTCCATAGCCTTTCATGATCTATGCAGTGAAAGGCTTTGCTATAGTCTATAAGCATATGCTGATTCTACAATGAGACACCCCAGCTTTCACTGCCCAATAGAAATTGGAAATATGATGTCATGGATACTCCTAACTTTAGTATTCAATTATATATCCTTACATTTCAGGATATTTTCTAGTTCTTTCATAAATGCCCTTCCAAATCCTAGTCTTCTGATTTTTGCCATTATGATAAAGGATTGGACCAAGGTATGAAAAATCTTGAACTATTTCAGTGTTTTCATTGTCTGTTTTAAAGTTATGTAGATCATCTATGGTCATTATTTTTGTTTTCTTAGTGGTTCAGCTCTAAACTTGCCTTTGCAGTTTCTTCCTTGACTTTTTTCAGTAATTGTTCCAAATCATATATATAATTATATATATAATTATAAATAGGACCTAAAACAAATAGGACCTAAAACAAAATTATAAATAGGACCTAAAACAAACACTTTGCAGTACAAAGTGATCCTGTTCCATTTCATTTCCTGTTCATTCCATACCCTTTTCAGGATAGCTACAGAATTCCATTCCATATCTTCTTGCGGATAATCCTACCCATGTCCTCTTCAGAATAACCCTGAATCTATGAGCCATATTGATCTATTGAGAAAAAAAATGTATGCCTTTCTTTTGTATGCCTCTCTTTTGGCTCCTTTGCCTTGAAACTATTTTTTGCTCTCTCGCTCTCTCTCGCTCTCTCTCACTTTCAGCAGCATTATTCTAGGCTTCTTCCAAGTTCAACATGGCTGTGTATATAAGTACATAGTCTAATGTGGGTCATTATTCCAATGCTTCAAGGTTCCCTCATAAATGAAGAGCACAACACATTCCACTTCCAGTCACTTTGTACCTCATGAAGATCCAGCGCAGGAGGATATGTCTGTCATTACTATGATATAGTAGCACAGTGGATTTCTCTTCTGTGTACAACTATTTCTGGGTGTATTTCACAAATAGGGTAGTTTCAGTCCTCAGACCTCCATATGTCACTGAGGAGGAACAATATTGCCATTCTCTGACAGCTATTCCTGGCCCAAGTAAAAGTTGTGGACAGGGTGATCCACAAATTATTTCAGAGACAGCCAAATATGCTACAAGTTTCCTTTCCTGAGTTTGAGCTATTGCTAATTCAATGGATGTAATTTCTACTTTTCCTCATTCCCTTTAGGGTTGCTCAGTTAGCTTCCATGTAATATCTCATTTTACCATTTTGCAGGGCCTGTGGAAACAAAAAGGACTCTATTGGAGCCACCCATTCCAGGATGGACTGGTTTTGTGCCCAGGTCAAAGGTCACAGAGTTTGGTCAAGGAGTGCGCTATCATGTGATGGCAGAAAATTGCTACCAAGATTTTAAGGATTCTTTGGATAGAGTTAGGCATGATCCTGCTACCAAGAAACCAATGTATGTTGGTCTTAAGCTCTTACAATTATTTATTATTTCTTTATTTGATTTATATCCTCCCTTTCTCCCAAATGCAACACAGTGGCATACAACAAAGTATACTGCCTTGAAGAAGACATTGTGATACTAAATGATCTCTATCAAAAAATTAACAATCACAATATGTAAAACAGTGGGCCCTTGGTATCTGGTTCCAGAACTCTGGGGTCTGGTTCCAGAACACCCTCTCATAGATACTAAAATCTGTGGATGCTGAAGTCTCATTATATACAGTGGTGTAGTAAAATGATATCCCTTATTTATTTTTTATTTTTTTGAGGGGGGAGGATATTTTCAAGTTGTCTATGGTTGAATCCATGGATACAGAATCTGTGGATACAGAGAGATGTTTGTATCAACAGAATAAATAAATGGCATTTGTAAATACTTTTGCAAACCCAAACTTATATGACCCAAACTGGTACTTTAATTTAAAGAAATTAATTTGAAATTAAAACTGAGAGTTAAAAAGGCACTCAATGGATGTCTGGAATAAACAAACATAAAATCTGTCATAAATAATAAATGCCAAGTGCATCTCCACCATGGCTTAATTGTCATCACTGATTTAGTAATACCAGAGTTTCTCACCTATGTGATACCCTTCCTCTCAGTGTATCTTGATACCTTTGTGGTATCCCTTGGGAACTTGGGACTAACTATGGACACGTCAATAATGTTATTGTCCAGAATCCTGTTGTGGAATTATGAATGCTTAAGTGCTGAAAGTATGGTGCTACATAGTGAATCCTGTCCCAATCCAACCAATCCCTACCCCACCCCAGGAAGCTGCTGCTGCAATAGACGGGCTCCTATTCTCTTTCTCTTAGGAAGCAGCTGATTTGATGTTCTCACCCCTGCCCATAAGTGATTTCCAGTGTGACAGGCAGAAGGAGCTCCCCTGATGCAATTCCCCTCATACCAGAGATCACTTGTTCAAGGGGTGGTGGGACCATCAGCCAGCTGTGTCCTGAACAATAGGGAAGCAGACCTCCCCACTGATAGCAGTGGTAATGATTAGGAGACTTTCACAGTCTCTATTTATCCCCTAAAATAAGGGCTACATAAGGATTGTGAATAAAAAATAGCCACAAGTGCATAATAACAGATTATACATTAATAACTGCCTAACAGGATTCCAGCTATTGTTTGTTACCTTTGCCATTACCATGCATATGCAAGTAGTTCTTGGCTTGGCCATGGGAACCACTAGGTAACCTTGGGCAATTCACACACTTTTAGCCTCAGAGAAAGGCAAGGACAAACCCTCTATGAACACATCTTACCAAGAAGATCCCATGATAGGTTCACCTCAGAATCACCATAAACTGGAAATGACATGAAGGCACACTATAACAAAAAAGTTCAATTAAAGATGCCTAGTATTTGTTAGGTATGAGGGTTTTCATCAGGGGTCCCCAAACTACGGCCCACGGGCTGAACTTGGCCTGTCGAGGCCTTCTAACTGGCCCATGGCCAGTCCTTTTGTGGTCCAAAATGGCACCTGGAATCACGCGCATGCGCACACAATGCCAGGCGCATGCGCATGACTCTGGACGCCATTTTGGAACTCAAAATGGCGCCCGAGTAGTGTGCACGCACGCACGCGTGCGGATCCGACCACCATTTTTTTTTAAATTCGGTCCTCCAATGAGCTGGGGGACGGTGAACCGGCCCCTAGTTCAAAAAGTTTGAGAACCTCTGGTTTTCATGTTTCAAGCTGCTTACAGTCAGCGCTCCATATCCATGGATTCCATCATCCACTGCCTGAAAATATTCAAACAATACATAAATTCCAAAACCTTGATTTTGCCATTTTATATAAGGGGCAATATTTTACTATGCCACTGTATTTTACAGATAGTATTTTACTGTTTAATGGATCTTGAGCATTAATCCCAGGGAATATCAAGGGTACACTCTACTTCTAATTTTTCTGGCTATAACATATGCTCCAAGAATCTGTGCAGTATTTTGCCCCCCGCTTTTTTTTTTTTTTTTACTTTGTTGATATTATATAACCCAACTTGATTGTTAATCCTTTCAACTTCCTTTTTCCCCTTACAGAATGCTGTTCTTTTACATATGTTCAAGAATGATGTTTGGTTGGATTTGTAGGCTGTTTTCCTGTATAGTCTTTAAAATCCTTTGATTATCTTGCCTGAGTAACTGTTAACTTGGTAGGAAGGGAGATGAAACCTGGAAAGTCCACATTAAAAATTCCAAATGTTGATTTAAATCAGGAGTGGGAAATATGCAGACCCCAGATGTTGTTGAACTACAGCACTAGCCAGCCTAACCAGTGAAATGGGATAATAGGAGTTTCAGTCCAGCAATACCTTATGGGGCAATATCTTGTTCTCTATCCCTGTTTTAAGTGCAGTTAGAAGAAGTTAATGTTTTGTAGTGTCTTCCCAAACTGCCCAAGTGTTTCTAACCACTGCTTGTCATAACAGTTTGATAGTAATTGTGGGTAATTGTTTGTAGATAGGTTTTTTAAACAATTTGTTGGCAGAAACATCCTGATGATGGTGATAAAAAGGGGACACCTTAGTGGTGCAAGTCATTTTACGACGTAAGCTATACAAGACTTTTAATAACTAACCCCCCACTACCCTACCAGGGACAACCATACATTCAATTCTGGCTGCAAAAGCTTATAACATCAGCTTAATAATAATAATAATAATAAAAAAGCACTAGCAACACAGGGTGAAAGAAAGTACCTGCTTGAAAATAGGGCCAATTCTAATTTTATGTCAGGGTGTGGCACCTGTTTCAAGAGTATGAGGGGAGGATTCAAGAACTTCAACTCTATGCTCACATTGTATACTGTTTTTCCTCTTTAAAACATCTTTGTCAGCCAGTGGCTATGAAAATAATGTAAAGTAAGTAAACCTCACTGGCTACCTAGTCGTAGGGCCTTGGCAGACGACTAATAGAGTCGTCTTGGAGGCCAGGAAGAGGAGGAGCAGCTGCACGCGCAGCTCTCCTTCCTCTTCCTGAGGTTGCCCTCGGAGCTGCCGGCCCTTCGTACGGCCGGCGCTCCCAGGGCAACCTCCCGCCACAGCGTCCGGACACGCTGCGACGGATAAGTCAGGGAAAGTGCACCCTACGCGTTTAGGGCGCACTTTCCCTGACTTATGAATGGAGTGCTATTTTTGCGCTCCTTTCAGGGACGCCGCTGGAGCGCCGCGGTGCGGAGGCTGCGGTCCCGCGGCGCTCCGTCCGGCGGCGTCATGGAAGCACTCATGTGCTTCCCCCCATAATTGAAAGTGTATAGACTTTTTTTAGCTGTAGACAAAATGAAGAAGCTTATTGCATTAATTTTAAAACTGGCTTACCTGATCTGGCTTAAAATTTAAACCAGGTGGCATCCTGATATTATCAGAAGGATTTAGCCACCAAAATCACTGCTTGGGTCCATCCCCACTCCCAGGGATGCTCAGTGCTCCTCTTTTTGAAGCCGGTAGTTTTCTGGATTAAGAAACAGCCCTGGAGGGGGGATAGGCCCAGGTGGTGATTTCAGCAGCTAAATCCTTCTGATAATATCAGGATGCCACCCATTTTAAATTTTAAACCAGATCAGGTGAGCCGGTTTTAAAATTAATGAGATAAGCTCCGAAGATCCAACAGGTGTAGTTTCTTCCCATTGTGTGGATGACTTGATGAACAGGGAAACAGTACTCATTTCATGTCTGTCTGTCAGATAGCCCTTAAAGGCCTAGAGCAGGGGTCGGCAACCTACGGCCCCCGGGCCGGTTCCGGTCCAGGACGCCGGACTTACCGGCCCAGGCGGACCCCTGCCGCCGCCTCCGCGCTGCCTGCGCCGCCTGTTTTTGTTGGCACCACGGCCAGCATTTTGTTATCCAAAATACCGGCCGTGATGCATTTGCGCATGCGCAAATCCTGTGCATGCGCAAATGCGTTGCAGCCGACATTTTGGATAACAAAATGCTGGCCGTGGTGCGCGCGGCAGTGGCAGCGGCAGGGGTCCGCCTTGGCCGGTAAGTCCGGGGACCCTCGGTGGCGATGGGGTTCCAGGAAGCCCGTCGCCACTGAGGGAAGCCTCCCCGCGCGCACCCTCCACCGACGCGTGCGACCCCCCATACATGCGGCCGCCATCACGCCATGCGCAGCGGTGGCATGTGCGGGGGTCGCGCGCATCAGTGGAGGGCGCACGCGCCACCATCCCCCCCCCTTGGCCCAGCCAAGACCTGGGCTACGGGGGACCGGCCCAGGTCTCCAAAAGGTTGCCTACCCCTGGCCTAGAGTCTTTGCAAGGAGAAAAGATAGAATCCCTAGGTAAAATTAACCAAATAAACTGGGACCCATCAGTTAACAGAGAAGACAACTTAATAAAAAGCACAGGGCAAGACTTTCCTATGTAATGATGCATAGCTCATAACCAAATACAAAGCTGAAAAATGGGAAACATTAAGACACTAATGGTGTCTTTTGCTTTTAGGAAAGAAGTACTAGTAACCAAGCCCAAAGAATCACGTCCACACCAGAGATTCTATAGGCCAGAAGGAATGCTGCCCAAGTACACAGGACATATTCCACGTAAGTGCTCAGGATTTTATTCTTGAAATGTGGCTTTTTACTGTGAGTCTCATTTCAGGATTGTGCTCACATATCTCAGCTGCTGATTCAGAACAGAAGGGTAGGCAGCTTGCAGGTTTCATATTGCTCGCTGGCTGTTTGTTTACCTTGAGTCTTTTTTTTACCATGAGGCATTGCCACAGTTGCCACAAATATCCCACACATTCTGCTGGGCAACATGACAATGATGTAGACTTGAGTCATTTCACTCAGTCTCAAGTTGGACTCAAGTTGTTTCCATGGACTTGGACTTGACTCTGCCATAAATGAAGCACTGACTTGACTCCACTTGAAACTTGCATGTTTTTAGCTACTGACTTGCTAGCCTTGGAGGAGGAAGAGTCTTCTATTTTAGTTTTTCCACTTGTTCCTCACCTCTAGGTTCTCGTAACCCTTCGGCTTCTTCCCCAAACCAAATGAAATAATCACACACATTTGCACACACACATACCCAGGCCCCTTGGTGCCTCTGATCTACTTCATCAACCAGGATTCCTCATTTCTTTCCCCCACCCTCATCAGAAACACATACACACTACCGCCTCCTCCTCCTCCTCCTCCTCCTTTTTCTCTCTGAAAAGTTGACTCCAAGGCTCAACTTGAGACTTGACTTGAAAGTATCTTGCAAGGACTTGATACTCAATCTGCAAGGACTTGAAGGTAGAGACTTGAGACTTGACTTGAGACTTGGAGTAAAATATTTGAATACATTACTGGAACATGGTTCTTCAGGATCACACCCTTCCTTTCCAGCAGAGTCATGCTTCCACTTGGTTGTTGTGAGTGCAGTTCTGCCTGGAAACAGGGTTTGTGCGCCCTGTGCATCATGTTTCCCAATTCAACTGCCGGGATCTTTGTAGTGGAAGTGGCTGTGGAAACTGTGCTGATCGCATCTTGGTGGCTAGAGGGTGTGGTTTCTAATGGGTTCAGCCACCAGAGGAAATTGCCCATCAGAGGAAGAGAGAGGCAGAATAATGGCCCACCCAACACAAAAGCTTAAATATAGAGGTACCATGTTTTCTGGCGTATAAGACAACTGGGTGTATAAGACGACCCCCATCTTTTCCAGTTAAAATATAGAGTTTGGGATATACTTGCCGTATAAGACGACCCCTCTTCCAACGCACACCAAATAAAAATTAAAATAACATCAGATTTGATTTCAATATGGTAATTTTAATTCAAATGTTTATGGCATGCAGGTACTTAGCAGGAAAACTGTCACCTATAAACATAAGGCTGTTTGTCATCAAACATGTAAACATAAAACAGCGCAAGTGGATTAATACATACGTACTTAAAATGCATCTCAAAACATGTGGTTAACCTCCATTGAAATAAACTGAATTTTTTCCATTAATTTCAGAGAGTGAAACCTCATTACCATGAATGAAATCCACTGCCTCTGCCTATGGCTCTCAAAATTTGGTTATCCAAGTGTTTTGGACTTGACCTTCCAGACACTCCATATAAAAATATGCACTGCTGGAAGCTATATTTCCAATAACTGCAGAGTACAATTAAAAAAAACCTGCAGGAATAATCTAAGTGGACCCCACTTTAACTGCCATGGCTCAATGCTCAGAAATGATGGGATATGTACTTTCCTCAGCCATTTAGAGAGAGCAATGGTGCCACAACAAACTACAAGGTCCTGAAATCCCAAAATGCTGAGCCATGGCAGTTAAAGTGGGGTTGGCCTGGATTATTTCTGTAGTGTGGACTCGCCTAAGAAGGTTCCAAGGGACCCTGCTAGCTCAGGGTGACCAGATATTCTCACTGCCAAGGAGGACAAGGCACCACAAAAGAAGAACCTTCCAGAAAAATGTAGGACATACCCAAACAAAAGCGCAAAACATTCATATCAGTATCAATTCATGCTTCATATTCAACATGGAGGACATTTGGGGATTCTTCCTGAGTAGAAAATAAAAGCTAAAGATGCTCATATCAATGTAAATGCATGCTTCTTCACCATGCTCATCATGGAGGACATTTGGGAATTCCTCCTGGGCATAAAACAAAAGCTAAAAATACTGATATGATTATAAACCCATGCTTCTTCATCATGTTCAACCTGATAAACATTTGGGAAATCCTCCTGGGTCGAAAACAAAAAGCTCAAAACACCCCTGTCAAGATCAACCCATACTCCTTAATCATGCTCCAAATGGAGGAGCTTTGGGGGATTCCTCCTGGAGAGAAGGCTGAGACCTTGTGGTCTCTTCCAATTCTATGATTCTATGAAATGGAGGACATGCCCAAAGAAAAGCTCAAAACACTCCCATCAAGATCAATCCTTACTTTTTCTTCAAGCTTTTCAGGAGGAAGGGGGGGACCTTTGGGGGATTCCTCCTGGACAAAAGGCTGAAATGGAGGATGCACCCAGGAAAAAGGAGGACCCCTGGTCGGGGCAGAGGGCATGTGTGTGTGTGTCCCCTTTCCTCCAGCCCTTCTTATCCAGGTCGAACAGCACTGTCCCGTTGAGGTAGGCATACTCCTGAGGGTCCAGCACTTGGCCAGGAAGCCCTAAATGGCTCAGTTCTCCACGCCGAAGGGAGCCTCGGGCGGCTGGTGCTGTTGGGCAGCTCTGCTTGGTGGCCCCGGGCCGGAGGAGCAAGGCCTTTTGTGGCAGCTGAACCTCTCCTTCCTCCTCCTCCTCCTGGTCCTCCTCCTGGTGGTCCTCCTCTGGGGTGCCCCTGCGACAGTGGGGTGTCTTGGTGGTGAGGAGCTGGTGGAGCATGCTGGGCTCGGCGGCCTCGGTGCTCTCCAGGTGGACGCGGTCCTGGGCCAAGCTGAGGACCAGGAGGGGCGCCCAGCAGCTCTGCATCAGCACCAGCTGCTTGTGAGGGGCATCCGACTGGAGCCGCAGGAGCAGCCAGGACTCGAACCCAGAGCCAAGGCGCCCGCTTCCTGGCCATCCTCTGAGGCTGAGAGAGTGGGACTTGCCCAAGGTCACCCAGTGGGTCTCCATAGCTGGGAGTCGGACCCTGGTTCTCCTCCCCTCTCCCCCTCCTCCTCCTCCTCATACCCGGCCTATAAGATGACCCCCAACTTTAACCCAGATTTTTCTGGGTTAAAAAGTCATCTTATACGCTGGAAAATATGGTAGGCTCCAAGCTGGTGCCTGAAAGTAGTAAGTATGGGGAAGTTGCCCCATGTGTTTTAACACACTGGTATTCCTTCCATACCAGAATAAGATTCTTAAAGAGCCATTTCCATTTTTCTGGGACATAAATTGAAATGGCAGTGCTGCTTTCATGAATATGTTTTTAATCATTTGATTTATATGCAGTCTATTCAAACTACATAATTATAGAGCTATTATTCCACTTTAATTGCCATAGTTCCATCCTGTGGAATCCTGGGAGTCACCCAGAGCACTCCATACTACAAACCTCAGGATTCTATAGGATGGAACCATGGCAGTTAAAGTGGAATAATAGCCCTATAATTGTAGTGTGAACGAACACCAGGTGTACAAAAATGAGCACATAAAGATCCTTTAAGGTGGTATGAGGCAGGTTTTTGGGTAAAAACAGATTAGGCCAACTACTTGAGTTAAATTCTGGGCTACATATTGATATAATATCTAAGTATACATATGCGACCTTGGGCAAGTCACATGCTCTCAGCTTCAGGGAAGGCAATGGCAAACCTCCTCTGAATAAATCTTGCCAAGAAAACCCCATGATAGGTTCACTTTAGGGTTGCCATAAGTTGAAAACTACTTGATGGCACATAACAACAAAGGTGTGTGTTTCTATTTTATAGGGCGATGCTTCACTGTTTGGTTGCATTTTAATGATTTTATCCACCCTGGACATTGTTAAAGTGTAGGGTAACCTGTAAATAGTTCAAATATATTAATGTAATTCTCCATCATGGTCTCTGTGCCTCACACAATAGAGTTTTATGCCTGCACAGAGACTCCTTTCGGAAAGCTGGAAAGCTGAGCAGATTGGCATCAAGCCCCACCCATTACCATTTACTGAGCTTGCCCAATCCCTCTGCCTTCAGTTCTTTTTCATCTGCTGCAAGAGAAGCTACTTTTGAATTGATCTCTAGCTGAGTTCCTGATTGTCTATTTTCTTCTTCTTCACCCTGTTTCAGGACCTCCTACAGCCTCCACTTCTCTGTTTAAACTCTGCATTTCTTGTAAAAGAAAGGTTGTGTTCATGGATGGACATTCTAAATGCCTTTTCTGCTTAGGAGAAGGACATATCACTGAGTGCTCCTTGATTTGTCATTCTTTTACCGCAAAATCTTAAACATTTCTGCTGGGAGTGTTAATTATCTGTTGCTGGAAAATCAGCCTCCTCCCAAGATCCACTGGCTTTCGTTCCCATTTCAAAGCTTCTGAGGATCCCAAAGATCTCAAAACAATCGGCCTCAGCATCAGTAACTGCGCCCTTGACATTGGCTGTATCTTCAGTATCAAGCACCTTGTCTGTCCTGCTCCTGCCCACAACTACCTTGATACCAACACTCTCAGTATCGAGAGATTCAGGACTGATCACCTCAATGGCTTCTTTGGGTTCTTTGGAGCCTTCTGCTGCTAAAACCATGGCACTACAGGATGTTTCCTCCTCCCAAGATAAGCCACATTTGCATAAAGCAAAGAAAAGGTCTGCGGCTGCAGGAGAAGCCGAGATGGAAAAGGCCAAGCAAAAACATAAGGCTAAATCTTCTACATCAGGAACAATGACTTCTTCAACCCCAGCAGTCTCAATACCAACAACCGTGGCTGCAGCACTAGAGTCTACCATTGCCACACTACTGCCAACCATTGCACCCACCATTCTTACCACTTCAGTCCCTCTAGCAGACTCGACACTGGGAATGTTAACATCGGCCTCACTGAGTGCGGCTCCACTCCTATTGCCTGAGTCCACTCTCTCAGTACTGATCTCATTGCCAATTGTGTCACCATTGCCTCTGGTTCTGGCATCCATACCTTTGCAGATCTTTGCCTCTCTGATCTAGGCCTATTGGCTCTTTTTTCTCTGCCTCCCAAGTCTTGGGCTGTTTCACCTGCGAGTTCCCACCACTCCCCAACTCCATCTTGGGACTGAGTGGACCTCTTGGCATCATCTTTGAGTCACTACTATCAAAGCTCAACATTCGCCTCTTCCTTTTACCTGGAGCATTATCGAGCAGAGGATTACTGGAGAAAAAGACCCTCTTTATACAGGTCTTATTCTCCATCGTACCAAGATCAATACCATCACAGGGAGCTATACTACCACTCTCCATCACAGTACTGGGCTCACTCCCACTCTCGCTCCCATTCTCACTCTTCTCTTCTATACCATGTCTCCAGATCTCAATCTGGATTTAGACCTGTTACACCTCCATCACCATTCTCCGTCCTGAAGAATGTGCAAACCAAGTGCCTTCTCCTTCACCTCACACTACCACCATGATTTCATGCCTACCTCCCTCTCCACCACAACCCTCGACCTTGACAAATCTTCTGCCACTTACAACTTCAGTAAGAGCACCCATTCCACCCATCATCCCTATTATATCCTCCCTACCTACCATGTCTGTCACACCGGCTCCTGTTATAACCCAACCCACTCAGCCTGTCATTCCTGCTGTACCTTAACAGTCCACGGAGGAGTCAGGATACACCAAGGCTTCACCTTCCTCTCCCTCCCCCCTGATTGAGTCACCACAAGAAGGGATTGAAGACACCGGTCCTCACTCTCCCAGAGAAGACATCCAACTGTTTTCTGACATAGTCACTCAAATGTCCAGAACCCTCGGTCTCCACATTGTTGCCTTCTGAAACCGGATCAAGATCCAGTATTTCAGATTGTTGACAGCAAAGTGGTCACTCCATGTGTCCTACCTTTCCTCACCTCTCTCTCAGATGTCATGTATCTTTCATGGATTAAGCCTGCTTCTGTTCCACCTGCTTCAAAGCAGCTTGAGGGACTTTATAAGGTGCAACCAGACACTGTCCCATACCTCTTTACCCACCCGACTCTCAACTATTTGGTGGTTGAATCCACTCCCAAATCTTCTGGCAAGACACACTGCTCCTGTAGATAAATAATGCCATCCTTTAGACATCTTCAGTAGATGGTTCTATTTGTCAGCAGCACTTTCTGCCAAAGTTGGCAACATGCAGGCATGTATGGGCGCCTACCAGAAGTTCCTCTGATACAAGATGGCTTTGTGCATCCTCTTTCTACATTAAGAACAAAGAGTGGCTGCTCTGGATTTTTATAGTGAAGCACTTTCCCTAGCCAACCAACAAATCCATTCTGTTCAGCATTCAGTAGACTGAGCAGCAAAGGTCATTTCTGGGGCTGTGGCACTCTGCCATTATGAATGGCTCAAATTCACTGACCTGTCTGATGAAGTATGGAGGCGGATTGAAGATTTACTGTTTGAGGGCAAAGGCCTCTTTGCCACCAAGACAAACAAATCTTTGGATCATTTAAGCAAAGCCTGCCTTATGGGCAAGAAGCTGGTCCTTACTGCTCCTAAACAACAATTCAGGTCCTACTGTCCACTGTGAAGTTCCAGGCCCGCTTCTTCTACTTACTCCAGGCCTCATTCTTCTAGTTCATAACAATTCCAAGCATCATCTGAACCATCCAGCTCTTTTTTTGACAGTCTCCCACATCCCAATGCTATCAACAAGGACAACAACAACAGCAATCCTCTAAAAAGTCTTCCTCTTCAAAGTCCCGGTTTTGACATGTCTGTGGGGAGACACCTCTACGTCAGCCAGTCCCCCCATTGCCAACTCATCATGCTTCCAAACTCTGCTGTTTTTACAACACCTGGTGGCAGATCACCACAGATGCCTGGGTCCTCACCATCATCCATCTGGGCTACGCCATAGAGTTCTCAAGTACTCCACCTTGTGGCGTTTTTTGTTCTACTCCCTCCTCCCTTCCTCTCCAAGAGGAGATCACCTCCCTTCTCAACAAAGGTGCCATTCAACGCATTCAGGACAGATGCAAGACATACAGCTACTTCTCCAAATACTTCTTCCAGAGAGGCAGACAGGATGACAATGCCTGACTGTGCTTTGAATTTACTCAGGTCCTTGAGTGGCTGAACTGGACCAATATGTAAACTAATCTCTTTATTGGAATTATTTGGCCTAATTTGAAAAACCAATTGCAAGTGATTCAAACCTCTGGCTAGAGCAATATGTCTTTCTCTTAGTAAACTGCTGGGTAAAGAGAATGAGGAAGAGAGGGCAATGGCTAAGCAGTGTAGGTAATATGTCCATTTATTGCTCTGCCCACCAGTGGCTTCAGCCCCATCCACCACTTATATGCGACTTCCAGGATGTGGCCTTCTACACCCAATAGTTCCCTTCCTATGATCTAGGTTGCGTACTTGTTCAGTTCTTGTACAGCCTTTGGTAATGGAAGGATTTCAACATACAGTATATATTTAAAAGTGTAAACCATAAATAGGAATCATTCAGCCCTCCAGATGTTGGACTGCAACTCCCAGCTGCCCAAACCAGCATAACCAGTAGTGAGGGATGAGAGTTGCTAGCCACTCAGTAAGGAAGTAATGGGAGTTCCAAGTTTATAAGGATTGAAGGGTGGTCATTCCTCCAACATTGGGTTCCTATTACTCAAACTGTTCAGCAGCTCAGCTTTTCAAACTGCTACTGTATGGGTGGGAAACCTTGGACCCTATGGATATTTCAGTCTACAGCTCCCATCACTCTTAGCCAGCATGTTGAGTGACCAGTAATCATGGGAAATTTCTCAGTCCTGAGATACAGATTTGCAGCACAATGACAGTTACACACACCAAGGTGTCATGTCTGCATTACAGAGTTATCAGTAGTTCGATCCCACATCAACGCCCTTGGCGCCATCTCACAGTAATTGCCTAGAACTCTATTTGAGATTTCTAATGCTTGCTTATGGGCTATTCTACGTACCTCCCCTAATTAAAAGTCCCACAATTGCATAGGATGGAGTCATGACATCAAAGATGGTATCAAAATTATATAGTGCAGTTTACAGCCTAAATACCTTTCATCCATACATCCATTAAAATACAGGAGACATTTTCCTGGGTCCAAAAGAGTATAGCAGCTCTGAGTATACATATGGCATCCATTCAGTGGAGCTTAAATTCCCCCAGTAGGAGACTTGGCAGGGAAAGGAATATTGGAAGAAAGATGGAATCCAGCTCCATTTTAAAATAACCAATCTTTCATTATTTTAGTCTTTTGGAAAGGGCTTTGTGTGTACAACCCCAACTGTTAGTTGGAAGCAGGAACCTTGTGAAGAGGACATGTACATGGATAGCATACACAGTTCTCTGTCCAAAAAATAGAAGAGTAGAATCTGTGCTCTGTTAATTCAGTACTTCTCCTTGGATTTAAATGTTGAAATTATGGCCTTCCCTGAAAGCAGATATTCTGAACTAGAACAAATTTTTCAGTTGTCTCTATTACAACCTGTACCATATTTCAAAGCCAGAGGACTATTACTTTTACAAAGGGATTGTTATTCAAAATAACTACCCTGTAGCATCCATATAGTAACTTTTAAGTCTGAGTCTCATTCTCCCCCCCCTCCCCAATTTGATTCTTGAGAACAGGAGTTTCAAGCTCCTTGGCTGCACTGGCCATGTGGCTGCATTAAAACAAACCTTTGTGTCTTGTAGATGAACGTTCTGGCATTGGAAAGACCTTTGGGAATGTATGCAGAAGCTGTTCTGTATGCAACCACTCCGATGTGAGTTATGGGGCTTATCTTGCAAAGAAACATAAGGCTGAAAATGTTCAAGAGCCAACAAAGGAAGATAAGAAAGATGTAATTGCTTAATGTTTTGGAAAATGACGATTAAAAACATGCAGCAGTTTCTGAGATAAACATGCTTACAAGCTTTCTATATTTGTTCATCTTCATATATTGGGTTGTAAGTATTTCAACTATGTTGCCTTTCTTGCATTTTTGTTGTTGTTTTAAGATTATGGCAGATGTCAAGAATGGTGACATACTTTCTAAGGTATGACATCATCTAGAATACTTTAAGGGAAAAATTATTATAGTGACATTCTCAGGGAAGGTAATAGGTTCTAAGTAATGCTCAGAAACATTACTTTTTTCTGGACTACAATTCCCAAAATTGCCGAACATCTTATCCAGTGGCCCTGGTGGCTGGGGGATTTGGAGAACTTTTATCCCAAACAGTAATGTTCATAAACTATGGTTTGAAGATGAACATTCATCACTTCTTCTATTGAAGGAAGCATAAATATGTAAGACTGAATATCTAAAAAGTTTAGGCATGCAAATATAGACACTCATGTACAAACATACAATCCTAAGATTCTTGTTAGTATCTATGGTAGAGGGGCAAGAACTCTAAAAATCCAGGTAAAAGCAGTGAGTTAGTAGAGCCAGGGTTTAGAAGATTGAAACAGGAGGTCTTTTTATTTTCTTGTAAACTGCCTTTGTTGTCATACAAAGTAGCTTGTGTTGACTTGGCCTTAAATGGGAAATTAAGACCCATTAAAAGTTTACAAAAGACCTATTCCTTATGAAGATGTAAATTCCCAGAACTGGTTTGTTGATATGAACCAAGACAGTTGTCTGCATTCTTTCAGCTCTCCTGGGGGGGGGGGGGGGGGGGATCTGGTTATAGAGAATTTCAAAATTTACAACCATACCACTATGTGGAAATAATTATTATTATTATTATTATTGTTATTGTTATTTTACCACCACCACCACCATCATCATCATTAATTAACAACTGATGACATCATCAATGATGACATCTTGCAGTTCTTTAAAAGAACAAATTAATTGCAAAATGGGAGCACCGTCTTATGAGGAATAGCTGGCAGAGAGTTAGATGCTATGAATTTCAACCTGTTTCAGTTTGCTCAGCATTTAGTAGACCCTTCAGTGGAACTCTGGAGCTTAAAACAAAACTATTGAGCAGATATGAAAATTGCATTATTTCTCTGAAAAGGCTTTGCTGTGTCAGGATGTATTCCAGAATTGAGGTATAGTAGGTCACATCTCTTTGCAGTTTCAAAAAAGAAGAAGAAGAAAATTATGCTCTCTTGTGCATTTATATAAAAGCATTCCTCATACTGTTGTGGTGGTTTTGTACAATCCCTAAAAAGCTATTATGGTGCAGGACTGTGGAATTACACTTTGAGCTCTTTTAAAAATTCATAACTTGCAAATGGTTAAATAATTTTGACATGTAATATTTCTCTATTTAAAAATATTTCTGCTGTATATATCTGACTAATACATATATTTCTGCCAATTTGTTTACTTATATAATTTATATAATGTGGATAATTTACATAATAAAATTCTAAGATAGTAGAGAAATGGTGTTGTGATACTGACCCAGGGGCATTTTTAGAACAGCTGGGAAGAGCTGGCAACTGCTTTATTTTATTTTCTTCACTAGAACTTTGAATTGCAAAATAATGGCTCAAGAACATAGCTCAGAAAGGCTACTTGTTGGATTAGAACTCCCAGAATCCCTCAGTAATTGGTGCTGAAACCCAGCTTACAAATTTATTAAAAAACTCAACTCCTGGGTTTCCCCCAATAGTTTTAACTGGAAAACTGGTAGTCAGAAAGCCTTGCTAAATTATTCCAAAGCACTTAGCAATGTACAAAATAGATCTCAGTCTACATTCCCCTCACTCTTGTTCTAGATTGGTGCTGCAGCTGCAGCATAATATCTTGTGACATGTTCTGGCTTGATTGTCAAATATCCATCTTCATCTTCCGCCCATGTGAGGGGGAACAGAAATCTCAGAATGGTGTTGTTGGTCATTTGAGCTATGTTTCAGTATGTTATTTGAACTATATGTTCAAAAAAACCAAGACATTCAATCAGCCCATGTTCTGATCATGTTAGTAGCACATTATATCTTCAGATTTCCTATAGCATGATATTCTGTTTGTGCAGGCGTGAACGTAACGATGAGCTAGATATGTATCAGCTGTGTGCCATCAAATAAGCTGCCTGGTTTGGCCTTTGAATGTGAAAGTAACCTCAGAATAGTTTCTTCCTGTGAGACAAGGAGGAAGGGCAGTATTTATGGATGGGCAGTTGTGGCTCTATTGATATTGGTGGACTGCAAACCATATCATCCTTCACCATTGGCTATGCTGATTGGTCAGAGGCTTCTCACCTCTGACTGATAGACTGGATTGCATTTAAAAAAACAATAGAAGATGATGAAGGATTGTCTGGCTAGCACACAGGAGCTAGAACTGTACTGAATATCCATTTGCCCTGGCTACTACCACCTTGTATTACTTATACAAGTGCCTTGTGTAATTTGCCTGTCAAAGGCCTTGACTTGAGCACTACCTCTGATAAATGTTGATACTTTGAGGGTCACAAGGAGGCAGAGGGACAGTTGTTGTAAGAAGAGTTGCATCCTGCAACCACACCTGTTTACATTGGAAGGGGTGTGTGATTAATTTTGCACTGCTTACATTAATAACCTGACTGGTTACACTAAAGATGCATATCAGAAACTTTCAATAATAACAAAGTTAATGACCCCATAAATTCTGAATTATGCATTTCCCGTTCAAATGTAAAGTTGATCAATCTACTGCTTTAGCTTTGTAATTCAGCTCATTGTGATTCATACATTCAGCAGAAAAAGTTTTCATTGGTGGAACAGTGGCAGAGAAAACAAGAATTTTTGAATTGTGAATGGGGGGGGAGAGCATCTTTTGAGGTTAGAAATGTGTATTTCCGTGACTACTCTGAATATATTGTGCAAAGAAGGAGCCATCTGAAAATATTTTTACTTTTGAGTCAGGCTACATTCCAGGATGAAGATTTCAAGGTCAAAATCTGAGACCTAGGGATGACATCTTGTGATAAATATAATAATAATAATAATAATAATAATAATAATAATAATAATAATAATAATAATTTATTTCTTACCCACCTCTCCCCAAGGCTTGTGGTGGGGTAGGCCAAGAAATAGGTGAAGACCATATATCAAGATCATATATATATGATTTTTATGCAATTTTCACCCAAAACTGGCCCTCCAACCATTTGCAAATGTGGCAGTTTCGTTCAGCCAATTCCCCAGAGCCTTCCAATCCATCCACCCAAAAAAACCACACAAAATGGCTCAAAATCAGCCCAATGGCAGACAGAAGTGACATTATGTTCAGTTCCAATGTGCCTGAAATACCCCACTGTGGTTGCTAGATGAACAAAGTGAGAGAATGGCACCCACTCCCTCCCCAATTGCCGCACTCTGGTCTTTGGGATATGACTGAAATATAGAAATGAAGACTATTACTTTGTAGACTAATAAATAACATGGAAAGATGTAAATGTCATGTTTATTTTTCCACTTTAAATTCCCTGAAATTCTAATCGTTAAAGTGACTAAAGTGGACTGTTAATGTCAATTTGGTTATCAACAATTGTGGTGTTCATGACCTGGAAGCCCAGGTAACCAGAAGGTGGCTCAAGATAACACCAGACCAGATAAGTGGCAGAGAAACAGAATCCCATTTCACCCAAGGAGGTTTTCTGATTTCTTAGTACCATGGCTGGGATCTTAACCCTGGTTAATAGTGCAACTGTATTTTTAATCCATGCAGAAGAGACTCAGATCTGCTCAAATTGGTGTTAGGAGTCCATGATTTGTCAACTATGCTTTGAACAGAAAACAATTTATTGTACCACCTGTGTGTGTGTGTGTGTGTGTGTGTGTGTGTGTATGTAAATAATAGCCGACATCCTGTTGGTTAGCTAAAGTGGAGCCATTGAACCTATTGTTGGTGTACTCTAGTTGGGTCTACCAATAAGATTCATGCCAAAATATATGTGTTTGTACCTTTTCAGGGCAATGCTCTAGCCCTGAGAATTATCCCATTTGCTTCAAGAAACAGGATAATCCTATGTCAAACCCCTGCATAGCATAATGAAGGGCAGCCCCATCAGAGCTGGAAAAAGTTACTTTTTTAAGACCCAGAATCCTCCAGGCAATATGGCCAGTGACTTACAGGTGGGACAGAGTTTCATGGACAACCTATTTGCCTATTATAAAGCAGGTTCAGCTATAACTGCGATCCCACAATACAAGGCAGGATATAAATATTTTAATAAATAATAAAGTTTCAAAAACTATTCACTAAGCTAAGCAGGGTCAGCCCTGGTTAGTACTTGGATGGAAGATTGCCAATCAATACCAGGTATGATAAGCTATATTTCAGAAGAAAAATCTGGCAAAACCACATCTGAGTATTCCTTGCCTAAGAAAACCCTATGAAATTCATGGGGTCATCATAAGTCAACAGGTGACTTGAAAGGATATAAACACAAAAGCTCTCCCTAGAAGTGCTTAATGTTGCCCACTTCTTTCATCCCATTTTACACATAAAAACTGAACCATGAGCAAAATTCACAGTAAGATTGGAAGAGTAATAGCTTTGGGACCACTGAAATATACTTAAATAAGCAAGTTTTTGAGTCCTCCAGGAGTCTTCATCAGGCTGGGCATAGGACAGAAGCAGAAAAGCCCCCAAACCATCCTGGTCAGATGTTGTAGCCACAGGATCTGCCATTAGACTACAGTCTTAAGATGGATTCTGTAGTGAAATCTGATATGAGTACACTTAAGTTTTGCAGGCTCCAGTTGATAAAATACAGGTCAAATATTGAACATTTCCTCATTCAATGTTCATATATATATATATATATATATTGCAGGGAATAGCACATTTGTTTTTTTCAAAAAGACCAATCAATCCTGCACATATTTTGTTGCAAATAGCATTCTAAAAGATATGACTGATTACATAGTAAGGAGCATAATTTATATATCACAGGCAGTGGGGCCTTTGTCATTGCCATAGCTGAAAAATTTGACACCTTTACAAGAGAACAATATATTTCAACCAAAATAAATGCCAATTGGGCCTCAGTGAGACACTTAGATGAATGATGCAGAAACATGCTGTATTTACAAATAATATGTGGTTTACAGCCACTTGCATTTCCAAACAACAAATCTTTTTATGTTATTTTTGTTTTTAAAAAATGAAACATTTGGAAAGGTCACAAAAATATCTCCATTAGCACTGAAAGCCCTGAAAATGGATGGTAATTTGGTGTTCATTTAACTTTGCATTTTATGTGATAGCTTTGCAAAGTGTTATTTGTTTAAACACTACTCGACAAAGTGATTGCTGTTTCACTTCATTATTAAAAGAGGATGTGTGGTAACCCATAGTTAACCGTGAATGCAATGATGTTGTGAACAATAGCAACCAAATGACTTACAGTGTGAGTTGGGGCAAGGTTGTTTGCCAGGGAAGACCTAAAAACAGAGACCGGAAAAGAACATGGTGTTTTGACCACACTCTGAACGTTATCACACGGGGTCTAAAGCAGTCCCATCCCCGTCGCATCCCTGTCCCATTGCGCTTCCTTTTCCCCTGTGTCCACACGACGTTGCAGAGAAACCCCGCCCATCCCTGTCGCATCCCCGTCCCATTGCGCTTCCTTTCCCCGTGTCTTCACACGACGTCGCACCCATCCCCGTCTCATCCCCGTCCCATTGCGGCATCATCCGGCATCATCCCCGTTCTTTTGAATGCCGGTTTCTTTGGGAATTACATTTTGCCGTGACCAGAATGATACCGGAATGATGCTGCTTTCTGTATGCCGGTAAGTTCTGGATTGAAAAGGAACCGCAATGGGACGGGGATGCCACGGGGATGGGACTGCTTTAGACCCCGTGTGATAACGTCCTCTGATTCTAATACCAATGCCCCAAACATGTTTCTGTCAAGGGCCACATTGCACCTCGGTAATCTGTTGGGCACTGGTGGTGGGTGAAACTGAAACCATAAATGGACTCAACTGGTATGAAAATGGACACAGGCCAAAATCCTATCTAATGCTGGTAGAATATAAAGTTCTGCCAGCTTACTTACACTGTAACAACATCTAGACAAGGGTAAGGTACATCCTGTGGCCTGGGCTCAAGAAACAGAGCTTTGCTGTTGCTATCCTATTGCTGTTCTACAGCCATGGAAATCGCATTGCATAAGGAGGCACTGAATACCTTCTTGCAAAATACCTGAAAAACTGTTTACATTGGAGTTGCCTCTGGTTATACCAGCATAAGTCACCAAGAGGATTACAGCCTTAGTGTGGAAAGACAGTAAGGTGTGGAAATAAAGTTCAGCATGAAACAGAGCCAAGGTCTGCATGTGGCCCTTGCAATTCAGATTTCTTACTCATGATTTATTTATTTCTTAATCAGTCAGTGAGTTATATTTATCTCTCACCTTTCTTCCAGTGAGCTCAAGGCAGCATAAGTCCTTAAAACAATGTAGTGATATAAACCATGCTGAGAGTGACTGGCCTAGATAGTGACTGTTTTAATACAGATGAAGAGGTGCTTTCAAATGTGCATTCTATTTAAAATAATTTAATGCTGGTAAATGTGCACATCAAGCTACATCTGAATAAAGACATTGTCCATCTGCTCAGCATATTTTCCACATGCATTTGAAAGCAATTAGTAACTACATGTACCTGATTTGAATTGTAGCAGGCATTCTAAAAAGTGAGGTGGAAACTGCAATAAGAGAAATAGCGAAAAACAAATCCCCAGGAACAGATGATATTCCAATTGAATTGCTACAATCCACCCTGAGAGAGTCAACTCTAGTGCTAACCAACATATGTCAACAGATATGGAAAACAAAACGATGGCCAACAGATTGGAAGTGATCAATATATATCCCCATCCACAAAAAGGGAGACACAAGAGACTGCAGTAAGTGTAAGACCATATCACTGAACTACTACGCAAGCAAAATCATGCTCACAATTCTGCAACATAGACTCCAACCATACATGGAAAGAGAGATCTCAGAGGTCCAAGCAGGGTTCAGGAAAGGAAGAGGACTACATTGCAAACATACAATGGCTAAAGGAGCGCACCAGGGAATTCCAAAAGAAAATCAGCATGTGCTTTATAGACTATAGCAAAACCTTTGACTGTATTGATCATGAAAGGCTATGGAATGCCCTTAGAGACATGGGAGTGCCAACACATCTGATAGTCCTGATGAGGAATCTATACTCAGGACAAGAGGCTACTGTCAGAACAGAACACAGAGAAACAGAATGGTTCCCAATTGGCAAAGGGGTCAGACAAGGCTGTATGCTTTCACGTTGTCTGTTCAACTTGTACGCAGAATATATTATAAGAAAAACAGGCTTGGACACAGAAGGAGGAGGAGTGAAAATAGGAGGAAAGAATATCAACAATAAGATATGCAGATGACACCATAGTACTAGCAGAAAAACTCACAGACCTGTAACACCTACTAAGGAAGATCAAAGAAGAAAGTGCAAAGGCAGGCTCAATGTTGAACATAGAGAAAACCAAAATAATGATCACTGAGAACCTTCACAATGAAGAAATAGAAATAGTAAAAGAATTCTGATACCTGGGATCAAACATTGATAGAAATGGGGACTGCAGTCAGGGAATCAGAAGATTAAGGGGCTTTGCAGACCAGCACAAAGGGCACCTGGGGGTGGTGTTGGGGTGGAGCAGCTGCACTCTGGCCACCCTGACTCCACCCTGTTGCCGTCCTGATGCTGTGCGCCTGTCCGCAAGGCGTGCGGCGTCAGGATGCCCTGCTGGCACAGTGTGCTCATACGCTGTGCCAAAAGGGTGCAAAAAAGTCACCACTCTTTTGGGGCAGCAAAAAAGAGGATTGGAGCTGCGGTGTGCGGTTGCCACAGCCCCAATCCACCACTCCCAGGGGTGGCTCTGTGCCACCTCTTTCAGGCCATCTGTATTGGCCCTAAGAATGGGGAGGGTTGCTATGAAAGAACTAGAAAAGATTCTAAAATACAAAGATATACAGCTCAGCACAAAAGTTAGAGTCATACAAGCCATTGTATTCCCTGTTACCATGTATGGATGTGAGAGCTAGAAAGTTAAGAAAGATGATAGGAAGAAAATCAATTCCCTTGGGATGTGGTGCTGGAGAAGAGTGCTGAGGATCCCATGGACAGCCAAAAGGACAAACAAGTGGGTTATAGAGCAGATCAAGCCAAAAACGTCTCTGGAAGCCAAGATGACAAAACTGAGGCTGTTATACTTCGGACACATCATGAGAAGGGAGGACTCATTGGAAAAGACAATAATGCTTGAAAAGGTAGGGGGATGTAGGAAGAGAGGAAGGCCACATGCCAGATGGATGGACTCTATTAAGGAGGTCACGGGTATGGGTTTGCAGGTACTAAACAGAGCATTGGAGGACAGAGGGGCTTGGAGATGTCTCATTCATAGAGTCACCATGGGTTGAGATCAACTTGAGGACAGTTAACAATAACAGTAAGGGGATGGAAACAATATTCACAACTATTTGTTCCCAGGTGGAAAAGTGGGTTTTCCGGCAATTAGAGCCCCCCTCAGGAAGAAAAAAACCAATGCCAATTTTTTTCCTGATATTCAATATTGTGAAGTGTTGTGCAGGAATTATTATGCAGCAAAAAACAAACAAACATGTTTTGTGTGCAACAACCCCCCTCCCCCAGAATAGAGTGGGGTTTGCACAAGAAAACATGCTTTTGTCTGCAGAACAACTCCTGCATAACACTTCATATGTTTAAATATGAGAATATTGCAGAGGAATATTTGTTTTCTCCAATATCAAGGAGAAAACTACTTTATCCCCCTGAAATAACTAAGGATTTACATCCATGGATTGTTGTAACTGTAATGCTAAGCACAGACTAGCAAGAAAAGGGTTGGGTTTTTTAGGAGCTGGTGCTCCATACACAGCTCTCCTAGTTGACCATGATGCCCTCTTTACACCCATGTGGAGAACTGATGAGATAAATGCCATGGCTGCAAACCTGTATGGCTCAGCATCATGTAGTAGTTCCACATACAGACTGATGCTGGATTCATGCCATAGCCTCCCACAAGTTACTGTACAGCATCTGAAGCCCACCTGAAACCCACACATGAAAAGGGGGAAGGATGGGAGAGGTCCCCATAGCCAGATGTGAAATGTTGAGGTTAGCTGGGGTCTTCTAGAGGTCTCAGTGCTGCTGGAATCACTTCACATCTGGCAACAGGGACATAACAAGATACCTCTTCAATCCTACTCACCCCCCACAAGGCCTGAAATGGACATGCAATAGGTGGACCTTCAGAGGCTGTATAGTAGGTCCAGAAGGGGTTCTGGACACTGCAGAGGGAGGAAGGCAATACTAACCTCAACAGAGCCCTGAAAAATACAATACACATCTTTAAGGGGAACTTATATGTCTATGCCACTAACAGAATGACAGCCTTAGTATTTTGTGCACAAAAAGTTGTTACACACATGTTCCCATGAGATTGGAATGGATCTATACTTACTCATGTCCCCTTATATTTTTCAGCAATTGAACAATGTAGCTAATATGTAAATGTTTGAGCCCTTCATGCTAAATGAATTGCTGCTGCTCCTTTTTTCTTTCTTTTTTAAAAAATTGCTTGTTCCTTCACTTCATAGAACAATGACCACAGAAAATAATAACAGATCTGATACTGACCACAGGTGCCAGAAACTCACTGTTTACTTAAGATTTGAATAAAGATCCTTGCATTATATGCCTATTAGCATGCTGTCAGCGTTTGCAGAACGTCTTCTCTCACAGTGTTGCTGCCACAAAAATTGTACCTGAGGATTTTAAAAGATCACATATATTAGTTTAAATGTATTAATACTATTTTTACTGCAATTTCATTTTAAAGAGATTTTAATATGTGAGTTGTATATGACCAGAAAATAATACACCTTGTACATTTAATTTGGCCAGAACCCTCTTGCCACACCACACTAGCAGTTGTATTATTTCTTCCAGTGTTGTACAGCACTGGCAAGGGAAGGCATACAAAATATTGTGGCTCCAGGCAGCCTATTTCCCCAGGACCTATTTTTCCAGGTACCTAACTGATTGCAATGCTCACGGTCTTTTTCCTCCTGCTGCCACTGCCTGTATTGGTATAATTATACTGGTGTAGTAGACCAATAGGAGCCTGGCCTTTCATTATCTTTAGCCTGTATTTATAATCACTATTTTAAATAATTTGTTGATTAATTTTATTTTTCAACTGCCTTCAACATTAAGAAAAAAATAATTTAAAATGACTTCCCAAAGAAATCTCTTTACCCACCATCTTACATACACCCACTTATTTGGAATGTGTCCTACTAAGCTCAGCAGGACTTGGTGACAAGCAGGCATGCCTAGGATTGCACTGGAATGGATCCAGACTTCAGGCAGACAGTACACCCATGGAAATATTTGGAGATTAAATTAACCATGACTACATTGTCCCAGTGATTGCAGTTGATCCACTCTAAGAATAACTCAGTGAGTATATCCCATGGACACTCAAAATACCGCACTTTCATACTCAGACATTAAATGGAAATTGTAATGGTTTCTGATTCCTTGAAAGTTACCAACATAGGGGAAATGAACACTGCACAAGGTATTTGATATCTCCTTTACAATATCCAACAACAACAAAAATGTGCTCATAACTTGGGGTTACTTGGATATCAGTCACCAACAGGATGCCACCCACTGACTCCAGTGGTATTATGTTGAAACACATGCACACACAGAGATTAAGATCTATAGTGGTTGGACCACTATGAAAAAAAGTTGTATGGGGTGGTGGTTAAGAAATCTATGTGAAAAACAAACAAGAATTTCTATACCTTTAACAGTTGCAAGAGGGACTATTAACAGCTGTAGCTTGTTTATGCAGATTAAAACTGATGAAATGCTCTCTTCTACAAAACTGTTAAAGCAGGGTTGGGAAGAATGTGGTTTTCAAGGACATTTTTGTGTTCTCCACCCCTTTACATTGGGCAGTGGCTGTCTTTGAAGGGTCTGTGGTTGATGCAAAATGGCCAGTAATGTCCACCAAGCCACATTTTGGGCTTGTTCCTCATCCTTTCTAGGCCCACACAGGCTTTTTCCAAAACTGGAAGTGACTGCCTCACTATTGCCAGGACTCCAACACTGACACAGTTGGGGGATATTCTGTGAAGGTGTCTGAAATGGATCCAAATAAGGCTTGAGTTTATATCAGGTATGAGTATCATGTCACCTATTGGCCTTTTAGTATTGAGGGCTGTTTTTCAGTGCCCAGAACCCCTTAGTCACCATAAAGTATGTGTTCACAAAAAATATGAAAGAGTCATATCCCTAAAAGCCTCCAGGGTCATGATGCTCTTCTAAAACAAGGCATGCCCCTTCACATCTTGTTATAGCAATAAAGCAAAACAACAATATATTTTTAAAGTTCCACTTGGAGGAGCTGAGATGGTAGATTTAAGGTAGTGAAAAATGAACCCAGAATCTCTGAATCTGCTCAACCCAATTTACAGGACTGCTCAAGGTATTTGATACCTCATTCACAATATTCAACAAAAGACTATAACCTGGGGTTACTTGGATATCTGTCAACAATAGGATTCCAGCCACTGGCCCCAGCCACTACCTTTTCTTTGACATAGACATGTAGTTGGGAGGGATGTATACCAGCCCTGGAAATGGCAATATCTCTTATTTTTTTAAAAAAATGGCAGGCGATTATAAAAGTAAAGACAATATTACTGTTTCTCCCTTCCTTGTTCTCATCCTCCCATTGTGCTTTACAAGGCCAGCTTTAGAGAAAACAATTTCATCACCTTTGGATCTCTCTTTCATTCACTTGGTGGATTGCTCTGCCAATATATTAATGTGGATTTTTAAAAAAGCATTTATATTGCACTGACAACACACTACTAATCAGTATTTTCCCATGAAAAGGCAAACATGCCCCCCCCACACACACACATGGTGAATCAAAATACTTGAATCTATTTAATAAATAAGTGGTGGGTACACTCTCTCTCTCTCTCTCTCTCTCTCTCTCTTTTTTTTTTTACAAAAAGCAAAATTATACATACACATTCCCATCTTCTCCATCTTGTACTGTAACCTTTGCTGCTCCCAGTTTAGGCAAAGTTGGATTTATGATATTATTGTTCCAAAGAAACTTAACCATAGTAACCATTCCAACATTATGTTCTACATCAATTAGCTTGGTATAACTCTCAGCAGGTTGGAGCTTGCCCCTTGGAAAGAAAGAATATGATATATGTGAAGGGGTTCCCTTTTCTTAATAAAATGAGTTATACATACACATGTCCATCTTCTCCATCTTGCACTAGAATTTTTGAAGCTCCCAATTTGGGGAAGGTTGGGTTTATGACATCATTGTTCCACAGGAATTTAACTTTAGTTACTGTTCCAACATTGATTTCTAAATCAGCGAAAATGGTGTATGTACTGCCTGGCTGGAGCTTCCCCCTTGGAGAAAATAGATGTGATATTCATCAATATTGCATACCCTTCAAAATTTCACAAAATTTCACACTAGGACATGTGCCCCTTTGGCATCAAGAGGACCAAAGGTATTAATGATGAACATGCTAGCTAGGAGAGGCTGCAGCAGTTTCCTTTTGCCAGAACCTACTGAAAAAGGCATTTTTTAAAGATCAGAAGAAGAATAAAAAATGTTAATATTTTTGAGAAGATACATACTGAGCACTAACATTCTTAGGTTGGGGAAGTGGAAGTCAATTTTAGTTTGTGTTAGTTGTGTTGGAGAAAGAAGTGAAAAAAATAAACGAGGGGGCGGGGATGGTGGTGGACTAAAGGAGGGAGGACACGAAGGGAAGGAGGGAAACCCAGAGGCATAAGGGGATGGGTAGGAAAGCAAACAAACAACAACAGGAGGAATGATATAGGGAGACAAACAGCTACTGGGCAGCATCAGTAGTGGTGGATGTCACTGAGAGGAATGAATTGTAGTGGCACCATAGCTAAAACTGGTTGGCACTGCGCACAGGGAAGTGTAGATGGCCCTCCTTGTGTAACCTCATCACCTAGTAAACCCTACAATGAGACACCCCAAGTGAGACACAGGCAGGATCAGTGCATTAACAGAAAGGGAGGAAAAAATAAAGGGATATCACATTTGCAAGAATAGCCAAGGGCATAAGAAAGATGGCAAGACAAATATCAGACACCTTTAGAAAGATAACTGGCATCCAAAGCAGCATGACACATAAAATAGGGATGTGGAATGTGAGAAGCATGAGCCAAGGGAAGCTAGACATAGTAAAAATGGAAATGGAATGCATGAACATAGCAGTACTGGGGGTGAGTCAGTTAAAATGGACAGGAATGGACCACTTTGAATCAGACAACCACACAGTGTTCTACTCAGGGAATGAAAAGACAAGAAGAAAGAGGGTGGCTTTCATACTAAGAAAAGATGTGGGAAAAGCAGTCAGAGGATACAATGCAAAATCAGACTGAATCATTTCTGTAAGGCTCCATGGTAAACCTATGAATATCACCATAATTCAAGTATATGTAATAATAAATAATAAAATAAAATTTATTTATACCCCGCCCCTTTGAGATCAATTGGGGTGGCTTACAGTAAAATGCAGTACAACAGTAAAAACAAATTACCTCCCACCCACCCCTTAAAAAGTTATTAAATCAATTACAAGTTAAAAATGAACAGAATTAAAAACAGCAATCACCGGTATGCAATAAAGGGACAGAGGACTGCGGCAATATTATAAATAGTTTTCGGGGAGACAGATAGGGCTTCCCTAAGGAAAGGAGGGGACTGAGGCCAGGATATTCTATCCTGGAAAGGCTTGCCGGAAGAGATCTGTCTTGACAGCTTTTTTTAAAGCTGTCTAAAGATGTTAATTGGCGTATCTTGTCTGGCAAGCCATTCCACAATTTGGGGGCAACAATGGAAAAAGCCCTCCGAGAGGTAGCCAAAAGCCTAGATTTTTGAGGCTGCAGCAAATTCCTTCCAGGGGACTGGAGAGCACAGGGAGGATTATAGGGAGAAGGCGGTCCTTAAGATAGTTTGGACCCAAGCCATTTAGGGCTTTAATGGTGATAACCAATACCTTGTACTGAGCCCAGAAGCTGATAGGCAGCCAGTGGAGGGACCTTAGTACTGGAGTAATGTGGTCCCTCCTGGATGTTCCTGATACTAATCTTGCCGCCATATTTTGCACCAACTGTAGTTTCCGAACCAAGCACAAGGGTAGCCCCATGTAGAGCACATTACAGAAATCTAGGCATGAGGTTACCAGTGCGTGAACAACAGTCTCAAGATCCCTTACTTCCAGAAAAGGGCGCAGCTGGCGTATCAGCCGAAGCTGATAACAGATGCTCCTGACTGTCGCATTTACCTGATTCGTCATCAGGAGCGATGAGTCAAGGAGCACCCCCAGACTGCGAATGCAGTCACTGGAGGAGAGTGTGACCCCATCCAGGACTGGAGGTTGCAATCCAATTCTTGGTTTCGGGGCCGCTACCATGAGCACCTCCATCTTGTCCGGATTCAGTTTCAATCAATTTTTCCTCATCCAGCCCATTACCGCCCAAAGACATTCATTGAGAGAAGAGACGCCATTGGAATTCGAGGCCGATGAACGAGACACAGAGAAATAGATCTGGGTGTCATCAGCATACTGATAACACCCAGCTCCATAGCTCCATATAATCTCACCCAGCAGCTTCATATAGATGTTAAATAACATCGGGGACAGAATAGCACCCTGTGGAACCCCACAGGTGATCTCCCTTTTATTGGAGCTACTGTCCCCGAGCAGCACCCTCTGAGACCTACTCGAGAGGAAGGATTGGAACCACTGCAATGCATTGCCTCCGATACCTAACTCCCTCAGGCGGTCCAAGAGGATGCCGTGATCTATTGTATCAAAAGCCGCTGAGAGGTCTAGGAGCACCAACAGGGTCCTATGTACCAACCACAGAGGCAGAACAGGAAAAAATTGATAGATTCTATGAAGAAATACAGGAAGAAATTGACAGCACACCAACACAGGATATCAAGCTGATCATTGGAGACTGGAAAACAGAAGTTGGAAGCAAAGATGAGTCAAAAACAGCAGGCAGATTGGGATTAGGCAAAAGAAATGAAGCAGGTGAGTGTCTGATAGATTTTTGTGAAGCCAACAACCTATACATTGCCAACACATTTTTCATGCAGCCAGAAAGAAGGCTATACACATGGATATCACCAGATGGTCAACGCAAAAATCAAATAGATTATGCAATCAGAAGTAAAAGACGGCCCAAGAAGAAAACAAAATAAGTGATTATACAAAAATATGATCTAAATAATATCTCAACAGAATTTATTGACAACATAAGAAACAGATTCACACTACTAAGCATAATAGACTGAGAACCAGAGGAACTATGGTCTGAAGCTAGGGACATAATAAAAGAAGAATGCAGATAGACACTTTCAATAAACAAAAAGAAAGAGAAAAAACCATGGATGACAGACAAAACACTACAAGCAATAAAGAAAAGAAGAGAAGAAAAACAAAAGGGAGATAGGAACAAACTAAGAATCATGAATGCAACAGTACAACAGCTTGTGCAGAAAGATAAAGAAAATTATTACAATGACCAATGCAGAAAAAAGAAGACAACAACAAAAAGGGTAGAACAAGAGATCTATTTCACAAGATCTGGGAAGTCAAAGGGAATTTCAAACCAAGGACAGGGATGCTCTATGACAATAAAAATAACATAATTCAAGACCAGAAAGGAATAAAAACACATTGGATGCAATATACAGAAAAATTATACAAAAAAGATGACAAAATTAAGGACACATAGAATGAAGAACCATATGAAGATGAACCCCAAATTCTAAAAAGCAAGGTAGAAACTGCAATAAGAGAAATCAGCTTGAAAAGGCCTGTCAGCATAAGAATGACTTTATCTACCACTGAAAGGATTGCAGGGATGGATCCATCCTGACATCTCTAGAGAGAGAGTTCCAGAGTTTGGGAGCAGCCACTGAGAAAGCCCTCTCTCTTGTTCCCACCAAATGAGCCTGAGAGGGTGGTGGGACAGACAGAAGAGCCTCTCTGGATGATCTCAATACTCTATCAACTCTGGCATCTAAAGTCAGAGCAAATCCAAGCAATTTTATCAGCAAAATGGTGGGCAAATTTTTCACAGCAAGCTGTTGAGTGGCTTACATTCTCCTCAGAACCAGATTGTAACAGATCCCTAACCATTTGAAACAGCTCAGAAGGTGTGTTTAGTCTTTGGATAGTTGAATGCTTTAATTCAAGAGATGACAGTCCTAGCCCATCTCCACATAACTGGAATCACCATATAAGTTATTCACATTATAATGTGCAAACAGGTGTAGAGCAGGACCACAGGGACAGGCCCTGCTCTTAACTTATGCACATACATTTGAAGATGTGAGCAGAGCTTCAGTCAGACCTTTAAAATGGTGCATGTAGGTCTGAAAATGATCCTTGAACTCCAAGCATTCAGCCAGAGTATGAAGACTCAATCTACACATGTACAACTAGCTGTACATACATATATTCTGTGTATACATATGTACATATACACTTGTTACTCACCTCAGTGTTTACTGTATCAGTAGAGGAGCACCAAGCCCCATCTTCTATCATTGCTTTCTTCTCATGGAAAGTGGCCCATCTGCAGAGAAACAGTTCCTGTTTCACAGGAAGATTTCCTCTCTCATTTCTTATTTGCATGGCCAGCCTCCATGTAAACAGGAACCTTTCTCTGCAGATGTGATGCTTTCCAGTTGAGGAAAGTGATGATGGAGGTGGAATGGGATTCAATAATCCTCTGCTCAGACAATAACAAAATAGGGATGAACAAGGAGTGGATAGAGCTGTAGATTCTTTCACATGGGAATTGGCTCTTGCATTAACTAATATTGAAATGTATCCTAATTAAAGTGGGCCCATCGAATCAATGGGATTTATCTATGTGTTGATTCATCATTCACCAATTTTTTCAATAGGTTTACTATTGTTGCCACTAACCCATAAGATTCCCCTAGGGGTTGCAGATCCCAATGGCTAGTGTGATATTTCTGTGTGACTTTGGGTTGTGCATATCATGTGCATGTTTACTCAGAAGCAAGCCCCCCCCCCCACATTGTTTCAGTGGGACTTTACCCCAGTAAGCATATGTAGGATCATAGTTTTAGCCAAGGGCTGATGCACACAGCCTGTTTGGGGTGGCAGAGAGCCACCCCAGGGAGTGGCGGATCGGGACTGCAGCAACCCCATGCTGCAGTCCCAATCCTCTCTTTTGCTACTCCTTTTAGGAGTGACAAAAGGCTGCCCTAAGAGCCAGCGCCACGGCTCTTCAGCGCCCTTTTGGCGCAGCATGTTTAAACGCTGTGTCAGAAGGGCATCCTGATGCCACGCACTATGCATACGGCCGCGAGGCATCAGGACGCCATGAGGTTGGGGTTGGGGTGGCCAGCGTGCAGCTGCCCTGCCCCAACTCTACCTCCAAGCTGGCCCTTTGGGCTGGTCTGCAATGGCCCTAAGTTTCTTTGGGTTGTGCTCGCCATTCAGCAGAGTGATGGACCACTGCTCAGATGTCATGTAAGAAAGTTTCTTGGTTCCTGTTTAAGGTTTCTTCCAGATTTGCCTAAGGAAGTATGATTTTGTGCACTTTAGCCCCTTGGGTTTTGCCAGGATTTGCCTGTTGTTGTTGCTTCAACATCCAATGATTCCCTTCTTTTTAGAGCCTGTTTATAATTTCTTGGATCTCGACTAGGCCTGTTCAAAACATTTTTTTAAAAAAAAATGTGGCATAGTTTTCTGAGGTAGTCCTATATTATGAAGAAATTTTCCCCTTTTTGATTTTTTTTAAAATTTATAGTTATTTAGGCTTTTACTGAGTTCCAGCACCATCACTGGCATCTTTGTACAGATATTTCTCAGTGGCCGCTCCCAAACTAGAACTCCCTTTTATGGAATATGTGGTTGCACCCATCTCTGTTCTCTGTTCTCTTTCCACCATCAGGTGCAGACTTTTTTTATTTTTGGTGCTTAAAATTATATGGCAGAAGGGTGTTTTGAATGTGGTGTGCTGTGCTTTTATCTTTTCATCTTTTAATTGGGTTAACTGTTTTTAAAACTGTTTTAAATGTGTGCTTTTAAAAACAGAATTGCTTTTTCAAATGCTTTAAAAATATTGTATGAAATAAGGTTCTTAGCAGTCCTTTATTTTACATTATTTTTAAGTCACTTTGAGCCCTTTTTCAAGAGAAAGGCAGGATATAAACTGACTGACAATGATTTATCTGGGCAAGAATTACTCTTGGACAAAATAAAGCATCAGACTGCCAGCGAGGTAAAAGTGCTAGCGGGATTTTCTGTCTCAGGTGCCAAACTAACTTGGTTATTCTAGGAAATATCACATCTTTTCCTGCTCTGGCTCAGACAGCAAAATGTCTTGAGCTAGCTGTTTCAGCAATCCCCCCCCCCCCCTTGATGTTGTCTGAGAGCCAAAAAGTTAAATTCAGTCAGGAAGAAAATGTTTTATTACAGAAATATTAAAGAAAAAAATTAATATATACCTGCTTCTAAATCTACATTACAGCTCTTAAGACATGTTACAAGTTGGATGAAATGAATAGCTGACTGGAAGCAAAGAAAATTTTGTACTGCTCTAACATAAAGAGCTTTTAGCTCAGGCAGTTACATCAAACAAAAACTAGAAGATTAAGATCATAATTTGCAAATAAAAAATTAGGGGGGCTTTTGGAAGGAGATGACATTTAAAATAAAACTGCTAATGTTAAAAATGTGAGTTTTGTATGTTTAAAGTTATTTATGAGATACTAAAAGAGACCAACAGGATATTTTTGAAGGCAACATTCTCATGAATGCCCATGGCAACAATCGTGAAATCTAGGAAGTTACATTACAAATGATGACTTTTTAAAATCAGTTCAATTTGCCAAAGGAGGCAATAACATTTGAATATCGTAAAATCTGCAATAGAATCTACTGAGTACACCAAAGCATTATAATTAAGGGTATAACTCAAGGGTGCAGAACTGTGCAGGGCCATTCCCCCCGTGCCTGCCAGTTGGGCTGCAACAGCACATTTTGTCATACCCAATGTTATGTGACATCACTTCTGACCACTATTTTGGCTGGTTTGGGGTGATTTTTTTTGTTTGGGTTTTTGTGGGGAGGTTTGGAGGCTCTGAGGAGTAATGGAAGCAAGCTGCCATATTTTCAGGTGGTTTGGGGTAACTTTCAGGCAGTTTGGGGCCCCAAAACCAACCAAAATTCAGCCCAATTCTTTGTTTTTACTGGGAGAATCAGAGGAGGGCTTTTGGGAGGCACTGGAGCCACACTGAGGGATCCCAAGGACCACCTGAAGTCTGCAGGCCACAATTTGCTCATTCCTTGCATAACTGTGTGTGCTGCAACAAAGGTGTAGGGTATCTATCAACTAATATTTGATTAAAACTTGTTTCTTCCCTTGATCTAAACACCACTTTCTGATACTACTTTCTCTCACTGTTTCCTTCTTCTTCCCTCCTGAGCAGGCTGCTAAGAGAGGGATAGGCTGCTCTTTGTTGCTGAGTGCTTTCAAGTCATTTCCAATTTACGGTGACCCTAAACTTACTCTGTCCTATACTTTTCTTTGCAAAATTTATTCAGAGGATTGCTATTGCTTTCTTCTGGGGCCAAGAGAGTGTGACATGTCCAAGGTCACCCAATGGGTTTCCATGGCCAATTAGGGATTCTAACCTTGTTCTTCCAGAGTCCTAGAGCAGTCCTTGAACCACAACCCTACACTGGCTCTGTTTGTTTTTGCATTGCCAGAAATCTGAACTGATGGCTTGCAGGATAATGGTAGCTAGCAGTTCCCATATCAGAGGAATGGTTAATCCAATCTGCATTTGAATCTGAACTGCAAAGGAACTATGCAGGGTGCTAAAGCCTTCCTTCATAATAGTTTCAGAAACCTGGTTAGCTTATTTAAAGTCTGGGCTAAAATCTGGAATAGATTTATTTCCACAATGATACAGAAATCACTAGATGCTGCAAGAGTCTTTTGCAAATAGGTCAAGGACTGCCAGTTCCCCACCCTTACTTAAAAGGATATCTGGGAACTGTGTTCTTATGAGGCTCTGTAGAATTCTGCAGGAGATTTTCTATTTTCTTCCTCTTAATTTAAAAAAAAATAGACTGGGAATTAGATATTCATAATACAGAAATGAATTGAGTAATTACTTTCACCAAAGTCACTATAAGAATAGGTTCTGATGCAGGCACCTACTTTCCCCCTCAGATTCTCCAAGAAAAAAAAATGATATATATGGGGGGGGGGGAATCTGAAGAATTACCATATATATTCAACTATAAGTCAACCTCATGTATAAGTTGAGGGCAGATTTTGGGACTGTAATTATGGATTTTGATATGGCCCATGGATAAGTCAAGAATAATGCCCTTTGGGGCATGTAACAAAGCAAAGTTTCCAGCAGAAAAGCAAAGAAAAACAATGTCAGGAAACTTACAAAATTTCAGCAGGCATAAAGTGTTTGTGCTTACACTAAAGGTGTAACTACTAGGTGCCAGATGTTTTGGATCTCATATTAAAATAGGCATAAGAATTAAATAAATTAAAGTAAACAATACCCAGGAAAGAAAGAAAGAAAAGTCAAATCATCTTGAAAAGACTCAAAAATAGAAAACTGGATAAGTAGACATGTCGAGCAGTAACTTGCATTTAACATTTATAATTTTCCAAAAACGCTAAACTTACTGAAAAATTTGGTGTTGCTTTGTATTCCCATTTGTTCCATACAGAGCAATATTTATGTATCCACGGACACTGCTCTTTCCAGACAGTGTGACTGATAATTTATATCTCCAACCTGTACAACACAAATAGGGTTTGGTTTTAATGAAGGATTTTTCTATTTTGAGGTTAGTGTTCTTTACTTTCACTTAATTGTGTGTGTTGATTTCAAATATTTCTGTCCTGTGAAGGATTTAGACCAGGTGAAATTCAGCAATGGATTATAAAATCCAGTATATTATCAAATACCACCCCTTCAGTCTCACTGTTCCAAAGTCTCCCACCCTTATTAACTCTTATTAACAGTGCAATCCTAGTATGACCCCTGTATCTATGGGGGGTTGCACACTGCCAGAAATAGTGCAAATTGAGTCCACTTTTAGGGTTAGGGTTGGGGTTAGGGAATCATGGGAACTGTATTTTATTGTGGCACCAGAGCTCTCTGACAGAGAAGGCTCAATGTCTCAGAAAAAAAAAACAATTCCCATGATTCCCTGGCACTAACCCTAACCCTAAAAGTGGACTCAATTTGCATTATTTCTGGCAGTCTGCAACCCCCCTATATGATGATTACCTGCAGTTTTATTTACCTGTATCCCCCCCAAAAAAAGAGTTCTTTCTAGACCTTTTTTAGGTTCTCCAGCATGATTCTATAGTATGCTTCTGGCAGAAGTTGTCCATAAAGTTGCACTGGAGTGTGACTCTTTGGTCAACCTCTGGTGGAAGTAATTTGTTTCCATAGGGTTCACTATAATCCACGGTTTCACATTTCCACAGCAATTCCAGGAATGTATCCCCTGTAGGTATGGTGGTCATACCATATATATCTTAACAAAAATACATTACATTGCATTGCATTCAATGGGGAGTACCATTGATTCCCTTTTTATTGTCAGTCACTTTCATCAAAGTGACTGAAACAATCATTTTGATGTGATTAGGATCTGAACTGAAGGTTTTCTACTCAGTCTGAATGGTTGGAACATCTATGACCCTTGAGGTAGCATAACAAGATATTCAGTCATCTCGGGTGGGCAGAACATCCTATCATAATCCTAACCTATCGTCCCCTATTTTATCTAATAACCCACTAATATTATCACACTTCCATCATGAGTATAGAAATTCTACATTTCCACCAAATGAGATTAAGACTGCAGTATATTCTTACTGATTGATGATACCAGCAATTTTAAATATTGCAATAATATTTTAAAATGCTTTCCCTTTATGTCAACAAAAGGCGAAAATGCTAGAGTATTACAGAAAACAAGTCTCCTAATTTCATCATAGATTTCTCTGAGACAGAAGCAGCACAGGTTAAATGCATCTCTTCAGTTTGCTATAGCAGGGAGGTTAAACACACAAAGGGGAACTTACGGGCAAAAACCTTAGCATCTGCAGTATTCAAATAAAGCTTCATAAATCCAGATGAGGAGGTGATTTGGTCTTTATATTGATCTGCATAGTGGCCCATTTTAGGGCATCCACGTGCAGGACATGGGAAGCAGCCCTGATAAAAGCAAACATATAAAAATGGTTTTCATCATTGCAGCAGGAATTTATGTCACACTTTCTGCAGTACCATAATGAAAGCTAAAGTACAGTTGTCCTTCCCGATTCATTGGGGATCCATTGCAGACCACCATCCCATGAATCAGGAAAAGTGCAAATATCCAAGCTCCATTTATTTAAATGGTGGCACGCACACGTGCACACCAGTTTGTCCCTCCCAGCTTGCTGTCCACAAAGGACCGAGACCACAGACTCCAAGTCCACAAACAGTGAGGGATGAGTGTACACAATAACATGAAATAGTTCCTCTCTTGCATTTTCATTATAGAGTCTCTGTTATCTAAACCTTGATTATGCAATGCTCCTCATCGCCACAGACTAATTTTGTATCCCTTGGCTTCCATGTATTCCCCCCACTGGCTTCCAGTAGCCTATTATATAAATATTTATATGTCCAAAAAGTGGCCCAGAGCTATTAAAAATGACATTTTTCAATGGTTACTCCCAGATTCCCCAAACAGAATCAGAATCTGGGAAATAATATTTCTAATTTCTTCACAAGTCATTAAGATGACAAAAATTATGCTATACATGTCTTTCCTTTCTTATGGAAAATTATCATGGCAGATTACTTCAGTACTTTTACATCTGAAGTAATAGACAGACAGTTTCCAGAAAATGTATCATTATTCTTCATAATCTGTCTTCAGTTCTCACTGGATCTACTCACTCTACTATCCCAGTAACTCTAGCCACAAGTTTCCAATTTCTGTTTTCTCAGTTGTATATTTCCCTGGTGTTAGAGTGGATCAATTCCTGTTGCTTGCCATGACATGATGGAGCTTCACATTCACATGCTTATTCCTCCTCTCATATACTCTGTTTAATACAGTGATTAAAGTCTAATTTGTGGGAACAGCAATTTGCAGTTATATCCACCTACACCCAAACCACAAGTGGAAACTATTATTTTCCAAACCAGATGTCCAATTCTGGGTTGGTAGGCAAATGCAAACCTTGTATGCAATGCTGGTTTGGATAGCAAACACAAACCATGGTTTGCCATTTCAGTTGTAACTGTAATTTTAACTGCAGTTGCTGCAAATGAGGAAACCATCAATTAAGTGGTGTATGCAATGGGAAGGGTAATGGGGAAAGGATTTATGTGAACATGAAGAATGATCTCATGAAATGACTCACAATATTTCTTCCTTACATATACATAGTGCCAAAGCTTCTTAGCCAGCCAAAACATGGCATTCAATTGCTTGTTCACTTGTTCATTAAGAGGCAATATTATGAGTTGTTATTCCTGGCACAAACAAATAACATACTGTTTCAAATAGGTTGTATGCAGCACAAGGGTAACCTAAAAATCCGTCTGGATACAGAATGCTGTCCGAATAATACTTGTAGCTCCTCAGATGGTTGCAGGCCACAAAGTCACGGGTTCCTGTGGAGAAGAAATTGCTGTTATGGATATAGATTCAAACTATTATCTATTTTATTTTTTAGAACCCCTCTTCTTCAAATCATGTACACATGTTGGTGTTTACTCTTCACATCTAAACTAGTTAAATACATGCATAATGGAGATTGCAGTCAAGAAAGCAGAAGAAGACTAAGAAGACTAACATGGCCACCTAGCCCAGAAAACCCACAGAAAGCCAGAAATTGACTTCCAATTCACCACCTGGCTATAAAGGTCTCTCTTACACCTAAAACACCCCAGATATGTATGTGGGGGGGGGGGGGGTGAGAGGAGGATTTGTCAAAATTGCTGTCTGAGCTCCCTAGAATGTGGGGGGGGGGGGTTTGGCAGTGGGAGGGTGTGATCTTCCACAGAAACATGCAACCAGACCTTAGCAATAGCCTGCTGGGATGGCACTTTCATACACAATTCAGATCAAGGACATCATTAGGTGAGTGCCAGGGATTCACTATTGGTGACACCACTACTCCCCAAACATCTGCTTTTGGGCAGAAATGGGCTGTGGCATTCACCTGCATCCCTTTAAAATGTTGAAGAGATGGTGTGAGGCTCAGTGGGAAAAGAAAGGAGAGGCCCCAGATTTTTTAAAATGTAAACTTTAAAATTAAAAAAAATATTTTTAAATGTTCTTTAAAAACATCACCTCTTACCAAATTTTCACTTTAACCATATGAAACAATGGACATATAAATACATTGAGGCTGTGCAGATGATATTATAATTTAAAAGTATAATTTTAATTAATAGTTTATGTCATAACTATTGCCATCACATTCAGTGATATACAGGAATTATAATTTATGAGTAACATAATTACAAAAAAACCACTACTAAGGACTCTGTGTGGTGGGGTATTATTGTAGATGTGGGGTATTATTGTAGATGCCACTCCATATTTTCTTATAATGTAACCATGGCTCTGATTACTTTAATTTTATTCTCAATTTTCTAAGTTGTTTTGTACAGTGTAAGCATCTGACAAATAGAAGAGGAGATTAATTCAGTATACAGTGTCTGTTGTATGTATGAAACAGAATATTTCTGCATATCATAGCTTCCAAAGGACAGTGGTAACAGGCATGGTAACAGGTTCTATTGCTCTCAGAGAAACATCTCCAAATAAATGTTTTTCGTAATGACTGGTTTTAATCCCTTTTATCTTTGGTACAATTGCAATATCAATATCTATTGAATATTTTCACTCTTAGCAGAAGTGTTTACAACACATACCTTCCCAGATCCCATCAATGTCTACTATTTGTGAAAGTGCATTCCTCTTACATCCTGGCATATATTCTCCTCCATTTGGATAAAAATCGAGGTGTCCCACAGCTTGTCTCATTCCAAAGCCTGGAATATTTGTAACAGATAAACATAGGATGAATTTGAAAGATTTCATGTTTATTATTAGATATTATGTACTATAGTTAACTTACCCAAATATGGAATGGTTGGAGCTGAATCTGTATGAATAACATCAACAAATTCAGCATCAGTTCTATCCAGTCTGACATCATTTGGTGTGCCTTCAAAATAAGGTTGAGCTGGATCTAGTCCTGTAAAGAAACACTTTAAAAATGTATAGATGTAAGGAGAGACTGATGAAGACATGCAGGCTAACAATACTGAACTATGTTAACTGAAATAATTCCAAAACTTGCAACTACTGGCTAAGCTCTTACTGGAGCCCTGGTGGTGCAGTGGTTAAATGCCTGTACTGCAGCCACTCACTCATAGACCACAAGGTTGTGAGTTCAATCCTAGCCAGGGCTCAGGCTAGACTCAGGCCTGCATCCTTCCGAGGTCGCTAAAATGAGCACCCAACTGTTGGGGGCAATGAGCTTACAGTTGTAAACCACTTAGACACCCCATAGCGTGGTATGAAGCGTTATATAAATGCTTTGCTTTGCTGATGGAGTGCACTGATCTGCCACTGGAGTGTAAAATTTATGCCAGTATAAGAAATTTCTAGTCATTCCAACACAAGTATTTTCAAATAAATTGGGTAAGGTTGTATCAGTACCTCCTTGAACAATGCCCTTTTACTGGCTGTATAATCCAATAGTTTACCCCAGCAACCAATCTAGATTGAGGGCCAGTACAATGGCCTGTTGTTGCATAGCTGTGCCCTCTGGGTATCCAAAATATTTGGTGAAGGTCTGTGAAGGCTGATCCTTACCCCCTAGCTGCACAGCAACAGCCAGAGTGTACATAGCCTCAGAGCCATTTGACTAACCATGGAGGTGTGCCCAGGCATCCTCCAGCTTGCACTATTTGGCCATAGGAAAGGGTGTTGCATAGCAAGGTACTGAATGTGTCCTTGTGCAACATCTCTCCAAAATATAATGGATTTTGCATTCATGGGTTCAACAATCCACAGCTTGAAAATATATTTTCTCTTCATTTCTTTTTTGAACTGTAACGGGAAGAAAATAAGCATCATGTAATTATGTAATGTGTCTATGTTTAAATGTTGTCATTGTATATATTTTAGACTTTTGTTCTCAATAAATTATCTAATATTTTTTTTAAAAAAGAAGATATTTTAATGAAAAATTCTAAAAAGTAAACCTTAGTTTTGCTATTTTAGATAAGAAACATCATTTTACTTTATTGTGTATAATGAGACCTGAGCATCTATGGATTTTAGTCTCCATGGGGTGAGGTAGGGGGCTGGAACCAAATGCCAGTGGATATCAAGCACCTATTGTATTATGACAGATTAAGTACCCAAGAGGGTTTCTATCAAAGTAGCTTTACACTTCTCCTTGGCAAGGAATCCTGTCAGACAAATTGAGGCCAGTGCAGAATCAAATGAGCACCCACAACTCTGGGGTGAAACAGACAGGCAAAATAAAGTGGTTTCTAGGTGGGGTGTTTATATGACACATGCCTCCAAAGTGGGTAGAAACCAGAATGAAGCCATGCTCTGTGGCTAAATAAATGGAGAAAAAAGAACCTGGGATAAGCCAGTTTAGACTAGATAATGCACATCTTTGATCCTGTGTGTTTGTGCAACAATGCACATGCATGGTGGGGAGGAAACAAAAAAATTACCCAGTGGTGCAGCTTCACAACATGCCATGCAGTCTGCCCATGGGTATTTGGTCTGCTTGGGAGTTGACCATACAGGCAGTGGTGTTTCAGCACACTTTTGGAAAAAGCAGGTTCAAGACACTTCTTCCTGCTTGTGTGCTCTGGCTCTCTGCTTTTTATGCAAGATTCTTCTACCTCTCCCAGACACTTGTCCATGCTATTCACTGAACGTTGTTGCTTCCCTGAAGCCCACCTTCCCCTGGCTGCATGAACAGAAACTGACAATTAAGAAAAGTTTTTCAAGCAAGAATATACAGACTATTTATCAGGTTGCCTGTTTTTGTCTCAGTAAAAAGCAATACTAGGCTGGAACCAGAAAGCAGGAACCTTTTGATTACAGACAGGATTACAGGCATCAAAATCTCAATAACAGCATGCCTTTCCAGATTTAACAGGATGGTACCACACTTCTCCCTACAGTCTTTATTTTTGTTTTAAAGGTCAGCACAGATCAGATCTGAGTGAAAAATATCTGGAAAATACTGCAATGCATTGATTTGTCAATGACCTTTGGTTTTTCTGTTAATAGCAAATAAAACATAGCAAATCCAGAGAAAAGAGAAGCGACCACGATATCTGCCTCTCAGCCTCCCAGCAGTGTGTATATTTAATCCCTAACATATGGGAGTTTCCTTTGCAAGGACATTAAAAAGGGTACATAGAGATAAGAAATTTTCCACTGTTCCAATGGTGTGTTGGCTTCCTACATGTGAACAGTGCCATCTGTGCAAGGAGAAAGATTTGCTATCAATGCCATGTGGACAAGAGAAAGATATGGAGCAGGCTACAAATGAATGTAAGGCAACTAATGGAAATCAAGTACACAGGTGTCCATTAAATGCTGTTAATAGAACTATGGCCTAAAAGCACAATCAGAAACCCCATGTCATTATTTATAACATGAAAGTAAACATCATATCAAACATCAAGTTTACAGAAAAATATAGGATGACTCCTATTTTCAATTCCAACTAGAATAAACCTGTTAAATCAATGTGATTTACCTACATGTTGACTCATCAGTCAATTCTTGATTCAATGGGCCTACTGCAGTTGGGATTAACTAATACATTCATTCAGTCTATAGTGTCTCTATTTGAGCTATTCAGCACCACTTTTCCAAAGACTTTCGCTATCCTTTTTGATGATTACATGGTAAAGAATTCCTTCTATTCAACAAACCAAAAACCACCATCATCACTGATGGTGCCAGACTATAAGTTGGATTGTTCACAGTTGGTATGTTTATCCCTTGTGATAATTGCCAAATTTTACCCATTCTTAAAATTACAAGATTGTGAGTTACATATCTGGGTTCTCAGATGTCACTCTGTATATGACTATGGTATACACAATGCCCTACAACCAGGTGTTAGCCACAGTGGAGTAGATACATGGAATTAAATGGAAACTTGGTAAGTAAACAATCATGATTCATTGATTTCAGCTAATATCTACCCTTACCAAAATGTGCTACAATTTTCAGTTCATTATACTCTTATTTCAATGAAAGCAGACATTAAGGTTATCAGTACAGCATGCTAGATAAGATTCAATTTCAGCAGTGCTTGACGTAATATCAAATTTGTGCTCCATTATCTTCACCTACCAGTTATTCTTTTAATTCCTGGTACTCTTCTCCCCATCTCAGCAGCAGCATGTGCCCCAAGGCTGTGACCAATGAAATGAACCATGGATGGAGAATATCCATAATCTCTCTAATGATAAAAGCAATTATAAAGAAAACAATATATATTGTACATTGGCGGATAGCTATGTTTGTGTTTTACTTTCATTCAGTTTGCATCCCATTTCATCATGGCCAAACTAGATATAACAGGGTTTGGGTGGGATGTTTCTGTTGTTTAATAAAACCTATGGAATGATTATGTAGGGACTGTTCAGGTTAGTCACTTTGGGTTTGTTACCTTTTCCTTTGACCCTATGTGTAACCCCCTTCCTATATGTTAACAATGGGCCTTTGCAGACTGCTAGAAATAGTGCAAATTGAATCCACTTTAACTGCCCTGGCTCAGTGCTACGGAATCATGGGAACTGTATTTTTTTCTGAGACATTGAGCCTTCTCTGTCAGAGAACTCTGGTGCCACAATAAACTACAGTTCCCATGATTCCCTAGCACTGAGCCAGGGCAGTTAAAGTGAACTCAATTTGCACTATTTCTGGCAGTCTGCAAAGTCCCTTAATGACCTTTGCATTGGAAGAGACTACACCCTGAGCTTATTGTGATGCTTCCTGCATCCTACAAGGGAGTGTAAAAGAGATCATAGGTGCAGATCATTATCATCATATGAAGTTTTTCTGGTTACTTCTGAACTGGAGAGGTAGGTCCTCCTCCTAGCTACCTTAATACCAATCCTGACCTTGGACTGACTCCCTGTGTTTCATCTCCATCAGAACACAGTGAGAACAAAGGCAAAATACCTATTGGTTAAGAAGTCCTTCTATTAATCTGAGTGCTACCAGTGGCATCACTAGGGTTGGTGTCACCCAGTGCTGTAACTCATGGTGTCACACACACACCAACCTCCTCTAATTTCACACCATACAGAATCCTTAGTAATGCTTTTTTGCATTAATGTTACTTGTAAATCTTAATTCCTATATACCACTGAATGTAATGCTAATAGTTGTGACATAAACAACTAGCAAAATTAAAATTATGCCTTCAAATTACAATATTGTATGCACAGCCTACATGTATTTACATATACATAGTGAAGATTTGGTTAAAATGTGATGTTTCTAAAGAATTGTTTTTACAAATTTTCAATTTTTAAAAAAAAAAAAATTTGGAATTTTGAAATTTTAATTTTAACTTTTTTTCTTTCTCCTCCCACTGAGCTTCACCCTACTCCCACCATCTCTTAAAGGATTTTAAAGGGAGGTGGGGGAATGCCACAGCCCATTTCTGCCAAAAGGTAAATATTCAAGGAGAAGTGATGTCACCTAGTGTAATCCACACCCTCCCCCCCTGCACCCTCCTAGTGACACCACTGATTTCTACTAAGATCTCTGTCTAGTTTACTTCTACCCAAACTATCTCCTGATGTTAATCCTTTCCTGGCATTAAGATAAGACTGTGGTTTGAATTACATTGCAAGGTAAAAAGGCATTCTCTTTCTCTCTAACATCACATAGTGGTATAAAAATAAGTATTAAAAGTTAAAAGCTACTTCTTAAATGGCTGGTTAACATAGCAGGTGGACCTGCTTCACTTCAAATCTTAATAATATTCCACCCTGTGAGCAGGGCTAGTAAGTAGGGAGAGAACAAGAGTGAGCCAGCAATGGAGAGGGAGGCACTGCTAGTTCAACTCCAGCACACATTGGACTGACACACACACAACACATAGCTTTATTAAGACCACTTTGCAATCTCCAGGAGCTGCTTTGCTCCCTTTCTCCCCAAATGAGGGCTTGGGAAGTGTGTGGTGAGGTCAGCTGAGTGCATGTAGGCACACTTTTTTTAAAATTGTGATCTCTTATAGAAAAGGGAACCATCCTCTGGTGAAAGGCAAAGCACTGACTCCCTTCTATTTTCTCATCCATCCAGCCTTTAGGATGAGCACAGTCATGCCTGCTGGAATTTTGTAAGTTCTTTGACATTGTTTTCCTTTACCCGATTCTTTACATCCTTTCTTACATGCCCTTAAATTTTACCCTTGACTTATCCATGGGTCATATCAAAATCCATAATTTTGGCCCCAAAGCTTGCCCTCGGTTGACTTATAGTCAAGTATATATGGTACATCACTGGTATTTACTTTATAAAACTTTCCCAGCACTGAATTGATTTGCCTTATTCTTGCAAATCTGTTACCTGCCTTGCAAATATACACTTGAAATCTATAATCTATAGTATGGATTTCATGACTATATTATTTAAAATTGGATGTTAAGGTTACACATCTGGCTAAAATAAAGGCTGAGTAATGATTTTGCTACTGATATCATATTGTTTTTGATCCAAGAAATATGATCTCTGGTAACTGAATCTTGACATCAGTATTGCTCTGTCAGCTTTTTCCATATCAAATGATACTTGGAAAAATAATGTTTTTTCAGTGGGGCTTCCCCACAGACTTTATCAAATAAGTAATTCTTTCTTCTCCTGGAAGCTTTCCAATATTTGATATATTTACAGTAACTGTAATGTACTTTCTGGAACCTCCCTTACCACAAGGACATTTATAAAATAAGCCACTTCAGCTCCCACCACACGGATATTGTTTGCTGCTTGGGTGTAGGGACACCGAGAACCACTACTCCAGTCTATGCATATGCAGTTCACATCTTCAACCATGAACATTTTCTGATACAAACAGAATAAAAACAAAACTTGAGAGAAAATTTTGGCCACCATGATTCCTGGACTTTCTCTATTTGTTAAAGTTTACATCTCTCATTACAGCTATACATCAGTTGACAAAGCTTCTAATAAAGTAGGTCCTTTTTCACAAAGTCTTTTTACACTCCCCGCCCCCTTTCCTCTTTATCTTTTGACTAGTTGGACATTTTTAGCAGCATCAGCATTGGGGGAATGGTGAAGGAGGCCTGGAAAAACATAAAACTTTGGAGTTGAGTTGCAGTAGTATGCCTGCAATAAATAATGCATGCCCCCCCCCAAAAAAAAAGGAAAGGGGAAAAAATCCTTATGTATTTTGGAAGAAGCTTCTAAGTGGTTTCTAGAACAGTGCAGCCATTGACAGGGAAGCAGAGGTGAAAATTGCCCCTTTCTTCTCCTGCAGTTGCCAACCTCTGCATTGAGGGAGATAACACCTAAGAGAGTCATTCCCGAAAATATCCCATTGAAAACTGAGCATGCTTATTGACCATGAAATGGTCAATGTCTTTGGGGAGAAGGAACCAGTAAGCTAATAGCAGGTAATGGAATATTTTGTGTGTGTGTGTGTGTGTGTGTATGCAAATTGTCCAAGTAAAGTCTTGTGGATTCTTTAGCAACAGCCTACTGCATCCCTTTAGAAGTTAATCACATCACATTTTAAGAGCTGGAGTATTAGAAACAGTTACACTGAAAGATATTGGATCTGGTGACCTTAAAGTCATTCCAGGGATATAGATCTATTTTCCTTGGAAAAATTAGTTTTAGAATCACAATTAAATGTAAGTTCACATACAAATACACATACACCAGATGTTATGTGTAGTGACTTGATTATAAATTAACAAAAAGATGATAAATTTCAGGGTTACCTTTCTGGATATGAACTGATTTCACAACTATTTCTTGAATATTACATTATACTGTACCCTACACATGTCCGAAAGCCAGTTTTCTTCACCATCATCTATAAAACCATGGGTAATAAAACGAGTTGTCTTGTTGGAATCGAAATTCGAATAGCCAATAGTCTCTGGATTAACTGCAGTGATTTCCTGTGAAAGGTTTTTAAAAAGCTTTATTTCTCTCTGTGCTGTTTTTGTGTGCCTTCAAGTCATTTCATAAAATTTGAAACATACTTTGTTTTATTAAACAGTGCTGTATGAATGTGAATACATGCATACAAGTATTTCTTTTCAAATATGAGCACATTTCCCCCTGCTGTTCAATATGTGGTAAAAACTTGCAATGTTCAGCTGGAAAATTATCTTACCTGGTAGTTATTAGGGTTCTTTTTGGTATAGAGAAGGAAGCGAGTGTTTATTTTCTCTGGTGTCCAGGGTAATTTTGCAATAGGCCGTTCTGTGGTACCAGCCCATGGTATATTATCTGTAAAGCAGCCCAATCTTTCATAACAGACTTCTTTACCTAAAAAATGTTGACCAAATAATCAAATGACCAAAGTTATGGAAGAGTTAACATTCTGTCCATTTATATAACTCTGCTCAAGTATAGTCAACACTGTGTCAACATAACAAAATATTATTTCACATTCTCCTTATTCACTACAATTAAGCCATTTTGATTGTTTTCCTTTTTTTCAATTATATCTCTTCTAAGATACATGCTTCATAAGACACACACCTAAACCTGTTTTCTTACTTTCAAATGACCAAGCCCAAATCCAGGATACTTAGGGAGGAATAAACACATGCTGTGACAAACAGCTGTCTTTCAACCCTTGGGGAACACCTCTGCAAAAAAAATTGTGATGTACACTTGACCCAGGTGTCAAAGGAGGCAGTACTTACACTAAATCACTTCTGGATAAATTTGTAGTAAGATCAAAACATAGGATGTGTGGGGCAGCTCCTGAACTCTTAAAAATAACATAAAGGGGTTGAGTTACAATGTTTGTGACTGAATTCAAAGATATAGCCATGTTAGTCTATAGAATCAGTATGTAGAGAGATTTTGTAGGACCTTTGAGATTAACTGAAAGAAAGAAATTGGCAGCATGAGCTTTCATAGACTTCAGTCTACTTCCTCAGATGCACCAAATGCATCTGAGGAAGTAGAGTGAAGTCTATGAAAGCTCATGCTGCCAATTTCTTTCTTTCAGTTAATCTCAGAGGTCCTATAAGATGTCTCTACATAATGTTTGTAACTGTGACAGCAGTCAGAGCTGGCCTAAGACATTTTGCTGCCTGAGTTGAAGGAATGGCACCCTTTCCTATTCCATATACAAAAGCCAACTAGAGTGGCAAAGAAAGAGAATCTTCCATTACTTCTAAGAGAAGGTGGCTCCTGAGACAACTGCCTCACTCTAATTAATGGTAGATCAGTACTACAATCAGTTTGCATTCAGCACATGGCTGTTGAGTAGTCCATTTGAAGCAAGGAACCATTACATTCTTCTACCATTTTGAGGGGAAGCATATTTAATTGGCATTTGTCCTCATTACTAACAAGGAAAATAAATTTGGAATTCCAAAATCCATTTGAGATACATGTCTCTCTGCTTTCACAAAACTGAGCTGTGGGCAGCCATTCTTACTCATACAAGGTCTTACAATTGTTTAAGGATAAGAAATTACAGAAACCTTCCTACTTTTCCATGTATACTTCCACAATTGCTTTTCATGTGTCCTCAGCTTCAACTTTCCCCATTTTCTGTTCTGCCAAAAAGACACTTAAGTATGATAAGCTAATGCAGGGTTTCTAATTTAAGCAATGAAAATAAGGACATTACTGGTTGCTGAATTGAGGGATTTCTCTTCACTGAAACCTGAGCTTTACATTCCATTGATTATGTGTTTACATGCTTTTTCTTTCTTTCATAGATTTGGAAACACACATTTGGAATGTTCTGGAGGAAATGACTGTGGAGCAAGGAATAAGTATCAATTCTTCCTTTTGAAAACCTAGAAACAGTCAAGGTGAATCAGACCAAAAAGCTATCTAATCCATCATTCTGCTCACATAGTGGCCAATCAGTTGCCTAAGAAAGTCCACCAGCAGGACATGATTATAAGTGTACCCTCATCCTTCTCAGCAGTAAATTTATCAACCCCCCCTCCAACACACATAACCTGTGTTTGATACTGGAGGTGAGCTATAAACATCTACCTTGTAGTCACTGATGGCACTAATATCCACATATTTTCTTTATTTCATATTGCCCATTCCATTAAAAATGGTCATCAGCATTCTGTCACATTTATGTAACTAGACGTAAACCACAGACTAGGTTGACATCTGATAGATACTCCTAAATTCTCTCTCCTTACGAAGTGATTATCCAAAGGTGATTCTTAGAGCACAATCTATTGTTTACTTATTTAATTTATATCCTGCCTTTCTCTCAACATGTTGCCTAGGGTGGCTTACTACCTGGAACAAATTGTTTTCAAGTAGTTTTTTTTTTAAAAAATAATATTTTTAATAATAAAATATAATTGTCAGATTTAAAAAAAAACATTAAATTAAAACAGTATAAAGGCATTTTAGAAATGTAACAATAAGAACAAAAGTATAGCACACAAACATCCATGGAAACACCCGATTGCACACAGAAATGGGAATCAACAGGCTTGCATAAAATTCCAAGGACTAGTAGATTTGGGTAGAAGTGTGTCTGTATCTGTGCATATGAATGAATGAGAGGAAAATAGAGCCCAAATATGATTAGTCACAACTTGCTGATTTTAAGTTGATTGGGAAACATGGAAAACTAGAGGAATGAAATAGAATATCCCAGAAAAGGGCATGGCTGGTTAGCAAGAATGCTGAACAGGAGATCTCCACTGCAACACTGGTTCCACTTTTTAGGGCATTACTTCAACTCTCCCTCAGGTCATTTGCTTCCTCTGATGTTCCTTTGATGCTCTTTCTCTAATATCTCTTTCTCTACATCTCCCTGATCAACATTCTTGTAAACCAATATTACTTTGGGGTCCATGCAGTACTATGGTAAAAGGAGCAGTTATATCTCACCTGTAGCCACGTTGTTCAGTAAAAGTGCAAGGCTCCAAAAGGCAAGCATCTGAAATGGAATTTATTTATTTTTTAAAAAAAAGGAAAGAGAAAAATTACGACTTCCTGATTCCTGGCCATTTGTATCATGTTTTTGTGTATTTCAATCTATTAGAACAGCAAGAGCATACAATGAAAATGCTTTGACTGCAGAATTTACTTGGTGAGATGAGACGGGACTTACCTTACAGCCTTTGTCCAGTCAACTCTGTCCAGTCAAAGCTAAGCAATCCATTCATAGCCTTTTTATAAACTGGCATATCCTTGAGTGTTATCCTTGAAAAGAAAATGCCAGACAAAGGTAGAAACTGATGGGTGTACATCAGATTAAGGTTATCATAAATACATAAAACATAACTAGCATATCATATATAACATGGAAACTGAGTTAGCTGATAATATTATTGAATTATATATGATTAAAAGAGAAAATAAACTGTTTTGCTGGGGGGGATAATAACACTTGCATCTGAAAACTCTTGCCATGTGTAATTTATTTTGTACGGCAATTAAATTCCTGGCATTCCATCTATCGGTGAATAAATCAAACCTGTTGCTGGCAATCATCAAGATTGTCTATGGAAAATCACATTACAAGTGTGTATATGGGTGTGAAAGAAAAACATAGCTTTCTCAAATGCATGGGCCGGTAGCCAATGCTATCAATTTCTGTTGTGGTGGTTCTTGTTATTTGCCTCCAAGTCGCTTGTAACTTATGGCGAGTTTTCTTGGCATATTTCTTCAGAGGAGGTTTGCCATTGCCATCCTCTGAGGCTGAGTGTGTGTGACCTGCCAAGGTCACCCAGTGCATTTTTAAATGCTCAATTGGTAATTTTAACCCTGGTCTCCATAGTCTTAGTCCAATGCTCAAAATACTACGCCACACTGGCTCTCCCGTTGCATTCATGGAAATCACTTCTGTGAGTTCAAACCAGAAGGAGCTCCTTCTTCCAGCCCTCCAAGTGCCCTAAAAACATAAATACCTACTGCAGAAGGCTGGAATAATAATAATAATAATAATAATAATAATAATAATAATGTCTCTTCACATGGATTGAGGCAGGGAGCATCAATTAAAAGAACAGTCAAGACACATGCATATTAAAACACTCTACATTTAAAATTCATAATTTAAAATTTACAATTTAAAATCATCTGGATAAACCTGTGGGAAGAGACTGGACAGCATATTTAGCTGTTGACTCTTCTCTGGAAGAGTCTAGGGGTGGCTGAAGAAAATGTCCCCTGGCTCACAGTTGCCAATCTAGTTCTGGCTGACTTGGATAAATATCCTGCAGAGTGTACAGGATAGATTATATGGGAGGAGGCAATCCTGTAGGTAACCTGGACCCAAACCATGTAGGAAATGGTAATAATCAACATTTTGTGCCTTGCCCCCAAACTAATTGGCAGCCAGTGGAATGATTTTAATATTGATGTGATATGGTCAGTCCTGGCTCTGCCAGTAACCAATGTGGCTACCGTGTTTTGAACTAACTGAAGTTTCCAAATTTGGTACAGATGTAGCTCAATGTATAATGCATTGCAAAAGTCCAGCTTTGAGATCACTAGCACATGCACTAGGATCTTTAGGTCATCCAGTTCTAACTTCTAAGTAGGGGTGCAGCTGGCATAGCAGCTAAAGCTGATAGTAAGAATTCCTGGCTGTCATGCCTATCTGAGCTGTTGTTTTGCACAAAAAATCCAGAACCCAGGTTAGGACTCTTAAGCATCTCTGGATTCAGCTTCAGTTTATGTTTCCTCATCTAGCCCGTTACCTCCTTCAGGCATTCATTCAGAGGAGACATACCATCCTTAGCTGTGGATATATTTAAAGGCATGGAGAAATATATTTGGGTGTCATCAGCATCTGCTATCTGCTATCACCACCCACCCCTTGCCTCCAGATGATCTTCCCAGAGGTTGTATGTAGATGTTGAATAGCATTGAGGATGAAATGGCACCTTGCGGTGTGCTATATAAATGATCCTTTTATGAGGAGCAGCTATCCACAAGCATCACCATCTGGAACCTGCCTGAGAGACAGTACTTCCAATAGCCAAATCCCTCAGCCATTTCAGAAGGATGCCATGGTTGAGAATATCAAACGCCACTGGTCCAGAAGCACCAGGTCCAGAAGCACCAGCAGGGACACACCCCTCTGATAGAAAAACTCTCCAGAATAGGTTTTCTGCCTGGATGAAGGGCCCAAAATCTTGACACAACAAGTATTATATTAGATTTAGGTCATTGGAGTGTATGGTTTGGACCTAGTAGTAAATGATGGACAAAGATGTAGTGACAGTGTAGACCTTTAGGAATGAGACTAGTTTTACACTGAGGGAAAAGGAGGGTGATTATCTGCTCTATGTTCTGCCATTTACCTCACAGATGGACTCTTCAAGAGGATCTGGCAGCCTATGCTTGCAAGCCTTGGGTTAAGTGATTGGGAAAAGTGTGGTAAAGCCAAAACACATTAACACAAAAGAACTGGAGAAAACAAAAGACCACATCATTATTATTTAAAGCAGCATAGGTTTGGTACAGCACAGGGCAGCAGTTTCAACTATTGGACAATCCACCTGATATCTAATGGGCATTAACCCAGCCAACCCATTCCACCCTTGGAGATAATATCTCACCTGTTGCTCTTGCCCAGCAAGCACAAGACACACAAGACATCATTCTGTATGTAAAGCTGAGGTGATCTAAAATGACCTGGAGGAATCTTGAGACTGTTTCTTTTTGTAGCTAGTACTTTTTTTAAATTAACATTTGGAATACAGGATTCTAGCCATGAAATGTATGCTGCAAAGTTTCAGAAAGGAATTAAAATAGCCCAGAGAATGATATACATTTTAATTAAAACAGAATGAAATATCTCCTCTGTCAAAGTCTTCTGTGGACAAGCTCTAACACCTCCTCTACTCCATTCTTATCACCTAAACAAATCAATTTAATGGTTCTAACTAAACCTTTGAAAGATTCTAACCCAGTGAAGCATTTCCACCACTGAGCTTTGGTGGAAAACAGAGGGGGGAGGATGAATCCAAAAGGGATTGAAATGTTGTTGGTAGAGACCTTCTTATTTATTGAAGTTCTAGTATTGCGTGTACAATAAACACATTACAAGATTACAAAGGGGTTCACTGCAGCCTACCCCAAATAATAATATATAATATTGCATTTTATTAAATAATATGCATTCGAAGCCAGAATACAATCAGTAAAGGGGCATGTCTGAAGAAAGTCACAATGGTCCAGGTACATCAGCCTTTCAGGCCTAAAGGGCATGGCATTCTGAAAGGACCATGGCTGTTTGAGGGCTGTTACTAATGAAGAGAAGACACATTTGACATTACACAAGCAATTTCAGACTGGTAAGTTTTTAATCTTGTAGTTTTCATTGCTGTATTTATGTTGTAAGATCATATCTAGTTATCTTTAAGCAACATTTTAAATTTTTCTCACAAGACTGTTCTAAAAAATCATCTAACAGACATGGTTCACTGGAGAAGACAGCCAACTTTGACACCTCTGTGTGTTTTTTAAAATTCTTACTTATTTAAAATATTTGTCACTGGATTTTCATTACTATTGAGATTCATGTTGGGTGACCTTCGTTCACATAGGATTTCATGCCTCTTATGTTACACATGTATTTATGTATCCACAATTATATGCATTATGCATTTAACTAATCATATAGACTTCTTTGATTGAATCTGTATATGTTTGCTTTAAGTATGTTTTTATTATTTATTATTTAGATTTTCCAAAATATATAGCAATTTAATTTATCTATGCCTGACTTTTCAGTTTTGTTGCTTGAAAGCAAAACAAACAAAACACTTCCCTATTTCTGGACTTTATTTCTCAATTCTAGGCCAGGCCTGACCTTTCTTTTCCTTTCAATTCATCTTCAATTGCTCCCCAATCACAACTCTTCAATTGCTTCTGTGCAGGGTCTCCAGAGGTCTCTCTCTCTCTCTCTCTCTCTCTCTCAAAAATGCCACAGGCAGATTAGCCCATGTAGCAACAGAGCTATGTGATGCATTTCCTGCAGCTGTAATCTTTCTTTTCTTTCTATTTTACTGCCTTGATGGATATGCCATAGGAAGATCCACACTCCCAAACAAATTAATCATGACCCCAAATCAATGAACACATTGAATACAGGCTATCCTTCAGTGTTCCTGGAAATCTGGTGAGTCAAACTACCCTGGGAAATATAATGAATGCCTTAAGGAATTAATTGCTTATTGTAGTTAACCACCCTTGAGTCGATCTTAACTCATGGTAACCCTGTGGATGAGACAAATCCAAGACCCCCTATCCTCCACTACTCTTCCCAGTTGCTGTAGATTCATACCCGTCCATCCATCTAACATATGGTCTTCCTCTCTTCCTAATTCATTCCAATTTTCCCAACATTATTGTCTTCTCTAATAAGTTATGTCTTCTCATGATGAGACTAAAGTACAACAGCCTCAGTTTAGTCATCTTTGCTTCCAGGGAAATTTCAGGCTTCATCTGCTCTAGGATCTAGGAATGCAGTGGCTCAAGTGGTTAAGACACTGACTCTGTTGATTGTGAAATCGGCAGATTGGCAGTTCGAGGGCCGGATGCTGCATGATAGGGTGAGCTCCAAAAGTGTGGCATGATAGGTGGCGGCAGCCAGCAGAGGAGGCTGGGCCCTAAGCAAGGGCTGGTGCCTTGCCAGGTCTCGCTGGCTGCTGCCATAAATGCTGTGCCAAAAGCACAGAAGAAAGATGGCAGTGGTGGCAACTGAGGAGGCCCAACCCCCCTCAGCCCCAATTGAGGTCTGGCAGCCTTGCCAGGCCTCACTGGCCACCACTGCCACCGTGCCAAAGTGTGGCAGGCAGCAGAGGAAGAAGAGGAGGCCCTGAAACCCCACCCCAGCGAAGCCTAGCGACCCCACCCCAGTGATGGCTGCTACCGCCATGGCAAAAGCATGGAAATGGCAGTGGCAGAGCCCCTGAACCCCACCCCCCAGCCCAGCGAGGCCGAGCAAGGAAGCTAGGCCTCACAGCAGGCTGCCACCGCCCGCACCAAAAGTGTGGCATGAGGTGGCAGTGGCAGAAGAGGCCCCCCAAAAAGTGAGGGTTGTCCTGGTGAGTAGCCGGGACTGGCTCCAAACCGGGCCGGCACATTCAGCAATGATCAAAAACTGTGAATGTCCCGGCAAAAACCAGGATATGGCAACCCGCTAGGTTTGTGTAAATTGTAATTACTGAACTAAAGGCCAAAATACACTGTAGAAATAATGTAGTTTAACACCACTTTAATTGCCCTGGCTCAATGCTAAGGAATTCTGGGAACTGTAGTTCTGTGAGTCATTTAGTCCTCTTCATCAAAAGTTCTGGTGCTACAACAAACTATAGTTCCCAGGATTATTTCTGCAGTGTGTTTTGGCCCTTAATAGTTGATACTGAATGCTGGTTGAAGTTTCTAGAACAGGGGTAGGCAACCTTTCCCCTTTAAGGGCCGAGGGACTTCAGCTCCCAGAAGTCTCAGCCATGTTGGCCAATAGTCCCATGTTGGCCAATAGCTCCTGGGATTTTGGGAGCTGAAGTCCCTCGGCCCTTAAAGGGGAAAGGTTGCCTACCCCTGTTCTAGAACATTATGGGGTCAATTTGCAACCTATGCCTACTGACCACAGTATAATGAGAAATGCACTCACTTGGTCTCTGTAACAGATCATGTAACAAGCATGTGGTCTTTCTCAGATATTAATTAAACCAGGGGTCGGCATCTTTTTGTTGCCGGGGGCCGGGGGGGAAATGGTGCTGGGGCCGGCGCACGCGCACTTGCATGCGTGTGCGCTTGCCCCCCCTGCACATGTGCACAGCGCCCACTGTTGTGCGCATGCATGCACGTGTGGGGGCCCCATTTGGGAAGGCCCAACGGCGCCAGTGCAGTTGGGCCTTCCAAAATGGCGCCCGCTGCTGTAGAGTTGGACCAGCGAGCCATAGGTTGCCGACCCCTGAATTAAACAGTTCTTATTTATATACTATATTTTAGAAATAGAGGAACAATTGCATTAAAAACCATTTTAGGATGCCATCTGATGCTCTTTGCTAAGCAAGAATTCCCAGTAGATTGACTGAATCTTTAGAAGTAAGCCTGGATAATGCTGGGCTGTATGGATGATAGAATCTGGAATCAAATTTTTGGTTTAGCATTGGCTTTAGATTTTACAGAAATTAAGTTTCTCTACAGAGGCACTACAGAGGTAACAGGTATACTCATGCCCTACTGAAATGTTGGAGTATGAATTAAGTTCAGAACAAGGAATTGTTTCTTTATTGAAACACAGTTCCCAGAATAGTCCAGTGAGCATGGCTAGTGGCTATGTTGTCAAGATATTTTTTAGTCCAAAGAGTAACTTTTCCAATTTCTATTAGAATCAATAGAAACATATATGCCATGTTGTTCTTCAGGAGATTCTATTTCTGTGAAGCTGAGCAAATCCTTCTACATTCATTGGCAATATACCTAGAACTACTTTTTACATCAGGCTTTCATATCTCCCCTGACTACCTGTGGGAAGAAATAAAAGGACACCACCTATGCATACAGATATGAAACTGCCAATTGTATTGAAGCCAGCTAGCTGTTTTGAGTAAACAGTCAGGTTCTTATTCCATCTGCTGTTTAGCAAGTACAGAAGAGCATCAGTGGTATGAGGTACAAAAACCTGGCCTAGTAATTTATTAATTAGTTCACTTACTGGAGAAGCCTATCATTTCTTGAATAAAGGACTTTTCATAGTGAGCAACAGACTCTGCCCTGCCACCATCACTCGTCTATGAGTTATAGGTAATCCTGTCCTTCTATAGAGTATAAACATCTTCATATATTTAACTGCAGGGCAAGGGAAAGGTTTTCCAGGTTGTCCAAAAATGCTGCTCTTACAGCCTCTGCACTGGCCATACAAATCCAATGTACTTATCAAATTTGCTCATCAAATTTGCATATGACAACAAATTAGGAGGGGTAGCTAATATACCAGAGAACAGGACCAAAATTCAAAATGACCTTAACAGATTAGAAAGCTGGGCCAACACTAATCAAATGAACTTCAACAGGGAGAAATGTAGGGTACTGTACTTGGGCAGTAATGAAATATCCAAATATAGGATAGGTAGCAGTTGGCTTGCCAATAGTACATGTGAAAGGGATCTAGGAGTCTTAGTGGACCACAGGCTGAATATGAGTTGGGGGTGTGATGTGGCAGCTAAAAAAGCCAGTGCAATTCTAGGCTGCATCAATAGGAGTATAGTGTTTAGATCTCACCTCAAATATTGTGTCTATTTCTGGACACCACAATTCAAGAAGTATGTTGACAGGCTGGAGTGTATCCAGAGGAGGGCTACCAAAATGCTGAAAGGTCTGAAAACCATGCCCTATGAGGAGCAGCTTAGTGAGGTATGTTTAGTCTGGAGAAGGGAAGATTATGAGGTGACATAATAGCCATGTTCAAATACTTCATACTTTTACTCTTATTGAGGATGCATTTGTTTGTTTTCTGCTTCAGAAACTAGGACAAGGAGCAATGGTTTCAAGCTATAGGGAAAGAGATTCCACATCAGCATTAGGAAAAACTTCCTGACGAGGCTGGATAACCCTCTGTTGGGAGTGTTTTGTATTTTCCTGAATGGCAGGGGGTTGGACTGGATGGCCTTTGTGGTATGAGTCTATGAGGGGATGCTGAAAAGTTATTTGTCCAACCCACTTCCCAAAATCTGGGCATAATTTTGTCACTGTAGTTTGAAAGAGTGTTCTTTTGTATTGTAAATTGCCAGTTTTCAGGATCATAGCTCTAATTTCAGTTTTTCAGATCAGTGAGATATCAATGTCAATGAAAAGTATGGAATTTTCAAGTGCTGAACTCTGGGCCATCATGAAGTTCCTGCAATAGAAAACTCCAAAGGAAATCCATGCATGTATGGTGCAAACGTTGAGTGAAAAGTACCCATCAAACAACTTTGAAAAAGTAATGTGCTAACTTTGAGACTGGAGATTTTGAGATTGAAGAAGTATCAAGGTCTGGGAGGCCTTCAACAGTGTCAGCTCCTGAAACTGCTGAGCATGTTCATGATGTGATTTTGGCAGATAGGTGAATCTCAGATAAAACAATTTCTGAGACACTAGAGATATCCTGGGAATGCATTGGGTTTATATTTCATAACCAGTTGGTTATGCAGAAGCTGTCAGCACGTGTGCACCAAAATGTCTGAATGCTGACCAGAAATGAAATCAAGTGGATACCTCCAAGCCATTGTAGTAGTTCTGCCATATGTGCTTATGCTAGGTTAAGTGATATACATAGTAATCTCAGAATTAGCATACCACTTCAGAAGCCCCCCCCCCACACACACACACACATTGTGCCTCATGGGAAGCAAGCTGGACCCCTGTAGACAGAAACAAAATGATTACAGCAACTCTGAGATCTGCTGGGGTCCTCCAGAAATCTCAATGGCACTGTAATCATTTTGTATCTTGGCTACAGGAACATAGCAAGATACATGTCTGATCCTGTCCATTCCCCATGATGCAGAGAATTGCTGTGCACAGAGGCTTTTGAAGCTGTAGGGTAAAGGACAGGCTTCGAGTATTTTGGAAGAAGGAATGGAATGGAATACCAGCCTCCAAATTCACTTATGTGCACTCATAAGAAAGAAAGAAAAAATAGGCATATGTATGTCCCTGACTAAATTCCAATCCATTTGTGAAGTTTTGTCATACTCACATTTTTAATGTAGATGAGTCAGTATAAATATCAAAGTAATTGTAATCACACACTATATTTAATAAACAGATAGTCTGTGTATATGTGTAAACAGACAATTGATTTTTAGACAGATAGTTTTTCATATATAATAACATTCAACACACATACACTGGACCCATGTTGCTGCTCAGTACCCAGGTACAGTTACTCACATGTACTGAAACATATATGTGTCCATATCAGATTTTCTTGATTAATAAACAGTAGAAATAAGGAATCTTCTTATGTAAGTTTTTTTATTCTTATTCATAAGAATCCTGCTGCTATGCTACAAAACAATATGTCCTAGCAAGTTCAGTGGGACTTGCATAGAATTATGTTCTCTGAAGAAGTGACTAGTTCTACCTAAATAGTTATAAGTAGTTCATAGAGAGAATGAGTTTAAAAAATATTTTCTATGCACAGAAACAAATACTTGACCAAAAGGACACACAAATGGGTCCTAGAACAGATCAAATCAGAGGTATCCCTAGAAGCCAAGATGACAAGACTGTTGTACTTTGATCACATCATGAGAAGGCATGAATCATTGGAAAAGACAATAATATTAGGAAAGGTGGAGGGAAGTGGAAAGAGAGGAAGGCCAATTGCAGATGGATGGGCCTTATTAAAGAATATGAGTTTGCTGGGCAGAGCAGTAGAGGACAGGGGGGCCTTGTGGTGTCTCATCCATAGATTGCCATGCATTGAGACCAATGCAAAGGCAGTTAACAACAACAACAAAAAATCCACTTTTATGTTGTAGCAGTTTGTTGTGAAGGTAATAACCAAAATTACACACACACACGGCCATTCCATGCCAGTAAAGGGGATGGGAGCAGCAGAGAGACATCCAGCTATTTTCCTTTAGCTGAATGTCCTGCAATAACATCTTCAGGATCTTGGCCATTGTTCGTCACTTTGAAAATGGAGCAAAATCCTAATGAAATTCAAATATATATGCTGATAAGAATTTATTCGTTAAGGAGGTGGGGAAGAAAAGATTATACAAATTATATATAAATTAAGTCAAAGAACAAAACAGGACAGGGTAGAGTCTAATAAATTGGATACCCACAGAGGGTCTAAGACAGAATGCTTGGCCTGTCTATTACTGTTCAGCCCTGGCTGTGGAAGAGCTCTAGGCCTCATCCTTCTACTCTCTGGCCTCAAAACTATTGTTTAATTGTTATGATGATTTTTTTATATTGTCATTGGATTTTTTTAACTATGTCACTGTTTAATACTGTTTTAAGGGGGGGAGGGATATGTTGTTTATTGTAACTGTTTTTATGTTGTAAACCGCCCGGATTGGGCAACCATTGGGCGGTATATAAATAAATGTTGTTATTGTTATTATTATTATTATTGTTGTTGTTGTTGAATGAAGGCTGTGTTGATGGTATCAGCTGCAATTCTGCCTTCTACTGTGTTTTTCAATTACAGTTGGTCCTCCACATTTGTGGCTTTGACTTTTGCAGATTTGATTATTTGTGGTTTTGATTAATATGTTCTCTCTAGGAATCTCTAGCGCAACTCTGCCAGAAGTTGACCATTAAGTTCTGCTGGAAAACCTAAAAATTTCTAGAGAGAACACTTCTTTCAGCATTTGTAGGTCCTCCAACATGATTCTGTGGCCAACTTTTGGCAGATATTGACCATAGAGTTACACTGGAGGATCTGGAGATTCCTAGAGAGGTGTTCTCTTAGATATAAATAATAGTATTTTTTATTTGTGGTTTTCCCACATTCATGGGTTTTCCCACATTCATCCCTAACCCCAACGAATATGGAAGAACAGCTGTAGTGCATTTTCTTCACTCACTCTCCATGTGCTCTTCTCTGTCTCTTTCCTCTCTCTCATATATATCATTCTCCTTCAGAATTACCTCTCACACAAAATGTTCTCCCCAGAACTTCTATGGCAGTTCCTTTAGGACGAAATGTTCACGCTCCATGCCGGTTATAGTGGCTACATTTACAGCTTTCATAAAAATGAACATGTATACATCTACTCGCACAAATGCACATTGCTGAGATCATGAATTGGTAGATATTGTAAAATTTCACTCAGGCAGAATTATGGTACACCTCCTCTATAACAGGATGCACCTTCCTCCTATGCATCCTTCCTCCTTCATGGTTTTAGTGATCAGAGGACCTCAAGGGCTATTGGAGAAATAGCCAGATATATAATAATATCATCATTTTTTAATCTCCAAAGGATTACCAGGAGGCTCTAAAGAATGTTTTGTTGCTGTTGTGTGTAGATATAGGGACATAGACAGAAACTTCTTTGATACTTCCTGCTTTTCACTGGCTTCTGAATGGCCAAAGAGAGGCCCATCACAGGAGTAAGATGGGATTTTGTGCATGGGAGGTAATGAATCTCTCCCTCTGCAATGACCAAAAAATGTTCAAAACACAGATGTAATTTTCAGTTACAGCTATATATGCCAGTAACAGGATGCCAGTCATATGTGTTCATTCTACTCTGTATTCAGGATTTAAAAGGATTCTTGTATGTGGGTAGATATCAGGAATGCACTGAGGTACAGGTATTCTCCCAAACATTTGTACATATGTACAGTCTGAACACATGTACAGTGTAACATGTGAGCTTTCCTGAGGAAAGTATGGAATAGGTGTGAGTTCAGGGAGAACTGGAGTTTCATCCAAATTATAATACGGATAGAAGCAGTGAGCCAGCATTTAGACTACTTGTTGAAAAGAAGTATTTTACTGGGGGGAAACCCCTTTTTCTTTCTTATTTTACTTTTGCCAAGTTGATCATTCAGAAAACTGTGAGAGTCTCAGCCCTTAAATGTGTACACTCATCCAGGTTTGGAATCACTTAGGGACCCTAAAGAGAAATGGAAGGAAGGACTTAGGAAAGGGGTTAAATTCTGAATGAGGAATATGGGAGGGGGATGTTGTCAGATAACCTATAGCATGATGTCTCAACAGAATACAATAATATCAATTTAAACAATTTAAAACAGTAAAAATTAATTTAAACAGGCTAAAAATATATTAAACAATGTGACATGTTAAAGCAAGACAGTCTGAGATTTGTAATTTGAGGTTCTGATATACAGGTAGTAAAATAATAAAATGTGCAACATTTGTGCTCAGGTAATGCAATTCCTTTATTGTGGTTTTTGCAGATATTGAAATATTATTTTTTAAAATATGTCACATCCAATGAATATCAGTCCAGTGGATCACACAGTGGTCATTAGTACATATCATTTGAGGTAGACCTTGATAGAAGTGTGTGCTGCTGCTCCCCTAAGCACACATTCACAGGATGTAACTCTTCACTTAAACACATGTGAGAATGAAAGAAATTATTATTGTTTTCTCCTCACTGGGCAAGACTATGAACATTTCTACAAATTTTTCAAACATTCTTCACATTTTGGGATATTTCTGCACAACTTTCAATTTGTGTAAAATTATGGATTTTATGAAAAACATTTCAGGCAAAATTATTTTTGTACAAAATCCAGTCAACATGCAAAAAATTGGGGGGGGAGGAGAATTAGTCTCTTAAGTTTTGCTCTAGGTTGGCAAAAAATTGACACTTTGTTATCAAGTATGAGAAAAATTGTTAATAATTTTATATCTCTAACATACACATCCCTTTCCCTGTTTGGACATCTCTTCAATCTTCAATTTTGCTTTTGTACAATAATGGTCCTTGGACAGATGTGGTGGTATTAAGTCCCATAGCAAGTCAGATGGATTGGGAATTGAAACCTCCCAGAAGGGACAACTAGACAACTGTTGGAAATTGAAACCACAGAGTCTGTATGGAAACCATCCCAGAAGGCAATATGGCATGGCCAACAAGGCCACCTCCATGGATGGATTAGTATGACAGGAAGAATATCCTTCTCTCTCTGCTCCCCCATGTACTATACTTCTATTTGTGTTTACACCTCAAGTCAGGGGACCATTTTTCTCCGTTTGATCCATTTTTCATCTTGACTTATGGAGGCTCCCAGCAGCCCCCAATCTTCATGTCTTTTTCTATGAGTTTAGAAAGCAGGAAAGAAATGAATATTGATAACTTAATACTGTTGTGTTTTTTTTCATTTTCAAAAACATCATCATTGATTCTGCAGAGAACTGAAATGAAAACTTCATGGAAGACTTGCCACATTCTCAAATGTTTGGTGCTTTCAGTAGCCAAGCAAAGAAGGCTGGTCTTCTTTATTCTTATATACAAGTGTACATATATACACTTGAACACACTGTCTGCTTTAAAGGTTCAGCAGGATGCAAGTGTTTGAGGAACACCATATTTTACTGTTCCGTTGCCACAGAGGAAAGACCTGGGAGAAAAAGAGGGAGAGAAAAATCTTTTTGTCAATAAATCTTCCTCTTAAAGTTAAGTTTCCTCTTCCTTCTCCCTAAGAACTTTCTGAATGTTCAAAAGGAGCAGAGGTGTAATTCCAAGGTCAGATTGGGACTCAAAGCAGTTTACCATGATTAAAAACATTGTTTAAATCCACAAAAGATACAAAAGTTAAAAACAATTAACAATTAAACAATCAGAAAAAATTATAAACAGGTTAAAACATATATTAAAAACACATACATACCTGTACAGCAATTAGCAATATCCAGTACATTGTGTAAGATGAGTCTTACATCACAATTCATCAAATCTCTGTCAGAATAGAAAACCCTTTGCCTCTTATGAGCTCAAGTTGGCATATATGAATTTCTTTTCCCCACTTTATCCTCACCATCAGGGGATGGAAAATGGGTAGGTTAGTCTGAGACAAAGTTACTGGTCCAAGCTCACCCAGTGTGTTTCATGGATCAGTGGCAACTTGAAACTGGAGCTCCCACTCTAGAGGGAGCATAGTGTCTCCATTATATCACACTAGCTCTTCTCTGGTGGAAGTTGGGAGAGAGAGAGAGAGAGAAATAATAATCTGAATAGCAAAGCAAGGAAAACCTTGGCCTTTCAGATGTGGTTGGACTCCAGCACTCATTGTCCCTGAACATTGGCCATGCTGGTTGGAACTGATGGGAGTTAGAGTCTATCAGTTTCTGGGGGGCCATCTGTTCCCTATCTCTGCTTCTACATATGGAAGGGAGACACTGGAGAGTCTTACTATGGTCCAAATGGCTCTTTAAAAATGTACATGTTCTGCTGCAGTCTGAAGCTTCTAAACATCCTCCCAAGACAACAACTGCATACTACTGATACTTCAGAAGATTATTCTGATATTCCCCCTAAGGTTTAGAATTGCTTTGGAAGATGGTGTAAGGCAGCAGTTATTGGAAGTGGGTCCAGAACGAGAACATCCTCTCACATGAACATCTCTAAACATCTTCATCAGATCCATCACCTTTCAAAACAAGAAGTTTGTAACTGAAAATGACTTTTTCAGTTGTGGCACCCCATTGTGGTGCCCTGCCTGAGACTCTCACTTGTCACCAAGCTTAATAGCTTTTCAGGAGTGGAAAGGTATTTATTTTTTTAATTTGCTCAGACTATATTTAATTACTTATTGCTGTATTGATATGGCTTTCCAATAGCATAAGTTATCTGACCAACTTATTAAAGAAATAATAAAACCATAGAAACCTAGAGTTGGAAGTGACCACAGGGGTAATCTAGTCTAGCCTCTTGACATGCAGGAATGCACAACTAAAGCATTTCTGAAAGATGCCCCTCCAACTGCTGCTCTCCAAAGAAGGAGAGCCTTTGAGGCAATCTATTCCACTGTTGAGCAGCTCTTACATTAAAAAAAAAATCTTCCTAACGTTTAAGTGGAACCTTCCTTCCTGTAATTTGAATCCATTGGTTGAGGTTCTAGTCCCTGGAACAATATTGCAGACAATATTAACAAACTAATATTAATAACTAAACAATATTAATAACTAAAAGAGAATTAAAATGGAAATTACAGTTTGACAGGCCTGGACTATAAGATATTTATAAGGATTACATGAATACAAAGGTGTTAAAATAAGGAACAATGTGTCAAGTGAGATGATATATCACAGTGGTTCTCAAACTTTGGTCCTCCAGATGTTTTGGACTTCAGTTCCCAGAATTCCTGATTGTTGGCCACACTGGCTAGGGCCTCTGGGTCTTTCTACAGCACCAGATGGAATTTGGCATAAGCAATGATATCAAAATATGAAAATAGGCATACTTACTTGCGTCCATCCTGTCCACGGATTAGAGTCACTCTCTTGGCTCCCAGTTGGTCCCAAAGTAAAGTTAAGAACTGTTTATACCAAATAAACTCAACTCTTGTAATGTTGTCAGGACTGATTTCTAAATCAGTGACCTTTGAGTAGATTTGTTCTTGGTTAAGGCTTCCACTGTAAACGGGTCAAAGAAGAAATTTATCAGAAAATATCCATACAGCAACTGTGGTGCTTTATATATGGCAGCTTTGCAGGAGACTAATCTGTGATGTTAATGATGCTTTTTTGTATTTGAGAACAGTCACATGTCAGATCAGATAAGCAACGGTATCTGAGATCATGACTTGTTATAGATTGCATACTAAATTTAAGATGGTGTTATACAACAACAGCAACAGTAGCAACAAAAACAATGTTAATAATCATTTTTGCACAGTTTATTCATGACAACCAAATACAGGTTATAGCCATCAAATTACAAAAATAATTAAAGCCTTTTAAAACTTTTACAGTTACAGTAACGCTCTATAACATAAAAAGGAAAATGTTTACGCTAAAGTTACTAAAATATTTCATACTAAAACATATCTCAATTTTAATTAATCAGTTCAAATTAGCATAATCTATTTATTGCAGATTCCCATGCACGCCTTTATCCTCAAAATCTAATCTAAGTTTAGCTGCTTTCATAGCGAATCTGGCAGTCTTGAATATATAGCTAACAAGTAAGCGATTTTCTCCAGGTCATTTTGGTTAGATGCAAGTTCTAAACTTCTCTTCAGAAATTTATTTCTTGGGGTTTTATATATCCTAAAGGGTAGCATATAGTGTAGTCTTCAATATCCCCACTTCCACAAATGCAAATACACTGCTCCTTGGGGATCTTTATGTTAATAATCAGTTTCTAAAATTTGGCATACAGGTATTGCATTGTATCTACGGGGAACTTTCATAGGGCTACCTGTAATTTGCTGTCCATCATTTTATTATTTTAATTTAATGTTGTATGTGAGCACCTGCAGATAATAGCTGAGATCCTAAATCACAAATGTAGTTATGAGTATGTAACTTTTTACTGTCTCCTGACCCAACGTCCAAACTAGCAGCTGCATTGAGCAATGGAGTTTTGTTCTGCAGGTGATCAAGATGCAGCAGGATGATATTGTCAGCCCTCTCCCACCAGTGATCTGCAGTGCAACAAGGAATTGTGACAGGGTTCCTGCTTCTGATTGTCACATTGCACATTGCTAGAAGGGGGGAGGTGAAAAACATCTTGTTCCAGCATTAGAATTGTCAGCAGATCAGACTACCATTGTTCAGTGAGGCTGCTGGCTTTTAAGGTACATTTGGAAGGGGCATTTGCAATTGTGGCAATAGTGAATATACCAAATAGTTACAAATGAGCTAATCTAGCTTAAGCATTTATAACTGCTTGACAGAATGCCTGTCAATATTTGAATTAAAGCTGAAACACAGTTTCCACTTTGTAGCTCATATTACATTTACCTAGTCTTTTGCTCAAGTTTGCTTCATTGCTACCTAGTTCTCTCCTTTAAATCAGGGTTGGTCTTGTGGATCCTAGATCATATTTAAATGGTCCTTGAAGCCCATTATCAGTGTCCCAAAATCCTTGAAAAGGAATTTCTTCCCCCAGCAACCCCAGGGAAAACTAAAAAGCCAAACAGGTGTCTCAAGGACCCAACCTTATTGAAAGAAATGCCTTTCTGCCCGACACTCTGACAGTCAGGCAACTGTACAGAATGAGAGTCCGTGAATCAGTGATTTGTACAGTACAATCAGCATGATTTAGGGGCACTTTTGCTCCCAAACCATCCAGAAATCTCCCCAAACATATGAAAACACAAACCATCCAGAAAGCTCCACAAACATATGAAAACACCAGCTCCAGAAATACCCTAGAATCCCATACTACCCTCAAATACCTTTTGTTTCATAGGCAGTCCCTCTCAAAATGCCAACAGGAAGTGATGCAACATCTCCTCCATTCTCATCCCTCTGCTTTTTTCATTTCATCTTTTTCACTTTCCTCCTTCTCTTAAAAAAATTTCCAATTAGGACACAAGTCCTGTGTTGGAGGTTAATGACAGAGACTGAAAAGTCTGGGTTACAGCTATTCTGACTAGATCCAGAACTTGCAAATATATCTGCATGCTTCAGATGGGGCTTTCCTCAAATACTGCTTCTTTTCATTCACAGTGTAAATCTGTTTGTTTTCATTTCATTTTATTTGTTATTGTTTTGAAATGCCACCAAGCTTTCTAGGGCACTTCATGAATCTCATGAAGCAACTTGGAGAAGCCTATGAAAGTTCATGACACAATAAATGTGTTTGTTGTTAGAGCACTACTGAACATTTTGTCATTTTTGTGCTATAATAGGTCCTCCTTATTGCTTCCATTTGTCTAGGACAAAGAAGCCCAGAAGCAAGGTCTGGTACTCCATATTTCTCCCCAATACACACACACAAACAACACAGCACACTCCTTCCACCACTCCTTCATGTGAATTTCAATCTAATAAAAAGTTTTGGAGAACTCAAAAGCTTCTTCACTATTTTGTGACATTTCAGTTGATTTTAAATAATGAGGATATTGCTCATTTTTAGACCCTGAGAACTTATTCCACCTTACAGACTAATACTGCTACATTTACTTTTTATGTTGTTTGGGAAATAGCATATTTATGCTATATATACACTGCTCCAAAAAGGAGGAATTACAACACCAAAGAAAAGGACAATTAGGATATGCAGCTTAGGATGTATCTAGACTGAGGGGCAAAACAGATGGTTCTGAAGGGGCAACTTGAAACTGCCACTTCTGAAGATGGATTGGGGCCATGGCAACTACACGCCATGGCCCAAATCCACCTTGAAGCCAGCCAAAAAAAGGAGCAGCAAAGATCCACTCCTTTTTTGGCCAGAGAAAAGCTGGCTTTTCCTGCCCCGCCATGGCCCCATGGCTGCTTCATGATGCACCGGCAGTGTGCGGCATGTAAATATTGCACCGCCAGAGTGTGATGAAGACACCCATGTCTGGGCAGCCGGGTGGCTTAAAGCTGGCTTCTTGGAGTCATCTGTATGTGCGGCATCTAAATGCCATGTGCCAGTGATGCCAGGAAGCGGACTTTTTTGGGCTGTCTGTTCTAGCCCTCACTGAAAAGTCCCAGATTTTGTTTCTGATCTTTTTGATTTTATTACAGGTTTAAAAAAACCAGTCTGGTATAAAAATGTCTTTGGACCTACTGAGAGTGGACAGAAAATATTCTGCAATAAACAAAACATGTATGGATCTCCAAAATAAAATCAGAAAGAACAAGAACCAGATTTTGGGCCTTCTGGTCTTTTTTGGTGAAGCTTGTTTGGCTGCAGTGCAAAGAAGGGCCCTATCTTATGTGGTGCCCACCATGTAGCAAGCATTGAGATTCAGCTGGATCCCAGTGTTGGATGTTTCTGTCATCAACGGAAGACCCATTTGTTTACCCAGTCATTTTAAAATGAATTATTTTAAATGCATTTTCTATTTCTATTATGTTATTTATTTTAGCTATGGGTTTTATTGCATTTTTATTATAAAGTGCCCTGAGGATTTTTTTAAAAAGAGCTGCATATACATGCTCTGTAATAAATAAATGCATAGATGTGCATAAAATTTGCACAGTATCTTGTAAAAATTATAATTTTCCCCCACATTTGTTCTTTCCCTAACCAAGAACCTATTAGCCTTCTGGAACAAAGAACCAATGTTTGACCATATTTTTTAAACCAAAAACAAGCCTTCCATGAAATAAATAGGGTCCAAGTTCAATCCAATATGTACAACACCTACTTCAAGATAAATAATCTTATTATTATTTTGATTTTGCATGAGTCAGACAGATGCTGTCTAATATTACCAACCCAAATGATTGTGTATAAATGTAATAAATATATGAAAGAGTGAATAAATTTTATATGCTGCTTTTCCTTCAGTGAGCTCAAGATGGCAGGCATGACTCTTATTCACCATTCTTTATTTTCACAGAAACTCTGTGAGGCAAGTCATCATCATAATCTTATTGTATATAGCCAAAGGCCTTTACAATATATGAAATAAGACATGAACAAAATTAAAAATAAATTATTCAAAAAATCTACAACCATTTTTACAGACCTCGGTAAAACTAACAAATAAAAAATGTTAAATTTATATTTATGCTACACTATAATGAAATGAGCACATAATTTCTTAGCTACCAATGCAAACTGGGCTAATGAATAAGTGACAAATACCTGTGTATTACTTAACAATTCTACTACCACTTTCTGAGGTGTGTGGTCTGTATATAATTGAATTGACTGACACTAATATTTGTCAAGTGGCAGAATAAAGAGGACAGAACAACAAGAAATGAATCAATCTGATTACAACCAAATACATATTTTCTTTCCGTAACTGGAATACTTCAAAATCTTCCTCCAAGACATTCAGATGGCACCTGCTCCAATTTGAGTTCTGCAAAAGCTCTTAGGAACCGAGAAAAAGCCAGAATTTCAAAATACTGTGGCTTTCCATGATTTACTTTTATCTGTGAGTACCAAATGGAGAACTGTACCCTAGCTATGGCTAGCATCATGATCTTGGCTAGCAGCATGATAAAAAAATCCAGTTTTTAAGGTTGGAAGTACAGTCTTAGATATTGCTCTGTGTTAAGGTTGTAAATTTTTAACTTGTCTAGGCACATTTGTGTCCAATCTCTAAACACCTCACTTCCTCCAGCCAACAAAGTTTGATTCTCAGGTCCATTTAATCTGCACCAGAATCTTAAGAAAGACAGATATGTTCTAGCTGCAGTTGAGGGTAGACCCAACTCAGCCCTAAGCTGAGCCACTGGAACCCCTGAGAAAAATCCCAAACTTTGTTGCGTGAATTCATTTTGCAAAATTTCCAAATCAGTCTTGGCATCTTCTCCTCAGATTTCTTCTCCATGCATCATTTGAGCGATAATTTTAGTTATGGAAACCTTTAGGACAAGATTTATTTTCTGCACCTCTCAAGAGTAGAAAAATAGTTGCCCAATAGATCTGGCACTTGAGAATTTGGTGGATTCTAAAAGTTATTTCCAAGAAAGTTTCTCATCAAAATGCAGTCCCAGGTATTTGATTGAGTGTATCTGTTCTAAATGATGTCCATCAAGTGTCCAAATGCACTTAGGGATTCTCCTTCCAAAAACCACAATTTTAGTTTTAGAATAGTTGACAAACAACTTCTTCTTTACAGAGCCATCCAAATTTGGCTAATATCCTTTCAAGGCCAGTTTTGTTCAAAGATACCATAACCAAATCATCAGCATCAAAGTTACTAACAGATGAAGGGGAAAATGTTGGAAAGGTCATTTCTGGAACCAGATAATTAAATAAATCAATTTATTTATTAAATGGTTCCAGTTCCATTGGGCCTAGCCCAGAGTAAGAAGAAGAGCCCTCTCTCCAGCCCATCCATCATCATCCCATTTCAGAAGGAGAGAGCAGCAGGCCAGCTCCATCAGGCCTAGCCCAGAGTAAGAAGAGCCCTCCTTGCAGCCCATCCACCATCAATTGGCCTCAGAGGGAGAGGCAGGCTAGCTCCATTGGACCTAGTCCAGAGTAAGAAGAAGAGCCCTCTTTCCAGTCCATCTGCCATGGCCCTGGCCCCAGAAGAAAAGAAGAACCACTGAACCTGATCCCTTCCTCAACACTATTCCCTTCTCCTTTTGTGTCATTTTTTTTTAGATTGTTAAGTCTGAGGGCAGGGAACTGTCTAATTAAAAATTTGTAAGCTGCTCTGAGAGCCTTTGTGGTTGAAGAGTAGGGTATAAATAATCCATAAATAAATAAATAAATAAATAAATAAACAAACAAACAAGTAAGGTGTCAAATTATAGTCCTGTCTCACTCCCTGGTTGATAAGAACAAGTTGATAAAGCCAAATATTCTAAGGCCAATGACTTACTAGACTATGAATACAGTTATGTCTAAAATTACCAAATCTCAAAAACCTGTGATTTCATTGAAGCATAAAATGTACCTCTCAATTTGGTATTCTTTTGAGTCCCCATCTTTGCTGTGAAAAACTATATTGATTTCTCCCTTTGCACGTCCAGATAGATTTACAGATATATTATATCTCCAGCCTGTGTAATAAAAGTATAGTGAATCCAAATGTCAGATAAAATAAGAAATCAATGAACAGAGTTACACACACATATTTTTCTATTCCTACCTCAGTTTTAAAAACTTACTTTTCAATTACTAGGTACAACAGTTTCAATTATTTCTAAACATAAGAATTCAAATTTTCACTATCCCGGTGTGTAAGAGATTATATTTTATAGACTTATAGAATTGAAAGGGGCTATCTACTCCAAAGTTTCTCTTTGTTTTGTATTTGAAAAATGGACAGACCATGCCTACATTCAAAATATTATTTCAAGGCATAATTAATAGCATAAAAACAGTATAGAAGTTATACATGGGTACAGATAAGTCTGAGAGACATAACAATTATTTCAACCAGTTGAAAAAATACAAATGCAAATTCAACATTTGACATGCTTAGGCCAATAAACAAAAGAATATAATATTGGTGTCAGGCATATTCCACATAGGAAAAGGCAGTAAATCAAGGCACCAAAGGAGAGGTGGAAGCCCTCTCTTTTGTAGATGATAATGGTGCCTCTTGTCTAAGTGGGATACACAGATTATCTCTAAGAATCTTAACTCATGGGTAGGGTGATTACATTTTTTAAATGCTATCTTTGTGTATACTTTCCCTACAAATGAACAAAATGTCAATAAACTAATTTTCCAGCCAAGCAATCTCAATTAATACTATACATTTTATTGAAAAATAAAGTCAAGGTATATTTTCTAGTATGTGGAATCACAACTGCATCATACAGGCATGTGCATATTACTTGTGAATATATGACTAGACAGGGATGGGACAAAATTTTGCATAACTTTTTTGTCATGTTTCATCATTTTAGAAATGCAAAATTTTGCACACAAAACAAACTGCACATGAACTTTGCCATGTGCCTCTTACAGCTCCAAACATAAGCTTTCTATCCAGTGGAGGTATACTCAATTCAGTATAAGGACTTTATCACATGGGGGAAATCCCATGCAGAAACGGGAGTTAAAAACTGGGAAAAACTCACAAAAGTGGGTTGATTTTCACACATGTCATTGTTAAACTGTTGTTAACCAAAATGGGAAGTAGACAAAAGCCGCTCCTTTTTACTTTCATGATTTTCCGAAAGTCAAAAGGAGCGGCTTTTGACTACTTGCCGTCCGGGTTAACAACAGTTTAACAATGACGTAGTGTGAAAATCAACCCGCTTTTGCAGGTTTTCCCCAGCTTTTAAATCCTGTTTCTGCATGGGATTTTTCCCATGTGATAAAGTCCTAAGTCTCAATATTTCATTTGCTTGGGAACATGAATAAGAGCTGCCCTGTCTGTGACTTTCCCATAAGGTTACTGGTTGGCTATTCTGTAAAGAAAATGGTGGACTAGAAACACTTCTTGTCCAATAGAGACAAGGAAGGAAGGGCCTCTCCCCTTCCCTCTCCTCCACCCCCATCTCCTCTACCTCCTCCACCTGACACTGTGAGCCTGTGTCAACTTGTATGGGTGTATGGGTATCCTCATCACCTGGTTCCATATAAAAAAAGATGAGAAAGTCACAGCTCCATGTAAACCATGTAGTGTCCAAATGGACACTACATGGACTGCTGAAAAAAGTCTTCTGATTTCACTCCAAAATCAGGGACAGCCAGTAGCTTCTGTGTCAAAGATGCAGAGAGGCTGCTCTGAGTTTTATTTTGGATGCTGTCTGCAGAATCTGTATGTATAGCTTCTTTTAAGTCTGGAATAAAACCCACAGAATAATCATTGCACCCTGATATGACAGCCACTAATGACCCCTGATTCCACCCCTTTGCAGCTCTATCAGACTTATTTTAATTTTTGCACTTACTGGTAAATGGCTCCTTAGGTCCTGTGTTTAAATAATATTTTGTATTATTCTTCATTTTACCACGGAACCGATCTGCATAGTGGCCCATCATTGGGCAACCACTCTTGGGGCACGGAAAGCAGTTTCCCTAGGGGGGTAAAATGAATGCATTGATTCAAAAAAGGCATGTGTTTCTTTCCATCCTAACACTTGTTAGGACATAAGTTCCAAAATCATTTGCTGGGCATTTATGAAGATGACATACAGTTGTTTCTCTTCTGTTTGTTATCCCCAAGTGATTATGCTCAGTGCCTGGGAGGTGCTGCTTCAGCCTTCTTGATTATCGCTTTCTGCCCTGAAAACCCTTGTGCCTAATCCTTGATGTAGGCAGGTTATGGGTTTCTGTCATACTACATAATTGTAGTGCTTTGGTGATATTTTAACTTCTGTGGCTCCACCCTATGGAATCTTGGAATTTGTAGTTTGCTGTGGTAGGGTGGGGGGCAGATTGGAGGGGGAGATTACAAACAGTCAAACAAATACAATACTTGGTTGAGGGGGAGGAAGAGAGAGAGCTAGCCTGATCTAACCCCTCACTGCTCATCTCATGGCTGGACATTATCAGAAATAAAAGATAAATAAAATATATCCTTTCTCCAGTGTGTGTGTGTGTGTGTGTGTGTGCGTGCGTGCATGTGCACGCGCGTGTGTATTTACAATGCCTTTACTCACTCACTGGGGCACCAAAAAGGGAAAAAATAATAATAAAAGGATTGGTTGGAGAGGCATCCAGAGTGCATGGTGGTCATTATATTGACAGGCAAACCATAATGGCTGTTGACTGGTGGGAAGGGGAAAAACAGCAAGTTCACCAAGGAGAAATGTGTGGTTGGTTGTGCCAATGTGCTGAAGTGCTTTGAGTGTGTGGACTTAATGGGGTCACTGTGAAGTTCCTGTGGACCAGAAAAATGCACAGGTGAAGCCAGTTTTTTTCCTCAGTGTAGATGTGTCTCCAGAGTCCCTTGTTTTATAACAGTGAAGCAAATGGATGCAAAACTACATTGCTATTAAACACACAAATTAAACACTAAGCTGTCAGAATTTAACCAAGCCAGAGTGACATATGCTTACTTCTTCAAAGGATTCATATGATTCACATGGATAGCCCAGGAAACCATTTGGATAGAGAATGCTGTAGCGGTAATACTCATGGCTTCGGGAGTGATGGCAGTTTCCAACATTACGAATCTCTGCCAAAAGAAAACTGTGAGCCTCAGTGACAAGCCTTATAACTCTGTCAGATGTCATTTCATAACACGATAGAGGCCTCCTCTTTCAAGTCAGGGTGAAGACAGCTGCAATAGTGAAGTGTGATGGAAGCCCTTTCTTTCTTTTTGTGGTTTGTGCAACTCAAGTATAAACTGCTGACAGGAAACTTCAAGGCCCCTGCCCTACTGCCTTATGAGTTATTTCTTTTAAACCTATACCTAAAATGGTTACTGTGACAGAGGTCCAAAACACACTACAAAAATAATCTAGTTTGAGATTGCTTTAACTGCCCTGGCTCTATGCTAAGGAATTCTAGGAACTGCAGTTTTGTAAGACATTGAGCCTTCTATATCAGAGAGCTCTGGGGTCACAATAAACTACAGTTCCCAGGATTCCTTAGTACTTGTTTTGGGCTGGAGTCACTGGGCAGACTTGGTTTCCTGACAGCCAATCATGGTTCAGGCTGACTGTAAGGGAGGGGCTGCAGTGGAAGGAGTGTATATAAAAGGCAATAGTGAGTGATTGTGAGTTCAGTTGAGAGGGAGTTGAGGGGGAGTTTAAGGGGTCAGTCGCACTTATGTTTTTTGCACTGAGAGATTTGCATTTGTGAATCGATTCAAAATCGAATCACTGTTCCCACTGCACTTTAAGGCAGTGAATATCTCCATGGCATTTAAATCCTATTTGAAATTCCCATTCACCACCATTCTGGATCAAAATGGAGGCACCTCCATTTCCTGAACGATGGCTGCACAATCTGAATTGATTCGATAGCACATTCATGCGGATGGTTGCTGTTCTTTAAAAAAGAACCGCTAAGGGATCCAGTGCCAAATGCACAGGTTTAAATGGGCTTCTCGGTGTCTCCCCCTTGCAAACTGCATCGAGGCAACTCGGTGCCAGCATGAAAGACCCTGAAATAATCTGGTTTCCGCACCAGGTTATTTCGTAGTGTGAATGACCCCAAAGAGAGTTGAAAGAAGTTGAAGAGAATTGAGTTGAGTTGAGAGAAGGATATTGAATGGGAGATAAAGTGTATAGGAGATTGTAAAGAGGAAACTGTAAAATGTCTGCAATTGTTATATTACTGTAACCATGCCTCATTTGAACTATTCTACCTAAGCTACATTCTCGCTAAATGTTATTCAATAAAGTCAATGTTTATTTGTTTTTACAGAAGCCTCTGCCTGAGTGAATTCTAAACCATATAGGCACATATAAACATGCTACCAAAGATATTAAACTTATAAGACGAAGACACTTGAGACCCTAGGAAAAGTGTATAAAGTGTGGATGTTGGGCAGGTGTCATTGTTGAGGGGCCTTCTATGAGTGAAGAGGTAATGGAAACCTCAAGGCATAGAAAGGAGGTTGCGTCACAGCTTGGAGATTATTGCACAGCCTTTTTTGCCTGATCTGGGCACGGGATGGGAATGGGCTTTAATGGGCTTGAACGTGTGTTATTGCACACAAAAACAAGGACTTTATCTCAGGGCGAGTACAAACCGTCCCCCAGCTGTGCTTAGCTGGCCAGTTTTGAAGGATGGAAGCCCGATCTTGTCCTGTGCTGTTAAAGCCTGATCCTGTCCCATGCCCAGATCAGGTAAAAAACGCTGTGTGATAATCTCCTTAGTCTTTCAAATAGATGGTTGTTCTCTTTTTATAAACAACTCTGCTTCTGAGCAAACTTGCATGGGATTGTGCACAAGCAGAAGGAAGAAGGAATATTTTTTAATCACTAGTGACCGTGGCTGCACCTGCACCACCTGCACCTGTAATGCCATTTGTCTCTGCTTTAACTGCCATGGCTCAATGCTATAGAATCCTGGGATTTGTAGTTTTATGAGATATTTAGCCTTCTCTGCCAGAGATCTCTGGTACAACAAAAAAATACAAATTCCACAGCATTTAACCGACACTACAGCAGTTAAAGTGAGGTCAAATTAAGAAAGCATGATCTAGAGTCAATCAACCATTCATCTAGCTACAGATCCCAGTCTGCATTCTGCATGATGGCTCTAATGACCCCAGAGTGGTGAATGTGCTACAGGTTTTGGATTGAACAATTGAAGATGCTAAACCTATTTTGCATGTTAAGCTTATGAATGCAACAGTACATTGGCTTGTGCGGAAAGATAAAAGAAAATTACTACAACAGCCAATGCAGAAAAATAGAAGACAATAACAAAAAGGGAAGAACAAGAGATCTATTTCACAAGATCCAGGAAATTAAAGGAAAATTCAAACCAAGAATAGCACAATCTATGACAATAAAAATAACATAATTCAAGACCAGGAAGGAATAAAAAGATGTTGGATGCAATACACAGAAGAATTATAGAAAGGAGATGACAAAATGAGGGACACATGGAATGAAAAGCCTTATGAAGATGAACCCCAAATTCTAAAAAGTGAGGTGGAAATGGCAATAAGAGAAATAGCGAAAAACAAATCACCAGGAACAGATGATATTCCAATTGAACTCTGCAATCCACACTGACAAGAGTCAACTCTATTGCTAATCAACATATGTCAACATATATGGAAAACAAAATGATGGTCAACAGATTGGAAGTTATCAATATACATTCCCACTCATAAAAAGGGAGACACAAGAGAGTATAGAACCATAGCACTGATATCCCACGCAAGCAAAATCATGCTCAAAAGTCTGTAACATAGACTCCAACCATACATGGAGAGAAAAATCCCAGAGGTACAAGTGTGGTTCAGGAAAGAAAGAGGCACTAGGGACCACATTGCAATCATACAATGGCTAATGGAGTGCACCAAGGAATTCCAAAAGAAAATCATCATGTGCTTTATAGACTATAGCAAAGCCTTTGACTGCATAAATCATGAAGGGTATGGAATGGCCTTAAAGACATGAGAGTGCCAACACACCTGACAGTCCTAATGAGGAATCTGTATTCAAGACAAGAGGCTGCTGCTGTCAGAACAGAACACAGAGAAGCAGAATAGTTCCCAATCGGCAAAGGGGTCAGACAAGGCTGTATCCTTTCACCCTATTTCTTCAATTGGATGCAGAACATATTATAAGAAAAACAGGCTTGGATACAGAAGAAGGAGGAATGAAAATAGGAGGAAGGAATATCAACAATCTAAGATATGCAGATGACACCATAGTACTAGCAGAAAACCTCGCAGACCTGGAACACCTACTAAGGAAGATCAAAGAAGAAAGTGCTAAGGCAGGCTTGATGTTGAACATAAAGAAAACAAAAATAATGACCACTGAGGACCTTCACAAGTTCAACCTAGATAATGAAGAAAAAGAAATAGTAAAATAATTCCCATACCTGGGATCAAACATTAATAGAAATGGGAACTGCAGTCAGGAAATCAGAAGAAGACTAAAAATGGGGAGGGTGGCTATGAAAGAATTAGAAAAGATAAAATGCAAACAACTCAGAACAAAAGTTAGAATCATACAAGCCATTGTATTCCCTATTACTATGTATGATGTGAGAGCTGGACAGCTGATAGGAAGAAAATCAATTCCTTTGAGATGTGGCGCTGGAGAAGAGTGCTGAGAATCCCATGGATAGCCAAAAAGACAAACAAATGAGTCCTAGAGCAGATCAAGCTGGAAACCTCCCTGGAAACCAAGATGACCGAACTGAGGCTGCTGTATTTTGGAGACATCATGAGAAGGGAGGACTCACTGGAAGAGACAATAATGCTGGGAAAAGGTGGAGGGAAGTAGGAAGAAAGGAAGGTCACATGCTAAAGGGATGGACTCTATTAGGGAGGTCACTGGTATGGGGTTGCAGGAATTAAACAGAGCAGTGGAGGACAGAGGGTCTTGGAGATGTCTCATACATAGGGTTGCCACAAGTTGAGATCAACTCGAGGGCAGTTAACAACAAATTTTGAGAATGGCTCATTTCTGGTTTAGCCTTGCATAATGTGCTTCATATTTGGGACATGGGAACCACCAGTTGCCTCCATGGGTTACTGGATGTATAGATCAAAGTTGTAATTTGAAGAATTCTCTTTAGGAGTTCTTTTTGTCTTCTGACAAGCCATATTTTGGGGAGGGGGAGATGGCAAGGGTGTTTTGTTTTTGTGGGAAGGAGAGAAGTTTGAAGTAAGTGTAAGACAGAGTAAAGAAATTATGCCAGCTGATAACCAGGGAAAGTTAAAAGATTACTAGCTCTAATTGCATTCAACTCCAGTTCAGTTTATTATCAATTTGTTTTTAAACACTCTGTATATTCAATTCTATAGTTGATGTTGGGTAACTGACTTGAAACTCACACTGAGGGACTTCAGGCACCTACCTCTGATGCTTGTTCTTACACAACCCGTATTTCTCAGATCTTCAAAAAGTTACTTTCCCCTGCCCACAACTCTACAATTAGCCCTAGTTCAAAACAAGTAAAATTTTCAAATAGATGCAGTCATTGCACATGAATGCTAGAGAAGGTGCAGATTGGGTTACCTTTAATAAAGCCTCCAAGATCAAGTTCTATCAGTGGTGTGATTACATCATTGCATCCCTCCATAATAGTTCCTCCATTGGGGTAAAAGTCAAGATCACCAGTGGCATTAAGCATTCCAAGTCCTGAAATAGATTCATTGTGCATGGCATAAGCAGGGCATTTCTTTACATTTGTGTTACAAAGTTAACATGTGCTTGACCATTACCTATATTGGGAAACTGTCCAGCATTTGTATGGATGACATCCACAAATTTAGCATCAGAAGGATCCAACCTGACCATTTCTGGGAAACCTTCAAAACCAATCCCAGCAGGGTCCAAGCCTAAGTAGATATAAAACAATCTAGTTAAAATGAGATCTCTCCCACCCAATTCCTGAGACTAAACATCCAGGGGCCTTGCCAATGTGATGATTAGTAATATTCAAAATGACCCTGAATAGAATGTATTCATAAAAGACATGCTAAAAAATGTAAGTCCTCAGATGTTGTTGGGCTGTAACTTCCATGAACCCTGAGCACTGGCTATGCTTCATAGGATTGATGGAAGTTGCAACAACATTTGGAGTGCCACAGTTGCCCATCCTTGCTATAGTTATATAGGTATATTATTCTGCCTTTTAAAAATAAACTACATTGATCAGAAGGTATGAAATCCCAAACTTACTGATACTTGCCAATACATGGTAAGAACTCTTCCTGGTTACACACTGAATGGACAGTGGTGGAGAAACTCTTGGCCTAATACTTAATGGTGATGTAGATGAAACACTACATGTGACTCATGCTTAATGCTGATGTTGCTGGCCACTGTACTATAATTGAGGAAATCATGGAGGAAGGAAGGAAGGAAGGAAGGAAGGAAGGAAGGAAGGAAGGAAGGAAGGATGTGGGCTTAAAGAGGAAGAGTGTGGACACATATGTGCTTCACGCTCATACACCACATGCCATCAGACTTTTCCTTTGTACAAAAATCCTTCCTTCCTCTCCATGATTTCCTTATTATAGTGTAGTGGCCATCAACATCAGCATTAAGCACAATTCACATGAAAAAAAACTGGCTATGTAAACATGGTTGATTTGCAAACCATGATTCTGAGACATTCATGGTTCCTGACAATACAGATGTAATCTTAGAGTTGTTGTGTGCCTTCAAGTTGTTTTCGACTTATGACTACCCTAAGGGAAACCTATCATGGGGTTTGCTTGGCAAGTTCAGAGTAGGTTTGCAATTGCCTCCCCCTGTACCTCATTGCTTAAAAAAATCTATGCAAGTGGGTAACATTGCATGAAAAAATGGAGGATAATGGCGTGTGTATGATGTTCCATGCATCTGAGCTAAATCATAATTATGAATATGATATCTGCACCAAGCTTTTGCATTAGCACAGAAAACGTAAGCATAAAAATATAGCTGTTCCTATTGCATCTGGAGCAGCCCCATTGTCATTCCTATTATGTTTGCACTGAAAATCACAATAAGGCAAAGCTACATCACCGTCCTGGTCAGTGACATCACTAGGGTTGGTGTCACCCTGTGCAGTAACTCATGATGTCACCCCCAACCTCCAATTTCACACCATACAGTAATGCTTTTTTGCATTAATGATACTTGTAAATCATAATTCCCATATACCACTGAATATAATGCTAATAGTCCCTATGTAGGGACTGTTCAGGTTAGTCACTTTGGGTTTGTTACCTTTTCCTTTGACCTTATGTGTAACCCCCTCCCTATATGTTAACTATATGACCTTTGCTTTGGAAGAAACTACACCCTGAGCTTATTGTGATGCTTCCTGCATCCTACAAGGGAGTGTAAAAGAGATCATAGGTGCAGATCATTATCATCATATGAAGTTTTTCTGGTTACTTCTGAACTGGAGAGGTAGGTCCTCCTCCTAGCTACCTTAATACCAAGCCTGACCTTGGACTGACTCCCTGTGTTTCATCTCCATCAGAACACAGTGAGAACAAAGGCAAAATACCTATTGGTTAAGAAGTCCTTCTATTAATCTGAGTGCTACCAGTGGCATCACTAGGGTTGGTGTCACCCAGTGCTGTAACTCATGGTGTCACACACACACCAACCTCCTCTAATTTCACACCATACAGAATCCTTAGTAATGCTTTTTTGCATTAATGTTACTTGTAAATTTTAATTCCTGTATATCACTGAATGTAATGCTAATAGTTGTGACATAAACAACTAGCAAAATTAAAATTATGCCTTCAAATTACAATATCATATGCACAGCCTAAGTGTGTGTGTGTGTGTGTGTGTGTGTGTGTGTGTGTATATATATATATATATATATATATATATATAGTGAAGATTTGGTTAAAATGTGATGTTTTTAAAGAAAATTTTAAAAGATTTTTTTTAAAATCAATTTTTTAAATTACATTTTTGAAATTTAGAATTTTAATTTTAAAAAATTCTGAGGCCTCTCCTTTCTCCTCCCACTGAGCTTCACCCCACTCCCACCAGCTCTTAAAGCATTTTAAAGGGAAGCAGGAGAATGCCACAGCCCATTTTTGCCAAAAGGTAGATGTTTGAGGAAAAGTGGTGTTACTCCTCCCCTTAGGGGTCACCTGGTTTGGTCCGCACCCACCCCCTTGCACTCCCTAGTGGTCCTGGTCCCTGTCTCCACTTGTGCCATTCTCTTTCTCCTCTTGTGCCATTCTCTAGCAGGACTACAGTGGGAGGAGGAGAAGGCAAGGGTATAATATTTTTTTCTCTTTTTCAGTCAAGCGCGCTGACATGAAATAATGCCTTGAAAGCATAATGGGTGGCCTGTGTAACTGTGCCTTCTCTGTAATATCCTCAGCATTGCCAGTATCCCTTACTGTTGCTGAAAGACTAATAGGAACAATGTTGGCTTATCAGAAATAACATAGATTACCTTTAATCCAGGCTTGTAGTTCCACACTTTCCCCAGACTGATAGACTCACCCCAATCAAGATTTCCTATCTCTCTACAAAAGACTGCCATCTGGTTTCCTTGGACAGCATACCAGTTATTCTGCCAATGCCTGGAAAATTTTTGGTAATGCCTCGAAGTCGTCTTCCTGCTTCTCCAGCAGTATGGGCACCAAGACTATGACCAATGAGGTGGACGTTGGAAGGACAGTATAGATACATTTTCTAGTCATTCAAGAACAAGGGAAGAAACTATATAGGTGTCAGTGATTTCCAAAAAAGGACACCATTCTTAAAGCTTGCAGCATAAGCAGGCAATTTTGTAAATGAATGCAATTGACTATGAACTTAGCAGTGGACTCATGCTGACAGTGACTGCATTGATTGCAATCATCTGCAGTTTCTCAACACGGATAAGTACAACAGTAGCTGTTTGATAAAGCTTGGGCCAAAAGTTTAAGCAAACTGACTTCCAGTTCTGTAGTGTGTCAGATGTACTGAAGCTGTACTTTGAACTGGGACTGATTTTCGTCTATTCTGTTTCTGACTTACATCTCAACACCAACATATGTGTTTGCTCTCTCCCCAGATTATCCTGCTCAAATGTGATCATATATGTAAATAGTAGAATAATTTGGGACTTACTAATTCTTCTTAAATAAACCCATACTCACATGTCTGAGAATACTCATATCAATTTTTTTGTTGGGGGCAAGAGGAATCATATTATGTCAGAAGGACATTGACATTCCATACATATTAGAAGACCTTTATATTCTATGGATATTGGTGTAAAATGAAATGCCTATAAGATATTTGGAACTGGAAGTGCACCCTGTTGAGATTGCAATAAAAATGGGGTGGAAATGAACCACAGTGCACAAATGCAAACTTTAAAAGGCTACGGATGGAATGAAGTCTAGTATCTTTCTTACAGAATTTTGTGGTTATATGCCTTGAGGTCCAACTTATGGTGAACCTATGATTGAGTTTTCTTGGTGCGATTTATTCCAAAGAGTTTTTCCATTGTTTTTGTTTAGGTGAAAATTGCCAAAGTTCACCCAGTGTGTTTCCATGACAGAGCAGGGATTTGAATCCTGGTTTTTGGAAAGCCTAGTCCAATACTCAAACCACTCCACCGCATTGGCTACTTTTAGCAAATTATTATCCATTAATTACATATTCAAACTGACTGATTACATATGAGAGTGCTAAATGTGGTACAAAAAATTGATATAAAGATATTTATCTGGGAGTTTATCTGAGTAATCCTGTCTGTCTGTCTGCTTTTTGTTTGCTTTTTCTTAAATGTATAAAGCTTATATGTATTTTTTAATTTTTCCCATTTATTAAGCATAGTAATAAAATAAATATTTTAAAACATCTCAAGTAATTTTAGTAGCATTTGGCATCTAGCTATGACACTTAATAAGCAACTTAACTTTAAATCATTCTTACCCTTAAAGTGTTGAGAAAATAAGCTATAACAGCCCCTAGAACACGAATGTTGCTTGCAGCTGTGAAATAGGTGCATTTGGCTCCTTCTTCCCAATCCACAGCAATACAGTTTATGTTTTCAACATCCACCAACAGCTATAGTGCATAAAAAAAACACATTAGAGTTTATTCACACAATCAGAAATACCTGAATTTATTTCAAACCTTGCTAATTTGGAAGGTCCTATAATGTTATATAGTCCAACCCCCTGCTCAAAGGGTCAGTCTCCCACAAAGGTAGACTAGGATGTCTCTCTCCTTGCTATTTCTGTTTGGAGACAGAAATTAAAATTAAGGTGGCAGGTAAGTGCTTGGAAAAGAGGGTTTTAATTTGTGCAGATGATATATATTTATATCTTACTTGATCTGTTTTAAAATTGCTTTTGACTGTTTTGTTTTTAATTAATCTGCTTTGTCATACATTTTTACCTGCTTCATTCATTTTATTTTCAACCTTAAGTCCAATATTTCTGGGTGGAAATCCAAGGTATAAATGTAATTAATAAACTCAAACAACCAGTAACAGTGTTTAAAAAACTGTATCTCAATGAATGGAGGAAAAATGTTGGAGAATAATCTTCTATAAGATATCTGCAGCTAGAATGATGTGTGCAAAAATATGGAAATCAGAACTGATACCTAAGATAGAAGACTTGAATATAAAGGTGCTAACTATACTGGAAATGGACAAATTAACCAGAAACTTGAATAAAGAAGAACAGATATATATGACTGAAATAAAGTAACAAGTTTTTTAATCCCAAAAATGGGAAAAAGAAATGTTGAAAGGTTTTGAGTGAACTTTAAATTGATTATAGGTTAAGTTTTATTTTAAAGTTATCATCAGACTATACAGAGAACAGGTTTGCAAACAGATATATTTATAGAGAAGGATAAGAAATGTATGTAAAGAGAAAAGGATGTATATGGAAAAATAGGGAACAGGTATATACAAATGTGTACAAACATTTGAATAAGGAAAAAAGATAAACAATATAGTGAAAGAATAAGCACACCATTGGGTCAAGGAATAAGGAAGTAATGAATAATGTGTGAATGGAATAGTATGATTTTGGAGGTGGTTGAATGTAATTTAGTATGTATTTTATGTAATTGTTTTGCTTTGTTTGTGGGGTTGTGATTTGTATGTATCATAATGTATGTCTTTTTAAACTATGTTTGGAACAAATATCCACAATAATAATAATAATAATAATAATAATAATAATAAAGATGCCAGCCACAGATGCTGGCGAAACATCAGAAGAAACTCTTCTAGAACATGGCCACACAGCCCGAAAAGCCCACAAAAAACTAAAAAATAATAATAAATTGTATCTCAATAGGTGCTTACAGAATAATACATCTAAATATTTTTTTCATTTGCTTCCCACTTTCTAGGACCTGCATCAGAACTTGGAAAAGTTCTTTTTAAAGTGGTGACACTGTTTATGGGGATAAGGGTAATAGTTCCAGGATTGTTATCCACAAAAACAACTTTTCTAAGCTCTGCCTATACCTGAAAAAGGACTTTTGAAAAATATAAATTTCATACCAAACACATCTCCACAACCCAGCCATATTTTCCAGTGCTGGTATATCCATGGATAACAAAGCGAGTTTTCCTCAATGGAGAAAAATAAGAATTTTTGATTGTGGATGTATCATTGTAGAATACTTTCTGTTGAGAATTTAAAAACAATAATGAAATAAGTTATCTAGTGTTTTAATGATCTTCAACATTAAGATTTTTTCCCTCAGGTATTTGTTTGTCTACTAGATCCTCAAAAAAAGTTCTAATAGGTAGATTTCCACATATTTTTAAAATCATCAAGGGGCACTCATACACTGGCCAACAGATTTCCAAGAATATGCAAATGATGAAAGCTCTTATAAACTGAGATCCTTAGATGCTAGCTATTCATTCATTCATTCATTCCAATATCTATTTCCCACCCCACATCTGAGGATCTCAGGGTAATGTAAAACAAAACCAGTTTAAGACAATAAAGAACAAGAACAAGATTTTTAAAAGACTAAAAATATATTAAATCTTTTGTTGCTTAAAGTCAGATAATTTAGAACCAGTTAAAACAATTTAAAATAGTGCTGAACATAGCACATGTGCAAGGATAAAAATCAACTAAGGGCCATTACAGACTGCCAGAAATAATGCAGCTTGAGGCCATTTTAACTGCCCTGGCTCAGTGCTAAGGAATCATGGGAACTGTAGTTTATTATGGCACCAGAGCTCTCTGACAGAGAAGGCTCAATGTCCCAGAAAAAAAAATACAATTCCCATGATTCCCTACCACTGAGCCAGGACAGTTAAAGTGGCCTCAAGCTGCATTATTTCTGGCAGTCTTTAAAGGCCTGATGTCTCAAAGGCTTTAATAAAAGCCTTCTGACATGACATCAGAATGACATCAACATGGACACCAATCAGGCCTCAAAAAGGATGGTATTCCATAACCTGGAGGTGATACAGCAAAGAAACTCATCACCTCCAAAATGTATTGCTCCCACTGATGGGACACAGAGGAGGGCCCTCCAACAGACCTCAGTTATTGGGCAGGCATATAGGAAGAGAGATACTCCCTCAAATATCAGGGTCACAAGATATTAGAGCTTTAAAAGTTATCAGCAGCATTCAGTTTGGAAGTGTATTACCAGCCAGTGCAATTCCTTTGAAACTGATGTTACAAAATGTCTTTATGGTGTTTCAGTCATCAGTCTAGCTGCTGCATTTTTCACCAGATGACATTTCTGATAATCTTACAATGGCAATGGCAGCCCAATGTAGAGGGCATTGTATAGCCTGATCAGGAAGTTACCTGTGCATAGATTACTATGGCTAAATTATCTGTCTCCAGGAAAGTTCATAGCTGGTGGACCGCTCAAAGCTGGCCTTCAGTATTCCAACTGAGCCTCCAATTACAAAGATGAATCCAAGAGTACTGCCTAGTTACACACCTGATCCTTCAGAGGGAGTGCAACCCTATCCAAGATAGGTAGCTTACCCAATTCCCAGACCCAAGAACCACCACTCCACAAGATCTCCACATGCAGATCTTATCAAGATTCAGCTTCCGTTTATTGGTCCTATTCCAACCCAGTATGGCATCCAAGCACTACTTCAGCACTTCCCCAGCCCCCAGGCTCCAGTAACATGGAGAAGCAGAGCTGAGTGTCATCAGCATAGTCATAGCACCCATCTCTAAAACTCCTAATGGCTTCAAGCAGATGTTGAACAGCATATGAGACAATAGGGATCCCTGTGGTAGTGCACTGCACAATGGCTATGGAGCTGAAGAGGAGTCCCCCAATGCCACTGTATGGAACCAGCCTCACAGACAGGAGCAGAACTGCTATAACACAGTGCCTCCTACTCTGTTCCAATGGAGCTGTTCCAGTAGGATTTGTTGTTGTGTGCCTTCAAGTCATTTCCAACTTATGGTGATCCTAAGGTAAACCTATTGTGGGAGTTTTGGGAGCTGAGAGTGTGTCTCAAGGTCACCCAGAGGGTTTCTATGGCTGAGCAGGGAATCAAATGATCTCCAGAGTCCTAGTCCTGATCAAGAATATCAAAAGCCACTGAATGACCCAAAAGATTAACAAAGGCCCAAAACAGATGGGCCTGAAAGAGTGGTGCACAGCCACGTTGACACCTATTGTGCCTGGGCCATGGCAACCATACATGCCCAGCCCCAATCTGAGCTGCCACCGTAGTCCTAAAGCCAGCCACCAAAAGGAATCCACTCCTTATTGACCTGGTTCTTCCTGGATGGTGTGGCACCGGCCTGGCTTCTGGCTGCATTTGGGGCATGCGTCATCTGAACACTAGGCCATGAACGTGGCTGGAATCCACATCATTTGGCCCATGTGTTTCAGCCCAGAGTAGCATTCCCTCTGTCTTTTCCCCAAAGTAAAACAGAGGAAAGACAAGGTTGTCTGAAAACTAGCTTATATCTGGTATATGCATCTCCATCTTTCAGATGACCTACTTTACAGATATATGGCTCTGAACATCTGAACTGGTTTTAATTAATTAGATACCATTTTAATATACAAAGAACTATCAAAACTCTCTTTCATATATACAGTGACCCTGTTAGATCACTGCAGTTATCTGAGCAGAGGCTGAGAAACTCTTTGCCATTGTTTGATTGTATAGGATGAACTCTAACAATTGCTCTATTGAATAACTGGGATTCTGAAATGCAAATATTCTTAGCAAGTTTGAACCTTTAGATAACTGAATAGAAGGTTTCCCATTTTCTGAATCCACTCATTTATACTAGTTAGGAACAAAAATTGGAAAAGACAGCAAGCAGGTTTGAAACATTCTTAATCATTTTTCAAAGCTCCTGTTATGACTCAAGATTATTCACAATTAGCAACATTAAGTGCTTAAATATACGGTAAGTCACTCCATCAGAAAGATAGTATGTGAAAACAGTCTCTTGCTCTTTTCTCTGGTGAGATGGGAAGAATCAGATATAAAAACAAAATATATAGCTGCCACCAACAGTTCTTAAAGTGATAATAAGGAAGACATCTCACTTGTGACACATTTCCTGTCTCTCTGGTGAAAAGAGAAAAAGAAATATTCATAGTTTCAGGTGACTCAGGTAAGCCAAACAGCTGCCTCCCAGGTATTCCTGACCAAGGGGGTTTATCCGAGAAGCAGCCAAGTTTTTCATAGCAGACTTCATTGGCTAGAAGGTACACAAGACAAACTGTTAAATGCATTGCAACCAGTGAGTATTATTTCAAGCTACCATCATACACAAAAAATGTAAGTTTTCATTTACAATGTTCCCAGGAGCATTTCTCTGTTTTGATGGGTGTCCACAGATCATTCTGTGCACAGCTCAAATTAGAGTACAGTCAACCCTCCTTATCCACAGATTCTGCACCCACAAATTCCACCATCCATAGGTTGAAAATATTTTCTTAAAAATAATTTCCAAAAAGCAAACTTTGATTTTGTCTTTTTTTATATGAGGGACACCATTTTACTATGCCATTGCATATAATGGGACTTAAGCATCCACAGTTTTGGCATCCACAGAGGGTCCTGGAACCAAATTCCAGTGGATACCAAGGGCCCACAGTAGTCACTTTGACCAGTGAAGGTCCACTGTATTTTATAGCATAATCATCTAGGTGTCTACTAAGACATAAATTCCATTGAGTCCAGTAGTGCTTACTCCCAAATATGTGGATACAGGACTGCGGACTTAAGTGTGTGCATATGCCAGTTGTATGAAGATATCCAAATAAATGTGTGGGGTTGGGAAAGTGGAGCCAGTAGATAAGGATGCCCCTATCATCTGGTGGTCTGAGGCAGTTGCTTCAGAAGTCAAATTCTGCATGGTGTAGAGGGAGTCGAGGGACTACAGGTGGCAGGCCTAACGAGAGGGCTGATAATGAAAATTAGGTAGAGCAATCTTAAAAATAATATTTGATGATCTTAAAGAAGAGGAGGAAGGATGCATCTGAGTTATCATGTAGTCACTGGAGTTACTTAATCTACTGTAGCTTGTTGAAACTAAGGAATGTATTAACTGTGCAGTCCTGCATGCCTTATTAGATGTAAACTCCCTTGAGTTCACAATGACATATTCCCAGGTAAATGTACATAGGATTGCACGTATGGAATTCTTACCTAACAATGAACGTGCATGGAATTCTGCTATATATGCAGTAAAACATATAAAAATGAAAGAAAAATTGTTTGGTGATGCTAACACCATATTACACAACAGGTTGGCTGTGCATCCCAGCCCATCTCCACTCTTCCCCCAAAGCCTTTTATTCTTTTCCGTTGCTATTGTTGTTATGTGCCTTCAAGTGAACTCTGACTTATAGTGACCCTAACTGCATCTGCACTGTAGAAATAATGCTGTTTGACACTCCTTTAACTGCCATGGACCCATGCTATGGAATCCTGAGATTTATAGATTGTTACGGTATCAGAGCTCTCTGACAGAGTAGGCTAAATATCTCACAACACTACAGCTCCCACAATTCCATGGCAAGGATCCATGGCAGTTAAAGTGGAGTCAAACTGCATTATTTATGAAGTGTATATGCAGACCCATCTTAAAGTTCTATTGGCAAGATTTCCTCAGAGGTGGTTTGTTGTTGCTTTCCTCTTCGATGTTGAAAGGGTGCAAATTGGACAAAATGGACTCCAGGAGATTGAGCAGTAATTCAAATCCCAGCTTCATGGAGTCCTAGTCCAAAATCAAACCTCTACATCATACTGGCTCTTCTATTATCATAGAGATCTTTTCTTCTATGAAAAGAAATATGCTTTTGTCAAATAGCACCTGCCAAAAGATTCTTTATGTTTGTTATGCCAGAAATAATCCATGGGTTTGGGGGCTATTTAACTATAAGCATATTGCTCAGAACAAGAGGCTGCCGTTGGAACAGAATATGGAGAAACAGAATGCTTCCCTTTAGGAAAGGGGATCAGGCAAGGCTGCATTCTATCATCTTATTTCTTCAACTTGAATGCAGAAAATATATGTAGAGTAGGTTTAGACTTGGAGGAAAGAGGAGTGAAGATTGGAGGAAGAAATAGCAGCAATCTAAGATAGGCAGATGATACCACACTACCCAATTACTAAGGAAAGTTAAGGAAGAAAGCACTAAAGCAAGCTAACTGTTGAACATTAAGAAAACAAAAATAATGGCCAAAGAAGATTTACATAAATTCAATGTAGACAATGGGGAAATTGAAATAGTTAAAGATTTCCAATACCATGGAATAATAATTGATCAGAATGGAAACTATAGTCAAGAAATCAGAAGAAGATTAGGAATGGTAAGGTCAGCTATGAAAAATCTAGACCTAAGTACAAAGATATATCATTGAATACTAAAGTTAGGATTGTCCATGCCATTGCATTTCCATTTCTACATATGGTTGTGAAAGCTGGACAGTAAAGAAAGTGGATAGGAAGAAAATCAACTAATTTGAAATGTGGTGCTGAAGAAGAGTTCTGGTGATACCTTTGATGGCTAAAGACAAACAAATGAGTCCTAGAACAAATCAAGCCTGAACTCTCCCTAGAAGTCAAAACAGCTATATTGAGACTGTTATTCTTCAACCACATCATGAAAAGCCATGACTCACTAGAAAAGACAATAATGCTTGATAAGATAGAAGGCAGTAGGAAGAGAGGAAGACTGCATACCAAACACATGGATTTAATCAAGGAAGACACAGCCCCAAGTCTGCAAGAACTGAACAGAACTGTTGAGGATAGGGTGTCTAGGAGTGTCTCATTTATAAAGTCGTCATGAGCTGAGGTTGACTTGAAGTCAGTTAACAACAACAAATATCTCTTTCCATAGGAGAAACTGGGAAGCCCCTGGCTATGAAATATTCTCCAACCACAATATCACAGGGGAAATACATAAATGTAACCTAGACAATGAGGAAAGCAAACATAGATCAGAATGATAACTGCAGTCAAGAAATAAGAAGACTAGGAATGGGAAGGGCAGCTATGAAAGAACTAAAAAGATCCTGAAGAGTAAAGATATACAACAGAGCAATAAAGTTAGAATTATCCAAGTCATTGGCCCCAGGTGGGTCCTGCCGCCTCCGCCGCCGCCCGCCATGATGATATTGATTATTGTTGTTATTACTTGTTCTTGGGGTTTTCTTGGCAAAATCTCCACAGGGGTTTTGCCATGGCTTTTCTGGGGCTGAGAGAGTGTGCATGCATAGTTTAAAAAATTTTTTTTTATTTTTAATTTTAATTTTAATTTATTTACTTATTTATGGTGCTTCAGCCCCCCAATTGTCTGAGGGACAGCAACCCGGCCCCTGGCTTAAAAAGGTTGCCTACCCCTGGGCTACATAATGAAAGGACACAGATCACTAACAAAGATAACAATGCTAGGAAAAGTAGAGGTAGATGAAAGAGATGAACTCTACATGCCAGATGGATGAACTCAATCAGGGAGGTCATGGGCATGAATTTGCAGGACCTGAACAGAGCAGTGGAGGGCAGGGGTTCTTGGAGATGTCTTATTCATAGGGTTGCCATGAGTCAGGATCGACTTGAGGGCAGCTAACAGCAACAACAACAGAATTCAAAGATATAGCCATGTTACTCTGTATAATTAGTATTAATTGTAGATAGATTCTGCAGCACCTTTAAGACTAGTACTGGGGAAAAAATTAAGAAGTTGTCAGCATGAGCTTTCATAGGCTTCAGTTTATTTTTTCAGATGCTTGTGGTGGAGTGGAAGTTAGGGACTTCTGGGTGCAGGAGTTAAGGAAGCATTGTTCTAGTTTGGCCATGAAGATATTGGCATATTGTGGTGCCATGCTTATCCCCATGGCAGTGCCATTAACTTGGAGGTATATGTTGTTACCAAATGTAAAGTAATTGTGTGTGAGTACAAAGTGGCAGACCTTGGTGGCTAGGTCTGACAAGTTCCTATCTGGAATGATGTTCCTGATGGCTTGTATTCCATCTTTGTGTGGGATGTTGGTGTACAGGGATTCCACATCCATAGTGGCTCAGATGGTGTTTCTTGGAAGGTTGTGGATGGATTGTATTTTCTGTAGGAAGTCTGTGGTGTCCTTTACATACCAGAAGGAATACCAGAAGGAATTACACAGGCTGCTCAGAGAATTTCCCATGGAGACACAAAATGAAATTCTTATTAACACACCCCAGGAGCCCCGACCAGGCACATTCTACCTATTACCCAAAAAATATAAACAGGGAAACCCTGGATGACCTATTGTCCAGCATTGGAACACTTACAGTCAGCACCTCCAAATATATGGACAATATCCTTAAACTATATTCCACCGACAATTCCAGCTATGTAAACACTGTCTGATCGCATCCTCAGGAGGGGTGTCCTACACTCATAAATCCACTACTCATGGGTTCTCCTCATGCTAACCAGATCTGCAGGAGCCAACATTCTTTTTCAGTTTTCTTCCTGACCTCCTGTCTTCCTGCCTATCCCTAACTTCCACTCCACCACAAACATCTGAAGAAATAGTCTGAAGTCTATGAAAGCTCATGCTGACAATTTCTTAATTTTTTTTCAGTTAGTCTTAAAGATGATGCACAATCTATCTACAATTAATAGCAACAACAACAGTGTTGCATAGATAGTCATTAGCTTGGCTGGACTGGAAGCTGAATTTAATTTCAGCACTGTTAGTAGGACAGTATTCTTGACCACATCTGTGATAGTAGGTTAGTTCAGAAGGATCAGGAGAGGTTGTATGGAACACACACTGCTCTGTATATCCTCCAACAGTCAGGGAGTCCAAGAACTGCTGGGAGCATCTCAAATGATTGTTTCATTTTGCCTAATGGCAGAGCTAGCTTTGGGGTGAAGCAGACAGCCCGCCAGGAGTGGCCAGAGTCTGCTCCAGCCACAATTGCATTACACTGGCATTGGGACCACAGTGACTGCACAGCCCACTTCCAAAATGGGCTGCTGCTCAGTCCTGAGCTGGCCACTGCCAGGAGCCAGATTTAATCAACTCCTTTTTGCGGCAGCTTTAGACCATCTTTGGTGGCCTCAGAGCAGCTTCCAGCTGCTTTGGAGGCATGCATCATGTAAAGGCCACATCCCCAAAGCAGCTGGAAGCCACTTCTTTTGGCCCATGCATTTTGGGCCTTTGAACCCAACCCATTTTGATTATATATAAATTCTGTTTTCCACACAAGCTAGACAAAGAAAATTTGCCACCTGTCATGTCTTTAGGTAGTTATAGGGAAAGTCTGAAACATCAAAATGTCAAATCAGAATGGAGTAAAGAATCCTTGCATACTTAAGAACATTGCAGAGAAAGATGGCATCCCCAAAGTGAAGTCTAGTAGAAAAATTGAAGTTAAAAATAAAAATGATGAAGTATTCCATTCACCAAAGCTAGAAGGTGACAAAACCTTCCAGAGGATGCAAGATCACTAGCATCAAAAAGAAATATGTGTGAATACAAATGTGTTAATGACTTCTAATATATACATAGCATTATTATGGAATTACACTAGCAGTACTTATTTGCTTACTCACTTACTGTACTTATTAGCTGTACTTATATATTGTTTAAAAATGAAAATATGCTCTGGAATTACAAAGTATAAAACATTTCCTCACCTTCCACTGTGCCAAGGAGAAGAAAGACAGCAATCCAAATTATGTTAATCTATAATAAATTCAAATATACATGTTAAGTATAATTAAGCAACATTAGTGTATTCTTTTGCTTATTTGAGTTGCCTAAAGGATGCATCTTCAAGTTAGTTGCATTTCGGTCCCTTTGAAATTAATTAGGTGTCTCCCCTTAATTAGGTGTCTCCCTCATTTCATTGGGGCCGAAGTATAAATGTGTCCTGCATTAGGGACTGTTTTTCTTCTCCAAAAACGGTTCTAATAGCATCCACCTTAATGCCACTTTAAATACTGTTACAGTCAAACCCTATATGTGTCTATTCCAAACCAAGTCTCTTTACCATCTGGCTTACTTCTAGGTAACTGGGCATAAACTTGAAGTTCCACCAATCAATGTGATTTATAGTATAGTCCCACCTAAACCCTTATATTGCTGGTGGAAGGACTGAGGAAATAGTGAAGGTTATACTGGTGCCTTAAACCATCTGAGAAAAGCTCTGCCAGTGAGGAGAAGAAGTGGTGATATATGATAGGTGGGAAGCCCTACAATTGGGCATTTTGTGGGTGTTCCATTGTTGGCTCATTGGTGACTTGGGATCCCCTAAAGGAATGAGTTCTTGGCTCCTTCAAACAAACTAGCCTGTGTCACAAATGGGGAAAAATAGGGAAGTGGCATCCCACCTTTTGCTGTGGAATGGAATGATTCAGTGTTACCAGTTCAGCATGGCCAGTTCAGTGTGAATGTTTCAGTGCTGTGTGCCGAACGGTCCCCTCAGCGTGGCACACTGATCTATACCAGACAGATTAAATTGGACTTGTTTCTGTCTCAGATTTATTAACTTGATGCATACAGTCTCATTAACAGAGGAATACAACTATGTCATTGTCCACAGCCATATGCTGCACTGAGTACATTGGAACCATTTGAGTTAAGGACAGAGTTAACTTAGGGATAGGGTGCCAATGCTGGAGTTATGGGATTATGTTGATGCTCTGGCAGAATTGGAGGGTTAGGGTTAGGTGCCAGTTCCAGGGTTAGGGTTAGGGTTATGAACAGCTTATCTGGGACAGTTTAGCATGCTGTGGTCAAACAGCCATGCACTGAAACGGTGATGATGAAATAGCCATGTTGAAATGTCTTAGACACCTTTTGCTGTGACCAATGTTAACTTGTGGAGGTTGGAATCTAGCAGTGGGTTTATCATTTATTTATCTGTTTATTTATTTTATTTATACTCCAGCTTTCTCCCAGAGTTACAATGAAAGGAGGCTTCCAATACAATTTTAAAGGTTGCAACTCTCCCCACACACACACACACACAGTAATTCCTGCTCAGCCATAGAAACCCACTAGGTGGCCTAGGGCAAGTCCCATGCTCTCAGCCTCATGGGAAGGCAATGGCTAACCTCCTCTGAACAAATCTTGCCAAGAAAATTCCATGATAGATTCACCTTAGGGTTGCCATAACAACAGCAACAATGGGACAGCCCAGAAACAGAAGAAAGGCCTTCCCTCCATTCCAATTGCCATCACCATGGCCTCAGAGGGAGAGAAGACCCACTGGATCTGATACCCATCCCCACTGCCATTCCCTTCTCCTTTTGTGTCACGTCTTTTTAGATTATAAGCCTTCTAAAGAATGGGGTATAAATACAATAAACAAACAAACAATTTGAGATATAATAATAAAGTTAAAATATAGCACATGCCCATAAAAAGATTCTCCATAATGAATTAATCATTAAATGCATCCTTGAAGGAAAAGCTCTTGGCTTACCAGTGACAGGAGAAAAGAGAGGGGGCCAGCCTATTATTCCATGGAAGGAATTATCATTGCTGGGATCAGCCACCAAGAAAGCTGTGTCTTGTATCCTCATCAAAGGCTGACTCACATAAACTGTGCTACAGTAATCCAGGTGGGATGCGATCAAGGTATATGTCACCGTAGCCTTGGTGACACCTAACCTCAAATCTTCAGACAACTTCTCTCAGTGGTTTCATACAAATATTAAAAAGCAAGAGGGACAAGATTGAGCCCCAAGAGACTCCTAGCAGCCCCTGCCTCACCAACGAAGTTTCCCTCGAAGAAGAATCAGGGGAACTGTGGATCAGTCTTTCCGAGACTTATCCCAGATAGATGGCCCAAAATGATACCAGGGTCAATGGTAATGAAAGCTGCTGAGAGGTCCAGCATGAAAAATAGTAATATGCTATCTCTACCCAGTTCCTGGCACAGACCATCATCCACCAAGGAGATCCAGGCTGCAAGCTTCATTGAAATACATAAATCTTTCTTTTTAAGAAATCCCTGGAGCTAAGAAGCCACCACATCCTGCAAGACCTTGTCCCAAAATTGAATATTTGAGACTAGCAACTAATGATCCCACAGTAGGGTTCAAGGAGGGTATTTTTACATCAGTCTTATTACTGCCTCTCTTAAGAACTTTGGAACCTCTCCCTATAGCAAATAGTCATCCACCATTTCTTTTACTCAGTCAGCCATGGAGGCACAGGACACTCCATATGCAACATCAGAGTACATGTCACCAATAAGATGTTGGCTTCAGACTGAGGAGAGAATGGCACAAAGAGTGGTCATGCATTAACCGCACTGGATGTACATGGAGGATGAAGAAGAAATTTTATTGTCAGAAATGGAAGCAATTTTCATAATTATTCATTCCCATGCTGAAACACAACTTTTCCAACACCCAGGAAAATCTATCAGGAAGAATAATCAAGGAAAAGAGAATTTTGTGAAATTTTCTCCTGTGTATGAATGTCCCAAAATGCTGCAGACATTTGTACAGACATTTTTTTGTACAGAAAACACTGTTTCCTGTTTAGGAAAACAATTTTCCGCACATCACAATATTTTTATCTATAGAATTGTTCTTGTACATTACTTTGGATATTCAAATACAGGGAGAATACACTACAGTAATATTCATTTTCTCTCACAGTAGGGAGAAAACTACCATAATTATAACTATTCAACCTCTTATGCAAGGATGAAATTGTTGAAGATTTATACTCCCTGACACTGGTACTGTTGTTTTCTAATCAGTCCTGTATTTGGCTATGTATTTTCAAACTTTTAAAAGCACACGAGCCTATTGAAGAAGTGTTGCCTTACAAAACATTTTGAGTCAGCTACCTATATAGCTTTGTATACAGACCTTTGCCCAGTTCACTAATGATAAGAAACAAACCAAAGTAAAAGCAGTGTTTTCTTTCCAGTTAAAGATAAACTGCTGCAGAACCTGTTTATTCTCTTATCCCTTTCCATTGGAGTAAACATCAAGGGAATGCATTTGGTTTTAAGTATCTGACACAAGGAAAGGAGGAATATTCTTCCTGTGTTGCAAAACTCTCCAGACTTGGTAAAAGATAAACATAAATCTTAGGATAAGCAAATACTTATTGGCTGAAATCCAACATAGCATTTATAACTATAGGCTAAACAGCACTGCAGAATTAATGCAGTTTGACACTGCTTTAAGTGCCATGTCTCAATGTGTGGCAATGCTGGGATTTGCAAGATATTTATCTTTCTCTGTCAGAGAGCTATGATGCCACAACAAACTACAAATCCCAGAATTTCATAGGTAGAGCCATGGCAGTTAAAACGGCGTCAAACTGTCATTATTTCTAAGGTGCACATTAGATCTATGTAAATGGATTCATAACTAGGTAAATGTACACTTAATTACAAATGACCTAGGAAATCAATCCTTGGAACCCAACTTAACTCCAGGAAGCTACTCCAAGTGACAGAGATCTGCAGCATGGGCAAGTTGAACGCTTCAGAATAATACAGCTAGCCCCCTTCCTCTCTGAGCCATGATACAATGAGCAGAATAGGACCTTCGGTACATCACATCATGGCTCAGAGACAGAAGGGGGCTAGCTATATCATCCTGTAGAATTCAGATTGCTTGTGCCACAGACCTCAATCACTTTGAATAGCTCCCTTAGGGTTAACGTGGGTTTTGGGAGTTATTTACAATTGTGGCAATATTTGCGGCCATGATTGTGAATACATAACATATCTGAATACAGAGCAGTTACAGATCCGAAACTCTAGATTATGAATCTGTAACTATAATACAGGATGCCAACGTTTGTCAGAACAGAATCTAACTAGCAACATATTTGCAGTTTTTGTATATGGTGTGGAAGCTTCACTGTGAAGAAAATGGCATAAAGAAAATCAAGTCATTTGGAATGTGGTCCTGGAAAAGAGTTCTATGGATACCATGGACTGCTAAAAACAACAACCAATGAATGGGTCCTAGAGTAAATCTTGCCTGAACTCTCATTAAAAGCCAAGAAGACTAAACAGAGGCTGTCATACTTTGGGCATATTATGAGACAACATAACCCATTGGAAAAGATAATAATCTTTGGTAAAATCGAAGGCAGTAGGAAAAGAGAAAGACTGTACTACAGGTGGTTTGGCTCAATCAAGAAAGCCACAATCCCGACTTTACAAGACCTGAGTAGGCACTTGAAGTTTGGAACTTTTGGAGGACTCTTATTCACAGGGTACCTGTAAATCAAAGTCAACTTGACAGCAAATAACAACAGTCAATAGAGGAGAATGGAAGGGATAGGGAATTGCATTGAAGAAGATTTTGGTAGATCATAAGAAAAAAGAATGTGGAGATGTCAATCCACATAGCACTAGAAGGCATCCTGCTCTGCCCTTTCCTGCTTGTAAAAAACTCCCAAAACAGCATTATATGAATTATCTGTTGTATGTTTCCGATCATTTAGACAAAGCCTTAAAAGTATTAATATTTTAAATTCCATGTGATAGCTATATAATAAAACTTTGTTGCCCAGTCGATTTTAAAGTCAGTAACCCATGTGCCTTTCAAATATTATATAAATTGCCCTGAAAATTCATACAAATATATATATATTATCAGCCACTTACCATTCTTAAACTGATTTCCATTAATACTCTGAACTCCTTGTGCAGAGTGCTCTCCTGCTGATCTTGTGTGTTATTATGCCTTTTCTCTGCTGTGTACCCAACTGAAAAGAGCAGAGGTAAGATAACAAACAGAATTCCCCAGGAAAATGATCTGTGTGATGATTCAGATTGGTAAGTGTGTATTCTGGATATGGATTCTAATTATGCAGTTTGTTTACGTGGGATGGCTTGTGGCAACTAGTAATGTTTGTACTCAGGTTGTTCCTCCTAGTTATATCCTCATGCCTTTGTTTGCATTGGCTCATTATTTGTTTGACTTACTCCCATTGAGGTTTCACCATCTGTTCCTTTAATAAATCAGGATCTAATATTTTGTATCTCCCCTCCTGAAATCACAGCCTATGCAAAAGGAAATTTGGGATAGATTAGGCAGCATGTATATGAAGAGTGGAGCACTTCAGAGAAGATTAGCATTTCTCTGCAGCCAAGTATCTGCTGGGATTTTGTTCCAGGACATCCCATGGATACCAAAATCCATGGATGCTCAAGTCCCATTAAATACAATGGCTCAGTAAAATGGTGTCTCTTATTTCAAATGGCAAAATCAAGGCTTGCTTTTTGGAATTTGTATTTCTTTTGAACATTTTCAAGTGGAGGATGATTGAATTTGTGGATACAGAATCCGTGGATACAGAGGGCCAACAGTATGTTTTTCAAGCCTGTGGAGATACTCTGGACACACGCACACGGGGTACTGTAAGGCAGGACTTTCTGTATTGCCAATAAAAATCACATTAGTCACATGAACAGAGAAATTTGTTTGAATAACCCAGATAGAAATGCCATGTCCTATTTATAATCGCTGATGAATCCTCAGCTACATATTGGTGAATATTGCCAAACAAGTTATCTCTCCAAGGCATCAAGCTTTACAGAAATATAGCCAAGCCTTTGTGAAATGTGGGCTGTTTTATTGCCAGTTGCACAACTCTTCCAGTGCTCTAGAATGAGTCAGCTAAGTGATGTGCATGTATCTGCTACAAGAGCTTTCTGTTCATCAAGCATATTTGAACACATTATAAATATATAAGATACAAAGAGAGAAGCAGTGTCTTCATAGCCAAGTTTACTAACATGTTTATTAGTGGTAAGTAAAGCAGCATGCTTAGAGGAAGTGGGTGTCGACAGCTTCCTGCACTTCACTGGAAGAACTACCATGGGGAGGCAAACATACTTGTAATATAAGGAGTTATAAGATCTAATCTAGATGTGACATCATGTCTGAGGATATAATTAGTGAACATATTTTAGGGAAAGGCAAATAGCAGCTGCAGGAGGGGCCTCAAGAGGAGGAAGAGAGTTTAACCTTTTATCTGCCTCCGAAGAGTACTCCCCTATGAAACTGCTGTTTGCATCAGGAAGTAGAATGATTAAATGTATTTCTCTCTCTCTTTCACACACACACACACACACACACACACACACACACACATGGCAGCTCCTGGAGCCCATGTCAGTCCATCTGCCCTGGGGTTTAGTCTGAAGTTTAGATGAACTATTCAAGATGCTGAAACTATTTGGGAGAAAAAGTTCAGCACCCTGGATGGCTCTTTTAAAATTCAGAATAAAACCAAGAGTGAAATCACTGCCCTACCAGTGTGCCCTTCAGGAAATGCATCACCCCCTAAAGAGGGTGAAACAGGATACAGACTTATATAAACTACACGTTTCTTAATGCATACATATATATGAAACATAGAAATGATTCCTGTAATTAAATACAATATATTTCACTGTAGTGAAAAACAATGTAATGGATAATCCACCTGCCTGCTCAGTCTCCTATCCACACACTGTAGAGAGGTAACTTCAAAGTTGTACTCTCATATTAGGGCTCTTGTCCTTAAAATGGACTAGAGCCGGACAAATAGAGGACACTTTCAAAGAGAGCATTCTTCTCTGCCATCTATCTGGTCCACCCTTTTGTTCACAAACAGGCCTGATAAAAGAGCAACAGCACCATAGTGCTCACAGTTCCCTAACAACTGATATTCAGTGAAATACTGACTTTTATACAACTGATAGTCCTGTCCTCCATGAGGAGAATCATCCAGTCTGATGGAGAAAAAAATGTTACCTTTCCTGTCACACCATTAAGACATAGTAAATAACTATGTGGTTTTCCTGAGTACAGTACCTGAATGCCAATCATTTAACCCACTTTCCTGAGTACAGTCTAACTATTCTCTCACATCAACACCATCATTGGCCTACATCAGCATCATTGGAAGAATTTTTTTCTGTATTAGAAATGTCACCATGTGATAAGTTCATACTGTACTTAACTGAGAAATCTCAGACCAATTGCATAACTAATGGATTAAATTGGAGTAATACCCTTTTTCTTCATGTTTATACTTCTGCCCTGCGTGCCACTTATGGCTGACTGCACAGCTATTATAGCAGAAGATGGCAGGGAAGAATTCATCAGAAGGAAGGCTAGTGGCGTAACTATAGGGCTGTGGGACATGCAGACCACCCAAGGTGTCACCTTCATTGGGGCGTGACACTAGAAAACTGAGTGCTGTTCTTGGAGAGGAGGAATGTAGCCAGGAGGGAGAATTGCTGCCCTCTTAGATCAACTACCAAGTGGCTCTACTTAGTGAGAAAGCTTTAATTTCATATAGCTCATATAGCTGCTGCTCCATATGAGCTCCACGTTATGCCCTTTCACGAAAGGAAGTGAACAGGGCCTCAATGGGTGAGTTGTATCACTGCCTGCCCACTTGAGTGTGGCAAGAGGTGCCACAAGCTGCTCCTGCTGCCACCCAACCTCAAGTGATCTACTCAGAACCAGTTCTGAGGCAATAAGCCTAACATTTGGAGGGCTTACTAGCCCATCCCTCCTTCTCAGCCCACATTGGGCTTCCCTGCTCCAAAAGTCATACACAACTGCTTCCTGGCTGTTTCAATTTGTTTCAATTTGTAGTTATTCTCTAATGCACCAAGCAGCAGCAGCTCTGCTTGGAAACTAGTACAGGAGCCCTACTAATAAGACATTTGGCAGAGTGGGGTGTCCACTAGCCTATCTGAGAGCTGGGATTTAAGAAGAGATGTTCACCCTTGCCCTGTTGATCTGCTCTTTCTCATCACTTCTCCCCTTCCTTTCCTTCTCATAATAGAAATTCTCCTTCTTGCAGGGAGGGAGTATCACACAACAGATGCCCCAATTCTGGCCTCTTCACCTTAGAGGCATAGTCCATGTCCCCTTTGTTTGGAATACACAACAAATGTTGAACCAAGATGTACGGAATGGGGTGGGACCACCAAGATAAAAATCTCCCTGAACAGAATGATTTACACTTGGGTAAATAGTAATTAAGTCATTGATTTCCTCCCCCCCCCCCATTTCCCCCCACTTTCCTTCCAAGTCTGACCCCACCAGAAACAAAAGAAGGCTATTGAAGGACTCTGGATTTCCTTATCATTTGAACAGATGATCACAAGGATAGCAAAGAAGCCATAGACAAAATGAACTATAGCAGTTGCTTTTGCCTGCTGTGTTTAGTGAACATGCTTTTTAAAACAGCCTCTGCCCTATACATTCATGAAATTAGTAACATAGCTATATGAGACTAATTTAAAACAAATCTCAATGATTAAATCAGATGAAAAACTAGAAAAGATTCTAAAATGCAAAGATATACAACTAAACACAAAAGTGAGAATCATACAAGCCACTGTATTTCCAATTACCAGGATGTACAAGCCAATGTATTCCCTATTAAAAGAGCTGGACAGTGAAGAAAGCGGATAGTAAGAAGATCAACGCATTTGAAATGTGGTGCTGGAGAAGAGTGCTGAGGATTCCATGGACAGCCAAAAGGACAGACAAGTGTGTCCTGGAGCAGATCAAACTAAAAACCTCCCTGGAAGCCAAGATGACAAAACTGAAGCTGTCATACTTCAGGCACATCATGAGAAGGGAGAACTCACTGGATAAACCAATAATGCTAGGAAAGGTGGAGGGAAGTAGGAAAAATGGAAGGCCACATGCTAGATGGATGGACTCTATTAAGGAGAACATGGGTATGAGTTTACTGGACCTAAGCAGAGCAGTGAGGACAGGGAGTCTTGGAGATGCTTCATCCACAGGCTCGACATGGTTTGAGATCAATTCGAGGGCAGTTAACAACAACAACAAACTATTTTTTCTTACTCCAGTGCTGAGAGATGTGTGTCTGTGTTTGTGTGCCTTCAAGTCATCCCCTGTTGACTTATGGTGACCCTATGAATTTCATGAGGTTTTCTGAGGCAAGGAATACCCAGAAGTGGTTTTGCCAGTTCTTTCCTCTGAAGTACAGCCTGCAGCACCTGGAATTAATTGGCAGTATCCTATTCAAGCACTAACCAGGGATTCCTAGTTTATAAGAACAGATGAGATCTGATGATCAAGTGGCTGTCGGATTCTGGGAATTGTTGTCTGAAAAAGTAATTTTTTTGAAATCACTTTAACTGCCATGGTTCAATGCTTTGTAATTCTGGGAATTGTAGTTTTGTGAGACATTTAATCTTCCTTGGTGCCACAACAAACTACAGTTCCCAGAATTCCATAACATTGGGCCACTGTAGTTACAGTAGTGTCAAACTAGATTATTTCTGCAGTGTGGATGCAGCCTCAGTAAATTAAAGAGAGTTAAAAATAATTTGAAAACAATTAAAAGAGGCAAAAAAAATGAATAAGAGCAGTTCAGCATAATTATTAAAAACAGTCAGTTCCCAAAGGTCTGTCAGAACAATTTGTGCTGAGAGTATTAATTCAAAGTTAGACAGGCTGGTTCAGAATTATTATTGTTAGTTTTTACTAGTACCCCTCAAACACAACTATTTATTTTAAAATCCAAATTTTACAATGTTAATGTAATCTATGTTAGTATAATGTCTATATTATGACAACAACAGGAATACAAAAATGAATGCAGGCATTTTGAGATCTCCAGTTCTCTTTGAGACAAAAATGTTACAAAACACACATTGAAAAAAATGTGAGCCTTGCTGTTGGATTTATGTAGCTCCATGATGTCTTCAGATGGAGTGGAGGACAAGAAGGCTGCACACTCACATGAGGCTGAGGCAAAGGGGTGGACAACCCATGGGTCACATATGGCCCCAAGAACCATTTTTGTAGATGCATACAGATATACACCAGAGTTCCCACTAGAACTGATCTTGTTGTGGTGGCAATGTTGACTCCCTCCCTTGTTTTAAATTGAAATCAAGATGCATAGGAGGCACATGCATTGTCTTCCAAGGTTAAGCCGTAAGCCTCCTGGAAATGTTCATTTTATTGGAAACAAAGTGCTTGGGATATGCCTACCTTCCAACCCTGCTAGTACTTCCAAGACCACCATTAGCCTTGGAACCATGTTCTCTGTGCTCCATCTATCCTATTTGCAGCCAAAGAAGTCACGATTTTTACTAACATAGCAGCAGGAGCGGCAACTTGTGGATCAAGAGAGATGGGGGTTGTCCCAAAATGGTGGGAGAGGCACCTCCTTTCTTGGGCCACATGTTATTAATGCACTGTTAGTGCATACAGCACAATACATGTGAGAACAGATGTAGAAAAATTTGCAAAATAATTTTGTTGTACAGTCGTCCCTCCCAATTCCCGGAGGATCCATTCCAGACCACCCCCTACGAATCAGGAAAATCACCAATATCCAAGCCCCTTGGATTTCAGTGGTGGCACACGCCCGGGCATACACCCCATTTTGGCCCTCCTCACTTGCCATCTGCAAAGGACCAAGGCTGCAGACTCCAAGTCCGTGAGTGGGGAGGGATGAGTATAGTGTTCTAAGAAATATTACATGAATAACAATTATTTGATAATTAAACAGAAAAATAGACATTTTAGAACATGAAGCAGTGAGAAATGCTATGTTTCATGATATACATTTAGAAATATAAATTAAATCTTAAACTGAGGGCTTTTTAAAATTTTGGTGTTTTTTTTTTAAAATCACTGTCTTACAAATATATATATGGTTTTAATGAATTTTTCAGGGTTTAAATGTGAATTATGGTTTTAAAAATAGGCTGTGTATATTACATTGTAATGTAAACATGTAAGTTTAATTTTGCTGCTTGTTTATGTCATTACTATTGCCATTACATTCAGTGATATATGGAAATTATGATTTGTGAGTACCATTAGTACAAACATTACTAAGGATTCTGTATTGTTTAGTATGGGAGGAGGTCTGTGGGGGTGACACCATGAGTTACTGCACTGAGGAAGGCTATGTTTGGAGTAGTAAGGAAGGAGAGAATACATCTGTTAGATGGAAAGTGGCCCTATGTGAGCCTGTTTTCATCTGTGAAGTATGTAAACATGGCACATATGTCCAGAAAGAAAACAAAAATTAATTCTCCAGACATAGTTCTGATTTTATGCCTAGCTGTTTTGCCTTGCCTATGCACACTCTATATATCAAGCTGGTATCTTATCTCATGCTATATTAGAAAACTGAGTGGTTTTGTAACTGCTTTGTAATTTCTGAGGCTTTCCAAATTATGTTTTGTAAAACTCAGAACTTCATTCACACCCTTCTGATTGCCACACTGAAATAAACCTAACCTTTAATTAAGGAAACATTGGCAAGGGCCCCACCATTACAATTAATTTAGCAGGGCTAGCAATGGAATGGGTTCCTTCCTTATTAAACATGCATGAACTCTCTCACCAGGGAAAACCTGTTCTAGCTGGCAGACAGATAAGTGGTCAGAATAGTCTCTGATCTCTTCTATCTTTTCAATGAGAGATATGGAATGTCAGAGAATTCTTGAAGTACCTTTCCTTATCCTAATGTGTCCTTCCCTTTCCCTTATCCTTCATGAAATTTCCAGGTTGAGATGGATTCTGGGATGGGTATGAGTTGGCCAGATGTTGTTGGCCTACTATGCCTATAAGACCCTAACCAGTATGGCCAATGAGAAGGGATAATGAAACTTTTCATCCAGCAAAAGGCTAGACACTCCTCATTACTCTATCTCATGCACATCTGGCCTAGTAAGTAGGTACATTGTGACAGAGCCACAAACAAACACTACTCAACAATCTAATCTATTTTAGATTCTATTCATCTATTGAACTGTTATGGCTCTGGCTATCTGTCGACATATTATATGTTGTTGTTGTTTTTAAATAAGGACAGGATAATTGTTAGTTCCAACAAGAATATAACCATTGAACCAAATGCTAAATGGTAAGTTAAATTATTTTGACCTGTTTTAAATTGTTTAAGTTGGTCAAATTGATTTTATTGTATGCTGATCTGAGTTCTTTAGATATAGAGTGGGACATAAATATTATGAAAGACTGATTGACAGATAGATAGATAGATAGATAGATAGAATAACTTGGTAAATTCCCCTGATTCATTTGGTTTACTCTATTTGGACCTAGCAAATAGACTTACCATATTTTCCAGCGTATAAGACGACCCACGTATAAGACGACCCCCCATTTTTCCAGTCAAAATATAGAGTTTTAGCACCTCTATCCTCATCATCCTTATATCCGGCATATAAGACGACCCCCCACTTTAGCCACAGATTTTGCAGGTAAAAAAGTAGTCTTATACGCAGGAAAATAAGGGTAGGTATCTTGAATAAGTAGCCTTAAAATTCTAGCTCATTCAGAATCAGACCACCACTATAACATTGAATTATCTTCTTGTTTTCCAGCATTGTTGATAAAACAACAGTTATTTATTCTGGTGTTTCCTTCAGTTCCTACTACAGGGAGGACTGTGGAAATGCTGCTTTTGAAGCATGTGTAGATTTGAATGCATAATTTGTTGATGTATGTGGCTTTGTTCTTCTGTGACATTTGAAACACTAACTCCTTCTTTCCATATACTTGTCTGTGATTTACACTCTTCTTCAGTGGTTCTGTTCCATGTTGAGCTAGGCTGAGAGGGATCTTTTCTATATCAGCAATCCAACCTTGGAATTCTTTCCCAAGCAAAATTAGGTTTTGCCTTCTTGTGTATTTCCTGCAGAAAAATAAAAACTATAAAGTTTCACCAGACCTTAATGTTTTGTTTTGGCACTCAAGGATGAAAATCCCCCAAAGCATCTCCTTTTCCATGGAAGTTAAAATGTTGGAGAACAATAAATGCAGCTAGAACATTAGTGACAACTGAAATAAGCTGTCCAAGATGTGCATCTGACTTTGCTGAACAGCATGACTAGAACTATAACCTGGTAGGCATTTATAGGCCTCATTCCCACTATGATTTAAAACAAATTGCTGATTGGGTTATATGTCTGCTTTCCCACTTGAAACTGGTTCCAAACTGACTGCACTTGCTTTCAATTGCGATGAAATGAGGAAAACACAAAAGAACCGCTGTTTGACCACAAGGTTGCGAGTTCAATACTAGCCAGGGCTCGGGCTAGACTCAGGCCTGCATCCTTCCGAGGTCGCCAAAATGAGTACCCAACTGTTGGGGGGCAATGAGCTTACAGTTGTAAACCGCTTAGACATCCCATAGCACGATATGAAGGGGTATATAAATGAAGCTGCTTGCTTTGCTCGTTGGTGGTTCTTTTGAAAAGAAGCAATTAGCAAGCATGATCAACAAATGGGAACGAAGAGCCTGAATCACATCAAGCTGAAGAGGAGGGATTACTGTGACAGGGCTTGGCACATCCCTCAGTTTCCCCAGTTTTGGGGAAAATCTGCCATTTCCTCCCTCCCCTTTCCCAGGACCCATGTTACATTCCAAACATATGTCTAGGAGGAATTCGGAAACACTCTCCATTCCGAGCATGTCCTCCAAGTCTCCAAGGCTGGGAGGGCATCACCTCAACTCTCCATGTCCTTCAAGTCCTGGAAGGCTGGGAGGGCAGCACCTCACCCAGGAGAGAGTCCTCCATATGACACCCATGGCTGATGCATCCCAGGGTGGAGTCCTCCATATGACACCCATGGCAGCAAGCATTCCAGGGGAGAGTCCGCCATATGACACCAAGGCTTTATGCATCCCAGCGGAGAGTCTTTCATATGATACGCAAAGCTTCATGCATCCCAGGGAAGAGTCCTCCATATGACATCCATGGCTGATACATCCCAGGGGAGAGTCCTCCATATGAACCCCATTGCTGATCCATCCCAGGTGAGAGTCCTCCATATGAGACCCATGGCTGCATGCATCCCAGGGGAGAGTTGTCCATATAACACCCAAGGCTGCATGCATTCCAGGGAAAAGTCCTCTATATGACACCCATGGCAGCATGAATACCAGGAGAGAGTCCAAAATATGACACCCATGGCTACATGCATCCCAGGGGAGAGTCCTTCATATGACACCAGGGCTGATGCATCCCGGGGGACTTGGAGGACATGGGGAGTTGAAGTGGTGCCTTCCCAGTCTTGCAGTACTTGGAGGACGTTTCCTAGTGAAGCTCAGAATGGAGGGCATTTTGGAATTCCTCCTTGACAGAAGGTTAGAATGTAGGATGGGTCTTGGGAAAGGAGAGGGGGACAAATGGTGGATTTCCCAAAACTACTGAGAGATGGGATTCTGGCCACAGCACCCATGGCTCCCTCCCGTGTTTTCTTGAATGTGTTGCCAGTTGTGTCATCAATGATGTGTAGATGATTGACAGGCATTTTGAAGGGACACAAACTAGTGGGAATGACAATCATGCCAAAAAAGAAGCAAATAACGAAAAGACCCACTTCCATAGTGGGAATGATATATGTACTGGAATAGATTCACCAACCCAGAGCAAAAGCAAATCGCAAACCAGGTTAAATGTAAGTGGGAATGAGCCCATAGATAATATAACTTCTTAAAGTAGTTTAACGTAGTAGACATCCCCAACAGAGAAACAGAAATAAAGAAATGTCTTGTGTACCATCTAAATCAATTCTCAGATGCTCCCAGTGGTAGGATAAATAGAAAGAGACAATATCTACCCATATAAGTACCTCTTGAAATGAGATCAGTATTGTATTTTAACTCCATTTTGCAAAGACTTGGAGAAGGAGCCCTCTAGTGGCAAAGTAATGAACTTCATTGCTGAAGAGGACTTGTTTTATTCTTCAAACTTAAAACAGAGACTTGTTTGTGACACTTTTAAAAAGTGGATTAAGTTTTTATGAACCAGAGCTTACTTTGTCATATACATGAAGTGGTCACATAGGTGGGTTAGTAAGTATATATTCCTTGAAATGTTTATAAAGCAAATCTTTGGGGAAAATAAATTCCTATTGAAGCCATTTCATCACCCCCAAAAGCTGCTGCTTAAAGTTATAGGAATGGTCAGGAATGCCCTCTGATGCTCTCCATCAGAGCAGTGCAAGGGGGTGCAGCTAGAACACTAGTGCAAGAAAATGACTTCTATTGGGATGTCCTCTGCGATGGTACATGACCTCCATGCTTTGTGCTGGTGGCTGGTTGCATCCCAGTCTTTATCATTACTGTACAGCAGAATTTGAAATGGGGATGGATCATTTTCTCCTGTTCTGGGGAGGGGTCAAATTCTTTCCGTACATTTTCTGAAGGAATTTTTAAATTTTGGTATGTTCTTTAAAAAATAATAAACTGAAAAACATTCTTACCAAACGTTGCTGTCTACAATCTATAGGCACAGTTATTGCCAGCATGGGGAGGATCATATAGGTCCTGCTTGCAATGTAGCTGTTAAAGATGGGGTGTCTATCAGAAGAACAAGAGATGACAATCCTAATTCAGCATGGCAAATATGGCTAAAAAAACAGACTTTCTCAAAGCCAAGCAGTCAAAGACCTCTGCTGGATGGGTGAGTGTCAATTTTCTTACTTCCACATTTGGTTCCTCCTTCACTCCCCTGGTTAATATGCTTCATCCCTTTTATGAAGGCATTCAGTAAGTTAGTGCATTTTTACATGAACCAAATATCTCACCGATCCCTAGATTATGGAACTTCAAACACTGAAGGGGCTTCCTTATTTACTTCAGGGGAGTAAATAAACCCTAGATAATCACCTCATTCCCCCCACAGCAGCTGGCAAAGCTTGAAAAATTAATATTAATTTGTTAGAAACTAGGAAATTAAGTACACCGCTACTAAATGGAGCTGTTTAATTAGTTAGGTTGATATTAGATAATTCATTGTTTAATCTATTACTTCTCATGGCAGACTAGGGGATTAACAAAGAAAGTAAGTTTTTTCTTCCTTTTGCTTCTTAAATTGCTCTTTGGACCTTATCACATGGGGGAGATCACGTACAGAAATGGGATTTAAAAGGTAGGGGAAACCCACAAAAGCGGGTAGGTTTTCACACACATCGATGTTAAAGTGTGCTTAACCCAGCGGTTCTCAAATAGTGGGGCGGGCCCCCCAGGGGGGGCGCGAGGCTCCATAAAGGGGGGGCCGTTACGGCTGGAGAGAGGGAGATTGTCCCAGCACAGCCCCAGTAGCTCTATCCTGATTGGCCAAACCCGCCCATGTGATCGCGCAGGGGGGCGCGAAATGTTATCTTCTTTCCTGGGGGGGGCATGACAGAAAATAATGGAGAAACACTGGCTTAACCCAAATGGAAAATAGTCAAAAGCCGCTTCTTTTTACTTTCAGGATTTTCCAAAAGTAAAAAGAATTGGCTTTTGACTACTTTCTATTTGGGTTAAGTACACTTTAACATCGACATTGTGTGAACATCTACCCACTTTTGCAGGTTTTTTCCTATTTAAATCCTGTTTCTGCATGGAATTTCCCCATGTCATTGAGGGCCTTTACAGACTGCCAGGAATAGTGCAACTTGAGGCCACTTTAACTGTCCTGGCTCAGGGCTAAGGAATCATGGGAACTGTAGTTTATTGTGGCACTAGAGCTCTGACAGAGAAGGCTCAATGTCTCAGAAAAAAATACAATTCCCATGATTCCCTAGCACTGAGCCAAGACAGTTAAAGTGGCCTCAAGTTGCTCTATTTCTGGCAGTTTGTAAAGGCCCAAAGTCCTTTAATTTCAGTTCTTTAATGGCTTCCCAATTATTTTTCCCTGGCTTTTCAGAACCTTTTGCCATTATTGAAGACAACAGTCATCCAGCAAGCAGAGTACCCTACCTAGGCCCTTATCACATGGGGTCTGAAGCAGAGCTAATCCAAAGGGCATCCACAGCTAATACATATTATTCCCCCGTGTTTACACATGACGCTGCCCCAGAACACGGAGCTAATCCGTATTGTTCCCCCGTGTCTACACACGACGCTGCCCCAGAACACGGAGCTAATCCGTATTGTTCCCCGTGTCTACACACGACGCTGCCCCAGAACTCGCCAGAATACGGAGCTAATCCGTAAGGAGTAGGGAGATTTTGACATTCGGTTTGTAGAGGATGTACCTAGGGAGCCTTCGCATTCATTGCGAATTGGTGGGCAAGGCGAATTGGTGGGCAGGGCGAAAATCCCAGCGAGGGGAAGCGATTGCCTTGGCAAAAGGCAAACCGGATTGGAAAGAAGAGGAGGAGAGGAAGAGGGAAGAGGGAAGAGGGAGGCGATCTCTCTCTCTCCATGGGCTGCCTTCCCTTCTCCAGTCCTCCAGCCCTCCTCCTCCCCGGTTCCCATGGCTGCCTTTCCTCCCGGCTTTTTGTGACGGGAGAGAAGGGAGCCTTGGTATTAATTGCGAAATGGCCAAAAGGGCGATTTCGCTACGGAACCGAATTTATTTCTACTTCTGTTTTTCTTCGCTTTTTCTTTGCTTCATGGCCAGCGTTTGATAAGGTCCGTAGTAACAGAACCATATGATGCATTTCCTCCACTCCCAAAATTTCTTCTCCCTGGTCCTTCCTGTCTTCCTGAACCTGTCACAGGAAGTGCCACCATCTCAAACCAATTTTAATGTTCTAAATGTAATTAATTTCTAAAGTAATCAGCCAATCGAATGGGCGAAGCAATATTACTAGAAAAATCCAATTTAACTCATTGAATTTAATGAGTTAATTAACTACTTATTTCCATGCTCTGACAGTAGGGCAACTGCCATGAGGTCAAACACAAATAATCTCAATCCCTAGTATCTCACCCTCTATAATACACACACGGCAAATTATTTGAGCTAACTGCTTGTTTACAGTACTACTTTAGGCAATGTTAAAAAGATCCTATGTGTATCATAAATGTAATAAAAGAGGAAGAAATGTTGAAGGATGTCATTTCAGTAGTAGCTTGAGTAAAACTTCACTTTGCTTGAGTACTTGTAATAGTGGCCCATAAATAGGATCAAGTCAAGCCTGTAGGTCAACTGTGTTGAGGAAATGAGAGGAATCTACTTCCTGTAAACCAGGCTTGTACAACCTGCAACTCAACAAGCCAAAACAGAGCTTGGAATGTTACTTTTTAAAAAGTTCAAAGTTCAAAGTAGTTAGTATAGTATAATAGCCAGTGGAGTCCCTAAGGTTGGTGTCACCCGGTGCAGTTACTCATGGTGTCACCCCCACCCCATTGACCAACTCCCATTTCACATTATACAAAATCCTTAGTAATGTTTTTTTTGCACTAAGGTTACTCTTCAATGGTAATTCCGATATACCACTGAATGTCATGCTAATAGTTGTGACATGAACAACTAGTAAAATTAAAATTATAGCTTCAAATTATGATATCATATGCACAACCTAAATGTATTTACATATACACAGTGAAGATTTGGTTAAACTGTGATGTTTTTAAAGAAAATTTTAAGAGAATATTTTTATTAAAAAATCAATATTTAAAAACTCTGGGGCCTCTCCTTTCTCCTCTCACTGAGCTTCACCCTCACCATCTCTTAAAGCATTTTAAAGGGAAGCAGACAAATGCCACAGGCCATTTCTGCTAAAAGGTAGGTGTTTGAGGAACAGTGGTGTCACCACCCACCTTAGGGTGTCACCTGGTGTGGTCCGCATCCCCTAGTGATGCCACTGATAATAACTACAGTAACTACAGTACTATAATACAGTAACCTTCATATCCGTGGGGGTTTCATTCCAGAACCCCATGTCGATAACAAAAATCATGAGACCTCAAGTCCCATTGTTAACAATGGTGGCGTGCCATGTGTGCGGCCACATGCATGTGCCACCATTGGGTGCTCAAATCCATGGATCACAAGCCCACAGATGGCCAGAACCAACTGTAGTTACAAATTTAAAGTAAGCCTTTGCTTTCTCATTTTTTGAAAGTGATTAAAATAAATGCTTTAAAAACTGTCCTGTGGTATGAAACACACTCGCCTGTCTATCTTGTTATCAAATACATGAGCATTTAGCAGGGAGGTTTCAGGGGGAGGCCTGGAGCTCTGTTTCAGTGCCTACTTAAGACTACTGAATAGTGAGAGAGTGCTGCTGCTATCACTTGCAAGAGCTGTGGTATGTTAGTATTCTTGATGAAGGATGTAGGTAACTTCACCACAGCAAGTGCAAGTTGGTTGCCTTGTTGGAAGAGATGGTTCAACTACTTGAGGCCCATTTATCTACTCTGCAGCATATTAGGGAGCATGAGAGGTTTTTGGACAGAACAGAGCAAACTATCCTGGATGAATTCAAAGATATAGTCATGTTAGTCTGGAAAATCAGTATGCAAAGGGATCTTGCAGCACCTTTGAGACTAACTGAAAGAAATAAGTTGGCAGCATGAGCTTTCATAAACTTGAACCTTCTTCCTGAGATCTCTGGATCAGTAACACACAAAGGATATATTGCTTCCCAAAAGCTGGAGGTAGACATTTGGAGGCATGTGACACATAGAAATGGAAGGATCAGAGATCATTTTGTGAGTTTGGAGCTACAGAATCGATTCAAAGCTCTCTCCCTTAACAATGATGATGAAGAACAAGAAAAAGAGCAACAGTGTGAGTCCTCAGACAGCATGCAGGTGACTTTGGAAGATTCAGCACATGGAATGGATCCTACCGATCCTCAGAGAAAATGTGTGATAGTGGTAGGGGACTCCCTGCAGAGGGAAACAGAAGCAGAGGTTTGTGGACCTGACAGGATGACTCGAGAGGTGTGCTGTCTCTTTTGGGCAAAAATCATGATGTAACAGAGAGGCTGACAAGACTTGTCAAGCCCAAAGACTATTGCTGCTGCATTTCAACATGGCTTCTGGTACTTCTGACTCATATCATTGTTATTACTGTGTCAGTTTCTTTGTGTAACATTTTCAATCCATTTCAGAATGCAGCTAGATCCTGACTCAAGTGCAAAGGGGATCCATTTTACCTATGAACTAACCTTATTAAGGATAAACCTTTCCAGTGGAATGTGCACAGTGGGCCCTTGGTATCGACTGGGGTTTGGTTCCAGGACTCCCCATGGATGCCAAAATCTGTGGATGCTCAAATCCCATTAAATACAATGGGATAGTAAAATGGTGTCCCTTATATAAAATGGCAAAATCAAAGGTTTGCTTTTTTAAAAATGTATTTTTTAAAAATATTTTCAAACAGTGGATGTTTGAATCCATGGATAAAGAATCCATGGACATGGAGAGCTAATTGTATTAAAGAAAACAGGCTAAGCACCCTTTTTCCTTTGAGTTCCAACTCTGCCAGTATCAGTAATAACACCATTAAAAGAATCTGCTTTTTAAAAGATCTCTAATGGTATCAATAAAGAAAAATATCATTCTCTGTGTAATTCTCTGAAGATGCCAGCCACAGATGTTGGCGAAATGTCAAAAAGAAACTCTTCTAGAACATGGCCACACAGCCCAAAAAACCCACAAAAATATCATTTATTCTCCATCCTCAGAGTACAGTTGGCAAAAATGTTAATGTTTCATGTGTGCTTCAGCAAGGTGTAAGTTTCTGCCAAACGTTAGGATAGACAGTTTTAATACCACAGAATACTGATCTGAAAATAAAAAGATACATATTAGCATTCTTTGGGACAAATAAATATTTACAAATGTAAAATAGACTTTATGAAAATAGAGAGTGTGTTTATCACACCACACTGCTAAATTTTAGGCCTGTAATTTCAACTGTTTTACTCTGTTTTAACTGACCTCTATTCATCCTTTAACATTCACATTTAAAAGATCTCTAATGGTATCAATAAAGAAAAATATCAAACAAGTTTTGATAATTTAGACAAGATCACTTTACTATTGCTGAAGAAGAATGCTAATCAGAAAAGCCAGATTTCTAGTCTAAATTCACATCCATTCAGGACCCAGTGTGTATGACTTTCTGGCACATGATGCACATCTGTTCTTCTCCATGTTCCAGTGGCAGCTCATGTCTTCCATGTCATTGGGGCAGTCAATTTGCTCCAGGCTTTAATCTGAAATGTAACGAAGCTATCCCAAGTGTTTAACCCACCACACTATAGGTTCAGAACCTTGGAGAGATCTTTTATAATTTGGATGAAAACCCAGAGCAAATTTATTGCTTCACTGCCATTGAAGCTACCACTTCCCATTGCCATGCTTTCCCAGAACTGGGACACAAGGTAACTTACCAAAATTAAAACAGACACAGATTAAAAATGCATATAGGTAAAACATGTAGAAAGTTATTGTTGAATTATAATTAATCTCTAGAATTAAAACTAATTTCAAACATTAAAAGGAAACATTAAACTTGAAGCTTTAGAGTAGAAATAAAAAATACCTGTCATTCAATATGTTATTAAAAGCCCTTTTCCTTTTGTGTTTGTAACATTTGTGTGTGACACAAATGTTACAGAAAAAACCATTTAAGAAATTTGCAAATGTATGGAATCCATTTATTAGATATATCAGATAAAAATGGGGTGAACTTTGGGTAATGGGTTTAGGTTAATATAGAAATGGGTACTATGTAAAAGTATTTGTTTAAATGCTATATTATAGAATACACAGAACTTGATGGGGACATAAAGGAAATAGGAAGAAGATGGTTAAAATATAGAAATCTAGAAGATGTCAAAAGTTGTTTGGTTTTGATTAAAAGAAAAAAGTTATATATAGAAGATACTAATACACATAATAAGAGGGAAATGTATTACTGTTACGAAATAAAAAAAACACCCTTTTCCTTATTTATTTATGTATTTATAATATAGGATCTATTTTATTCTACAATAATATAGGAGCCAATTACAGGTTGTTGACAAACAAACAGTTCCCCAAAGCTTCCTGAAATATATATTTTTTAAAAAGTCATCACATACCAAGGAAAGACAACAAAGAGGGAGTCTGTTTAGCCTTCTTAGGAAAGGAATTCCAAAGCAAATGGATCATCTCACTTATTTGTCACTAGTACAAGTGTATTTTGCACACCAGCACAAATGCCTTATTATTCATTGATAGTAGGCATAAAACTGGACCAGCTGGGGCCCATTCACACTACACAGTTTTAATGTTATATTCCACTTTACCTGCCATGGTTTCATCTCGTGGAATCCTAGGGTCTGCAGTATAAGGAGAGGTATTTAGAATTCTCAGCCAGAGAGCTCCTTTAGTGCCTCACCTGACTACAAACCCTAGGATTCCTCAGGGAGGAACCATGGAAATTAATGTGGAATTATAGTGCTGTAACTGTGTTGTTTCAATTACCCTGGTTTTCCACAAACACCCCCATCTTTGAATTCAGAGATCTCTGTTTGGCTTTCTATAGCTTTTGAACATTGTGGAGCAAACTATCAAACTTGTAGAGTACCATCCTATTTCTTTATACATTTGAGGGTAAAGAAAAATGAAGGTAAAAGGTCCACATAAAAATGTACGTGCATTTCCACATGTATGCATATGAATCTGTGAATTCGTATGTAATTTGTATGAATATGAATTCATTTATAATAAATGTATTAGTGTGTCCTTTTCTTCTAATACATGAATTCATGTCTACAGTTTCCTCTATGTATGGTCTTTTATGTGCAATTTCCCATAAGATATGCATTGTGTGTACAATTTTCCACAATACACACATTTTTATCATTACTGGCTGCCTAGGCCTCAATGGGCTATAATTAAAAGAACTTTGCAGCTGTCAGTAAGCATAAACTTTTGTGGTTGAGCTTACTATAAAATGCAGGAGTTACAAAAGAGGTACACTGGTAAAACAATCGGGTTCACATCAATGGAATTTAAGTGCCTGTAATCAGGTTCTCCAATGCAATGTACTACCATGCCCATACAGGAGTATTTTTATGCTCCTAATTTTGAAGTCAACTGACAGTGAGTTATGGAAACTTCCTTTAAAATACCTAAGTATCATAGAGCTGTAATATATGGACTAAATGTAACATTAGTACTGTCTAGAGTAAGCCTACTGAACTCAGTGGGTCTTTCATTAGTCTAGTCTAGGTAGGACTAATCTTGCATTTTGCCCCATTGTGCTCTTCTTTAATACAGATTGTGTTAGTCCTGATGACCCCACATGCCACTCCTTTTTTCCCCATATGATATAAGACCCAGCCTATTGTTAACACCTAACATCTCTGGACAACTTCCTGGGGGCAAGGATCACTGCTGAGCTCTGATCTCCACCACTCTATGTTGAATGGTTACAAGATGCTATAGTTCAAGTGCAGCCAAAGTAGTATTACTCTCAGACATCCTGGGGATTTGAAAACAGAGGTTCTGCCAGCAGGCAAGCTTAAGATCTGGGAAGGCTCACTAATGTATGATGGCCGCATCATGTCTAAATCCAACCAGCTTTGTTTTTCATCAATCCAGAAGGCACATTAATACTTACTTATCCCCATTTTTTCCATATACAACAGTGATATCTTTTGCTCCTATATGGCCAGTTCTTTGCCAGTCTGGGTGTTTTTCCCACTGAAATTCAACTGCTTCAGTCTCTCCAGGAACAGCTACATCAACAAATCTTGTGTAAGTATACCTTGGGTAAAAAAATCCACTGTAAAGGAAAAACAATATAAAAGGCACACATTTTCATGAGGCATCCCATTTTAAAATGAAAATAAAAAGAATACATCTAATTTCCTGTTGTCAGATAATATAGTTCAAATAATTAATCTGTAAGAAAAAGCACTGTGGAAGAAATATAATTTGAATGGAAATAGGTGACATATACACGCACACATGCAAGCATGCACGCTAAGTTCGGGTATAGGTCCTCATTGGCTCTCTCTTCCCCTGAACTACCATTTCTCACAGATATCTCTCTTACAAATCAATTACTTATTTAGGGAATCATATTCAACTCTTAAGGAGCACTGAACATCTGTTTCATTTGTTAGATATTGAATTCTAACCCATGATAATATTTACAGTTGGCTCTCCTCTTCCGTGGGCTTGCCATCCATGGATTGGAGCATCCACAGATGGCCCCATCCCATTCTTCCCAATGGTGGTGCATGCACACAGCAGTGCTAATGCGGACATACGCACACACATTGTGTCAGCACTGGAAACAATGGGACTTAAGGTCCTGCAGATTTTGCTATCAGCAGCAGGGTCCAGAATGGATAAGAAGAGCCAATTGTGCTGATTTAATGCATTACTAGCGCAGTGTATTTTGTAAACCAGCACAAATGCCTTATTGTGCATTGGATAGTAGGCACAAAACTGGACCAGTGGGGGCCCATTGACACTACACAGTTTTGTGCTACATTCCACTTTAACTGCCATGGTTTCATCTCATGGAATCCTGGGATTTGCAGTGTAGGCAGGAGTATTTAGAATTCTAAACCAGAGAGCTCCTCTAGTGACTCACCTGCCTATAAACCCTAGGATTCCTCAAGGTGGAACCATGGAAATTAACATAGAATTATAGTTCTATAAGTGTGTAATGTAATGACCCTGATTCTCCACAAACACCATCAGCTTCAAACTCACAGATCACAGAATTCTAACCAGAGAGCTCCTTTAATGCCTAGTACAGTGTAGAATTCCCCAAGAAATCTCATCATCATAGACACTGCACAGAGGGTTCTCCGAGTTCTAATCCCAAACTCTGTTTTTAGTGTCACTGTTTCACTTCCAGACTGTTAGGCATAGGATCACCCATGTTTGTTATCACAGAGAATACTAAACATTATCCCAAAACTGCAAAGACATATTTTTAATCCTAAAGCTACAATTAAAGGTAAAGTAAAGGTAGTCCCTTCATATGAATGTCTAGTCGTAACCGACTGTATGGGGTGGTGCTCATCTCCATTTCTAAGCCAAAGAGCCAGAACTGTCCAAGGATTGCTCTGGTGGTCATGTGACCAGCATGACTGCACCTAAAGCTGTTACCTTCCTAGTGAAGTGGTACCTATTTATCTACTTGCATTTGCATGTTCTTAAACTGCTAGATTGTCGGAAAATGGGACTAATGACAGGAGCTCACCCCATCATGTGGCACTCAGGCCTTGAATTACCAACCTTCCAATCATCAGAACTGGCATCTTAACCACTAAGCCACCACATCTCTGAAAGTTATATCCCTGAAGCTACAATTACAAAGGCAATTAAACATTTAATTTTCAAAGAGATTACTGGATTAATTCTATTCAACTAAAAAGAGCCACAGTTTATGGATGTAATTTTAGATATTGATGTCTAATTGCTTTTAGGCTTATAATGCTAATCTCACAAGCTGAGCAAACTCTTTAAAATAAACTCCATGCATTTGTGCAAACACATTTCATCAGCTGTAATTCCTGCTCAGTATAAAAAGTTGTTTTAGAAGCAACTACTGTATCTGTTACACATAAGTAAATCCCTTTAAAGTACTAGGAGTTAGTCTGCAATCCTATACACTCTTTCATGGCTTCCCCATTGGAGTCAATTGGAACATTGCTGGGGGAAAAACAGTGTAATAGGACACTGCATATACACAATCACACTATAACACTTATATAATATTATCCTATATATCTGCTGTCCCCATCCCTCACTCCAAATGTCTTTACCATAGAGAGAAAAGAAGAACATGATGTGACATAGGCTTGAAAGGGCCGTACTGTCACTGCTGAGTGACAGTTAACATTTAGTTTGGTTCTTAACTAATTGCAGCAACGATCCTTGACTCGAAGTAAAATCTTTGTGTTTGTGGGCTTCTTCTCCTTTCTTTCTTATCAAAGCCTAATGACAGTCAAATATCCTGGCAGCTGAATCTTCCTTTATTTCTAGCTCCTTCCACAACACCTCAAAGGCTAGCTCAAAGAGTGTAGCTTTGAGGAGTATTTGCTTTGGAGGGGAACAGACAACCCTTGTCTTCTAATAATTCACCACTGGTCAGTATCGACAAAATCTTCTGTCTGATGAAGCCAGCACCCATCTTAGGGTAGAAGCAATCCTAGTAGGAAACATTCCTTTTTTGGAATACACTTTCCAAGATCCTCCAGCCAGAATAAACACTTTCCAGGCTTTGAATGTAACAGCTTGGATTGGAAGAAGGGTCAGATGGGTGCAGCTTTAGACCAAATGTAAAATACAAATTAGTTGGAAATGCTATGAGAAGTAAAGTTTACAGGCCCTAAAGAAAGAGCTTATATTTCATGGTGGTGTTTCACCTACGTGGAAATTAGATATTCCTTTCTGATCTCGTTTGCTCCAATCAAGGCTATGGTTATATTTCCTTTTACTCTTTGAGGTCCAAACAGTTTTACAGATACACGTTGCCTCCAACCTATGGAAGGGGGGAAAAAACAGATTAGGTACTCTGTTTTTGGATCTGGACTAAGATATTCTCAGTATATTTAGTGTACTTCTTTCCCTAAATGGGCCCATTGTCATAAATGCTCATTTGCTGATTTGGCACCAGTCCACACCATTGCCCAGAAAGTGGAAGAAAGACAATGGAGGATGATTGTTCATTATCTTGTTCTTATCATTGAGGTATACTTAATAGGGCACAGAAGAATTAGGGCCGGGACTGGAATCCTTTGCTTGCATGGCATGAAAGAACTGTTGGCTTTGGAATATGTCCAATGATATTGACCATGGTACGTGTCCTGGGCAGTACCATTGGGATGTTTTTCCCCCAGTTCTGTTGTGTGTTTCAGCTATCACATGCCAAATCAATCACATCAAATATGTTTTAAAAAAGCCCTCCTCTTTCCTATAAACTAAAATGGGTCCATTTGAATGTAAAATGTCAGGTTTTCATTTTACTATCTGTGTTGATTGTCCTTGCATGACAGCTCTCTGGTGGGCACATAGCATCATCACCATTGGTTTATTGGTGAGCTACTTTTCAAGCCATGCTCAGAATAGCTCACAACATGAGAAGAGGTTACATAATAAATTATGTACGTAAATCACAATTCAGTACTAAGCCAGTATGGTGTAGACAAACAGCTACTGGGCAGCATCAGTAGTGGTGGGTGTCACTGACAGGAATGAATTGTAACACCATAGCTAACATTGGTTAACACTGCACACAGGGAGGTGTAGATGGCCCTCTTTGTATAACCCATCACCTATTAAACCCTACAATGAGAAATCCCCAAGTGAGACACAGGCAGGATCAGAGCATTAACAGAAGGGGAAGAAGGGAGAGATAAAGGGATTTCACATTTGCAAGATTAGCCAAGGGCATAAGAAAGATGCCAAGACAAATAGCAGACACCCTTAGGAAGGCAAATGGCAACCAAATAGCATTACACATAAAATAGGGATGTGGAATGTGAGGGGGTGTGAGCCAAGGGAAGCTGGACATAGTAAAAATGCAAATGGAATGCATGAACATAGGAGTACTGCAGGTGAATGTGTTAAAATGGACAGGAATGGGTCACTTTGAATCAGACAACCATATAGTGTTCTACTCAGGGAATGAAAAGATAAGAAGAAACGGGCTGGCTTTCATACTAAGAAAAGATACGGCAAAAGCAGAGTATACAATGCAAAATCAGACCAAATTATTTCAGTAAGGCTCCATGGTAAACCTAAATCAAATAGGTTATATAATCAGAAGTAAAAGATGGCAGAACTCTATACTGGTGACCAAGACTAGAACAGGTGTCGACTGTGGCACAGATCACGAATTACTCATACCAAAAGTAAGAGTAAGACTCAAGAAGAAAACAAAACGAGTGATTATACCAAAATCTGTTCTAAATAATATCTCAATAGAATTTACTGACAACATAAGAAACAGATTCACATTACTAAGCATAATAGACCGAGAACCAGAGGAACTATGGACTGGAACCGGGGACATAATAAAGGAAGGATGCAGACAGACACTTTCAATAAAAAAGAAAGAAAGAGAAAAAAAACATGGATGACATGCAAAACATTACAAGCAATAAAGAAAAGAAGAGAATAAAAACAAAAGAGAGATAGGAACAAACTAAGAATTATGAATGCAACACTACAACAGCTTGTGCGGAAAGATAAAGAAAATTACTACAACGATCAATGTAGAGAAATAGACAACAACAAAAAAGGAAGATCACAAGATCTATTTCATAAGATCCGGGAAATCAAAGGGAATTTCAAACAATACAAGCAAGACTGATCTCCCATGCAAGCAAAATTATGTTCAAAATTCTGCAACATAGACTCCAACCATACATGGAGAGAGATATCCCAGTGGTTCAAGCAGGGTTCAGGAAAGGAAGAGGCACTAGGGACCACATTCGATAAATAATGGAGTGCACCAGGGAATTCCAAAAGAAAATCAGCATGTGCTTTATAGATTATAGCAAAGCCTTTGACTGCATAGATCATGAAAGGCTATGGAATGCCCTTGAAGACATAGGAATGCCAACACATCTGATAGTCCTGATGAGGAATCTGTACTCAGGACAAGAGGCTACTGTCAGAACAGAACACAAAGGAACAGAATGGTTCCCAATTGGCAAAGGGGTCAGACAAGGCATATCTTTTCACCCTATCTGTTTAACTTGTATGCAGAACATATTATAAGAAAAGCAGGCTTGGACACAGAAGAAGGAAGAGTGGAAATAGAAGGAAGGAATATCAATAATCTAAGATATGCAGATGACACCATAATACTAGCAGAAAACCTCACAGACCTGGAACACCTACTAAGGAAGATCAAAGAAGAAAGTGCTAAGTCAGGCTTAATGTTGAACATAAAGAAAACAAAAATAATGACCATCGAGGACTTTCACAAGTTCAACCTAGACAATGAAGAAATAGAAATAGTAAAAGAATTGCCATACCTGGGATCAAACACTGATAGAAATGGGGACTGCAGTCAGGAAATCAGAAGAAGATTAAGAATGGGGAGGGTGGCTATGAAAGAACTAGAAAAGATTCTAAAATGTAAAGATAAATAACTCAGCACAAAAGTTAGAAACATATAAACCATCACATTCCCTATTACTATGTATGGATGGCAGAGCTGAACAGTTAAGAAGGAGGATAGGAGGAAAATGAATGCATTTGAGGTGTGGTGCTGGAGAGGAGCACTGAGGATCCCATGAACAGTCAAAAGGACAAACAAATGTGTCCTAGACCAGATCAAGCCAGAAACCTCCCTGGAATCCAAGATGACCAAACTGAGGCTGTCGTATTTTGGACACATCATAACAAGGAAGGACTCATTGGAAAATACAATAATGCTGGGAAAGGTGGAGGAAAGTAGGAAGAAAGGAAGGCCACATGCCAGATGGATGGACTCTATTAAGGAGGTCAAGGGTATGGGTTTGCAGGAATTAAGCAGAGTAGTGGAGGACAGAGGGTCTTGAAGATGTCTCATACATAGGGCCGTCATAAGACAAGATAGACTCGAGGGCAGTTAACAACAACAACAACAACAACAACAACAACAACAACAACAGTGGTGTACTTGTTTGAATAATGGACTAGGATTCTAGGAGACCAGGGTTCAAATCTCTGCTAAACCATGGATAACCAGAGGGCAATTTTGGTTAAGTGACATTCTCTCAGCCTCAAAGGACAGTAATACCAAAACTCATCTGAATAAATCTTACCAAAAACAATATATAAAAGGATCACTATAAAACAGAGCAGACTTGAAGACACATATCAAGAAAAAAATTAAAAATTAAATTTAAAAAATGTTAACACTTACAAGCAAATGGTGGGACAGCTTCTGTGATTAAATAAAACACTTGGTGTACCTCCTGAGTTTTATTTGGAAATTGATCAGCATAGTGACCCATCATAGGACAGCCTTTTTTGGGACATGGAAAGCATTTTCCCTAAACAAAACCAATGTTGTTTATTAGTTCTTAGTTTTCATTTATATAATGTCTCAGAAGCTGAAATAGTCTCATGTTGGATTCACTCCCTGAATAATCAGGATTACGGTATGTTGTATTTTGTTTTATGCTTTATACCTTATCCTTTAGTATGAATATCATCACCTCAGTTAATAATCTGAATCTATTTACTTTGTGAGCTTGTGAAATTTATCTGGATTTGATACTTACTGACAAAAAGGAGTCAAATGTTTTGCACTGGTATCCAAGAAATCCATCAGGTATAAAAATACTGTCAGAATAATATGGTAAGCTTCGCTTATGTGAGCATCCAGCTGACTTAGAAGATGCAATTTCTGGAAGAAATGTCCAATATGTATTTTAGTTTGGATAGTAAACCAATTAAATCCATTGTTGGACTCCTGTTTGTAGAACAGCAGAATCCAGCAAAACCAAAATGAGCATAATCTCCTTTTCCCATGACAGCTCTCTGTGGATGCCAAAGTGAGGAAACTTTCCAGAGAAGATGTCCTGGTGACTTCAGGGGTTTGCAGGGAGGGTTCTATATGCCAGCACTGAAATGCCACCATGGCAATGGATTTAGATTTAAATGTTTAAGTTAATTCGATCGTATACCTGAATGTGGTGTTGGAGATGAAATGTAGTGCTGGTGATAATGGTGAAATATATGCTACCATGATCTTCAGTTGAAAAAGAGCCCCCAAGGTTTAACTTATCAAGATCACTAGGATAGTCCCTATCCTCTGGTGTACCAGCTCAAAAAGTGGGCTGGGGGATAACTGGGAGGAAGGAGAGGGAGAAATCAAATTCAGGCTAGTTCTTAAGAAAGCTTGGAAATAACACATTACTAGTGGCAGCTCGTGACTTGCAGAAGTTACTGTGGGTTTTAGTTTGAACTTTAAAGGAGCAAACTAGAACACTTAAACCTATGGGGGGCAGAGTTCAGCACCTTTTACAACTCCTTTAAAGTCTCCCACAGTGGATTCACTGCCTCTCTAATAGAATCCAGTGGACACCACCACAAGTTACAATGTCATGCATGAATTGTCATTAGTTACTCTGTATAACAACGATGATCAAACAACATTCCAGTCTCCATTAACAAAATGATACCTCTTTTCCTATTAACCTGAAATTATAATGGGGGCATTACTTGTTGAAGGGTGTATCAGTGCCCCCTCTCCTAATGGACCTGGCCTGTCATTCTTTCTTTCTCACCAATATTTCCACATAGAGTGCTCCAAGAAGTTACATTACTTACAGGAGGGTTTGTAGAGCAATAATAGCCTTTTATAGAAGCTGCACATCCTGTTTGATTTGAATGTAAAGAACCATAGAGATCAGGAGGTGGGGATGGGGATGTCAGGTTACCTACAAGATGACCTTCTCCCATATAATCCACCCTGTACACTTAGGTCTTCTGGGGGACATTTACTCCAGTCAGCCAGGATTAGGCTGGCAACTGTTACCTAGATATTTTTTCTTCAGCTGCCCCCAAATTGTGGAATGGCCTGCTGGAAGAGATTCAACTGTGGGCTGGAACAGATAGGCAGGACAAAGGAGCTCCATCGTGCTTTTTTAAAAAGCAGATAGAAATGCCACTCCATGGCCCACTCCCAAGGCAGGCCAAATACGCATGACCTGACCTCACAGTGCGGCATCAAGCCAAGCCACTGGGTAATTCTTTTGTCACCTCCTCACCATACATGCACACCATTGCACAAACACACCACTACTTGTGACCTCCAGGCACCTCCCACATCTGCCCAGATGTGATCCCACTGCATGGCCACCCCTTTGATCAGCCACACATTTGCATGTGCAATGCTCTGCCAGTACAGGGCATCTGTACATTGGAGTACAACTGATAGATTGGCAAAGCACAATCATGGAGGCCTCCCCAACATGCCCCCTTCATCCCATGCCCCCCTGCTGGACAGTCTGGTTTGTGTATATTGCAATTATAGCCATTGGAGTTATCACATTCATTTCTTTGCTTTGCCGTAGCCCCACACACTTGTTGGCACATTTATATGCAGGTGCAAAGATGTGCATTTTCCAAGCTAAGTCAAAGTATCCCAGCTTCTAATTGCTTCTGTTTTTAGCTCCAGAGCATAGCTTTGGTCCAGTTTCCAGCACTTTGGAGGCGTGCATCATCTAAGCGCCCTGCCTTCAAAGCAGCTAGAAACTGCTTTATTTTGCCCGTTTGTTTCACCACATTCTGCATTTAAAACAGCATTAAAGACCAATCTCTTCCAGCAGCCCTATCTAGATGATTTTTTTTTATTTATAAGTTTTTAAATTATGAATTGATTGCTTTTAACATGTATGATTTTTAACTGTTAATGCCCTTTTAAGTGATTATGTATTTTTAATTGGTGTTCATGTTTTTAACTATGGAGTTTATCACACGGGGGAAATCCCGTGCAGAAACGGGATTTAAAAGGTGGGGGAAACCCGCAAAAGTGGGCAGATTTTCACACACATTGCTGTTAAAATGGGGTTAACCCGAACGGAAAGTAGTCAGAAGCTGCTTCTTTTTACTTTCAAGATTTTCCGAAAGTAAAAAGAAGCAGTTTCTGACCACTTTCTGTTCAGGTTAACCCCATTTTAACAGCGACGTCGTCTGAAAATCTGCCCGCTTTTGCAGGTTGTTTTTTTCAATTTAAAACCCCATTTCTGCATGGGATTTCCCCCGTGTGATAAACTCCTATGTTATGTATTTGTTGCTGTATTTTAATCTGTTGTTCTCCAGCTCAATCTTTAGGGAGAAGTGGGTAAGAAAGAAATATCACCGTCACCACAATCATCTACAGTCCCTGTTCTAACTTCAAGAAAAAGTATTAAACACAAACATTAACATGTTTTCAAAAACTGTAACACAATTAGCTTACATCCCAAGTAACAGAAATGGTAACAACCCTTGTATGACCAAAATTAATGTGTAAGGAAAGAAGTTCATTTTTAATACTAATGTTTCAAGCTCTGGTCTTTAAGTATTCTTTCTGGCTGAGGGCAAGAACTCAAGTTCCCTGTAGCGCTTCCTTGTCTGGTCAGAAGAAGGAGTCATGGTGACCCTTTCTAGCCTCCCAGAGACCCTTGCTCCTTCAGTGGAAGTAAGATTTTCATATTACCCAAATGTTAAAATAATTGGTGATGTTCTGAAGGAAAGGAATTAAAGTGGCAAAAAGTTTTCAGACTGAGAAACATCATTAATTATAAATACTGTGAGTGATATAATGACTTTGTTTTCCTATATTACCGGTATTTATTTTTAGCATATATTTTCATGCAGTTCCTTAATTTATCTTGAAAGATGGGTGGGGTTTTAAAGTTTAGAAATTCAGGGAATATCTTAAGCTTATGTGGCCAGCAGCCCTCTTCACCAGATATATATGATAATCTTTAAGATGATTTTAACCCTCTTTAAGACTAGGGACAAAGAAGGGGAGGTCCACAGGCTGTCTGCAGCTTCCAATCCATCTTTCACACCACCAAATTTTTTCAAGCCCCCAGTCCTTCCTCAAAACAATTTTTCTGGCCAAAAATATATCATTCATAAAGTAGCCCAAAATGTCACCTGGAGTGACATTGTGCACAGAAGCTCCCCTCCCCCTTAAGAGCCCAAAAGCTTGCTTTCAATGAAGAAAATTAATTAGAAACAGTCTGAAAACTCCTGCAAGAATAAACCAGATGTGATTTTCAATCACTCCTGGTTTACATTTTTAGCTGCTTTTCAGTTGAAAACATTCAACAGCAGCGGCAAAAAACAGTGGGATGGATTCAGTACACGAATAAGATAATAATTCTACAAGGATCCTTTCACACTACACTGTTATAGTTCTGTCATTCCATTTTAATTGCCACGGCTTCATCCTATGGAATCTCGGGATTTATAGTTTAGGGAGGGCAGTTAGAATTCTCAACCAGAGTGCTCTAACACTTCATCAAATTACAAACTCCAGGTTCCTGAAGATGCAGCTAAGGCAGCTCAGGTTCTATAACTGTATATTGTGAAAGGCCCCCCATGTAAGCAAGGATGCCAGAAAATAAACAAGCATAAGCCTCTCCAGATATGTCACTTTCTGTGAAGAAAGATGATGAAGGGTTAGGTGCATCCCTCTTCAAAAGTTGGTTTCAATCTAGTCATGGTAAGTAATGCCTGAAACGAGCATTTCTGGTCCAAATATTTTAATATAATCAATATGCTGAAGGTGTCAATGATACAAAGTATTATTTTTACCTCTCATAACTCCATCAATATCCCACCGTTTAGGTACCAGCTGTTCTTTTTTGCATCCAGGCATTATTTCACCCCCATTTGGATAGAAATCAAGATGGCCACATGGTTCAATTATTCCACTGGCTGAAATACAGATGAATTAATGGTAAAAAAAATCAAAATCAAATCTCTACTGTCATGGTGAGGATGGCTTTCCTAGAACACTCACCGAGTTCAAAGAAGAGGCGACCTATATTGGTATGAATAACATCAACAAATTGGGCATCTGATGGATCTAATCTGACTTGAGGAGGTGTTTGATGGAATAAAGGCCCAGCTGGATCCAACCCTAAATAAACCAAGACAGTTGTTCTGAATATTCGCATTTTGTAATGAAATATTCACTACACCAATTTTATGTAGAATGCTTGTTCACTGATGGAAAAGAAAAATATGGGAAGAAGGACAAAATGGACATTTTTTGGAAATCTTTAGTCTCATAAGTGATGGATTTATTTGTCTGTCTAGTTGTAGGTTAACTGTTTCAACATCTGTATACTACACACACACACACACACATAACATAGACCTCTGGGAAGCTGATAACATTTTTAAAGTACCACATCAACATCTAATAAATTAAAAATCCTACCACTGTACAAACTAGTTAAATAAATAAAGCCAAAACAAGGGAATAATATACACAGTGGAAACATAACCAATTCTGTTCTTACAGCCAGAAAACATATCTGGGGTAGCCATGTTGTCCACATAGCAAAGTACAATAACATTCAAAATCCACAAAACAGTGATACTTTTATAGAGCCAACCAAAGTGCATTTTGGTTGGCCCAATAAAGGTATCACTGTTTTGTGGATTTTGAATGTTATTGTACTGATGTTCTTAAACTGTCTCAAAACAATGACTCAAAATGGCTGTTAGAAGCTCTTTAAATAGCCAAGAAAATAAAAAGAAATTCACCTGGTGCCAGAAGGACCACAGTAGAGCCACTGGGTGAGCCACTGATAGTTCAGATATAAACTCTGGTGGCATGGGTTTTCTTAGGACTAAAAAAATCTTTCCCTTCAAAAATTCAGTAAGCCATTTTCATTCAATGCATAGCTTGGGAAAATTATTTCTGAACTGCAGCTCCCTAAATCTACCAGTCAGCATGGAAAGTAGACATGTTGGCTGAGTGATTCTGGAAGGTGCAGCATGGAAATGTAATTTTTCCAAACTGTTGTTCAATGCCTAGAAATGGTTAGAAAATTCTGGGTTTAGAATTCTGGAACTAGAACAAGAAAGAGCCTTCGTTCTAACCCTTGTTAGCTTAACCCTGTGATACGTTCACCCCTGGGCTGCCATAAATTGGGAACCATTTGAATGCAAACAACACACAAACATACACACAGCCTCTCATTAGCAGTTTGCTGTAATTCCTACAATATAAGCTTAGGTAGCAGGAGTTTCTCTTCTAACAATGGAATTTTTGCTTTTAAGCAGTAGGTTTTTTTCAAGTCTATTGCTCATAATGCTTACATTCTGTCATACAGACTAAGCACCTGTTATTCTGCTTAGACCTGGTTTCCTTCTTCCAGCTTCTCCTCCAGCGTGGGCTCCAAGACTATGTCCAATAATATGGACATTAGAAGGAGAATATCCACACTTTCTCTACATGAAGGGAAAGGAAAGATAGAAATATATATTAGATCCTTAGCAAGGAAAAACTCATAGTCAAGAAACAGAGGGCAGCAAGCTCTGTCCAAAATATTTTGCTGCCTGAGGCAAGGTACAAATGTACCTGTTCCTGGATTGGTTGGGAGGTTAGTACAGAAGCTGGCTGGACACTTGGATACAATTCCAGCACTGTTAATAGGAGATTATCACACATCTTAAAAACCCGTCTTACCTCTACCAAATTGAAGTCTAATTCAGGCTGCAGATGGGTCCCATCACATGGCCTTTTTTTTGTCAAATCCACCAGTGAAGTACAGCCTGGATGCAGCCCAGGTCCCAAAAGGTGCTCCTGTGGCCATTTTTCACAATTGGGAGTTTTCTGGCTTCGCAAAATGGCTGCTAGAGCATGTTTTGAGACCCGGGCTGCATCCAAGTTGTACTCCGCTGGTGGATTTGGTGACAAAAGCCATGCAATAGGACTTGTCTGCTGCCATGCCCTGCCTGGGCTAGGACTCAGAGGACTCGGAGGATGAGTCACAACTTCCTCCAGGTCCTGAGTCTGCAGCAGAGGAGCCCCAGCTTGGCCCTAGCAGCTCTGCTTTGCCAGCAGAGCCTCCAGTGGAGCCTGTGGCTTCTCCAAAGGCTCCGCAGCCAAGCCTTCCGATGACAGAGCCATCGGACATGGAGGAGGATCAGGGGACTGTGCCTACCTTCAGTCAGCATAGAGACGAAAGGGCAGGCCTCCGGCGCTTGAGGAGGCTTTATGAAAAACATCGAGGTCATCAAGGTGATCAGCCCCAGCTGAGCTCTGGCAGCTTGGGGATTTAAGCAAGTGTGGAAAGACTGCCTTGGTGCCAGAGGATATCTGAGCTTCCTGGTGAAAGCTTCTGTCCCTGGCTCTCCTTGTTCTTTTCCTTGAACCCTTGATTCTTGACTATCTTGGACTCCCGGTATCCTTGACCTTTGGACTGCTGACTACTCTCAAACTTGCGTCCTTGGACCTCAGACTGCTTTCTCTGTCAGCTTCTCTGAAACCCTTGACTTACAGACCATGTTTGATTCTTTGCTGGCCACCCCTTTCGGATTGGTAATTAGGACTTTGTTTGGGACTTTCCCTTGCCTTGGTTATCAGTCCAACCGTCGGCTTTCCAGGACATCTGCAGCCTGAATTAGACTTCAATTTGGGAGTGGTAAGATGGGTCTTAAAGATGTGCAATAATCTCCCTAAACTAGCAAACCTATTTAGAGGACTTTGTACAAGTTGTGTGAGATTCACCTGTTCAAGAGAAAGGAAAAACCAGAAGACAACAGTTGGAAACCTCTCAGTACCTGCTTCCAGAAGATGCCTTCTCAATTTGTTTAATGAATGGAACAATCCTAAATAAGACTGAAAATAGCAGAAGTCACTTTAGTTGTTTCAGCCTATATATTCTTACTTGAACTGAGTGGAATTGTAATGATGCAAAGAACTAGGCTGTAAAGGATTCATCATAGGAAAAGTAGATTTGCAACCCATTGTGGGAAGTGCCCATTAACTTAATCCACACTGACTGAATTTCTGAATCATAAAATCATGAAAGAAAATTATGACCTTTTGGGAACTACAATGCTGGGCCCAACTTGCTATAACCCATAAAAATATCCATGGAATCTTTATCTCCAAACTCCATGCATGTAATAGATAATGTTTGTATCCTCTGCCCTTTGTAAGGACACAAATACTCCAGTCCTTGGAACAAATTCTTAACATGCCATCTTTTACCAATGATTCCACATGTGTTTTGAAAAACTGGACAATTGATGAGTGCATTTGAGATTCTTTGTCTGAAGTTCCTTGTTTTTCTAGCTCTCAGATTTTTATTTGTAATCTTGAGGAATGGCATATATGTATAGTAATTTGGTATAGTAGTATCAGTGCTCTTAACTACTAGAGTGCTAATTCAAACCTCCTAGTACCAGTCAGTTGTCACACACAGTGTCTCCTCCTACCTTACACAGGCAATAGCAGCAAAGATTAAGAACCCAGGGAGTTTGAAAGTTGGATAATGCAACACAAAAAAAGGAATACTCTGCCCAATTCCTAGTGTTTCCTGGTCAAACATCCACTCTCTGTTCTAGAAGTGGTCCTGAGTTAGCAACACATAATTTATGCTTGCCCTCTTCTACCACTACTTTCTCTAGTTCCACAGATCTCATGAGGCTGTAGACTATCTGAACACTCTGTACTGTATATAAGGAAATCAGTCTGCAGGAATAGGTTTAACCATAATTTCCAAGTTAGCTTCCATTTTTTTTTTGCTCACAGTAATAGATTTGTAGGCTAGGCCATGCATCACCTCCCACCTGGATCCTCAGGTTCCTATAAAGTGCATGAATTCCATTCTTCTCGCAGTTGTACCTTATGCTTTGTATACCATCTGATCCTACAGGTTTTTTTACTTATGGTGTAAAATATGTTTCAATCACACTACTAATATTCCTTAAGCATCTTTAAGTTATAATTCTTAAGAGGAAACTAATTTAACATATCCAGCCCTCTATATTTAAGTGATTTGGTGTGATGGTGGTGGGGAGAACATACTTACCTCAAGATACTCCAGTAAATAAGCCAGCTCTGCTCCAACAATACGGATATTTTGCACTGCTTGTGTATACAAGTTAGCAGCACCAGCTTTCCAGTTTACAACAATACAGTTTATATCTTCTTTTTGAAGGAGAAACTGGATGGTCAATGAAATATCAAAAGAAATAAACAACAACAAAAATGATTGACATTATTGTTTTCCACAATGATCATTCAATGGCAAAGGATTTCTTACTTGTAGTCCTGCCTTAATTTATTATTTCACAAGTGTATAGTGACATAAGGCCCAGCTTTCACACTTATGAGTCTATAGCAGGTGCTAGCCACACAACTTCATGTCTCTCTTGCTTTGCATTTCAATAGTTGGTGAAGTGCACCTTTTCATAGACAGTCTCCCTCCATCAATGAAAATGTGCACTCTGCCAACAAATAAAATGCAAAGCAGCAACAGGAGATACACAACGTCATGTGATAAGTACCTGCCAAATACTCTATTATCCTACTGTAATGGCATTCTACAAGCCTTGTGTGATAAACAGGAAAGAGAGAAGGAAAAGGGGGAAACAGTGAAATGTGGAGGACAAATAGACAAAATGATAGATTTTTTAAAAAGAAAAACTAGTACAGGTCCATTCATATATCATGTGAAATAAAAGATGCAGAATGATGTTAACTAAAGAAATACAAAAACAAGTATAGCCACACTGATTCATGAGCTCAAAGCCTAAGAGTGTGAAAGGTTTCAAGCATTTTAGGGAACACAAAATCTTGCACTCCTGTCAAGTGTTCAGTTAGTCCTAATAAAGGGAGGAGAAAGTGCAGAAGTCTGGAGGAGTCTCTTGGGTGTGAGTATATCCCCCTCTATTCTGGTTTCCCTCTCTGCCTCCCTCACTCTCGCTCTTTCCTGCTTATTCTTCTAGTGTTCATGTCCATGTGCCACATTTGGATGTTTGCTTACTGTATTAATAAATGTTTTCAGACTTTAATTGGAGTTTGATCCGTTTCAGTGTCATTCCTTGCCAGAACTCTTACATCTCTGGTATACAATTGGATAAGATCTCCGAAGCGAAGTTGGGTGCTTCACTCACACATTTGAGGTAATTATGAATTCCCCAAAATTAGGTCTTTGTTTCCCAACACTTCTCACCTGCCTGTATTTTGCAACTCTCTCTCTCTCTCAACACTCCCTCCCACCCAAAAAAAGTAATCTAGTGGGAAGCAACCAGCAAGTGTGATGTGTGTGTGGGCACAGCTGCAGTGGCTGCTTTTGGTCAATTGCAACTAATAAGGCCTTAAATACAGCATGCAGAGAGGGATAGTGTGTGTGTTTGTGTGTGTGGGGGGGTACTGTATTCTCTGTTCCAGAGAACTAATGGCTGTTATTTTCTAGCAGTCTGGTGCAGACCACCTAATGGGAGCTGCTTTCTAGTTTTCTCCACCGTGTCACTCCTTCCCACTTCTGCAAGGCCAAAGAGGGGTTCTTGGGCCCCCTACTCTGCCCTTATCTTTGCTTTAGGAGCAGAGGTAAGCAACCAAGACCAGACCCCTCACCCTCCATCATGTAGGTCTCATTCACCAAAACTCCAGGGTGGCTGTGTGCCTGCCTGCCTGCCTGCCTGGGGGTGGAGGTGACACCATGAGTTACTGCATTGGGTGACACCAACCCTAGTGACACAACTGCTCTCTGGTCCTGCCTGCTTGCCACAAAATAATAATAATAATAATAATAATAATAATAATAATAATAATAATTTGTATATCGCCCTGTGGCGAACCAATCCGGGCGGTTGACAACAGTAAAATATAACAAGAGTAAAATATAACATTAAAACATTATAATCCCTCCCCCCCTTAAGAAAGTATTAAACAATATGACAAATTAAAAACACAGTACCAAAACATAAAATCATAATTAAAACAAACTAAAAACCATAATTAAAACATAGAATGCCTATGTCAGATAGCATTTGGGGCTATAGAGTAAGTTGAGGGATGAAGCTTTGGGTGCTGCAGAGGGAGAAAGGGAATACCAACCCCCACAGCATCCAAAATTGCTATCAATGCACATAAGTGACTCTTGCATGTCCTTAACACAATTCTGGCCATTACTGTAATTGTGGAGGGAGAGAATGGAGCTGTACCTATAGCCCTCTGAATGCTACTCAAGGATAGGGATGAAGCATAGTTAGAAAGAAGCCTACTCTATGTACATAGACTCTTCCTGTGATGTGAAGTCATTGAACCCTGGGTAACAGTGATTCCACATGATAGGCAGACCCTTCACAAGTACAGCACTCTCCCCTCTACCAATGTATGTTCCCTCCCTCACACTGCTCCCTCCAAAATACAAACACTGGGCTGCAAGGGACTTGAAAAATATTTGCATGAAGGAGAATACCCAAACAGCACTATAATGAATACAAGGAAGCACTTCCTGTATTGGCTTGCAACCACTTCAGACTCTGAATCTGCAGAACTCAGTTTGTTCACTCCCAGGAGATGCAGTGGTATTCTAAAGCCAACCTCTGTCCAACAGAGAGTCATGATGAGAACGCCACAGATTAAACCCAAGGGTAGGCAACCTTTCCCCTTTAAGGGCCGAGGGACTTCAGCTCCCAGAAGCCTCAGCCATGTTGGCCAATAGTCCCATGTTGGCCAATAGCTCCTGGGATTCTGGGAGCTGAAGTCCCTCAGCCCTTAAAGGGGAAAGGTTGCCTACCCCTGGATTAAACCACCTTCAGGCAACACAGTTTCAAGCTTCTTGAAATGATGAAGTATCCCTGAGAATGACCCTGAATTCCTTCTTATTTAGCTCTCGTGTAACATACTGATGTAACAACTGCATAGTAGTTTCTTTTATCACAATCATGTATCTGGAATGTATCATGCATATTACATTTTGTAATGACAACAAAACCAAAGGATAGGCCTAATTAGTCATTGTAACATGCATCAATAGCTAGCATAATAATAATAATAATAATAATAATAATAATAATATAGTTTATTTATATACCGCCCCAGTGGCAAGCCAATCTAGGCAGTGAACAATAATAATAAAATACATCGAATAAAACAATGTCAATCCCTCCTCCCCCCCTTAAAAATTAATTAAATCAATTACAAATTAAAACAACTGCAATTGAGCAGTAATTATACAATAAAAAACTTAAAAATTCAATTATAAACCAGCACGCAACAATCCCCTACTGATCAAATTTGAAGGGGATTATAATAGAGTCCGGCTGAAGAGTACCAGGACTAAAAGGGTCCCAAGGCCGGCTATCTAATCCAGGAAGGCCTGCCGGAAGAGATCCGTCTTGACAGCCTTTTTAAAGCTGTGCAATGATGTTAATTGATGGATCTCATCCAGCAGGCCATTCCCGAGTCTGGGAGCGACGACAGAAAAAGCCCTCTGGGAGGTCGCCGCAAGCCTAGCTTTTTTGGGCTGCAGCAGATTACTGGTGTAATCCCTGTGTGCGTCTTTTTGGGGTCATTTTGAGGGACAATCCACTACCTCCTAAACACCAAGACCCTCACTACCTCAAGACTCATCTCTCAGTGTTGGAGGCCCCCAATGATATACCCATGTAATGGCCAGAAGAGCATAAAGATCCACCCAGGATCTTCCCTCTCCCCAACATAGCCATGTAGTGGCTGAGGGTAGCCAGGAAGCATCTGGCTATGAGTCTGATAGTTGGACACACATTGACAACATGATCCTCCTGGAGGATGCCCAGGAGGCCCTGGAGGATGTCTTTATTGTTGTGCATCTAGGTAGATGGATGCTCCATCTCCCATGCAGGGTTTTGGCCTACATTTCACTCTCAGGCTACAAAAGGGAAGGTGATTTAGGTCCAAAACACACTGCAGAAATAATCCAGTTTGAGACCACTTTGATTGCCATGGCTCAGTGCTAGGGAATCCTGGGAACTGTAGTATATTGTGGCACCAGAGCTGACAGAAAAGGCTAAATGTTTCACAAAATTATAGCTCCCAGAATTCCCCAGCTAGAGCCAAGGCAGTTAAAGTGGTCTCAAACTGGATTATTTCTGCTGTGTGTTTTGGACCTTAAGCACTTCTAATCATACATATACAGACCATAAAATATCTATATATTTACCCTGCAAATATCTACTATCTGTTCATAGTCGTCACCAACAAAATAGCCATGTATAATGAAACGTGTTATCCGGTTTGTTCTGAAATTTGAAACTCTAATCGTTGATGGATTTACTGCAGATATTACCTACATTAAGGGAGAAAAAAGACATGTTAATAATATTTCTTGGTGTTTTGACTTCTTTGGAAATAAGGTATGTGTGCCCTGGATTTACTTCTACCTGAGTGTGTGCAAGGTTTTTCTAGACCAAAGGAGAAAAATGATATTATTTTGTGGAGCCTCTAAAAGCCATTGGGCACAAGGTGGTCATGGAATAGCTGAAAAATCTCTGTTCATGGAAACCTCCAGCATATAGCAAGTTCCAGGCTGGTTGTTATCATACACAGACTTTTCCTACAGCATCTTATTAGTGTAGGTGGGTATATTAAGTGATAAAATATGAAGACATATGAAGACATGACCATTTCCACCATATGTTTGTTTCAGGAGTAGTGTGGTTTCATAATTAAAGGTTTAGTTTTTGATGTGGGAAACCCAGGTTCGATCTTTTAGTCAGAAGGGTTAGGCAATTAATTATGCCATTGTCTAATTTAGGTCATGAATTGTGAAGTTGTTATGAGAATAAAACAAATTATGTTGGCTATGCTGACACTAACAGTAATGGTAAGGACAATAAGATATCTATTGCAATATTTCAGAGTGACAACACATCAAGATTATTTTCATTTTCTTTCTCTCTCTCTCTCTTGTCATGTTGGACTTCCACAGTGTTTAGTCAGATAGGCTTTTAAAACAGAAAATCTTTAAAGAATGGCTGGGAGTGTTGTACTGTTTTAAAGTGCTTTTATCTTTTTCTAATTGCATTTTATTCTTTTAATGAGTGATGTGTTTTAATACTGTAACAGTTTAATTCTATTTTAGTGCTCACTTTTGTATGTTTTCAATTGTATTGTTTTAAGTCGTAAGTTGCTTTGAGTGCCAATTTTGGGGAAAATATAAATATATTGTTATTGTTGTTGCTATGTACTTGTGTTTGGGATAGTGAAGGTAGGAACTTATCCACCTGCCTTGCCCTCAGATTCCATCTACCAATGGTTATTCTGCAGAAAAGCTACATTTATCTTTTGAAAATGAAAAGATAAAAGAAGGGGGATGGAGGACCCAGGAAGCCCTAGAGGGTTTAATGGTTAGTAATGCCAATTATTCTGTCGAAGCTCTGGTTAATACTTGGAACACTGATATCTCCAAGGCTATCCACACAATCGCTCCCAAGTGTCCTTTCCAACCTGCTTCTAATCGCAAACCATGGTATACTGAAGATCTTAGGAAAATGAAGCGGGTTGGACAATGACTAGAGTGCATCTGGCAGAATACTCGGCTCTATCTGACAAGACTCGTCATAGGAAATTCCTTTGTTCCTATAGAGAGGTAGTATGTGCAGTGCAGAAATGTTTCTCTTCTGCACATATTGCGTATGCGGAGTCTTGTCCAGCAGAACTGTTTAGGGTGGTAAGGGAACTGACACAGGTTCCACTTGTGCAGAACCCCTTACTTAACCCAACAACAGCCTGCTGTGATGATTTTAACAACTACTTTGCAGATCAAATCTCTCAGATAACAAACAACTTAGATGCCGGATTTATAGAAGAATCAACTGATGAGGTGTCCAATAACCCCGTTATTGAGATTAAAATGGATCAGTTTGAGTTGGTGAGTACCGATGACATGGACAAGATCCTTGGAAACGTGAAGAAGACAACATGCTCTCTTGATCCCTGCCCATCATGGCTGGCCATCCAGGGGCGAAACACCTTGATGACATTTCTTAGAGATGTCATCAATGTGTCCCTTAGGGAAGGCTGTGTTCCACCTTGTCTAAAGGTGTGTGTGTGGGGGGCTTACAGTAGAAGTATTGGGTTGCAACCTCCAGTCCTAGTATTGGGTTGCAACCTCCAGTCCTAGATGGGGTAACGCTCTCCTCAAAGGACTGTGTTCGCAGTCTGGGGGTGCTCCTAGATCCGTTGCTTCAGATGACCAATCAAGTAAGCGTGATGGTCAGGAGTGCCTCCTAAAAAAGCCTTCCCTGGACCCCCTGGATATGAAAAACTATAGGCCTGTATCTCATCTGCCATTTTTGAGCATGATGACTGAGAGGGCTGTCGCCCTTCAACTCCAAGTCATCTTGGATGAAACCGATTATCTAGATCCATTTCAAATTGGCTTCAGGACAGGATATGGAGTGGGGACTGCCATGGTTGCTCTGGCTGATGACCTCCATCTAGGCATCGACAGAGGAAGCGTGACCCTGTTGGTGCTTTTAGACCTCTTGGTGGCTTTTGACTATAGATCACGACATCTTCTTGGAACGCCAGGGAGAGTTAGGAATTGAAGGCACTGCATTGCAGTGGTTCTTTCCTCTCAGCTAGATTCCAGAGGGTGATGCTCAGAGACAGTCGCTCCTCCAAAATGAAGCTTAATTCTGGCATCCCTCAGGGCACCATTCTGTCCTTGATGCTTTTCAATATATACATGAAGCTGCTGGGAGAGATTATTTGGAGATATGGGGCGGGGTGTTATCAGTAAGCCGATGGCACCCAAATATACTTCTCCATGTCTTGGTCAGCAACTTTGATGACAGATGGCATTTCTCCTCTCAGTCAGTGTCTTGAAGCAGTAATGGACTGGATGAGGAAAAACAGTCTCAAACTGAATCTAGATAAAACAGAGGTACTTACAGTAGAGCCCCCCCCCCAGCCAAGTATTGGGTTGCAACCTCCAGTCCTAGATGGGGTAACGCTCTCCTCAAAGGACTGTGTTCGCAGTCTGGGGGTGCTCCTAGATCCGTTGCTTCAGATGACTAATCAAGTAAGCGTGATGGTCAGGAGCGCCTGTTATCAGCTTCGGCTGATATGCCAGCTGCACCCTTTTCTCGAAGTAAGGAACCTAAAAACTGTAGTACATGCACTGGTAACCTCACAACTTGATTTCTGCAACACACTCTACATGGGGCTACCCTTGTGCCTAGTCCAGAAACTCTAATTAGTACAAAACATGGCAGCCAGGTTGGTCACCAGAAAAACTAAGAGTGATCATATAACACCTATTTTGAAATCACTTCACTGGCTGCCTATTGGTTTCTGGATGCAGTACAAGGTGTTGGTTATCACCTTTAAAGCCCTACATGGCTTGGGTCCAACCTACCTAAGGGATCACTTACTTCCATATTATCCACCCTGCACCCTCAGGTCCTCTGGAAGGAATCTATTGCAGCCAATGAAGACCAGATTAACTGCAACCTCCCAGAGGACCTTTTCTGCTACTACTCCCAGACTGTGGAACGGCTTGCCGGGGGAGATCCGTCCACTTACCAACTTAGGGCCTTTGCAGACTGCTAGAAATAGTGCAAATTGAGTCCACTTTAAGGGTTAGGGTTAGGATTAGGGAATCATGGGCACTGTAGTTTATTGTGGCACCAGAGCTCTCTGACAGAGAAGGCTCAATGTCTCAGAGAGAAAAAAAATCCCATGATTCCCTAGCACTAACCCTAACCCTTAAAGTGGACTCAATTTGCACTATTTCTGGCAGTCTGTAAAGGCCCTTAGATAGCTTTAAAAAAGCTGTCAAGACAGATCTCTTCTGGCAGGACTTTCCTGAATAGAATTCCTTAGCTATAAACAAACCCCTTACACTCATATTATGTTGCCTTTATTCCCAATAGATCATTGCTATTAATAGATCTTAACAGATTATATTTTTAAACTCTGCTAAGTTTAATTATTATTTTTGGGGGGGGGGGTAAGATATATGATTATGTACTGTTATTACGTATTATATTGGTTTGTTTTAACATGTAAGCCGCTCTGATTACTATTATAATAGAAAAGCGGGATACAAATAAAAGTTTTATTTATTATTATTATTTATATGTTTGCACTGTGGTCCCTTCTGCCTCTTCCTTTCCTGAACCCTGCTTATTTCTCTCTCCATGCATGGTTGGAATCTATGTTGCAGAATTTTGACCATATTTTTGCTTGCATGCGATATTAGTGCTATGGTCCTATAGTTGCTGTAGTCTTTTGTGTCTCCTTTTTTGTGGATAGAGGTGTATATTGATTGTTTCCAGTCTGTTGACCATCATTTTGTTTTCCATATCTGTTGACATATGTTAGTTAGCACTATAGTTGACTCTGTCAATGTGGATTGCAGCAGTTCAATTGGAATATCGTTTGTTCCTGGTGACTTCTTTTTCACCATTTCTCTTATTGCAACTTCCACCTCATTTTTTAGAATTTGTAGTTCATCTTCATATGATTCTTCATTCCATGTGTCCTTAATTCTGTCATCTCTTTTATATAGCTCTTCTGTGTATTGCATCCATTATCTTTTTATTCCTTCCTGGTCTTGAATTGTGTTATTTTTATTGAATTTTTATTGAATTGTGTCCTTGGTTTGAACTTTCCTTTGATTTCCCTAATCTTATGGAATAGATGTCTTGTTCTTCCTTTTTTGTTGTTCTCTTCTATTCTCTGCATTGGTCATTGTAGTAGTTTTCTTTATCTTTATGCACTAGCCGTTGAACTGTTGCATTCATGGTTCTTAGCTTGTTCCTATCTCCTTTTTGTTTTGCTTCTCTTCTTTCCTGTATTGCTTGTAACATTTTATCTGTCATCCATGATTTCTTCTCCTCCTTTTTGCCTGTTGTAAGTGTCTGTCTGTATTCCTCTTTTATTATGTTCTTGGCTCTTCCGGTTCTCAGTCAATTATGCTTAGTAATGCAAATCTGTTTCTTATATTGTTGATGAATTCAGTGGATATATTGTCTAGATCATATTTTGGAATGATGGCTGGTTTTGTTTTCTTCTTCAGTTTTACACTTATTTTTGATATAAGTAATTCGTGATCTGTGCCACAGTCAGCGCCTGGTTTAATGTTAGCCACCAGTCTGGAGTTTTGCCATCTTTTGCTTCCAATTATATAATCTATTTGGTTTTTGTGTTGGCCATCTGGTGATGTCCATGTATAACCTTCTTTCTAGTTGGATGAAAAATGTCTGAGCAATGAATAGGTTGCTGGCTTCACAAAAATCTATTGGATACTCACCTGCTTCATTTCTTATGCCTAATCCAAATCTGCCTATTCTTTTCGAATCCTCTTTGCTTCTGACTTTGGCATTCAAATCTACAATAATCAGCTTGACATCCTGTGCTGGTGTGTTGTCAATTTCTTCCTGTACTCCTTCATAGAATCAATCAATTTCTTCTTGTTCTTCACCTGTGGTGCATATGCCTGAATTATGGTGATATTCATGGGTTTTCCATGGAGCCTTATAGAGATGATTTGGTCTGATTTTGCATCATATCCTCTGACTGCTTTCGCCACATCTTTTCTTAGTATGAAAGCCATGCTGTTTCTTCTTGTCTTTTCATTCTCTGAGTATAACACTGTGTGGTTGTCTGATTCAAAGTGGCCCATTCCTGTCCATTTTAACTCACTCACTCCCAGTACTACTATGTTCATGCATTCCATTTCCATTTTTATTATGTGTATCTTCCCTTGGCTTATGCTTCTCACATTCCATGTCCCTATTTTATATGAGATGTTGCTTTGGATTGCTTTTGCCTTTCTGAGTGTGTCAATTACTTGTCTCAACCTCTTTATTTTTTCCTAACTCTGTATTAATGCTCTGATCCTGCCTGTGTCTCACTTGGAATGTCTCATTATATGATTTCATTATATGGTTTACTAGGTGAGGGAGTTACACAAGGAGGGCCACCTTCACCTCCATGAGCAATGCTAACAAGTGTTAGCTGTGGTGTCACTGTTGTTCTTTTTCTTTAGTGACACCCACCACTACTGCTGCTGCCTGTTACACACACACACACACACACACACACACACCTTTGTTGTTGAATTGGTTATTGTTCTACCCATCTCCTCCTTCCTCCCTTTGTTTCCGTTCTCCCCTCATGTGCTTCTTTCTTTCCTCAGCTGTCTCCTGGGCTCTGGACTCTCTTGTTCTGTCTTGTCTGCATCTCTCCTTTAACCTTTTGGCTGGCTGTTTCCCTTTCTCCTTCTGCTGGCTGCTTCTTTTTTCCTTCTGTGGGGCTGGGGGGGGGGGGGCTGAGATGGACTTTGCCTCCCCCCTCTCTCTTTATTCCACTATGTTCTTGTTTACCTTGTGGCTGGCTGCTTCCCTTTTCCTTTTGTGAGGATGTGATGACTAGTGATGACTAAACAAATTCCCTTTGACTGAATGGATCTTGTCTACTTGTAATTAGCAATCAGGCTGATGATATTGTCTCTGGGGCAGTACTTGGACAAGTTACTTTGTCACTACAAGTCCCCAAATCCCTCAGCTAACATAGCCATGTGGGGATTCTGTGAGTTGTTGTCCAAAATAACATCTTTGTCTAGGGTTAGCTACTTTATTTTCTAACAATTTCTTCCCAAGATCTGTAACAATCTTGAGACAGATTACACAGGCAGAATAATATCATATTGGCAAATTTACTCAGATTGCAATCCTCAAATGCAATCTGAGTAAATTTGCCAATATGATATTATTCTGCCTGTGTAATCTGTCTCAAGATTGACTAAACCAAATTCTTGTTAAGTTACAGATCTGCATCTAAGCAAGTAATTTAATGAAACCTTTTCCAAAATAAGTGCAAATTGAATGTGATTTTATTTCAGTCACTAAACCTTTTAATATGTAATCATCTAGAAAGAAAATTATATTTTAATGGATGTAAAAGGTCTATAAGTGTAATAGAGAAATCAGATTAGACTATATGGCCCTCTAGATGTTGTTGGATTTGAAAGCCAGTAACTCTAGACAGCATAATCAATGGTAAAGAATGGTGGAAGCTGCAGTCAAGCTGTATCTGCAGCAATACATGATTCTTACTCTTACTTTGAACAGAGAAAGGACTAATCCTCAGATTGAGATAAAGGGGAGTTGTTACACCAATGGAAAGGCTGTTATCACTGGAACCAGAAATATGTTGGGGGCAGTGATTTCTTCCATTCTGAAGTCTTGCTTGCACCCTCAAAACTGAAAGTTATAAAATCATGCAGAACATATTTTCAGGCAGTTTACAAGACTGCAATGGGAAGAAAGGAGAAGAAAGTACCATTGCTCTTGTAGATGTCCACTAGCTGGATTTAGATCTATTTTAAGGCCTGTTTAGGCATTCTGCAATGGAAACCCCCCTCTGAAGAAACTTGCCAAGAAAACCCTATGATTTCTTATACCTTAGGGGCAGAATAAGTAAAAATTACTTGGAGGAACACAGCAGCAGCAGCAGCAGCAATAACAACAACAACAATAACAACAGGAGGGAAATGAATTTACAAAGAGAGGGAGCTTGCTAGCTCCAAACCCATGTGTGTGGGGGGTGAACTTCCAAAAGGAGAAGGCCTCCTCCATGTGTGGAATATTTCCTCACCATTCAGAACACTACTTTTTCAACATTCTGGATCATGTGAAGATGGCAGAGGTGGTTCTCCTTTTTTAAAACCTGCCTTGTAGAGCAGAATGGAAATACCAATGGAAAGAGGCAGGGCTACCCTACTCCCGTCTTTGTGCATTTATTCTACTCCATTACAGAATGTCTAAGCTGGATTTTATTAAGCCTGTACTCATTAGTTTTTTATTTTAATCATTTATTTATTGGATTTCTCCCTTTCTCTCAGGATGGGTTTATTAGAACACATTCTTACCTGGAAATATACAGGACTTTCTCTAGTATACAAGTGAAAAGCAGTATTAACAATATCTGGAGGTTCTGGAAAGCCCAACATTGGCCGTTGTAGAGTTCCACCCCAAGGGGGGCCATTTTCAAAGCATCCAACTCTGTTATAACAAATTTCTGAACCTGTGGAAGAGGGATTGATAGTTATTACTTTGAATGTACTAGCACCAAGGTGATAACTGAGGTGCCCAGCCCTTATAAGGAATGTTGAAGCCTCCACCCCTTGTCTTCATTGCAGCTGCACAACTGCCCTTCCTTAGTCTATTCCTTACTCTATTTGATTTTAAATAGGCTATAAAACTCTGCATTCATTGGGATCTCAGAAAACAACAATGTTCGACTGTGGAGTTGCCAGATCCACAATAGGCATCAGATCCTTCAAATGCCAGCTCTTTCATTTGTCATAAAGGCAGATCTTGGACAAATTACAATTACAGTAAATTAATAAGCAAAACAATTACAGAATGCAACAAATATAACATGGCTATAAAAAAAATGAAGTCCACTTTTGAAATGGAGAGTAGAAGGAAAGAAGATCTGCAGCACTAAATCAGTTAGAAGAGAAGAAGAAAAATCCACAAAACTACAACAGTGTTATACTTTCAACACCTGTAGTATTGTCCATAATCCTGTAATCTCACCTTTTACTATTGCATGCAGAAGTAGTGCAGTGAACCAAACACTAAACATCTAGAGGAAAAAGAAACACTCAGGTTAGTTGCAAGCCTGGGATCCAGCTGAAATTAGATTGGTATGTTGCATTTTTAGAGTCTTCTGTTCTATTACAACTGTCTGTATCTGTGAAGAAAGCTGCTGCAAGCAGGGATAGACAAAGCATAGTAAATAGCTATCTTGATTCCTGAGGAACATCAGGATAACCTCAAAGAACTCAATTAATTTGTCAATTCTTAATATATTACTCCAAAGCCAGGGCACAGTAGCCATTCAAAAGGGAGTGTTGTCAAGTATATTCTGCAACACATGCAGAGTTGCTTGTCATTTGCCTGAATAGAACTGTGTCATCCACTAAAATGCATAAGATAGCTCTCTGTGGAGCTTATCGCATCGTTAAATAAAGCAACTTACCTGATCCGGCTTAAAATTTAAATCAGGCGGCATCCTGATATTATCACAAAGATTTAGCCACTGAATTTGCCACCTGAATGCAGCCCGGGTCCATATCTGCTCCCAGGGGTGCTCAGCACAGCTCTTTTCAAAGCCAGAAGTTTTCCAGCTTGAGAAAATGGCTGCCGGAGTGGCCCTGGGAGTGGGGATGGACCTGGGCTGCATTCAGGTGGCAAATTTGGCAGCTAAACCCTTGTGATAATATCAGGATGCCGCCCGATTTAAATTTTAACCTGGATCAGGTAAGTTGCTTTATTTAACAATGCAATAAGCTTCATCTATATGCAATGCTAGTAAACCAAGAGGAAGGTGGGGGGTTGATTTCAATCGTACTTATCTATGTTATATATATGAGAGTCAATCTGCTACCAGCTCTATTAGGATTTCCTCCCCATTGTTAAAATGATAGCAAAAATTACCAATATATGTCTAATAAAACAACAGTTTCTTTCTTGCTCACATACACACACACACAAACACACAACTAGACCACTATTTGGTTTGGAATGGGATTGTTGGCCTCACCACTTCTGCCTTTGATCTCCAAGACAAGGATATAAAGAGGAAGGGTTTGTGGGGGAAAGGACACAAATCACTTTAAAAAAAACCTCCTTGAAAATAATTCAGGTGTTCCATAGGAAATCTGCCTGTTCCAACGATTTTCAGTAAGAACCTTGCCAAGTATAGTCTAGAACCTTTCTTTCTGTTATTTTAAAGGGACATTAAATATTGCTTAAACACCTGTAGCTTTGAGAAAGCTTTAAATGCTACACTTTTGCTGCACAAAAGATTTTGAAGTAGATTTATATGGAAAGTCACTAGGACAGCTGCAAGGGTGCATATGGCTTTGTCTCCCTTGCCTTGCATATGATACTGCTACAGTTGAAGCAATGTAAGTGTGCTTATTCACCTTCAGCTAAAAGGGCAATATTATTGGGCTGCCAGCTGGTAACACACTCTGCAAGACATCTTCAGCAGATCCATTCAATACAGTAGAATTCAAACTACTTTCTTAGTGCCATACAATCTAAGAGCAGCTGCAGTATTATGAAACATTAGCTCAGGATGATTTATGGCCACTGGTAGCTAAGTCCTAGACACTAAGATATGGTTTCCCGATAGTCACACATTTCTTGGTGTGTCTGTTTTGAGATACCCATCAGAGCTTAGAAAAAATAACCTTAGGTTGAGAGCAGAAAGCAGATGTGTGTATGTGAGAAAGAGGGGAGGACAAGTAGAGGACAACAGAATTAGCTAGAAGACAACTCAGCCTATGTCTAAAGATAATTCTGTTAATATGCATCAAATAAATCCAAGTATTCTAAAAAGACCTTTCATTCTTAAAAACAAAGAAAAAGCAAAGACAGATGCAGCTGCCATGGAATTACCATATATACATGACTATAAGTGGACCTCATGTATAAGTCAAGGGCAGATTTAGGGACCAAAATTATGGATTTTGATATGACCTGTGAATAAGTCGAGGGTTAAGCTTAGTAGCATGTAACAAAGGATGTAAAGGCTGAAGTAAAGGACAATGATGTTAAAGATCTTTAAAAGTTTTGACAGGCATAACTGTTTGTGGTCACTCTAAGATGGATGACATAATACTAAAGGGGGTTGATGCTTCTTTTAGGTGCTCCAAGAAGAGATTAAGCTCTCATCGTTCACCAGGGCATAGTTCCTTTTTTGATAAGAGTTAAGGACAGTACTTACATTGACCCATGGATAGGTTGACTAAAATTTCTAGACTTATACATGAGCATATACAGTAGGTGGTTCTTTAACTAAGCAAATCTATACATATCTACTCAAAAGTAAGAGCTCAGTGGTGTTTATTCCCAGGACTGCAACTTGACAATGCAATTCTAGACAATATCTAGAATATCAGAAATAAGTATCTACCTGATAAATAGTGCAGATAAAGCACAGACCCACTTCTATATATTTGCTGTTGTGTGTCTTCAAATAATTTCTGACTTATGGGAACTCTAAAATAAACCTATCACAGGACTTCCTCAGCAACATTTGTTCAGAGAGGATTTGAAGCCAAGAGAGTGTGACTTGCTCGAGGTCACCCAGCAGGTGTCCATGTCTGAGTGTGGATTCGACCCCAGGACTTCCAGAGTCTCAGTTCAACACTCAAACCAACACTCATACTGGCTCTCTCACTTCTATATTATTATCTATGCCAGTAGTTCCCAAACTTCAGTCCCAGATGTTGCTGGACTACAGCTCCTATAATCAAGAGCTAGCATTGCAAATGATCAGGGATTCGGTGGTTAATAACTTCTGAGGACCAAGCTTTGGGAAGCACTGGTCAATGTATGAGGCCTTTAGAACAGAAACCCATACATCCATGGCTGTACTAGTGCCATTTCCAAACTATGCAACATTCTTAGTCTTACCTGTAGTTATTCGTTTTTTCTCCACTCTCGCTCTGTCTCATGAATGTACAGTTTCACTGCTCTTGTCAAATCATATTTCAGTGTTGTGATCTGTTTACAAGCAACAGGTCCAGACCAGTTTTCATGAGACTCCACCCACATAATTACTGGTGAACATAACTTAAATATTAAGGTCAATTATTACACTTTAAAAAAGGTCATTGTGAAGAGTTATGAGATTGTTTTTTCCCCTCTCCTAATTCTTACTGACAGATGTAAACCATTGGCAGTTGTTTTGATGTAAAGTTTCCCCAGTAGCTGGGACTCTGCAGGATGTGGACCTAGGTAAAGAGATAATTCATTACTTCTTTCAGGAGGGAGACTCTTCTTTACCAGTGGCCAGAACTGTGGTGCTCTCTGATTGGTTTCAAGCCATGCTCAAATTACTGGGGAAAAGACTGGGGCCCTTAAGAAAATTGCAGGCATCACCCCTCGCTTCCACCTAGTTTGAGCCAAACTGTGGTGAGCACTTTCTATAAGAGGAATCTTCTAAAATGTAAAGGGAGTGGTTCCCCACCTCACCTTCCTCTAAGCCGAACAACATTTTCAAGGCACTGCCTAATACTCAGTTCATTCTACTTTCTGGAAGCAAGACCACAAGACTTTTACAAGATACACCTGTGACATGGATTACAACTAGCATGTTACAATCAAGTACTGATTTATATCTTCAAAGGGCAGGTTTATGCAAGCTTTAGTGAACAAACTACCTCATACTTCAATTAGTAAAAGGTGGTAAACGCAGAACAAGAATGCTGGCACTTTAGAATTGTGTCCTCTCTCTTTTTCCCCCAAGTTGCACAACTCAACAAAACGTCTTAAGATAGGGAAAGCCTATGGTAAACATCAATTGGCATGCCTTTTTTTTATGCCCTTAGGATGTCAGTTGGGATCAAAGGATCTGGTGTAGGTAGTAGTTTATACACACACGGGACTTGTATGTTTATCCCTACACGAAAGAGTGGAATTGAGACCTGCACAATGGCTTTGTTTTTCATGGAGTGAGTGAATTCAAGACAGTTAGAAAATGTAGAAGGTTGCCTCTATCAGATGCATTTGCATATGTTTGTTTTAAATGGGCAAATAATAATATTGTATTTATTGTTGTTGTGTGCCTTCAAGTAATTTCCAACTTGTGACGACTCTATCATGGGTTTTCTTGGCAATTTATTTAGAGGAGGTTTGCCTTTGCTTTCCTCTGAGGCTGAAAGAGTATGACTTACTCAAGATCACCCAGTAGGTGTCCAAGTGGGGATTTTAACACTGGTCTCCCAGAATAGATTATCACATTACAATCTTATAGTGTTGGTATTCCACTTTTATTTCTCTGGCTGCCTCCTGTTGCATTCTGGAATTTATAGTTCGGTGAGGCCTATGTGCTCTCTGGCTGAGAACTCTAAATGCCCCTCCCTAAACTGCAAATTCCAGAATGCCACAGGAGGCGGCCAGAGCAGTAAAGTAGAAAAGCAGCACTATAAGAGTATAGAGCAATAATCTTCTATAAAGGTAAAGGTATTCCCCGTTGACAAGGTTGTCAAGTCGTGTCTGGCCATAGGGGGCAGTGCTCATTTCCGTTACTAAGCTAAAGAGCCAGTGTTGTCAGGGATTACTCTGTGATCATCTGGCCAGCATGACTGCACAGAACGCTGTTTTCCTTCCCAGTGAGAAGTGGTACCTATTTATCTACTTGCATTTGCATGCTTTCAAACTGCTGGGTTGGCAGAAGCTGGGACTAGTGACAGGAGCTCACACCATCATGCAGCACCCGGGCCTCGAACTGCCAACCTGCCAATCTTGCAATCAGCAGAGTCAGCATCTTAACCACTTGAGCCACTTAAACCACTATACCATGCTGGCTCTCCAGTGTTTTGGATACTAAAACATTATATTGTTATCAAGTACTAATAATCTGCCTGCCAGACCTTTAAATATTCCAGACTGATACCCTTCTTAATTATTTGAGGCAACAACAGCAAAGTGTTTAGTCTTCTAAATGTTGAAAAACTATCCATAATAAATCTGTTCATTACACTATGCTGACAATCAATTATATTACATTCTTCCTTGAAGAACCATTTTGAAGAACACTACAAGTATACTCTTCAAATGGATATACCGTTTGGTGGATTCTGTATTTGTCTGCCAACGAATATCTTGTTCAATGATATTACATACCTTCACAGATGAAAACCAGGACACATGCAGCCAAGTAATATCAGAGTGCAGTCAAGATGTCAAAAGCTGTTCTTGAGGAAGAACACACAAGCTAGGAGAGGTTGCTGTAGTTTGATTTTGCCAGAACCTACTGGGAAGGCAAGAGTCCACCTTTCCTCTCTTCTCCACACAGTAAATTGAGTGCTAATTACTGTTGCGCTTTTAACCCAGTTTGCAGCAGTTGAAGTAAGCTAATGGCAAAGGGGGGAAGTGGAAAGAAAAAAGAGAAACCAAGGAGCTTATCACACCGCTAAATAAACCTTTCGTCTCCTGAATTTAATCTTAATTTGGGCAGCATTTGGATACTATTCCAGGGATTTTGCCACCAAATCCACCACCCGTATCCAGCCCAGGTTCTAGGGGTGCTGCGGTGGCCATTTTCTTAATTCAGAAAACTTCCAGTTTCGAAAAGAGGCACGCTGAGCACCCCTGAGATGTGAGCTGGATGTGGGCGGCAGATTCAGCCGCAAAATTCAGAACTTATAAATTCCTCTCTTCCTAACTGCCTCTGTCTTTCTGATGATCCTAATTACTGTTTAACAGACATGCCTCTAGGATTATATCCTTTCCACTTTGCCTGGCTTCTTGGTTGCAGCCACTCACTCATAGACCACAAGGTTGCGAGTTCAATACTAGCCAGGGCTCAGGCTAGACTCAGGCCTGCATCCTTCCGAGGTCGCTAAAATGAGTACCCAACTGTTGGGGGGGCAATGAGCTTACAGTTGTAAACTGCTTAGACACCCCATTGGGCGGTATGATGCTGCTTTGCTTCCTTTGCTTTGTTTTACACTCCCATTTTTCCTTGTGGAATTAAATTTTGATATAAATTTTGATGGATTCTGTATTTGTCTGCCAAGAAATATCTTGTTTTTCCTCTGTGGTTCTAACAGTTAACATTAATGGATTGTTTCCTGGCTTCAACTAAATAGTTCTTCCCATAATGACATTTAATTACAGCCTCTTATGCCTTTGCATAATATCTGAGAGTCCAACACCTTCTTTCTCATAACTTAATCTCCTCCCTTGGGGATTTTTGGGTGATATCGCCAATACTCCAGTTAATTCCCTCCACCCATCCTCACAAATATATTAATCTATTTATTTTATTAAAATATTTATATCATGCCCCAACAACAGGATCTCAAGGTGGTGTATAAACTATTTGGAGGCTCAAAGGTTTCTCACCCCTGATCTGTGACAACAAATGTGAACTGTGAAGACTGATAAGTTGAAAGACTATTATATCACCCTATTTAATTTCCCCAAAGTTGTGACATCTTCCCAACTAGGAATTTGCAAAGTTCGTAAAATTTACAACATTAACAAAGAAAGAGCACTTTAGAATACATGTTTATATTCCCACCTAGTGGAGACTCATGCCATATTGCAGTTTATATTAGCTCTAATAAATTACTATCATTAAAAATATTGGCAAACCACATTTTATGGGAAAGAGAACAAATACTGAAAAGCCCAATTCTTTCCCCCTTCCCCAGTATTTCAGTATTCAGTATGGTTATTATTCAGAACTACACATACTCTTGCTTATAACATCAAATTTGCTGTTTTGCTGTATATGTAATTCAATAGTGTAATTGGTATTTAAACAAGAAAATATCAAAGCAGAATGTGGTAGCATAAAAAATAAATAAATCTTGGTTATTAAATTGCTTTTTTAATTTTTCAGTTTAATCCTGAATGAATCTAACACCAAGTCACTGAATCTTTGGATCCCATTTTGGGAGAAAGGTGGCATATAAGTGCAATAAATAAATAAATAAATAAATAAATAAATATGTTCTTGTGAACTTTTCCCTCACTTGTACTTGCATATACTAACATTTCTTCTCCCTTTACTTACCACAAGATAAAAAAGTTTCTCCTGCTGAAAAAGATTTTTTCCCCCAGACCTTATATTGTTTTTTAAATGCCAAATAAGGTGGCTTCCAGCCACTTTGAGGGCATGGTATTTAGATGATGCATGCTCCCAAAGTGGCCAGAAGCCATGCCAAGGCCATACCAAGCTGGGAAAAGCCCGCCTAAAAAGGAGTCAATTTAGGGGCAATTTACTGGAACTGGATTATTTCATCATTTTTTGGTCTCCAGTTGTTGAACTATAGTAAAAACTCTCATTCCACACCTCCCTCTATTGTTAAACTTGTGCTAAGAATAGCACTTTTGTGTGAAAAGCCTATGAGCTCAGCTCTGGTACTGAAACCAGATTCATAGACTGAGGGCCTTTGCAGACTGCCAGAAATAGTGCAAATTGAGTCCACTTTAAGGGTTAGGATTAGGGTTAGGGAATCATGGGAACTGTATTTTATTGTGGCACCAGAGCTCTCTGACAGAGAAGGCTCAATGTCTCAGAAAAAAAAACAAAAAACAATTCCCATTATTCCCTAGCACTAACCCTAACCCTTAAAGTGGACTCAATTTGCACTATTTCTGGCAGTCTGCAAAGGCCCTGAGACATCCTCAGAAGTACCCTGTTCCTTCCTTCTAGTTGTGTCTTCTTCTATGGCTCCAATTGATGAATCACTGGCGTCAAGGAGAGGACACAAATTAGAGCCTAAAAGGTTGAAATATGAAGAAATATGAAGAGGTCATCTGGAATGTCTTCTTTAAAATGACGTTCAGAGCTCTGCAAGGCTATTCAGGCATTTCCTAAGGTGGACTTGTTATTTCTGATCCAAATTTTTCTTTAATTTAATAAGAAAGGTTCACATTTTTATTCCCTTTGCTAGTAATTGTAACTGGGGGGAGGGCGGTTGCAGACTGCCAGAAATAGTGCAAATTGAGTCCACTTTTAGGGTTAGGGTTAGGGAATCATGGGAACTGTATTTTATTGTGGCACCAGAGCTCTCTGACAGAGAAGGCTCAATGTCTCAGGAAAAAAAACACAATTCCCATGATTCCCTAGCACTAACCCTAACCCTAAAAGTGGACTCAATTTGCACTATTTTTGGCAGTCTGCAACCCCCCTGAGACACCTGAAGCAGCTATACTGTTCCCACTACTGAAACTGTTTTTGACAGAGATATTGATATGGGGGGGGGGGAATACCTGTAATTGCGACCTTTGGAATTACCTACCTAAGACCAATAACATGATTTTGAATTGCCACTCTTAGTAGGGGCACTACGATAATTACACTATAACATTCTGCTATCAAAAATATCACTCAAAGAGATGCTCAAATATTTCAAAAGCACATTATCCATCAGTTTCTCTCTCCTTCTGTTGAGTATTGTTGAGTACAGGAGAGGGGACTGAAGAATGCTTCTCATATCCTCTGTGGGAATAATTTGTTGTTAGCTCTCATCAAGAATGAGAGATCTCCAAGTCACCCCATCATCAACAGCACTGCTTAGATTTTGCAGATTTAGGACTGTGGTGTCCTTGATTGAGTCTATCCATCCGGAATGAGGTCTTCCTCTTTTCCTATTGCCTTACCAGGCATTATTGTCTTTTCTGGTGAGTCCTGTCTTCTTATGATGTCCAAAGTATGACAGTCTCAGTTTAGTCATCTTGGTTTCTAAAGAGAGTCCAGGCTTGATTTGTTCTAGGACCCATTGATTTGTCTTTTTAGCAGTCCATGGTATCTGTAGAAAATGAGTTAATTTTCTTCCTATCAACTTTATTTACTGACCAGCTTTCACAACCATGGACAATTCTAACTTTAGCATTCAATGATATAACTTTACACTTCATGATCTTGTCTAGATTATACATAGCTGCCAGGGTGACAAGGTGGTCATCCCTAGAAAAACTGTGCTTTGTATTGGGTAACTATAACAAATATGTAACTTTTAAAATGGCTAAATTCTGTGCTTGCTTGCAAAGACCAATTGTGATGTTTGTAATATATTTGCATAATGTCCATTTGCTATTTACAATAAAATTACAACTGACTGATTGACTGGCTTTCATACCTGCTCTTTCAAATCTAGTCTTCTGATTTCTTGATTGCAGTTGTCATTCTGATTAATGACAGAGCCAAAGTATGGAAAATCTTGAACTATTTCAATGTCCTCATCATCTGTTTCAAAGTTATGTAAATCATCTATGGCCATTATTTTTGCTTTCTTAATGTTCAACCATAAACCTGCCTTTGCCCTTTCTTCCTTTCTTCAGCAATCATTCCAAATCTTTACTATTTTCTGCTAGTAGTATGGTGTCATCTGCATATTTAAATTGTTGGTGTTCCCTCCTTCAGTTTTAACATCTTCTTGCTCTAAGTCTGATCTTACTTTACTATGTTCAGTGTACAAATTAAACAGATAAGCTTATCACACTGTGTTCTCAGAACGTAATGAGTACGTGATGAGAAAGGAATGGAACGTATTTTATCACATGGTATGATCCTCATCAAGTTCCCATTCTGTGCTCTGACAGTCCTGATCCCATCCCAGCAGGAGAACTGTAAAAATGCATCCTCAGCCAGCAAGAATGCTTTCAGAAAGGGTCAGATAAGGCTGCATCTTATCATCATACCTGTTCAACTTATATGCAGAACATATTGTAAGAAAAGCAGGATTGGACATAGAAGAAGGAGGAGTGAAAATAGGAAGAAGGAATATCAACAATGTGAGATACACAGACAACATCATAATACTAGCAGAAAACCTCACAGACCTGGAACAACTACTAAGAAAGATCAAGGAAGAAAGGCAGGCCTACTGTTGAACATAAAGAAAACAAAAATAATGATGATGGAGATTCTAGACAAATTCAACCTAGACAATCAAGAAATAGAAGTAGTAAAAGAGTTCTCATACCTGGGATCAAACATTGATAGAAACGGGGACTGCAGTCAGGAAATCAGAAGAAGATTAAGAATGGGAAGGGCGGCTATGAAAGAACTAGAAGAGATTCTAAAATGCAAAGATCCATTCCCACTCCTGGAGTAAATTTTAAAATATTTCACTTGGGACTCCAGGATTAATTCCTGTAAAACAGTAAATAGTTACACATACTGAGTATAGGCTGCAATTTTTAAGGAAGGAGTGTCTACAACGACTTTGCCTATGCAGGATTCCTAATAGTGTTGTTTGCTCAACAAGTGTGTATGCTTTCTACAGCTATGAAAACTGGAAGCCTTTTAAGGGCTTGAGTCAGCACAGGATGTTTCCAATTAAGAAGTCTGACTTAGGCATGCATGAAATGTGCAGAAGGAATCAAGTTTCAAATTCAAATTTCCTGTCCACAAGCAGGAGATTTATGTAGGAAATCCAGCAACAAATTAAATTTTCATCAGTGTTGTTTGCACTTCTGTTCTTCCAGATCATCATCATCACCATCATCATCATCATTGCAGTTGGGAATATCTTAATATAAGAAATGTCATCTGTAGGTGCTATTATCTTGCTGTGTGTCTGCATAATTAAGATTTGTGTGCCTTAAGTCATTTCTGACTTATGGAGACTGTTGGGCAAAACTATACTGGAGTTTTTTTTGGCAAGTTTCTTCAGAGGAGGGTTGCCATGGCCATTCTGACGCTGAGAGTGTGTGACTTGCCAAAGTCACCCAGTGGGTTTCATGGCTGAGTGGGAATTGAACCCTGGAGTCCAGAGTCCAACACTCAAACCACTACGCCACACTGGCTCTCCTAATACTTAGTACTGTTCAGATATATTTCAGTCAAAAGTATACTTCATTGTGATTTTTTTTTAAAAAAAAATTTCAAATATATATTTGAAAAATATTAGAGTTGCTGTTCTTTGCTTCCAAAGTCATATATAACAATACAAGATTTGGCAAACTCCCACAATCTGAGAAATATTGAATTTCATCCGTTATGAGAAGAGAGGTGTACACTAAAGTCATCTGGATTAAGATGAAAACGCACTCAACAAATTACAAACATGAGCTTCTTAGGAAATGTACTGCATGATTTTAAACATTTTGAGTTGTATAAATACTTAGTTGTTCTTTCCTCCAAAGTCTTATCTGACAATGCTGGATTTGGTGAACTTACAGGAGACAGTCTAGTATTAAAACAGTAAGAATTAGTGCTTGGACATAACACATTACACATACTAATGCTAATTATGAAAATATGACGTAACAAAGCACAAGGACAGCACTTTTGCAAACTGGTAATTCTGTTACTTGTTTGTGCAACAACTAATGTTTACTTGCTGTTTTTAAAATTGGGAAGTAATTCTGGGGAATTTTGGCCTCGGACCAATTTTTCTATGTTTAATTGTATTTTATATTGTATTTTATTGTAAAATACAAAAATATGTTTAACAATAATTTCAATGAACTAAATAACTAAAAAATGTGATACATGAAGGGGTGGGAATTAAGCAACCCTCAAGATATTGTTAGACTGCAACTCCTAGCAGACCTAGGGAGTTTAGCCAGTGCTAAAAGAACCTCCATATTTTCTCTCCATTGTTTTCTATAACATCAGTATTAACAATGTACATATTGTGCTCTCATTGTCATATCTATTTTCTTGCTCCATTTATGTGGTGAAACACCAAGATAAGCAGATGATTATAAATTGCCATAGATCAATACTACTCAAAGTGGTGGCCCATGGACCACAAGCCATTGGCTGCCACTCCCTGACAGATTTCCAGGAAAGAAAGAAACACTTGTAGTCAATAGGCACAAATATGTGACTGGTCCTAGGCACATTGGTGGTTGCTTGTTTGGCAACATCCTTACACTCAATTTGAAATGTATCATCTGGCTTAAGTCAAGGTCTCACAAACAACAGTCACTATGGTGGCATATCATGTTTGAAAATCTGGGGCTCTAGCTAGAGCACAGAGCAGAATGCAAAAGTATATGCCTCTGATATACAGAGGGATACGTGAACAAGGAAGCATTATATACCCCAGAGGAAGTGTGACTTTGTCATTCTACCATTCCAAATAAATACACCCTCTATGTCAAATACATCCTCTGTGCCAAGGGTGGGGAATCCATGGTGCTCCAGAGGTTGTTTGACTTCAGCTCCCATCAGCCTCAGTCAGCATGGTCAGTGACTAGGTATAATGGGAGATGGAATTGAGCAACATCTGGGCATAGGGGGTTTTGTGAAGTTTTTGGGTTGTGAGGCCATGTTCTAGAAGAATGAATTCCTGACATTTTGCCTGCATCTGTGGCTGTTATCTTCAGAGAATCTTCTCTCAAGATGCCAGCCACAGATGCAGGTGAAATGTCAGGAATACATTCTTCTAGAACACAGCCTCACAGACTGAAAAACCCACAAAACCCTATGGATGCCATCCGTGAAAGCCTTCAACTTCACACTGAACATCTTGACAGGTTCACATTCCCTATATTTGCCATTGGGCAAAGTTTAAAATGCTCAAACTCAAAGTAAGCTTTGGTTGAAGGATTCTGAATAAGTCTGACAAATAACAAGGCCAAACCAAGACAGCTGCAACAAGCAGGCTTTCTGTCAGAGGACATTAATTTCAGTTTAAATAGCAAAGTCAAGTTCCTTGTCCATTTCCATCACAGACCCTAGGCAGTACACCTGCATTTATTTTTATACTAAGTGCAATATGTCATTAGGGAGAGTGAGGCATTTCATTTGCAATGCAGAGAGTGCTGGAGTTGAGGTTCACTCAATATCCTGAATGCTATAATAAATTTATATCCTTTTAGATGGAGATTACACTAACAGCATTGTGTTGCTGCTTATCTTGAAGTATGTGACATCTATCTTGACTGATTACCAGGACAGTATATTGATGACATGTTAAGATGGTAATGTTCTGTAAGCTGACAGTCAAATGGTATCTCTTAGCTTCTCTATCTTGTACTCCTACCTCAGTTTGAGAAATATTGCACTTTATACATAATGGACAGAGTATTACAAACTAAGGTCATTTGGATAAAGCTAAAAAAATCCAACAAATTGCAATGGTTAGATCCTTATGAAATTTTGGGGGCAGTTAAGTGTTAATAAAAAATGCCATGTACTAATAAAAGGGGCTTCCCAGTTTATTTTCAAGCTATGCTTAGGGACTCAGTACCATGGCTAAAAATCCACATATCAATTTCATTGACTTCACTGAGGCTGGGTGTTAGGAATGGATATAAATCATGTCATTGGACTGCAACTAGGGCTGATGAGACCTGCAGTCCAACATCTGGAGAGCAGCATAATTCCCATCCTGACACAAAGGTATAACCTCAGGTTGCAATCCTGTACACACTTACCTGTGAGTATGTTCCCCACTGGACATACATCTGAGCAGGCATATATAAGATCACATTCTCAGTCTCTCAGGCTGCAATTCTGTTCCATGGAATAAGTGATATTTAACTCTGTGGGATTTATTTCTTTGTAGATCACATTCTCAGTCTCTCAGGCTGCAATTCTGTTCCATGGAATAAGGGATATTTAACTCTATGGGATTTATTTCTTTGTAGACATAGATGATTACTCTCTGAGCACTAAATGAGAACCAGTCTGGTTCATATATTGCTTCTTCCATGATCGGCTAGATAAATAAATAAATAGGTGGCCTTAAGCCAGGTTAATGATATGTAGTAGCAAAAATACTAGAATTCTATTTTTCTGAGAATAGATTACAGTTGGCCCTTCACATTTGCAGCTTTGACTTTTGCGGATTTTATTATTAGCAGTTTTGATTAATGTCTTCTCTCTAGGAACTTCTAGGTCCTCCGGCTCAATTCTGTTGGACATTGACCATAGAGTTGTGCTGGAGAACCTAGAAGTTCCTAGAGAAAACACTTCTCTAGGCATTTGTAGGTCCTCCAGCATGATTCTATGATCAACATCTGGCAGATTTTGACCATAGAGTTGCACTGGGGAACCTGGAGATTCCTAAATAGGTATTTTCTTAGACAAAAATAATAGTGTTTTCTTATATGTGGTTTTTCCACATTCATGGGGGTCCTTCACCCCTTACCCCAGCGAATGTGGAGGGACCACTCTAAGTGGCTCCTCATCTACTGGATGAATATGGACAGGAACACTTTAAACACCTTAAAATGTCATATAAATGCTGCATATCATTGTTTCAGCGTTACATTACTGTGGTTACCATAAGGCAGCATTCTTCAGCCTATCACCCTTCAGACACCATTGCTCTCATTATCCTTACCCAGCATGGCCAAGGACAAAACTAGAGTCAAATGGCTATTGTGTTGTGTTTGTTTTAAACAGATGTTGGTATCACAAAGACATAGAGGGGGAATTTAACCTTGTCCTCCCTTCCTGGAAGCCTAAAAAAAAGAAATTATTTGAGTGGGAGTCTTCTTCACAAAAGTCAATAGCATCTCTAGACTGGAAACCAATTGGAATTAAAAGCCATGTCTGAGATTCAACATTTAGATGATAAAATGCATTGGTTATTATATACCCAAATAAAGGAAAGATTTAAAATGGATATTAAGCTGCAAGGGGTGGAAGAAGAATTGAAAGACATAGATAAAATTTGGATGGAGACAAGAGAGAAGAGGATAAGTAAATTATATAAAATATTAATGTGTCAAAGACAGGAAAAAGAAATAATATCAGATAATATGATCAAGTGGGCAACAGACATTGGTAGGACAATAATGGTAGATCATTGGGAGAAAGCAAGGAAAATGACAAGAAAATTTACTTGTTCTCAAGATATAAGAGAAAACCAATGGAAAATGGAACAAAGATGGTACCTCACCCCTGCTAGAATGGCAAAAATTTATAAATTACAAATGAACGAATGTTGGAAATGTAAACGCAATGTTGGATCTTGGTATCACGTCTGGTGGAGATGTCCCAAAATGAAAATGTATTGGAAGAAAATACATATGGTGATGGAAGATATACTCAAAAATAGATCTGAACTATATCCAGAATTATATCTATTAAATATGACATACAAATTAGAACCGGATATAACTAGAAAATATTGGAGAGTAATACTTTACATGGTCTCGGCAGCAAGATTACTAATAGCTTCCAAATGGAAACAGGAGACAACTCCAACGGTAGATGAATGGTTATTGAAACTGTCAGAGATGAAGGAAATGGATAAATTGACAAGGTTATTGAATAATGAGAATGTGGAATTGGTTGAGGAAGAGTGGGCTCCAGTGGAAGAATATATAAATAGAAAATGGGAACAAAGCAGCTAAGTAGTTATTAAGATTGTGTAAATGAACTGGATTTGTGATGATGACAGAAGTAAGAGATACAGAAATTATATATGCAAAATGTGAAAAAAATGTACTTACTTTCAAAGAACTATTGAGAAGTTTGAATTATGGGCAAACATACTGTAAAAATGACTAAGAATATATTTTAAATGGTTTTTTTATGTTTTTTTAAAAAATAAAATTCTATAAAAAAAAAAGTCAATAGCATCTCCAAATGAGTGGTTTTCTTAGAGACCACAACAATGGAGTAAAGACTCTTTCTATCTGATGAGATTCTATTAATTCTCACCACCACCTGTTTTACAAGCTGCAATTTGCATTTTAAAAATATAGACATTTTGCACATAACAATAGTGCTGATACAAGAATGACTTCAGGTGAGTATACTGAAGTGATATTACAGCCAATCAAGGAATTGTGTTGATTTAGGCAGAGCTCCAGTTGATCCCTTTGCCCCAACTTACCCAAAATACATAGCACCCAAAGCCAGAAAAGCTGGCACACACACATCTCCCCACCCCAGTAAGAAAATAAAGAAATAATTAACCATTTGCTTCTCTTTCACGACACCCCAAACCCCTGCTGCTGCCTTTCTCTGCCAAATGGTAGGGTCAGCCCTGGATGATAAAATGTCTCTGCAAAGAGCTTCTGCTCTCAGCTCTCTCTTTGAATATGATCTCCTGCCAGAATTGCCTTTGAGAACATTATACACTGAATGCAATTTTCTTTTTTGTTATTTTTTGCCAGGAGACAGAGGGTTGCAGACTGGCAGAAATAGTGCAAATTGAGTCTATTTTTAGGGTTAGGGTTAGTGCTAGGGAATCATGGGAATTGTTGTTTTCTGAGACATTGAGCCTTCTCTGTCAGAGAGCTCTGGTGCCACAATAAACTACAGCTCCCATGATTCCCTAACCCTAACCCTAACCCTAGCCCTAAAAGTGGACTCAGTTTGCACTATTTCTGGCAGTCTGCAACCCCAGAGAGAACATAATACAGATTATTACTGAATAGTTATGTTGGGCTCAAACTAGGGAGATACTTGATTTCATTTGCAAATCTGTATCTACAAAATGGTCCAATTGTGTTTACTGAGTAGTGTTACATTGTGCAATGCTGAATATAGCCCTTGAATATAATAATAACAACTTTATGTTGTACAGAATATAATTCAGGTTTAGAATTCATCCTTTGCTTCTGTCAGTTTCCTAGGTGCTCTGGATTTCTGCTGCCTGGTTTATTATTGTTCTGCCTATTGCCTTTCACTATAGCAGTAAGCTTTCCTGGATAAGTGGATTTTTGAAGGAAGGGGTGTAAACAATGAAACTGACTTTCTTCCATCTCTTCAGTCTCGGGACTGATATTGGCTTATGTGGTGAATAGAATATCCAGCTGGCCAATCAGAAGGCAGCTGAGGGCCAACCAATAGAATTCAAGGTGGGAGCATTTGAAAATTCCAAGTTGACAGTTGGAGTGGAGAGTTGGGAATTTGACAGTTGAAGAGGGTGGTCAGAGTGTTAAGCCAGAGAGAGGGCTGTGTTTTGGGGAGTTCCTGAGGGAATTGTAATTTTGTTAGAGTCCAGACTGGAGGGACTTGGAACACATACAGGACTCTAAAGAAGGGAGTTGCTGTAGTGTTCTCTCCTGAGAGATATTGTTAGCCAGTGTGGCTGAAGTATTAGAAGTGAAGTGGAAACAAACGTTGTTATATGTAACCAAGCAAGCCTACAGTAACAAGCTTTTTTTAAAATTATAACTTTTTATTAATTAAGAAATATTTACATATAAGACATACCAATACAAAATTGACAATCAAATAACAAACACAATACAAGCAAATTAAAAAAGAAAAAAGCCAAAAAAATGAACAAACAAACAAACAAAAAACAAAATAAACAAAAAATATTTGGTACAACAGCGCGTGAAAAAAATTTCTACGGCGGTTTTAAAGTTTTACCACTTTTTAGATATTATGTATCACTAATAACTTCAAGCTTTTTGTTTCACTTCCTGTTGCTCTATCCTTTTATCTAGTATAACAAAATTATCAATAAAATTTTCAAAACATCAAATTTTCTTGGTTTAAGTAGTTTCATTCTTCAATGATATCAATGTGTAAAGACAGCAAACCAGAGTGTTCTTTTACTCATGTCTTTTCTTAAATCATTTGTCTCATGATTAATAGAATTTTAGAAATAAAAATATAACCTGAACCAGAAATATTTCTGTTAAATATGTTAAATAAGCAATTAGAAAAGAAATATGGCTGCGTTCTATTTTATATTATTTCATCGGCAAGAATGGTGTTTGCTAAAAGTTGGAAAAATAAAAAAGCACCGAGTGTAGAGGAATGGTTGTTCAAACTTTATGTGGTCCTGGACTTAGATAAAATGACAAGGAATTTAAGGGACGAAAAAGCTGATAGGTATGTTAATGATTGGAAAAAAGTCTTTACCTTCTTAGAACATAAATTGGGTAATTGGGCTACAAGTTTGAAAAAAGAATATTAATAACGATTAATAGAGTGGATAAGAGATACCAATTTAAGTAACAAGCTTTGAAAGAAGTTATAGTTATTCCTTGTTGTTTTAAAATAAACTTTTGTTCTTATTTAAAGATCACTTGGCCTACGTTTTTAAAATAAACCACGGTACTAACATTTTAAAGTTTTGGTGTGGGATATCATACAAAGAATAGTGTGGGTCCTGTATATGTAATTTGGTGGCAGGGGTGGGATAATGAGTTCCCACAGGACTGCCATCCAAAAAGTCAGTGCTAAAGGTGAATGGTGGCAGGAGTGCACATCACATAATAAATTTGGCGGCAGCATTGGGATACAACAGATCCAGTAGCCAGAAGTGTGCTTGGATCCGACAAATTCAATAGCCAGAAGTGTGCTTGAATTGTAGGGGTCTGAGTGCAAAATACCAGATACCCGATATTTGGTTTAATGTGAAAAATTTTAAAAAATCAACCGTTTGAAATCTAGTCATTGGTGTCAGTAAAGTGATCTCTGAGGTAATCACACAAGGGTATTTGTAGGAGATTACTTGGAAACTGACCATGCTAGAAAGTAACTAGTCTCTGAGGTAAACATCCTGAGGTATTGGTAGGAGACTAGTGGTAAGGGTAAAAGCACACTTAATTATTCCTGAGGTATAAGTTAGAGGTAAAGTAAGGAATCACTACTCTGACTTCAAGATACAAGTGTTGTCTTTACATTCCGTTGAGACACTGAAATTTTAGAGGTATTTCCTGAGGTAAAAGTTTTAGGTATTTGTAGAAAAATACTATTAACATGCCTCCTAAAAAAGCCCCAGCAGTGGCTGAATTAGTGGAAGAAGAGGAGGTTAGAGAAGAAATGGTAGCTAGTCTTGACACTGACAATTCTGAACCTCAAGAAAGTTTAGAGATTTGGAAAATAAAAGAAAGAATAGAAATGGTCAGGATAAAAGAAAAGAGATTTAAAAGGAACAACAAATTGAAATAGAAAGACTGAGTGTAAGACAAGCTGAAATGGATTTCCAATTTAGGATGAGGAGTCTAGATCAGGGAATTCCTCAATCCCAGATGGTTGCTGAGGTAAACAAGGCACCTCAGATTGATATGAAGAGATTCCCTAGATATTATAAAGGGGACAATATTGATTCCTCCTTCACCAATTTTGAGAGAACTTGTGAAGAATTGAAAATAAAAGAAGAAGAATGAGTTATATTAGATCTCAGATTTGTGGTGGTCTAACAGAAATTTATGCTGAGATGAGAGCAGATGAAGCTCAAAATTAGGAGTTATTCAAAGAGATGGTGAAACAAAGATTTGGCTTAACTCCAGAACACCACAGAAGGGAGTTTCATTAAATAAGGAAAAGACCAGAGGAAACTTTCTTTCAACTGGCATGTAGACTAGATTATTATCTAAAGAGCTGGGAAGATGGATACAAAGTAACTTCCAAAGAAGAACTGCAAAGCTTAATAGGCTTGGAGCAATTTTATAATGTAATTCCCCAAGAGTATAAATGGCTAGTTCAAGAGAAGAGGGCCAAAACAGTAGCAGAAGCTGCTAGAATGCTTGATGAAATAGTATTAATTTGAGAAGATGACCAGGGAATGGCAAGAAATAAAGAAGGGTCTCAGTGGAAAGACAAAAAGGACCCCAAAAACTGGCAATCCCCAAAAGAGAGAAAGAGTGAGGGGGAAAATTATAAACTTTGGTATCAAGGGAGAACACAGGAATCTGAGAGGAAAAGTTTTGGGTCAAGAGAGTGTGGCACTGAAGACCAGAAGAGGGATAGATGGTCGTCAGAAAATCAATTAAAACCAACCCAGAGAAGTTTCTATGAATGTGGGCAAATAGGGCACTTGAGATTAAACTCCCCAAAAATTTATCATAAGAATTTAAAGTCACCTATAAAGCCAGCATATTGTGTAACATCAGTTAGTCATACAGAGAAAGAATGTTGCCAGCGAGGAACATGGGACCTGGTTATGGGGGTTCCGTGACTCTGGGTCCGAAGTTTGTATAATTAAATCACACTTAGTAAAACCTCAAAATGTATGCCCAGAAGAAACAATGACTTTAAAGGGTTTAGGGGGCCCTGCGTTTGTAGCACCAGTAGCCAAATTAGACATTTCTTTTAGAGGACACAAACTGCAGTGGAAATTTGCCCTCTGGGATGACATTCTTGTTCCGTGTTTAATTGGAAATTATTTGGATAGATATCTTAGATTCACTTTAGTGATCACTAGACAACAAAAAAAGGAAAAAACTTCCAAACAGGTTGATAAATACCTGGAGAAAGAACAGAACAAGATGTGGTCACTAACAATGAGAGTGGTGTAACTGATATAACAGAAGAGGAGAGTTTTGAGGAAATTAAAATTGGGAACAAAGCCAAATTTGGTCAAGAACAAAAGAGAGATGAAAGTTTAAAACCTTTGTTCACTCTAGCTGAGGAAGAAGTTAATGTAGAGCTGAGTTAGAATTCCCCCCCCCCCACCAATTTAGAATAATTCAAGACCACTTATATAGAGAGTTTCTCAAATGTAAATATAATACCCAGAAGGAAATTCAAAAAATAGTTGGTAGTCCCTCAAAAATACAGAAGCAAGATACTGGAAATAGGAGGTCATTTAGGAATTAAGAAAACTGGCTAAAGAGCCTCTTTAAATTTTTACTGGCCAACGATGGGACAAGATATATATTTATATTGTAAATCTTGTGACATTTGTCAAAAAGTGGGCACAAGGTGAGATAGGACCAGATCCAAGCTTTGTCCATTACCAGTAATGCCACAGCCGTTCCAGAGAATAGGCATAGATATCATAGGGCCGCTAGCACAGGCAACACAAAGAGGGAATAGATACATTCTTACTCTAATGGACTATGCCACAAGATATCCTGAAGCAGTAGCTTTGCAGAATATAGAGACAACGATTGTAGCTAATGCTCTGATAAACATTTTTTGTAGATTAGGATTACCAAGCGAGGTAATATCAGATTTGGGAAGTAATTTGACTTCCAAAGTGATGCAAAAGTTGTGGAGTGAAACATTTAACCACAACCCCTTATCACCCCCAAAGCAATGGACCTATAGAAAATTTTAATGGAACTTTAGTTAACATGATAAAATCCTATACTGCAAAAAAACAGAATGATTGGGGCACCAAGTTGCAACACCTGTTATTTGCCTATCAAGAGGTGCCGTAAGAAAGCTTGGGATTCAGTCTGTTTGAGTTAATGTTTGCAAGGTAAAAGGACCTTTAAATCTCATTCAACAAGAGTGGGAATCTCCAGAGGAAAGAGAGCCAGAAGATGTGGTATCGTATGTCCAGAACTTGATGACAGCCTTAAAGCAAGTCTTGAAAATTGTTGGAGAAAACTTAAAAACAGCTCAAGGTCAACAAAAGACTTGGTATGATAAAAAGGCTTGAACTCGAGTTTTTCTGCCAGGAGATGAGGTACTAGTCCTTCAACCAATAAGAGGAAATAAACTTCAATATGCATGGATGGGTCCAGTTCAAGTCACAGAGAAGATCAATGATGTGAACTATATAGTGAATTTGAGAGATGATGTGGGGTGTAAGGTACATGTAAATATGCTGAAGCCCTATGTTAGGCGGGAAAAGTTGGTATTATATGCTGCCAAAGAGATGGATAACAAAGGCATTGTCCTTCCTCAGTGGAAATTTGAGAAGGCGGGGAAAGAAAAGATACCAGAGGTTACTGTTGACATTTCTCTTACTCCACAGCAACAGTCGGAGATATGGATGTGTTTGAAAAGTTTGAGGATATTTTTTCAGATGTACCCAGGAAAGTACAGGGGATATATCATCATATCAATACTGGGGAAGCAAGCCCTGTAGCCACTCCTCCATATAGAGTAACTGGTCAATTAGTCGACAATATTGGAGAGGAAATTGATGTAATGCTAAAGATGGGGATTATTATACCATTCTAATAATCTACTTTAAGGAAAGCTTTTCAAATTTTAAGTCAGTGGGGGGTACAATCTCTCCAGAACCAGGCAATTATAACTTCATTAGCAATCTTTCCAGTTTAACAGGAGAAAGATCACAATAGGCAGAGAAACTATCTGAACTGTATTTGGACATTTTTTTCCTTGTCAACCTCCCCCCCCCCCTTTACATAGACTACAAAGTTCTGACAGAAAAGCTACAGACTCCACTAAAGAAGTAACATTAGAAGCTCCCTTTTATAAAATCTATACCTTGCCATTGATAGGATGGAAAGTCTCTATTCCTTAATGTTCTTACTCCACCCCTTCTCCAAAATGAAAAGTTTCATCTTGAAGAAGGTGCTTATGTATTTTAAAATACATATATAATTCAGGTACATTTAGGGAGCAGACTTACATCCAGTAGTTGATTTATTATTTTACCTCTCAGATTTTTAAAATGCTTCTCAAACCTGCTCTTCAGATATCTCCGAGATAACACACTATTCATTGATAGAAGCACACAAATATATTTGCTATGTTATTTGTGGTGTTATTTGTAGTGTTCAGCTGATCATAGAGATCCACCTTACACCTTGACAGAACAAGACAATAGTTTTGGAACTAAATGTTACTTGCCCAAAGCAGCTTTTTGGTAGCAATAAGCTGATGCATTAGCACCACCTTTTTCGAAACAAAAATACCTTGGCTTTATTCATGATCCATGTCCTAAAACATCTGAGCTTCACTACTCTGTGGTTAGGCTGCTTTTAACAAAGACTGAGAAAGATTATCTGTTTCAAAACTGATTTCACCTGGCTGACCTGTAAAAGACAATCTCATTTTCATTCATTTCCAAGTGAAACAGAGAAACCTGATACGTTTAAATCCCTAAATAGCTTAAAACAACCTCTTTCTTTACTTACTGATTCTTTCAGATCCTCTCTTTCATCAGGTTCCCCCCCCCTCCCTAGTCAGGCAAGATAGGTTGCTGCCAAGAAGGATATTTCTGTGGTGATGCCTCTTCTTTGAAACAACCTCCCCAGATAGATTCATTCATTCTTCTCTGTTAAGTATCAAATTAAGATATTTATATTTATCAAGGTCTCTGATTGACTTTCACTTGCTGACTTCCCTTGATCTAGATACTATACTTCTACTAATGCAGCCTAAAATTGCATTGGCCTTTTTAGCTGTGGCATCACACTATTGACTCATGTTCAACTTGTGGTCCACTAGGACTCCTAGATCTCTTTCACACGTAGTCTTGTTAAGCCAGGTGTCCCCCATCTTATATCTATGCATTTCATATTATTATTATTATTATTATTATTATTATTATTATTATTATTATTATTATTTTGCCCTAAGTGCAGTAACTTACATTTCTATGTGTTGAAATTCATTTTGTTAGCTTTGGCCCAGCTTTCTAATCTATTAAGATCATTTTGAATTTTCATCCTGTCCTCTGGGGTATTAGCTATTCCTCCTAATTTGGTGTCATCCGCAAATTTGAGAACCATGCCCCCTATTCCTTCATCCATATCATTGAAAAAGATGTTGAAGAGGCCTGGGCCCAGGATAGAACCCTGTGGCACCCCATTAGACACTTCTCTTTAGGATAAAGAGGAGCCATTGCTGAGCACCCTTTGGGTTCAGTCAGTCAACCAGTTACTAATCCACCTAAAAGTTGTGTTGTCTAGCATATTTTACTATCTTGTTTGCAAGAATATTGTGGGGGGCCTTGTCAAAAGCCTGGACTGTTTGCAAGAATATCATGGGGGTGTGTGTGTGTGGACTGGATGGCTCTTGTGGTCTCTTCCAACTCTATGATTCTTTGATTCTATGACTTCTGTACCCAACTGTTGGGGGGCAATGAGCTTACAGTTGTAAAGATGAAGAAATCTAATTTCTAATTTGTAAATTGATTGAACCATATGCAATACAGCGGGTGAACAAACTGAACTTTAAAAAATGAGCTTTTAGCTCAGTGTACAAAATGCCAGTCTAAATTAAGCAATTAGATTCTACAGTCCTCCCTCCGTTCTTGTGGAGGATCTGTTCCTGACACACACACACACACACACCCGAAAATGGAAAATCACATATATTCAAGCCCTATTGGCTTGAATGGAGGCACGCTCCCTTTGTCTCCCTCCATTCACCTCCTGTGGATAAGCAAGGGACATGGATCCCGAGTCCACAAACGGAGGAAGAACTATAATTTATTCAGAAAAAATGGTAAAATATTGTAAATTGTAAAAATTCACTGCTCTAGATTAGATAAACAATGAGACTACTATCTATGCCACACAAGCACCTACTACCTCTTCTCAAGGCACACTGACAGCTGGCTGAGTGATGACTTGTGATTCATCTCTCAAGGACACAAATGTCTCCTTGTTGTACCCCCTGAAATTCCATCTTGCACCCCTGAGGTGTGGGCACCCCAGGTAGGGAACCCCTGTTTTGAATGTATTGCAATGGATGGGCAGACCATGTTATAATTGCATGTTTTTATTGAGTATTCTATGTGTTGCATCTCAAGTGCTTTTAGTAAAAAGGTATCTGATTCAATTATTTGAACAATTGCAGAAGAAAAGCTTGGTACTTTTGACATATAGGAAAACTGAACAGATCCAAAGGTCTGCTGGCCTTTTCTGATCTTGCTTTCAAGTATTAGCTGAGTATACTATATGTGGGATTTATGGCTTACATATAGCACTTCAAACCACTAGATGGTGCAAAAGCCTTCCTTTCCCTTTTGGAAAAGAAACAGGTTTATTGAACAGGCTTGTTGAAATATTTCTGATGTGAGATGGAGTTTAATTTCTTGGATAGTTCCTTGAACTGTGGGCAGCTTGTAAGCACGGTTCTCAAGGGACTGAGGTGTGGTGATGGAGTAGTCCTTAGATGGAGGTATCTATAGTATGGTTGGATACACTTTGGCAGTCCACAGCACAGGAAGAGCTTGGAGGTAAATGGAAGCATTAGAACAGGCAAAGCTTACTAATAGGAACCAAACTGGATAGCCTGGAGGGAACAAACCCTCTGAAAAACAAGTCCCAGTGTAAGATGACATAAAGTCTATATCCTCCAATGTAGGATTCCTCTTCCTGAGCAGCTAAAGTTACACATCCTCGGGTCATACAAATGGAGTTGCTTGTATTAATCATAAAACAAAATCCCAATACTGTATCATGGTGATACCTTTATTAGGCCAACCAAAAAGGCACAAAATTTATTGTGCTAGTTTTTGAAATCCAGAGGCTTCTTCATCAGGCAAAGATTATTAAATATCCTGTTCCAATGTCTAAATACTCTCTGTCTACAAATGGGGCCTCAAATCTTGCTTGTACAGAAGCAATTCTAGTTTTCAAGGGAGCTGCTTTTTATCTTTGAATGAAAAAGTAAACTCTACTGCCTTTCTTTTATTACCTTTGCTTCTCATCAGATCATGGTCATTGAGGTGTATGGCCTAACTTTGGGGCTATGCAGACAGGCAGCTCTGGGCCACCCCTGCTAGTGGCAGATTGGGGCCACAGCAACCACACATTGCGGCCCCGATCCTCCCTTTTGCCGCCCCTAACAGAGCGGCAAAATGCTGCTCCTTTTAGGGGCAGCAAAAGGCCAGCCTAAGAGCCAGCGCCGTGACTTTTCCATGCCCTTTCAGCGCAGCATGTTTACAGTGCATGTTGTGTGTAGTAGCATAGGAAGAGTGAGAGTTTGTACAATGAAACAGGGATTTAAAAGCTCTCCTTTTATTCTTATTTAAAACACATGTTGGCAGGGACATACCAAACATATGCTTATTTTGAACAGGATATTATTTGCCTCATGGGACATTGTTCCTATTGGCTGTTTTGGAGCAAAATTTGCTCCTTAGTAGAACAAGTTCATATGGGAGGAAGTGATCTTTTGAGTGGGGCTTATAGGGGATAAAGATAATCTCAAATTGGGGCTAGAAATTAGGGATGTGCTTCTTTAAATTATCGGCCCTACAAGGGAGAATAAGTGATTGAAACTACTTCCTCTGTACTGGAAGATATACAGTCACCCCTCCATTTTTGCGGGGGATCCATTCCCCATTGGCTCGAATGGGGACACATGCCTCATTTTGTCCCCTGCCATTTGCAACCTGCAAACAGGTGAGGGATGCAGACACCAAGTTTACAAAAACGGAGGGGCAACTGTATTTGAAAATTAGGCAGTTTTCCAAATGTTCACATAGGAGAGGAGAGTATTTCTCCCAACTCACCTTTTTCCTCCCCCAGATATAATATACTGTCCAGTGGAAGGAGGCAAGGGGACAGTTGAGTGAAGCTTGCCCATTGCTGTCTGTCATAATCAGTGACAATAGAGCCATGTTTGCTGTCCCTCTCCCACTAGCATTGTCATTTTCTACCAGGAAAAGGCCTCCTCTGATGAGGAAGTAAAAGGTGTATCACTCACACACCAATGCACCAATGCCCTATACTGGCGAAGCACTGCACATGCAATGGTGTGTAAGGAACACCCCTTCACCAAACTTCTTTTCCTCAGATGGCAGCCCTATGGTTTTCTCTCATCCAACCACTGCCACCAATTTGTCATGGTGAATCCCGCTCACCCTCACAAAAGCCTTTTACTCTTGTGAAGACAGACCACTTTACTTTTCAAAAGTATTTCTCTTATCTAATTGTGACCCTTCCACCTCTTTGTGACTCCTTAGGTTCTTTTTCTAAACCTACACCAGCCACCAGAGTTAACTATTCCTCAGGATATGACCCAACAGCAACTCCCTCTCTTGAAGTTCTGTGTGTGTAAGGAGTCCCTCACTACTGGAGTCTACCCCTACCAGACCCTGTAGGCCCCTAAGGGGGGCAGCTCTGTGCCACCCCCGGAAGCGCCGGATCGGAGCCATGGCAACCGCATACCACACCCCCAATATGGCACTTTGCTGCTCCAAAAAGAGCTGGCAAATGCTGCTCCTTTTTGGAGCATCAAAAAGCTGCCCTTGCTGTGGTAGCGGTGGCTTTTCTGCACTCCTTTGGCAGAATGTGTCTAAACGTTGCACCAAGGGAGCACCCTGATGCTTTCTGCTGTCTGTTTATGCGGGCAGCATGAGGACGACATGGGGGCAGAGCCAGGGCAGATGGCGTGCAGTCACCACACCCCAACTCCACACCCCAGGCCAGCCCTTTTTGCCAGTCTGTACTGGCCCTAAGTGCCTTACTTCTGGACTTTTTCTATAACAGTCTCTCTCTCGCTCTCTCCCACCAACAGCTCTATTTATCTCCCCCAGCCTTCACTTTTATTAGCTGGAGAGAGTTCTCTTCCTATTGGTTGTCTCTAGGGCTAGCACAATTCTGACTGCTCTCCACACCATGTGGATGATCAAAGGGGTGGACATGCAGTGGAATGGCATTTGGGCGGATGTGGGAGGTACTTGGAGGTCACAAGCAGTGTGTTTGTGCTATGGTGTGCATGTATGGTGGAGAGGCAACAATATATATATATATATATATATATAACCCAGTAGCGTGTCTTGATGCTGAGCCATGCAGTCAGGTTGTGGCCTGCTTTGGGAGCAGGCCATGCAGGCAACAAGGTTTTGACCCACTTTTGGAAAAAGTAGGATCGATCCACTTTTTCCTGCCCCATCTGCTCTGGCCAAGACCTGAGTAAAAAATAAGAAAGTAGCTTCAGGATGATTCTTGTCAGGTTTCCTAACATTTAAGAAGCACTCTCCCAAATCTTTGAATATTCTTCCTCTGTGTACTAAAAACAGTGGTAGTCAGTGCAGTTTATACAAGACTAGTGTAATATGTTCTGTAAAGTGCACATCTGACAGCAGTGTGGCTCCGATATTTTGCTCTAGTTCCAGTTTCCAAACACCCTTCAAGGAGTGACAGGCAAAACAGGGTGTTTTGCAATGATTAGGTCATTCTTCTTCAGGAAAGAATTCAAGTGAGGCAACATCCTGGCCAAAGTTGCAAGTTCAGGATCTAGGATCTAAAACAGGATGTGCTCATACCTAGATTAGACAGATCAGATATGGGTTTCAAGGTGGTGGCTCACTTCATAACTGTTTCTGAGTGAGAATTCAGTATTTCCACAGCCTCTTTGCCATTAGTTGAAAAAGAGAGAGTGCAATATCATCAGCATAGTGAAGAGGATCAATCCTTTATTTCCTCCATTGTCTTTCTCAGCAGCTTCATATAGATATTAAGAAGTAAAGGGATAAAATAGAATCTCAAGGCACCTCATAAATAATGGGTGACCAGAATTCAGGCTTACAAATTCTATTATTGCTTTATTAGAACTCTGAGATGAACAAACTGGTGCCAGGTGCTAAAGTTAGGCAGTCAAATAGTGCAAATTGAGTCCAATTTAACTGCCCTGGCTCAGTGCTAGGGAATCATGGGAACTGTATTTTTTTCTGAGACATTGAGCCTTCTCTGTCAGAGAGCTCTGGTGCCACAATAAACTACAGTTCCCATGATTCCCTAGCACTTAGTCAGGGCAGTTAAAGTGGACTCAATTTGCACTATTTCTGGCAGTCTGCAAAGGCCAGATTTATATAATTTTGAATCCATGAATTAGTTCTGAGTATCTGGGCAGAATGAGCCAGTGTGGTGTAGTGGTTTGAGCATTGGGCCTTGACTCTTGAGACCAGGGTTTGAATCCCAGCTTGGCCATGGAATCCCACTGGGTGACCTTGGGCAAATCACACTCTCAGCCTCAGAAGATGGTAATGACAAACCGCCCCTGAAAAAATCTTGTCAAGAAAATCCCAAGATAGATTTGCCTTTGGTTTGCCATAAGTCAGAAACAACTTGAAGGCACAACAAAAACTTGAACACGTGAAGTGAAGAGAACTTTCTCCTCTGCACGTATTGCATCTGCAGAATCTCGTCCAGCAGAGCTGTTTAGGGTGGTGAGGGAGATGACGCAGGTACCCCCTGCGCCAACCCCCTTGCTTAACTAGACGATGGCCTGCTGTGACGCATTTAACAACTTCTTTGCAGATAAAATCTCTCAGACAAGAGCCACTTAGACGCCACTGTTGTAACAGAATCTATAGATGAGGTGTCCAGCAACTCCGTCGATAAAGTTATTCTGGATCAGCTCCAATCTGTGAGTACTGAGGACGTGGACAAGCTGCTGGGTAAGGTGAGGAAAACAACCTGCCCTCTCAACCCTTGCCCATCATGGCTGGCCGTCCAGGGAGGGGATGCATTGAGGAGATTCCTCATGGATATCATCAATGCATCCTTCAGGGAAGGACATGTCCCATCTTGTTTGAAGGAAGCGGCTGTTAGGCCCCTTCTGAAAAAAACTTCCCTGGATCCCCTGGATATGAGTAACTACAGGCCTGTTTCTTTGTTGCCATTTTTGAGCAAGGTAATCGAGAGGACAGTTTTTGACACGATAGATCACAGCATCCTCTTGGACCGCCTGAGGGGGTTAGGTATTGGAGGCACTGCACTCCAGTGGTTCTGGTCCAACTCTCCGTGCTTGGCTCCTGGAGCTTTTGCTGCTGCTGTTGCCTCTGGGGAGGCTAAGAGTATTGAATAGCCTCCACTCCGGCCGCTCAGCTGGTGGAAAGGGAGGGGCTGGTCCAACTCTCCCTGCTTGGCTCCTGGAGCTTTTGCTGCTGCTATTCACTGTCACTGAAATGTTCCAGATATCGTAAAAAATACTGCTGCCAGATTCAGAAGAGCAAAGACACATTCAGTCTGTGCAGTAGTTTATCTACCAAGAAAACCAGGTCTGTTTCCATTTCATGCCTAGACCAAAATCTAAACTGGAAAGGATCCAAATCAACTTTATTTAAGAAAACATGGAGTTGCATTGTCACAAACTACTCTAGGTCATTTAGTGATGACCAGAAAATGGCTAATAATTATTCAGTGAAGTGGGAGTTAACAGTAACATTTTCAACAATGGTCATACAACTCCCTTCTTTAGGTTATTAGTATTAACTCCTCCTCTGAGGATGTATTTACAACCTCTCTCTGGCACAATTGATCAGCTGGTAGAGCTCCAATAAACAAGTAGTAGGCTTCACCTTTGCAAACACCATCTCCACATCCTCAGGATGAAACTTATCCATGAAAAGTGGACAAGCAGGTGCTTCAGTCACTTTACAGCACAATGTGGGTAAAGAGCCAGCATAGTTTAGTGGTTCGAGCATTCAGCTATGACTCTGGAGAGCAGGTTCAAATCCCTGCTTGGCCATAGAGTGACCTTAGGCAATTCACACTCTTAGCCTTCTTGCCTTCTGCTGTGAAGAGCAAGAAAGGACGAATGCTTTTCACAGCAGAAGGTGCTAGCTTCAGGAGCATCCCTGCAAATTGCACCTGGCCCCAGAAAGCTGCAGTGGCCCTACATTCCCCACCTTGTGTAGTCTGCAGTGCAGAAGCTAACTTCCATACCCAGGCACCACTTTCAGGTCCATTTCTGCAATGAGCACTTAGGCCTGGAAAACCTTGTCCATCCTATACCCTCCTGCCAGGAAGGACATGACACACAGGCTGGAATGTTTCTGCAACTGTTGGTTAGGTCTGTGAAGCTTTGCCTGGCTGCACGTAGAATGGACTAGATTAGAGATCAGAGGTAAAAGCAGGGACTTTCTGCATACTGCTGGCATTCTCTACTGGGGGAGCAACTGGTGTAGGCATTGTAATTCCCAATACCTAATTTAGGCCTCTTTCTGTTATGTTCCTACCTGGTGGCCTGACAGATTAGGGTGGAATGATGGGGCTTGGGGAAGGGGACATGGTTTGGAAAGGGTGTTCCTAGACTTTCCATGGGCAGGATTGGATCTTTGAGTTGAAGTCCCATCCCCAAACTAAACTTATACTAAACTGATATTTTAATATTTATTGCAAGATAGATTCATACTTATGCTTATCTTTGAATCCTGTGTGCAAGAAAGGACACCAAGACAGTAGGTCTATCTCATAGTGTGTGATACTGTAGTGTGTGTGATACAGTTAGTGTGTGATACAGTGTGTGATACAGTTGTGATACAGTTACTGTATCACATAGTGTGTGATACAGCAATTACTTGAATTTCACTTGTCTCTTTGAGGATGAAGAATTACACAAAAAGGTACCTGCTTGGTATCTCTAACATGTAGGATCTCAATGCTTCATCAGGAATTCAGATTCTTTGTTAAGTACATATGTGGGCTCAGCCAGCCCAAAAGAAAAAGATGTGTGGAGTCCTCTTACAAATCCAGTAAAGTCAAGTGAACGCTTGACACTGACACTGAAAGCAACAATATAATTATACTTCTAAAAGCTTCTGAAGGTCATTCAGTGTAACCTACACTGTTCCCATTTTCAAACAGCAGGCTTATCAATTGGTGTCCAATTGAATGAATCATATAGCATGCTACAAAGAGCCGGAGACACAGAAAGGATTGTGGGAGGAGACAGAAGAATGCAGCAAAAGTACAGACATCAAAACAAGACAGCACTAATCCATTATTTGTTTTACTTTGATACAAATAATGCCAATTTCGCCTGTCATTCCTTGCCAAAGTAAACTTTTTCAACATCATCTTCATTTGCAAAGATGTTTAGAAGATTGATGTTCTTAATCTCTTTTTTAAATCAAATCTACTGCCTTTCATTTATAAACATTTTACTTTGCTGAGGATATCTGGTGCATTGCTAATAATCCCATGTTTTCATAGCAATTTGGAAATGTTCTGTTCTCCAGCATTCTAATTAAAAATGACGTAAGATCCATCTTTTCTTTCCTCATTATTTCAAGAATTACTCAGTGTTGATTTAAAAATTGAACACACATACACACTTTATGCATGAATAGATTAAATCAGCTTTTTACTTTTGTATGGATAAGACAATGGTAACTAATTTGAACATTTTCATAAAGAATAAGCCATTACACACTGAACTCATTCTTCATAAATGCATTAAATATTGAATATTTTTTGGCTACTGAATTTGTTCAGCTCAATATGATTTATATGATCACAGTTTTATGTAGCTGGGAGAGCTATATTCTATTTTGTGCTTACACTTTTCATTTTGTGAATGGTGATGATTCTGCTTGCTCTTTAAATGCTATGTTTTATGTAAAACAAACAAACATGTTATCCAGCATTTAGCCAATATGAAAATGTGAAACTCCAGTGGATGGACTTAGAAGTAGGAAAAGGACAGGAAAAGGAGCATTGCAACTACCACAGTAACATCATATGAAACCCTGGAATTTGTAATTTCTAATGCCTCATGAAACTACAAATTCCAGGATTCCATATGATGCAGCTGTGGTAATTAAAGTGGAATAATAGATTCATAGAATCATAGAGTTGGAAGAGACCATAAGGGCCATCCAGTCCAACCCTTTGCTATGCAGGAACTCATAATTGAACCATCCCCAACAGATGGCCATCCAGCCTCTGTATAAAGACCTCCAAAGAAGAAGACTACACCACATTGCGAAGGAGTGTGTTCTACTGTCGGATAGCTCTCACTGTCAGGAAGTTCCTCCTCATGTTGAGGTGGAATCTCTTTTCCTGTAGTTTGTTCCAGGTCCTGTTCTCTGGAGCAGCAGAAAAAAAACTACCTCACTCCTCAATATGACATCCCTTCAAATATTTAAAGAGGGCTATCATGTCCCCTCTTAACCGTCTCTTCTCCAGGCTAAACATACCCAGTTCCTTATGTTGTTCCTCATATGGCATGGTTTCAAGACCCTTCCCTTGGGCATGCTCCAGTTTTACAACATCCTTTTTTAATTGTGGTGCCCAGAACTGGATACAGTATTCCAGGTGGGGCATGACCAAAGCAGAATACAGTGGCATTATTACTTCCCTTGATCTAGATACTATACTTCTATTGATGCAGCCTAAAACCGCATTGACCTTTTTAGCTGCCACATCACACTGTTGAATCATGTTCAACTTGTGGTCTACTAGGACTCTTAGATCCCTTTCACACGTAGTTTCGTTAAGCCAGGTGTCTCCCATCTTATATCTATGGATTTCATTTTTTTGCCCTAAGTGCAGTTCACATACTCTCTGCTTAAGGAACTTTTCTAGAACCTTTCCAGTACTGATGTCAGACTAACTGGGCAATAGTTGTTGGGATCCTCTTTTTTTCTCCTTTTTGAAGATGGGGACAATGTTTGCCCTCCTCCAGTCTGCTGGGACTTCTCTTGTTCTCCAGGAGTTTTCAAAGATTATTGCCAGTGGCTCTGAGATTACATTTTCCAATTGTTTTAATATTCTTGGATGTAGTTCATCTGGTCCAGGAGACGTAAATTCATTTAGCTTAACCAGGTATTCCTGTACTACCTCTTTACTTATTCTGTGCTGCATTTCCCCTATTGTGTCCTCTGCTCCATTTTCCTCAGGTTGAACACTCTTTTTCTTTTGTGAGAAGACTGAGGCAAATAGTAATAATAATAATAATAATAATAATAATAATTTATTTATATATCCCGCCTCTCCCTGTGGATTGAGGCGGGAGCACAAAATAAAAGAAAGTACAATAAGCTAAAACATGACAATAAAACCACAATAAAACAGCAGCATAATTAATAGAATTACTTTTTAAAAAATTTGCAAAGTTACAAAATATTAAAATTACAGTGTAATTATTAATCTCAGGCTGTGCAGTGGGTGATAATGATCTTCTTTGGGAGGTCTTTGATCTTATACTTCTGTGAAGACACACCCAACTAAAGGTGGTGGCAAATATGGGTGTGCAATGCCAGTACCCTGGTGAAATCAAACTGTTATACCCAAAAAGGCTCCAAAGCTGAATGTAAAGTCCAAAAGGGGGGAAATTTATTTTGAAGAACAAAAGAAAAAGATTTCTCCTCCCCAGCTCTAACAGGCTTAAAATAAAAGGGACTTTACAGTTTAGGTTTCAGCAATCTTCAGGGTTGTCATCTCTCTGGGTTTGATCTTGGTTTGAACTCCTACTCAATGAAGCTGGTGCAGGGTCTTTCAGCTTCTGGTGCTCTTCACTTCTTTGTTGTTGATATTTACTATAATTAACTGCTTTTGGTAACTAAATTGGCTAATGGTAAGTAAATTGGCTAAATGGTGTAAGAAATGCCCTTTCTGTCTGTCTGTACCTGTTTGCCACCAAACAGATAAAGCCAAGCCTGCCTAAGAAAAAACTAAAATTCCCAAGCTGAAGCAGAGCTTGCTGGGAAGGGGCAAACCAAAAACTAGAAAAATGCAGGGGATTCCTACAGTCCTCCCACAAACTAATACAAGGGAACATTCCTATGCTCAAACATACTAATGACTAAACTAAAAATGAAGGAAAATGTAGGGGAGAATTTAAACAGTCCAGGCTGGACATCACAACTTCAATTTGGGAGGTCAGGTGGATAGGCCCGCCAGAAGAGCTCCGTTTTGAGTGCTTTTTAAAGGCCTCTAGTGTGGGGATAGTATGGATCTCTTCTAGCAGGTCATTCCATAGTTTAGGGCCCATGGCCGTGAATGATTTCTGGGAGGTAGAGATCAATTTAGTATTATGATGGTTTAATAATTTCTTCCCAGATGTTCTGAGTGAGCTGGGCGGATTGTGTGGGGAGAGGTGTTCCTTCAAGTAACTCGGGCCCAAGCCATATAGGGCTGTATAGGTAATAACCAACACTTTGTATTGCACCCAGACGCTAATCGGCAGCCAGTGTAGAGCTTTTAATACAGGTGTAATATGGTCTGCTCTGGATATTCCAGCGACCAACCTGGCTGCTGCATTTTGAACCAATTGAAGCTTCCGAACTTGGTACAAATGTAGCCCCATGTAGAGCGCATTACAGTAATTCAAGCGAGAGATTACCAGGGCAAGTACTACTGCTTCAAGGTCCCTCTGGTCCAGGTAGGGGCGCAGTTGGCAATTTCAGTGTTTTTCCCAAACTGGCACAAGAAAATCTGGTGTCTGAACCTCAGTTCTGTAATGTCCAGCTGTCTGTATTCTATTGAGCAATTACTTTCCATATTTTGTCAAAGCTCATGGCTGGTAAAGGTAAAGGTAAAGGTTTCCCCTCCAACTGTAGGGGGCAGTGCTCATCTCCGTTACTAAGCGGAGGGAGCCAGCATTGTCAAAGACGATCCCATAGTCATGTGGCCAGTATGCCTGCACAGAACACTGTTACCTTCCCACCAAAGTGGTACCTATTTATTTACTTGCACTTTTACATGCTTTCAAACTGTTAGGTTGGCAGAAGCTGGAATTAGTGATGGGAGCTTGCTCCGTCAAGCAGTGCTTGGCCCTTGGACTGCTGACCTTGCAATCATCATAGTCAGTGTCTTAACTGCTGAGTCACGGTGTCCCTTGTAGCTCACAGCTACAGCTATAAAGGAAAGCCATTTCCCCCTACAATGGGGAACACAGTCAAAATAAGAAGAAGATGCAGACCTAGTCCAGAGCATTAAGAAAAATGTGCCTTAGGATCTTGCAAAACACATTACTATCAAATTGTATTCTCAAAATGCTCCTATATATACTACTTGCTCTTTTCATTTCAGAGGTCACAAAGAAACTTAACTGCAGGCCAAATCTTCATTTGGTCATTCAGTCAGTAAGCTATGGCTGTGTTCCCTAATACTTCCTTGCAATCACAACACAATGTGAATCATTCTTTCTACAAAATAATAAAAATAAAAATCTAGAAATCTAGTTGTTCCTTCATTTCACAGAACGATCTCTGGCTACTGGAATTGGAGTAAGTGGAATGCAATATAGTACCATGAGCAAACTTAATGCAATATAGTACCATGAGCAAACTTAAAGCAAACTTAATTTCTTCAATACTAATAGAAAACCAAACTTTAGGAGCCAAAATTTGACCTGTGTACTCCCATTACATTGCCCCTACTTAGAAAGGCAGCTTTTTCCTTGGTGGCTACATTTTCAAACTGGCAATCATATATCAACTCATGAAAAGAAGTCTGAAGCATGAAAAACCAATAGGAAAAATGAAGTGAAGAATTTATGTGAAACAATGCACATTTATATAAAATAATAACTGGCACTCAGGTGATAGAAATAATTTTTAATAATAGTGATTATTAAGTAAGATGAATCTTTAATATTTGTATGTGATGAGTCAAATCTAGAATGACCACTGGAGATCTAGTGAAAATTAGAGAATTTTTACATAAACAATATAATTAATCAAAAAGTGTAAACTTGCACTACCCAGAGTTTGCAAAAGGGGACTGCAAGCATTCCTTGGCCATAATGGCCAATGGCTATGCTGGCTAAGTTATTCTGGATGTTAGGGTACAAAAAATAACTTAATAATGGAAGGATCTTAGTCAAAAATTTAAACCACAATAAGCACTTAAAATCTAAAAAACTTTGTCCAGATATCAGCAGGAAGTCCTCAGGCTAGTTGCGCTGCTAGCTCCTGTGGGCAACACTGCCTCAAAGGGAACATCATAAATTACGTTTCCCAGTTTAAAATATAGGATGGCAAATCTTGTAGAACAGGGAGATTCCACAGACACAAAGAGAACAAAGATAATGACAAGGTCTGTGTTGTGTTGTGTTGAATTGTCCATCTCTGTTAAGACCCAGTGAAGGCTGAATCTAGGCAGGCTTTCACTACTGGATATGAAAATGGGAATATTGCCAACAATAACAAAAAACCTCTCCACAAAAGGAAAATGATTTGTTTACAGTTGCTAAACACCCATGCTAAAGAAACAGCCAAAAGAAAAGATACAAAATGTGTTGTGAAAAACAGACTCCTTGTTTGACTAGCAGGAAAAGTACAGGATGGTAAATTTGACAACAAAGACTTAAAAAGCAGCATTTTCCCCAAATACCATGAAGACTTGTTCTGTGACAATTGAATCAATCCATCATATGCTACTTATTTGGGGGAAGATTTTTTTGGTAACAATTTCTGCAACAACAAAGAATGGAAAAAAGTTAATTGTCAGTGTGTTCCCTGTTCTTCATTCTAAATAAAATAATAACTGGAGATTAAAAAACTAAGTGTGGTATTTGCTAACATATGTGGACATGCAAAATTTATGCAGTGGGGAGCAAGCAACATGCAAGGCCAAGGGAAAAACAAGGGGCATAGAGCTATTTTCATTCCTTTGCCACCCACCCTGCTTAACCCACAATGGGTTGATTCTTTAAGTTTTTCATCCTTGTCCACCTACAATCCTGCCTAAAGCAAGATCTCTAAAGCAACTACTGGATATAAGGATTTGGACACAGAGTCAGCACAAAGGTAAGTCTACTTTTCCCTTTATCACCATACACTGCAGTCCATTGGGTGGGAAGAAGGGACTCATCCTCCCTTTGACCATGAAACAACATTCTGCAACAGATATGCACACATGCCGCAAATGGTTGGGACATCTAGGGGAGAAATAGTTCACACCTCAAATATTGTCCTGCAAAGATAAAGGATTTTTTCCTCCATCCCCCATTGTGATGCAACAACACAAGAAATAATTATATAATTATGGTAGTTATGTAATAAAGAAGCAATTTCTTTACAGAGCAGTGGTGGGAATCATTTTGCCCTCCAGTTGTGGCTGGAATAATAATAATAATAATAATAATAATAATAATAATAATAATAATAATAATAATAAATTTCCTGCCTTCCTTCCAGTACAGAGACTCAAGGGGGCTAACAAAATTTAAAATTTGCAAGTCCTAGGAATCATAGTTAGCATAGACAATGATGAAGAGTGCTGAGACTTGCAATCCAACAATGCTGGGAGTGATGCATAATTCCCACTTCATGTGCCACTCCCAAGTGACTTTACTGCCAAAGGGTTATTCTGCATATTACAGACTCTGAACAGGGGGCAGTCATCATACAGAGTCTGTTTCATTCATATGACAGATGAAATATGCAAGTCAATAAAATAAATAAATAAGTAAATAAATAAGTCTCGAGTTATCTTCAGGAATGTGAAAGAGGGGAGGAATTCCCAACCAACTATCAAGTGTTGGTATTCAAAAATTGCCAGTTGTCCAACCTTATTGAGTATTGGAAAGTATGGTTTAAAGCAGAGGAATTTCCTTTTTAACTAGAGATGAAGGGCAAACACATTTGTTTGGAATACTTAAAGATGGAGAAAGAAAGTGGGCAATGCAGCATACACCTTACTTAATTCATTTCCTTTCACTGCTTTCGAATGTTTAAATGGCCATCTTCTCCATTTTACAGATTGGCAAGATGAGTTTTAAATCTTAAGCCTTAGGCATTTTAATTCTGGCATGATATGGATATTACACCCAACTTCCTATTATCTGTTATGGATGTGAGGGTCTGCTTTCTTTCACTATCAATCTGCTTAGTGTCCATCCTTTTCATAGACTGCTCTCATTTCATCTTCCAGTTTTGTATTCCCTGAAACATACTTTAACAAAGAGGAACTGGGGATGTGGAATCACCTGCCTCCTGTCTCAGCACTGTTCTTTCCAAAACTTCAAACTGCATGAAAGTCACAGAACCTTAAGGGAGTGGCATGGGTATAATGCGAACTAGGGATCACTTTGCAAAGGGCAAAGCAGTTCCACCTATCTGCTAGTATATTGTTTGTGCAGAAGTATTGTATGTGCAGAATAATAGAATCTTCCCATCTAAAATGATCAAACATGATAAATGTTAAGTTAAAAGGGCATACCTTCTGCAGAAATTCAATTTCCATTTGAAGAGCCGCATAGGCATTTTCCATTTCATTTTCTTTGTAACTTTCCAATTCCTTTTTAAGCCTGTGCCAACATTTAAAAAGAAAAGAAAACACCTGATACAGTGAGGCTGTTGGCTGTACCTTCCTCTTCACAGCACCCCTAGTTTTTAATTTAACATTGATCATCTTAGCAAAGTTGCAGCAAACTCCTACAAGCTCCCCAGTACTGTGTGGATCTCATGTCAATATCCAGTTATAAATCAGGACCAAAATTTGCTCCGTTGCTTGCTGTGATGTGAACTATATTATCTAACACTGTATAAATCACTGGGTAGTGCCAGAAATTGTTTAACAAAGTGAGGAAATTAGACAATCTCCATGAAAATAATATACAGCTCTGCAAGACAAGCTTGAGTTACAAGGCTATAATTTTCCTCTATGGATTCTGTGTATATTATAATCTATGGTAGAATTAAACCGAAATCATAAAGTTTTCCTTTAACCTGCACATTTGAGTCATTTTTCCCAGAGCTGGTGATGTTCTCTGCCCATTGATTACTTTCTTTCTCAGAGGTTTCTATTCCTCTGTTTCCAACTGCCAGCAAATTAGGTCATACTCTAGCATTTTATGGCACATATAGTATGTAATGGGTCATCAGTCGTATGTCTGTCTTTCCATTTACTTTAATGAAATCTAGGCTACACATTCATTCATAGTCATTTTTCCTAACGGTTTGACTGCTATAAGCAACAATAATCTATTAGTGTCAGTAATCTATCTACATCTATCCTGGGTAGCACATTGAAGATGTGGGGTCCAGTAACATAGTTTCTCGTAAAATTGGACTTTTGTGCCCCTACCTAGTGTGTTGGCATCACAGTCCAAGCAGAGGTTATTCCCTAGTTTTGTCACAGCAGCAAGAATAGGCACAAGTATGTATTATGCCATAAAAATTTAATATGTAGAGCCAGAAGACAGCCTATGTTATTTAATGTGTATTACTGGATGATCATGTTAAACACACATTATTTATTTATTTATTTATATCCCACCTCTCTGTAAAATACAACCGGGGTGGCTTACAATATAAAACATTCATTCAGAAATATCAGTGGAAATGGAAAAATAAATTTTGAGGGATAATCCTTTCATTGCAATGACTCTCTCTCTCTCTCTCTTTTAATTTTTACATGACTATCATGGGGGCAGAACAGACCACCCTAAAGGGGTGGCTTGATGGGCCCCCTTTGAACACTGGGTTGGGGCCACAGTAACTGCATTCCACAGCCCCAATCTAGCTTTTTACCGGCACAAAAAGAAGTGGCAAATTGCCGCTCCTTTTTGATCCGGCAAAGAGCTGGCTTTTTTTGCTGCTGCTGCAGTTTTATGGCACTCCTGCAGTGTGCATCTTCTGCCACACCACCAGAGTGCTGCAAAGCTGCCCCCTGTGTGGTTGGGTGAGTGGCATGAAGCTGGCTTTCTTGTGTCTTGGGGGTGTGCGTCATGCATATATGCCAGCTTTTTATGCCTGTCTGTTCTGGCTCATGGAACCTAAATGCTTCAGCAGTTAGGATTTTTTGGGGCCTAAATCCAGGTGCTAGTCCCACCTATAGAAAACATATTGATTTATATGCTGAATGGTAGGGATCACTAAAATATCTAAACAAAATTTATAAAGAATGTGTGAAATAGATTTGCACTATTAAGCATAATCAACTGGGAACCAGAAGAATTATAGTCAGAAGCCAAGGACATTGTTCAGGAAGAATGCAAAAAGACACTATTGGTGGCCAAAAAGAGAGAAGAAACTGGATAACAAATGAAACACTTCAAGAGGTTAAGGAAATAAGAGAAGCAAAAGAAAAGGGAGACAGGAACAAAACCAGAACCACTAACGCAACTGTTCAACAACTAATGCACAAGGATTAAGAAGACTATTATAATAATCAATGCAGAGAAATAGAAGAACATAACAAAAAAGGAAGAACGTAAGACCTTTTCCACAAGATCTGGGAATTCAAAGGGAAGTTTAAACCAAGGTCCAGGATAATTTATGATAAAAAGAGGAACATACTACAACATCAAGAAGAAATAAAAGACATTGGATGTAATACACAGAACAGACATATAAAAGAGATGAAAAAATAAATGACTCACAGAAGGACGAACCATACAAAGATGAACTCCAAATTGTAGAAAGTGAGGTGAAAGTTGCAATAGAGAAATTGGGAATGAATTACCAAAAATAGATGATATTCAACTTGGACTCCTACAATCCACAGATACAGAACCAACTCTAGTGCTAACTAAAATATACTAACAAATATGGAAAACAAAATGGTGGCCAACATTCTGGAAATGATCAATATACATCCCAATCCATTAAAAAAGAAGACACATCTATAATGCTATAGGACCATACCATTAATTTCCCATGCAAGCAAAATTAAGCTCAAAATTCTGAAACATAGATTCCAATCATATATGGAGAGAGAAATCCCAGGGGTGCAAGCAGGGTTCAAGAAAGGAAGAGGCACTAGGAACCATACTGCAAATATAGGATGGTTAAAGTAACACACTAGGAAAGAAGAAAAACAAAAGAAAATCAGCATGTGCTTGATAGACTCTAGCAAAGCTTTGGACTGCATAGATCAGGGGTAGGCAACCTTTCCCCTTTAAGGGCCGAGGGACTTCAGCTCCCAGAAGCCTCAGCCATGTTGGCCAATAGTCCCATGTTGGCCAATAGCTCCTGGGATTCTGGGAGCTGAAGTCCCTCGGCCCTTAAAGGGGAAAGGTTGCCTACCCCTGGCATAGATCATGAAAGGCTATGGACATGAAAGTGCCACTACATTTGATAGTCCTGATGTGATATCTGTAGTTAGTACAAGAGGCAACTGTTAGAACAGAATGTGGGAAAATAGAATAGATCCCAGTCAGCAAAGGAGAGAGGCAATGCTGTATTTTATCACCCTATTTGTTTAATTTGTATGCAGAAAATATACAAAGAGCAGGTTTAGACTCAGAAGATGAAGGAGAGAAGATAGGATGAAGGAACATCAACAATCTAACATATGTGGATGACACCATACTCTTAGCAGAAAACATAATAGACGTGGAATAATTACTAAGGAAGGTCAAAGAAGAAAGTGCAAAGGCAAGCTTGCTGCTGAATATAAATAAAGCAAACAAAAAGTAACTATGGAGGACCTACATAATTTCAACCTAGACAAGAAGAAATCAAAATAGTTAAAGATATTCCAATCTAGACAATAGTTAAATATTTTCCATTAACTTGGATTAAACCTTAATCAGAACAAAGACAGCAGCCAAGAAATAGGAATGGGTCGGGCAGCTATGAAAGAACTAGACAAGATCCTAAAGAGTAAAGATATACAGCTGAGCAATAAAGTTAGAATTGTCCAATCCATTGTATTCCCCATTACTATGTATAGATGTGAGATCTTGACAGTGAAGAAAGATGGTAGGAAGAAAATCAACTCATTTGAGATGTGGTGCTGGAGAAGAGTACTGAAGATACTGTGGACAGCCAAAAGGATAAACAAATGGGTTTCTGAACAGATCAAGTCCAAGCTCTCCCTGGAAGCCAAGATGAATAAATTGAAACTGTCATATTTTGGCCACATTATGAGAAGGCATGACTCATTAGAAAAGACAATAATGCTAGGAAAAGTAGAAGGTAGTAGAAAGAGGAAGCCTGTACACCAGATGAGTAGACTTAATTAGGGAGGCCACAGGACTGAATCTACAGGACCTAAGCAGGGCAGTGGAGAACAGGAGGTCTTGGAGATGTCTCATCCACAAAGTCATCATGAATTGGGGTCAACTCAAGTTATCAATAACAAGGATCACTAAAGTAAGTTCAACAGTTTTAATGAGTGTGCTCTGATTGTGTCTAGTAAGTAGATTGAGGCCTACGATGCTATTTCAGTTCATGTAAGACAGAGTAAAAATACAGTCTAAATATATGATTTTGCTTCATATTATACCATACCACTGGTCCATCTACCACTTTAACACTGACTGTATTTCCTGAGAGTTCGAGGCAGAAATCTTTCACTGCCTATCTAGAGATGCCAAGAACTGAACCTAGGCATTCTGCATGCAAAGTATGTGCTAACCACTGAGCTGTGGCCCTTCCCTGAAACTGTGTGTTGCAACTGAATATTGCTGGTAGCAGGCAAAATGTCATTCAGGGAAAATTGCCTGCCATTACTGATCTTTTTGAGGAATCCCTGATAAATGTCTGAAGAATGCTAGAGTTCTCTGAGAATTACTGTTCCATAAAACATCATCCACAAGTAGAAAACAGTGTCCTTTAATTTATGATTATATTACATTGCTATAGAAACTTCAGTAAAGGTTTTCCATGGAGAATAAGAACTGAAGTAATTCAAAAGAGCTAGAACCCATATATATTGCAACTCGTTCCATTTTTGACTAACAGAAATGTTCTACAGATCAATAATAGAGTTTGCATGCTAGACAGAATTTAGAACTACATCTTCTTGAAAAGGACAGAAAGAATTTCTAATGTTTTGATTTTTGCAGTAGGTGTCCAATATATAATTATATCAAAAATACAGATATATGGAATATATGGGAATACATGGGAATATTGTGGTGTGCTATTTAGTAAGATGCACATATAAAGTGTAGAAAAGAGACAAGTTTTAAAAAGTAAGCTTTGCATAAATATGAATAATTACATTACATGCAAGGAAAGATTTAATACAGGAACTTACAATAAGCAGGGTAATTTTAATGGTAGTTTGATAAAGGAAGCCTACTAAACTCTGGGGATTATGTTCATTTTACTCTAGCTTGTTCAATACAGCCTCTGAACTTGTCTCCAAGTTCAGGATCGAACAGCAACCAGACAGCTCATTAAAAAGTCTGGCCAGTAAATAATGAAAAAGGAGCAGAAATGGTGACTGATACTCAAGTAGAAGTGTCTTTATATGGAACATGTTCTACAAGGGAATAAAAGAGTTCTGAAAAGTAGGAGTCTACATACTGGATACTACCCATTATATTTGCTTAAGTGGATACTTGCTGGACCAAGAAAAAAACTATTTCAGATCTTTTAATGGCCCACAGTATATGCAGCAATAACGTTATACTGCAGTCTTTGTCATACCTGCCAAGAGACTGTAAAACAGAAGATAAGTGTAAAGTTGTGTTAGATCTATTCATGGTAATAGAGGAGTAATTTCTGTGGTCATCATAGATATTTTGGGGTTGTCAAATTAGCCCATACAGAAAAGTGTGTCAGAAAAGTTGTTACAATAGTGGATCTGGGCTGAGAATTTCTATAAATTGGATCTTAAAGGGATTCAGAAGTTTGCCTTGTATATAACAATATTTTATTGCTTGAATGTGACGTGGTAATATCTCTCCCACACATAATGGTTATATTGAACAGAATGCTGGCATATAGCCTTGAATTACAAGAAGCATTCAACTGAAGTGTTCACTAAAAACTAGCTTCATGTGTGCATTTTAATCTGTATTTATTGGTGTATGACACTCCACTTCCATTTACACAGTATGGCATCATCATCATCTTTTTTTACCACCACACATTTGGGTTACTATGCCAGCAAGGAGGAGGCATATGTGCACATTTTGTTGGTTAAAAAAAAAAAAGAGTAAAAATATGTTACACATTGTAGCCATGGAGGAGTCTTTTTGGAGTCTCACTGGGCACTTTCTAGGTAGCAACAGCAAGGACGAGCAGATCAATTGCATGCTGCAGGAAGTGGAGGCACCCAAGGAAGAAGAAAATGAGAGATGCTGCCCACCCTGGTCACAGCATGGGAGAAGGAACTTACAGGGTTGAGGAGGCATGGTGGAGAGAAGTGAGGAGGCAAGAGGGAGTTTAAAAGGGAGGACTGAACAAGATTGGGTGAAGGCTGAGCTGCATGGACAAAGAAGAGAAGGAAGCAGGAATGGCAGGATGGAGGAAAAGAACATCTTGAGCACCACAATGGCTACTTGGGGAAGCCTGGCTCTTCCCCCCTTGACTACAGAGGGGAAGGTGTAGAAACCCTCGCAGCATTGCTAGAGGCTGAAGAGCTGGGCGAGAGAGAGGGGAATGCTGAGCCAGTCTGTAGGGAAGGGGACGGGACCGGAGCAGCAAAAAGGTACTAGGAACTTCTGATATGGGGACTCAAGGTAGCTAACAACAAATTTAAAACAACATTACTATTTAAAACAATACAAAAAGCATTTTAAAAGTATAAATATAAAGTTTAAAAACAATTAAACAATTTGAAATCTAAAACATTACACACTAAAAATATTAAAATATATTAGTGTTGTTGACAATTATTGACTGTGGTTCTCCAAGGCTTTCAGGCAGAATTCTTTCCAAGGCCTACCTAGAAATGCCAGAGGTTGAACCTGAGCCATTCTGCCTGCAGACCATGTGGCCTTACCAGCCCACATACCTGTTCTTTGATGTAATTTTGCATCCTATTTACTCAGGCTGCATCTGCATTGCAGAAATAGTTCAGTTTGACACTGCTTTAACACAATGCTATGGAATCCTTGGAATTGTAGTTTGTTGTGGCACCAGAGCTCTCTGACAGAGAAGGCCAAATGTCTCACAAAACTACTTTTCCCAGAATTCCATAGCATTGAATACAGTGGTGTCCAGCTGGATTATTTCTGCAATGTGGATGCAGCCTCAGTCAGAAAGGGTACAGAAGTATAGCTTGGAAGAGTGAAGCACCTGTGTACAGCTGTCTTATTACTATAGCCAGGTCCAAGAATCCTCTTGTACCAGTTACAGAATGTAAAAGCAGCCCTGCTATATCAGACCAAGGCTTCACCATGTTCAGTCCTTGGTTTCTAACATATATGCTTTGTTTTTCCCCTGAACATTGTTTTCTGAGCTCAGAAAAGTGACCAATTTAACATCCTGATTCACTTGTGACACCTATGAGTCACATATGGAGGAACATGATTCATGTTCCACAACCTGAACTATTATGAAAATTTCTATTTGTTAGTTATAAAGCAATCTGAAACTGTAAGGCTTTAGATAACTTATTATAAGGAAAATATTTAGAATTACGTTTAACTTGAAACTGGATAGTGCTTTAATATTCTAGTAAACTGATTCTTTATATGCACAGGTTTTGAATGTGAAGAAAATCTACTCTGGGTAGTTCATTGACATTTAACAACTTGCATCAACAAGGAAAATACAGATTTTAGCAAATATATTAAATGCCAAAGACCATAGTGGGTTAACATGTACATATTTCAGTAGTACAAAGAATATTGTACACAGCACAGTTCTGAAAAAAGCAAATAGGAGATTTGCTCCCAAGATGTTTTCTCCTGCTGCAGGAGAAAAGAAATATTCCAATTAGTTTCCACCATGATTCACACATCCTGAAATGTTCCAGGAATTTTTTATACAATCCCTCCCCCCTTGCAATTTTTGTACAAAAAATCCATGTACATTTCTTGAAACATTTTTGTGAAAAATTGAATAAAGAAGATTGTTGACGGAAACAAACTTTTTCTGTAAAACAACAACGTGTTGCTGGAAACAGTTTTTGGAGTGAAAAGCATACAGTATACTTTTTTCCCATTACACCATTTTTATACATAAAGCCCCACATATATTTCTGGCATTATTTTCCCAAATATTTTAGGATGTGAAAACTACAGAAATTTTCCTGCATTATTCCTCCTGAACAAGTTATCTAATTTTCCAACTAGAAAATTAGCAGTAGCTAATACTTTTTCCATCCCATTGAGGGAGATCCTGAAATTGGTATGATGTGTCCAATCCTATTAATGAATAAGACAGTGTTCATCTCTGAATCAGTTGATCTAATATCATCCCATTGGTCCTTTGGGATTACATTAAGTGGTCTTCTGAACTTCCATGGATGCAGACTACAGTATAGTCTGGGTAGGTAGCTAAACTAGGAATACTCTCTCAGATATTTCTGAGCATTAGGATTTAGGAAAATTGATAGTACTTCTGAACAGCTTGATCTTAATACTATTTATTTCTATAGAAAGAGTTAATGTGGTTCTTTATATCCACACGGGTTCTTGAGGTACATAATGCTTTTGTAGAGATAGCATCCACTGCATAAGAATAATGTATCATATTATTCTGTTTGTTCAAATGCACAGCAAAATGCTGATATATCACACAGAGGTATGAAGTTTTCCTATTTCACTATATTCCAGTTTATGTAGTATAAAATATCGTTTCAGCTTAAGAGACAGTCTGACTTTCTCTATTCTTTATTTGAAAAACAAAACAAAACAGCAAACAAACTTAAGCTCATCTATCTATAGCTTATCACATCATTACAACTTCACATTCTTGACCTACTGTCTAAACTGGCTTCTTTAGCAAAATGGCCCAGATATCCAGGTTGTGGGCAGTTTATATTCTTCCTTATCAGATGAATGTCCAGATAGATAGATATCTGCCTCTCTGCTGATTCTCACCGCAGATTCCTTTTGCAATTGGAAAACAAACTTATTGTTCGTATGTAGATTTCCTTTCCTTGGACACCTGCTTGTTTCTCCTTCTTTAGCTAACTGTTCAGAACATGAATGTCACTTGGTCTGAAAAGCTTCCACATCAAGACTGGAGCTGAACATAAACTGAACATTTTATTGGACTAGCAGTTGTGAAAAGGGGTTACATGGCCATTCATTTCATTCCTAATCTTCAGAACCTATTTGCATTTTACCAAAGCAATCTTATATATCTACTGAAAATGTGTACATTGAATTTAATATAGTTTACACCTACATGTATGTGTGTAAGGAGACAGCCTAAAAGACATGATAACCATCAGAGGGCTCATAAATGGGGAGCAAAGGGAAACAAATGTATTTGCTGGGTACAGCCTCCACCTTCATATCTATTAAAGTGACTATTTAATCTCTTGTGAAAATAACAAAATTCATATAACTAAGGTGCCCTTCTAGGTGCTTTCACATTGTGAATTGTGAATTGCAATTTTGCAATGGTGTGAGCCAATTTTTCACTAATGAATAAATATCAAGGACCAACACAAATCACTATAAATAATATTGCATAGGTGAATAGAAGAATATCTTAAAAATTCTGTTTGTCAAACATCTATATAATGGAGGAACCTGTTTATATGAAAACATAACTTTAATGACTTGTGAGTATTCCTGGTTTATTCTTCAAAGTTAGGGGTACTATACCTAACCAATCTGATTTCACTGTGTAACAACACTTTTTAACTGACTTTTTTTTAACAAGGAAAAGAACATTAACAGAATGGCTGAAGACAAAAGTATCTGACTTCAAAGTTGAAATATTTAACTCTCTGGAGACTAATATCACTTGTGCTCATACCTATTGAAATCTGCAGGGAATGATGGATGCACCAATAGCTCTTCCAAAGTAAGTTTCCTTTGCATGCATTTATGGAAGTTAAATTACTCCCAAGCAAATTTCCAATGCAGATTTTACCCTACAGCAAATTTTTATTGCTGGATTACCAACTTTGAAATTGGGGTTCATAATCGAAACCCTGACACAATTCTAACTATAATAGCCCCAGTGGGCATTGATATAAAAAGTTTTAGGAAATCAATGAGCAGATTGTCATTACAGAAATCCATTCTATAACCCAGAGATTATTGCTGCTTATAAAATTTAACGTAAAATTAAATGGAAAATGTTTGTTCAAAACCAACAGAATCATGGCTTTAGGCAATCTATTGTTAATATGAAGGATTTGGTAAGCTCTAGGAGACATATTTCCTGAATGATTTATGTGAATGCAATGTCATTTTTTCTTTCATGGTTTTAATAATGAGCTTTCTTTTGCTATAATAGAAAATGTAAGAAGCGAACCCAGTTCTTTCAGATTAGTTAACTAAACAAAAACCCTCAAATATTAAAGCATAAACCAACTTCATAGTATTTCAATATAATTTCCAGCATCTGAAAACAAAGATTCATGCTGCAAAAGGATCAAATCCACCTTCAAAATTTCTCTCTGTAATGGATTGACAAAAGAAAAATGGTGAAAAAGAGACTGCACTAAAAATGCTAGCTAGAAACAAGCACAGTCACATCAGATTATGACTGACTGAAAATCAGGATTTAACCTGCTAATCAGGATTTAACCACGGCAGAAAAGATGCAAACTCTGGGCTGTTATAAAAGACAAAATAGATAAAAAATCTGCCTAATTATGGTTTCCAACTAATCTGCAATAAAATAAATTTGCATATCTTGATTATCCAAGCTGTGTTTGTACCATTTTCCCCCAACTAGCAATTATAATAATTATATTTCAGTCTTCTAAAATAGTTAAGTACTATGGACTGGCAAATACATTTCTTCAGCAGGGCAATATGCTTAAGTGCTTTAAAGAAGCAATGGGCAAAATTTCTTTTATTGAGGACAGTGGTTCTCCAGGGGTAGCCTGTTGAGAGCCAAAGCATGTTAGTAGATACAGCCAAAGCTAAAAAGTGGACAGAGTAAAACCTCTGTCTCCTTCCATCTCTGCCACCCACACTCCAACTCACTTTCTCTCTTTTTCTATGCTTTTCCTCCAAACCCAGTGGGCAGATTGCTCCTGTAAAAGATCTGAAGTCATCACTCACAGTAAACTTCTGAAATCAGGCAGAGGGTGGAACAGAAAGGGGATGCAGATGCTGTACATGATAAGTATATTCTCATTATCACATTTCACATATGTAACTCAAATCTGTTTAGTGTTTGTTTTTTTCTACTGCCTAAAAGTGCGAAAAATGTTTTTGATTCCAAGAAGCCAACATGACTGAAAGACATAAATTTCACTATCTGAAGCAGTTCTAGTACTAAAGCCATATAGGGAAAGTAATGTAAGCCCAAAATGCCCAGCCTCCAATATCTGGAAGGCTCCTCAAAAGCAAATCTTCCACTCTTTTTGTGAGAGACAAATTATGTGAGTGGACTTGCATGGTCCATATGCTACTTCAGCAATTGACTGTAACAAGGAGACTGCTCAAAACAGCCTAGCTTTAAATGTATAAAACTAAATTCAATTGTTAATCCCAGCTAGAATAGACACATTGAATCAATGGGGCTTACAAAAGTTTTGACAAATGTCTCATTCATTCAATGGGTATGCTTTAGATAAGACTAACAACTGGATTTCCCCCATGAAATAATTTTTTTTTAATAGACAGAAAGAAGTTGTATGCCCCTGACAGGAGAGATAAGGCAAATCAGATCACACTACAGGCACTGTAGCTGATACTGGCAAATGAAATTGACTAGTTCAGATTTGTGAATCTAAAGTAAGGTTTATTCTCTGAAAAAATGTAATTGGTATCACAATAGCATCAAAAGCTTTAGGAAACAGGTAACTAGAACTGATGAGTAAAATATTCCTATTTACTTTAAAGTTTTTAAGATCCAACAGATACATTTTCTTTAGAAGAAAACTGTGCATTTTCCTTTGACTTTTATATTTAACACCTTGAAACTGTTTATGTTGTTAAAGCTGTTTTGAAGCTGGTGACTAACATGCTGAAAATACAGCAAGATTCTGCAATTGATTTTTTAGGTCAGGAAATAAGGTAGTATTTTGTCCTGGAACATGATAATATAATCCAGTAGGATAATGGCCTTTCTTCAAAGCATACTATATTCTAGTTTTAAGGCTCTGTGGATCTGTGCTGTCAGTGGAGTGTATTTTGTTACTGTAATATTTCTTTCTCACAAGCAAGCTACTTCAAAGTCTCTGATCCTCCATAGTGACACCTAACCTGCCAAAACTGGTGTGAATCTGAAAGCAGTTTAGCAAAATATAAGCTAATATTGACACTTTTTATTTTTACTGTTGCTAAGGCTTCCTCAACTAATAGATTTTTAAAGGACTTGCTTCTCTTTCATACTTAATAAATCCTTTTGCCCCTATTAATACAAATAGGGAAAGGGCAAAATAAATTCAGATATGGCTTATTTGTTAATGTTAAATTTAGGTGAGGTCTTTTACTAAGTTGCCCATTCTAAGTGAAGTTATGCATAGAAACGGAATGTAAACATTTCCATGAAAAATGTCCAGCATTTTTCATCTAGGCATTTAGATAGATTATGCCTACTTTAGGATCCATCCTATATCTGAGTTCTACAGGAAAAGTGGCTGTAGTGGAAAGGCCTTGGCTTGTACAGTCAGTTCTTGGAAAAACTCTTTCAGACAATAGCAAAGCTGGCTGAGTCATTGTTAATTCAAAGACTCTTTAAGCTTTCAGGTCTTCAATAAATATCTTTCTCTTTCTTTAAGATGATATGACAGTTCTAATTTCTTTCTCCTTTGCTACAAAACAAGTCAAAGAGGGGCTGTAGCTCAGACACAGATCACAGGTACTGCATACAAACATCCCAATCCAACCCTTCGTGTTATTCCCCAGTTACACAACACTGACCTGATTTGACATCTCTTCCTTGACTGCACTGAGGATTTGGATGGCTAGGAGTAATGATCACACCTGATCCCATCTCTGATCTTCCCTTTTCCATTAAACTATTGCATTCATAATCTACAGACTGTGTGTACAGGCTAATATCTACTCTAGTGTCCCAGTAACACTGATCAGTAGAGGTGTCACAGCCTTCTGTCTCCTTCATGATAGTTTGCTAAGTGCTGGCTGAGGGCCAGGTCAGAAACTGGCAAGGCAGAGAGTAATAGCTGGAGGACATCTGAATTTTAATTCCAGTGTCAATGAACACATATTGCTGGATCACACTTGAATTTAAACTAATTTAGCCCTTCAAAAGCACTACTTAACCAGTCTACAAGGGGATATCATAAAGTTTTAATTATCACCTTTAAAAAAATTGACAGAGTTTGTTTTGATTTGTAGTTGTTAACTTATCTCTACATAGTCACCATCCAGATTTACACATTTTCCCCAGTGTGTGACCCTCCAAATACCATTATTGTAGAAGTCTGCAAGTTGCACCTTAAACCACTCTTCTACTTCATGAATGATGTCAAATCGGTATGTTGTCAAATCGGTGACCCTGAAATGGATTTTTCATTTTGGGGGAAAGAAGAGGTCACTTGGTGATGATGACACTGACAAAATTCCATCAATATACCATAATAACTTTCAGGTGATAATTATAACTTTACAGTCTCCCCTCATGCTTCTCCATCTTACACTTTAGTCATTCTGGCACAACCTGTAACAAAAATAAAGGACATAATGAGTAGTTTTCTCAACATCATCCACTTAGGGACCAATGATGAAACTGACAAAATTTCATCAATATATACCATAATAACTTCCGGGTGATAATTATTACTTTACAATACCCCCTCATACATCCAAGTATTCTTATTTAACTATGCTGGGATCTATTATACTTATGCAAAAGAGTAATGATATATATTCAATAAGACAGGAGTGGAGGAGGAACATAAAAAACAATAACCCTTTGCAAAATACAATGTCAGTCTAACCTGTTATCCTAAAGACTTTCCATATTCGCTGAAGCTCAACAATGCCAATAAATTATAGCTGTTAACTTCTTTAACAGACACATTATTTAGGGGAACTGCATATAGTACAATATCCTCTGCTGTTGCTATTTCCAGCCTCCTGGCTACATTAGAAATGGGTAGCTGTGAGTGGCAGAGTGGCGGACCTGATTTTTCTGTTCGGTGGAATAGACACATAAAGGCTAGGGAAATGAAGCACCCCTTCAATGGAAACTACTATTCCATAGTCCAAGTAGTGAACTGGCAACCAATATCATAGAATGACAGAGCTGAAAGAGACCTTGAAAATCATTTACTCTGTGTGGCATAGTTGAAAGAAACCAACTCCTCCTTACTCTTAGTATACATATTCCACATAAGGTGTACTATAATTCTGAAACAAACAGATTCAAATGAATCAAAGACCTGAAAGTGATGCATTTATTTCTATTTATTTTAGCCACTGAACTTTTTGTAATCTAGTCAGAGATTTGTTATTGTGAAGAATTTAACATAAATTCATGTCATGACCACACAGCACGACTTCTCACCGCACCATTGAGTACTTTTTTTTTTTTTACTGTCCTCACCATCACCCCTGGGCACCTTCGCAGGAGTGCACTGCTGGCAACCACCATCCCATTGCATGGCTGTCCCTGTGAACCTGCACACATTCACATCAGAGCAGAGGTGTACCCATGCAGATGCCAGCAAGGTACAATCATGCCTCCCTTCATCCCCCCCCTTCACCCTATGCCCCCTCTTTGACTGTCTGTTTTGTGTATGTTGTACTCTTCTCCATGAGAGGTTCCGTGGTTTCTCTTTTCAGCATTGCCACCCCTACCACTTGTGTACAGCAGCTCTGTCCCTTTTAAATGTACTCCAGCAACATTGTATTTACATGCACAATTAGGGTTAGGTTTTGGGAAAAGTGGCCCTTTAGAGCTGCACTAGTATTGGTGCATTTAAATGCACATGCGAAGATGCACACTTTTCAGGAAGAAGTGGGGAAAAAGATGCTTCTTTTTGAAGCAGCTTTTCTCCCCATAAGGCACCTAGAGGGAGCTTTCCTGCAGGCTTCAAGGTGTGCGTCATCTAAATGTCATGCCTTCAAGCCAGCCTGAAAGCACCTCTTTTTGCCCATCTGTTTAGCCCCTTAGACTGTCATACTTTGGACACATCATGAGAAGGCATGAATAATGTTAATAAAGATGGAGGGAAGTAGAAAGAGAGAAAGGCCACATGCTAGATGGATGGACTTTATTAAAGAGATCACGAATATGAATTTGCAGGAGCTTGGCAGAGCAGTAGAGGATGGGATGGTGGTGGAGATGTCTCATCCATAGGTTCGCCATGAATTGAGATCATTGCGAAGGCAGTTAACAACAACAACCAATGCTAAGTATGCTAAGGGGATAAGTCAGCATGGCATAGTGGTCTGAGTGCTGGAATACGACTCTGGAGACCAGGGTTCAATTCCCACTTTGACCATGAAGCCTACTGGGTGACCTTTGGTAATTCACATGCTCTCAGCCTCAGTGATGGCAATGGCAAACCTCCTTTGAACAAATCTTGCCAAGAAAATTGCATGATATGTCAGAAACAACTTGAAGGCAGACAACAACAAATACTAAGAGGAGCTGAACTTGTGACTTGAAAAGTTAAATAACTACATTAGATGCATCTCACTATTCCACACTAAGCTATTCTCCTCCCTCACATGTTGTAAGGCAAAACACAACACTGACTGGCTGATCCTTGTCAGTCATAAAGTCTCTCTCTCTTCTCTCCCACATGCATGCAGAGGACAAAATCAATAAATAATACCCAGGAGCAATAACCAAGTCATTAGCTGCTGGATTTAGAGCCAGAGTCTCTTACTTAAAATGTATATGCAAATTATGAGGAAGTATATTTATGTACAATGACAGAAATTTGGGGGGGGGGGGAACTGCAGATTGTTTTTAAAAACAAAAAGTGATTTAGGCTTTAAACTCTAACAGCAGAAAGCACAGGGTTTGGCCCCTTGTTGCCTTTAAGCTCAGCAGTCTTTTGGAAAGCAGAGATAGGGAAATGCAGTACCTGAACAGCATGTGGTCCCCAGGGCCCCAAAATGCTCCCAAATGCCCCAAAGAAGGTGTGCTTTGCCACATTCCTCCCATGCCAGGTGAGGACTTTCTACAACAGGAGATAACCCAGAAATCAACTTCAGAGTCATTTCTGATAGAAAACAAGGCAGTCAAGGGAGCCAAAAACTCACAAAACTGCCCTCCTAGAAAGCGTTTTTGGGAAAATAATTTATAAAATTAACTCGGGTGGGGGCTGGGCTCCCCATAAAAACAGCAACAGCACTTGGGGCTACATGTGTCCCACAGGATGCAGTTTTTCCATCTCCACTATAGGCTATAGCCCTCCACTAATGTTACAATTGTTCACTGAATTCTAGTCAGTTAATATACCAGTAATCTATTTTGAAAGTGAAAGCTTGAAATGAAGATGCATATATTGGAGGAAGAAGAGAGAGAAAGAGCTCTCCTCAGATTTCCTAGGCTGTCATTTTTCTACTGTGATCCATCCATTCCTGGACTGATAAATCTTAGGAGTTCTCTGTCTCTTTCTTGTTCACATTTGAATCTCTGTCACACTCACTGGAAATGGAAATGAGACACCTTGGTTTTATTGTTCAGAGGCTGATGGCTAGTATGGCTTCTTGCATCTCCACTTTAGTTACATAGATCTATGTTTCTTATCATCTTTCCCATCACAATGTGCTTAAAAGTAATATATAAAGAGTTTATGCATGATTGTTTTATAGGGGTAAACTGGGTCTTCCAGGCACCCAGTTATTTCAGAGGGCTAATTGCTTAATTAGATAACACTGCATATATTACTTACTTGCTTCACTTCTTTTCAATTGGAGAAAAAACAAGCAAATTTTAATTGGAAATTACTAGTATTGAAACTAGCATAGGCCTTTTAGTATAATACAGGGGTTTGAGTGTTGAGGGCTATGATTTTGAGAGAAAAGGGTTCAGAAACTTAACAGGTGGCCTTGTGCAACTCAGAGTCTCTCAGCCTTAGAGGAAGACAATAGCTGCCTTGAGTCCCTGTAGTGGGATAAAGGTGGGATATAAGTGAATTTAAAAATAATGATTGCAAGTCTCCTCCTATGTTAGGATCATATAAGTCAGAGTCCACTTGAAGACACACTGATCTTGGATAAATATTGGAAGGACTTGGCCTAACAAATACATTCAAATGGTTCTGTCTTTGATTAAAAACATAGAACAGATCTATGTAAAACTAGATAATTTTCAATTGAATAATGCTATGATAATTATATTGAATAACAGTGCATTTTTTCTAATAGGGCCCCTGAAGGAAGCCAGATGCATACAATGGTAGGTTACCAAGAAATCTACATCACAGTCAAACCTCAGCACTGTAGCAGCATTTCCTTTTTCAATTATTAACTATCACAAGACTTCTAAACAAATTACTACTTTATCAGTGAATCTTAATTATTTTTATATACTGCATCCGATATGCAGCAATCTGAAAAACCCTAATAACATTATTTCATAAAAATATCTAAACTTTTTTTCCCCAAACATTTTGCCTTTATAATATTTATATTTGAATATCTTACTGATTCAATTCAAATCACAACAAGGAAGTTGCAAACCTAAGGACAGTAACTAACCTTGGTCTTCAGCACTTTTGTACTTAAAAGTAAACACCGCTTTTCTAATTATGCTGTAGTGAATGTTAAATGACACTGCAATAGCAAGATACTCTAGGAGAAGTGTATTATTTAAAAGGAAAATGACAACCTCATACATCAGAAAAAGCTAATGTACTATAATAGAATAAATAATGCAAAAGCAAGTTGTAGTTTGCTGTACCATATCAGTTTATGGACATGCAGATTGTATTACCATTTAGAGTTACTCTTTGATGTATGTGTTATCCATACAGTTTTGCTTTCACACACAAATTCTGAAGCAAAGTACATTTCATTGAGAGGATTTTGTACATGCTTCAGCATCATGTGAAGAAAAGGAAAGGAGCTTGGAAAATCTGCTTTACTTTACCCTGTTAAAATGCTCATTCATTAGAGAAGGATCTCAGACCATCCAAGCTGAAATTCTATCCTTGCTTACCTAGGACTGTTTCTCCTTGAACTCAGTATATTTAAGTGGTAAAGTGTGAGTGTAATACATACATGAAAGTACATGTTACATCCTGCTAGATTCATGAGGTTATTAGAAGATTGTTTGCACTGACAAAATAAAGCAGCTTCAAACCAAGCTGAAGCCAACCTGTTCAGATAACATACGGTACCAAACTGCGTTGAAACCAACACAAAACCACACTACAGGCTAAAAACTGGAGCAAAAAGAAGCTCTGATACTTTGCTTTAACATGGAAAATTCATGTCACTGTACCAGCATATAAACAGCACAGTGCAAGTGTGGGAATGCAGGAAAGTCCAAGAAGCAGTCTAGACCATATGCCCTGGGACCAATGAGACACAGCTGCCAGCGCCATTGCTTGCCACATGTTTTTTTCCATTTGAGCATACAAGCACACGAGTAGCCAGCTGCACCATCGAACCATTACACCAACAACCTGTCACACCCCATGACGCCAAAGTCCGACAAACACGGCAGGTTGCCAATAATGCAATGGATGCAATTAAAACATACACGAACCAGACAGTCCAACAGGAGGGCATGGGGTGAAGGGGGTTTGTATAGGGAGCCTCCATGTTGGTTTTTTTGTTTGTTTTGGGTTTTTTTTTTGTATCAAAACAATCTTTAATGGAATGGGTAAATTATGAACAGGTAGACATCCCAATAACATACATTGAAAATGCATGTTAAGATATAAAACTGGTTTGTTGACAACACAGAATTCTCTTATTTTGGGAGGAAATTACATATACATTGCATCCAGAAGAACATGTATTCTAACAAAACAAAACAAAAGTACTTGGGACTAGGTGGTTGACAATTAAGAGGAAGAAAAAAAAGAAAAGGAAAATAAATTCTTACTACCTAATGGTCCACCAGTCAATTTTTAGCTAATCTACAGGTGCCACAGACAGATTTGGCACTGTTCAGTACTCATAGGCTGTCATTATCAGAAGCCAGGAATACTCTTAATATCAAACCCTGGCTAAAACTCCAAGATGGAGACTTTAAGGCCCTCGTGACCATTGGATTGAAAAATCACTACATTCGGAACCTATATTCCTGTCCTTAAGAGGAAAGGCCAGATCCCTCTTTTTACTCAGCCAGTAATTCTTCCCTTTCCCAACTAAGCTGACAGCAGCCCTAGGTATCTACCTACTTTCAGGTAGCTAGGGGAGCCTCCATGATTGTATTTTGCCAATGTGTCACTGGGCGCATCGATGCATTGTATGGGTGGTATATTGCTTGTGTAACTGTGTGGCTGGTCACACAGGGCATCCAATGGGATGGCAGCTGGGCAGGAAGAGGGATGTAATTGCTGGTCTCAGGTGGTGTGTTCATGCAATGGTGTGCATGCATGGGGGGGGGGGGAGGCAAGAAAAAAAACCCAAGAGATGCGGCTTGATGCCATGTGGTGTGGACTGCCTGTGGGTGTTACGATAGCCTTCAGAGTGGGCTGTGCAGATAGCAAGGTTTCCTCCTGCTTTTTTAAAACTGGACTCAACCCATTTTTTCTCTTTACATTCGCTCAGATCCCTAGGAGTCATTCAAGAGTGCAGAAAATTAAAATGATTCTTAGGTCAAAGGCTTCCACTTGTACAACTGAACTTCCTCTCTCTTTGCCTCATAGTTCCCACTGCACACACACAAACACCCAAATGTATTCCATAGGGTTCCTTGCAAAGCCCAGTGCAAATCTAAGCACTCATAGATGACTAAATATGAATATTAGGCAAGCACATAGATACAACCTCTTGCATTATAACAGAATTTATTTACCTTACACATTCTGGATCAGTCTGAGGTTTTTCAGAAATTTGGGTTTTTTCCATTTCTAAATACTTTGTGGTGCATTTAGCTTCTCTGATTTCATTTTCAAAATCTAAAAAAGAAATGACTGCTTTTGTATTACACACATTTATGACACAATAGGTATTATTGTATTATAATCCCAACTTTAAATGAAAAAAATAGCACACATAGCTACCAAAATAAGTACTGAAGACAGTATAGACTTCAATGTAGACTTCAAATTCTTAAAATAATTTCAATAATCAATGGAATTTAAACGGCCAAAGTGGAGGGATGCATCTTTCCACTCTCCCTAAAATTAAATGGGTTAGGAGGATATAAATATTTAAATAAACAAACAAAAGAATGGGAGGGTTTGTCCCTTAAATAATGCATCCCCAAGCAGTTTATACTTTTAAAGGTTAAAACCATCTTGTTAAAGTAGTCCAACAAGAAACTGACAACCATCAGTATCTGATAAACAGAATCTCAGTAATATCTACTACTTGGAAGCCTTGCTGCCATATTTTGCACAAATGGAAATTTCTGGAGACTCTTCACTTAGAAAGTACTGCAATTGAGTAACTATAACATAACAAAGGTAGAAATGACTGTTGGTATGTCAGGTTATTTTTTAAAAGGCCATCGTTGGCTCATTAAACCTCTCCTTTCCACCTTTGCCACCTAGAAATCTAGGGACAGTACAGAGTAAAAGACTATATCAAGGCTATGAACCTAATCATCCAGGCTGAATCCAAATCCTTGGGCCCTTCCTACCACCCAGAATCACCTTCAATTTGTCAGTGTTTAATTTCAGCCTAGTTCATCTAGTTCACTATCAGAGAACATTAAAGGTATCAGGTGTATCCTTGGTGATAGGCAAGGAGCAATAGAGATGAGTGTTACCAGAGTATTTGTTATACCTCATTCTGAAATTCCAAAGTACATCTTCCAACATCCTCATGTAGATTGGAGGGCAGCTGGGGAGGGAGAGAAGAATTGCTAGACCTGATCTCCTTCCCCACTGCCATTCCCTTCTCCTTTTGTGTCATGTATTTTTAGATTGTAAGCCTGAGGCAGGGAACCTGTCTAATTAACCATTTGTAAGCCACTCTGAGAGCCTTTGTGGTTGAAGAGCAGGGTATAAATACTACAAATAAATAAATAAATAAAGCTCCAAGGCAGTCCACAGACTTTCAGATTAAATATGAGCAAGAATCTGTAAGAAGAAGCTACTTCTGATGTGTACTTCTGCCATGTTTTGTCAGATTCTTTATATTTTCAGCCAGTTTGAGGGTCAGGGGAGCTGTCACGTACAGTGGTATTTGGACCAACAGACCTTGAAGGATCTGTGGGCTTGTGGGAACTTGTGAGGCAACAAAAAGGGAACTGGAGCCAAATATGGCCCATACTATCACCACCTTTGATCTACATACTGACTAACACAGAGACACAAACAGAATCTGTGGTGCAGCATATACAAATTGCCAGTGTTGAATTGTGATCTGTCAATATGAACCCAAGAAGAAATACCAGGACCATTGCAATATGGTCCCTCTACTGCCTATGTTAACTAGGTGATCCAAAAGATACTATGCCACCAAGAAGAAAAGGGCCATACTCCTTCTGTTGACCTGGGGCATAAATCATCTGCCAAATGACCAAAGCAGTCTGAAAACCTGCTTGAAATGGGTACTGTTCTAACTAATACTGGTATTACATAGTGGTACAATAGACAATTTTGTTTTATAAAAGATACTTCAAGGGAGGGCTATAGCTCAATGGTAGGGCACATGTTCTTATGCAGAATGTTCCAGGTGTAATCAACTGGCATCTCCCGGAGGGCTGTCTGAAATCCTGCAATGACACTTCTAAGCAGTCCAGACAATACTGATCTAAATGAAATAGGTACATAACACACATCCTGATTCTGACTTAAACTATTGGTCTATCTTTCCCAATATTGTCAACTCTGATGGCAGCAGCTCTCCAAATTTCAGTGAGGATTTTTCTCTACCCAGAAGGTCTTTGGTATTCCTCAATGAATTCTGATCCAAGGACAAACCAGCTTCCACCCTTCCAGGCTTCCAAAATCCAATGAAATGGTGCTCAGGGTGGTATGATGGCTCATAGCTACATCAATAATCTGACTCCATAGAAGGCATCCTCCTATGCTTATCGGCTTGTGTGCATTACAACATTAAAAGTTAAAGTTAAAGAACATACTATTATTAGAATGCAAATCTTGGATTACAATTTAACATTAAAATATTTTCCAGTTGGATTTAGCACATAAACAATTTCTAACGAATGTTTGATGTTGCAGTTCATATAACAAATATGTTAATACTAAAGACCTGAAACAGATGGGCAGATGGGGGCAGCTTCTGGCCGCTCCGGGAGAATGGTGTTTACATGACACACACGCACACAGAAGCCACCCTGGGGATGCACTAAGGTGGCCCAAAACCAGCCCCAAAAGGAGTAGATTTTTTCTACTCCTTTTGGGACTGGGGCAGGAGGTGCCCTTGGGGCCGCGGCATATGTTTGCTGCAGCCCCAGGGCAATCAGACTGGGAGCAGCTTCTGGCTGCTACTTCCTGCCCGTCTGCGTGGAACACTAGAAGAATGGGAAAATATATGTGAGTCCTTCATCAATTTTTAAAAAACTATTGCTTTATTTGTGCATTCATCATCTAATTTGTACTCATTTTTTTAAAAAAATGATGAAATAAATGAGGCTAAATTTAGTACTGTGTTGGTAGTTACAATACAACTTCCCCCCTCCCTCCACACTGTTGAAAAAACTGGCTCTGCAGCGCTTCTATGGGGATCTGCAGTGGGAAGGAGGATCGTTCTCTTCACAGTTTCATAGGATTTGCATTTTGTCAGTGGACTACCACTCTCGGATCCTGCCCACGATATTGTCTTATCTGTCATACAATATTTATTGTACAGGATAATTTATTTAATATATTTCTTAAACCATTCTTAAACATTAAATTAAGTTAACATTGGACAAATGAAATACCTTTGAGTTTCTTCTGGAGGGTAAATAAATCTTCCTTTAATTCATTCTTTTGTAGCTGAAACATTTTTAATTGAGAATTTTTGTGCTCCATTGACTCTATTTCTAAGAAAGTAATAATTTTAAGTCAAGAATCCATTAAAGATATATTCACAACCCCAATGCTCATCCTCCTCTCTAGATATCATGAAAGTGTGTGTGTGTGGAGAGGGAGAGAACCAAGCTTTCCAAGAAATTATATAAAGTATGATGTATTTAATAATCACATGCAGAATTATTTCTTAATAACTGAAATACAAATTTTAATTATTACATGAAATATTGCTATTTCTGCATGAATTTTATTGAATATCATTTTTGTGGTAAAGTAGAACATAAACTTTAATAAATTAATAATAATAATAATAATAATAATTGTTAAAATGTTAAAATCTGATAGAAAATAAGATACTTATTATCAGCAAAACACACACATTCCAAATATTATATGTTTTCAAAATAAGGACTACAAAGAAACAAAGCTAACAAACATTTATTACACATGTGGTGTTGTTTACATTTGGTTGTATATTTGCTGGAGACCTAACAGGATAGTTTGAACTTTGTGCAAGACTGGATTAACTAGTGCTGTTTCTTGTCTTCTCTTTTAAAACTTTTTTGAGTTACTGGGTACAAAAGTGAGAGAGCAAAGTAAAATCATCTGGTGAAATGTGTTACTACAATCCAATAAGTATATCTGGGTGCCTGACAAATTGTGGCATGTTATTCTTTGTTAGCAGAACCAAGTAAACAACAACAAATGTGTTTTACTGTTGGTAAACACTAGTGAGTGATTCATTTTCTTGTACAGTGTCATAGCTGTCTGTGTATTTGCATAGACACCAGCAGCAAAATGCAGCTTTGGTTAGTTAACCTGAAATAAAGATTATGTATGGATGAGAATTATGTTTGTTCTTAGTATTATTATAACTAGGCACCTTACAGGAGTATCTATGTATTGCCATATTAAAATGAGATAAACTTTTTTTTTATTTCCTTTTCCAAAAATTTTGGGATCATTTTTGCTCTCCTCCTCCACACTATTTGTTCATATAAGGCTAGGAAACGTGTCAATTACATAATGTAATTGGGCCATACTGTTCTGCATGTATGTTGTTTAAGTCACTTTTTTAAAAACAATGGGATATATATTGCCTGATATGTATTTCCAGAACAACAACAGTGAGAGGTTCGGTGGATTTCCTCTGTTACCTCCAAAGTCAATTGTTTTCAAACATTCTAAATTCTCCAAAAAATTTTAATTAATTAAATTAAAATAAATGTGTATGATACATTCAAAGATGTGAGGTTGATCTGTCTGCACATCTATCAACACACTGACTGCCAGGGTTGACTCGACTGATCTGGCAAACTAGACAGATGTCCCCTTCCAGGTATGGAGCCCTGGTGGTGCAGTGGTTAAATGCCAGTACCACAGCCACAATGTTATGAGTTCTATCTCAGGCAGGGCTGCAAGGTTCACTCAGCCTTCCATCCTTTTGTAGGTTGGTAAAATGAGTACCCAGCTTGTTGGGGGCAATTAGCTTACAGATTGTACACCACTTAAGGAGTGCTTAGTTCACTGATAAGTGGCATAGAAATGTAAATGCTATTGCTATTCCTTCCTGCATGTTTGTTGGGAGAGGACAACTATCCCAGATAGAAGGGTACCATTTTTTTTTATCAAGGAGGGCATACAATAGGTTCTAGAACCTTCAAACAAGTTCAAGGTCCATTTGTGTAGTATTTTCATCAATAAATCCCAAAAACAGATAAAAACAAAACAGAACTGAATAGTAGCTGACATGATCATTATTGTCTTTACTATCTGCTTCCGAAACTGCTCCACCAGCTACTGCTGCCACCATTGCACTTGTCAGCACTATCTACTCACTGAGGTGTGAGTGAGTCCATACTGAGCAATGATAATTGTGATATCTGTTTGTTGTTGTTGTTAACTGCCTTCGTGTTGATCTCAACCCATGGCGACCCTATGGATGAGACATCTCCATCACCACCCCGCCCTCTACTGCTCTGCTTAGCTCCTGCAAACTCATATTCGTGGTCTCTTTAATAAAGTCCATCCATATAGCATGTGGCCTTCCTCTCTTTCTACTTCCCTCCATCTTTCCTAACATTATTGTCATTTTCAATGATACGTGCCTTCTCATGAGATATCCAAAGTACGACAGTCTACTTTGCTTCTAGGGATATCTCTGGCTTGATATTTGCTTGTCCTTTTGGCTGTCCATGGAATCCTCAGCACTCTTCTTCAGCACCACATTATCTCAAATGCATTGATTTTCCTCCTATTTTCTTTCTTGACTGTCCAGCTCTCACATCCATATATGGTAATAGGGAATATGATGGCTTGTATGATTCTGTCGTTTGTGCTGATTTGTATGTCTTTGTATTTTAGGAACTTTTCTAGTTCTTTCATAGCCACCCTCCCTATTCTTAATCTTCTCCAAATTTCCTGACTGCAGTCCCCATTCCGGTCAATGTTTGATCATATGAGAACTCTTTTACTATTTCTATTTCCTCATTGTCTAGTTTGAATGTGTGTAAGTTCTCTGTGGTCATTATTTTTGTTTTCTTTATGTTCAACAGTAAGCCTGCCTTTGCACTTTCTTCTTTGCTCTTCCTTAGTAGGTGTTCCAGGTCTGTGAGGTTTTCTGCTAGTATTAGGGTGTCGTCAGCATATCTGATTGTTGATATTTCTTCCTCTTATTTTCACTCCTCTCTCTTCCACATCCAAGCCTACTTTCCTTACAATATGTTCTGCATATATGTTGAATAGGTAAGATGATAGGATGCAGCCTTGTCTGACTCCTTTGCCAATTGGGAACCATTCTGTTTCTTCATCTTCTGTTCTGACAGTAGCCTCTTGTCCTGAGTACATATTCTTCATTAGGACATTCAGATGTGTTAGCACTCATTGCAAAATCCATGCAAAGTTCTATTAATGTGAGATTTTTTATTTTTTTTTTAAAAAAAACAAAACTATGCAGGGTTTTATGTAATAATACATTTCCTTGGGGGGACAATGAAAATTGGACTTGGCCAGTATAGCCAATATGTGTTTATAGTTCATGGACAGAAAAATACCAAAACCACTTCTTAAAAACTCAGGCTGAGATTGCTACCGAGTTTGCTTGATGTCTAACAGTATTGAAAAAAATAACCATTCTCTTCATTTTGTAGTAATGTCTCATGGATGGAGGAGTGCATGAAAACAAGGGCTGGTAGGAGTCATAGGTCTGACCAACCATGTCCAGCACTATTAATCTGCTAGAGTGGCAATCTGCAGTTAATGTTGCCTACAAGGACCATGCTTGATGCCCCAGTAAAGTATGTTGCTCTTCACTCTAGGCAAATCATTACCTTAAAATTTAATAGGACTTTTCAGCTTGGAAGAGAAATATAAAATTGTAACATCACAGAGCTACAGCACAGCCATTTGTATTCTCAGATATGCCAAGATAAAATAATTAAATTCAAGACATACCATTTCTCAAAACATTTTCTTTTTCTTCCAATTCACATATTTCAGCCTGAACTCTTTTTTTAATTAAGAGCTCCCTATTGGATGTTAGCGCATATTCATTGTTAAAGTCTGTAAGTTCCTTCAAAAATTTCTCATCCTCTGTGGTATTTTTTCTCTTGATATCCATCTAACAATTCAATAAAATAAATAAATAAAAACACTATGGTGTGTGAGGAAAAATAATCTTTGTTAAAATAAAACGGAAATTTGTACACATACACAGAAGTATACTGTTGTTGTGTGCCTTCAAGTTGTAAAGCTAACCTATCATGGGGTTTTCTTGGCAGGTTTCTTCGGAGGAGTTTTGCCTTTGCCATCCTCTGAGGCTGAGAGAGTGTGACTTGCCCAAGGTTACCCAGTGAGCTTCCATGGCCAAGCTAGGATTCAAACCCTGGTCTCCCAGTGTCCTAGTCCAACGCTCAAAGCCACTACAACACACTGGCTCTTTACAGCTATACCAACCATACCATATTGCTATTGACAAAATGCAAACTGTTATAGAATTATACAGCTAGAAGTGGTGTCATGGGTGGCTCACTGCAGGATCTTCAGCTAAAGCATCCCCATCAGGTAAGGTGTCCAGCCTCCTTTTGAAGACATCCAAAGAAGAAGCCACAACCTCTCTAGGCAATTGGGTCCATTGCCAAACTGCTCTATTATGAAGTCCCTTTTAATGTTGGATTGAAATCTACTCTCTTGTAATTTCAACCCATTACAAGAGAGTAGTCTTACCCTCTTGAAACAGCATAGAATGGGCCTGCCCCTTCATCTTTGTGACAGCCCTTGAGGTATTTAAAGAATCTCTTCACCAAGCCCAGCTCCAACAACCTTCCCTCATGTTTTATTCCCCACAGCTCTTGTTGTCCTTGTTAACCTTCTCTGAACCTGCTCCAAATATCTAAAACAGGGGTAGGCAGCCTTTTTGAGCCGGGGGCCGGGTTGCTGTCCCTCAGACAATGGGGGGGAGCACCAAAAATAAATAAATAAATAAATATTTTTTTAAAAATTTTTTAAAAAATTTAAAAATATGCATGCACACTCCCTCAGCCCCAGAAAAGCCATGGCAAACCCCCTGTGGAGATTTTGCCAAGAAAACCCCAAGAACAAGTAATAACAACAATAATCAATATCATCATGGCGGGCAGTGGTGGCAGCGGGGGGGGGCGGGGGGCAGCGGCAGGACCGGCCTGGGGCCGGTCCAAAGGCCTCGGGGGGGCGCATTCGGCCCCTGGGCCTTAGGTTGCCTACCCCTGATCTAAAATGAGACACCCAGAACTGAAACACAGTACTATAATAGGACTATTATTTTCTTCATCTTGTTTGTCCCTATTAAGACAGGCTAAAATAACATTCACCTTCTTTGCTGCAGCATCACACTGCTGGCTCATGTTCAGTTTTTGATCAGCAATAATTCCAAAGTCTCTTCATGTAGTACTGCTGAATTATACATCCCACATCCTATGGGGGTATACTTGTGAAAAAAATACCTGTGATCTGCTCCCCCAAAAAATTAAATTCATATTTGGGATCCAAATACAGTTAGGTCACAAACAATGAATGAATCATGTCTCTTACTCAATGGTCCCAATCATTTTTACTTTGAAATAAGCACCTCTTTTTTCAGTATAATTTAAAAGAAAGTTTAGTTAAGTGAAAAACTATTTGCTATAATTTCAGGAGTAACAATAGCCACACTTAGCAAAACAACTCACTTAACAAAATAGCATGTTTTTGTGATCACAGATGCAATAAAGGTTGCACATTTAAAGTGCTATGAAAATGAATAGTGTCATATTCACATGCAATTGATTGTAAATATAATTTATTTATGAAATCAGTGGGATGTTGGCTTCAAAACAAGGATTCAGATCTACTTTTAAAACCCTTTATCAAACAAACCAAGAATTCATTAGTTTAACTGAAAGGAAAAAAGAACAGCAGAAGCCCCCCCCCCTCCCCCCAGAAAACAATACTAAGTGGAAAACATAGTTCTCCAAATGTCAGTATGTATTTATTAAAAATTGTCCAACATGTTTTAGAAAACAATATTCATTTATCAGAACAAACTGTAAACAAAGCTAAAGTACATTGAAGCAAGTTAGAATGAGCAAAAATATGAGTACCACCAATGAATACCAGGTGCTGTAGGCTATATTTCAGAAGAAGGAACTGGCAAAACCATCTCTTAGTATTCCTTGCCTAAAAAAACCCTGTGAAATTCATGGGGTCGCCATAAATCAATAGGTGACTTGAAGGCACATACACACAAACATCCTGTTCAAATATATAATTAAAAGACACATAAGAATATAACACGGAGGCTTACCATGGTTAAAACGTGGCTAAATCATTCCTAAAGTGCGCTGGTGTGATCACTAGTCGTGCTTGTCTCCCGTGGTTAAATCGCATCCACTCTGCTCCCATCATCAAAGCATTCACAGAGAAGGCTGTTATTGATGAAATGGCTGCTCCACGAACACTTTGATGATGGGAGCAGAGCGGATGTGATTTAACCACTGGAGACAGGCATGACTGGCGATCACACCAGTATGCTTTAGGAACAATTTAGCCATGTTTTAACCGCAGTAAGCCTCCGTGTGATATCTTCACAGTGTAATTCAATAGCCATCTTTCTAGCTGCTAGTTTTTCTCTCTATGGTATGATACGACTGTCCTAACTAATGATTTACCAATGAACAGAAATCAGTGATCTAAACTGGTCTTCATTTGGTGAGTCAAAATATAATATCTGATCGCAGCCTGGCTTAAGTTGGGTTGAAACAGAACCATTCCCACCAAACGAAGGAGCTTATCACTTAGCATTTTAAACCAGCTTACCTCTTCTGATTTAAAATTTAATTCAGCTGGCATCCTGATTGTATTGCAGCGATTTTGCTACCAAATTTGCTGTCCGGGTCCATCCCGCGTCCATCCCCGCTCCCAGGGGTGCTCAGCGTGCCTCTTTTTGAAGATGGGAGTTTTCCAGCTTAAGCACCTCTGTGAGTGGGGATGGGCCCAGGTGGCAGATTTGGTGGCAAAATCACAGCGATAGTATCAGGATGCCAGCCGAATTAAATTTTAAATCGGAAAAGGTAAGCCGATTTAGAAAGCTGAGTGATAAGCTCCAACAAAGGTGAGTTTGAAAAGGTTAATGCCTTTTGCTCTAAAATATTCTCATTGGAAACATACGAAAGTTTCAAGCAGAATACTCTTCTGACACAGAAGTTCAGCTTTCTGTTTTTCTAAGCTCTCTTCCTTTTTCTGCAAAAACTCCAAGCGAAAGAACTTTTCAGAAAGCAGCTGAACCTACAAAAAATAATTTTAAAAAATATTGGTTATAAAAATTGAGTATAGCTGGTATTTTAAACAATGGCAGTATACACACACACACAAATTATACCTATATATTTAGACATATGTAGATATAAAGTATCATATGACAGACCGGATGTAGATTTTAAAAGTGAAACTTGGCATGCCTTTTCCTTATGATTGGCAATATTTCTCTGGCAATGTGAGAATTTGACTAGCCTTCTGAACTCTGTCCTTTACTGTCTGTTTCATTTTCCATAGAATCAAATATGTGATTCAAAGCTCTAGATTAAGATTGGTACAGTGGGCCCTCCTTATCTGCAAATTTGAGCATCTGCAGATGGCAAACCTATATTGTCCCCAATAGCAGCACACATGCAGCCATGCTGCCACTGAGGACAAAAGTCCCTCGCCCCCTCCTCCTTGTCCTTCTCCTTCTCCTCCCCCCCCTCCCTCCTTCCTTACATTCCTCTGAGGCTTTTTCCCAGCATGGCTTTGGGGCAGAGTCTGCCGCTCAGTCAGCTGGGGCTGGGGCCTGAGACTTAGAGCCTCTGTCCCCAGGCCAAACACCCAGGACAGAGTCTCTGAGACCCAAGACCTGGCCCTGGCTCCCTCCGGCCAATGGTGTTCCAAGGGAGCCAGGGCCAGGGCATGGCTTTCGGAGCCCAGAGGCTCCATCCTGGGTGCTGGGCCTGTGGACAGGGGCTCTGAGTCTCAGGCTCTGGCCCCGGCTGACTGGCAGATTCCACCCCCAAAGCCATGGCAGGGCAAAAGCCTCAGAGGAAGATAAGGAAGGAAGGAGGGGAGAGAGGGGAAAGGAGGGAGGTAGGGGTGTGGTGGTGGCAGAGAAGGATGACGAGGAAGAATGGAGTGGATGAGGAGGAGGAGCAGTAGCAGGGTGATGGAAGGGGGTAAGATGAGGAGGAGAAAGCTGGAGGAGATGGGGAAGAAGAGGAGGAGGAAGAGGAGGAGGAAGAGATGGAAAGAAGAGGGGGTAGCGGCCACAGGGGAAGAGGAGGAGGAGAGGAGGAAGAAGAAGAGGAGGAGGTAGCGGCCACAGTGAGAGCAGCGAGGATGGCATTGGGGGGGTGGAGGCAAAGTGCCATTGTCCTCAATAGTGCCATGGTCACATGGTCACACCACCATTAGTACTACAGGAACTGATAATCTGCAGATTTAGGTATCCGTGTGGGAGGGGTCTGGATGGATCCCCCACAGATACCAAGGGCTCACTGTATAATGTTATAAACGCATCCCGTTTCTGGATTTCAAAGGAACAAGGAAGACTAAGCACAGAGTAGCATTTTTAGCCGGTGAAGAAATTCATGACAAATTGAAACGTCACAACTTAGTACCTTTTCTGATATTCTAGTTCCAGCCAACAAAAGCCTAAATTATAATAAAGTTGAATATGTCTGATAATTAATCTCCTCATTAGGAATATACATTGTATTAACTCTGGGAAGTACTTCAGTAATATCCTTTCTGCCTAAGGACCAAGGATTGAACTCCCAGAAATCCCTCAGGGATAAAACATCTAGAACCTGTTAGGTTTCTCGCCTCCACTTTCCAGTAGTATAAAAGAAGAAAGCAAATTAATAAAGCTACACAGGCTGGAATTTATTAATAAAAATAGAACATTTCTTTGTGATTGCTTCTACAGTATAAGAGAAATAGTTCTATTTCACAAATTTATGAGCAGAAATTAAAAAATTTAGCCAAACACTCCTCATTCCCCACTATTTTACATATTTCTCAGATATAATAAAAATTAGAGGATGTGCCAAGTATCTTATGCACTCTTATGAAGCAGAGAAGGGTATAAACAGAATAAATAATAACAACCATATAAATAATATGAGCAGAGGTCCTTGATTTAAAATGCAAACAGCAAGTGCGTTTAAACTAGGTACAGACTGTATCCCTTATCTGGAAATCTGTAATCCAAAATCGAAAATTGTCCACATGGGTGTCTGAGATAGTGGCACCTTTGCCTTCTGATGGTTCAATGTATGCAAATTTTGTTTCATGCACAAAATTATTTTTAAAATATTATGTATAAAATTACCTTCAGGCTATGGGTATAAGATGTATATGAAACATAAATTAATTTTATGTTATGACTTACGTTCTATCTCCAAGAGATCTCACTATGTGTATGCAAATATTCCAAAATCTAAAAAACTCTGAAATCTAAAACATCTGGTCCCAAGCATTTTGGCTAAGGGAACTGTACAGTCCTACCAACTGTTGATTGGACTCACACTCACTTTCACTCTTCTCTTTTGTTGCTTTTCATGGCAATAGGAGTACTACTTCTCTGTGCTGGGCAGAAGAAAAGCTGCCCTGTACAAGGAGAAATGCTAACATTATCTGCCCTCAGACCACTGGGCTTCTCTTCTTTTGCTCACTCAGCAAAAAGAGATGGCATGTAGTTCATTCAGGGCAGACAGGGATGAAGAGGCTTTGAAGAGAGTGAGCCAGCTGCCTGTCTGCATTTTTCAAAGTCTTGCAGGCAAAATGGCTCACCTTTCCTACACACAAGAAAAGCTTAATTTGGGAAGCCTTGGAAATGGACAGGCTGGTGAAAGAGGAAAAGGAGCACTATGTATTCCATCCTGGCTGCTGAGGAAAGGGTTTCCATCTTCAGTAGCAGCCCAGAAATAGTTGGATATTCTGGACAAAGTATATTGGAGTTTATGCTGACTGGGCAAATATTCAGTACACTACCTACCCAATATATTCTTTAGAAGAGCATTTTTAAGAGGGATCATTGAACCTTGAAAGGCAAAATGCTATAATTCAAGTTCTAATTACATGCTACCTAGTTTTTTGGAACATGCCAAAAATGTACCGTATTTTTCGCCCTATAGGGCGCTCCGGCATATTGGGCGCACCCAATTTTTAAGGGGGAAAATCCAAGAAAAAAGGATTCCTCCCTTTAGCCGGAGTTGTTCAATGGGCTGGTGCTGGGATTGGAGACCGATCCCAGCACCAGCCCATTGAACTGAGGTCGCGGGGGGGGGGGAAGGAGGGCTTCTTCCCCCCCCCCCCCCCCCCGCGACCTCAGTCTTTGAATGGGCTGGGGCCGGGATCGAAGCGATCCCGGCCCCAGCCGATTGAAGACCCGCCAGCGAGGGAAGGAGCCTTCCTTCCCCCCCCCCCGCCTCGGTCTTGGAATGGGCTGGTGCCGGGATCGTTTCGATCCCGGCACCAGCCCATTCCAAGACTGAGGCCGGGGGGAGAAGGAGGGCTCCTTCTCCCCCCCCCCCCCCCGGCCTCAGTCTTTCCATGGGCTTGTGCTGGGATCGAAACGATCCCGGCACAAGCCCATTGAAAGACTGAGGCCGGGGTGGAAGGAGGGCTCCTTCTCCCCCCCCCCCCCGGCCTCAGTCTTTCCATGGGCTTGTGCCGGGATCGAAACGATCCCGGCACAAGCCCATTGAAAGACTGAGGCCGGGGTGGAAGGAGGGCTCCTTCTCCCCCCCCCCCCCCCCGGCCTCAGTCTTTCCATGGGCTTGTGCCGGGATCGAAACGATCCCGGCACAAGCCCATTGAAAGACTGAGGCCGGGGTGGAAGGAGGGCTCCTTCTCCCCCCCCCTGGCCTCAGTCTTTCCATGGGCTTGTGCCGGGATCGTTTCGATCCCGGCACAAGCCCATTGAAAGACTGAGGCCGGGGTGGAAGGAGGGCTCCTTCTCCCCCCCCCCCCCCCCGGCCTCAGTCTTTCCATGGGCTTGTGCTGGGATCGAAACGATCCCGGCACAAGCCCATTGAAAGACTGAGGCCGGGGTGGAAGGAGGGCTCCTTCTCCCCCCCCCCCCGGCCTCAGTCTTTCCATGGGCTTGTGCTGGGATCGAAACGATCCCGGCACAAGCCCATTGAAAGACTGAGGCCGGGGTGGAAGGAGGGCTCCTTCTCCCCCCCCCCCCCCCCGGCCTCAGTCTTTCCATGGGCTTGTGCCGGGATCGAAACGATCCCGGCACAAGCCCATTGAAAGACTGAGGCCGGGGTGGAAGGAGGGCTCCTTCTCCCCCCCCCCCCCGGCCTCAGTCTTTCCATGGGCTTGTGCCGGGATCGAAACGATCCCGGCACAAGCCCATTGAAAGACTGAGGCCGGGGTGGAAGGAGGGCTCCTTCTCCCCCCCCCGGCCTCAGTCTTTCCATGGGCTTGTGCCGGGATCGTTTCGATCCCGGCACAAGCCCATTGAAAGACTGAGGCCGGGGTGGAAGGAGGGCTCCTTCTCCCCCCCCCTGGCCTCAGTCTTTCCATGGGCTTGTGCCGGGATCGTTTCGATCCCGGCACAAGCCCATTGAAAGACTGAGGCCGGGGTGGAAGGAGGGCTCCTTCTCCCCCCCCCCCGGCCTCAGTCTTGGAATGGGCTTGTGCCGGGATCGAAATGATCCCGGCACCAGCCCATTGAAAGACTGAGGCCGGGGTGGAAGGAGGGCTCCTTCTCCCCCCCCCCCCCGGCCTCAGTCTTGGAATGGGCTTGTGCCGGGATCGAAACGATCCCGGCCCCAGCCGATTCCAAACCGAGGCCGGGGGGGGGGGGGGGGAAGGAAGGCTCCTTCCCCCGCCGGCCTCGGTCTTCAATCGGCTGGGGCCGGGATCGCTTCGATCCCAGCACCAGCCGATTCCAAGACTGAGGCCGCGGGGAGAAGGAGCCCTCCTTCTCCCCGTGGCCTCTGTCTTTCAATGGGCTGGTGCCGGGATCGCTTCGATCCCAGCACCAGTCCATTCAAAGACTGAGGTCGCGGGGGGAAGGAGGGCTCCTTCTCCCCACGGCCTCGGCCCCTTCGCCCTATAGGGCGCACTCACTTCCCCACGCACGTTTTGGGGAAGAAAAAGTGCGCCCTATAGGGCGAAAAATACGGTATATTTCCTGGGAGCATTCCTTTGCCCACAACCAATCTCTGTGAAATAGATGTCAAAACATGTTTGAACTCTAAAGTTCTTTTTCCTCTGTGCCCCTATATTTACAGATGTGGTATTGTGAAATTCCTGTACACATGAAAATGTAGAGCAACCTCTGTACAAGAATGTGAATATAATTTATAATAATTCAGAACTTTTCATGTACTATATGTCATTAATGTGAATAGCATATAGTTAAGTTTCTGTACTAAAAATATACTGGTAAATGGTAATCATTTTAACAGCAAACAATATTTATTTCATTCTATGCAGGTTCTTGACTTTGCAAGCTGTACAGTCTTTGGAAAAATACATTGAAATTAACCAAACATGCAAGTTAATAGGCATTGACCTACAGGTAATTAATTCTGTAATTTTAAAGTCATAATTGGTTTAGGATTGTTTTTCTACCTCTCCTAATTAGTAACTCACTGTAATTGTTTCTCCCCATTCATGACCCTCTATAGCTACTCAAACTGTTAATTGGAATGAGTCAATAGCAAAATAGCAATAAACAAATAGAATTATGATTGTCACAAATTAGTTTTACAAGCAGAAACACAATGAGTGTGACTGTGTATTCTGGCACAAAGGACAATGTGATTCCTATTCTGTGACCTGGGTTTACCATCATGCCTGAGGTCATGAAATATGCAGGATGTGAAGCTGGCATAATAATAAATATTTTTGAAGAGTTCTGTAGATTCCACACAGTCAGGATGACCAGATGTTTTCCTTTTCCAGGACATGCCCTACATTCAGCTTTCTGTCCAGGAGGAATTACAAAATGCCCTCCATTTTGAGCAAGACTAAGAAGCATGAATTTATATTTATATTAGGAGATTATTGCAATGCTAATAAAACCGGCGTACCTAAGCCGGCTTAAAATTTAAAATGGGCGACATCGAAACCGCTGCCCGGGTCCAGCCTGGGTCCATCCCTGCTCCCAGGGACACTCCAGTGGCCATTTCCTTAATCTAGAAAACTCCCGTCTTCAAAAAAAGCTACACTGAGCGGCCGTGGGAGCAGGGATGGACCTGGGATGGACCCGGGTGGCAATTTTGGTGGCTAAAACCTTCTGTTAACATCAGGATGCTGCCCGTTTAAAATTTTAAGACGGCTCAGGTAAACCAGAATTATTAGCGCTGCGATAATCTCCTTAATATTTTTTAGCTCTTATTTTGGAATGTTCTCCATTTTTCTTGAATGCCCTACATCATTTTGCAGTGCCTCATCCTCCTTTGGTTCCTTTGGTTTGTACATTTGGTAAGCCTGTGCACAGATATTTATGATATCTGTCTAGCTTTTCTATAGGGCTGTGACTTGCAAGTGTAGCGGGAGAAGCGTCTCCCCTACCTGGGCATAGAGTGGAAAAGGGTTAGACAACGAAGAATTCAGACCTTGGTCCAAGTCAAAACTCAGTTTATTCGGTACCGAGGTGACTTGCAAGAAAAGGAAGATTTCCAAACAGAACTTTGAGAAGTGAGAAAAGACATGCTGATGAAAGCTTAAGAGAGCAACATTTTTAAATTAAAGGAGTTTCTAAGAGCTCAAGAAACCAGAGAGTAGACAGAGATTTTACATTTGTATGAATTGTCTTCAGCATGTTCTCTGCTGAAATGATATTATAGTAGGCATAGAAAAACTCCCTGAAGTTTGCCAAAGATTAACACAGAAGCTATTCAAGTTCTTCTGCCCAAATCTGCAAGGTGATCATTTTTTCAAGCCAATTTGATAGGTTTCATAAAAATTACCTGCCCATCTTGATACAGCAATTCCTCATTCCAAAGCAATCTAATGGAACCAAAATATGACTGTTCTCTTACATGGAAGTAGGAAGGGAGAAGTGTTATAGGCTTGTAAAATTCTCACTTTCTTTGAGAACCCCTTTTTTGAGTATGGATTGGAAGAGTTTCTCTAGCATCACTAAATGATAGGAATTGTGGAAAGTTCTGGCTTTACTCTAGGCCATACTCTACCACTGCGTTGGACAAAGGGCCAAAACAGCTTCCGAAAACTCTCACAATAACTCTCCCTGCCTCAAAAATTAAAAACAGATGTGGTTTCCAGTTTTGTTATTTTTTTTTCCTTTCTCTTATTTTTCTGAAGCATTTATAGTCCTAGCACAACCCCTTGCAGGCAGAAATTAGGCCCTAGCCCTGGTTTAGCATGATCAGGGGTCCTCAGACTTTTTAAACAGGGGGCCAATTCACTGTCCCTCAGACCAATGGAGGGCCGGACATGCGCACTGCAGGCCTGGGACAAGTCAGCTGCTAAGCAGGACAGGTAGCGGCGTCAAAAACACCCGGCGGGCCGGATAAATGTCCTCGGCGGGCTGCATGTGGCCCGCGGGCCGTAGTTTGACAACCCCTGAGCATGATGATGAGCTACAAAAATTGAGGCTCCCTCATTTGCCCATCCTCATCAAGTACAACTACTTCCAATTTCAGTCAACCACATTTGAGCAGGTAACCCAAACACTAACCCATGGTAAATTCTAAAACAAATACTATAGGATAATTTAAATTTCCTAAGGCTTCAGCCTTTTTTAACAAATAAAATATCAAAATATCAAAGCTGAGCCTGTTAGGGTCTAGCATTAGAATGGCAGGGTAGCATAAATGTGTTCTTGTCTAACTATGTTTACCCAAGAACTAAAGGGCCGTACAGCTCTGTGCTGCCCTGGGAGCGCTGGATTGGGGCCTGGGCAACCACATGCTGCGGCCCCAATCCGGCTTTTTGCCACTCCCAAAAGAACTGGGAAATGCCGCTCCTTTTTGGAGCAGCAAAAAGCCGCCCTTAGCACCGCCACCACAGCTCTTTTGTACCCCTTTATGCAGCATATCTACACACTGCAGCAACAAGGTGTCCTGATGCCGCACGCCATGCGGTGGGATGCACGACATGTTGGCTGTGTTGGGGAAGAGTCGGGGTGGCCGGTGTGTGGTTGCCCCATCCCAACTCCACCCCCAGGCCAGTCCTTTTGGCCAGTCTGCACAGGCCCTAAGATAGGGGGGTTGCAGACTGCCAGAAATAGTGTGAATTCAGTCCACTTTTAGGGTTAGGGTTAGAATTAGGGAACCATGGGAACTGTATTTTATTGTGGCATCAGAGTTGTCTGACAGAGAAGGCTCAATGTCTCAGAAAAATAACAGTTCCCATGATTCCCTAGCACTAACCCTAACCCTAAAAGTGGACTGAATTCACACTATTTCTGGCAGTCTGCAACCCCCCATAGACTCCAAAAACAACACAAGTAGCTTGTAGTTCAAAAGCTCACTCCGGCAGCGAGTTAAGTGACTTGGGCTGCACTCGGGCTGCATGAGGATGGTGGTTTTTGGGGGGAAAGCCGTGTGATAGGATCCGGATGCATTTTACTTGAATTTGGGAGATGAAAGTTGTGTTTTCCAGCATTTTTTAGCTTGTGTGATAGTCTCCTAACTATGGTTAGTTTGTCTAAAGATCTGTGTTTAATGATCCATAGTTGGGAGCTGGCCAGCTTCGAACAAACCATAGTGGGAATGAACCACTAGTTTATATCATTCAGATGACACTACAAAGTGCATTTAAATCCAATTTTAAAGTGAAAGCTTCCATTTTCGTCATCTTGACACTAGAAGTGGAGTACAGAACATGCAAGCCTGAGGTTTGCAGCAGCTTGTTCTTATGGCAGCTAAAGTAGGTTTTTGTATGGCATCATGCGAACTATGGCATCCACGTGTGCCCAATGTTAGCAAGCATGCAAAACATATTACCAAATACTAAGTAAAAGAGAAGTTTCCCTAGCCCGATGTATGTCTTTCTATTAATTATGCTCTGCGTCATACTATCCCTAAATTTCAGCTTTACAAGAAAATTTCTAAAATTAATACCAGCATTTGAATTTTAATACAAAAACTGCTCATATGGACAAAGGATGGTGCAGTGCCTTTTGTTATATTATTCCTATCAGTTAATCTAACATAATAATTGCTATCCTACCTCATCTTCAAGTTTTCTTTTTGCTTCATCCAGTTGTTCTCTCAAATTTTTAGCTTTTTCATGACCCAGTGCTATCTCTTGTTTAACTGAAACAGAAAAGAAGTGTACATTAGGAAGGTTCAAGATTCTCATTCCAGACCTCCCCTTCAACATTTGGAAATGGGGGACTGGGGGCTAGGAAAGGCAGTGCCAGTGACTCAAACCAAGCGAGGACTTAAAGGCTGAAAATGCCTATGAATTACAGCTGCCAAGGGACTTTTCCAGGCTGGTCTAAAGATGTGGGTTTGCTGGTTGTTGATGCATCTACATCCACACATTACATTCTTTTGGGGCAGCTATTTTTAGCAATTTCTAGGATCAGCACTAAGGATCCTGTTTGTTTTTTAAATTGAAGCATGTTTTGCTGAGGTGGTCCTATGATTTGGAGGTCAAGGTTTATCTTCTCTGATTTTTATTTTTAAAACTCTCATAGTTATAGAGTTGTAGTGCAAAAGAACCAGTTGACTGATGCGCTGAAACTCTTTTAACAAATTAAAAAGAGAGAAAGGAGACGGGAACATACTGCTCTGATAAATCTCACAATTAAAAAGAAACCCATTTGAGAGCAGAAGTAAAATGTTCTAGCTGGCAATATGGATTGCCAAAAAATAATCCAGCACAACAGAAATATTGTTTGGATTAAAGAAACAAACAAACACTGACAACTACAGCCACAAATGCAGTAACATCCTGATGCATTTGCCCATCTGGGGGAATCCAGTATTTTAGTTCCAATCATGGCCTGTATACATACTTACCACAGATGTCATTTGGTATTTCCAGGAAAAAAGTGTCTGGTTTTGTACTGTTAATTGCAGAAGTCTAAAAATCTTGAATTGAAAGGATTATGAAATGGTTACAAATGCATTAACTGGAGCTCTATAGTTTATTTTCAGGCCTTTGCGAACACAATCCTGTGTTCCAAGTTTTCTTTCTACAGTCAATATGACTAAAAGACTACTCACACTGAAAAGTAACTTTAAAATGTGTTTATCATGGGTCTCAAACTGCCCTAAGTGAGGTGGCAATTCCAGGCATTTTATTTTGGGTGTCGTAACAGGTGCACATGTTAATGGTTACTCAATTTATTACTATTGTATTTTATGGGGAAGGAAAATAAAAATCACAGTTTTCTGCTTCAGGTGTTAAAATGACCTGACCAGCCTTGGATGGAGCGATCATTTGCTGCCACTGATACATCTCAGGCAGCAAAATGTCTTAGGTGGCCAGCCACGATCTCACAAAAGTACCTTATAATCAGTTTCTGAACCTTGGCACAGACCAGCACTACTTGTATTTCCGCAGAACTTAGGTCCAAAACACACAGCAGAAATAATCCAGTTTGAGACCTCTTTAACTGCCCTGGCTGACTGGGAATTGTAGTTTATTGTGGCATCAGAGCTCTCTGACAGAGAAGGCTATATGTCTCACAAAACTACACTTTCCAGAATTCCCTAGTATTGAAAAATTTAGTTAAAGCGGTCTCAAACTGGATTATTTCTGCTGTGTGTTTTGGACCTTACACTGCAGCCACACTGCACAATTAATGCAGTTTGACACCACTTTAATGATCATGGCTCCATCCTATGGAATCCTGGAATTAGCAGTTTGCTACGACACCAGCAAACTGTGACAGAGAAGGCTAGGTAAATACTTCACAAAACTACAAATCCCAGGATTCCATAGGATGGAGCCATGACAGTTAAAGTGGTGTCAAACTGCATTAACTCTGCAGTGTAGATGCAACCTAAGTCAAATCAGCATTGTATAAATGAATAAGGTTTAAATTCCATTTTAAACTGCCTATTTAAAACTACTTGTGGATGACCCAAATTTGGAAAACAAAGTAAATCAGCACCAGGGGTCACAACCATGGCTGCTGCCACACTGCAGTTTGACACCACTTTAACTTCCATGGGTCAATGCTGTGAACTTCTGGGATTTGTAGTTTGGTGGGGGTACAAGAGCTTTCTGAAAGGGAAGGGTGAATATCTCTCAAAACTACAAATCCCAGAATTAGATCACATTTAGCCATGGCAGTTAGAGAGGTGTCAAACTGCTTTGTTTTTGCACTCAGGTTGGCTGGGAAGTGGGAATTAATTAGGTTTATTTTAAAATGGCTATTGTCTTTAAAAGGAGATATTAATGTTATTGAAGTTGACAGTTAGGTAAGTGGAATAACAACAACAACAACAACTATTATTACTATTATTACTATTATTTGTATTAAGGTGCTAATGAAATGTAGGCTAGTATTATGGTAAATATTTATGTTAAAAAGGAAAATAGAAGACTACCAAAGGAGAAATAAAGCTTTATTTTAGTGAGGAAATCAATTAGAGAATAGGCAGGATGAATTTTGTTATCTGTTTTAAGAGAGGGAAAGGAGGTGGTTTGTCTATGTTTAATTGCTAATTTGTTCTAGTGTCTTTGGTTACTGTGTGTGTAGTTTGTGTGTTGATTTTTTTGTATTAAAATAAAAAATAAAATGGCTATATTACCTTTAAAAGGAGGTATTAATGCTATTGGAATTGACAGGTAAATGGTATTAGCAGCAATAGTAGTAGTAGTAATAGTAGTAGTAAGGTGTTAATGAAGAAATGTGGGATAGTATTACAGTAAAATATTTATGTTAAAAGAGGAAAATGGAAGATTAGCAAAGGAGAAATAAAGCTTTATTTTAGTGAGGAAATCAATTAGAGAATAGGCAGGATGTATTTTGTTATATATTTTTAAGAGGGGGAGAGATCGGGGGAAGGGAGGTAGTTTGTCTATGTTTAATTGTTAATTTGTTTTAGTGACTTCGGTTACTGTGTGTATGTTTACATTTGTGTATTAATGAATTTTATTTTTAAAATAAATAAATAAATAAATAAATAAATGGCTATATTACCAACTGACTACACATCCCTTAAGTAACACTTCTAGGTCTCCTATTATATAAGGATGGCCACCAACCCTGGTGCAAGAGGCGCCGTTTCTCCTCCGCTTTCTGCTCCGTCAGAAGGATTTGCTGGAACAAAGAGTCCAGGCTCATTTTCCTCTGTGTCTCCTTGGAAAGGGAAAGAAGAAAAAAGGAGCTTTTGGGTCACTATTATCTCTTTCTATGCTCAGGAGATGGCCTAGTTCAAAGTTAGATAACAAAGGCCTGCTTTAAAGTTGGAACATTCTGGAACCTGGTTGCTAAAGAAAGGGCCCCTGTTTCTCCCCATGCAAACCATTGCCTCCTCTCACAACTCCTGTGAGGAGACTAAACTGAGAGGAATTTGGATCGAAAGATTTCAGGAAGATAGGAAGGGATCACATTTTCATGTCCTTTGTAAACAGAGGAACAAAATGTCCACTGTGTATTAAACTAACACATGGAGGAGACATTTATTCTAATCCACGTCACAGTAGTTTATTACACACAGAGGGCTTTTTCTGAGGGCAACAACTCTAAGGTTATGTTTTTTTCACCTGCAGTCTGAAGTACTGAATCCCATTATAGGAGAAAGGCGGGAGAAATAAACAAATAAAACAAATAAATACTACAGTCCAGCATGCTCTCTTTTCTATTCATACTGAACAAAAACAGGTATACAATATTAAATAATATAGAAAGGTGTAATATTAAATAAACAAAATGATAATGCACTCTTATGTAACACACATTCTTGAGTGATACCACAGGCTTTTCCCCAACCTGGCATCTCTCAGATATGTTAGACTACAACTCCTATTATCCCCAGCCATTATAACTGTGTGAGGTGATCTATATAATAGTCTATATAATAGCCAACCCAGGGAGTATCCCTCTTCTTTAAGCTGTTCTAATTTTTTTAATTCCATTTTATGTTTCAGCTGAGGTATTATTAATAACTTTCTGTATGTAATCCAATTCTCCTGTGCTACTATATAGACAATTAAGAGAGAGATTCTTAGTAGATGTCAAAACTATTGGGATAAGAACAGAAAAGACTAGTTTGAAGAGAATATGTTATCAGACAACCCACATAAAATAACTTTATTCTATAGATGCTTGATGGAAATGGAGTTAGAGGAAGAAATAGTTAAAGAACAAATGGTGACATGGATGCAAGACCTAAAACAAAATATTAGTCTAGAACAATGGGAAAGCACGTGGAATAAAACATTAAGGTATACTGCCTGTTACGATCTTAGAGAAAATTTCTACAAGATGCAGTTCAGGTGGTATATGACACTAGTAAAGCTAGCTAGAATCTATAAGGGCCTCTCTGACAAATGCTGGAAATGTAAACATGAGAGAGGTACCTTTTTCCATATATGGTGGAGCTGTAAAAAGGTAAAAAAAATATTGGAAAAGCATTCATAGGGTAGTTAGTGAGATTCTTCAACCCCAAATAGAAATGGACCCAAAACTATATCTTCTAAGTATGTGTGATAATAAGGAATTAGTGATTAAACACGGGAATCTTCTTTTTTACTTGACGACCAGTGCAAGAATTGTGTATGCAAGTAAATGGAAAGATCGAAGCCTCCCATCTAAAGAAGATTGGTTGAATAAGCTGATTATATTTAATGCAGTTGGATAAATATACTAATCTGTTGAGAGGACATGATTGGGAAGAAATTGAAAGATCATGGGAACCGCTATCTGACTATATATGTAAGGAAAAGTGTAAAGGCAATAAGGTAAAGTAGAATTATTATTACATGAATATTAAGACATAGGAGATAAATGGTAATATAAGGATAAGAATATCATGAATGGATAAATAAGTAGTTAACCTAGTGATTGCTATTCTTTTTTCGTTTTTTCCATAGGTACGTTTTTGGTTAACAATATAAATCTCAAATAATCTAAAATTCCAGTCTTAATTTTTAAAGAGAAGAAAGGATGGTTTGTTTGTTTGTTTGTTTTTTGTTATCTTTATTTTACCCAATAATTCGGGGAATACTATGACTTGGTAAGGGTTCATGAAGTCTTATAAAGGAATGGATGAGAGAAAGGTTGTATTATTGAAAGATGTATGAAATATTACTTAGGAATATTAGGAATGTATGTGAATGTAGGTTAGTATGTTGATACGCATATATGTGTTATATGTATGACAATTCTTGTGGATGTTATAATATGTCATGCTAATAAGTTATTGTGAGTGTATGTTTGTTAAGGTTGTTTGTTTTTACTTAATAAAAATTTATTAAAAAAAATAACTGTGTGAGGTGATGGGAGTTGTAGCCCAGCACATCTAGGAGGTGGCAGGTTGGTGAAGTTGCTGTTGTTGTTGTGTGCCCTTTTCTAACTTATGGGGTTTTCTTGGCAAGTTTCTTCACAGGGAGTTTGCCATTGCTTTCCCCTGAGGCTGAGAGAGTGTGACTTGCCCAAGGTCACCCATGGGTTTACATGGCTGCGCCAGGATTCGAACTCTGGCTATGTAAATATGCGTTGAACCACATATTCTGAAGTAAATAAATAAATGAACTATACTTTTCACTATGGAGTAAGACAAAGGAGAATGCCTCTTTTTAGAAGAAATATAGGTAAGCAGGGGAAATGGGTTTTTAGTAACTCAAAGAAGTTTTTTCTTAATAAATTAATCTACTCAGTTAATATAATTAGGCTGCATCCACACTTCCATAAGGTTATGCCCCATGGAAGAATTAGAACAGAATTAGGGTCTCAATGCAAATTTTGCATTGTTTCCCTAATTCTAACACAGGTTGGTGAAGGCTATATTCAAACTAAGGATTATTAAATTAGTGACTAAAAACCCATTTTAAAATGTGTGAGTGTGTGTGTGTGTGTGTTTTCTCTGCTTACCAATATTTTTTCATTTTTTGTAACATATCTTGAATCCCAGATTTGGGGAAAAGGTGGGATATAAATAAATACATTAGTATCATCATCAACAATTTAAACTTCTAAAAACTGTAGATGGCAGCAAGCATTTTCTCCAGAGGCATTCTCCTTTGTCTTTCTCAGTAATGAACACCATCCTTCAAAAGGAAGGTATAGTTCATTGATTTACGTTGGAATATTTGATTCAGCGAATACTAAATTATTGAGAGTTAGGTCCCACTGAAATCAATGAGATGTCTTTCATAACTATTGATTTCTATCAGACACAGAATCTTCGGCTCATTCCCACTTACATTTAAACTGGTTTGCAATTCACTTTTGCTCCAGGTCGAACCCAGTCAATGCGTCATTCCCACTATGGAAGCGGGTCTTTTCTTTATTCACTTCTTTTTTGACATGATTGTCGTTCCCACTAGTTTGTGTCAATTCAAAATGCCTGTCAATCATCTACATGTCATTGGTGACACAACCGGCAACACATCCAAGAAAACACAGGAAGGGAGTCATGGGTGCTGTGGATCGGTGGTTGTCATGGAGGACTCTTCCCAGGAATGCATGCATCCATGGGTGTCATGGACGATTCTCCCCTGAGATGCATGCATCCATGGGTGTCAAGGAGGACTCTCTCCTGGATGCATGCATCCATGGGTGTCATAGGGGGGAAGCTGCGCCGCGGGGCCAAGGTATCCGCACACCTCGGCCCCGCGGCGCAGCTTCGCCGCCCTTGCAAGGAGTGCTAAAATAGCACGCCTTCCACAAATCGCCGAAGGTGCACCGCAAAAGGATGCCGCCACACCTTCAGCGACTCTTCCGCCACCATGTGTGTGGACGCTAGAGCAGAAAGGCATCCTCGGAGCGCTGGACGTGCGGAGGGTCCAGCGCTCCGACGATGTCTTCAGGAAGGGGGTGGGGCGCCCACCATGCGGCTGCCCCTTCCCTTCCTTGCCCCGAAAACAGCGCTTTGCGCCGTCTGCTTCCCCCAATAGAGGACTCTCCCCTGGGATGCATGCATCCATGGGTGTCATGGAGGACTCTCACCTGGGATTCATGCATCCATGGGTGTCATGGAGGACTCTCCCCTGGGATGCATGGGTCCATGGGTGTCATGGAAGACTTTCCCCTGGAATGCATGGAACCATAGGTGTCATGGAAGACTCCCCTGGGATGCATGCAGCCATGAGTGTCATGGAGGACTCTCCCCTGAGATGGGTGTCGTAGAGGACTCTCCCCTGATATACATGGAACCATGCCTGTCGTGGAGGACTCTCCCCTGATATACATGGAACCATGCGTGTCATGAAGGACTCTCCCCTGAGATGCATGGAACCATGGGTGTCATGGAGGACTCTCCCATGGGATACATGCCTCCATGGGTATCATGGAGGACTCTCCCATGGGATGCACAGATCCATGGGTGTCATGGAGGACTCTCCCATGGGATGCACAGATCCATGGGTGCCATGGAGGACTCTTCCCTGGGATGCTTGCATACATTTGTGTCATAGAGGACTCTCCCCTAGGATGCATGCATCCATGGGTGTCATGGAGGCCTCTCTCCTGGGATGAATGTGCCCCTGGGAGGCATGTATGCCTGGGTATCATGGAGGACTCTCCCCTAGGATGCATGCATCTATGGGTGTCATGGAGAGATCTCCCCCAGGATGCAGGCATCTATGGATGTCATGGAAGACTCTCACATGGGATGCATGAATCCATGGGTGCATGCATTTTTTTAAAATGACAGTATAGGCACTTCATTGTTTTTGCAATTACTTGTCCCACTGAGCTCCAATTGGTCTGCTCGCTCAGCTTGTTGCCCGCAAATAATTGCAAATACAATGGAGTGCATATACTGTCAATGTTTATAGATAGATAGATAGATAGATAGATAGATAGATAGATAGATATAATGCAGCCATAGGTCACACCACAAAGCACAAAGGCAGTGCTGAGGAGGGGGGAATGGCGGATTTCCCCAAAATTAGTGAGGGATGGGATATACACCTTTGTGCCAACCCTCTGCCATAGTAGTCCCTCCCCTTCAGTTTGATGGGACTCAGGTCCGTCACTCGTACTTGCAGAACACGCTTGCTAATTGCTTCTTTCCAAAAGGACCGGCAAAAAACTAATGTCTGAAAAGAGTACTTTTTGTGTGTGTTTGTCTCGCTTCAAAGTGAATCCAAACGATCACAGTCACATCTGAAACCGTTTCAAATGGGGACGAGGCACATTTAATGTGATCAGGGAATCGATGTAAATCATAGTGGGAATGAGCCCTTGGATTCGTAGTTTGGTGAGGCACTAGAGCTCTCTGGCAGAGAATTGTAAACACCCCTCTCCAAATTGCTAATCCTTGGATTCTATAGGATGTTGCCACGGCAGATAAAGTGGAATCATAGTGGTATAACTGTGAAGTGTGAAGGGGCACTAAGTCTGCTGAGTGCATTTATGCAGTGTGACAAGTCAGGTATCTGAAAGAAGTCTGGCTTGTGATGAACAAGCAGAATGCTGGTGCTAAGCAAACCAGAGTTTTGCTCTATGGTTGGTTTCTCATCTCATCTGGCAAGAGATGCCTTCATTTCTCTTCCCAAACCCAAGAAAGAAGGGTTTATCCTGTGCATCTTTCTCTTGATTGTTAGGATGGAACAAGCAGAAAGGGGTTGGACTGGATGGCTCTTGTGGTCTCTTCCAACTCTATGATTCTATGATTCTAAACCATTAGCTGTGTGCTACCAAACATAATAAACCAGGATCACAAAATGGTGATACATCAGCTTAACTTGTCGTGTGAAACCATCCTATATATTGTTTTATACACAGATGGGAAAGTTAGCAGAAAAACATCTAACTCAAATGCACTTATGTTAGAAGTGGGGAAATTAACTACTGTCTCGATGTTAAATTGCCATTTAAATTTAAAGGCTGTACTAAAATCCGTCTGAATTAAACTGGGAAAATGGCTTCCATGAGATAACTTTCATCCCTATTCCTATTTTGATCTCAGGAGAGAAAGGTACAGATGCATGACTGCTTGAAAACATTTTTCAACTGACATACTACAAACCCTTCTCATCTTTTCCCTTTGTCCCTTCCTTACCATCCCTTTTTTCTTTAAAAGATGAGGAGCTTTAAAGCAGTAACCAATGTAGCAACCCAAATTCCACCAAAGTAAATGGTTTGGATCTTGTGGTTTAAAGTTTGTTAATTCCCCAACCCTGAGAGACTAACTAAAAGCAAGAAGTTTTGCAAAAATCCAAGAGAACTAGTATTTGGTTAAGGAACCAGCTAGAAAATGTAAACGTTATTAACAACTTCAAGTATTCCCCCAAGGACCCCCATGAAAGTGGAAAAACCATGAATATGTTAGCTCTCCCAACATGAATGATAAAGAGTCCTCTCCGACCACAAGCTCCACCTGTAACTCGTTGCAACCTTGAAACAGATAGCCTCCCCCACATTTCAAAAGTGCTTCCCCTTTCAATCTGATGTTATCAGCCATGGCTGCAAATAATTCACCTTTTTTCCTTCTCCTTCCCAGCCAGACAAAAGCAACACCGTATCTTCCCCACTTTGACAAACTTTGTATTCTTCTCATTTCCAAAGTCTTTCCACTTTGAATCTGATGTTTGCAGCCATCACTGCATCCTCTCATTTCTCCTTTCATCTCTCTTTTTTTTTTCCTGTTCTCATTTCTCCTCTCATTTTTTGTTGTCTTTCCATTCATAGAATCGTAGAATCCTAGCATTGGAAGAGACCACAAGGGCCATCCAGTCCAAGCTTCTTGCATGCAGGAATACACAATCAAAGCACTTCTGACTATTTTAGCGCTCCTTCCAGGGCCGCCCAAAGAGTGGATTGGGGCTGAGGAGTGAAGCAGCCTCGGCCCCAATCCTCGGCTTCTCGGGGCGGCCTATGGCCACCCATCTGTAGAGGCCCTTAGTTTTGGCCCAGCTTTCTCTTTCTCTTCATCTACAACTTTCTTCTCCTAAGCACATGCTTGAATATGAGGCAGCATGCCACGATCTTCTTTTTCCTGCTCCCTCATTTCTGCCTCCCATTTTTTTGCTGTTGATCACCATAATTGCCACCCACAATGAGGTGACAAAAACTAAGGATGACAGAGAAAAGCAAGAAACGAAGGAATAAAACTACATAGCAAATAAAAATGCTATGTCTTTATTGTTTCCAGGAAAACGCCTTCAAAATTACATTAAATTTCATTTGTAAAGAATTGTACTTTATATTTTATGTGCCTTGAAAAAAAGGCACTCTACATTAGTTTATACTTTTTGTATAAAATACATCATGAATGTAATTAATGTTATTGCATTGTTATAATCTTGTCCAGTACTTACAAATTATGCATGAAAGACTTAACTAATAAAAATACTTCTAGTTAAATTTAGAATTCAAAACGGTCTAATAAAGTTTAGGTTCTTTATTTGTTAGCAGGAAAACAATAATTTCCTTGTAATTTTCCTGTTTACCCATGAATTCAGCTATCATACTAAGTCCAAGTTTGTCTGCCAAAATGACATGTGCTATACCCACATTACAATATTACTTGGATGCTGCACGCACTGTCTCAGTGTCAGGCCTCAGACACTGTCTATTTGGAGATATTTCTATTTGAACCTAGCCTCCTCTCGCTCCATTAAGTGGGCTGGAGTTTTCACACAGCCTTCATCATCTTTATAAAATATGTGTTTGACCAATCATGGAAACTTGGAAAATAATTAAGAACAACAGTATGTGAATGATCATTTTCTACTGATTCACCTGGATCAAGGCACATCAAAGAGAAAACATTCAGGGGTAGCTGTGTTGGCCATTTAGCAAATTCAAACAAAAATCCATCAGTGATACCTTTATTGGCCACCCAAAATGCACAATATACTTGTTGCAAGCTTTCGAGGCTCCATGGGCTTCTTCATCAGGCAAGATGTTACAAACCAAACAGGAGAAAATCAATTGGAGATGTTAGTCAGATGCCTGAATTTTGATGTTTCTGTCTTTAGTTAATATGGTAAGTGGATGGTATCTTTTTCAGGCCGGCCTCTCCTCCTTCTAACCTTGTGGCTACAAGGAGATTTGCAAAGACCGGGAAATTTAAAATCCATTTGCATCTCAACAGGGACCCCTTTTTTGCAATCCAATATGTCTCCATTCCAGTGAGGCCACAGGCCTCTTTGTGGCAGAGAACAATGGATTCCTCAAGAAGTCTCCATGTTTTTGCGTCAAGAACAAATGGCCAACACACCTACCCCTGAATGTTTTCTCTATTGTGAGATACCACATTGTAGCTCCAACAGAGAAACCAGAATATCCTGTGGACTGGAACTTCAACAAAGGTAAAACAATTTATTTCTTCTTTAATTTGGACTGAATTCACAAGTTTTACCTCTACATCCACCAAAATATTCCTGATGCAAACACATGCAGATTTCTTGAGGAATCCATTGTTCTCTGCCACAAAGAGGCCTGTGGCCTCAGTGGAATGGGGACATGTTGGATTGCAAAAGAGGTGACCCCCCTGGGCCTTAGGTTGCCTACCCCTGGGCTAAATGGTGTAAGAAATGCCCTTTCCGTCTGTCTGGGCCTGTTTGCCACCAAACAGATAAAGCCAAGCCTGCCTAAGAAAAAACTAAAAACCCCAAGCTGAAGCAGAGCTTGTTGGGAAGGGGCAAACCAAAAACTAGAAAAATGCAGGGGATTCCTACAGCTCCTCCCACAAACTAATACAATGGAACATTCCTATGCTCAAACATACTAAGGACTAAACTAAAAATGAAGGAAAATGAAGGGGAGAATTTAAACAGTCCAGCCTGGACATCACACTTACAGTCGGAGTAGACAGCTCTTTCCTGCAGTTTTCCAAAGTGAGTCGAAACCACATTGCCCACAGAGCCCACTCCCAAGGTGTGTTAAATATGCATGGCCCAACCACACAGTGCGGCATCAAGCCATGCCACCCGGTAATTTTTTTGTTGTTGCCTCCCCATCCCCCACTCCCAGTACCTCCCACAGCTGCCCAGATGCCATTCCATTGCATGGCCACCTCTTCGATCAGCCACACAGTTGTTCATGCAATACTCTGGCCGTATAGGCCGTAAAGCACAATCATGGAGGTCCCCCATACATGCCCCCTTCACCCCAAGGCCGCTGTTGGACTGTCTGGTTTGTGTATCTTGTAATTACATCCATTGGAGTTGTCGCACGTTCATTTCTTTGGTTTGCCACAGCCTCTCACTTGTGTTGGGCTCTTTATATGCAGGGGAGAAGATGCGCATCTTCTGTGCTAAGCCAAACTATCCCAGGTTCTGTTTGCTCTGGTTTTTAACTCCAGAGCATTGCTTCGGTCCGGTTTCTGCCCACTTTGGAGGTGTGCATTGCCTAAACACCTCACCTTCAAAGCAATTGGAAACTGCTTTATTTGGCCCCTCTGTTCCACGTCATAATCTCTCTTGTCTGGAAGGCTAGAGATGTGCTGTTTGTTAAAAAAGAAATTTTGACAAGTCACCGGGATGCTTTACTATATGTCTTGGGACCTCAGTACTTGGCAGAGTCCCTGAGGTCTGCTTGGGGGGGCTTTCCTCTGTTTCCCCACTGGTGGGAGCACCAACGTGTGAGGACATGGGAGAGGGTCACCACTGCTGTGGCACTCTACTTTTGGAATTCCTGATTTGTACTGAAACTTCATTTCAGTGCCATGTTAAAACTTGCTTGTGTTTTCCTTTTAATATCTTTTCATGTATTAAATATAAAATGCTTTAATCTGATAAATTGTTTAATTGCTTTTTCGATAATTTTACATTTATACCTATCCGAATTTTTATATATCTTAATCTGCATTGTTTTAGGGGCTCTACAGACCACCTGAAAGGGGTGGCTTTGCACTGCCCCTGGGAACGCCAGATTGGAGCATGGCAACCACATGCTGTGGCCCTGATCTGGCACTTTGCCAGGCCAAAAAGGGCCAGCAAAATACAGCTCCTTTTAAAAGCAGCAAAAAGGCATCTTTGCCACGGTAGCAACTTCTTTTTTTTTAGTTTTTGTGGCACAGTGCATCTAAACACTGCACCACAGAAATACAGAAACACCACCTGCTGGTCAGGAGGGCAGTGTGACGTCAGTGTCGGGTCAGGATCAGGACGTGCAGCGTGCGGCCACCACGTCCCCCATTCCACCCCGAGGCCAGCGTTTAGTGCCTGTCTGCATAGTCCCTTAGATATGTTGTTAGCCACCTTGAGTCCCATTGTTGGGAGGAAGGTGGGATATAAATGAATAGTAATAATAGCAACAACAGTACTAATAATATGTCAAAGTAGGCAGTGGCAGAGAGACCAGGGTTCGATTTCCGGCATGATCATGAAACTCACTGGATGACCTTGGGCAAGTCACATGCTGTCAGCCTCAGGGGAAGGCAATGTCAAACACCCTCTGAACAATTCTTGCAGAGAAAACTCTATTATAGCTTCACTTTAGGGTCACCATAAGTTGGAAACAACTTGAAGACACACAACAACAACAACAGTCAGTGACATCACTAGGGTTGGTGTCAGCCAGTACAGTAACCCATGGTTTCACCCCCACTTTAACCTCCTTCCATACCATACCATACAGAGTCTTAGGGCCTCTGCACGCTGGCCGTCCCAACCCCACGCCGGAGCCATCCTGACGTGCTGCGCCAGAAAGGGTGAAGAAGAGCCGCATGCTGGCTCTTAGGGTGCCCTTTTGCTGCTCTTTTCAAGGTGGCAATAGGGAGGATCAGGGCCGCATCGTGGGGTAGCCGCAGCCCCGATCCACCATTTCCCGGGATGGCCCAGAGCCGCCCGTCTGCACTCCAGCTTAGTGATTTTTTTTGTACTAACGTTACTCATTAATTGAAATTTCCATACATCACTGAATGTAATGTTAATAGTGACATAAACAACTAGCAAAATTAAAATTATACCTTTAAATTACAATCATATGTATAACCCAAATGTATTTATGTGTACATAGTTTCATGTGGTTAATGTGAAAAATTGGTAAGATGTGATGTTTTTAAAGAAAATTTTAAAAAAGATTTTTAAAATTTTTATGTTTTTAATTTAAAAAACAATTTCATTTTTTTAAAAGCCTGGGGCCTCTCCTTTCTCCTCCCACTGAGCCTCACTCTATTCACAACATATTTTCAGCATTTTAAAGGGACACAGGTGAATGCTACAGCCCATTTCTGCCAAAAGGTAGATGTTTCAGAAGCAGTGGTGTCACCCCCCCCCCTTTAGGGTGCCACTTGGTTCAGCCTACATCCCGCGTACCCATCTTTTGATACCCATGGAAGTAGGCACTTTCATTCTTGCCTCTTTTTCTCATTGGTTTCATTTGCAAAGACAGGGCATTTCATTTTGCCTTTAAGTTATGAGGACATTGACCACTATTACCTAGATATCCCCATTTGCATTAAAATCTTCCAAATAAATAAGCTCAGGACAGTGTTTTACAATGACTTTTAATGTCAAACAGCTTTGAAAATGACATCTTAGAACATTTGGTTGGATCCATGGCCAACAGTAGGCCACTCTAGGTCTAACATTGGTGATACAGATCTCTCTGTGGACATAAGCAGTAGGCATATTACCCAGTTGGCTAGGCTTTGCCCCAGTTTTATCTATGACATTTAATGCCTGTTTATACAACTAGCTAGGCTAGATTCTCAGCTTTCTTTCTTTCCTTCTTTCTTAAAGCAAGTCTCTAGCTGTTCTAGAAACCTTGATATGAGATGAAATAAAAAACACAGACACTGTTTCTGAATTTGTTTGATAGTCACAGAGCCATAAAGCAAACCAAGTCACTTGAATTTAGGAAGATGGCAACCAGAGTAGATGAACCCTCAGCACAGGTGAAGAAGTGCCTCACTTATTCTAACTAGTCTATAGACAGAACATTCATGATTATTCATTCCCAGGTTGAAAACAATAGATTTCCTGTTGGGAGGAATAATAGCTGTTTTATGCTATTAGGGGTAAATAGCAAAAGAGGGGTCCCTGTTGAGATGCAAATGGTTTATTTATTTATTTATTTTTGGTGCTTCGGCCCCCCAATTGTCTGAGGGACAGCAACCCGGCCCCCAGCTCAAAAAGGTTGCCTACCCCTGATTTAGCCAATTTACTTACCATTAGCCAATTTAGTTACCAAAAGCAGTTAATTATAGTAAATATCAACAACAAAGAAGTCAAGAGCACCAGAAGCTGAAAGACCCTGCACCAGCTTCATTGAATAGGAGATCAAACCAAGATCAAACTCAGAGAGATGACAACACTGAAGATTGCTGAAACCTAAACTGTAAAGTCCCTTTTATTTTAAGCCTGTTAGAGCTGGGGAGGAGAAATCTTTTTCTTTTGTTCTTTAAAATAAATTTCCCCCTTTTGGACTTTACATTCAGCATTGGAGCCTTTTGGGGTAAAAGAGTTTGATCTCACCAGGGTACTGGCATTGCACACCCATATTTGCCACCACCTTTAGTTGGGTGTGTCTTCACATAGAAGGCCTACTACATCCAAAAGTTAGTCCCAATTAGAGCAGATCCACTTTCACCATCACGTCACTAATTGAAAGCACTTTCCAGTCAGGAAGGATCTGTAATCTTTGTTTCCACTGCAATACTTTTTTTTTCAGGGGGGTGTATTTAAGGGGGGTGTATTTTGTCTTATATTTACACAAATTAATGAGACTTTTTCAAAAAGAGATGTGTTTAGTGTCAGGACAGCAGGTGTTTTAACCCTGCACATTGCAAATCAGGAACAATATATTATTGTTACACAAGTGAATGTTTAAGTAAGCTAGTCCAAACAGAGAAATTTAAATTTATATTTCCATGTGATATGGCTTTGCAATAATTGTGTCAGATTATGTGAAGATTTATGTCCGTTGCAATTCTAGCGATGAATGTGAAATGTCAGTAAGGAACTTGTCTCATTCTGCTTTTCCCTATTAAGGAACTGTTCAGTGTTGCAAGATAAGGAAAAATAGAGTGACACTGTTAAGTAGTAAACTGATATTTTTGGCATTTTAAAAAATCTATATTGGTCTCAAAACCTTTAACACTTGAATAAATTGACTAATGTATCTAAAAAGCCTTGGGAAGTACATCTTCTGGTTTAGCTTGCTTAAGAATGAATCAGAGCTCTTAGCATTTGGCTAGGAAGTAAACAACTTGAAAGCAGCAGCTGGCTTTTGGTAATTTTTTAAAAAAAGAAAAGAAAAAAAACAGCTATTTGTATTGTGATATCTCAACTTCTGTCTTCCATCTAGGAGTTTATATAGTTCCATCTGCAACAACAACAACAACAACAACAACAAATACTCTGAATCCCTTCCCATAGGTTATTAGAAAAGTGAAGATTTTTAAAAACCCTTGAGTCTTCTGTTGTGTTTGTTTATAATCACACTCAGACTTGTTTTATTTGATGTTTTGTAACTCTGCTATAAATGAATAGAATCCCACAAATGTTATTGTGTTTTCAGTAAGCCTCTTGACATTTGAAGGGTTATCATTTTGCTCAGCTGAAGTGCTGAATGGTATGGCTGTGCAATGATTTTCCAAGTCAAAAGATGCTTCTCTCTCCCATGTGTGTCTATGTGAGAGAAGAGTGAGTGGTGGCTGCCTGCATTACGTTAAGAAAATGACTTTTAAAAACAAGTTGTCAAAAGTATGATTCCAATTCCATGCTACCATTATAGGTTTTTAAAAAAAAGTACATGACATACCTTCAAATAAAAAGGAGGAAAGAAAAAGAAAGGAAAAAACACAAACAAGACATACAGAATAAAAATGAAGAAGCAAAGAAAAAAAAAGGAAATGTCAAATCTTACTTTCAGTGGTTATATAACACAATGATTTCAAGTCTCTAAATAAAAATCCAAAAACTACCCTTCTTTCCATATGCTATTTCTTTATTCCTCAAAATGCAAAGTATTTCCTTTCTTTCTAAGAAGAGCAGAGCTAACATCCAAATATCACTCATTATCTTTCTGTTATCACATCAAACAATTAAGGCATTACAGCATGTTAGGCAATGTTAAGTATATAATATTACTCCTAATTAAAATTATAAATCTAGTTCATGTAATAAATTTACACTCTGTTGTGACCATTTTCTACATTTCTGTTGAATTTACTTCCCCCCCCATTTCCCCCATCTCCCCCAGTTCTGATTTATGATGACCCTAAGCAAACTTATCATGGGCTTTGGGGGGGCAAGTTTCTTCAGTGGGGGTTGCCATTGCCACCCTCTGGAGCTGAGAGAGTGTGACTTGCCCAAGGTCATCCAGTGGGTTTACATGACCAAGTTGGGATTCAAACTCTGGCCTCCAGAGTCATAGTCAATTCTCAAAGCAATACACCCTGATGGCTACTGTATCAACGTCCAAATTTCAATGCTCTTTTATCCTGTAGCCAGTTTCTTAACTTAGTTTTACCCAGAGACTATCCGTTCCATTTAATCTTGAATCTAACACAAGCATTACTCCTCATCCATACAAATCACAGGGGTCGTTCCCACTTACATTTAAATCGATTTATGAATTGTGTTGACACCGGGTGGCTGAAAGGATTGAAGCCAAGGTGCAGCTCTCATTCTGGAACTGAGTTGCGGCATTGGCACTAGTTGTTCCCACTAGTGCCATTTGCGCTACTTCGAGGGGGAGGTTACCAGCTCCGGGGCGGGAGGGACTTGATCCAGGCCCCTCTGGGTGGCAGGGGCAATGAAGGCTGAGCAGCTGGGCTTTCCCACCCACTGGCAACCCTGCTTGCACTCTCACTCTCTCACCTGCTCTCTTGGTTGCCTCCCCACTCGCTCTCTTGCCCACCTGCTGTCTGTCTGTCTGTCTGTCTCTCTCTCCAGCAATAAAGAGCTTCTCTCTGGAGGAAGAGGACGAGAAGGACCTGAGCAGCCCCTCCAGTAAAATGTAAAATATAAAATGAGATTCAGGTCCATCGTTCACACTTGTTGAACATGGTTCTGAATCGATTTATTCCAAAAAGACCACCAGAAAACTACTCTTCAAAAAGTGTGGGGGTTTTGGATTGGTGGCGATTCAAAGCGACTCCAAACAATCAGGGTTTCTTCTGAAACCATTCACGGTGAGAACAAGGCACATATACAGCGAATCACAATTTTCTGTAAATCGTAGTGGGAACAGCCCTGTGATCTCACTCCTCTCCAAGCCATCCACCTCTCTCCCACATACCTTGTTCTAGCCATCTGATTTCCTTCCCCTTGAAAATAGTTGTCCTGGGTGATCATGCATTCCAGTTCCCCAACCCTCTTTTCAGCCTTCTCATTCTCAATTTTACCAGCTCATTGGTAGGACTTAGTTGCAAACTAAATCCTCCATTGAATCCATTTTAATTTGTTTTTCCATATATATATATATATATATATATATATATATCTTTCATAGATATAATTTCCAAATGAACTTCAGATTTCTCCACCCCACATCTATCCTTTCCATGTGTAAATCCACTGTTTCCATTTCATCCTGCTCTGCATCATCCCCAGTTCTGCCATCAAATGTTTAGCTTCCACATATCTCAAATCCTTTATCCTATCTTGCTCCAATCACTTCAACATGTGTGGGATTTCCTAATCCTTCAGCAAATAGATCTCTCCCAGCAGGTCCTGTAAAAAAATCTTCCTTCCTTCCCTCTGCCAATCACACAGTTGAGTGTAGTAATCCAAAACCTCCAATGTTCATGCTTCCTCTGGTTGTTGTGCACATTCAAGTATTTTACAACTACAGTGGTACCTCTACTTACGAAAGGCTCTAGTTACGATATTTTTGAGTTATGAAACGCTTCTTCTAAAAAATATTGTCTCTACATACGAATATGTCTCTACATACGAATGGCTGTAGAGACATATGTGTATGTAGAGACAATATTTTTAGAAGCATTTTGTAACTAGAAAATTTCCAGCCACAGCCTCCAGGATCAGCCCAAGGAATAGCCGAGGCTGCGGCTGGAAGGAGGCGGCCTTCCAGCCGCAGCCTCGGCTATTCTATGGGCTTGGAACGGATTAGGGCATTTCAATGTTAAATTTGCTTCTACTTACGAAATTTTCTACCTACGAAATGGGTTGTGGAACGAATTAATTTCGTAAGTAGAGGTACCACTGTATTTGCAACTCTAAGACAAACTTATCAAGGGGTTTCTTGGCAAGATTTGTTTAGAGGACATTTCTCATTGTCTTCCCCTGAGGCTGAGAGCATGTAACTTGCCCAAAGTTACCCAGTTCGTTTCATGCCTGAGCAAGGAATCAAATCCTGGTCTCCAGAATTAATGTCCAACACTCAAACCATTATGCCACGCTGTCTCTACAGTCTGTTTATAGTCATTCTTATCAACTTCAAAATGATAAAGTTTCCATTTTCTCACAGTGTAATTCCTTTCTCATTGAATTCAATTCAATTTGGTAATTAATAAAGTCTAATCCATCCATAGAATTATATATTCTTAAACCTTTCGCCATATCCTTTTAAACACTTCAACCACCAATCCTTCTAGTACAAATCCCACTCATAAAAAGTAGATGCCACTTACTCAGCTCTTGTTTACATAGAGAAGGAAACTTAACAAGGCTTCCATCAATTACCTTAATTGGAAGAATTCTTCATTTTCGTAACCCCTAGATTTTATTAATGATTTAAGAAAGAAGGTTGCTGGGTTCACATTGATCAGACTCCCTCAGCTCTGACTGGCTGCTTTTCATGGCTTGGGTGTAGATGTAAGTCCCTTCTCATTCATTCCATGGTCCACAACTCAAAAGTTCACTCAGGAGTAACAGGGATCCTAGACTTTTGTGTCATTTCTGACTTATGGTGACCCTAAAGTGAATCTATCACGGACTTTTCTTTGTAAGATTTATTCAAAGGGCTTACCTTTGCCTTTCTCTGAAAATGAGAGAATGTGACTTGCCCAAGACCACCTAGTGGTTTTCCATGACCGAGCAGGAATTCAAACCCTGATTTCCAGTGCTCAAACCACTACACCATTTTGGTTCTCTCATAATCTATACCTATCCATATTTTGCAGTTACACATTGTAGCCTTCACCTACTGTGATTAACTTGCTTGTACCACATACAGATAGGTCATTTGCAGTTAAAGACAGGGCTTGTACACACAGTTCTCATCATCTTTTCCTTGTGTTCATTGCACAGGCTTTAGATATGTCTGCAGAGTGATTAATATTGTAACAACTTTCCCTCTTAAGAAACCAACATTTCTTTTTAAACATTTTATTATTATAGAGTACAGTACTTTCTATTGCCTATGTTTTCCAGTTAGCCTTTAACTGTGTTCTGTAAAAGTACTTAATGACTTTATGACTTCAGTGTTAGAAATCATTTAATTCAAATTTTTAGGCTGTTCTAAACTACTAAGTGTCATAATTGGCTGTTCAAAAGAATTTGCATATATTAGCATAAGTCACCAGCTGTAACTTTACTTGCTGTTGCATCAACATTAGTTTATACTGTATTCTTCCTGACAGGAAGCACATAATTTAAAAATTTAGAACAGAAGTGTTCTCCAGAATTAATGTGGATAGCATTTAAGCTTTTCCCATAACTTGCTTGAAATTGAATATGTTTATTGGCATGCTGAAAATTACTACAGTGCAAAAGATGTCCAGTTTTTCATCATAATGTTAAATGTCCATGCTAAAAGCTATTTTATAAATAATAAAGCCTAATGAAATGTGTTCCTTCTTTAAAGTTTTGCCAGTTCCCATAACTGTTGCACATTTCATGAATTTTGCCTTAATAATTCCATGTGGGCAGCCACATCCTGTTACTTGATGTTAGCTGAAAATGGGCTATCTCCTGCCCTTTTGCTAGCATGCGTACCTTTTCCTTGATGATCTCAGGGATCATATGGCAGAAGAGCCCAACAAAGGGTGGAAAAGAGCAAGAAGAAGATGGAACTATGCCATGTAGTGCACTGACACAAAGTTTGGATAAGGTAGTCTGAGGCCCTGAACAGATGAGCCGGGAAATTATGGGCTGAGCCCATGCTATTCTGGCCTGATTATTTACTTGGGTTGGTCCACAGGCTGGCATGGGGATGGGCAGATGTTTACATGCCCATCTCTATACTGGCCTGGGGACCCGCTAACAGTGCACCCTCCATACCTTTCTGCACTGTTGCTTCTGAGAAGCCCCCTGTCGCCGCATCTGATGCAGAAACGGCACACCTAGCTACACCCACATGGCCAGGTGCCCCATTTCCATGCGAGATTCTGTAACACGAGGCTTTCCAGTAGAAATGATGACAGAATGGTAAGAAGCATGTGGGGGCTGTTTAAACAGCTAGAATTTGCTGCAGAGTTTCCAGGAAACTCCAAAGCAACCTGTGGGTCAAATTGACCCATGTTTAGGGCTGTTTAGATCCACTAGATGCATATCTGGTCTGTCAGGATCCAGCCTGATCCTGGTCTGGGGCTTTGGCCTGCATCTTCCAAACAGGACAATGCAAAGCCGTGAGGATCTCCTAAGAGTTCATCCTGACTTACCGAAATGTAAATGTTAGAATGTTTTGTGCCTGGAGTGCACAACTCAGCTTATTTCTTGCTTCTTCACCCAGTCATACAGCAAACATACTGGGGTTTGTTGTTTTGATTGACATGTGGTGTGTGGGTGGGTGGTCTCCTTGCCTTTCTGGATGTGTACTGAGGGAAGACAGAAGGTACATACATGTCCATGTTATCGTCAGTGGGGTTCAGCCAGGAGTACAGAAAGAACTGAGGCAAAGAAACTAAAGTAGATGAGGAATATTCCCCTAGCTTTCTCAGATATTCCTAGGAGTTTCAAAAGAACCTCCTCCTGTCTTGAGTGCAAAAAATAACAAAAACACCCTCAAAAGACCAGGACAGGAAAAGCATCATCTGGATCTTGGGGGGGGGGGGGGGGACCAAACCAAAAAACCAAAAAAGTCAATACAGAGATGAGTCAAGCCAAATCTCAAGGCTTTTGCCCAGGCTGGATGAGCCCTTAAAATGATTTCCAATATCCCTAGGCTGAAATGGGTTTAAATTGAACAAAGCTTCAACTGAGCTAGGACTATGCTCTTAGAGGCAAGTATCTGCTCTAACAGCTGTATGATGTCATTGCCAAAAATTGTGATTTGCCAGCCAATGTAGCTCATTCATTTACCCATGAATCAAGTTTATCCTAGTTAGGTGACAGGATAGAGACCAAGATTTTTACTGCTTTTTGCATGTTAGTGAGTTCTAGTTCAAATGAAAATGGAGCCAAAGTTTACAGTTGTAAACATATCATTAGAAAACACAACTGTTTATTTTCTCACCTGTCACCATACTGTTACTTTTAAGATGAGGGACTCCCCCTGTATTTTATTGGAACCAAGATTGGATGGGGATGGGTTAAACTTCCATGCACACAGTGGTCTAAATGAAAATGCCTTAATTACGTCCTCTTTAGTTTACTGTAACACACTCTACTTCAGGCTGCCCTTGAAGAATGTTTGGAAACATTCACGTGTTGCCTTCAGGGTGCTGTAATGCTTTTAAATGTACTATTTTTGAATGCTGTGGAGATTATTGCACGTCCTCCTGGACCCAGCTTACCTCTTGAGAATTAGAGCCCAATTTGGGTTGGAGCCAGGTCTTATCGCATGGCTTTTGCCCCTAAAAGAGATGTCCGGGTGCATCCTCTCTCCAATGTGAATTGGGAAACGTGCTCTGGTGGCCATTTTTCCAAGCTTGGAAAAATGGCCTCCAGAGCAGGTTTCCCAATTCGCATTGGATAGGGGATGCACCTGGATGGTTCTTTTAGGGACAAAAGCCATGCGATAAGACCCAGCTCCAGCCCAAATTGGGCTGTAATTCGCAAGAGGTAAACTGGGTCCAGGAGGAGGTGCGGTAATCCTGTTTAAATTTTTTCAAGTTTGTTGATAGTTTAATTGCATTTAAGTTTCAACTTTTTATATATTTTATATGTAAACCAACTTGAATTCTTGATTTGGAGGAGAAAGGTAGGATATACGTAGATCAAGTTAGAACTTTATCACACGCAGGTTTTAAACTACCATAAAAGTTTGATAATAGTACCTTTGGTGATCACACAATACCAATCTCCCTGTCATTGCTGCCTTGTCTTCCAAATGTGGTTAGCACGCACCTTGCCAGTGATGGGAAAAATCCGTGAATAAGCTCCCAATCATGCTTGTATAGTGCTAGTCCTCAACTGCAGTAAATTACTGTTAAGGAAAAAGCAACATGGGATATACAGTAATAGAAATAAAAATATGTATGTGAATGTCAAAGTGACTAAGCAGGAGCAATCAGGAAGATACACAGGTGAAAAAGATAATATAATTAAGAAGCCTTGAGAGCCAAGGACAAAGTTATAGAAGGTATATTGAGAACACCTGTGATAGATTGCAAACACCTGAGACTCATTAAGTGGTCAAGGTAAAGTGATGAAACACTTGGGTTGGTCTTAGGTATGGGATGATCTATGTGGACCAATCAAGATGTATGTACACACCCACTGGGTGGAAACTGACTGGTGGGTGGTGTCTAACAATGGCTATAAATTGCAATGTTTGCTAATGTACAGTGTGGTGTAGTGTGGAGTAGTTTTGGAGATATTGTGAAGTGTAGAGATTGTGATTTGTAGGGCATATAGTATATAGTAGAATAAAGTAGATCTTTTATATAAGACTACTGAGTTGTCTGGTGTCTTGAGGGAAGATACAAGAACCAGAGGAATCCTGGAGAAGTTTGGAGACATCTTAGGAAGAAGAGTGAGAAGGCTTGGAGAGTTTGTCAGGGTCTTCAGCCTATTCTCTGAAACTCTGCTGCATAACAAGGTGGTGAGTTAGAGCCAGAGGTGAAGAGCTACAACTCCCATCATCCCTGACAATTACTACTATGGCAGTTTTGGGAATGCACAGTTATGTCGTGTCATTGCCTCCCCCTTTCCTCCCTTCTCCCTCCCCTTTGCTATTCCAGAAAGCCAGTGTTATATTTAAATTTTATTTTATTTTATTCTTTTGGGTTTTTTTAAAAAAGCCCTGTTAGTATAACTCTGCTAATGCATTTTTTTAAAAAAACAAAACAAAACAAAACACCACCACCACCCCACACACATATGAAAGGCACACTGAGCAGGACATAGGGTAGGGAGGCAGAAGTAAGGATGTTGGTGGAAAAGAGCATACAGGACCAGCAACAGCCCAGTTGCACTAATAGAGGGACATGTGCTAGGGAAGTACTTACAAGCCAGTATGCATGCATTTCCTTTCATTAACATGATTTTACTGAGAATGAGGGTCATGTGATAAAGTCTTTAGAAATAATAATAATAATAATAATAATAATAATAATAATACATAAAAACTAGCCCATTGCTATGCATGCAGTATTTTTAAAAATTCCCTGACATGCTTTCTAAGTACTTGTTAAGCAGTGTGTCTTATTTGTGTCTCAGACTTGCTACAAAAGCAATACAGGGCAATCCAAATGCTTATGGCTAGAAGAAGACAAGAACTTTATCTCAGTTATGGAGGACTGGTGGCCTTCCACATATTGTTGGACTATAAAACTCATCATCCTTGGCTATGGTGGCTTAGTCTTAGTCAAACCTAGCAATATCTGGAAAGCCACAGATTCCACACCCCTATTTTATCTCAAGAAAGACATATACTAATGGGGTTTAATTTTAGTACTCTTTAAATATATATATTTCTGGATAGCAACAAATGCAATATGGAACTTTAAAGAAAAGATTGTTTGCTCAATATCCAGGAATACATGTACATGACTACTGCCATCTCCTTTGCTGAAAGGAACTACTGATACTGGAAGCATGACCTCTTACATGACAGTAGATCTTGACTTACGAAAGGTCCATTACCTCATTTGCACAGCATGAAAGGAATTAAAATTAGATTATTTATTGGCAGTCATGGTAAATGAGATCAGAAATGGAATACATCTGGGCATTAGAAGTAAGTAGGGAAACCGTATGGTTTATGGGCTCAGCCCAAGTCAACTCCCTGAAAAGAGCTATATTTTTCTCTGTGGAAGACAGGCAGTCCAGTGCACAAATTGTTTATGCTTTGGATGCTGGGGAACTGTGAAACAGGGAGCCAAGAGGGAAGTGAAGCCAACAGAGAAGGCTGGGTAAACAGCCATGGATGAGAGATGATTTACCGGCACTGAAGTTTGGCTTAACTAGCTTGTGCAATCCCAACAAGCTGGAAAAGCTGTTCCAGAGCTAGGCTTTCAAAGGAACTTTGGGGGCTCATTAAATTCATACTCAAAGGAGAGGTGACCTTTTCAAGCCCCATACCTCTTTCCCCACTTGGGTACCAATCTGACCAAGACTAAAACTGATGGCTTTTCTAAGCTCTCATTTTCCCACAATAGGATAGAATAGAGTAAAACTGCTTATTTGCATTCAGAAGGGTTAAAATAAGACATGGTGAAGCTCATAACCAGTAAGAGGTTGGCTTTCCACACACCCTTGGATTTTGTCCCTGTGTTGTGTTTACTAGCCCTATACATGAGTGGAGAAAGTGTGCACAAAGTCACAAAGTCAGCACAAAAATGTCCAAACCACCACAAAAATGTGGGGGTTGAGTTCCCTTGTCTTCCAACCCCCCAGGGCACTCACTTTGTGATGAAAACCAAAAACAGAGTGGGGTTATTATTAGTTGTTCCAACAGTGATCCTGTGGGCTGCTTGAAGAGAACTGTGGGAAGGACAATGCTCACCCCCTTTTTATACAAAGAAGAGAGCAACTTAGGGTCATTCATTTGTAATGAAGTGGATGAGGGTACAAAAAGTCTTTTGTTACCTCTGAGACAAGGCTATTTTTTAAAGCCCTTGGATGGTTGGCAAATTGGGGCATTCTTCCAATCACCTCTCTTGAAAAATCTGGATAATTTCTTAATTAACCCATGAGTATCTTTGGATACGTGGTGGTTCAAGTGGTTAAGATGCTGACTCTGTTAATTGCAAGATCAACAGGTTGGCAGTTTGAGGCCCATGTGCTGCGTGATGGGGTAAACTCCCATTACTAGTCCCAGTTTGATCGGACATGGCTTGACAACCTTGTCAATATGGAACACCCTTACCTTACCTTATCTTTGGATATGACACACATTCAAAACCATTCTCCATGTACACATGTGCTTTAGTTTAACCTAGTATTTGAATTCCTTATGGAAATCTATCAAAAGAATGCTTAGTCTATGAATTCCAATATCAGTCCCATTATTCACTTTAGGGGGCAAGGGAAATGGCTACACATGTGCCAGTTTTTGGATTTGGGAAGATTATAAAGAATGTAATGGAAACCTGTGTGTGTAAGCTTGTGGAAAACCCAGAGGATATGTAGTGGGGAGCATGGAGTCTTATCTAGCTGCTAACATTGCCAGTCCTACCATAACACAGAATGAGGTGGCCATTTCATGAAAGGGTAGCAAGTCATGAGTTATTTGTTAATTATTTAATTTTTGTAGTACAAAGGCTTGTGCAGCAAGATAAAGAAAGTTACTACAACGACCAATGCAGAGAAATAGAAGACAATATCAAAAAGGGAAGAACAAGAGATCTATTTCATAAGATCTGGGAAATAAAAGGAAAATTCAAACCAAGGACTGGGACGATCTATGACAATAAAAATAACATAATTCAAGACCAGGAAGGAATAAAAAGATGTTGGGTGCAATACACAGAAGAATTATACAAAAGAGATGACAAAATGAAGGACACATGGAATGAAGAGTCATATGAAGATGAACCCCCACATTCTAAAAAGTGAGGTGGAAACTGCAATAAGAGAAATAATGAAAAACAAAGAAGAGAGCAACCAGGAACAGATGATATTCCAACTGAACTGCTGCAATCCACACTGACTCTAGTCAACTCTAGTGCTAACCAACATATGCCAGCAGATACGGAAAACAAAATGATGACCAACAGATTAGAACCAATCAATATACATCCCCATCCACAAAAAGGGAGACACAAGAGACTGCAGCAACTATAGAACCATAACACTGATTTCCCATGCAAGCAAAATAACGATCAAAATTCTGCTACATAGACTAAAACCATACACGGAGAGAGAAATCCCAGAGGCCCAAGTAGAGTTTAGGAAAGAAAGAGGCATGAAGGGCCACATTGCAAACATACAATGGCCAATGGAGTGCACCAGGGAATTCCAAAAGAAAATCATCATGTGCTTTATAGACTATAGCAAAGCCTTTGACTGCATAGATCATGAAAGGCTATGGGATGCCCTTAAAGACATGGGAGTGTCAACAGATGTGATAGTCCTGATGAAGAATCTGTACTCAGGACAAGAGGCTACTGTCAGGACAGAAAACAGAGAAACAGAATGGTTCCCAATTGGCAAAGGGGTCAAACAAAGCTGAATCCTTTCACCTTATCAGTTCAGCTTGTATGCAGAACATATTATAAGAAAAGCAGGCTGGGACACAGAAGGAGGAGTGAAAATAGGAGGAAGGAATATCAACAATCTGAGATATGCAGATGACACCATAATACTAGCAGAAAACCTCATAAACCTGGAACACCTACTAAGGAAGATCAAGGAAGAAAGTGCTAAGGCAGGCTTAATGTTGAACACAAAGAAAACAAAAATAATGACTACAGAGAGTCTTCACAAGTTCAACTAGATATTGAAGAAATAGAAATAATAAAAGAATCCCCATACCTGGGTGCAAACATTGATAGAAATGGGGACTGCAGTCGGGAAATCAGAAGACTAAGAATGAGGAGAGTGGCTATGAAAGAAAAGATTCATGCAAAGATATACAACTCACACAAAAGTTAGACTCACTCAAACCATTGTATTCCCTATTGCCATTTATGGCTGTGATGGCTGGACAGTTAAGAAAGATGATAGGAAGAAAATCAATGCATTTGAGATGTGGTGCTGGAGAAGAGTGCTGAGAATCCCATGGACAGCTAAGAGGACAAACAAATGGGTCCTAGAGCAGATCAAGCAAGAAACCTCCCTGGAAGCCAAGATGACCAAACTGAGGCTGTCGTGCTTTGGACACATCATGAGAAGAGAGGACTCGTTGGAAAAGACAATAATGCTGGGAAAGGTGGAGGGAAGTAGGGAGAGAGGAAGGCCACATGCTAGATGGATGGACTCTATTAAGGAGGTGATGGGTATTAAGGGGTTGCAGGAATTAAGCAGAATAGTGGAAGATATCTCATCCATAGGGCCGTCATGAGTCAAGATCGAGTTGGGGGTAATTAACAACAAAAATCTGCCAGGTGATTTTCTGGGATCTTCTTGCTTCATATACCAAAATTATGTGTTTCTTTGGCTACCATCGGCCTGGGTGTATTGGGTGGCAGCATTTATTGCTCCACTTCATACAGCAAAATGTCTGATTTACATTTTTGCATTCAAAAACCACACCAGCACCAGTCAGTACACTTTTCATTCTCAAGTACACATGGTGATCACTAAGCATTCATATCTGAGATTTCAACCATTTCTTGTGACTGCAAGTAGCTATTGGTATTTCATCATTTTCCACACACAAACAAAACATTATTTTGGAGAAAAATATCATAGATAAAACTAGCTGGTATTATTTATCAGTAACTGTGCAAACAACACCATCACTCTTGCTGTGCCCAAATACTGCTTTTGAGTGTCATGACTACTTTTTTTTTTAAAAAAAAAAACTGCTTATGTGATGTGTATGGAAATAAATCATGTTTATCTTGCTAAATGATGGTAGTGGTGGTAAAGAGAATAAAGAGGAATGAGAATGACAATGAAGAATAAACATTACTTTCTTTTCCAATCAACAGGTTCTTCATTCACAACCAAATCTCTGCGCATAAAAGTCACCTGAGTGTGACCTCCTCCTTAAATACACTGATAAAGTAAAATATGACACTGTACTAAAATTTCAAATGTATTTTTTATCAGATTTTGAGAGACACCTGTATGAATAACTTTATTTATCTGATATAGCTATATTACCTTTCTAATTGCATGTCTTTCTTTCTCCTGTTTTTGATGGTAACCCATTAAACACTTCCATAACTGGATATTTTAACACTGAAGCTTGTGTTATTTGTCATTGATATTGCCAAGTTCTCTAACATAACATAAACTAATGAAGGAATATGGTTCTTTAATAAAAGACACTTTTATACAACATTCACAAACCTAAGGCAGCATCCTGTTAGTAATATACACAAGTGTAAGTCCATCTTACACCTGCATTCTAGAGGTTGCTGTTCTCTTCCACTCTCCACAATGACCAAACCTCCTCCCCTGGAATCACATTTTTGTTGCTAAGGGGCCCCTGAATGGCCATTCTTTGACTGGTGTACAGGAAACTGGAGAAGTGTCTGGCTATTTCTCTGTAGCCAGACGCAGAATGACTGTGTCATCTGCTGAGACCTCCAGAGGACCCTGGCAGATCTTGGTGGAAGATGCTATCAATCTGCACCTGGCTATGGGACATAGCCAGACACTTCTATGATCTCCACCCTTGATCTCCACCAGTCACAGAAGAAGGGGTGCTCAGGAGAAGGGGTGTCACAGCAAAACTATGACTTCTTATAGTAGTAAGTGGGGAGCTGTACTGGAGTTCTGTCTGTGGAACTTTTATGTTATGCCGGCCAATGTATGATTTCAGCTCTGGGATGGACACCTCTCATGTAATTAATCTGCCTCATCAACAAAAGTAAGATAGGGAGGTTGGGGCATTCAGAAAATGCTGTCTTCCACTTGTCAGCCTTTCCCTGTTATCACCAGTTCTTCCACTTTGTTTTGTCCCCCCCCCCCGCAAAAAAAAAAAAAAAAAAAAACAGGAGGAAAAGATGGAATAGCTGCCCCAGAACCTTTAACAAAACAAAACAAAACAAAACAATAACTTTTTAAGGGGGGGAGGGGGAGGTAATTGTTCTTAACTGTTGTTGATAATTTTATGATGTAAGCCGCCCCGATTGTGCTCAGAGGGGCGGGGTATTAAATAAAAATTATTATTATTATTATTATTACAATCCAAAACTTTTTTTACTACAGCTTTAATAATTCCCCAGCCAGCATGGTCTGGGAGTTGTAATCTCCCAAAGTGACATTTTCAATCTGACTTGCACAATTTATTTTGACTGCTCGGTCTTGGAGATGGAATATATGTGGGTACATTATTCCATAATGGAATATATGTAGGTACAATATACAGCATGTTATGGGTACACATTACATGGGCTCATGAATAATTCTATAAATGCAGTGGTAGAAGGATTGCCCTCTCCAGTAACAAGCAGGGATGGCAAAAGACTGATAGGGTGGTGGCAGAAGGAAACAGGCCATCACAGTGCTGGTTTCCATAACATTCTTTTTTCTTTTCTTCTTCAGATCCAGTTGTGTGACCAAACCACTATGCATCAAAGTGCCAGTGGAGGGGTTGGGCACACTTACCATCTTCACTTTTTTCTGGAGAGGGAGAATGAAGATGGGGGCATGATTGCCTGCAAATTCATCCAGAGCTTAGGTGGGTAATGTCCCTGGGCCACCTACTGTAAGGGCAAAAGCAAAAGGGATCCCATCTTGCCAGTGCCTGGTGAACTGGGCTGGTAGTGGAACAGATAGTGTATTGTTGGGTGAATAAAGTAGTGCAGTAGCAGGAAAAACAGTGACATGATAGAAAGGGCTAAAAGGGGTGGAGAGGGCAGAACGTACTTTGCCCAGGAGTCTATAAAACCCAGTAGTGCTGTTGAAGCCCATATTGAATTTGTGAGCATTATGGTTACTGGGATAGTTTGAAGATAAATGGTGTGTCCTGAAAATCATATCTGAGCCCAGTTCAGAGTTCACTGGAATGATAGTTTCCCACTATATTAACATACTTCTCAGTTCTCTCTTTTTCCTTTCTCATGTCCATAATACATTTGGACATGAAGAGCCAGCGTATTGTGATGGTTTTAGCACTGGTATACGACCCAGGACACCAGGGTTTGATTCCCTGCTCAGCCATGGGAACCCACTGGGTGTGACCTTAGGTGAGGCACACACTTTCAGCTGCAGAAAGCCCAGTAATAAAGTCAACTTAGGGACACCATAAGTTAGGAAAATGACTTGAAGACACACAACAGCAACAACAAAGAAAATTTGAATTGTATGCTTCCAGTGTTAAATTAATCATAGTTGTATCTGCTCAGGTAGCTTAAAATTTCATTATTACTTAGAATACTTATAGCAATTGTAGTATTTTTCATGATTGCTATGAATACTGTTGCCTGAAAAGAAAGCCACATGAAAAAGGAGCCCTGATGGTACAATGGTTAAATGCTGGCACTGCAGCCTCTCACAAACCCAAGGTTGTGAGTGTGATCCTGCGGGACTCCAGGGTTGACTCAGCCTTGCATTCTTCTGTAGGTTGCTAAAATGAGTACCCAGCTTGTTGGGGGCAATTGGCTTACACATTGTAAATCGCTTAGGACTACTAGTTCACTGATAAGTGGTATAGAAATGTACTTGCTATTGCTATTCCTCTGTTTTTTATCTAGAATAAATGACATCAAACTGGAAGTGGGAAAAGAGACACATACCTTGAAGCTAATTAATTGAAATTCATTTCTTGAGTTAGTACATAAAGAACCTGTAAAACTATTTTGGGGCAGGAGTGTAGCCAAAAGTCTATTAATCAGAATTTTATTTAGCTCAAACTGAGAGGGGGCCAACTACAAGGACCCTATGAGATTGTCTTCCACATGTATACAAAGAGTTCGAGGAATCTAAGAATTGAGGAAGAGACAGAATTCTCCAATTAAAATATTATTCATTAAAGGAGAAAATCACACAGCAATTCACGTACATGCACACACTTATTCAAGGCTCAGGAAATCAGGGTTTAGCTTGGGAAAAGTGTTGATGCAGAACTACAGGTGATACTTACTACAGATGAGGCTTTCTCCAGGATCCAACTGAGTAATGTGGTGTGAGACACAACCGTTCCAAGAGCTTGGGTTTGAATGGAGGTGCCAATAACTAGACTAGAGAGCACAGTGACATAGTGTCCCCATGAATTCTAAACTAGTGACACTGAGGGGGGAAATCCAGGGGTCTTTAAGGGCTAAAACTAGCTGCAGGGAAAAGGTGTGAGATTATATGGGTGAAGTAATCTGGTCTTGCAATATTCAAGGTGAATGGGAAAAGGATTAAATCATTAGCTGGCCCATCAGGTGGGACATCTAGGCACTTATCACCCATTCTTCTGATTAGGGAGGTGATGATGGTCCATTTGCCACTCCCACACTATCTGCCTGGCTTTTGGGATGGGGTTTTTCCAGTCTTCTAAGTGACCTTGCCTGTCATTGCCTAGGTGGCACTTGGGGTCCATTGCAGTGTACATCTGGGGTTATGTGGAATTCATACATAATAATAATAATAATAATAATAATAATAATAAATAAATAAATAAATAAATAAAATTTATTCATATCAAGCCCCTTGGGGATCCAATCCGGGTGGCTTACAATGATAAAATCACATGAAATATCCCAACAACAATCCCTCCCCCCCTTAAAACAGTCAGATAACAATTAAAATTACAAATGTAAACAGTTAAACATTAAAACAGTTTAAACACACTACAAAATGACACATTGGCCTACAGCAATGTTCTCCTTCCATCCGTAGATGGCGCCACGCAGAGAACACTGCGGGTGGGAATACCCAAGGCCAGGATAATTAATCTGGAAAGGCCCGCCGGAAGAGATCCGTCTTGACAGCCTTTTTAAAACTGTCGAATGATGTTAACTGACAGATCTCATCCAGCAGGTCGTTCCAGAGTCTGGGGGCGACAACCTAGAGAGCCCTCTGGGAGGTAGCTGCAAACCTCGATTTTTGAGGCTACAGCAAATTCCTCCCAGAGGACCGGAGAGCGCAGGGAGGATTATATGGGTGGAGGGGGTCCCTGGGATAGCTTGGACCTAAGCCATTTAGGGCTTTAAAGGTAATAACCAACACCTTGTACTAGGCCCGGAAGCTGATAGGCAGCCAGTGGAGGGACCTCAAATGTAGTCCCTCCTAGATGTTCCCAACACAAGCCTGGCTGCCATATTTTGTACCAGCTGTAATTTCCTAACCAAGTACAAGGGTAGCCCATGTAGAGCGCATTACAGAAGTCAAGGCGTGAGGTTACCAGCGCGTGCACAACAGTCTCGAGATCCCTTACTTCCAGAAAAGCGCGCAGCTGGCGTATCAGATGAAGCTGATAACAGACGCTCCTGACTGTCACATTTACCTGATTTGTCATCAGGAGCTATGCGTCAAGGAGCACCCCCAGGCTGCGAACACAGTCACTGGAGGAGAGTGTGACCCCGTCCAGGACTGGAGGTTGCAATCCAATTCTTGGTTTCAGAGCTGCTACCGTGAGCACCTCCGTCTTGTCTGGATTCAGTTTCAATCTGTTTTTCCTCATCCAGCCCATTACCGCCTGAAGACATTCATTGAGAGAGGAGACGCCATTGGAATTCGAGGCCGACAAATGAGACATGGAGAAATAGATTTGGGTGTCATCAGCGTACTGATAACACCCAGCACCATAATTCCGTATAATCTCACCCAGCAGCTTCATATAGATGTTAAATAACATCGGGGACAAGATAGCCCCCCTGAGGGACCCCACAAGTGAGGTCCCTCTTACTGGAGCTACAGTCCCTGAGCAGCACCCTCTGAGACCTACCCGAGAGGAAGGACCGGAACCATTGGAGTGCAGTGCCCCCGATACCTAACCCCCTCAAGTGGTCCAAGAGGATGCTGTGATCTTTCAAATCAAAAGCCTCTGAGAGGTCTAGGTGCACCAACAGGGTCACACTACCCCTGTCAATGCTCAGACGCAGATCGTCGGTCAAGGCAACCATGGCAGTCTCAACCCCAAAGCCTGTCCTAAAGCCGGTTTGAAATGGGTCTAGATAATCGGTTTCATCCAAGACAGATTAGAGCTGAAGGACAACCGCCCTCTCAATTACCTTGCTCAAAAATGGCAACAAAGAAACAGGCCTGTAGTTACTCATATCCAGGGGGTCCAGGGAAGTTTTTTTCAGAAGCGGCCTAACAGCCGCTTCCTTTAGACAAGATGGAACATGTCCTTTCCTGAAGGATGCATTGACGATATCCGTGAGGAATCTCCTCAATGCATCCCCCCCCCTGGATGCCCAGCCATGATGGGCAAGGGTCGAGAGAGCAGGTTGTCTTCCTCACCTTATCAAGCAACATGTCCACATCTCGGTACTCACAGATTGCAGCTGATCCAGGATAACTTCATTGATGGAGTCGCTGAACACCTCGCCTATAGACTCTGTCAGAACAGTGGCTCTTATCTGAGAGATTTTATCTGCAAAGAAGTTGTTAAACACGTCACAGCAGACCATCGTCGGGTTAAGTAAAGGATTTGGCACAGGGGGCACCTGCATCATCTCCCTCACCACCTTAAACAGTTCTGCTGGACGGGACTCTGCAGACGCAATACGTGCAGAGGAGAAGGCTCTCTTCGCTGCATGTATTGCCTCGCAATAGGAACAAAGAAAGTTCCTATGGCGAGTTCTGTCGGATAAAAGTCGAGTCTTCCGCCATCTGTGCTCTAGTCATTGTCCAAACCGCTTGATCCTCCTAAGCTCAGGCGTATACCATGGCCTACAGTTCAAAGCGGGATGGCAAGGACGCTTGGGAGCAATCGTGTCGATAGCCCTGGTAAGATCGGTGTTCCAGGTATTGACCAGAGCATCAACAGGGTCACCGGCATTGCCAACCATTAAACCCTCTAAGGCTCTCTGGAATCCAATAGGCTCCATTAGCCTTCAAGGGCGGACCATTCTACACACACCAAAATTCAGAAAAATGCACTTTGAGTAACAGGAGTTAAAGATTGCTCTGACTAGGACTACCAAATCTTTGTGTTGGTAAACTCTGAACTGGTAAACTAGAAATTTGTAGAAACTGAACCCTGTCCCTGGGCTGGAGGTGAGGTCAGGAAAGTCCAACAGGAAAACTCTGTCCTACTTAAGCCAAAGTGGGGAAGAAACCTCATCTTTTAATTGGATATGCTGGAGCAAGCAAGTCAACTACTGCAATTCCTGGCTGGTTGACTGTGAGAGATTGCCCTGAGTTGGTCTTTGGAAAAGCTAAAGTGGAGAGTTGAGGGTATATTTGCACTTTTAAGTGTGGACCAGCATGCAGAAAGTGAGGTGCTTCAAAGGATGGACAATCACTGCTGTGGGTTAAGGAGGGGGGGAGGACCATGAGCGTCTGAGAAGAAATAGAAACCAGGGTTATGCAGTAAGTCCCTTCCTTCACTCCCCAGTTTGTGATCCTGTCTCTTTCCAGCTCTCTCCAAGCTGTTTAATCTTTTCCTAGGCTTCTGGTGAACTTCTCAGAGGCAGCAGATCAAACATGCTGCTTCATCTGGAGGGGGAGGAGGAGGGAGGACAGTTCAAGATCTTTGTAACCTGCAGTTCTGTCAAACAGCTTCCCAGAAGGAAAGCTCCATTTGATCTGGTGATTTGGTTGGTAATCAAACTATCTCGCTTCCTACTGCTGCAAAGTGTTGTGCTGGGACCTACTTCTGAGTATTAGGGCCTTGGCAGACTGCCAGAAATAGTGCAAATTGAGTCCACTTTAACTGCCCTGACTCAGTGCTAGAGAATCGTGGGAACTGTAGTTTATTGTGGCACCAGAGCTCTCTGACAGAGAAGGCTCAATGTCTCAGAAGAAAATACAATTCCCATGATTCCCTAGCACTAAGCCAGGGCAGTTGAAGCAGACTCAATTTGCACTATTTCTAGCAGTCTGCAAAGGCCCTAATGTGTGGATTAACCAGCAGATTTGCCCCCGTGTGATAACGTCCTAAGTCAGCTTAATGTAGCATTGCAAAGTAGATCCAAATTTCACAATACTGCTATGGTGGGTGTCAGTGAATGAGAATTACTTCCTCTTTTCAATTGCTGTTTCTCCTCCTCCTTTTCTGTCCCTCTAAGACCAAGAACTGAAAGTAATTGTTTTTGTTGTTGATCATTAAACTAAAGCTGAGCCCTTCTTGTCTTCAAAGGCAAAAAGAGCAGCAGCAAAAGGGGGGGGGGGGGTCAGGCCCCAAATGTCTAAAATTCCTCCTCCTCCTTTTCCTTCTGCACAGGAGGGCAAAATGAAGGCCATGGGCCACATACAGCTCCTGGAACTCTTAAATGCAGCCCCAGAAGCCCTTCAATGCCCCCCCATGTCCCCAGACTCAAAATGTGCCCAGTTGTTTTCCCTTACCCCCCCCTTCCCCAAGACCCAAAGAAGTTTTTAAAAATGCCAAAAGAATCAGCCAAAAGGGTGGCCAGATGTGAGATTTCAGACATGCCAACATGCACTGGTGCAGCCCACTGGGTAGGTGCAGGGTGGAAAAATAGCCTCCTTTCCCTACACAGTCCTACAATATGCAGTGTTTGGTTTGATTGCTCTGGTTACAATGTTGGCAGCAGAGAAACCCAGAAGATTTGGAAAGAGGATTTGGAAAGTTGTTTAAAAGTTTTGTTGTTGCTAATTCCCTTTAAGTTGACTTTGACTCATGGTGACCCTATATATACATGAGACCTCCAAGTCAGTCACCATATCATCAACCACAGTACTCAGCTCCTGCAGATTCATGGCAATGGCTTCTCTGAGGGGCTCTACAGACGACCCCTAAAGTCATAAAACTACCATTTGGTTCCCAAGCCGCATTCCCCTCCATTCTTTGTCCCCTCCTTTCACTCTTCCCATAGTTAAACATATCACTATTTCACCATATCAAATTATTTCTATTTCACTGTATCACTTATCCCCATTCCCTCATATTCCTCATCCTGACAGATCCATATACTTCTGGATATGATAAGCAGATCTGTTGGCATGCCGTTACTTCTTGGTGATTTATTTCTCTCAAGTGAGAGTGCAGCTTTCACTTTTTTATTTAAAAATTGAGATTCTTCCTCATATTGTTTTCTTTTAAGACTGTCATCAATGTGTCCCTTTTATATATTTCTTCTGTGTATTGTTTCCATTGTCTTATTATTTTTTTCTTAGTCACATAATATGTTTCCCTGCTGATCATAGAGCATCCCCACTCTTGGCTTAAATTTTCCCTTGATTTCTTGGATCTCACTGCAGATGTCTCTTGTTCTTCCTTTCTTGTTGTTTGCTTGTTTCATTGCATTAATTATTATAGTAGTTCTCCTTATCCCTGCACACAAGTTGCCGTGCATTTGCATTCAGGATTTTGGTTCTCTTTCTGTCATCTTTCATTTTTGCTTCTTTTCTGTCCTTGACTGCTTGTAGGGTTTTGGTCCATTGAAGCTTTTCTTTCTTTTTGGCTACAGACAGTGTCATTCTGCTTTCCTCTCTAATGATGTCCTTGGCTTCAGTCCACAGTTCTTCTGGCTCCTAGACAATCAGGCTCAATACTGCTTTCCACTTTGTCACTTTGTCTTTTTGTTAAAAAAATATTTTCTAGCAAAAAAGTGGAGCTGCATATGTGTGTGGAGTGCAGTAAAAAATTCAGGGTTCCCTCCCTTTTGATGTGGAAGAGGAGATAGATTACAGCCTGCCACCTTCCTTTCTGCGTAGCTATGCACCATGAAAGATAATGAGTAAAATTAAGTCTGTGGTGATTGGTAAAGTGAACTTACCTTTGTGTGAGAAGGAGTAGGAACAATTTGGGCAGGGGCATGGGCTGGACAAGGGAAAAGTGCACTTTTCGTTCAGTTTGTTTAAAAAGTTAAGTTCAGGCCCTCTAGATCATTCATCTCTTACTATGCTCTGTTTCCCAGAAGTTGTGGGTATAGGTGTTTCCCCTTGTACAGTCTTGACTTGCAAATGAATTGAACATATGTATGTTTTACATCATAGTAGAACAGAAATGTTTTTAAAGTTTGTTAAAGTGTAGTCAGAGTGTTGTATTGGGAGCTGAGAGGTTACAAGAGCTGTAAAGCTCACTGAACGGTAAAGCTCACTGGATAACTTTACATCAATTACCCTTTCTCTACCTAATGTACTTGTAATGTAATTCATGTTACAAAAATAACATGAATAAGAGAGGATCTATGTAGACCAGCCTGAACTCATTGGAAGGAAGACAGGGTATAAGAATAAATTATATTTAAAATGACGAATTAGCTATGATTTCTGTAATTGGATGATGGTCCAAATAATCCAGTTTTTACTATTTTTACAGCCCTTTCTATAATGAACACATCGGCATACTTGTAGCAAAGTCAGCTCCAATGATACATTTCATATGTGTTGATATATGCACATTTCTCAGAGATAACATGAATGTTGAAGCAATCCTAAACCATGGAATGCAGAAGGACCAAGATGGATCAGAAAACTAGGCCTACTCAATTCACATTGCTTTTTGTGTGGTAGACAGTTGAATTTATTTCAAGTGGGGGAAGTTTGTCTTCTTTCTGTGAGGCAAGCTGTTTCTAAAGTATAGAATAATTATGACAATTTTTCAAGTTTTTTTTTAAAAAAGAAAACAAAAGATATAACTATTGTATCTCATTTGGTCACCTAAAGGCTGATTATGCATGGATGGTATAACTGCTGCTAGGAAGAAGCCAAGCCTCTTTGCTCCCTTCACCAGGAGACAAGCCAATCAATCATCTTTATTGAATAAGTCTTCAGACCATTTCACATATAAACATAATAGTTAAACATTATAAAATAATAGAATACTAAAATAAGAAAAAATATAAAAATAAGAAAAAATTAAAATACAAGAAGATAAAAATAAAATATTTGTATACATATACATATGTCAATACAATACATATACATAAAATGTCTTTAAATCAGATTATTCTCATCTAAAATTAGAGCAACACTCTAATTCAGGACTTTGGCTACCTCAAACCTCCATACAGTAGCTGCTTTTGTTGCAAACAAGGTATACCTGCTGCTTCTTTCATGGATCATGCATCACACTGGTAATGATTAAGTGTTAGAAGCCATAAGCCACTAGTGCTTACATGAACATCTCTCACATGTTCCATCCATCTCCTGTTTCTGTTACTCCAACATTATCACTGGAACTGAGGATCCATATATGGAGGAGCTGTAACTACACCACACCTGTAATATATTAGGCTTAAAAGCCTTTCTTTTCTTTTATTACAAGTCCCATTATCCCATCACATGCTAAACCACACTAGAGTATTTTTGCATGTGAGTACACAAAGTAAAGGTTGAGAAAGGTTTACTTATTAACATCACATGAGACCACTTACAAACTTGCAGGGCCTGGGATGCTCCTGACCTGGCAATCCTAGATCCCACCTGCCCTTATCCCAGTTCACAGAAAACAGTGGCCAACATAGCACAATACTCTTCTCCCAGCCCCCTCAGCTCACTGTTTAGCCACTGCAGTCCCATCTCCCATGGCCATTCAGTAACTAGTGCAGAGCAGGGAGGGAACAGAGAACCATTTGGCAGTACTTGTAGCCAATACAGCTGGCTTTTCCCACTGCACTGCATCTCATCCACTGAGATCCATGGGGCTGCTCTGAAAGGTTGTAGGAGATGACATCACTGATATCGGGCTAAAATGACACAGCCAGATGCTTTTCCATTTTCCCCTTCCACTCTCTCCAGCAGCCACTCATTGGCCATGGGGGTCTGCAGCAGCTAAACAGTTAATTTGGTCATTGCAGAGGGTGGAAAGGAATCTCAACTTCTGCAATGACCAAAATGGTGTCAGTGGTCTTTTGCCTGTGTATGTCACTAACTAGATGGCAGGCAATGTGTGACACAAATACTGAACAATAAAGTTAACCTCTGGATCCCCTTCAGCTTCTCCCACAGGGCAAGCATTCAGTTTACCTATCCACAGGGCTGGCTCTCATTTGACATGTTCAGTCAGCAAAGCTGATCCTCATATGGATCCTCATATGGATCCCATTTTTGGCCTGTCCTGTCTCCCAGAACTGCATGTCTAATGGAGTACATAATTCACAAGCTAGGAACAGGTGATGCCAGAGAAACTGGAATAACTGAGTTCCTCTTTTGGCTCATTCATTCACAAAAGCTTGCATTAGGCATTAGGAAGAAGATCAGAAGAAAATAATGTTCAATATTTGTTGGACTGCAAACAAAAGCATTGAAAAAGAGGGATGACTGAGGGGGGTTGCAGACTGCCAGAAATAGTGCAAATTGAGTCCCCTTTTAGGGTTAGGGTTAGGGTTAGGGAATCATGGGAACTGTATTTTATTGTGGCACCAGAGCTCTCTGACAGAGAAGGCTATATGCCTCAGGAAAAAAAAAACCATTCCCATGATTCCCTAGCACTAACCCTAACCCTAAAAGTGGACTCAATTTGCACTATTTCTGGCAGTCTGCAACCCCCCTAAGTCTGTGTGTTTCTGGTCTGTCATTTTTGCTTGTACTGTCCTATAAATCCATTCCATCTTTTATCTATTCTTATTTCTAAATGTATTTTTTCCTCAAACAAGGCCTTTAAAATATATTTGGATATGCTTTTGAGCCAATAGCTGCACTGGATCATTCTTTGGAATTATTTTAATCCATTGAGTCAGTGCAGAGGCTCCTGACAATGCAAACTCCACATTATGGCTTTTCACTGCTCTCCCAATGTGTGTCTGCTGAATTGTCTAGTTGCTGCAAAACAGTTCAGTGTGAACAGCAGCCAATGCTATCTTCTCAACCACATCTGCAAGCGAGTTGCATTTGTGCCACCAGCTATGGGAATGTTTATGGAAGAAAGCGCTTGTCATAATTCATTAAAATAAAAGAGCTGAACTTTGCTGGCATTAAAATGCTTGAATTAAAATGGGGATGTGTCAGTAGGATTGACACAATAAGGATTGAGAGGTCATAATATTTTTCCCCTTTTTTGGCTGAAGTGTTTGGTGTTTGTTTTTTAAAAAAAAATACAAGACAGATGTCCTTCAGATAACAAGAACTGAATAATGCTGCAATACAAAAAGGATTGCTCATCTTTAGTATCCTCATGGACTATACAGCCCAAACTGTCATAGAGGAACTCCTTACATAAGGCTGCCAATCAAGCAGGGCATTTTCACAGATGGAGTTTAAAGCAGCTCTTATCCAGTTGTTGTATAATGCAAACATTTAAAAAATAAAAGTACATCAGCCAGAAAGCCTCATTTACATGGAAAAAGCTTCTTCACAACATTGTGTCCAGCTCCAACCAAACCATGTAAAAACATAAACAACGAAAGAGTAACTCAAAGGCAACATAAGCCTCATATCTGAAATCATGCATTAAACTCTCAGAGTTTAATTTATTCTGGTGACCAGAACTTGGAAAAGTTATTTTTTATTTTTATTTTTTGGACTACAGCTCAGATAATGCCTTGGCCAGCATGGATGCTGCTAAACTGGCTAGGAAATTCTGGGTGCTGTGCAAGCATGTATGCACTGAGAAGTCAGTGTACACATGCTTTTTTACCTTCCAAAAAGGTAACTTTGGGCCTCGGCAGACGGCTTATTGAGCCGTCTGCCAAGGCCCGGAAGAGGAGGAGCCACCGCATGAGTGGCGCTCCTTCCTCTTCCTGAGGTCGCCCTGGGAGCTGCCGGCCCTCCGCACGGCCGGCGCTTCCGGGGCAACCTCCCGCTGCAGCGTCCTCACACGCTGCGGCGGAAAAGACAGGGAAAGTGCGCCCTACACGTTTAGGGCGCACTTTCCCTGTCTTCTAAAAGGAGTGGCAATTTGCAGCTCCTTTTAGGGGCTCCGCAGGAGCGCTGCGGTCCGGCTGCCGCGGTCCCGCGGCGTTCCGGACCAGGGCATCCCCGACGCCCTGGTCTGCATCCCCCCTTTGGGCCTTTGCAGACTGCCAGAAATAGTGCAAATTGAGTCCACTTTAAATTGAGGCACTGCCCTGGCTCAGTGCTAGGGAATCATGGGAACTGTAATTTATTGTGGCACCAGAGCTCTCTGACAGAGAAGGCTCAATGTCTCAGAAAAAAATACAGTTCTCATGATTCCCTAGCACTGATCCAGGTCAGTGCCTCAATTTAAAGTGGACTCAATTTGCATTATTTCTGGCAGTCTGCAAAGGCACTCAAGGTCTTCAGGTAACTGAAGGATCAAGAACTTGAAAAATCACTCCATCTCTCAATATGCCACTCTCAATTTAGAGCAAGGGCCAAATTATCACTAGGGCTGCAACTACACTACAGAATAAATGCAGTTTGACATCACTTTAACTGCCATGGCTTAATGCATTGGAATTCTGAGATTCCAATGCATTGTGATTTGTGATTTAGCTGCCTTTGTCAGAGAGTTCACATCAAACTACAAATACCAGGATTCCATGGATGGAGCCATCACAGTTAAATGTGGTATCAAACTGCATTAATTCTGCAGTATAGCCACAGCCAAAGACAGGGGTGGGCAACTGCAAATGTGGTAGGGGCCATTTTTCCTTCTTGCCAGTCAAGCTGCCACAATGACTTTCAGCACACCTGAAGTGATGTGATGTCACTTTTGGCTGCCATTTTTTTTCTTTTTTTTCTGTTTTGGGGATCAAACTTTTGACTTTTTAGGCAGTTTGGGGAGATTTTGGATGGGTTGGGGGCAAAAAAAAATCACCCCAAAATTAGTATGATTTTTGTAAAAAAATAAATAAATCAGGGGGCTTTGAAGTGCTTCTGGGAGGTCCCCATGGGCCACATGCAGCTCATGGACACACTTTGCCCATTCTTGCTGTAAGTCTACCTTGGTTTCCTGGGATTAGTTGTTGTAACAGAGCATGGCCATGTTGGGTGGTGAATTTCTGAGATATGTAATCAAAAAATTAATTTTCCCAAGCTCTGACAGAGTAAGATGGCCCCCTCAGGCAGTGATCTTTAGTATAATGAAAGGAAAACAAACACACGCACGTGCGCGCACACACACAGTCACACTGTTTTTATTGCCAGGGAGAAGCACTTGTGGGAATTAGCTACTTGCATTAACAAAATAATTTGGCCACACATGGATTTGGGGATAGTGGGGACTTTGGTTTGGTCAGGCAGTGATTTGGTGACAATGGCATCTCGGTTTTTTCACGCTGAGCACAAAATATCTCGGGCCAGAACACTGCATATATTCGGTGTATTTTTCATTTTTAAAATAGCTAGCATATTGGTACAGCTCCTTGATGACAGTTCAGATGTCTGTGGCCTACACTTTTTGAAAAATGAAAACAGACATCGAGATTAATGATAGTAACATGAAAAAAGCATCAACTTGTCTAAATTAATTTTCCTGTTTTCCCCACCAGCTCATCTTAGTTCTTTCTCATAATCTTTGGGAATCATTCTTGGTAGTACTTTCATCCATTCTATTTAGAAAGGATAGGCAGTCTGCATTTTAAATGATACCTCTACAACAGTCTTTATTTTGTTTATCATAGCTTCTCTCTGTAATATATGAAGGACTTGTAGCAGCAATATGTGACCCTTTAATTTCCAACAGTGATCTTCAGCAACAGACGTTTCCCAATCCTGTACCACTAATCCTTGGACATAACCATAACATTTCTCTTCAAGAGGGGTCATGGTTGCACTAAACCTATAATCCTATGATTCTGTAACAAACTGAGCAATGATACTGAAACATATTAAGACAAGAAGACCATTCAAGTGTTGTCAGTGATACTTTAAGACTACAGATCATCAGTGCATTTAAACTCCAAGATCTCTAGTGACCCATATCTGAAGAGATTATGTGCCCATTCCTTACTCTGCCTAGCTAGTCTTGAGATAAAAGAATTCTTTTTTCCCCTGAAGTGGAACTACAAGGCCAATGAAGCTTTAATGGCCTGAAGGGAGACATGGAGTTGCTTTTCCATTGTTACTACAGCTATTCTGATATGCTCTTCTAATGACTTATATACTTTACTGCTAAGGGAGCAGAGAGAGTTTCTTGATTACTGTGTAGTTAACCCTGCTATATATTTTGACCTATAGCTCAGTTTCAGCTATAGCAGTGCACACTGCCATAGTATGATTATTTTCATTCTACGGCAGACATGTACAGCAGCTATAGCTCTACCACTGTTGTTACTTTTATTTTTACCCTAACATCTTCCCAAGAGTTGCACTCAAGGAAGCTTACAAATTAAAGTCAATTTATTGTAGTTAAAAGCATACAAAAAGCAATAAAATTGAATTAAACTATTAACAATATTAAAGCAATTAAAAGCATGACAAAAAACAATTCAAAACTGTACAATTCAAAACAATACAGCACCCTGTTAAAGCACTTTCCTTAAAAACCTTCAGCTCTAAAAATCTTGTCAGAATAATAATACGGTAATAATAATAATAACAATACAGTTTTGAATTGTTTTTGTCATCATGCTTTTAATTGAATTAATACTGTTAATACAGGGAAATAAAATCTGTTAGATAGACTGGACCTATGCTATTTAGGGTTTTATAACCAGCATTCTGAATTGCACCCAGAAACAAATTTGTTTTTAGTCTATACTCCTACTAACCCTAACCAGCATAATGCTGTACCAGCACTCTGCCCTTCTAATTAGGTAAGTTAGGGTCAAACTAGACATGATGTTGACCACATTTTTTTATTTCACATGTATAGTTTGCCTCTAGCTTTTAAAAAGTAACCACAACTATGGAGTTCTCTATTCTGGATCATTTTAACCTCCCACTCCAAACAGCCCATACCCGCCCCACAGAGCAAATTTTCAGTGGGAAATCAGTGCAGGGTGAACAGGGTTGAAGAAATCTCTCCCGTATCTCAGTTCTTACCTAGGTTCTGACATGCACTTACCCTAACTGTGGCTGCTATTAGTTTAATGAAAAGGAAGAATCCCAGTACAGAATTCAAAGATCTAATCAATGCTAAATCTGATCTGGCCATGATGATTTCAGTTTGGATTACTGTAACATGCTGTTTGTGGGGTTGCCTTGGAAGACTGTTTAGAAACTGCAGCTGGTCCAAAATGACATGGCCAGAGTATTGACTGAGAGTAGTAAAATGAGCATCTAACATCTTCATTGGCTACTGCAGCATCTTCACTGGCTACCAGTCAATTTCCTGAAACAATTCAAGTACTGGTTATGACCTATAAAGCCCCTTTTTACTTAGTCTGGGATATATCAGACTGCTCGGGTTTTGAGATAGACAGGAGAGAACTTTCTCTTAGGTCCCCACCTCCAGAGGTGGTGCAGACACGAGAGAGGTGTCAGGTTCTCAGCTTCCACCATTCCAATGCAGGATTGTGAATCCTCATTAATTACTGTTGGTATTGTGCATGGTTCACCTAAATCAGGGACAGGCAATCTTTTTGAGACCTGGGCCAGTCTCCCATCGTCCAGGTCTTGGCTGGGCCAAGGGGGGGAATGGCGGCGCACGTGCTCATGCACATGTGTGCACCCTCCCCCCCGTGTGACCCCCCCGCACACTGCCATAGCGCACGCGGACGCGGACACCGCCATAGCGCACATGGCCGCAACTGCCACGGCGCATGCCGCGGCCACCATTTTGTATGTCAAAATGGCGGTCGCGATGCGTTTGCCCATGCGCAAGAGTACTGCGCATGTGCAAATGCATCGCGACCGCCATTTTGACTTCCAAAATGGCAGCCGCAGCAAGCGCGGCTGGAAACGCACCCCGACGGCGGTGCGCGGCAGCGTGCGGCGGCGGCGGCCTACAGCCTGGGCCGGTAAGTCTGGGGCCCAGGGCCTTAACTGGCCCCTAGACCGTAGGTTGCCGGTCCCTGACCTAAATCTTCCAATAGCTGTCTAACCCACTGAACTTCACTTGCCATCTCTGATAGTGCAGTGAATTCAGCCTTTGTAGTGCTCAAAGCTACACAGCCCTGCTTTCTGGACCTCCAAACAACTGGACTATTATCATACCTGATTACCAAACCAGAAACTGATTTCTCGTCTGCAACCTCTGATGCAAAGGAACTATCTGCATAGCACTCTAGCTGAGACACACCTGCAGTCATCACCTTTGTTCCCTTAAGGTACCACACTACATGCTTCACTGCAGTCCAATCTATTAATTTGGTTTTGAAGTTCTCCTGCTCAACAACCCTACTGTGAAGCTTATGTCAGGTCTAGTGTGGTTGCCAACAAACAATAGGCTCCTGAACACTGAATGGTACAGCTCAGGATGCTCAGACAATTTATCAGATTCTAGACCAATAAATTCAGGTGTCATGGGGCTTCTGACTACTTTTGCACGTTTTAGTCCACATCTTTCCACAATCATATCTACTTTTTCTAACATAACAAAATTACCCCATCCTGGGTTCTTTCTACTTCAATTCCTAGATAATTTTTCAAATTGCCCAAATCTTTTAATTTGAATTTTCTAGCTAACTCCTCCTGTATAAGCTTTAATTCATCCAAACTACTTGCAGCAACAGAAAGATAATCTACATCAGGGGTAGGCAACCTTTCCCCTTTAAGGGCCGAGGGACTTCAGCTCCCAGAATCCCAGGAGCTATTGGCCAACATGGGACTATTGGCCAACATGGCTGAGGCTTCTGGGAGCTGAAGTCCCTCGGCCCTTAAAGGGGAAAGGTTGCCTACCCCTGATCTACATAGATCACTAGGATGACACTATCCTTGGTATACACACACACATCAGCCACACTGCATTTGTATCCAAGTTTGCTAAGCTCATCGTGTATGCATTGATTCCAGTGCCTAGTACAAAGTAAATTTGCATACTGGCCAAAAATATCTTAAATGGTTCAGATTAATAGCATGATCATGCAATTAAAAAATATGGAATTTGGTTAATGGCTGAACTCCACATTCTATTGATCAGGTGACATGCTGTGAATGTGGCTTCTCCCTACAGATGTGCAGGAGCTTGTGCATCCAACAGTAAACAGTCACACATCTGGCTGATAACCCCTATATGGCCTTCTGCCAAACCATCCTCCTGTGGGCAAGCAGGGTTTGTGGCTTTATGGTGTATGCCGTTTTGTGTAAACCAGTTTTGCAATTGGTTGCTCAAGAATTATCCTCAGAGTCAGTCACCAATGCACTAACCTTATAAGGAAATTCCCTTTCCACTGTATTCACCCACTGCTTAATTTTTGCAGCTGCCTTGTTTTTGGCCCTTAACAAAAGCACAAACCCATATCTTGTTTGCCTATCAACAATTACTAGGCTGATATGGGATGGCCAAGTCTGCATGGACTTCCTGAAATGGCCTCTGGGTGGCACACTTACTTTCCTTGGACAGAAGAAAAACTTTTAACTTGATCTTCCTTACATACAGAATAATCTAAGTACTTCCACAGGGGTTTACTTTTAACTCTGGACATACTTTTGCTAGCTGAGAAAGGCTTGAAAATGTGCATGTCCCATCAACCTGTGCAAATAATGGGCACAATTCAGATGCAATGGGACATTGGTTACACTTGCACATTTAACTTTTTCCACCATGTGGTAAAGCCTTTTTTTTTTTACTGCTTTTGCACAAACAAAACCATTTGTTGATATTGTGCACCGATCCCCTTCAAATGACAATTGATACCCATCTGTTGTTGATGTGGAAACACATATTAAAAAATTCTCTAAATTATTAGCACATAACACATTATTGAAAGTCTTTCCAAAGCTGGGAAAGTTCCCATTTGCTTAACCTTACTTGGAGCTCCATCTGCTATACAAACAGTGGTTACGAAGCTGGTTTCAAGTCCTTCAATAGCTTTGGATTGTTTACAATAATAATAATAATAATAATAAAGCAAAAGCAAAAAGCAGCTTATTTATATACCGCTTCATATCACGCTATGGGATGTCTAAGCGGTTTACAATTGTGAGCTGATTGCCCCCCAACAGTTGGGTACTCATTTTAGCGACCTCGGAAGGATGCAGGCCTGAGTCGAGCCTCAGCCCTGGCTGGTATTGAACTCGCAACCTTGTGGTCTATGAGTGAGTGGCTGCAGTACAGGTATTTAACCACTGCACCACCAGGGCTGATGATAATAATAATAATAATAATTATTATTATTATTATTATTATTATTTATATCCCACTTAATTGGCAGCAATCTAGGCGGCTTACAATAAAATAAAACCCCTACATCATTTCGCCAAACCAACCCATCCCCCTTAAAACAGTATTAAATAGCGCATAATTAAAATGACAATAAACATAAAATAAAACATAACAAAATAAAACATATTACAAATAACATATTAGAACAGGTTACAGTACCCTGGTCAACCTCTACCCTGGATTGTCTGGCAATAAGCGGGATAAAGGCCTGCCGGAAGAGACCCGTCTTGACAGCTTTCTTGAAGCTGTCTAGTGATGTCAACTGACGGATCTCATCCGGCAGGTCGTTCCAGAGTTTGGGGCAACAACAGAAAAAGCCCTCTGGGAGGTTGCCGCAAGCCTTGATTTTTGAGGCTGCAGCAAGTTCCTCCCAGAGGACCAGAGAGCATGGGGAGGATTATATGGAAGGAGGCGGCCCCTGAGATAGCTTGGACCCAAGCCATTTAGGGCTTTAAAGGTGATAACCAACACCTTATACTGGGCCCAGAGGCTAATAGGCAGCCAGTGGAGGGACGTCAGAACCGGAGTAAAGTGGCCCCTCCTAGATGTTCCAGAAATGAGCCTGGCTGCAATGTTTTGGACCAACTGGAGCTTCCGAACCAAGCATAAGGGTAGCCCCATGTAGAGTGCATTACAGAAGTCGAGGCGTGAAGATACCAGTGCGTGCACAACGGTCTTAAGATCCCTTACTTCCAGAAAAGGGCGCAGCTGGCATATCAGCCGAAGCTGATAACAGGCACTCCCGACTGTCACATTTACCTGATTTGATGAGTCAAGGAGCACCCCCAGACTGCGAACACAGTCACTGGAGGAGAGTGTGACCCCATCCAGTACTGGAGGTTGCAACCCAATTCTTGGTTTCGGGGCCGCTACCATGAGCACCTCCGTCTTGTCTGGATTCAGTTTCAATCTGTTTTTCCTCATCCAGCCCATTACCGCTCAGAGACATTCATTGAGAGAGGAGATGCCATTGGAATTTGAGGCCGACGAACGAGACACGGAGAAATAGATTTGGGTGTCATCAGCGTACTGATAACACCCAGCATCATAACTCCGTATGATCTCACCCAGCAGCTTCATATAGATATTAAATAACATCGGGGACAAGATAGCCCCCTGAAGGACCCCACAAGTGAGGTCCCTCTTACTGGAGCTACAGTCCCCGAGTAGCACCCTCTGGGACCTACCAGAGAGGAAGGACTGGAACCACTGCAAAGCAGTGCCCCCGATACCTAACCCCTTCAGGCAGTCCAAGAGGATGCTGTGATCTATTGTGTCGAAAGCCACTGAGAGGTCTAGGAGCACCAACAGGGTCACACTAACCCTGTCGATGCTCAGACGCAGATCTTCAGTCAAGGCAACCATGGCAGTCTCAACCCCAAAGCCTGTCCTGAAGCCGGTTTGAAATGGGTCTAGATAATCGGCTTCATCTAAGACAGCTTGGAGCTGAAGAGCAACCGCCCTTTCGATCACCTTGCTCAAAAATGGCAGCAATGACACAGGCCTATAATTTCTCATATCTTGGGGGTCAAGGGAAGGTTTTTTTCAGAAGCAGCCTAACAGCCGCTTCCTTCAGACAGTATGGAACATATCCTTCCCTAAAGGATGCATTGATGATATCTGTGAGGAATCTCATCAATGCATTCCCCCCCCCCCCAGATGGCCAGCCATGATGGGCAAGGGTCGAGAGGGCAGGTTGTCTTCCTCACCTTACCAAGCAGCTTGTCCACATTCTCGGTACTCACAGATTGGAGCTGATCCACTATAACTACATCGGCGGAGTCGCTGGACGCCTCGCCTATAGACTCTGTTTCAACAGTGGCATCTAAGTTGGCTCTTACCTGAGAGATTTTATCTGCAAAGTAGTTGTTAAATGCGTCACAGCAGGCAGTCACAGAGTTAAGTAAGGGGTTTGGTGCAGGGGGTGCCTGTGTCATCTCCCTCACCACCCTAAACAGCTCCGCTGGATGGGATTCTGCAGACGCAATATGTGCAGAGGAGAAAGCTCTCTTCGCTGCACATATTGCCTCCCAATATGAACAAAGAAAATTCCTATGGCAAGTTCTGTCAGATAAGAGTCGAGTCTTCCGCCACCTGCGCTCTAGCCATTGTCCAACCCGCTTCATTCCCCTAAGCTCTGGCGTATACCAAGGCCTACGGTTTGAAGCAGGTTGGCAAGGGCTCTTGGGTGTGATCGTGTCAACAGCCCTGGTAAGAGCTGTGTTCTAAGTATTAACCAGAGCTTCGACAGGATCACCGGCACTCCCAACCATTAAACCAGGGGTAGGCAACCTTTTTGAGCCGGGGGCCGGGTTGCTGTCCCTCAGACAATTGGGGGGCGGAAGCACCAAAAATAAATAAATAAATAAATATACAAATATTTTTTTAAAAAAATTAAAAAATTAGAAAAATATGCATGCACACTCTCTCAGCCCCAGAAAAGCCATGGCAAAACCTCTGTGAAGATTTTGCCAAGAAAACCCCAAGAACAAATAATAACAATAATAATCAATATCATCATGGCGGGCGGCGGTGGCAGCGGCGGTGGCAGGACTGGCCTGGGGCTGGTCCAAAGGCCTCGGGGGGCCGCATCTGGCCCCCGGGCCTTAGGTTGCCTACCCCTGCATTAAACCTTCTAAGGCTTTCTGGAATCCCACAGGATCCATTAGCCTTCAAGAGCAGACCATCCGAATGGGTCCACCACCCCCAGCAGGGCAGATATTGGCTTTAAGTTCCATCTTGACCAGGAAATGATCCGTCCATGACAATGTGGAGGTATTTATCACCTCCGCCCACAGATATTCCTGTTCCATACTGAAGACCGCATCAAGTGTATGACCTGCACAATGTGTGGGCCCGTTGACCAATTGGGATAGGCCCATGTTTGTCATGGTCTCCATGAACTTCCGAGGCACACCTGTTAAGCTGGTCTCGAGCAGAATGTTGAAGTCCCCCAAGACTAAAAGTCTGGGGGACTCCAGCAGCAGCTCTGAGACCAGCTGTGTCAGCTCAGTCAGGGAGTCTGCTAGACAACAGGGTAGTCGGTAGACTAGAGAATCCCCAAACTATCCCTGGTCTTCAGGCTAAGGTACATACACTCGAAGCGAACTGTCTTCCGGACAGGTATCCTGGTCAAGGCAAGGTTGATCTTATGAACCAAAGCCACTCCGCCCCCCCCCGCCCCGCCCCCCCGCCCACCATCTGCAGATGGTACATAAGGGAATCACATTCCTTTGTCAGAAGTCCGATTAAGATATAAGCTCTGTGTGCTGCTTGGATGCCTGCTCCATGGTTTGCAACCTGAGTAAACAGCTCTTTCATGTTGCTGAGATGCTGTGTGACAGATGCTCCATCTTGCAGTTTGCAGCTTTATAGACACTTCATCCAAATCATTCGAGACAAGGAGCTATCAGACTGGTGGAGAGTTCTCAAAACATCCCATAGTTCATAGGCTGTTTCTTTCTCTCTTACATGGAGTAACTGTGAAGGCTCTAGGGTAAGCAATATCATGGCTCTTGCCCTCCGATCCTCCTCTGCCTCTTTGGCTGTTGCAGGAGCCTGCACTACCCCCCATAGATTCTCTCAGATCAGGAGGGCTTTAGCATATGCTGACCAAAAAGAATAATCTTCTGCTGTTCACCTTTCAAAACGGAGACTTGACTCCATGTTTTATCTTTCACTGCTATTACTCAAGGACATAGTCTAATTGGCAGACCTCAAAACCTCAGCTTGCAGATAAAGACTAGCACAAACACAGCCACTGGGTCTTTAACTCTTTTTCTGCGAAATGTTTCTCCAACTACCTGAGAACTTCGGCAGCTTTCACAACCAGTGAACCTTCCTCAGTACTCTAAGCATTGTCCGAGTGGCCAATAGGGCCCATAACCCTTGTCAGCACAGAGTAGAAAGGAAAAATAGTGAGTGCATAAGCAGCAAGGTGCCACTAGGGAAACAAATGCCACAGCCTGACATGGAAGTGGTTACAAATTCAAAAACTCCTTCTTGCAGAACAGAGCTTTACTCGCACACTTGCTGAAGTTTCTTCTGTAGAGTTTTTAAATCTTAAAGCAAAGCAAAGCAGCTTATTTATATACTGCTTCATATCACGCTATGGGATGTCTAAGCGGTTTACAACTGTGAGCTGATTGCCCCCCAACAATCTGGGTACTCATTTTAGCGACCTCGGAAGGATGCAGGCCTGAGTCAAGCCTCAGCCCTGGCTGGTATTGAACTCGCAACCTTGTGGTCTATGAGTGAGTGGCTGCAGTACAGGCATTTAACCACTGCGCCACCGGGGCTGATTGGTTAGTTGCAGTTGCAGTTAAGATATTAGTTGCAGTTAAGATATTTACAAAATATGAAACAGGAATATTTACAGTCTCTAATATAATGCTCTGCTACCATCCAACATCCACTCCAAATTCCAACTACTCAACAAAATGGTATCATGGCATTCCCCCTTATATACACATCCACTGTCCAGGTGTCTGGACCAATTCTCTGCCAATGTTACATCACCTTCCTGTAACAATTGCAGTGACCTAACCACTCTGGAATTATTATTGCACCACTTCTTACTTAAGTCTATCAAGTATACAAACATACCCATTTTTACATTGGTTGAGGACACTCCTTTGCTTCCCTTTTTACCACTGGAGGACTGGCCTTCAGCCATCTCTAAAGCTAAGCCAAGCAGTTAATCAGTGGTGCACAAATATAGGTATAAATACCAAGCAGATACCTTGATATCCAGTTATGCACACAAATGCAGTGCCCTTTTAAAAATAGTGAACAAGCCAGTTGAACTTCCTGTCTCTTGAGAATTGTCACTTACTGGTGGGAATGATCATGTGACTGCTGGATCCTGTCTGTCCTGCCCCAGCAACCATAAGTTCTTCCCTCCACTGCCAGTGTGAATCCATCAGTTGCACATCTGCTCATTCGAATTTCCCAGGAAATTCTGGAGAAAAATCAAGATTATCCCCCCCCCCCCCGGTGGCAAATCACCATGGAGGCGTCCCCGCTCACCTCTCCGATCATTAAAGCATCAATGGAGCCACCATTTGGCAATAACAGGAACTTCCATTATTACCAAATGGTGGCTCCATGGACACTTTAATGATGGGAGAGGCAAGGGGAGATGCTTCCATGATGATTTATTCACAGGACAAACAAGCAGAGGTGTGATTACTGGTCATTGATTCTAGGCGATTTTGAATGCTTTCCTGCTGGTTTACACACGGGTAAGCCTCCTGTGTGTGATGGCCAGTCGTGGATCAGGTGATTTTGAATGCTTTCCTGCAATTTACACATGGTAAGCCTCCCATGTGATAATCTACAAAGCTCTATCTCTGACCTAAGCAGAAACATTTCCAATCTGATTTATGACCCCTGTGAGTCCCAGAGATCATAGGATTGTATTGTTAGCAACTGAGAATAAACAGTAACAGCATTTGCTTAAGACTTTCATAAGTCCTTCAGCTGAAGCCTGGACATTCAGTAGGCTGAATTTTTCAATTACAGATTCTTCTAAGTGTGCCACATATTTTCTATTGGAAATAGAAGCTTTACACATAGCACTGCTTGGACTCTTATACTACTCTGCTATCTTTCTTGGAAAGTAATAAATAGAAGTACAGGCAGGATATTATTAGGGAGGGGGTTGTCTCATCTTGTCACCCCAGTTTTCTACATAATAAGAAGTTTGAACAAATGGTCTCCTTATGGGCCATTTGTGATGAGAGAGTGCACTGAAAGCTATATCTTTAATAGCTGCTTATTTGCAAATGGGTTCCATCCAAGAAAAAGGATACGCAGAAGTGGTTTCTATTTGACATCATGTCTCAGTTGTCATTGACTACTTTTGCAGGCGTGGAAACCTTATTCTATTCCTGATATTGACAACAGAGCAGCAGGAGTTGTAGAAATGCATCCCAAGAATTTAACAGGGTATGGCATTCCTTTATAGAATGCTTAGATCTCAGTGATGTTGCTTTGACTGGATTATTCCTCTAACTTTTTATCTAGCTGACACATGACAACTTTTGCTCCACCCCATTTTCCTGCCACTTGGTTTTTTAAAATCTTTTTCAATTGAGCTCTTTATCTTTCTTGTCTCAGGGAATTTTTCATAATTCACCAGCAAGATCGGAAACAGGTGACTGGATCCAGCCTTAGCAATATGCAGAGCAGGTCCACCAAAATCAATGAGACTTAAATTAGTCATGACATACTGAAGTCCCATTTATTTCAGTGAATCTACTCTGGGTGTGACTAGACTGGAACCATGAACACAGTTAACTTGTTCAGAACTGAATTCTTTCTCCCAGTTTTGTCCTAGCTAAAGAGAAAAGTTTTGTATTTTTCAAAACTTCAGGTTATGTCCCAATCAAAACATATTTTATTATTACTTAACACTTCTATTTCTATTATTTTATTATATTAAAACTCTGGAATGAAGAAATGGTAAGAGCAGTGGGCACAATTGCTCCTGAATGTTCCCTCTCACAGATTAGAATTGAACTAGTCCCCTAATTTTCTGAGGACTTGATGTCTTGATAAGTGAGGCATCAACTAGGGTGAAGTTGATGGAAATTTGAGAGCATAGATATGAAGGCCTACTCTGTGGCAGTGTGGACATGTGTGTGTGTGTATTCTTCCCTCTGCTACCTGTTTCTGCAAAAAACCATTCACCAGAGCTGGCATGGTTAAGGATGGGGAGGCGGGAATTAATGCTTCCTCATATCCATCATCTGAGGACATAGCTTCAGATTCAAGATCCTCGAGCTAATTATCAGACAGCCAATTATCAATGTTGCATTTCAGTTCTTTGGGAGAACTATAGATCTTCTTTTCAGTTATCTGTTTTGTGGTTGTTTCATACATTTTTTGGAGGTTTTCAGTCTTCTCCTCCTCTTAATTCCTCTACATCAGGGGTAGGCAACCTTTTTGAGACCTGGGCCGGTCTCCCATAGCCCAGGTCTCGGCTGGGCCAAGGGGGGGGGGGGAGGAAATGGCGGCGCGTGCACGCACCCTCCACCAACGCATGCGACCCCACACACATGCAGCCGCCGCCACCGCGGCCGCATGTGCGGGGGATCACGCGCGTCGGTGGAGGGTGCACGCGGGGAGGCTTGCCTCGGCGGCGACGGGCCTCCTGGAAGCCCAGCGCCACCGAGGGTCCCCCTGGGGAGGCTTGCCTCGGCGGCGACAGGCCTCCTGGAAGCCCAGTGCTACCGAGGGTCCACCCGGGGAGGCTTGCCTCGGCGGCGGCGGGCCTCCTGGAAGCCCAGCGCCACCAAGGGTTCCCCCGGGGAGGCTTGTCTCGGCGGCGACAGGCCTCCTGGAAGCCCAGCACCATCGACGGTCCCCCCGGGGAGGCTTGTCTCGGCGGCGACGGGCCTCCTGGAAGCCCAGCACCATCGAGGGTCCCCCCGGGGAGGCTTGTCTCGGCCGCAATGGGCCTCCTAGAGGCCCAGTGCCACTGAGGGTTCCCCCGAGAGGCTTCCCTCTGCAGTGACGGGCCTGCTCTTGGGCGCCGCGCGTGCTGCCGGCACTGCGGCCGCCATTTTGTTCTCCAAAATGGCGGTTGTGACGCGTTTGCGTATGCGCAGTAATCCTGCGCATGCGCAAACACGTTGTGGCTGCCATTTTGGAGAACAAAATGGTGTTCGCGGTGCGCGCGGCGACCAAAACGGGCAGCAGCGGCAGCGGCGGCAGGGGTCTACCTGGGCCGGTAAGTCCGGCAACCTGGGTCGGAACTGGCCCGGGGTCCGTAGGTTGCCGACCCCTGCTCTACATCCTTGCTTTGGTAACCGGGAATCCTCAGGAAAAGCCTGTATGCCTTCTTCTATCACAGCAGGGGTATCTGCAGTATCTGGGGTCTTGTGAGAATGGTATCATTGCTGCTGTCTGTGACTGCTTTAAAAAAAAGGTCTTGATGCTAGGGCAAAGATGAAGATGAGGCCCTGGGGAATGGCTCTTATATACCCTGTGCGACAAGAGTGTGCTGCATGTTGACAAGCTCTCATTGGCTGGAACGGGGGGATAGGGGAATATGGGCCAATCAGTGGCGTTTAAACATGACACCATTCCGGAAAAGATACCACTACAGGAGGAAAAGCTGCTGCAATAGCTTAGCTGAGGCTAGAGAGTTTGCAAGAAAAGATGCAATAAGCTGATTCAATTGTAGTTTATTTAATTTTACTTGCAAATATCACAAGAATTCAGATAGAAATCATACTTCTCATGCTGTATAAGCTTTTTTGCATAATCTAAAAATAACGTGTCTTTGGTCGTAATCACTGTTTCCAAAATCCTGCATGGAAATTCAGAACTTATGATACCATTCTGTATCTTTACAGTCATGAAAAGGTGGCAAGTCTGCAGAGATAGGCATTTTAACCCCACAGCAAACAGGGTGAGCACATTAAGATATTTTTGCATATCAATCTTAGCACATGCAGTTTTTAAAACTTTATCTTTGTAATTTTCCAACCACAAAAGACACTGATGAGTCAATTGATTTCCTTCATCAAACTTGCATCCTGAGCAGTGTGTTATTATTTTTTCTTGGAAAATATAATTAATTGGGACATACATTATGACCTGTGTCAGAGTTCATAGCTGAATTTTTTTTTATTTTTTTTTTATTTTTGTAAAAGAGACAATGTCTTGTCCTTGAATTTCTAGCTGGTAATGTCTATTCATCTGTTCATGGAGCCTCTCATTACATTCCTGGAAATCAGACACAAAGCAGCTACAGGTTTTTCTTTCCATATCATGGGGTGACTGTCCCAGTAAAAATAAAGGATCATGATAAATAATTTTGGCTTTTCACAATCTCCTGTCCCTTGACCCTTCCTCGTTGCCCCATACACACCTTGCTTGGACAGCTGAACTCCCTGTTGGGCTGTGGATAGTCAGACTCATCTTCATTTTCAGAGACTGGTGAAAAGAGATGCTTAATCACCCATGGCCCCTCATCTTTGCTTTCTAAAATCCCCCTCTTTCTCATATGCTTTGATCTTTTTACGGCAGGAGCATCCATTAGATCAGGGGTAAGCAACCTTTCCCCTTTAAGGGCGAGGGACTTCAGCTCCCAGAAGCCTCAGCCATATTGGCCAATAGTCCCATGTTGGCCAATAGTTCCTAGGATTCTGGGAGCTGAAGTCCCTCGGCCCTTACAGGGGAAAGGTTGCCTACCCCTGCATTAGATACAGGGATCTCATGGGTGTCACATCGTCACTGGTCTCCATTGCTGCTATAAAAAAGGCTGTCTTGCTGCTAGGGCAAGGATGAAGATGAGGGCCCAGGGAATGACTCTCATATACCCTCTGTGATGGGGCTGTGCCCCTTGTTGGCAAGCTCTCATTTGTTGGAACGAGGGTTAGGGGAATAGGGCTAATCAGCAGCGTTCCAACATGATGCCGCTCCGGAAAACAGGTCTCTAGGGGAGGAGAAAGCTGCTGCACCTCAGAGCTCTAGTGTTCAGATCCCTGAGACAAATTCACCAAGGAATCACAACACACACACACACACACACACACACACTTTTGGGGTTCAGGAAACCCCCAAAATCTAGGACCCACAATTTATTTTATTTTAATTAATCTATTTCATTTTATTTTTATCCCACCTTCCTCCCAAAAACAGACCCAAGGCAGCTCACAACATAAAAACACATCAAAACAACATTTAAAAACCCCCAATTAAAATAGCTTAATTAAAACAGTAAAAAGTTAAAATTTAAACATACAAAATTTAAAACATACAAAGGTTAAAAATAATATAAACCACTCCACCCCCAATAAAACCAAGCCTGCATGATTTTTTTAAAAAAAAGCTTGCTGGAATAAAAATGTTTTTGCTTGCCTGCAAAAGGCGAGCAGGGAGGGGGGTCAGTCTAGCCTCCTGTGGAAGGGAGTTCCACAAGGTGGGAGCAGCCACTGTGAAGGCTCTCTCTTGTGTCCTTACCAAATGAGCCTGGGATGGTGGTGGGACCAAGAGAAAATCAGGGAGGCAGGACTAATTTCATGTATCCCTATAAAAAGGAGAGGGGCCATTTCTCACTTTTAGTTTGAAGAGAAGTACACTCCTTATACTACTGCAGGTAAGGCTCGTGTGACAACTGCACCCATTCCTTGAGGTGTCAGATTTGGCCATGATAACACACCTCTCATTTACCTCCATTTCGATTGTTGTAACACACTCTGTTGGGGTTGTCCTTAAGAATGTTCAGAAACTTCAGCTGGTCCAAAGAGCTGTGGCTAGATTGTTAACTGTGGCTGGTTATGGAGAGCACAGGATTTCCTTATTACAACAACCACAGTGGTTGCCAATCTGTTTCTCAGTGCTATTCTCAGTGCCAAAGCCTTATATTGCTCAGAAAAACTGTGTCTTCCTATATGAGCCTGCCCAAGGTCTGAAGTCTTCGGGGTGTGGTGGATTGCTTCTCTCTGTCCTACCACTTTCACAGGTATGTCTGTTGGGGATGTGAGACAGGTCCTTCTTGGTGGCTGCTCCAGGCTCTAAAACTCCCTTCCTAGAGTAACTAATGCCTCCCTCCTTGCTGTCATTCTGTTAAAAGGCAAAGGCTATACACACACACACGCCATACATACCAATAGGCTTTCTAGAGCTGAATGTTTTTAAAGAAAGGGTGCTGTACTGCTTAGCAATTGTAAATTGCGTTTACATTTTATTTTAATTTTTAATTGTTGTACTATTTCCTTAATTTTAAAATGGATGTTTTAAATTATTTTTACTTTTATAGGCAGTTTGCTGCTGTGTTAAACTTTTTATTTGCTTTAGATACTTGTATTTTTATTTGTATTTCTTTTTATCTTGTGAGCCACATTGATTCACACCTTTAGGGAAAAGGTGGAGTATGGATAAAACAATAAAATACAATGCAATATAGTGCTATCCATTACAATAATTGAATAATTAAATTACACTCACACCAATGGATGATTCTACTGGAACCCAGCTGACATCTTCAGTTTGGCCGATAATAATAATACCAACCACATCTCAATAGTCACTTGCTTTAATACAAGGGTGAAATTATTAATCCCTCCTGATCTCTCTAGACTCCAGCTGCCAGTGATTCTATTTGGTATAGACAATGGTAAGGAATGTTGGTAGTTGCAGTCCAACATTAATCCTACATTTCCTTTAACATAACTGGAAGCAGAGTACTTTATTTGAGGGCACATTTCTATGACCTTGGCCTTCAGTTTCCTGCTGTGCCAAGCCCCTGACAGACAAACTATATATGGCACTAGAGTGAATTCTACTGAAGAATATCTAGTTTACAGATATTCTAGGGGGTTTGGGTTTTTTGTTTTTTTGTTTTTTGTTTTTTTGGTTTTTGTTTGTTTGTTTGTTTTTGGTTTTGTTTCAATCAGAGCAATTAAATAGCAGATTCAGAGAGCATGTCAGATCCAGGCCAATTTCTATAGCACTGTCTTGCTGCATCACGATAAATGTTCCTAGAGATGAAGAGACAAAAAAAGTTAATTCATAGAAGGAATGTCTTTTGTCTCCTAGGCAGGGTGGGATAGGGTAGGAGCTTATCGCATTCACAATTAAAACGTATTACCTGAGCCAGCTTAAAATTTAAATCAGGTGGCAACCTGATCTTATCACAAGGATTTAGCTGCCAAATTTGCCACCCGGGTCCAGCCCCACTCGCAGTCGTTCTTGGCGCACCTCTTTTCGAAGCTGAGAGTTTTCCAGCCTAAGGAAATGGCCACCAGAGCACCCCGTGAGCGGGGATGGACCTGGGCAGCAAACTCCCTTATTAAACTCCCTTGATAAAACAACTTCATTGACTACCATTTCATTTTAAGGCACAATTCAAAGTGCTGGTTATGACCTATAAAACCCTATGTAGCTTAGATCAGTGATTCCCAAACTTTGGGGGGAAGCAGACGGCTTAACCATCCTAGTGTTTTGGATTTCATTTTCCAGAAGCCCCAGCTGGCTTGGCCAACAGTAAGGAATTCTGGAAGCTTGAGTCCAAAACATCTGAAGGACCAAAGTTTGAGAACCTCTGGGTTAGATAATTTGGTCCTCCAGGTATTTTGAACTTCAACTCCCAGAAGCCCTAGTCAACTTGACCAGTAGTCAGGAATTCTGGGAGTGTAAGTCCAAAACGTCTGGAAGACCAAAGTTTGGGATCCACTGGCTTAGATCCACAGTATTTGAAAGACCACATCTTCCTATATGAACTTGCTGCAACTCAGATCTTCAGAATAAGGCTTTCTCTTGGTCCCACCACCATCACATGGGGGCGGGCTCTGATTCCCATTCCTCTCTCCCCTATCTTCACTATAGCCACAAATGCTGCCTGCTACAGAAGATAAGAAGAAAATTAATTCATTTGAGATGTGGTGCTGGAGAAGAGTGCTGAGGATCCTATGGACAGTCAAAAAGACAAAGTGGTCTTAGAGCAGATCAAGCCAGCAGTCTCCCTGAAAGCCAAGATGACAAAACTGAGGCTATCATATTCGGACACATCAAGAGAGGGCATGACTCATTGGGAAAAAAACTATAATGCTAAGAAAGATGGAGAGAAGTATAAAGAGAGGAAGGCTGCATGCTAGATGGATAGACTCTATTAAGGAAGTCATGGGTATGAGTTTACCAGGAACTAAGCAGAGCAATGGAGCACAGGGAGTCTTGGAGAGTCTCATCCATAGGGTTGCCATTGGTTGAGATCAACTCGAGGGCAGTTAACAACAGCCTACTTTTGCTTTGCCTGCTGCTGTTCAGAGAGAACATGCCACCAACAGAGATATGCTGAATATTTTGGTCTGGAGTACACATTCCCTCACACACACTTTTTAAAGTTTAGCACCAGCAGACACAGGTTAGTAATGTATTTGTTCATCCATGTCAAAGAATATATACATATTAATGATGAAATATATATCAGGCTAAGAGTATCTCTTTAGCATTAAGCAGACAGATTTGTCTTCCAAGGTTTTGGCATGCTTTCCCCTTTCAGACTAATTTGTGTGTTAATCCCTTGCAAGAAATCAATTCCAGACTGAAAACTCATTAGTTTGAATATATATATATATATATATATATATATATATAGCCCAGCTTTTTAACTCTACAGATTCCCTCACCTCAAAACTGAACAAGCATCTGGGCAGTGGAGTAACAATTAATTTGGGGTTCTTGTTTCATTGTTACTGCTCTCTCATTTTTCCTTCTCATCATCTGCTGTGTTGTGCTCTTCCCCATTTCTTTGGTCCTTTCATTTCTACAGGGCAGCCCTATGATGAAAGAGTATTTATAAGCCAGCCTGTTTGAACGGTTTTGTAAAAACAATCTTTTAATTATCATGAAAGCTTTTTCCCAGTTAATGAAAGGGAGGTATTGCAGTAAAACACCATAATGTTAATTTTTGATGAAAATGAATATAAAAACAGTTCTTGCTTACCACCATATAACAACATTATAACATTGTAATATAGGAAAGAATCATTTTTATAATCTTATTTTATTATGGTGCTATTGTCAAGCAATTGAGTGCACAGACAAAATCTTCGGAAGCTTTCTTCACTTTGCAGAGAAAAACATCCGGCGACCTTGGAGCTGTCTGACTGCTTTGGAATGCATTCCTCCCTGCTTCTGATGAAACAGACTGATGACAGGTTTAACTCCAAAGAGGCACTTTTATTCTTTAGTTGCAATATGTACAAAATTATTTACACTCACCACTGACAACGACAACAACAACCCACATGCTATGGTCTCAGTTTTTATAGACACTTGCCATGCGGCTGCTAAGTCCAGGCTCTCACTGTGACTTCTTCCTGTGTCACTTGAATTTTTGTCCCCCAAACATGATGACGCAATATGTTTACACTTGGTCTACATGCTCTCTGGCACATCCTGACCTTGGACACTGATAAGATGTTTTGAGTCCCAGCTGCAAACAACTTTCCCAGGTAGCAAGCTGTAAAGTGACCTATAGTACCCTTTGTCACTTTCCCACATCTGGACATTTAAACTCAGTTTACAAATCCCAACAGCTATACCACTTTTTAGCATAAATGAGAAACATAGTGCTTTAAGACTTAACATTAGAATGTGTTTGTTTTTTGTTTTATAGTCTTACAATAATACAATACAATAACATAAGCTAACTTTTCAAAATATTTTTTAAATTAAGTTTAGAACTTTTGAGTGTTATAGGCCTATGCCTCCCTTTTTTATTATATTAAAAAAAACATTGAAAACATTAAAATGAGATTAAAAAATGACACCCCAAAGATTCCAATGAGTGTTAGGGGTGTTAGGGGTGAGAGTGTTTTTCTTTTCATACATCATTGCCTATATCAAATTCCTGTCCTTTTTTTTTAAAAAAAAGGGAAGATCTGAGAGGATTCCACTCCTCTTCCATTTTTATGATAAATAGGTGTGTCCAAATGAAGCTTTTACAGTGCATTCACCTTGGTTCATTCACTGAATTTTGAGGGGTATGTGTGTGTAAGAGAGAGAAAGAAGCTGTTACTCATTCAAAATCCTCTAGGTTTCACCACTCTTGTGTTGTTGTCCTGTTTACGTCAAATGGAAAATCTACTCTGAAAGGGAAAGATGGGATAGCTGCACAACGTCTTTTAACTGGCAACACAAGACTAGGAGGACTCTATTTAGAAAGATCCTTATCTTGATTGTAGCTGAGCTTTAGTTTCTCTCCACTGGTGTGCATGCAGGTTTTATTTTGCTGATAAACAGGTATCTACCGTTCACTTCACATATACACAAACACATAACCTACTTATCCAATGGACATACACACACACATGCCTTTTCTCCTTTTTCATCCAACTCCCTCCATTTCCATCCACCTACTTATCCAACAGACATAAACACACACACAAACACATGCCTTTTCTCCTTTTTCATCCAACTCCCTCCATTTCTATCCACTGTCCTCCCCAGCTTGTCTCCCAGCCTCACTCAATGGCTCTTTAAACCCCTGTTTTTCCCGTGTGATAAACAAAACACAAACACAAACACACCTTGTCTCCTTTTTCATCCAACTCCTTCCATCTCCCTCTACTGTCCTCTCCAGCCTATCTCACAGCCTCACTTAAGGGATGTGGCGGGGGGAGGTTACCCCTCCCATAAGAATTCTGCCCCTCCCCATGAATTTTCCTTTAGTCCCTAAATATCTTTAATTTAAAATGGCAGTTGAACATTTATAAATGCAGTAATTTAAAATGGCAGTTGAACATTTATAAATACAATGTATGCATCCAAAAAAAAGGGGCATCTCATGAGATGAATGTTCTTCTTTGAGGGTTGATTCTTCAGTTTGTGCAAAATAAAAGTTTGTATAAAACTTCATTTGTGTAAAACTAGTGTCTTCCCCTCCCACTTCCTGAAGTTAAAAATTCACCTGGTGACTTATGGCAGCCCCATGAATTTCCTAGGGTTTTCTTAGGCAAGGAATACTCAGAGGTGTTTTTCCACTGTCTTCATAAGAAATATAGCCTACAACATCTTGTGTTCCCCATCAGTCTTTCTTCCAAGTAATAACCAGGTCTGACTCTCTCTGACTTCTGAGATCAGATGTGTGTCTTCAAGGTATTTAGGTGAATTACTATAAGGCAGCAATGATAACTTTTCCAATACTGTTCATTCTACTTGCGAAAGTGTGAACATTTTATCTGAGGCTTGCAACAACAACAACATCCACCATGTCATAGCAGTTGCATCATGAAATAACATCCTTTAGTTTTCTTATTTGATATCTGAAGACAGACTGAGGGGCTGTACAGATGGCCCCTAAGGGGCAGCTATGTGCCGCCCCGGGAATGCCAGATCGGGGCCATGGCAACCGCATACCACAGCCCCAATCTGACACTTTGCCGCTCCTTTTTGGAGCGGCAAAAAGCCACCTTTGCCACTGCTGCAGTGGCTCTTTTGCGCTCTTTGGCACAGCGTGACTAAACACTGCACCAAGGGAGTGCCCTGACACTGCCCACCATCTGTTTGGGAGGGCAGCATGAGGAAGACATGGGGGTGGAGTCGGGACAGCCGGCATGCAGTCACCATGTCCCAACTCCACCCCTAGGCCAGCTCATTATGCTGGTCTGTATAGCCCCTGAGTCTAATCAAGCAATATCTTCTGAGATAGCGCCTTAAAATAATTTAAACTTCTGTATAGCTCTACTAGACTTCTACAAGAGCAATACTAGCCTTTTTTGTTTGAAATGTAACTGGACTCAATGGGATTTACTCCCAGGTAAATTGCATAACACTAGCAGAGAACCTCACAGACCTGGAACAACTATTAAGGAAGATCAAAGAAGAAAGTGCAAAGGCAGGCTTACTGTTGAACATAAAGAAAACAAAAATAATGACCACAGAGAACATACACACATTCAAACTAGACAATAAGGAAATAGAAATAGTAAAAGCGTTCTCATATCTGGGATCAAACATAAATAGGAACAGGGACTGCAGCCAGGAAATCAGAATAAGATTAAGAATAGGGAGGGCAGCTATGAAAGAACTAGAAAAGATACTAAAATGAAAAGACATACAACTCATCACAAAAGTCAGAATCATACAAGCCATCATATTCCCTATTACCATGTATAGATGTGAGAGCTGGAGAATAAAGAAAGAAGATAGGAGGAAAATCAACACATTTGAGATATGGTGCTGGAGAAGAGTGCTGAGGATCCCATGGATAGCCAAAAGGATGAACAAATGGGTCCTAAAGCAGATCTAGCCAGAAATATCCCTAGAAGCCAAGATGACAAGACTTAGACTGTCATACTTTGGACACATCATGAGAAGGCATGAATCATTGGAAAATACAATAATGTTATGAAAGATGGAGGGAAGTAGAAAGAGAGGAAGGCCACATGCTAGATGGATGGATTTTATTAAAGAGACCATGAGTTTTCAAGAGTTGAGCAGAGCAGTAGAGGATGAGGGTGGTGGTGGTTGGAGATGTCTTATCCATAGGGTTGCCATGGGTCGGGATTGATGTTAGGCAGTTAACAACAACAAAGTTGCATAAAATGTCAACCTTAGGATCAAAGCTGAGAATCAAAAGTTGAAAGTGCAAAGCTTTAGAATGAAGTTCTGCACACATTTATCTGGCAGTAAGTGCCATTGAACTCACTGGGACTTACTTCTAGGTAGATGTGTTTTGAATTGCAGTATTTGTAACTTTAAAAATTCAGAACCTGAACAATTTTAAAAGGACATTGATTTGTCAGGTGTCACCACATTCTCAACTTTTATTTAATAGATCATGTCTACACTGAAGTTGCCCCCCCAAAAGCATTGTTTGATGTCTGTAAGCATAGTCAGCAATCAATAATTTGAAATTTGTGCCATTTGTAGCTTTAAAAACTGGCACATCAATTTTTATTCCATTTAATCTGCTTACCGTAGATGAAAGTAGGGGGTTGAACTGATGCCACAAAGAACATTTACTCGTGAAATGGCACTCGTTTATCCAGCAGTAAGTATATCATTTTGACATTTATTTGCAATATTAATTGTATTTATTGATTAAACTTTTGCACATATTGTAAATTGATTCAAAATACCACAGAAGGTGACATTACTCTAGTAGCAGTGTGCAGCTATGGTGAATAATCACAATAAAAAGCTTATTGTCTGTTACATAATATTTTAAAGTGGAACTGTAAAATGTGGAGCTAATAAATTACAATTGTTGTTTTTCAGGGTTGACAAGATGGAAATGGAATGACAAAACATGATTAAATCAGGACCTCTAGACATATTGAAAACACAGAATCATGTTGCAAAACAAACTCATGTTTGTTGTACTATTCTCTGTCTTGCTTGATTGCTCTGATGACAGACAAACATATGTAGTACTGGAGTGCCCAATTTGCACTCTATTTATACATTGCTTCCCACCCTCCTCTATTCCAACAACAAAAGCTTTGCATAGCTGTGGATTGATCAAAATGTTCATCCCAGAACTGGAAGAAACAAAAGTGTGTGAAATCCTAATCTCTATTTGCTTTTCCAGATCTTGGATATAAGTCCCACAGAACAGTAGTGCTCACTGCTGGGTAGAGATGTATAGGACTGAACTTTAACTGGGATGACACAAGACATTTTGCTGCCTGAGGTATGAATCACAAATCACAATCCCACCTACCTTTCATATCAAAGTGAATAGTATTATATGCAGTGCAGGATTAGACAGAGAGGAAGGAGGAATGAAGATTGGAGGAGGAAATATCAACAAACTGAGATATGCAGATGACATCAGACTACCAGCAGTAAACAACAAAAAATTTGAACAATTACTATAGAAAATCAAAGAAGAAACTGTGAAGGCAGGCTTAATGTTGAATTTAAAGAAAACATAAATAATGACCATGGAGGACTTACATATATTCAGTTTAGAAGATTATTAAAGTGAAATAGTTAAAGATTTCCCATACCTTGGATTAATCATTGATCAGAAATGATATTGCAGTCAAGGAATCAGAAGAAGACTAGAACTGGGAAGGGCAGCTATAAAAAAACCAGAGGAGATCATAAAATGCAAAGATATAACACTGAAAACTAAGCAAAGGATTGACTAACCCATTGTATCACCATGTGATACAACATCACCTCTAGACGCGGCAGCACGGGCAGCGAGGCCGCAGGACGGCTGGGTGGAGGCCTGAAAGCCCGCCCAGGGAGCCATCTCCTCCTGCGGCAGGACAGCGGCGGCAGCGGCGATGGCAAACAGCTGGGAGGCTGGGCAAGGGTTGAAAACACCCACCCAAGAACACCGCCTCCAGCAGCACCTCTAGATGCAGCAGCACCAGCAGTGAGGCCGCAGGACAGCTGGGTGGAGGCCTGAAAGCCTGCCCAGGGAACCATCTCCTCCTACGGCAGGATGGTGGTGGCGGCGGCGGCAGCAGCGAACAGCTGGGAGGCCGGGCAAGGGTTGAAAACATCCGCCCAAGAACACTGCCTCCAGCAGCGCCTCTAGACGTGGCAGCACCAGCAGCGAGGCCGCAGGATGGGTGGGTGGAGGCCTGAAAGCCCGCCGAGGGAACCATCTCCTCCCGTGGCAGAGCAGCGGTGGCAGCGAACAGCTGGGAGGCTGGGCAAGGGATGAAAACACCCGCCCAAGAACACCGCCTCCAGCAGCACCTCTAGACGCAGCAGCACTGGCAGCGAGGCCACAGGACGGCTGGGTGGAGGCCTGAAAGCCTGCCCAGGGAACCATCTCCTCCTGTGGCAGGACAGTGGCAGCAGCGGCGACGGCAAACAGCTGGGAGGCTGGGCAAGGGTTGAAAACACCCGCCCAAGAACACTGCCTCCAGCAGCACCTCTAGATGCGGCGAGTTTTTTTATCCCATCTATAAAAAACCTTGTAATAGTTTTCTTTCAATGTATTACACTTTGTAAATTTCAAGGTGTCCTTCCATGACTTTTCCCAATTCTGTAGAGGAATGGGGTTTCCTATATTTTGAATCCATTCAATCATGTTTGTTTTTACTGATTCTTCGTGCAATTCTCGATCTAATAACAGCCTATACATTTTCCCTATCCATTTTCCTGTGTAACAACTTAGTAGTTTATCAAAGTTGTTGAACTCAATCTCTATTCCTTTTTGTTCCATATCTTTCTTAAAGTCTTCCCTGAGTTGTAAATAGCTCAGTCAGTTCAACTTTATTCCTTCTTCCCCAAGAGTTTCTTTTGATTTTAATTTTAACCCTTCCTCTGTCTTCACCAGGACTCTTTCGTATATTAACCAATTCTCTTTTTGAGGATTTTCAGCCTTATGCTATGCCTCCTGTGGAGAAACTCACAGAGGTATCTGTATCCACAATTTTTTTCTATATTTTCTCCAAGTCGTAAATAAAGCTTTTCTTATACAATGTTTATTAAACTCCTTCCCCATATTAGTTTCTCCATATCCTATTAATTTGTACCATCCCGCTTATAATCCAGACCTTTCCACTTGTAAAAGTTTCCTATTTTTCAGGGTAATCCACTCTTTGATCCAAGAAAGGGCACCAGCATCAGAATACCGTTCTAAATTGGGTAATGCCAACCTCCAGTCCTGGATGGGGTCACACTCTCCTCCAGTGACTGTGTTCGCAGTCTGGGGGTGCTCCTTGACTCGTCGCTCCTGATGACAAATCAGGTAAATGCGACAGTCAGGAGCGCCTGTTATCAGCTTCGGCTGATACTCCAGCTGCGCCCTTTTCTGGAAGTAAGGGATCTCGAGACTGTTATGCACACGCTGGTAACCTCACGTCTAGATTTCTGTAATGTGTTCTACATGGGGCTACCCTCGTGCTTGGTTCGGAAACTACAGCTAGTACAGAACATGGCAGCCAGATTAGTGTCTGGAACATCTAGGAGGGACCATATTACTCCAGTTTTAAGGTCCCTCCACTGGCTGCCTATAAGTTTCCGGGCCCAGTACAAGGTGTTGGTTATCACCTTTAAAGCCCTAAATGGCTTGGGTCCAAACTATCTCAGGGACCTCCTTCTCCCCTATAATCCTCCCTGCGGACTCCGGTCCTCTGGGAGGAACTTGCTGCAGCCACAAAAAGCTAGGCTTGCGGCTACCTCCCAGAGGGCTTTTTCGGTTGCTGCCCCCAGACTATGGAACAGTCTGCCGGACGAGGTCCATCAATTGACATCTTTAGACAGCTTCAAAAAGGCTGTCAAGATGGATCTCTTCCAGCAGGCCTTTCCAGGATAGAAAATCCCAGCCTCAGGAACCCCTCCCTTAAGAAGGTTTCTAGGTTTTCTTTTTAAATATGAAATTAAGAACTGATGTCGTACTTGGGAATTGTTTTTAAATATTACTGGTGTATTGTAAACTGTATGTTTTTAACTTGCAATTGATTTAATAACTTTTTAAGGGGGGAGGGAAATAGGGTTGTTGTATGTTATATTTTAATGTCGTTAGCTGCCCTGATTGATCCCAAAGGGGCGGGATATAAATAAATTTTATTATTATTATTATTATTATTATTATTATTATTATTATTATGTACAGATGTGGTGGTGGACAGTGAAGACAGCTATTAAGCCCAAGCAATTCCCTAGAATCCAGGATGACTACTTTGGCCATATCATGGGATGGTATGACTCACTAGAAAAGATAATAATTCTCGCAAAGGTAAAGGTTAGATGAAAAGAGGGTACTCTGCATGCCATATGGATAGACTCAGTCAAGGAAGCTATGGCCATGAGCCTGAAAGAACTGAGCAGAGCTCCAAGAGGGGCTATTGGAGGTGTCTCAGCCATAGAGTTGCCATGAGTCCAGGTCAGCTTGAAGGCAGTTAACAAGAATGTATCCAAGGCTAATGAAGTTATTTTGGCTCTATAAAAATGCCACAAATGTTTCACCTTGGAGGTAAAAATGCATTAATAGTTGTAGTTTAAACAGCATTTTTCTGGCCTTTCACTGCATCCCAGACCAAGCGTATTGTGGTGCTTTGCTTCTTCTCCCTAGTGGTAGAAAGCTTCAGCCATAAATCCTCTAGGATATTATTCTTAGGCTTATTTATATATTAGCTTCAATTTGATGTCAGTCTACATCTGTAACAGTGTGGGAAATAACCATGCTGTGTTTTGCATATTATTTATTCATTTGCAAATGGGGTTCGATAAACATTGCAGTACTGCCTTTGCATATAGGAAGCAAATGCTGTTAAAAGTGTAAATAATTCTGAAACAGCAGTGTGGTATATTGCAATGGCTTTGCTGTGATTCATACTTCATATTTAAAAAGGTGGATGGGTTTTCTAACATTATAGTATTGTACTAGATTGCCACATAGACATCAATGACATTATCACCATTTCCCAGTTCTCTCTTTGTCTGGCTTATCACTGACTAACTTTCTCCATCAATATTCACATGACTGGGGAGAAGGAATCACTAAGAATATTTGCTACCTCCTTCACCCAGTTATGTAATAGTAGCCCTTCACACTATCACTGGGAAAGAAGAGCCTCTAGAATAGAATGTGGTGTCTTGTGCAGTTTGTGATTCATAACAACATGAAAAAGTAATATGAGAACAGATCCATATTAATCTTCCTGCTTTTTTTGCACCATTCATTCTAACCCAGTTGGGTTATAAACATTTAAAACAAATGTAACACAAATTGACCATATTCTGTCAGAAACTGGGCAGTCCCCTAGATCAGTTGTCCACTGGTTAATTTAGATAATAAGGATCCTGGATATAAACACTTATCCCAGAGAAAGAGGACTATGGTAAGTGGGCCATCAATTGGTTTAGCATTATGATGACAAGTGGATGTAAACCTTGGGCTAACACATTTCATCACACTGTTTCCCCTTCTTTCAAGCATAGCGAATACAGGTATTTAATTAAACTGACTAGGTGATCTTGAGCACGTCACACATTCTCAGCCTCAGAAGAAGGCAATGGCAAATCTCCTCTGAACAAATCTTTCCAAGAAAGCTCTGTGATAGGTTTACCTTAGGGTTGCCATAAATTGAAAATGACTTGAAAGCACAGAACAACAACAAAGTAAAAAAATAATTTACAGATTTAACCAGACCCTAGCCTTCAAACTATGGTTTGGTTCTTATTTCTGGGCAAACAACAGTTTATGCAAGCCAGTTTGGGTAGAATCCTAAACTACGCTTTCCTGTAAAACTAGAAATAGAAGAAGAGGAGAAAGAAAGAGAAGAAATAAACATGCAAGTCCTTGACTCATACATGTTCATCTCCTAACACTTCACCACATTTTAGCATTATGCATTAATACAGTCCTCAGTTTCCAGAGATATCCATCTTTCTGTGTGCCCATGTGAATAGATATGCTGTTATCCCAGAAGTTAAAAACATTTAGTTTCTCAAGGCCAGATATTTCCATTGTGCTCCAAAGAAGCCCCTGCTTTCGAAATGAAATTCATCCTTTTCCCCTGCATTTGTATTGCCACTGAAACAAATTACTTCAGACAGAGAATGTCATATGAAAAATAAAATTAAATACACAGGAAATTAATATTTGTAGAGCCAATATGAAAGGTTATGTTCTGTTTCAAAGACAGTGGGCTATCATACATTCAATGATGTATGCTTACAATCAGCCTTTCAGAGTCAGTCCCCATTCTGTCCTTCCAAGTGCAAATCTGGAACAGCCACTTAAGCAATGAATAAACAGTACTTTCCCCAGACATCATCTTTCCTGCTGACTCCTCCTTTTCCTTTCAGTATAATGCAATGACGAATTGCTGGAACTTGCATCTTATGCCTTGTATAAGATTTTTCTATACTGTAATTTTAGAGAATGACTAGTTGAAGTATACAAATAATGCAATATTCACAATGATAAAAAAGAGAAGAGGATGACATTGCCCAGTCATCAGACTACTCTGGTGGATGTAAAAATCTGTATGGTTTCCCCTTTTGCAGCCAGATCTGCACAGAAAATTATTTGCAATGCTGATTTTGACCATATTAGAAACACTCCAGTAAATGAGAACATCAGTAGTTATAAAGAATATGTTAAGAGTGGCTATGCACAGAATAAAGCACATCATTAATTATCTTTCTCTGCTGGGAGAAAGGTGGGATATGAATTAAACACATATATAAGCAAACAAAGTGTAGTACAGATGGTAAACTCTCTGGCTCTTCTTAAAATGCAACTCCTACGGGTTGGAAATTTTATGTATTACATTCTCCTTTCCCTACTTAGATAGACAGAGACTGCCTTCTATCTATGTCATTCTATCTAAATATGTGATTCCTGTCACTCACACTTGGAGGCGGTTTAACAGACCCTCTCTCAGGATTCTAAACAGTCTGCTTCCAGTCTCAGGTTGCAGTAACGGTCTCCTCTGAGTGAGGTTAACAGTCTCTTCCTGCTATATTAAAGATAGATTTCATCTCTTTATCCAAACCATCACCAGTTAGGATAGGATTTAGGTTGTTATGTATTTATTTATTAAAGTCATTAATATTTGTTTTTAAAATACAAACTGCATGTTTATCATTTTTAGAGTAAGTCTTTATTCTTTAGGAAGGCAGATTTAGAATAAATAGTCTGACCCACACTTTTGCTGTTTCTGCTGCTAAAATCTAACAAGTTTAACTTTCATACTTGCATATTTTTGTTTTCCTTTAAAAGGTTTAACACCCTGGGAAAGCCTAATTGCACCCACATTTTTTTTGGGTAACGGGCCCAGAAGGGGTTCCAATCTAGACCCAATGAGGTTCTAGAGAGGTCCCAGTGGGGACATAATTTATTTCATTTTTAAACTGCTTCTCCTGAAGATACTGACTTCAAGAAAAAAAATCTACTCAAACAATAGAGAATGGCTTCAACTAATCCTAATCCAACAAAGATTTTAACTGAAATTTTAACTGGAACAAATTATAAAATGTAGTAATAGAAAATGCAAATGTACCTGACTACTATGGGACTATTTAAAACAATAAATGGTCAGAGACCCACAGAAGCAGGAAAACAGCAACAACAGTTTGATGAAGATGCAGAGAAAGCAGCATCTTATATTTGCTTGTCTAGATCCCAGCATTGCATACCATATTCAGGGTTTAACTGATGCAAAACAAATATGGGACAAACTACAGAGAGCATTTAATTCTCCAAGTACTTCTAATCAAACAGCTCTCAGGATCAAACTTGTTAACATCAACTTGCATGATCCTCAATATTTAAATCAGCATATTAATGGCTTTATGGCAACTTTATCTGGAATAACAGCAGCTGAAGAATCATTTCCAGAACATGCAAAACTTGGACTGTTTTTGGCAAGTCTTCCAAAATATTACTCTCCAATAATTAATGCTTTACAAATTAAAGGAGATGTTTCTTTATAAGATGATATTGCTCAAAACTTGATGGAAGGCAATTATAATACAAAAACAACAGAGAATTTGCTGCAGAGAATTTGAAAAATACTTCCTTTTCTCCCAAATCAAATAGTAATGTTAACAAGTCAAAGCCAAGAGGTGAGGTGCAAAAGCTGCAAAGTCAGGGACTGAATGCTAAAAGAAAAAGCAACTTTAAGAAAGAAGTTTTTAACCCTAAATAGAAATCTTCCAGTCATATTGATATTAGTTTGATTCGTGAACAATTCTTTCAAATTGTTAGAGATAAATATAAAAATCAAGTTTTCATTGATAATGGAGCAAGTGCATATTACTTCAACAGGAAAGAATGGCTTATTGATTTTGATGTAAATAATGGTCAAGAAGTTTTTGCACAAGGAAAAGGGACTGTTATTTTGAAAACAAAACTTTGTCCTGACAGAACAGCATCCCAAATGCTTACTATGAACCGGATTTGCAAGCCTCCTTTTATAGCGTGTAAACCACAACATCAAGAGGCAACTGTGTCAGTTTTAGAAAACAAACCAGTTTTGATTTTCATGATAAAAAATTATTTTTTTTAGGGCAGATTTCGAACCCCATGGGTGTTATCAGATGCAGATTTCACATTCATCTGTGAATAGTGTGATCAGATGTAATCAGAAAGACTGTTCAACTTTATGGCATCACAGATTTGCTCATCGAAGTGTTGAAAATATTAAGAGACTGGCTAATCAAGAGCTTGCAATGGACTTTAAATTCAAAGCATGCTCTAACAGTGAAAATATGTAAAATGTTTGAAAGTAAAAGCCACAAGAGCTTCATATCCTCCAGTTACTGAGAGACAATCCAACAAGGTATTTGATCTTTTACATGCTAATCTTTCTAGATCAATTAATCAAAAGTCAGCAGGAGGTAACTCTTATTTTATGATGATTATTGATGTTTCAGCAGATTCACATATACTTACCTTCTCAGAGAGAAGAGTGAAGCTTTTCAGAAATTCAGAGTACTTTAATCAAGTTTCTAACAAATTTGGCTATAAACCAAAGAGCCTGCACACAGATAATGGAACTGAATTTGTCAATGCTGAATTGGATGAATTTTTAAAAGAACATGGCATTGAGCATCAGACTACACAGGCTTATTCTCCAGAACAAAATGGTGTGGCAGAGAGAATGAAAAAAGAACTCTCAAGGAGATGGCAGTCACCATGCTTTTGGGAGCCAATATGCCTAAACACTATTGATCTGAAGCCAACATGACTGTTACATACCTGTGTAACCGACTGCCAACCAAATATAAAGATGTAAGCCCATTCCAGTTATGGCATGGAGTTAAGCCAAAATTAAGTTTTGAAAGTTTTTTGAAGTTTTTGCCTATATTCCAAAGCAGAAAAGAGGCAAACTTGACTGCGGAAAGAGGGAATTTTTGTTGGTTATGCTAGAAATGGTTATAAAATTCTAAATTCAGATAGATGCACAATAAAATTAACAAGTGCTGTTTATATTAATGAAAGACCACAGCCAAAATCTAATCAAAACCAAGATGTTTATCCAGATTTATTTGCAATAGAAGAAGACTCCCACCAGCAACCAGAGCATGTGGAGTTCTTTCACCCTCCAGAGGTGAGAAGGTCAGAACACTCCAATAAAGGTGTACCACCTGACAGATTCACTTATGAGGCCACAGAGGAAAGAATACTGAAACCCTTTGATTGGAAAATGATAAAGGGATTGCCAAAGACAGATTCTGGGAAGTGGTTGCAAGCTGCTAGTGAGGAGATGCAATCATTTATAATAACAAGACATGGACTTTGTCAGAATTGCCAGAAGAAAAAAGGGCAATTGGATGCAGATGGGTCTTTACAGCAAAGCTAGATGTAGAAAAGGAAATTCAGAGATACAAAAAATAATGAGATTTCATCTCTTTACCCATACCATCACCAGTTAGGATAGGATTTAGGGCCAATGCAGATGGCCCAAAAGGAGCGACACAGAGCCACCCCTGAGAGCGGGGCCGCAGCAACCACATGCCGCTCCTTTTGGGGGTGGCAAAAACCTGCCCTTAGAGCTGATGCCACAGCTCTTTTGACCCCATTTTGGCACAGCATGTGTACATGCTGCACCAAGAGGGTGTCCTGATGCCATGTACTATACTATGTGGATGGGCATGCACTGTCGGGGTGGAGTCGGGGCAGCCGGTGTGTGGCTGCCCCGCCCCAAATCCACCCCCAGGATAGCCCTTTGTGCCAGTCTGCATCAGCCCTTTGTTTGTTATGTATTTATTTATTTAAGTCATTACTATTTGTTTTTAAACTACAAATTGTATGTTTGTCATTTTCTGAGTAACTCTTTATTCTTTAGGAAGGCAGATTTAGAGTAAATAGTCTGACCCACACTTTTGCTGTTTCTGCTGATGAAAGCTGAACTCTAACAAGTTTAACTTTCATACTTGCATAAATACTCCAAATAAATAATAATAACAAGTTTAACTTTCATATTTGCATATTTTTGTTTTCCTTTAAAAGGGTTAACACTCTGGGAAACTCAAATTGCCTCACACACGATCAGGCCTAGTCAGCAAGCTAGCAGTGAGGGATGATGGGAGCTGTAGTTCTGTGACACATCTGGAAGACTAGACATTGTCCATCCCTACTATGGATGTTTGAACCTTATAAAAATAAGCATATTTTGCTTTCATTATTATGTGTGTTGGGGGAGAGCCTGTATATCCTAAGTGAAAATAACTTCCATCACTTCATTTTTAGTACTTTCCTATATGTTCATTTGTTTTATTTCCCTCTCATTTTGATGCATTGTGTGAACATCATTATTTGGTGTCACCCATTCATGTCATCATTTAGTACTGATGATTGTATATGCTTGCCCTTGAAGACATGAAGTCATAAAATCTTTTTGGTTGTTTTTATCCAGTTCAGCTAACTGAATTATCCATTTAGGCCACTGTGAAGTTTTTCATCTCTCTTTTTGCCTTCTTTGACATCTTCAGCACTGCCTTCTTTACCCTTCTTATCTACATGAATATGAATCATACATTTTCCAGTATACATTTATTTTTCCTGAAGCATTCAACTGATTAAATCAGTTAGATTAGTAGATTTTTTAAGAAAAATCACTAGATGTGTGAGAGGGTGACCTAGAGGCCATAGAACAATGTGGATCTTTCTCTCTCGATTCTGCCTAGCATGCATGTTCAAACACACACGCATACATAGAATGAGAGAAAGAGAGAAGGGGGAGAGAAAAGGATGGAGAGAAAGAGGGAGAAGGGGAGATATCTGATTATATCACAATAGCCTCTTCCTTGCTGGTGTAGAATCCAAATTTATCTTGGTTCTTACCCTTACTCTCTTTGGATTTTTCTGTACATTAGCAAAAAGGAGACTTCAGAATATATATGTGGTGTATATGTTTCACTGTCCTTAATGAAATGACAGTGGCTGACACCATCTTCTTACATTTTACAAACACTTATTACCTTTTTTTACACACTAATAAAATGCCTCTTCTAAGATGACACCTACAGTTATGACATAGCCTAGATCTGTACTGCAGAAATAATGCAGCTTGACACCATTTTAACTTGCCAATGCTATGGAGTCCTGGGATTTATCATTTTTGTGGCATCAGAGCTCGCTGACAGAGAAGGCTAAATATCTCACAAAACTATAAATCAGAGAATTCCATGTCATTGAGTCATGGCAGTTAAAGGGTTGTCAAGTTGCATTTTTTTCCTGCAGTGCAGATGTAACTCTAGATATGCACTACACAGAAGACAAAGGACTTCAGAACTTTCTTTAAACTAGATGCACATTTAATTGCCAAAACTCATATGATTAAGAAATAAACAGGTTTGCATCTCTAACAGTTTTGGCCTCTTCTACATTGACTTGTCTTCTGAGATAACCTTGTGCATTGTAGAGGCTGCTAAGGCATGTACTAGGCTGCATGACCTAACAGGAAGGAAAACTATCAGTGCTGTCCAAGCTCTTTTGAATTAATCTTGCTACTCATTGTCAATTAGAAACCCTACAGTCCCTCCAAGGAACTACTCTGAAAGTGAAATACATCACTGAAAATCTCTCAGTGAGAATATTACCACTGCTCACCTTTTCCCCTTGTTTTTGTTTTAATAAGGAATCAGATTTTTTTTTAGCCACAGCTAGAGGGCTCTGTCTATCCATTGTTGAATGAATAAGGCCCTACTGGGAAAAACCAGCCAGGAAAATAAAAAATAAAAAAACATAAATTATTTTTGTAGGTCTTCAAATAATAATAATCTAAAATAACACCAATATTTATTTATATAAATTACTTCGTTTCCAGAGGTGAGCTAGTATCTCTCTGCCTCTTAAATTCAGAGAACAAACACTCCAAATGTTGCCCTACTAACATGATAGAAAGTTAAAATAAAATCCATTATTGGGCAATATTCTCTCTATGAGAATTAACCAAAATTTCGGCAAACTTTGTGTTCTCCAGAGCTCTTCACTGGCCCTAGCTGGTATTTGAAAGCCAAGAAATAATAAATTTCAAAAAATAGTTCAAATGTAGTAAGTATGGAATCTATCTAGATTGATTTCCAAGGGGTTGTTCACACTATGTTATAAACTGGTTTGCAAGCCGATTTAAATTGGGATCGTTCACACTTGTGCCGGATTTTCCTGACCCAAATTTGGGGGGCCCAGTGCAAATCCTCCTAAACCCAGATTTTTCAGAAATGGTGATTTTAGCACTTCTTTTGAAATGAACCAGTTTTTTTTCTACCAGCTGCAAATGGGAACTTGCTGTCAATTCAGTTTGGAGCAGAGAAAGGGAGAGATTAATGCACAGGGGTTGGATCATGCCCCCTCCCTGCCAGCCAAAGCCAAAGCCAGGGAGAGGGTTCTCCCAGGAACATCATTTGTATACTGCTTAAAATAAAAATAAATTAATTAAATGACAGCTTATGCACACCTTTGCAATTGCATGGCCACAGTAGACCGTACTTTTAAATAGTCACATCATCGATATGACAAAGGTGCACATGATTTGACTGACTTTTTAAAACAACCCACAGTAGGGGTGGGGGTAAGGTGTTGTTTTTCCTCTTTCCTCAGAAATAAAACCACATCACACTCCGCTCCCAAACTGGTGCAAACAAATCTATCGCACACATATTGTACCCCACATTTAAATCTGTGGGGGTTTCTTGCCTGAGAGAATATGACTTCCCCGAAGGCAAACCTATCCCAAGGTTCCTTGGCAATTCTTCATCAGAGGGGCTTGCCATCACCATCCTCTGAGGCTGACAGAGGGGAGGAGATTCATCCAAACAGTATGACGTAGGTGGGCATCATTTGATTGGCAGTTTTAAAAAAGCAAGAACAATTGAAATGATGGCTCCATTTTAATATAAATGGCAATGTGAACTCCAACAGGGTTAAATTGCCATGGAGAGATTCGATTGGGGTAAACATAATGGGAACTTCAATTTGAAATCACAACATCGATTCTGCTCGGATCTCCTTACTACAAAAATGCTAGTGTGAATGAGCCCCAAGGTAAAGATGTTATATTTGATGAATCGCTGGTTGGCATACAGATATCAAATTGTTCTATTTCTGAAAACAAATTTTAAAAGTGATCTCCATTTCTTAAAACACAAAGGCTGGCTGCAGCTCAAATACCTAGTGTGGATGAAACACACCAGCTTTTGGCTCTGGGTAAAAAAGGGTTTCTGGATGAGATGGATTATCTAGACCAGCGGTAGGCAACCCTTCCCCTTTAAGGGCCGAGGGACTTCAGCTCCCAGAATCCCAGGAGCTATTGGCCAACATGGGACTATTGGCCAACATGGCTGAGGCTTCTGGGAGCTGAAGTCCCTCGGCCCTTAAAGGGGAAAGGTTGCCTACCCCTGATCTAGACTTATTTTAGCTTGTTACAGGAGAGAAACAGCTTTGGTTATCTTGATAGATAACATATGCCAGGAGCTGAAAGGAGGGTGTGTGCTTTTGTTGGTTCTCCTGGATGCCTTAGCTTTCCAAACCATGTTATCTTTCTGGGCCACTTATCTGGGATACAACTTGGAAACTGTTTACAGTGCGGTCCTTCTTGCAGGAGCAAGTTCAGAATGTGGTGTTGGACTATTTCTATCTGACACCCTGGCTGTTGGGTTGTGGGATTCCTGGGGCTCATTTTTGATTCCTGTGCTATTTTTAACACATACATAAAGCTTATGGGAGAAGTTGTCTTGAGTGCTGAGGCTTGGAGCCATTAATATAAATGTAACACCTACCTCCATCTCCTCATATGAGTACTCCTGAGTTCTGAGATCTTCAGGCAATAGGCTTTCACAGGAGATTATCATACTGGCCATCTTTTCCCGATCTAGGCACAGATTGAGACCAGGCTGGGATCATGTCTTACTGCACAGCTCTGTGCCCATATCAGATGCATCTGTACCAGATCGAGATTTCTCTTGTACTTAGCTAAGAATGGGTCTTTTCCATTCTTAGCAAAGTAATGGGAACTGTTCCGATTGGGAATGGGATGCCTCCAATATGGGCATGGAGCTGTGCGATAACACAGGTCTCAGCCTGGTCTCAGCCCCTGCCCAAAATGATGAAAAAAGCAGTGCAATAATCTCCACAGTCATATTTGGTGAGGAAACAGGATTAGACCTGATTGGTGGATCTTCCCAGATATGGAAGTCCCTCTCTGGATTCCTTCCTCCAGCAAGCAAATATCTTTTTATTTAGACAGACTTTTGGCCATTCACTGGTTGTTGCAAAAGGATTTTTAATTTGTGGGCCTGGAGTCAGGGAACTGCTGTACTTTTTTTCTTATCTATTATGCTTTAAATGCTTTCAAAACTTTTAGCAAATCAGTGTTGTTTTTAATATGATGGTTTATTTAATTGTTTTAAATTGTTTTGTTTTGTTTTTACTCTTGCGGATGATTTTAGCTATAGTTTGTTTTTAATCTACATTGTAAGCTGCCTTGGGTCCCACGCTGGGAGAAAGGCAGGTTGTAAATATAAAATGAAATGAAATTATATAAATTCCCAAGTTGTACTAGAGTAGAATTACAGAGAAATTTAACAGTACTTGCATAGGTACAAACAGAAATAAGATTTAAGGTAGTATACTAAGCCAAAAAGTCAGTTGGTGCTATACATTGTGAGAACTGCCTAATAAAATAAAATAAAATAAGTTCCTGTGTTTTCATAGAGTAGGATTTCAAACAAACCTAACAGTCTTAGCATTTCTCTTGGGATGTAGTTTTTGTCTTAAACAGCTGAATATGGCAGTTTCTACAGTGAAGTAAGGACAACAATTATTTCAGCAAAATATCAATTCCAGTTTCTTTAAAAAAAATCATCACAGGATGACTTAAAAACTTTAAAGTATTTCAGTCGGATTTAAGTTAGTAATGACTAATCAGTTCCATTGATTTCAATGTTGTGATATGCTTGAAATACAACTAGTTCAAGTTCTGTCACAAATGAACAACTTATTACATATCTCTATCTACTAAAAGAAAACCTCAGACATCTTTGTGAAGGTTCCTGGCTTATTATAATATATCTTCCTTTTCTTTTTCATTCAAGGATCTGTGAGACAGATAACAACAACAACAAAATACATATTAAAACAATAATAAATTCAACAACCAATAACTAATTAATTTAACAAATGGCAGTAAAAAACAAACAAACCAAAAAAGAACAATTTGAAATACCTAGGGAAAGGGGGTTAAATCTGAGTGTGACAAACAGCTGCTGGAATATCAAGTAAAGAAATGAGAAAGGGGGAAGGAAGGAAGGAAGGAAGGAAGGAAGGAAGGAAGGGAAAAAAGGGAGGGGGAGGAATATCATAAATCATCAGTTGACAATGAGAAACTAATAGATAAGACACTTCCTGATGGATAGAATCCCCTTCATGTTTTCTGCTTCAAGTGGTGGTAGGACCTAGAGAAGGGTCCTTGTCCCAGATCTTTAAGGGTGTCTAGACTAATGTGGAAGAGGATACTTTTAAGCATCCTAGAACCAGGCTCCCAGAACATAGAAGTAACTTGTTACAGTTTGTCCTCCACAGTTTTTTTTTAATCCACACATTCAAGCATCCATGGTTTCAAAATGGTTTTTTAAATATATAAATTCCAAAAAGCAAACCTTGCTTTTACCATTTTGTATAAGGAACACCACCTTACTACCCCATTGTATATAATGGGACTTGAGCATCCACGGATTTTGGCATCCACGGCGGGGGGTGGGTGGGTCCTAGAACCAAAACCCCAGCAGATACCAAGGATCCACTGTACAAGTAATGTTGACATCCATAACACATTCGTTTTTGTAGTGATGAGGGAATAATGATGGTCCTTTTGCAAAGCAACATAAAGACTGGTAATGTCATTAGCTTGTCTGCATGTAATGTTAATATGCAAGAACTCTTGGCAGGAACCAAATGAAATGAGAGATACACGTACAGTTGTCCTGAGTTTCTAATATTTAGAGCTAGCAAAGCAAACAGGCCTCACTCAATCTCTGATTATTTTAGTCTCACAGCTCTGCCGCTAATGGAAAGGGAGTGTTCAGCAGCATCATTTTACACAGAGAATGGCTGCTTCTACATCCGTAGCTCAGCCTGAGATTTACTTTGTGCCTAGGCTGGGCCCTGAAACATAGGAAGTGGGACATCAATAATGCATTTGCATTTGTATCACTCCTCCTAATAGCAAACTCAAGGGCTGCATGTTGACAGGATAGTAGCTGACACAGGATTGCTGAGAAACAAGAGAAAAATATCAGCACACCTGGGGAAACTCAAAGGTTTCCAAAAGTTGTTTTAAAAATTAAAAACACTGCAAACCAAACCTAAGACAACAACCCAACCCAACAAAGACCAAACATGTCCAATAGTTACCGAATGTAGCACAGGAGTGGGCAAATGCAATGGGTGACTATGCACAAAAGAGAGTCCACTAATGCCTGTTTTATTGCCCATGGCCCTCCCACCATCCCATGCTCTCATGGTGAAAAGAACTGGGGGAAATGGGCTTTTTGCCACTTCTAGGGACTTCTAGAAGTTGTATTTGTTTGTTTCTTTGTTTAGGCAGGTCAAAGCCAATCCTAGAACCTTAAAAATCAAAAACAGATGTGGACTTCCAAGTTTTTCTATATTTCAAATCATCCCCCCCACTTTTTTTAACTAAAAGATTTCCTTTCAGTTTATAAACATACAGCCCATTGGTTTTGGTGGGCTTTTTGGGCTGTGAGGATGTGTTCTATAACAATATCTTCCTAATGTTTTGCCTGCATCTGTGGCTGGCATCTTCAGAGAATGGTGGCATGGAAGTGGCCCATTTTCACACCCACTGAATACCATAACTCCCTATATGACCCTATCTGAGTTTTAAGATCTGTAAGGAAGGCTTTCTCTCAATCCCATCACCATCAGAGGCACAGTTGGTAAGGACAAGGGAAAGAGCCTTCTCGGTGGCTGCTCCCAACTTGCGGGATTCCTTTCATGGAAGGTTGGTTGGGCTGCTCCCTGTTGTTTTTCTGCCAGCAGGCAAATATCTTTTTATTTAGGTGGGTCTTTGGTTTTTAACTTGTTGCAGCAGAAGAACCTTTTTATGGGCTGTGTTATGTATGTATCGTCTTACATTTTACATACTTTTAAAAACTGGTTTTTAAACAGAAGTGTTGTTTAATTGTTTTTAAACTTTTGTATTAATAGGTTTTAGCAGTACTTTGCTTTCTTAACTGGTTATGAGCCACCTCAAATTTTATGCTGGGAGGAAGGTGGCATATAAAATGAATTAAATAATAAATGAATTAATAATAGACAGATGACCAATATGTGGTCAGGAATGTACTAAAACATACAACTATGTGCAGTCTTCATGCAAGGTTGTGTTTCTCTGGACCCTCTGACCCTCAACAGAATGAATGTATAAGCCACTTTTTTGATAGCCTTCTTCTGCTGTGCAGAGGCAAACATTACACTGGCCAGCTTGCTGAGTTTTAATGTGTCTATTAAAAACATTATAAGCTGTGCTTGTCTTCTGTTTTGTATTGTTCGTAATTTTGCATTTTATTAGTTTCCTTTCCTTTCTTTATTATTGCTCTTTTCCAGAACAACAAGACAAAACTCTTTTTAATGAATCGATAAATAAATGAATACTGAATTAGTGTTTGGTATATATTTATTTCATTTCCATGCGCAAAACTTTATCCGAAACACAGCTTGTTGACTCAATTGTGTTCTGTATTGCTTCTTTCAAGACTGTTTTATTGTCAAATCATCAGTACACAGACATACTGCAAAGACTTTAATTCTTCATCTGCTTATTTTAAATCTGCTCCATATAGTACAAAAAGGGACAAAGTAACCCTGTGTGGAGTATATTTAAGAAATAGTAAAAAGAAATGAAAAGTACTTTATTAGAGGAAGCCTGCATACCCCGAGTGCGCTTTGTGGCATGAGGCCAATATGCAAAAGGTTGTAAAAGAAATATAATAAACTTCTATAAATACACTCTTGCACCTGTATTGTATCAAAAAATAGGCAGACTGTCCTCTACACCAGCAGCTGCCATGTCAGGGTTAATGATGGTGTAACACTGTCATGATGCATGCTCAGCAGCACAGTCAGAAAGAAAGCAGGAAAACAGAAACATTCCCAAGAGAAGGCAGATCTGGCCACTGTCATACATGCCTCAGTCACAGCCAGCTGGACTATGGCAACATGCTGTATTTGGGACTGACTGCCTCTGAAAAGTCTTGTACTGCCTATAGTGTAGAATGCTGCAAGCAGAATGCTGTCATCTGTATCCTTTGCTCAGACCATGAATCAACCTCATATCATTCTGGATATTTTCAAGATCAATTTAAAGTGTTGGTCATTCAATGGCAAGGGACCAGTATATGTTGGGGGGGGGGGGGGAACTGTTTTCCTCTGCATGACGTTCCCTGCATGCTAAAATTCAAAGATAGCTGTGTTAGTCTTTAGAATCAGTATGTAAAGAGATCTTGCAGCACCTTTGAGGCTAACTGAAAGAAAGAACTTGGCAGCATGAGCTTTCATAGACTTAAGTCTACTTGATTCTGTGTTCCTGCATGGCAGGGGATTGGATTGGATAGCCCTTGTGGTCTCTTCCAACTCTATGATTCCGTTATTCTATTGATCCTCAAATGCCTCTGAGGAAATAAACTTAAGGCTACAAAAGCTCATTTTGCCAACTTCTTTCTTTCATTTAGTCTCAAAGGTGCTACAAGATCTTCCTGCATGCTAAAGAGGTGCTAAATGTGACACAAGGTATGGTTGGTGAGAATATAGGACAAGGCTTCTTTGCTGATTGTGACCCACCTCTGGAAACCCCCTCCCTGGATAACTTTTAATTTATCACCTTTTCAGCCACAACTTCTTTTAATAATTGGCAGTGCTTGCTGGGCATTTCCCAGCTAACCTTATTATCATCCAAAAACCAACATTTCATGCACAAAACTCTTGGCTAATTATGACAAAGTTAATCAGGGTTGTTTGTGGACCAAGCAGAATTTTGGGCAGCCAAGAAATTCTCTCCATCTTACTGGTAGCAAATAAGACCTGTCAACCCCATTCCCAGTTATGGATATAGGAATGATGACTAATAATAAGACCAAGGATTGGAAAACTTTTGCCCTCTAAATGTTTTGGACTACAACTCCCCATTGCCCCAGTCACTGGGGCCAATGGCAAGGGGTTGTGGGAGCTGTTGTTTAAACCATATGGAGAGTCAAAGGTTCCCACCGTACGAATAAGGTGACAGTTTGCTTTCTGCTCACCATCTTCAGAAGAGAGGCACAGTATTTTGTAGTCAAGATCAGGGTGGAAGTACAAGTAACACTTCAAAGTGCTCTCAATGAGAGCGGGTGATGAAGAATAATCATTAACCTACAGAAGCATGGTTTGTTCTATAGTTTGTTCTAGAAGGCAATTAAGGAAATTTAGTGAAAGAATTTACAAACTTTCACTATTCAGTATCTGGGAGGTCATTCAGAAGCCTTTAATCCAGACATGTCTAATGGTGTATGGGGTGGTCAGTTAGGTAACACATGGATGTCTAATCAAAAGCAACTGAACTAACAAATAAGCCTGAGAGGATTCCTGTTCCCTCACTGGTTTCTCTGGCCAGTCTCAGATTCTCACAGCCCTGGGTGTTACTTATGTGTTTATAATCATGCTTTTACTTTAATGAATAAAATGAATATTTCATGGCTCACTTGTGAGGCAGATGAGACTGAGTGGCCCAAAACCTCCCAGCAAATTCATGGTTTAGTGGAGGCTTGGACTTGGATCTTTTTGAACCTGTTTTGGGGATCGTACTTGGGGGTAGAATTAAGAAACTTGGATAGCACCATTAAAGTTTGAATTAAACTCAAAGTAGACTCACCCCAATGATATGAGAGCCATAAGATGCTGCCACCTTCAATTTAAAGCCTTTCCTGTGTTTTCCCACCACTTTTTGCCTACCCTCTTTACCCAACAGTGCAAATGCATGGCAACAAAAACAATGGAATAGCCACTTAATGTTTGTTAGCTGTCTTACTTCATACAACAAGGCAACAGTTACAGATTAGCAAGGGTCAATGCTGGAGTCACACTTTGAATGCAGTTCCAAGGTCCAAACACAGGCTCAATCCAAGAATGAAGGACAAAGTACAAACACAGAAGGCAAGGAGGTATTCCAGTGAGCAGTAAGGCAGTCAGAAGATAAGCCTGAGAACTGTACAACGTAAATACATCCACCTTGTTCTGCTTTGGCCAAACCTCAGATTGAGTACTGTCCAGAGGAAGATGAGCAAGGTTGTATAGGATCTAGAAATATAGGTTCTATGAGAAACAGTTGAAGGAGCTGAGTATGTTTAGCCTAAAGAAGACAGCTGAGATGACAGACATCTTTAACTATCTGAAGAGTTTTTATGCAGCAGATACAAAGAGCTTGTTTTCTGCTGTTCCAGAGGATAAGACCTGAATCAGCCAATTCAAGTTACAGCAAAGGAGACTGCCACAATGGAGCTCTCTTGGTGGGTTTGTTGGGGGTACAACCAGGGGCGTTGTCAGAGAGCCCAGTGCAGGTTTGAGCATAACTGTAACAATTGCCACGGGGCATCCTAAACCATCTTGTCTATGCAACTCAGGTAGTCAGCAGCCCTTTCAGAGCACCCCATTCCTGCTTGCTAAGTGGGATGGAGCATTGGGTCCTATTGCAGCCACAGCAGCAGCCAGTGGGAAATGATTTCCTCCTCCACTAGAGAGGAAGGGCTGGGCTTAGTGTTCACTAGGGCCAATTTGGACTTATTGGGACTTATCACCCCTCCTAGCCCACTATCCTAACAAAGCCGGGGCCCAGTTTTTATGCAAGAGCTTCACCACAGGTTTTTGTATTCCTTAATGGGCCCCAGGATGCCAATGGACTCTGGCAACTTTAAAGTTAGCTTAATGCCAGCAAAGATAGCCAAAGAGTGGTAGGAAGGTCGAGTGTCTGCAAAAAGGAAGTAGGGAGGGTGCCTGGCTAACTTCTCTGGGAAGGGAGCTTCAGATCCTGGGGACAGCCACTGAAAAGGCCCTCTCCTGTGTTCCCACTAGATATAACCGTGAAGGTGTTGGGATAGAAAGAAGAGCCTCCCCAGCACATCTCAGAGCACAGGCTGGTTCATAAGGGAAGTTATGGTCCTTCAAAAAACCTGGACTTGAGCCTTGTAGGGTTTTAATGGTGATAACTGTTGTTCCTGGAAATAGACCAGAAACCAGTGAAACTGTTGCAATAAGGGCACCCTTTAGAAACAACAGAAGCAGATAAGAAATTTGCCTTTGCTGCCTCTATTGCCACAGAATAGGGAGGGCCTCAGATAAACTTTATTGTGTTTGAACAGATGTGCTCCGAGTTTTCTGTCAATGCTGCTCTAATCGCTTTCTCACTTGTTTCATCACCACCAGCTCCCTGGAAAATCAGGTGGACAGTTGGACTGTGTTCTGTGAGAGAGGATTCTTAGGAGACTGTGTCCGCCACCTTGGCCATTTCTCCATTCCAGAAGTTGTCTGTCAAGACAACAGAAATCTCCCTAAGAGCCATCAGGAATCTACCCAGATCCATAGGCCTCCTAGAGTGGACCATCTTAATGCTGCTTATTAACTGCTTACTTTGTCGTGGTTGGATTTTCCATTGTATTTTAAATTGTTCTCCATATGCATTTTATAATATCACATTTTGTATGTTTATACAAACTTGGACTTTTTAATCATTTATGGAGCTTATCACATTACCTTTTAAATTGACAGCAGCCTAATGGGATGCAGCCAGGACATGGCATAGATGTGGGAATTATCGCACTGTAATTCGCCACCAAATCCACCAGGCAACTGCAATCCGGGTCCCAGCTGCGCTCAGCTGGCCCTTTTTCGAAAATGGGAAGCTCCCAAGTGCATACAGCTGAGTGTGGCTGGGACCTGGGCTGCAATTGCCCGGAGGATTCGGCAATAAATTACAGTGTGATAATTCCCACCCCCATGCCATGTCCCAGCTGCATCCCATTAGGCTGCTGTTAACTTAAAAGGTAATGTGATAAGCTCCTTATAGTAGGAGAAGAATGAATATTTATATTGTGAACATGAAACCTATTATGTATATGGACATAAATGTGTTGTATTTGCAACTGGGGGAAAAAATAAAGCAACATGAAGTAGTATAAACAGACTATCTTCAAGTTCTGTGTCAAGATGTCTGCAAAATCAGTTTGAGGCTACATTTAATTAGCAATTTCACAACACACATATGCTCTAAGAAGATTGCTGTAAACAGATGGAATTCTGCAGCCTTTAACGCCCTTGGACAAATACGGAAGGAAAGGAAGTGCCATTTTTTAGTTAAATGTCACACAAGTCATAATGAAATCTGTGGGTATAAAACACTAGAATCTCAAGTATGTATTTAGATTTTGCTTGTGGGAACAATCTACAAAAAGGTTAAGCCTGTCTGAAATTAAAGGGTTTTAAGCTCCCATTGTGATTTACCCTAGGAGATTATTGCATCAGCTTTAAAACCAGTTTATCTGAGCTGGCTTAAAATTAGAAGCGGGCAGCATCCTGAGACTATCACACACATTTAGCCGCTGAAATCGCTGCTTAGCTGCAGCCCAGCTCCATCACTGCTCCAAGGGGCACTCTTCATGCCGCTTTTCAAAGCTGGGAGTTTTCTGGCTTGAAAAAATGACAGGCGGAGCACCTCTCTGAGTGGTGATGGAGCCGGGCTGCAGCTGGGCAGCAATTTTGGCAGCTTAATGTGTGTGATAGTATCAGGATGTCACCCAATTCTAATTTGAAGCCAGCTCAGGTAAGCCGGTTTTAAAGCTGATGTGATTATCTCCCTAGTGTAATATACTAGATCAAGGGCTGGATTTGAACCTGGGAGCAAACAAGTGCTCCTCAGCCAGCAATTTCAAAGACAGGCCTTGATAAAGCCATTAATTCTTATCGTAGACTATCTTGCAGCCTTTGTGGAGAGGATAAAACAATATCTTCATGCACTCTGTCCTCATCTCCTTGAAGGAACAATATGATTAGTAAACTGAAACGCATATTTTTGTCTATTCCAAGGACTCTGTGAATATAATAAACAGCCACTGTCAGATTTAATCCTTCATATTACTGCATCAAATAATTTTAGCTTCCTATTTATCCAAATTAGAACATGGCCAATTCTTTTTTCCCTATTTTTCTGTATGCAAAACAACTACATAACCAATGAGCTATGGCCTTTCCATGTGCAGGAAAACTCTGTGCTACAATTAATAATCCCCAGGTTTTCCCAGCCTGGGAAACCCAAAGGAACTCTGGGATCTACTATACCCAATGGCTACAGTCTGTACAATAGCCCTGGACTCTGCTGGAGTAGTAAAACAAGAGCTCATAGGAAGTTCATGATTGAGACCTGGGCACAAGCCGTATCCAGGAATGTGGTAAATACTATTATGTAGTATTTGGACCTCCAATATATCTGGTACCAATATATCTGGTTTGCTGATATTCAGTCACTTGCAGGGAGGTGGATCAATACAGGACAACTATATCATAAGCCTTAGGCTGCTGCCCAAAATAGTGGTACATTTTAAAGTGAAGTGTCAATAATAATTTCCCACATAGCCTAGGATTGTCATAATCTAATCCCCCAAATCTAGGTATCTGTCTTCATGTTATTAAGTATTATATTCATCATTGGTGCTATTTTTATAGCAACCACTAATCTAAGAGAACAAGTATAAAATAATGTTTGAAGTGCTGGACTTAGAATAGGGAGGCCCAAGTTTGAATTCCTTCATGGTTGTGTGACCTTGGTTCATTACTACCTCTTAACAAATTTAACAAACTTTACCTTATGAGGCTGTTGTGGGAAGATCGAACTATCTAAAATGCCTGTGCACATTCCTCATGCAATATAAACAACATTTTGTCATACACATCTTCATTCAGTGATATTCTTGTCAGACAGCTACCTTTAAAAAAAAACTGATGGCAAAAAGCTACAGATCTATGCAAATTTCAGAGAAGCCCTTTAGAGTCACTGTCATCTGAAACATAGGGGACAATGAAGAGGAAATAAAATGGCAAAAAAGCAAGATTACAAGCAAAAAGCAAGGCAAGATTAAATATTTTATTACAACTAGAAAATAATTTACTTTAACTTTCTTTTTCCTATTCAAGTTTTCATCATAACACATGTACTAATCAGTATATCTGTGTTTGGAAGTCAGTGCTACTATCCAACTATTGTTCATTAATGACTTGTTAAAGTAATGATAAACAATTGCACTTTTTACACTTCTCAAACCAGTAATTATATCTTCCAACCAACCCAGCCACGGGAATAATAATCTGCCAACTGTGGCAACAGTCCATGCATCTGATGAATTGGGCTGCACTCCACAAATGCTTAACCCAAATAAAACTGCTTACACTTTTAGATGTCACCAGACTCTGTTGTTTTTGCTGCAACAGAGTAACACAGCTATCCTCACTATGTCTGCATCTGCAGAAATATTCTGGTTTGACACCACTGTAACTGCCACAGATCAATGCTATGGAATTCTGGAAATTGTAGTTTGTTGTGGCACCAGAACTTTGCCATGGCAATTAAAGTGATGCCAAACCAGATTATTTTTGCAGTGTGGATGCAACCTATGAAACTTTTGAGTATTCCTCAGTGTGAAAATAATAACAATGAAGAAAATGCTAATCCAATGTGGCAGACCAGTTCTCTACCCTTCCAAATTTTACTCCCACGTCTCCTGAACCTTCATAGTAGCTATTTTGTTTCCCTGCCACAGTTTACACCGGGGTAGGCAACCTTTTTGAGCCGGGGGCTGGGTTGCTGTCCCTCAGACAATTGGGGGGCCGAAGCACCAATAAATAAATAAATAAATAAATAAATAATAAAAAAATAATATGCATGCACACTCTCTCAGACCCAGAAAAGCCATGGCAAAACCCCTGTGGAGATTTTGTCGAAAACCCCAAGAACAAGTAATAACAACAATAATCATTATCATCATGGAAGCGACTGGAAGGCAGGCCCACAAACAAGCAGGGATGCATGCACACTGTCTCAGCCCCAGAAAAGCTATGATGGCAAAAGCCCTGTGGAGATTTTGCCAAGAAAACCCCAAGAACAAGTAATAACAACAATAATCAATATCATCATGGCGGGCGGCGGCGGCAGCGGCGGTGGTGGCGGTGGCAGCGGCAAGACCAGCCTAGGGCCAATCCAAAGGCCTCGGGGGGCCGCATCCGGCCCCCGGGCCTTAGGTTGCCTACCCCTGGTTTACACTGAAGAGATGCTATTTCTAAAAAGTACAAATATCTAAACCTGTGCACATTTACTTAAGTACAAGACCCATCTAATTTATGAGGACACATGTGCAGGTAAATACTTTAAAGACCTATACCATATTCCCAAGAGAATTAGCACTGTAAACGGACTGTAACTTTTCTTTATCATTGTTTCAATCCACTTTCCAAAAAATCTCTCTCGACAAGCTTCTGTCTATCCTCTCCTCTTCCCATTCCTGTTTGTCTCTTCCTCAGGGTACAAGCACCCATGATGTGGCTGTGAGAGCAGAACGCAAGAAACAATGCCTCCTTTTAGAGACCATCTGCTACTTCCCTCATTTTGTTGCTACTTTGAACCATCTTCTCCACTTCATCTCCTGCTGCTCCCATGCACCCTACTCTTCTGCTTATGCTCCGCTGTTGCACCATCCTTCCTTCCCTTGTCTCATCTTGTGCCACCAAACCCTCCTCCCTTATACTTCCTTCACCTCATGCTAGGGACCGCTGGTGAGTCTGCTTCTGTGGGGAGGTAAATCTACCTTTGATTTTCTTGTCATTCCCTCTGCAAATGATCTGGGATTGCTACTGTGAGACAAGAAGCATTCAGGACAAGTGCAAGAGAAGAAGCAGGAAAATCAAGGGTGGATTCCTTGCTCGCATGACACTCAGTGGCATCCCTGAGATTGGTGTCACCCAGTGTGTGAACTGCTTTGCCCTCCCCCTGGCTGCCCACCCATTCAAGCCATTGCAACCCCCTCTGGAAAGGCCTTCAGGGTCTAGCGTAGCTGCAGCTGCAAGACTCTGAAGGCACCACCCTCAGGGGTTGTCACCCACTGCGGTCCACACCACCTAGTGATGCCACTGGTGACAACAGATCCAATAGCCACCCTACTTTTTGTCTCCTTCTCTTGCTCCTTTTACTTTGCAACTGCACATCTCTCCCTTCCACTCTTTGCTTCATCTCACATATCTGCACTGTTTCCCTTTCTTGCTTCTTGCAATCCACTGCTGCACCCCTCACCCTCCTTCCCAGCCTCACTCCATGCTGCTACACTTCCCTTCCCTGCTGCCACACCTCCCTCCCTTCACTCTAGCTTCCCTCACCTTGCATTTGTGCCATGCTTATGACATACTAATAACTATGTTGTTGCACTAGGTGCTTTTACCCCCTTTTGTTGCCTTCTCCCTTCCCCATTCAGTCCAATAGCTCCATTGCTCCCTGTGAAGTCTTTGCAAGGAGCTCTGCAAAACAAACTGAAGCTAAATCCCCTACTCCTAGAGGTAGACTTTCCTTAACAATTGTAACATTGACCCAAGAAATTGGGAGATGATGGGTTAACACAAGCACAAATCTAAAGAAATGCATTCAACAGACTTGTTTCTCACAAAACAATTGGGCAGAATTGTGATTGCACATTTTGCCATGCATCTCAGCATGATAAGGTGGTTTTAGTGTTGGCCTAAGGCTCCAGGAGTCTAGGGCTTGAATGCCTGATCAGCTATGGAACCCATGGGAAAGTCACATTATCTCAGCCTCAGAAGAAGACAATGTCACCCTATTCTGACCAAATATGTTCAGGAAACCCCCATGATAGATCTGCTTTAGTTGCCTTAAGTGGGAATTACTTGAAAGCAGATAATAACAAATAAAGACAAGAGACTTACTTTTAAAAAAAGTTTACAAGCTGGGCCAACTGATGGTGCAAATGGACACCAGATTAGTGATGGAAAAATATTTTTAATATTCAAACATTCCTAGATTGAAAAATGGGTTTCCTGGCAGCCAGGAAACCCCATCAAGAATAATAATAAACAAATGAGAATGTTATTAAATTTTCTTCTGTTATTTGATGTTGCAATGTGTTGCATAGAAAGTATTCTGCAGGGGGGAAATGTTTTGCTTTTTTTAACACACACACACACACACACACACACACAAATTTCCTCCACAGAATAAGTCCACCACATAAATCAGCAGCTTTGAACACATATTAATGTATCCTTTAATTTTTGCTGCAAGCTTGTGTTCAGTTTACTCTAGGGAATTTATCACACAAGGGAAATCCCGTGCGGAAACGAGGCTTAACAAAACCGGCAAAAGCGGATGTTTTTTCAGACGATGTCGCTGTTAAAAGGAGGTTAATCCGAACAGAAATTAGACAACCTTCTTTTTACTTTCGGAAGATCCCAAAAGTAAAAAGAAGCAGTCATTGTCTAATTTCCGTTAAGATTAACCTCCTTTTAACTGCGCTGGAGTTTATCACATGGGGAAATCCCGTTGATAAATTGCTTCCACTTTTGCGTTTTTTCTCTTTAAAGTACAGTTTCTGCACGGAGCTCCCTGTGTGATAAACTCCTAAGTAAGCTCCATCGAATCAAATGAAGCTTACCTCTGAATAAAAATACATAGGCCTATATGGTTGGGCTGCAATTTCATATATTCTTTCCTGAAGTGAAGCCTCCCTGAACACAGTGGGATTTACTTCTACGGCTGCATTTGCGTTGCAGAAATAATCTGGTTTGAGGCCGCTTCCATGGCTCAATGCTATGGAATTCTGGAAAATATACCGTAGTTGTTGGTGCCTCCAACAAACTACATTTCTAGAATTCCATAGTATTGTGCCATGGCAGTTAAAGCAGCCTCAAACCGATTATTTCTGCAGTGTGGATGCAGCCAAAGTGAACATATCCATCCTTGTGCTGTTAGTGTTCTTCAGTATAGAAATTAAACCAACACCATTCATCATCAAGTTAAATCTTTCTTTAGGACTTTAATTGTAAATGAGAAATGTTTGTTGTTTAATGTCCAGGTTAGTTGCAAAAAACTGACACCCTTTTCTCCTTTGCAAATGTCAAACTATCAGTTTTGAGCAGTTGACTTTCAGTTTTGCTCTAAGTGTACAGAGGGATAAAATTTGGAATTTAAGCTAATTTGCAGGCATTTTTAGTTTTTGGGGATCTCTCCATAAGTAGCAACTGTATGAAAACAACTAACAGCTCTCTGCTTGAACCATCTGTCATGACGCTGTGACATATGTTCACTTTGTTTATTCAGGAGCCAAATGTAAATTGATATGCAGAACTAGTATTTGGCTCAAGTGACTGCATATCTGAATATATATCATAACAGCGTGCCTGTACGCACATCTTTACGCCTCATAAAATTTCCAAGAAATCTGTCATTCACAGAAAATTCTGAGCATTTTACTCATTTCTGCATATAAGCGAAGCACACAATAGACAAGTTTTGCAATGCTGTTCAGCCAGCTCCTTCTTCACTGGAGATGTCTATAAAGTCAAACCAAAGACTGGGAAAAGTTACCTTTTTGGACTTTAACCACTCTGGATTTGTTTGTGTGTGTGTAGCTCAAATAAGAAATTTTTCTAAGCTCTGTTTACTTAGAATGGTCTGTGTAAAAATTCCATGGTTAGCGTGTTTAAGGGCTGCAACCTTGTCACACTAAAATGGTACCTAAACAAACCAACTTCTCCAAAACAGGAGTGGGCAAAATGTAGTCCTGTGGCCCTCAACCCTTTGGATGCATGAATCAGCTCCCCGTGTCCACAGATTCTTTATCCACGGACTCAATTATCCACGGCTTGAAACTATTTCTTTAAAAAAATATACTTTGGGACCTTGGTTTCTGCTGGGGTTTGGTACCAGGACCTCCTATGGATACCAAAATCCATGGATGTTCAAGTCCACTTAAATACCATGGATAGTAAAATGGTATCCCTTATATCAAATGATAAGGTTTGCTTTTTGGAATTTATGCATTTTTAAAAATATTTTCAAGCTGTGGATGGTTGAATCCGCCGATAGAGGACCGACTATATATACATTCCAAAAAGCAAACCTTGATTTTGTTATTTTATATAAGGGAGACCATTTTATTACCCATTGTATTTAATGGGTCTTGTTGAGCATCCATGGATTTTGGTATCCGCAGGGAATCCCAGTGGATATCAAGGGCAATGCTGTACGCCTGTTAGCAGCTTCCAGGAATAAGGCTCCATCCTTTTAAATTGCAGGAGAGTACTGACCCTTGTACCCTACAAAAAAACCTAACAAAACCAGAAATTGACTTTCACACCATTGCTTTTTGAAGATATTTTCTGCAGCCTTTAAGGCCCCTGAAGGATGCCAGGGACACAGATTTGACCTCTGAAGGTGCTTATCCTTGCAATGAAGACACCAAACTTTTTCTTTTTTGATAGGGAATGTATAGTAGTGCTGGAAGTGACTTTCTCACTGCTTTGTTGGGTGCCTTCAAGTCATTTCCAGCTTAGGTGTCCCTGTTGTTGCTGTGTGCCTTCAAGTCCTGTTTCATTTATGGTTTTATTGGCTAGATTTCTTCAGAGGGGGTTGCCATTGCATTCCTCTGCGGCTGAGAGAGTGCGCCTTGCTCAGGGTCACCCAGGATATTTCCATGCTCGAGGAAGGATTCAAACCCAGATCCCTAGCTCAATACATTAGTTTTCTCTGAGGGCTTGTACTGTCATTTTCCCCAGGGAGATTACAGCAACAGTGTCTGCTCTAAAAAATAAACATCTGCCTTTATATGATAAAACCTGTAAAAATACAAGTCCCCCCCCTCCCACTTCTCTGTTTAATGGTTAGCTTTGCTGTGTGTGTGTGTGTGTATGTGTGATAAACCAAATCTTTGGTAGCAAGAGCAGTAGTAAACTGGAGCCATTGGGAGTTTTATCCTTGAAAAGGGCTCAAAGTAAAAGTCTTGAAAAGGACTCGTTGCCAAATAGTCACTAGTAGGGTTGCATTCGCACTGTAGAAATAATCCGGCTTGAAACTACTTTAAGTACCATGGCTCAGTGCTATGGAATTCTGGGAACTGTAGTTTCTTGTGGCACCAGAGCAAAGAGGGGCCAATCTGGGTTATTTCAGTAGTGCGGTGTCATGGTGCAGGAAAGTTTATTTCCAAGGAAATAGAGGAGAGGCTGGTTTTCTCTTTTGAGGCAAAATTGATACTCTTGCTCCAAAACACACTGCAGAAATAATCCAGTTTGAACTGCTTTAACTGCCCTGGTTCAATGGTATGGAATTCTGGGAACTGTAATTTTGTGAGACATTTAGCCTTCTCTGTCAGAGTGCCACAACAAACTACAATTCCCAGGATTCCCTAGCACTGAGCCAGAGCAGTTAAAGCAGTCTCAAACTGGATTATATCTGCAGTGTGTTTTGGACCTTAAGAGGGAGGCAGAAATAAAAAAAAGAGGGCCTGTGGTGAGGCCAAAGAAAAGGCAGTCAGGACCAAAAATAAATCAGTTTTCCCAAAGTGTCACCCACCAACCCACCCACCTTTGGCTTGTCAATAAAACTCCTGCTTTTAATTATAAACATGTCTTTCCCAACTACAACTCTTTTAAAAACTATCCTGGTTCGCTCAGTGCAATTCCTCTAATCCAGTCCCACTAGAAGTCCCAGTAGTTTGTTGTTGTGTGGACACCCTAAAGTGAAACTAACATGGGTTTTCTTGGCAAGATTAGTTCAGAGGAGGTTTGCCAAAGCCATCCCCTGAAGCTGAGAGAGTGTGACTTGCCCAAGATCACCCAGTGGGTTTCCTTGGCTGAGCTGGGATTCGAACCCAGGCCTCCATTTTAAGATGACTGAATTCAGGCTAAAGGAAGGAAAACCTTTGGGGACAATGAGGTTGAAGGCAGGAGGAAGACAGTCTTATAACCCCGTTTGCTTTACTTTTGCAATCCTACATAAGGAAAGGTGGAAAGAGTCCCATAGACTTTAACTGGGCTTATTCCCAGGTGAGTGGGTTGTGGGTTATATTTCAGAGAAAGGAAATGGCAAAGCCACCTCATTCAAAATTTGCATTGCAATTCCCATAAAGTTTACTTTAAAAGCTTCATGCCTACATGCCTCAAAGGCATCAGATCCCTTTGATCTTGATGCTAAGCAGCCAGATCAGCCCTTGTTAGTACTTGGATGGGAGACCTCCAAGGAACTACCAGGTATGTGCCTTTGCAGACTGCCAGAAATAGTGCAAATTGAGTCCACGTTAACTGCCCTGACTCAGTGCTAGGGAAGCATGGGAACTGTAGTTTATTGTGGCACCAGAGCTCTCTGACAGAGAAGGCTCAATGTCTCAGAAAAAAAATACAATTCCCATGATTCCCTAGCACTGAGCCAAGGCAGTTAAAGTGGACTCAAGACGAAGGGATAAGAAAACCATCTGAAATATATGGGGCCATAATAAGTGGACAGGCACAGAAACATCCATAAAAGTACACAAGTGCTCCTTGTCCTGCATCAGGGCTGGTCAGTGGCTTGCAGCGTGACCAGACATGTCCTCCTTTTCAAGGATCTGTCCTACATTTTGACCTTCTGTCCAGGAGGAATTCCAAAATGTCCTCCATTTTGTGCATGACTAAGAAGCTTGAATTTACATACTAGCTTTGATATGGTCAGGTCCTCCATTTTTATTGAGAATGCCCTCCATTTTGTGCATGGATTTACATTTCTAGGAGTGTTTGGGGCATTTGTTTGAGCAAGCCCTTTATTTTTCCCTTCATGTCCCTCCATTTTGAGCAGGACCAAGAAGCACTGATTTACCTTTCTAGGGCTGTTTTGAGCTTTTCTTGGGTCACATCCTCCATTTTTCTTGAGGATGTCCTCCCTTTTGAACAGGACTAAGAAGCATGAATTGGCACTTCTGGGAGTGTTTTGAGATTTTACTGGGTCACGTCCTCCTTTTTTTGAGACTGCCCTCCATTTTGCAGTGCCTTGTCCTCCTTTGCAGTGAGGACATCTCTGTTCACCCTGGTGGCTTTGCAGGGCACTTCTCCATCTCTGGAGTGGGCCTCCCTCTCCAACCAAGGGGTCTGGTGTTAAAGCAACCAGAGGGGAAGCTTCTCTGCAAAATGGAGGACATTCCAGAAAAATAGAGGACCTGGCCCATGAAAAGCTCAGAACACTCCTAATAAAGATAAATCCATGCCTTGTAGTCATGCTCCAATGGAAGACATTCTCAAGAAAAATGGAAGACCTGACCATATAAAAGCTAAAAACACTCCCTAGAAATGTAAAATCCATGCTTCTTAGACATGCTCAGAATGCAGGGCATTCAAGAAAAATGGAGGACCTGACCCAATTAAAGCTCCAGTCACTCCTATCAATGTAAATTCATGAACAAATGTAGGACCTGTCCCAATAAAAGCTAAAAACACTCCTAGAAATGTAAATCCATGCTTCTTAGTCATGCTCAGAATGTAGGACATTCAAGAAAAATGGAGGACCTGACCCAATTAAAGCTAAAAGCACTCCTAGAAAGATAAACCCATGCTTCTTAGTCTTGCTCAGAATGGAGGACATTCCAGGAAAAGAGAGGACCTGACCAAAGAAAACTTCAAAACACTCATATAGGAAGATAAAAAATTAGGCTTCTCAGCCATGCTCAAAATGGAGGACATCCACGGGGAAAAAAAATGTAGGGCCTGACCCAAGAAAAGCTCAAAAACACTCCTATAAATATAAATCCATGCTTCCTTGCCATGCTCAAAATGTAGGGCACGCGAGAAAAATGTAGGACCTGCCCAAAGCGCTCTAGAAAGATGAAGCCCTGCTTCTTAAGTCCTGCTCAAAGCGGAGGACGTTCTTAAGGGAAAATAAATAAAATAAATGGAGGACCTGACCCAAGAAAACCTCAAAACCCCTTCCTCGAAATATCAAAAATGGATGCTTTTTTTGGTCATGCCCAACCTGGAGGACATTCAAGGGGGAGAAAAAAGAATGGAGGACCTGACCCCAGAAATGCTTCAAAGCAGGCTCAAAATGGAAAAAAATAAAAATAAAAATGTAGGACCTGCCCAATGAATGAAAAGCTCAGACACACACTCCAAAAGAAAGATTTAAAACATAAATCCCTGCTTCTCTCAGTCTTGCTCCAAAAGGGGGGACATTGAGGACATTGGCCCGAAGGTGGGAATGGAGGACAGGTCCTGGAAAAGGAGGACAGGTCCTGGAAAAGGAGGACGTGCTGCTTAAAACCCCCTCCCCCGGTTCCCAGAGGGTTAAGTGGTGGGTCTGTCCTTTCCTCCTCCTCCTCCCTCCTTCTTCCTTTCTTCTTTCTTTCTTTCTTTCTTCCTTTCTTTCTTCCTTCTTCCTTCCTCCTTTCCTCCATCTCCATCGCTGAGCCCAAGTGGGAGCCTTGTTGGCGCTCTTGCCATCCCAGAAGCGCGATCCGGAGAAGGAAGGAGAAGGAAGGAGGACAGAGCCGGCTCTGTGGCGGGGCTGGGCTTTTGTGTGTGGACGCAACAGGACTGGAGAGCAGAGCATCGCTTGCGAAACAGAGAGAGAGAGAGAGAGGGCTCCATCTCTTGCTCCTGCTCCATCCGCACCTTCTGGGGCTTCTTTCTTGGAGAGGAGGAAAAAAAGGGGCTCCCCTTTGGAAAACCAAAAAACAAAACCAACCCAAGGCAAAGGGTTCTCTCCTCCTTCTCCTCTCCTCCTCCTTTTCTTTTTCTCCTTGATCCCTCCTTTTTTTTTCTTCCCAATTTGGGAAATCTGGACACTTCGGATGCTGCTGGTGGGAAGGTTCCTCTAAAAGTGCCAAGAAAAGTCAGGCATCATCTGCGCCTTTTTTGCCGCCTCCTCCTCCTTCTTCCCTCCCTCCCTCCCTCCCTCCCTCCCTTTTATTTTTGGCAAAACAGCTGCTTGGTCGCCTTGCCTTTTCCTTTCTTTTTCCTCCCGGGGAAGGGAAAGCAGAGAGAGAGAGAGGCAGGAGAGAGTGAGGGGAGTTTGGGAAAATCTCTCTCTCTCTCTTCCCTCCACCTTCTCCTTGGAAATCCAATGGAGAGGAATTTGGGGGCGCAGGGCTTGGGACTCTCGGGGGGCTGCTGCTGCTGAGGAGCATCGCTTGGAGAGAGAGGCACCAGGAGCGCATCCCAGGGACCTGCCAAAGAGCAAGATGATGGCTTGGGCTGCTACTACCTTGTGCTTCCTTTTGCCCTTCCTGGGTAAGTAAATCCCCCCCCCCCCAAAAAAAAGATCTGAGACCTGCAGATTGTTTTGCAAATCTTCTCTTTTGGGGGAGAAAAGTGGGAAGTTTTCTCTAGTCTTCTTCCTCCCCCCCCCCCCCCCCAAAAAAAGCATGTCCTTCGGATGCAGAGTTGTGGTGCTGCATTGTTCCTAGATCCTGGGCAAACTTTACTTGGGAGTATTGGGACTGTGGCTCTAGAGACCAGGATTTGAATCCCAGGTCTGCCACTGGGTGACCTTGGGCAAGCCACGCTCTCTCAGCCTCAGGGGAAGGCGGTGGCAAAACCTCCCCTGAACAAATCTTGCCAAGAAAAAAAACCCAAGATGGGTTCGCCTTAGGGTCGCCATGAATAGGAAAAGACTTGAAGGCAAACAACACACACACACACACACACACACACACACAGTCCCATTGAGCCCTGCAGGACCTACTCCTGAGTAGAAACGATTACAACTGCTTTGGTAGTTACACTGGGCTTTATAGCAAGTTGGGAAGGCAACTTTCCAGCCATCTCTTTAGTATGGGAGATCTTTACATAGAAGAGGAATGAATGGGTTTCCTCCTCTCTCTTCCTGACTCTGTATCTGAAAAATCATTTGTCTCTTAAATCTGGGCTGTTTGGACAATATTTTTGTGTGCCTGTGTGTGTTTGCCTACAAGTATCTGCATCTGTAAATAAACAGAGGTGACTACACTTGGCTTGGGCTGCTGCAGTGACATTTTTTGGGTGATGGAAGAAAACCAGTGGAACCAAACCTGTCACTTTCCCCTTTTCCAGGTAGAAAACTTCCCATGTAGAGCCCTTCCAAAAAGGATCAAAGTGTTCAGCATTCACCTCAAATTGCTAGGAAGAGCTCTCCTTTTCTTTCTCTCATCTGACTGGCTTTAAAATCCCAGCAAAGCCTTTGTGAAAAAGGGAGAGCCAGCCTTTAACCCACTGTTGCTGTGCTCAGAGGACCAAGGGGAAGCGCAAAGCATCAGGGCAAAAGGGAAATAAATCTGCCATGCAAGTTAAGCCCTGTGGTATTTGGAAGGTGTTAGTTGTCTAGGACTTTTTAGTCTTCACTGCAGTGCCTTTTTTTTTTAAAGTCCTGGGGGGATTTTTTTTTTATTATTATTATTAAAAGAATGGAACAGGGAGAGAGACAGGTGCTGAATTATCTTCTGGGAAGTGTGTCTGGAGGGACTCATCTGTGCAGGTGGGAGATGTGGGAAGAAGGCGAGAGGAGAACAACCCTGGCTTTATTATTCCCAGTTGGCCATAATTTTTAAGGTGTGTGTGTGTGTAGGAGAGATGGCTTTTCTCATAGGAAGCTCACTTTTTCAGGGACTCCATTATTGCAGGATAGACATGAAGGGGCAAGAGTACATCCTCCCTGCCTTTGGACTTCCCTTGTGCAACTGTTCATGCTTGCTTTTTGGGGTGTGTGTTAAGTCTTGCTAGGTTGGCACTGCCTGTTTCCACATCATCAGAGGGACTTAATAATGTGCTTTATCTCTTGTGGGGTGCTCTCTTTGAATGCAGAGGTCCTCCTGTCTGGGGAAGTGAGTGGTCTGCTTGGCGGCGGCGGAGGAGGAGACCGTCTCGACTGTGTCAAAGCCAGTGACCAGTGTCTCAGGGAGCAGAGCTGCAGCGCAAAATTCAGGACACTGAGACAGTGTGTAGCCGGCAAAGAGAGCAACTTCAGTCGGGCGACAGGCCTGGAGGCGAAGGACGAGTGCAAAAGCGCCATGGAGGCTCTGAAGCAGAAATCTCTTTACAATTGCCGCTGCAAGAGAGGCATGAAGAAGGAGAAAAACTGTCTGCGTATTTACTGGAGCATGTACCAAAGCTTACAGGGTACGTTGCCACCTCTGGGAGGAAAAATCCAGAAGAGTTTCACTGCCCCTTCCCTACACACATCAGCATGGGACCCTCCCATGTCTGTCAGATTTACCACGATCTGATCTGGTAATTTGCATTGTGTTCTGCAGTTGCAAACTAAGGACCCTTTATTCCTACCCAGACGGAGCAGCTGTTGCTGTTGCTGCCACTGCTGCAGTCGCTTGTTGTTGGGAAATGCAGAATAAAAGATTTCCTCCAGGGGGACTCAGCTGACCTTTGTAAACTGAAGTCAAAAGATAGGAGTATTAGCAAGTGCAAGATGCAAAAGACAAATTGGTTAGGTTCTTTCCTTCCCTATGCCTTCCTCATAAACTCTTGTTAATAAGATCTAACTTCCCAGGATCACAAGGGGTCACTCCTTACCCACTGTGTCAAACTGGAAGTTATCCTTTCCTAACTGATTTGGAAAGTTATGGAGGGCCTGTGTTTATGAGCCTTGTCTTTTCCACTCAGTATATGTGTGTGTGTGTGAGAGAGAGAGAGAGTACCTCAAGGGGGCTGTAGATACTTGGGGGGGGGGGATTTTTTCTAATTCCTGCAACATTAATGGACCAGATGAGAAAGGCATGTTCATGGCTCTGCATGAGCAGTGAATCTGACAAAACGTCTATTGATGCTTGATACAACCGGACAATTTAAAATTGCAGTGGAATTTGACTCTTGCTCGGTTGGGAATTAAAGGCCCAGTTCTGTTGTCCTTGTGATCCTGATGTGTCTTACAATAACATCTACTCTGAGATATTCCACACCTGTGGTGTTTAATTGAAATCAATACTCTAGTCAATGACAACACTGAATAGTTTAATGACTTTGGATTTACTGGCTGTAGCCTTCATACTAAATTATACTTATTACTGGAGAGTCCCTATTTATATTGCATTTTCTCCACTTTTAAAATGGAATATTTTACTTTTTACAGTTCAGTGGGCTTTACTCCTTGGTAAATGTGTGTTAGATTACAGTGTTAGATTCAGTTTTCATTGGTCACTTTTGTACAAGTGTTGGAAAATACTGTAATGGTGGAAATTCTTTTATGATCTTTCCCTGTCCACACCCTACCATACACATCTCTTGATTACATCTTTTACTCCCTTCCATGTTGGAGAAGAAGGAGTTACGGTACTTCTGTCCCAAATGCTCTCCAAAGATACTTTTTTGGGATACTACTAGGAGAAATCTGATTTTAAAACCCCTTGCTTTGGGATAACTAATGGCCCACACTAATTATTATGGAGCAGCAATGCTGAGGTGATCAAATACAATAGCGTTGGGCATCAGAAGTTTGTCTGCCTCCCACCTCAAGAAAGAGGAGTTAGAAGATAAATTTGCTAAAGCTATGGTGGAATCCCGGCCTGGAGGCAAAAGAGTCAAGATGATGAGGGCTTAGGGGGAGGAAGTTGTATCCAAGTTGGGAGGATGAAAAAGTAGTTGGTTGAATGGGCATGTTTGTTGAAGGTAATTAGTTGGAGCTTCTAGCAATCTTAATGATTTTTGGAGGTAATGAAGCATGAAAGAAAAATCACACTTTCTATTGTCTTTAGGAAATGACTTGCTTGAAGAGTCACCTTATGAACCAGTTAACAGCAGGTTATCGGACATATTCAGGCTAGCACCAATTGTATCAGGTAAGTAGATTTATTATTATTCTATTGAACGCTGGACTAGTTGTGAATTCTTTCAGAATGTTTTATGAAGAGACAGAACAATGCATTTTCTTCTGTTCAAACAACTTAACATGACTGGTTCTGAGTTTCAAAAGTGGAAATTACAATCTGGTTGACAAAGGAAACACCATGGACTTACTTGACTAGGGATCCTGTTGTCACAGTGCATAATCGAGCATAATCAGAAAGAAGCTCAACTGTGTGTTTAAGAATCCTATTCAGTGCTGCAATCCTGAATGTGCTTACTCAGGAGTAAGCCCCTCTGAACATAGTGGGTCTTGTTTCTGAGTATTAATGTAGAGGAATGTCCTCTAAATGTATTGTTGTGGATTCAGCTTTGTCCACTGTACACTCTTTAGTCCAGACTGAGTGGGCTGTGTATATGCTTGTTCATTACTCAATGACTACAGCATCAGGTGATCACTTGCATTTGTAGAACATCATGAAGCATGACTGACATCAGCTCAAATGCAATGCCTTTTCATAAATTAGTCTGTGATTCATCAGATTCTAAGCAGTGATGTATGTGCATATGTGTATGCCAATAAACTCTGTGTCACTGTTTTTTTTTTTAATGGAAAATAATGCCTCCTTTGTTCTGCGTAAATAGCTGTTGTTAGAGGATATGTAGAATGTGAACAGAGTATATTGTAATTCTGATCTTGAAAAAATACTCCCTGTAGTATTCCCTTTTTAAAAAGAACTTTGTGCAGTCAGTCCCTGGTGAAAAGGAAAAGGGGCAAAAGTCTTATATACAGTGGGCCCTTCGTGCCCAGTGGGGTTTGCTTCCAGGCCCCCCTGTGAATACCCAAATCTATGGATGCTCAAGCCCCTTTATAGACAGTTGCCTAGCAAAATGGTGTCTCTTATATAAAATGGCAAAAAAAAAAATTGTGTTTGGAATTTATATTATTTTTGATTATTTTCAAGCCGTAGATAAATCCATGGATAAAAAAATCCGTGGATACAGAGGACCAACTGTATATACACCTGTATGTGGCAATCTGATTCTCTGCCTCCAGAATTTACTATTTGACAAGACTTGTTTGTCTGTGCAGATTCCCCTTTCTGACCGCAGGCAAATGAGATGATTCTGTACCATTTTTTCAGTTTGTGAAAAATGGTGTCTTTTTGATACTGAAAGAAGAACTTCCCCCCTCCATGATTATAGTGCAGTGCTGCACATGCCTAGTCAGAAGTGAAACCCATTGAGTTCATTGGGACTCTCAGATGAGGAAGTATAGGATTGTACCTTTAATTTCTTATTATTTTAGCAGCTTTGCTTTCTTAAGCCTCCCTTTATATCATGATATGGAGCAAACCCTGTGGATCTTCCTGTTCAGAATGGGACTGGATGTACTGCTTATGCTTCCAAACTTAAATTGCATTTCTTGTGGATCAGAAATATTAAGAGTCAGATTAAATTCAGATCAGGAATTTACTCTGTATCCAGAAAATCACATTTCTGTTGTAAAACAGTGCTATAGCCCCTATTATATCAACAACTACTAACGTTAGCAGGCTGTATTGTTTCTGTATTTTGTGGTTAAAAACAGTGAGCTTCTTTGGCTAGATTGTGCATGATAAAAAGGCCTGAAACAGAGCAGAGCAACAGAGTGCCAGGATAAATGGTCTAGAGAGGAAATGGGTTCTTGAAACTTTTCCAAATAAGTAATATATGACAATTTCATCTGAATGTGCCAATGCAAACTTAGCAAAATTCAGCTCTTAATGTTCCTTTAAATGTTTTTAGGATCAATTTTTATTTGTGCTTTAGAACTAATTTGCTCTGAGTGTAAGCTCCTTTTCTGCCTTGGTTCTTGATTTATTTCTTTTTCCAGAACTCATGAAAGTTACTTTTTGGATTACAGTTCTCAGAAGTCCTCAGCCAGTACAACCAGAGACCTAGGGATCTTACTGGAAGTTGTAGTTCAGAGTAGGTACTGTGTTTTGAGATCTTTCTTCTTCAGATACTTTTCTTCTGACAAATTAGGATCTTGGTTTGTTTAAGATGTTAAACTCTGTAATGGCCTATGGCTGTGCTTGTAATTATGAGATATTTATTTATGTGTCTAGATTTCTTCTGTATTTTTCCCTGCGGTGTTCTCATGTATTTCAGGTCAGTTTTGGGGAAAGTACATAGGCGTTGCACTAGATGTAGGGGGGGTTGCAGACTGCCAGAAATAGTGTGAATTCAGTCCACTTTTAGGGTTAGGGTTAGTGCTAGGGAATCATGGGAACTGTTATTTTTCTGAGACATTGAGCCTTCTCTGTCAGACAACTCTGATGCCACAATAAAATACAGTTCCCATGGTTCCCTAACTCTAACCCTAACCCTAAAAGTGGACTGAATTCACACTATTTCTGGCAGTCTGCAACCCCCCTAAGTGATGTAGGAGTTTATCACATGGGGGAAAATTGAGACTTTAAACAGTGATTAACCCGAGAAAATTGTGCAATTGACATTAAAACGCGATTAAAATGCGATTAGCAGAAGAGCCATTATCCTGTGAATAACCAGGGGATAACCAGGCAATAAACAGCAAAAAGTCATTCACAGGAAAATCCCGTGAGTGATTTGCTGCTGTTTCTTGTCTGGTTATTCATGGGTTAATGGCACTTTAATCACGTTTCACCTCAATATTGTGTGAAAACCATTAATGGAATTGTGCGATAATAACACATTATTCACAGGGTACTATCACTTTGAACATGACGTTGTGTGAAAACCATTAGCACAATTGTGGGATTATCACAGGTTAATCACCATATATACTTCAATTTTTCCCCTGTGTGATACTCCACAGTGAATATGAGAAACTAGTCTGACATGTTGGAAGTATTGAACAACAGTTGATATCTCTTGAATGGTAGTAAATACTTCTTGATAATACTTCTTCAGTGTTAATTTACTGAACTGGTTCTACTATGCCTGGATAACTGGGATACCAGAATTGATACTGTACTCTCAGATTTTATATTCTGGTGCTGTGCTTATAAAACTCACTAAAGGTAGGGGTTATATCTGATCTTCTGCTCAGTATTTACTTTCTACATTAAGCATACTATTTTCAGTTGTTGGGGATATATGTAAGTATAATTTAGATCAGATGATGGTTCTTGCAAAAGACTGGTTATGTGTGCTTTTCATACAGTTTTTCCTTACTGTGCTCAAAAGATTTTTTTTTCTAAATTTTTGGATTAGATGCAATTTAGGAAATCTTCACCCATAGGAATGATTGAGGAATGAACAATGTACTGATGAAAAAGAATTGCTCACTCCTCTTTTGCATATTTTTCTTTAATAATGTATGAGATTAGGTTTTCATACTCACATGTAGGCTTTTGTCCTACAGCTCTCATACTCATATGTGTGCCTGTCTGTGTATGTATATAAAATATAGTGTGTGGTTGTTGTAGATGCAATCATGCAAGCTGGAAAAACGGCAGAATCATATAACTACTGCCTTTAAAAATATTTTACTATTACATCTGGAGTCTAGAATGTGAGAATGGCCCATCTCAGGCCATGCAGGCATCCTTCAGGTTTGTGTGAAGGGACAATTTGTATTTACAACTGTAAAAGCTTTAATGGATGGTAGGCCAACATACCAGTGGTAGTAGCTATACTAATGCAGCAGTGGAGCCTTGTCCTAGGCACGTTGTTTTTGGCTTATGGATGCAGAAGGTTGTAGGTTCAGATCTCAGCATGTCCAGGTACAAGTGGGAAAATATTTTTTTCCTGACACCCTGAAAACTACTTCCAGTGTGTGTAGAATGAGGTGGATAATTCTGCATGAGTCATTGGCAGTTTCCCTCTCTGACCTCCACTCCAAGCCACCTCTCCCTCATACTCACCAAACAAGCCTTCAAAATGGTGACTGGAAGTGGTGACCAGTTATTTCCATTTTGTCAGGATACAGCAGAAGGAGGTGGTATTGGCAAGTCTTGTGGATGCTTTGTTGTTGTAGGCATACATTTTTACATGACTGGAGTGGCTTTTTGGTCAAAAATTAGGTAAACATTGCAACATTATTTTTTTAAATGGAGGTGTCAGGGCTGCAAAAGTGAGGTCCAAAGCCACACTTGGCCCAAACTCCACTCTTTCTTTACACCTGTTGTAGCAAATACTGGGTTAATCAGCATAAGAGAACTTCCTAGGGTGTCAAAGACTCACACCCTACTTCTTCTTCTTCTTTTTTTTAATCTTGATACCCTTTAAAATATAGTTTTGCATTTGAATAAGCACATTCCATTTTGGAAGGTGGTGAAGTGTATATTTAAGAATTGCAGAGAGGTGGTCTGACTTATTCAGTTTGTTCTAAATATTGACCATAGTGTCATTCAGAGATGGCTGGGGATGCCCCTGATTTCCCCTTTTGTCCCTGTTTCTATTGTCATCCATGTATAGCATTAGGGGGGCTGTGGATGTGAAAACTCATTTTATTCTGATGCATTTATTTTTACTGTCGTTTGCCAGCAGCCCAGCAATCTTGTTGACAATTCCCCTAATGAAACAAAGTAAGTGTATTTGCAGAAACAATGCCAACAAGAAATTTCCAGATAGGCTTTCACTTGAGCGTGGGTATGCTGAACCTAGATCACCTCAAACTGCAGTTGTCTGCAAACTCTGGTTGGTATCTTGCCCAGTCTTGTGTGATTCCAGTTGCAGTATGTTATAAACATAGGCATCTGCCATTGTATGCCTGCCATTGTCTTACTGCTTTATCAGAGATTGTGCCGGTTTAAACCATTGTAGGCATTTATTGCTTGCTGCAGGGTTCACTACTATTTAGCCCCAGTCATGAAGATAACAGCTATTAAATAGGAGTAGATTGTTGTTTTTCTACACTTTATTTGCCCTATTGGCTATTGAAAATCCTTTGTTTTGATCTAGAGAGGGAATTTCCATTCATGGGGTCAAGAAGGTCCTCCAGGTGATCATGAGCAGCTTATGATGTTTCATGAAAGCTAAAATATCTTCTCCAAGAGCACCTTATATCTTCATGTTTCTCTGCATCAGATGTAATGTCCCAGTGGCAGGCGCTACCATTAGACAGTGAGGTAGCTGCCTCAGACAACATATATTGGTTATCATGAACAGACAGTAAATTGCTACCTCTTTAATTGGTTAGCCTTTTTTTAGTGCCAGGGACAGGGAGATGCATGTGAGAGTTTTTGTCTTCTGGGCCAAAATAAGTTGAGTGGCTTTAGGCAGCATGTACCTTGAATTTGGTGAGAGAGGTAGCTATAGCTATCTTTGTTCTAGGAACCGAAATTTCTTCTGTCTGCTCTGCCCAGTGGATTTTCATGTTGTGATAGTGGTGAGGTGAATTTGCATATCACAAGTATAGGGTTTGATGGTAGAGCCACCTGCCCTCTGAAAATAAAGGAATTTACATATTTCTTGATATTGCTTCTATGTGTAAACCTTAGCTGTGATTGAAGTGTGGTATTGTGTGATAACAGTTGGTGGCATCTTGGATTGGCGGAGTCTGCAATGGAGATGTGCATACATTTTTCATTATCAAACATTTATTTTAGCAATTATAATGTCACTGAATTGGCACACAGACAAAACATAGCTTTTAATAGTAGCATTATCGTGGCATTATATGCCTTCTAAAAAAAACACAAAACAATCCTGGAGATACAGAACATAAGAATTTTTATTGAAGCATAAAGAATTCCACACTCTTCACTAGCAAAACACACATTTATATCTTTTATTTGAAGTGTGAATAGGTGACAAATAAAAAAAACACCCAACAACACAGTTCAGTTGGTCATGAAAGCTCATGATCCAAATTAATGTTTTAGAAAGCAACAGATAATTAAAAGGTTTTGGGGTTTGCAAATAGATTAGATATGAGCTGTGGTAAGTAGATTGATGTTGTATAAATGTATTATCCAAATAGCATCTTGGTGCTATTTTAAGTTCCATCACACAGTCTTAAGGGGTTGTTTTAGTGCATTATGCTAGGCAAGTGAGCCAGAACCCTCCAGTAGCCTATGGGCTGTAACTCAGTGAAGACTGCATGCTTTGCGTAGAAAGGGCCTCTGGTTCAAGGCCTGGCATCTATAGGTTGTTGGTGTGTGCCTTCAAGTTGACTCTGACTTATTAGTGACCCTATCTTAGGGTTTTCTTGGAAAGATTTATTCAGGGCCATTTTACAACACACATTTATATAGCACCATGGTTTCACTTGAACTGTCACTGCTACATCCTGTTGAGTCCTGGGATTTGTAGTTTGATGAGACACTCAAGTTCCCTGGCTGAGAATTCTAAGTACTCTCCAAACTTCAAATCTTAAGATTCCATAGTATGTTGTGAGGGCAGTTAAAGTTGAATGATAGTGCTATGATTGTGCAATGTGAAAGTGCTCTCAGCGGAGGATTGCCATGGCCTTTCTCTAAGTCTGAGTGGATGTGACTCAGGTCACCCAGTGGATTTCAGTGGCTAAGTGAGGATTTGTACCCTCACCTCCTGAAGTCCTAGTTCAACATTCAGATCACTATACCATAATTGTATCTATCGTCAAGTAGGTTGGAATTGGAGAGACACTAGCAGCCAGTGGTTCATAGAACAGAGGTTGACAAACCAAGGGTCTGATTTGGTATAAGCAGCAGTGGCTTCTGGCTTTCATGTCAAGGGTGCAATAAATCTGCTCTGGGTTTTATCCTACATTTTAAAGGTGTTATTAAAGGGCCTGAATCTATTTTGGAGATAAGGGCTTTAAAGGCTGCATCTTCATGGCGGAAGTAATCCAGTTTGACACCAGTGCTATGGAGTTCTGGGAGCAGTAGTTTGTTGTGACACCAGACCTCTCTGACACAGAAGGCTAAATGTCTCATAAAATCACAATTTTCAGAATTCCATAGCTCTCAGCTATGGCAGGTAAAGTGGTGTCAAAGTGGATTATTTCTCCAATGTGGATGTGTCCGAAGTCTGGAATAAAGCTCAGAGTGGATTCATTACACCCTTGACACAGAAACCACTGACAACCATTTTCATCAGTACTACTTCCCCTTTAATATGAGTATTGTTGGGTGGTGGGAAGTGTCACTTTGCTGTAATACTGAGGAACCTGTTACATTCTGCTGTTTCATAGGCTTCAATTTGGCTGTCACTAACGTTGACATGTTGATTTGGCCTGCCTCACATGAAGAGCTCAAAAGATTGCAGGAACATGTAAATCTTTTATCAGAGGTGTTTTTTTCCTCCAGTCAGAACTGAGGTTGGGATCTGGTCATCACTCCGTATGAACCTGAAGCTTTCTTGAAGCTTGTTGCACAGTTCAATGAACTGAATTGCAGCAACTGGTTATGAATGCTTTTCATTATTTGTGTACTTGTCATACTAATACCTCACCATTCAAGTTCATAGTTCATAGTTCAAGGTAGTGTGTGTGGCTCTTATCCTTCACACTGTATCTTTGCAACAAACCTGAGATGTAGATCACACCAAGAAAGAATATAACTGTAATTAAGTTATAAACTATTATAACTTATAACTATGATGTCATTAAGTATTATGTATTAAGAACCATCCCTTAGTTATAAGATTATCGCACAAGGATATAAACTAGTTTACCTGAGCCGGCTTAAAATTAGAAGCGGGTGGCATCCTGATATTATCAGATACATTTAGCTGCCAAAATTGCCGCCCGGGTTCAGCCAGCTCCATCGCCGCTCAGAGGGGTACTCCAGCGGCCATTTTTCCAAGCTGGAAAACTCCTGCCTTTGAAAAGAGGCATGAGGAGCACCCCTTCGAGCGGCAATGGAGCCGGGCTAAATGCAACTGATAATACCAGGATGCCACCTGCTTCTAATTTTAAGCCGGCTCAAGTAAACCGGTTTATATTTTTATGCTTTATATCCTTATTCATAGCTTGTAATTCAAATACCTACAGAGATAGCTATATAGCTAGCTAGAGCTCTTAAAATTAAATGAGGGGGTTATTCTTTCTCGCCTACTTCGGAAGATGGGATAAGGAAACTGTAATCTAGAATTCTTGCTTTTAGCCTGAAGGTGTATGTAGAACAAAGTGGTGAATCCTGGCACCAAAACAACCAGGAGGAAAGGAGGAAGCTAACTAACTAAATACATACCCCATCCTCCAGAGTGTCTGTTGAAACAGCCAATAAATTAAGCCTTGCAAGTTCTTGCAAGCTGCTGCTTTACTGAGTGAGCTGGAGGTTTGGACACAGTGCTTTCCTCTTGCCTGGAGGTGAGTCCGCCATAACTGGAGATTTTGCACCCTGCTCTCTTGCCTGGGGATGGCCCATGAAAACTGGAAAGCCAGGGCCAAAACTGAGATCTGGCAACCCTAACTGTAACAGAGTAGCAGAAGGTGGAATCAGTCTACTATGGCATGACAAAGATCCGGCTACAATGAGGAAGAACTATGTGGTAAAACCTGCTAACCACAGTCCAGAAAATTCTTGCTTCCATCACAGGAGCAAGTATATTTTTTTGCTTCCAATCACAGTAATATTTTTGCAGTTTGCACAAAAACTAACATCTCTTCCGTTTTTGTAGCCAAATGAACATACACAGCAAGCAAAAAAGTAATATCAATAGCAAGTACGGTACATTTCTATACTGCTTATCAGTGCAGAGAGGCGGGATAATAATAATAATAATAATAATAATAATAATAATAATAATAATAATCACTCCCTAAGTGGTTTACAATGTGTAAGCTAATTGCCCCCAACAAGCTGGGTACTCATTTTAATTACCTTGGATGCAAGGATGCAAGGCTGAATTGACCTTGAGCCCCTGGCTGGTATTGAACTCACAACCTTGTTGTGACAATCAGGACAAAGTGATTGATCAAAAAGATGCAAACAACTCATGCAGTGCTAATACTTCATGCAACAAGGCAATGCTTATTACAGTTTTACAGTTTACACATGTATAGAAATACAGAAAAATCAGTACTGAAAATGTGCAAAATCTCTCTGGGACTCACAACTCCCCTCCTTTGCTGTCTTGGTTTTTCTTATTTATCACACAAAGATGAACCAAGTCAGGATTTATACCCTAATAACAATTCACTTGAAAATATTGTGGCGTCTGTAATTCCCAGTCCAGTGAAAAAAACAGATACCTTCCAACATTTTACAAATGAAAACTGGGACATGTTTGGCCAAGCAACAACACAATGTGGTTAAGATGGCAAAAGTTACTAATGAGGAAAAACAGATAAACTAGTAGAGACCACAGCAGTTTGCCATGACAGAAAAATTCTGTAGAGCCACCCCCCGAGCATTATTACCGTATTATTGCATTGGCCTATATATTGACCTATATATAGATAGACCCAGGTTTTTCAAGTCATTTTTTTTACTTATAAATGAGTACATACAGTAATCAAGACTGTCCCTGCCAATTTGGGACAGTTGGCGAGTATGAAAACATTGATAATAATAGTTGGAAATTGTCTGGGAGGGCATAAGATTTTTTTTTCCCAGGACAGAGTACAGAAAATTTTATTTGCCTTTTGTGGGAGCATGCTTTTGTATACAGGTTGGGTCTCCCTTATCTGGGATCCTGAAATCTGAAATATTCCAAAATCCAAAATTATCCATGTGGGTAGTTGAGTGACACCTTTTCTTTGTTTCATGCACAACTTTGTTTCATGCACACAATTATTAAAAAATATTGTGTATAAAATTACTTCCAGGTTATGTGGTAAAATTCAAAGATATAGCCGTGTTAGTCTGTGGAATCAATATGTAGAAAGATCTTCTAGCACCTTTGAGACTAACTGAAAAAAATAAAGCAGTTGGCAGCATGAGTTTTCATAGACTTCAGTCTACTTCCTCAGATGTATTTGGCTATGTGTATAAGGTACGTATGAAACATAAATGAATTTCATGTTTAGACTTCTGTCTCATCTCCAAGATATCTCATTATGTATGTGCAAATATTCCAAAATCCAAAACACTTCTGCCATGCATTTTGGATAAGGGAGACTCAGCCTGTATTACAGTGGCACTGTCTGACTGTTAGTAGCTGATCATATGTTGCTCTGAATAGGGCTTTCATATTGTAGCTGCTCCTTTAGAACTGTATGATCTATCTTGTAGTAATAATAGCAACAATATGCTTTTGACCTTAGCAGTCCTTGTTGTCATCCAAGTTGAACATCCATGTTAAATAGTTTTAGATAAGACGTTGGTGTGTGTGTGTGTGGAAGTGTTTGTGTCCACTGACATTTCTGAATGCAGATCCTTGTTGCAAAGGCAACCAGATTTGCTTCCAGGCAGACAATAATTATCAGCATTGTGCATGGATACCAGTAGCTGATGCCCAATTTTGTTTTTTTATTTTTGTAATCAGATTGAACTCTGCATAGAAGGAAATTGTTTTGCTTGACTGCTTTGGCAGCTTCCTGCTTTGCATAGTTTGGATTCACATTGCCTTTCTGGTTTTAATCTGGTTAGTTTATAAGTTTCTGCTTGATCTCTGGTCTCTTGGTTGTTCTCTTGAGGCTTTCGTGAGAACCCCAGCCTGGCAATTTCTCTTGTAACTTTCTCTACGTGTGCTTCTCCTTTTCTAATGCCACAATTCCTTCTACCCAACAGGGAAGACAGATGATTGCTAACTGTGCAATACTAAAGACTCACAGGGGAAGGGTGTGAGTGAAAGAGTAGGATCAGTAGCTGAATGAAGAAGGCTATATTTCAGTTGCCAAACTTGATGGCTGTTTACGTTTTTAAATTTTAAATTATTCTGGCTCTCAAATCTTACTGCCTTTTGAGTTTTTGTATTGTGTATTGTTTAGTTTCTGGAATTAGTCTAGCATCTGTTGAAACATTTACAGCATACATAAACTATTGACTGTATGCTAAAAGCACTAGACACAAAGTGTTTGTATTTTAATAAAAATAAACAAGACTTCTTGTATTCAAAGAGATAATGTATACATGGAGAAGGGATTAATTGCCCTCAAGCTTTGGAAAGAATAATATACGATGATATACAGTCCTTTCCAATTCATGAGGGATCTGTTCCGGACCCCCCCCCCCCCACGAATTGGAAAAAACCCAAATATTGGATCCCCATTGTCTTTAATGGCTGCGTGGCCATGCACGTGGCTCCGCACATGCATGCCATTTTGTCCCTCCTGGCTTCCCGTCCATGGAAATTCAAAACTGCGAATGGGAAGTCAGCAAATCTGGAGGGACGCCTGTACACAGGCAGCAGTTTTGTTTGTTGGAGGGGGGGTCGGTTTTCTATAAAGCCATTTTCCAGTTTGAAGTTGGCAATGTGTTTTTTACATTAGCATTTTGGTAACATTTTAAAATAAGCAATATAGCAGTTTTCTGTAGCTAAAATGCATGCAATTACTTGGAATCATTGCTATTGAAATAAGTCATTAACACAATTTTTGTTATTTACTTGCTCAGAAGCACTTAGATGCTAGAGTCGAGTGAATGAAAGGCAATTTTTGTAAATGTCAAGTTATTGTCCCATGTAGACTGCTTTCCTGCTAGAAATGTAACATGAGCAATATGCAACACAAAAAAGTGTAATGGCAGAAAAATAACCCCCTTTGGAATGTAGAAATTTGTAGAACTGACAGGTTTTTAAGAAAGCTGATGATATCAGACAATTTGAGAAGCAGAGATGCATCTTTGCCCCCATAGTCTACATGAATCCTATTACTGCTTGTTGTCCAAAAATTACATCTTTCCATTAATGTTTTGACACACAATGGTGGAGCTTTGAAGATGTTTTCATCTTTAAAAAAACAACTGAGTATAATGCCTAGGGCTGACACCTAGGTAAGTAGGCACAGAATTCTCCTTGTTTTCTCAGTCATGTGTTCTTCTTTACTGCCATAATGGTTAGTACCACTGACCTTACTCTTGTACTTCACATTAGCTTTTCCTTTTGCTCTTTATTCCTTATTCTTAAATCCAGCCTTAACAAAGTTTTGTCAATACTTTGGAAAATATTGTTATCTAATTACTCTGGATCAATACTTGTTTGTGGCTTTGGTAATGTGTTGTCTTTAATAATCACATTACAGTCCATTAATTAGCCATCCAAAGCATTGAGCTTTTGTGTAAATTATCAGTTGGTAATTATACCCACCTATATTTAGGTATCTCTCTTTGTTAAGTGGTAATTAGGTATCCCTCTTTGTTAAGTTGCTCATCAGAGGGGCGGGATAGAATTATTATTATTATTATTATTATTACCCTGTCAAGTATCTTGGGGTCGATGCTGCCTTTGCCATTCCATGGTTCTTCCTCAGTCTGGTTCTTTTGTGTTCTGCTTTGTGTACCTTTGTACTGCCCGCAACCTTTTTGCCCTTTCTAAAGATGCTGCTGCATGCTCATTGCATCCCCGTTTTTTAAACCCATTCCCAATTTATTGACATTGGCAGCCTTGGTATCCAGTTAGACAATAAAGGAAAATGTCTGATGTTGTTATTTGTTGTGTACTTTGATGTTGTTTCCAACTTATGGTGACCCTAAGGCAAACCTATCGTGGGATTTTCTTAGCAAGATTTGTTCAGAGAAGGTTTGCCATTCCCTTCCTCTGAGGCTTAGACAGTGTGACTTGCCCAAGGTCACTCAGTGGAATTCCATGGCTGAGCTTGGATTTGAACCCTGACCACGAGAGTTGTAGTCCAATGCCCAAACCATTTCACCACACTGGCTCTCATAAATGTCTGTTACTTAAGATAAATTCATTTGCCTGCCCACAATGAAATTTGCTCAGATGTACATGCTTCAAAAATCAGGCTTACAAATTAAGCCAATGTTCATCAACCAATCACAAAACAAAGTTTGCTGAAAGCATGCAAAACATGCAGGTGATGAATAGGATGCTATCACAGATGTCTTTTGCCACTTAAGGGAGCAGCTATTCTAAAAGATGCTAGTGTAGACACCTTGTTTTGTTACTTTCTTGCACTCATGTACCCTGTGGTCAAGCCAGCCAGCACTCTCACTATGATCCAGCAAAGCCTTGCCTCTTCAGCTGTGCTCCCCTTCCCCGATATGTACGATCAGAGGGAACCTCAATTCATTGAATTTGGCATATCAGGAAATAATCTTGTTCTTTGTCCCTCTCCACCCGTCATGCCAACAGTCTTCCAACTTCCATGACTCCCCCTCCAGGCTTCCGACAGTATGTGTATGTGTTGCATGCCTTCGAATTATTTCTGGCTTATGGTGACCCTAAGGCGAACCTATCATGGGGGTTTCTTACTGAGATTTGTTGGGAGGGGGTTTGTCGTTGCCAAGCTGAGAAAGTGTGACTTGCCCAAGTTCACCCAGTGGGTGTTATGGCCAAGCTGGAACACTAGTCCAACACTCAAACAGCTTCACTACACAGTCTCTTTTCAGTCATCATAGCCTCCCCACTTGCTTTCTATATAATCTTCCCTTACTGGGTAGAATTTAGCAGTTTTTTTTTTTTAAAAAAATGCTATTATTGCATTTTTTGGCATTACCCTCCACTCATGCAAATTTAGATGGTTCCACCACCACCATTACAAGCATTTTTGGTGAGGACACAGGACAGAGCTTTCCTGGTGGCTGCTCCCAGACTGTGGAATTCCCTCCCATAGGAAGCTAGATTGGCCCCTTCTCTACTCTGTTTCTCTGAAAGCAAGTGAAGACTTTCTGTTTAACTGAACCTTTCAGTGTTGACTGTCTGTTGCAGAAGGTCTTTTAATTAAGGTGTCCCATATTTGTGGAGGTATTTTTAATCATCATTATTGTTAATTTTAACTGTCTTTAAAAACTGTTTTTAATTAATATTTTAAATGTGATTGATTAATATTTTTTTAAACAATCATACTATCCATAATTTTAACTACTGTAGGAACAACTACTAAGAAAGATCAAGTTGTTGCTGAACATAAAGAAAATAAAAATAATGACAACGGAGAATCTTGACAAATTTGACCTAGACAATAAAGAAATAGAAGTGGTAAAAGATTTCTCATACTTGGGATCAAACATTGATGGAAATGGGGACTGCAGCCAGGAAATCAGAAGAAGATTAAGAATGGGAAGAGTGGCTATGAAAGAACTAGAAAAGATTCTAAAATATACAACTAAATACAAAAGTGAGAACCGTACAAGCCATTGTATTCCCTATTACAATGTATGGATGTGAGAGCTGGACAGTTAAGAAAGCGGGATAGGAAGAAAATCAATGCATTTGAGTTGCAGGCTGGAGAAGAGTGCTGAGGATCCATGGGGACAGCCAAAAAGACAAATGAATGAGTCTTGGAGCAGAACAAGCCAGAGATCTCCCTGGAAGCCAAGATGACAAAACTGAGGCTGTTGTACTTCGGGCACATCATGAGAAGGGAGAATTCACTGGAAAAAACAATAATGCTAGGATAGGTGGAGGGAAGTAGAAAGAGAAGAAGGCCACATGCTAGAAGGATGGATTCTATTAAGGAGGTCACAGATATGGGTTTACAGCACCTAAGCAGAGCAGTGGAGGACAGGGAGTCTTGGAAATGTCTCATCCACAGGGTCACCAAGAGTTGAGATCGACTCGAGGGCAGTTAACAACAAACAAGTATACTCATGTATAAGTCTAGAAACTTTAGTGAAAAAATTGACCCCATAAACCTGGGTCAACTTATCCATGGTCATTGTACTTTAACTGTTATTTTTTAAAAAAGGGACAATCCCCTGGTCAAAGGCAAGAGCATAATCTGTCATGGAAGCACTCACTCCCCTCTAATTCTCTCATCCACCCAGCCTTTAGTATGAGCACAAACAGTTATGTCTACTGGAATTTTGTAAGTTCTTTGGCATTGTTTTCCTTTGCTTCAAGTAGATCCTTTGTTAACATGCCCCTACGTTTTACCCATGACCTATCCACAGGTCATATCAAAATTGAAAATTTTGGCCCCAAAACCTGCCCTCAACTTATAAATGTTGTCAACTTATAGGAAAGTATATGCATGGTATATTTTGATTTTACTCAAATTCATGAGCCTCCTTGGGCCCCATATTGGAGGAGAGGCAGGATATTAATTAATTAATTTTATATATAAAAAATAAGAAAATATAGCTGATCCTCTGTATCCACAGATTCTGTATCCATGGATTCAACCATCCAGTGTTTAAAGATGTTTTTAAAAAATCCTCCAAAAAGCAAAACTTGATTTTGCCATTTTATACAAGCTTCACAATTTTACTTTGCCATTGTATATAATGGAATTTGAGCATCCATGGATTTTGGTATCCATGGGGAGGAGGCTGGATCCTGGAATCAAACACCAGCAGATACCAAGGGCCTAATATACTCTATGAAGGCACTACCTCTTCTTATTGTTATGCATGCTGTATGCCCATGTATTTTGGTTACCGTGCTTGGTTTTGGGCCAGTTCTACCAGAATGATAGCAGTTGTACTCCTGACAGATTAGAGACAGGGCCATAGAAGGATCAATGCAAGGATAGCAATCCCACTTCTATCTATGCTCACTCGACTCAAAAGGTCTTATTCCGCAGGATTTAAACATGATCCAGGCAGCCCTGGCTAGCTCTAGCAATGTAATGGTGTACCTTGCTCTAATGTGCTTTGCTTTAGAATGCTTTGCTAGTATGGCACTTTTCAGTGATACAGTACAGTGCTGTTTTGTTAACCATGCTCCGTCTGTTTTCAGCATTTGTGCACTTTGTGTCTCAATGTCGTATTCTGTCTATTTTTTTTTTTACTTTTGTATTTTTGAAAGGCCTAGTTTTAATGTGAACAATAAATTATAATGTGAATATGTTTTTAGGCTTTTATATATACACTGGCAAGTGAAAAAAGGGTTATGTTTCACTTGAAGATAATACTTGCTTTATGGTGGTGATCTGGAACAAAACCTAGAATCATAGAATCATAGAGTTGGAAGAGCCCACAAGGACCATCCAGTTCAATCCCTTGCCATGTAGAAACTCACAATCAAAGCACCCCAACAGATGGCCATCCAGCCTCTGTTTAAAGACCTCCAAAGAAGGAGACTCCACCACTCTCTGAGGGAGTGTGTTCCACTCTCGAACAGCTCTCACTGTCAGGAAGTTCCTCCTAATGTTGAGCTGGAATCTCTTTTCCTGTAGCTTGCATCCTTGTTCTGAGTCCTATTCTCTGGAGCAGCAGAAAACAAGCTCGCTCCATCCTCAATATGATATTCCTTCAGATATTTAAACAATCATGTTATTTTAAGAAACAGAACTAAATTTTTCTCATGCATTTGTTTAGATGTTGCATGTTTATTTTGTACAATCTCTAAATAGATGTTCCTTCTTAACATATGAGGAGAAGAATTGCTTTTTGATGATTAGGTTTTTGTCTTGGTGTTCTGTAAGTACTTCTGTGTAAAATAATGAATTTTTAAAATCAGCATTCTAGCTTTAACAGAATTTTTTTTAAAAAAAATGTTGTATATGCATACCATACACACATAAAATTATGTCCAGATCTTTGCTGCTGGCAGAATTAAAGTAGCAGAGAAAGTGTGGGATGAACAGGTTAGCTAAGAGATTCTTGAAAGAAAAAAAGAACCAGTCTCTGGCTGTCTTTTGTATAAAATCTTCAGATCAGTATATTGTTCAGATCTGTGTGGATTGTTTGCTTAGTTCTTATTAAATAAACATTAATGCATTTTAAAGCTCAATAGGAAATGAATAACATTTGGGAGAAGACAAAATATATTTGAAGTGTGTGTGTGTTTCTGTGATTCTAATGGGATATTAATCCTTTCCAAAGGCAAACTCACAAAAGGGTGTTACCTGCCATTTGGCTTTTAAGTAAGATCTTTTTTTTTTTTTTGGTTTAGAATGGAGTTCAACAGAGCTGAACTTTAACATTAGTGCTGCAAATGCCAGATTGGAATTATTGAGCGTTCTGTAAAATACTCATAGTAGAAGCTAATAAATAAAGATACTAGTTGGAGGAGAATTAAAAAGAATTGAAGCTTTCAGGGTGAAGAACTGATCAAGTGACCCTACGGATTATATTTGGGGGTAGCTGTATTGGCCACAGTAATGCCTTTATTGACCCAGCTAAAATGCACAAAATATATCATGCAGGCTTTTGAGACTTCACTGTCTTCTTCATCAGGCAAAGATGTTAAAAATCATATAGTAGCAGAAGAGTGATCATGTTAGATTCACAGGCCTACATTTTATCTCAGATATGACTTTGGTTGTCATGTAATATGGGTCTGGAGGGATCTTAATGCAAGCAGGGACAAAGGGCAGTAAAAGATAGTGACATTTCAGTTCTCTGGAGAGAGGGCAGATTGGAAAATTGGCAACATCCAATCAGAGTGAGTTTGGCATCAGCCAATGGGAGCTTAACCGAGAAAAGGTGGGGGCTACTCCCAGGAGCAAGTATAAATAGGCTGAGTGAGGAGTGTGGATGTAGATAGGGAATTGGATATAGAGTTAAGGGTTTATTAGACCCTGGGGGTTTTAACAGCCAAGGTGGCTGAGATACACTGTTGAAAGGGGCAGATGGAAGGGGTTTTGGGTACCCAGGTTGGCCTTGGAAGAGGTTAAGTGTGGAAATTGAATTGGTGTAGCTAGAAAAGTCATAAAGTAGCAACAACATTTTAAAGCTCAGAGTCTAGTAAAAAGTCTTATGTGAAACTAACCTAGAGACCACTTCTAGAATATAGTAACAGATACTGTAAATTGTTGTAACTGTTTAAGCACATAAACACCATATCAACTCTAAATAACAACCAGAAGGAAGATACTGTAAGCAATTATCTTGTAAATAAAGTTTTCTTTTGTTTTGGTTCAACGTGTGGTTGCTTGAAGTATTTTTAAAAAACTGTAAGTCAAATGCTACCAGGGATTAATAATACTTTTATTGCTGAGAACACTCAAAATAGTGAGTGCTCTGTCTTTCTACAGAGTAGCCCAGAGGAAGGAAAATGTGGGAGTCACTCAAGCGAGGGATCCAGTTTGATGGTCTCATTATACAATTTGGTGTCAGCTAGGGAGGTAGCTGTCACATATTGGTGGCAGCATTGAGATTTGACAGATCCAGTGGCTGAGAAGTGTTATTTGACAAAAACACAAGTGTGAGAGGATTCTGAGATCTGGCAAAGGGATCCAGAAATCCAGAGAGTTTAAAGGTAAAGGTAAAGGTATTCCCTATTGACAAGGTTGTCAAGTTCTGTCCGACGGTGCTCATCTTCATTACTAAGCTGAAGAGCCAGCATTGTCAGAGACTACTCTGTGATCATGTGGCCAGCATGATTACACAGAATGCTGTTTACCTTTCCACCAAAGCGGTACCTATTTATCTACTTGCATTTGCATGCTTTCGAACTGCTAGGTTGGCAGAAGCTGGGACTAGTGATGGGAGCTCACCCCATCATGCAGCACCTGGGCCTTGAACTGCCAACCTGTCAATCTTGTAGTCAACAAAGTCAGTGTCTTAACCACTTGAGCCACGAGTTTACTGATCTGTAAAAATAAAGTTCAGGACAAAGTGACTTGATGTGTCAAGACATCTTTTCTCATTGATGATAAGAACATTTGTGTGTATGCTGTGCCCCCTTGAGTAATCCTATATTCTTTTAAACTTCATATTTGAGCTTTTATATATCATGTGCTTAACTGGGTATGGACCTAGCTGAAATAACATTACCAACATTTGAGATTATTTGACCATCCTCCAGATAGCATCTTTGTATTGGGGGATTGCTGGAGGCTGCAGGATTTGTTGCTGTAATTCTCTCTCCCTCTCCCCCTCTCTCTTAAATGACCAGATTAAGTTTTTGTTGTCCTAGATTACTGTATATAGCCATGTATAAGTCTAGAAATTTTAGTCAAAAACTTGACCCCCAAAACTTGAGTCGACTTATCCACGAGTCAATGTAAGTACTTTACTTTAACTCTTATAAAAAAAGGAATCATCCCCTAGTGAAAGGTGAGAGCTTAATCCCTTCTTGAACCATCTAAAGAAGCATCAACCCCCTCTACTATCTCATTCATCCAGCATTTAGAGTGAGCACAAACAGTTATGCCTGTCAAAATTTTTTAAGTTCTTTAGTATCATTTTCCTTTGCTTCATCCTTTACATCCTTTTCTACACACTGCTAAGTTTTACCCTCGACTTATCCATGGGTCATATCAAAATCCATACTTTCGGCCCCAAATCCTGTGCTCAACTTATACATGAGGTTGACTCATAGTCTAGTATATACGGTATTTTTCTGGCAACTTGCATCATCAGCTAGAGTATTTTACCTCAAGCCTTCAGCGGGTTTCTTTTTAATTCTGAGACATCTTCTATCTTTTTTCTCTCCCCCGTCTCTTCCCTTCCTTTTAAAAAATAGAGGTACTATGGTGCTGAAGTGTGTCAGTGCATCAGTAAAACAACACCTTTGCAATATAACACTATAATTCTAAGAGAAATGTTTTTTAAAATTCAGAAAGGAAAGAACTTCCTAATCAAACCAAACTCCATACCATGCCTTAGTTCTTCAAAAGAAAATAATTCTGTAGAGGAACCCTACTGCAGAGCCAAGAATTTGATATAAACAGCCCCCCCCCCAAAAAAAGAATGGAATGAGACATAATAACAATCAGCAAAACTGTAGTGTGAGAACTCACACTTCTGAAGACCAGTCTGAAGAGCCTATTGTTAGTTGCCACCAATGACTGTTAATATTAGTGCTGAAGAAGTCAAGATGTTGAGGAAAAGAATCAGTCAGTCAAAATTTTATTATAATTAGCAAACATCCATTATGCAGATATAATACAAACATCACCTTTGCTCTTTTGCATGCAAGCATAAGGTCAAAGTCAGGAATTTAGCAGTTGTAAAAGCTATATATTTGCTATAATCTCCCAATAAAAAGCAAAGCTATTCCAAGGGCAAGCATCCTGTCACCCTAAGCAGCAATGGGGATATACCTTTCCCTAATATCAGAATAATCACTACACTCTAAAATAAAATGGGCAATATCCTCCACAATTAAGCAGTTACAAAAGCAGACTCTAATTTCCTTAGGGGTACCCTGGATACACTCCGTCACATGCATGGAGATGACATTTAGCCTTGCCCATGTAAAAGCTAATCTTATTTTAGTGAAGGGTAGATCAATCAGATATTTTGGAAGATTAAAGGAGGAAGGGATAAAATGCACATATAATTTATTTGATAAGCAGCTTCCTATATCAGACATTTGGGACTGTAATTATCTTTAAGGTGTTGTAGCAAGGTTAACTTTGCTCTGTCATAGCCCAAAGTCAATAAGAAAGGGACTGAAAACCCTGTATTTGCAATGATAAAGAGGATATTTTGTTTCCCCGAGGTAGGGCCCATTTCCTCCCAGCAGTCAATAGAAATTTTAGTGTGTTCTTAAATAGCAGCTTTAGCCAGTAGAACAAAGCAAGTTTAAGAGTGTCAGTTTTTACCAACATTAGTCCAAGTTCACTGTGAATTACTGACATTTTAGTGGAAATTGGGACAGAAAGAAGTCTACGCAAACATTTATTCTAGGATCTTTCTGTTGAATCTAATTTGGCCACACAGTGGGTCTCACATAACAGTTGTGGAAACTATTCCAGCATCCCAACATGGTATAATTGTAAGGCTGATTGCACAAGCTTTCCCCTTTTATTACGACGAACCATTGAGAATTGTATCAGCCAGCAAAGTGCTAGTGCGCATTTGGAGAGATCAAGTCCATGTTGGTTGGACTATAACCCCAACATACTTAAAGGAAGAGACTTGTTCTATATTTTTTCCATCCATATTTCAGTTGTAAACTTGCTTAGATTTACTAAATATCAGTACACTGGTTTTGCTATAATTTATAGAGAGCTGTTCATTGTGGCAGTAATCACTAAATTGCCTTAACAATCTATGTAATCCTACTGAGCATGAGATATTAAAATAATGTTGTCAGCATAAAGTAAAACCGGGATATTATTTTGTCCTATGGAGTGCCCCTGGTATCCTCTGGGGTTGGTTCCAGGATCCCCCATGGATACCAAAATTTCTGGATGCTTGAGTCCAATTAAATACAGTGGCATAGTGAAATAGCTTCCGTTCTATAAAATGGCAAAAACAAGTTTTGCTTTTTGGAATTTCTACATTTTAAATGTATTTTCAAGCCATGGGTGGCTGAATCCATAGATAAGGAATCTGTGGATAAGGAGGGCTGGCTGTATTTTGACCAGGAAATAACAACACTCTTTAGCAACTTTACAAGATTATTTTTAAAGAAGATCAAAAAGAAGTGGAGTAAGTAAGCAGCCTCGCCTGACTCCTTTTGTCATAGGAACCATGTTGGATAACTTTCCATCCTGGACTACAGCATGCCGTAGGGTATGAGTATTGGACTACGAGTCTGGAGACCTGGTTTGATTCCCAGCTGGGTGACCTTAAGGAAGTCACATGGTCTCAGCCACAGGGGAAGGCAATGGCAAACCTCCTCTGAACAAATCTTGCCAAGAATACCCCATGATAGGTTCATCTTGGGGTTGCCATAAGTCGGAAATGACTTGAAGACACACAACACACACATATTCTGAATATAGGAAGCTCCTTCTTATTTAATCAGTTAGGGACCAGAGGACTGTCAAAAAGTGGAATCAGTTGAAAAATTGATCTAAGTCTTTTTTTGGCTTTCAAACTAGATGGCACTAAGTTGACTGAAAGGGTGAAAACCCAGCATGCCAAGTAGACTAAAGAAAAAACAAAAACAAAAACAAAAAACCACCAGCAGCAGTGGTCGAAAGAGAGTTCCAGGGTCAAAAGTAGGGTACATGGCTATATTTTACATCTGTTGAAACTGCAAAATGTCCTAAAGCCAGCTTTTGAAAAGTGGGAGATGCCTGTACAGGCTCATAAATATAATTTAACAATTGTGGATCATTTCCCAAAGTTTTTAGTTTGGTCCACATGTATTTCCTAAGGATGGAATACAGTGCTGCTCTTAAATCACCAAAAGCAAAAGCAGGAAAATACATTTCCATGGTGGAACAAGTAGATTAGCAGGATGCTTTCTCACCAACTTATGGCCTTTGCAGACTGCCAGAAATAGTGCAAATTGAGTCCACTTTAAGGGTTAGGGTTAGTGCTAGGGAATCATGGGAATTGGGTTTTTTCTGAGACATTGAGCCTTCTCTATCAGAGAGCTCTGGTGCCACAATAAAACACAGTTCCCATGATTCTCTAACCCTAACCCTAACCCTTAAAGTGGACTCAATTTGCACTATTTCTAGCAGTCTGCAAAGGCGTATGTGTAATGGTCATGTTGTTGAAATTGGATAAAGAAACACATTCAAATGTGTATCTGAGTACACATCCAGCTTATGTAATTAATGCAGAGCAGATGGTTGACATCCACACTTTTGCATACATGCAAATATATCTTTCCGCTCACTGTTTTCCCAACATGTGTGTTTGTGGACAACAAGTACTGAATTGGTGTAAAAGTCTTGCTGATGTGCAATGAAGCACAATGCAGAATAAAAGACATGGAGGATTACCACTGCGTTCCATCTCCAGTCCTTTCAATGAATGAGGTGGGGGCCCCTCATTTACTGTCATTGATAGTGTCATATTGCTATCAGGTTCATTCACACAGTGAAGGAAGACACTCAGTAGTGAAGCAGCTGTGTACTGAGGCTGCAAAGAGGTACAAAAAATGTGAGAAATTGTAACATTTTTTTCTTCACACCCTTTCAAAACACCTTTGAAAATCTGGCATGCAATGGGTTATATAGTAAGCTTCCCAAAATAAATAAATAAATAAATAAATAATCCCAGTGGCCCATACTGAAAATTGTTTTCAAATATAAATTTTGTCTTCACATTTAAGATCAAACAGAAGTATCAGTACTGGATATATTTTAACATACATTGATAAAATTTTACAGAGCAGGATTGGCAGTGTTTCTCTTATACAAAGTCCTTAAAAGTGTGTGCGTCTGTCTGTGCACCTTCAAGTCGCTTGTTGATTGATCATGACCCCATGACTTTTGTACAGTTTTCTTAGGCAAGGGATACTCAGAGGTGGTTTTGCCAGTTCCTTCCTCTGAAATATAGCTTACAGTACCTAGTGTTCATTGGCAGTCTCCCATTCAAGTATGTGCACTTGTGTATTAATTGAAATAGGCTGAGAAAATGCAGCATTATTAACAACATCACTTGTCTGACAGTCATGTCATTTAATTTTATCTTTCTTTAAAGCGAAATGGAGACAACGAAATAGGAAATGTTCAGATAGCTGATGAAATAAGCTGCTTTGATGCTTTGAGAGGTCAAATTGTGTGTGTTTCTAAGCAAGCAAGGATTCCGCAGGGCACACAACGTGTGAGATGTGTGAAATGTCTCTTTCTGTTGTTAATGCCCCACCTTCACAGAAGAAAATTAAAGAGGATACCGTGAAGAAAAGGAGGACTTTGGATTTAATCTTCTCCATAATCTTGGTGTTGAAATTGTTGGCAGTTTGGGTGCATTTGAAGAAGCGGTGTAACAGCTTTGTGTTGCATACTGTCATGGGGCGGGGAAGAAGAAGGAAAGAAAGCAATTATTTCATAATGCTTGCTGCAACTAAATAGAAGAGGGTGGGGTTTTTTTTAGTTTTTTGAAATTCATACTCAGAATGTCATGTAGCTTTGAGTCCCCTTTTCATTTGAGAATCTAAGATATTTCCATTCCAACAACTGAAAATCCAAAGAACATTCCTCTCTGAATAAACAAATGACATGTTTCATTACATTGGTCATTAAGGCAGAAGACGGTTCAAGCTATCTTTGATAATGTAATGCAGGATACAAAATTCCCAGGCAACTAGTTGCTGCTGCCATGTAAGAAATTCACCCTTATGCCCTGGTTGCTAAAGAAGACAGGAACCTGTATTGTCATCCTTTTGTGTTGTATTTGGGAGGTAGCTCTCATTTTCAATCTCTTATTTTCCCTATTCCATAGACACCTCTGGAGAACACTCATTAGACAAAACAACAGAGAATTATGTGGCACCTTTGATATTAACAGATTTATCACAGCATATGCTTTGGGGGTTTACAGTCCACTGTGGCTGAATATGGGATATGATTTTGTGTGGCACCACAGTGAGAAAGAAATGAAGATAGTGTTGGCACTGCAATTATATATTAGCCAAACTGGGTATAAATAAATGATTGTTGATAATGCATATGGGCTGGAATCCTATTAGTGGCATACACCCACATAAGTGTACCTTATGTATGTATCATTTTGATATTCCCTTATCCCCTTGCAATGACCCCCCCCCCCGAACTACCATAGAGTAGTTGCAACCCCCACAGCCATTCTATGCCTTGTGAATTAGGGGTCAGATAGGCTCGGGATTATACACCCATAGCCAGATACAAGATACTATATCATGTGCTGAGACCTCTGGAGGACCTCAGTGAACCTGAGAAGACATTGTAATAATTTCTCATCTGGCTAAAGTGCCATAGCCACTCACTTTCCCAATTCTCACTGCTCTTACCAGGCATGGAATAGGAAGGGGTGCAGCAGTAGGTCCATGGGGTGGATGTAGTGCAATTCCATATGCAGCATTATTACCTGGGGAGGAAAGGCAGATTGGAGTGGTGGCAACATCCAATCAGAGTGAGCCTGGCAACAGCCAATGGGAGCTTGGCCAAGGAAAGGTGGGGGCTACTTCCAGGAGCAAGTATAAATAGGCTGAGTGAGGAGTGTGGGATTGGATAGGCACAGAGCTCTGGGTTAGAGGTTTATTAGTCCTTGAGTAGGTTTTAACAGCCAAGGTGGCTGAGATACACTACTGAAAGGGGCAGTTGGAAGGGGTTTGAGTACCTAGGTTGGCCTAAAAAGAAGTCAAGTGTGGAAATTGAATTGGTGTGGCTGGAAAAATCATAAAGTAGCAACAAGGTTTTAAAGCTCAGAGTCTAGTCAAAAGTCTTACTTGAAACTGTAACCTAGAGACCACTTCTAGAATATAGTAACAGATACTGTAAATCTTTGGAACTATTTAAGTAGATAAACACTGTATCAACTCTGAATATCAAACAGAAGAGAGATACTGTAACCAACTATCTTGTAAATAAAGTTTTCTTTTCGTTTGGTTCAATGTGTAGTTGCTTGAGGTATTTTAAGAAACTATAAGCCAAATGCTACCAGGGATTAATAATACTTCTACTTCCTACAGAGTGGTGCAGAGGTACAGGAAAAGTGGGAGTGACTCAAGCAAGGGATCCGAGTTTGAGAGTCTCGTCGTGCAATTTGGTGGCAGCTAGGGAGGTAGCCATCACATATTGGTGGCAGCGGTGGGATAAAAAGACCCATTGTGCTGCCATCAGAGAAAAATAGTTGGGTGAGTGAGTCTCACCTTCACACTACCCTACTCTGTACCTTACAGTATTTCAGCCATGGTGTAGTAAGTATTTGGTATCCAATGCAAATATTTCCTCACCAGTTTATCATTGTGGTTTACAAAGTTGTTAGAATATGGATGGGTTATACAGTTAAAGGTGAAATGTAGAGATGTGTGTGTGGAATTTTCCTCATGGGAACAACATCTAGGCAAACAACCCGGTCCAGATGGCCAGAGAGTCATAACATGAACAGTTTTAGCTGGGAAACAGATAGCGAAATTCAAAACATCATTAGGTCTTGGGAAAGGAGTCACATGGGTGGATGATGGACAGCAAGGGGCTGGGTTAAAACACATCATACAGGCAACATCCAATCAGCATAAGGTTAATGTAAAGTTAGAAGGTGGAGTAAGGGCAGGGCTGAGAAATTTCTTTGTCTAGAATTGTTTATATTCCTTGCTTTTCTTCTTGTGTGATCGCAATGGATTTAACCATGGAGTTAATTTCTGGACTATAATATGCTTATATTGCTTTTACAATGTAACTTCTGGATCTGGAAACATGGATCTGTAACTCTTCTGTTCTACCGCATCAGCAAGATGTGATCCTATGGTGGACCGCATATTTTTTCTTTGCTTATTTTTATTTTATGGAACAATAAAGCTCTACTTTGGACCTACATGATTTGTCTGCATGCTTTAAGCATGAGAAGGCTGATGGAGGAAGAAGTTTCCCTAGCTCTGCTGCATTTTAAGCATGCCAATAAATCAACAATAAAGGGGAGAAAAAAGTCTTTTGAGATGGGTGTAATATGGCTACCCATTTGAAAATCACTAACAACTCTTTTCCAAATCACAGACTGTGTTTTCCAATTAACCCCTAGTTTGTTGTTAATTGCTGTCATGTCAATTTTGACTTATGACAATCCTATGAATGAGAGACCTTCAAGTCCCCCTGTAATCAACTGTCCTGCTCAGGTCTTGCAGACTCAGAGCTGTTGCTTCTTGGATTGGGTCTATCCATCTAGAATGCAGTCTTCCTCTTTTCCTGCTGCCTTCTACCTTATTGAGTATTTTTTTTCTAGTGAGTCATGTCTTCTCATGATATGGCCAAAGTATGACAACCTCAGTTTAGTTGTCATGACTTCGAGGAAGAATTCAGCATTGATTTACTCTTAAATTGCATTTATTTGGTTTTTTTAGCAGTCTGCGATATCCACAGAACTCTTCTCCAGCACACATCTCAAATGAGATAATTCTCTTTCTATCTACTGTCTTCACTGTCCAGCTTTTACAACCATATATTGAAATGGGCAATACAGTGGAATGGACAATCCTAACTTTAATATTCAATGATATATTTCAACACTTTAGGATCTTGTCTAGTTTCTTTATATTTGCCTTTCTAAGTCTTAGTCCTCTTCTAATTTCTTGACAGTAGTCTACATTCTGATTAATGATTGAGCCAAGATATGGAAAACCTTGTACTATATTTCAATGTCTTTATCATCTACTTTGAAGTTATGTAAGTCATCTGTGGTCATTATTTTTATTTTTATAATTTTCTACTGTAAAACTGCCTTTGCATTTTCTTTGGGTCTTTACAGACTGCCAGAAATAATGCAGCTTGAGTCCACTTTAACTGCCTTGGCTCAGTGCTAGGGAATCATGAGAATTGCATTTTTTTTTCCTCAGGCATTGAGCCTTCTCTGCCAGAGAGCTCTTGTGCCACAATAAACTACAGTACCTATGATTCCCTAGCACTGAGCCAGGGCAGTTAAAGTGGACTCAAGCTCCATTATTTCTGGCAGTCTGTAAAGGCCCTTTATGACTTTTTTCAGTAATCATTTCAAAGCTTTGCTATTTTCTGCTAATAATATCGTGTCATCTGCATATCTTAAATTGTTAATTTTCCTTCCTCCAATTTTCACACCTCCTTCCTCCAAATCTAATCCTGATTTATGTATGATATTCTTGGCATACGAGTTGAGCCAATAGAGTGAGAAGAGGTAGCTTTGTTTGACCCCTTGCCAACTGGAAACCATTCCATTTCTCTATATTCTGTCTTGACAGTAGCCTCTTGCCATGCTTATAGGTTATGCATCAGGACAATCAAATGTTGTGGCACACACATCTTTAAGAATGATCCATGGTTTTTTATTATCTATTCTGTACAGTCAAAGGCTTTGCTATAACCTATAAAGACCAGGCTGATTTTCTTCTGAAATTCTTTGGTGCACACCATTGTCCAACATATGTTTGCAATATGATCCCTTGTGCTGCTTCCTTTCCTGAACCCAGCTTGGGTATCTGGCATTTCTTGCGCCCTATATGGTGAAGACTGCTACAACAAATCGTTGTTGTAGAATTTTGAGCATCACTTTGCTTGCATGAGAAATTAATGCAATGGTCCTGTGGTTACTGCAATCCTTGCTGTCCCTTTGGGGGGACTGGAATGTATATTGTGCATTTCCAATCTGTAGAACATTGTTTTGTTTTCCATATTCATTGAGATTTTTGTTAGAACCAATCTTTCTCTGTAGACTGAAGCAATTCTATTGATATACCACCTCTTCCTGTGATTTATTTATTCTGAGTGCAGCTTTCACTTCCCTTTCTAAAACTAGAGGTTTGTCTTCATATAGTTCTTCCTTAAATGAATCTATCAGCCTTTCATCTCTTTTATATAGTTTGTCTGTGTATTGTTATCATTGTGTGTTTTAGGTCTGCTTGATCATGTGATGTGTTTCCCTGCTGGTTGTAGAGCCTTCCTACTCTTGGCTTAAATTGCTCTTTGATTTCTTGGATCTTGTGGAAGAGTTCTCTTGTTCTTCCTTTTTGGTTGTCATCTTCTCTTTCTCTGCATTGATTATCCCTGCACACAAGTCATTGAACAGTTCAGGGTTCTGTATTTCTGTCACCTTTTACTTTTACTTCTCATACAGGAGAAAAAAAAGGTAAAGATGCTAGTGTCATAGTCACTTAAGATAGTATTGAGCAATTTCAGTGCAGGCAGAAGCCATTCCTTCATGCCCATGTGAGGGCTAGGGACAAAGAGCAATAAAAGACATAATAAAGTTTCAGCTCCATTAACAACAGAAAAATAACTTCCCTTGAGTTGTACTTAGCAGCTACACTTCAGGTGTACAACAAGGCAGGGTTTGTTTGCTTTTTCTGGCTTGTTGTATCATTTGAACACACTCAGGACGTTATCACACTGGGAGTCGCGGGGAGAAAGTGGAAATAAACAGGCACGAACGGAAGCCTTTAATTTATGGGATTTGTCCTGTTCTGCCTCGTCTGATAACTAAATTCGAATTTAAAAGGGGGTTAATTCGAACGAAAACCTGATCTTTTAATTTTCGGGATTTTTGAGGATTTGAAAAGATCAGGTTTTTGTTCGAATTAACCCCCTTTTAAATTCGAATTTAGTTATCAGACGAGGTGGAACGGGACAAATCCCGTAAATTAAAGTCTTCCACTCGTCCCGTTTATTTCCACTTTCTCTCCGCAACTCCCCGTGTGATAATGTCCTCAGTGAATATACTCAGGCTTCTTGATTTTCTTCTTTTTTACTGAAGTTATGGCTCTGATGCTCTGTCAGTTACTGTCCAACCTCAGACACATCCCTGGATATCGATCGTTTAAAATGTAATCCTAGTCTAACAGGAGATAAGTAGGATGATGTCTTTATTTCAGAGTCAGGTCTTTGTGTTATTGTGGCACATCCATGCACACAAACACACACACAAAAGGTCCCTGCTAATTGAACTGGCAGTTTCAGATGATACACTTCCCAACAGTTTCCCTTGCACCTCCTTGTGTCTATATATGCTCCAGCTTGACATGTTTATTCCAAACAGTCCTGACAGCACATCTCTGCACTCTCCTGGAAGGTGATAGTTCACTTATGTTGCACAGACCATATATTCAGTCAGTCTGAAAACAGTCTTGTTGTCTCTCATGAATTTTTAATAATGCAGAAACATTTTGCATGATGGCACCTTAGTCTCCTTCGGTTTTGCTTACTCATATGTATGCATGAAATCTTATTTGTGGAAAGAGAAATATGTCTTACTTCCTGGGACCAGCAACAAGGGTGATCTTGTCGAGTAATATAAGCCTTCTGGGGTAAAAAACCCAAAACAAACAAACAAACAAACAAAAACCAAAACTTTTCCACAACTAATGGGGAATTTACATGCAACTTTCCATCCCAACATATTGTTTAGTGTTTTCAGGAAACATTGTTCTAGTCCTTACTGATTGCTTTTCGAGCCATTTTTAATGTTACAGAAATTCAGTTTCATCATTAAGGCTGATGTGTACCAGTTTTCCTATACTAGCTTGGTAGAGGTCATTGGGAACAAAGGAAATAATCATAATCATAGTCAGTGATTTTATCTTTTAAAAATTGTATTCTATTTTTAATTGAATGACATTTTAAATATCGTAATAGTTGAATACCAATTCAATTGACAATTTTGTAGGTTTTTAATTGTACTGTGTTTGTTAGACTGTAAGCTGCTTTGGGACTCAGGGGGGTTGCAGACTGCCAGAAATAGTGCAAATTGAGTCCACTTTTAGGGTTAGGGTTAGGGTTAGGGAATCATGGGAACTGTATTTTATTGTGGCACCAGAGCTCTCTGACAGAGAAGGCTCAATGTCTCATAAAATAAATAAAAAAAAACACAATTCCCATGATTCCCTAGCACTAACCCTAAACCTAAAAGTGGACTCAATTTGCACTATTTCTGGCAGTCTGCAACCCCCCTCAATCTTGGGAGGAAAGCGGGATAGAAATACATACATACATATAATAATAATGTTTATTTATTTATTTATTTCTATTCTGCCTTTTCCCCAGATTGGGCCACAAAGCATTTTGCAACAATTTAAAAAATATTGTTAAAAATCCACAAAAGTCAAAGCACATTTAAACTATCAGAAAAAATAAAAATAAAACCTGTTTAAAACATATATCATTAAAACACACACTAGCACAACAGCAGCATCCAGTGCATTGTGTAAGATGGGCCTTATACTCATCAAATGCTGGTTGGAAAAGAAAAGTCTTTGCTTGTCTGCAAACAGAAAATAGGGAGAGTGCCAGTCTAACTTCTCTAGAAAGGGAATTTCAGAGTCTGGGGCAACCACTGAAAAAGACCTCTTCTGTGTTCCCACCAGATGTACCTGTGAAGGTGGTGGGACAGAGAGAAGGGCCACCCCAGACAAAGTGTGGTGTTGTGGTTCGAGTGTTAGACTAGGACTTTGGGAGACCCAGATTCAGATCCCTGCTTGGTCATGGAAACCCACTGGGTGACCTTGGGCAAGTCTTACTCTCTAAGCATCAGAGAAAGGCAAACCCCTTCTGAACAAATCTTGCCAAGAAAATCTCATGATAATGTCACTTTAAAGTCACGATAATTTAGAAATAACTTGAAGGCATTCAACAAAAACAATAAGGAATGTGCAAGTGGGGTGTGGGGATTTAATACAGCTGGCCACTGTGCCTCCTTGCTCTTCTCTGGCTGAATCTGCACTTTAGAAATAATGAAGTTTGACTCTGCTTCAACAGTCATGGAATCCTGGGAGTTGTAGATTGTTGTGGCACCAGAGCTCTCTGACTGAGAAGGCAAAATAACTCACAAATCCCAGGATTCCATAGCATTGAGACCTGGCAACTAAAGCAGTGTCAAACTGCATTATTTGTGCAATGTAAATTCAGCCTCTTTAAAGCAGGATAGGGCAAGCTCTGGGGACTCAGGGCCAATATTTATCTCTGGGTCTTGCTGTGGCTTGCAGAACCCACAAAAAATGAATGTGGGTGCTTTTGAAAATCTACCTCTGGTTTCATAAAACATCCTTTTGGGGGTAAAACAATGCAAAGATGAGATGGAGGATAGGATGCTGTGCTTCCTCTGATTTGTTGGAAGAGAATCCTGGAGGCAAGACAATCTGATCTCCAATTTTGTTGATTTTTTTCCAGTTGCAGGAGGGCCTGTGTCCCATGGACCATGTATTGCCCAAGATGGAACTGAGGATCTGGGCCACTACTATTGTATCCACTTTTATCTCAACTCATCAGTGTCAGGCTTTACACTGGAAAGAATCTTCTGGAGACATTGCATGCAGTGGTCAGGCACTGCAGTCATAGAATCATAGAGTTGGAAGAGACCACAAGGGCCATGCATTCCAACCCCCTGCCATGCAGGAACTCAAAATCAAAGCATCAAAGCAGTCAAAGACCTCTACACCAGCAGTGCAGGGTGTTTTCAGTCTGTTGGTAGCCTTTCAACTCATTCTCTCTGTTAAGCTAATGCAGGGGTAGGCAACCTTTCCTCTTTAAGGGCCGAGGGACTTCAGCTCCCAGAAGCCTCAGCCATGTTGGCCAATAGTCCCATGTTGGCCAATAGCTCTTGGGATTCTGGGAGCTGAAGTCCCTCGGCCCTTAAAGGGGAAAGGTTGCCTACCCCTGAGCTAATGGATACCTAATATGCTTACATTTGCGTAAAATGTTTTGATATGTACTCTCAAAAATGATCAGTGTGTGATCACTTTAAAGAGTTTTAATTAGGCATTTCACAGTTAATTTATAACAGGCCAAGAATGGTCACAGTTGGCTGATTAAAGTTTAGTTTATGTCCTCCAGTGCCTCTGTCACAGCTTCACAGTATATAGGTAACTTTCATTAATGCTAATGGAGCCTAAGCTTGTAAATTCTTCATGGTATCAGTAGGAGAGTAGATTGCTTTTTATTTCATTGTATAGAAAACTCTGAAAGTAATGGGCTGTGGAACTACTTTTATAAATCAATCCCCTTTCAGAGCCAACAGAACAATAATAAACTACTGTTCCATTCTGCCTTGTTTCCAAATTAACCCTGCAGTCCCAAGCATATTTGGAAGTAAGTCTCACTGGAATTGAAGAGCCTTCCGAGTGACTGTATATCAGAGCCTTACCAGCGAACGAACCTTAAGGTGTAAATCTGCAGGACCACTGTACAAACAAGAGTTTAATATTCAGAGGGTTTTTTTTTCCAAATAAGTTTTAAAATATGAGTATGTAACTCCAGACAGAAGAAAACAAAACAAAAGGCATATGAAAAAGGTAATCAATAAGTAACTATACCCAGGATAGTGACTTGAGGGGGGAAAAATTGATTTGGTAAATAGCAGTCCTTTTCTCTAAAGCTAAATTTGGTGTGGTTTTTAGAAAACAATTGCAAAAGACTGTACTGCAAGCTGTAATCACTGTCTTGGCCAAAGCCTTGCAAACAGAAGGAAATTAAGATGCTGTCATTTAAAAGAAGGTTGAGATTTACAAGTTGCTGAAATTATTTTCAGCACTTCAGAGAGAACAAATGCTTCCCCCGCTTCCTCCAAAAAGCAAAGTGTACAAATTTAATAGTTTGGGATTCATTGTATGAATGGCAATGGAGGTAAAGTGTTTCAAGGCACTCAACCATTTCTGAAATCAGAGAGATGCCTGGTAAGTGAAGTGAGGCCCTAGGAAGTGTTGAACACACAGGGATCACAAGGGCTGGAGATCCTTCAGCTCTGTCCCACTGAGCCTTGTTTCCACCTTTGGTGATATGCAGCTTTTTCTGTAAAGATTTTATGTCACATCTGGTGCAGATGGTTGTTCTGGTCCATCAGTGTTGATGTGACATCCTGGATCAGCTGCCAGGGCCAATGCCATGCCACACTAAGTTATATTGTTGTGCCCCATTCCTGATCACTCATCTGCTGACAGGAGGACTTATACTATTACCCACAGGACAGTAGTTGCAACAGATAATTATTTCCATCAAGATCACCACAAGATGATGTTTCTGATTGCAGTGGGAACATCAATAATATGAAAGAAAATCTGCAGGGATTGTGTGTGTGTGTGTGTTAGACAAACAAGTCTGCAGTTATTTGAATTAATATTATAAGAAACAGTACGGTACTAGCATAGAGCGGCTGAGAATATTCTTCTGACTTTGTGCTGCTTGATAGCAATATAGTCCTCTTTACACCATGTTTAAGCCAATATGATTGATAGTAAGAATATAAACCTATGAGGCTAATGTGAGCAAGTCCACAATGAATGGATCCACCTATGCTGAGAACACTTTAAGCCAGAAAGGCCAGGGGCTTATTTTCAAAATGTAAATTCAGTATACATGTGCTAAAATGGAAAACAGGTGGTAAGCAAATGAATTTTTACTTGCGAACTTGCCGGTTGCCTCAAACCTGATCATAATTGTGTTTTTAAACATTTACATGACAAAAATTCATCCTGGCCATGCTTTTGATTTTTAAAATATAATTTCAGAACATGTTATGCTGAATTAAGTTGTTCTAGGGACAGTATAAGGAGGATAAAGCTGTTGATCTTAATATGTGTATGAAATAAAATTGCATCTTCAGCCTAGCAAGCTCTTGGGGTGATATACAGTAAACAGTATACAGTAAAAGGCACAATAAATGCAAGGAAGAAAATCATACAAACATGTACAAGTGACATTAAAGTTAAAGATGGTAGAAAATCTAGCATTAAAAGCCCAGTCAATTTTTTTTAATTGTTTGTCTAAAGTGGACAAAGATTGAACTAATCTTATCTGACCTGGGATAAAATTTAACAATCAGGATACTCCCTCAGAAAGGCTATCTTGAACAGTTCTTGCCTGGACTTTGTAGGTGCTGACCAGACCTTGACAAAAGTTAACTTTTTGGAGTACATCTCAGCAAACCCTTTCTTGTGGAGGATGAGAAAATTTGTTAATATTGTTTACCCCCATACTGGACATGTAGCCCAATCAAACAATATAGGAAAACAGAAATGTAAGGGTTAGTAATGGAAAGAATACAGTCAGTCCTCCTTATCTACAGATTTTTAAAATCCATGGATTCAAGCATCCATGGCTTGAAAATATTTTAAAAATATAAATTCCAAAGAACAAATCTCAATTTTGCCATTTTATACAAGGGACACCATTTCACTGTGCAAATGTATTTAATTGGACTTGAGCATCCATGGATTTTGCTATCCATGCAGGGTTCTGGAACCAAACCCCAGCAGATACCAAGGGCCCACTGTATTTAAAAAATGGCCAAAAGGGAGTATTTCTTGAAAGTTGGGAAACCCTGATGAGCAGGATCCTGGACTAATGAGTATCTTCACAGTTTGGGACTTGCTCTGCACAACATTTGCACATGGCTTTTCAGTCCAGAAAATAGCATTTCTTGATCAGGACAAGGCATTTTCTGTACAGAAAATAATATTTTTGTGCAGAATTTTTTTAATGATTTTCCTGCTACAGCTGGGAACTTATTCCGTGCAAAAATTCACATTTTTAATATATGAATATAAAATATGATTATATATGTGTAATGGTCCCTGTGCAGAAAAAGCTGTTTTCTGTCAGAACAACTATGTGTGAAATTTACTCAAAACAACTACTTGCAGAAAACTGCAGTTTTCAAAGACCTTCTCACAGCAGGAAGACATTTTTTAAAGTTACTCGTTGCTTTATTCATGAATGCAACTAACAAAGGACCTTATCAAACGCTGGCCACGAAGCGAAGAATAAGCGAAAAATACCCAAAGTAGGAATAAATTCAGTTCTATAGCGAAACGAACGGAATATCGCCCGTTTGGCCATTGCGCAATTAATACGAAGGCTCCCTTCTCTCCCGTCACAAAAAGCCGGCGTCACAGAATGTGGATGGCAAGGATGGGAGGAAGGAGTCGGGAGGAAAGGCAGCCAAGGGGACCGAGGAGGAGGAGGAGGGCTGGAGGACTGGAGAAGGGAAGGCAGCCCACAGTGGCGTGTCGGTGGGGAAAAATGCGAGAGAGATCGCCTCCCTCTTCTCTCTTCCCTCCTCCTCTCCTTCTTTTCTCCAATCCGGTTTGCCTTTTGCCAAGGCAATCCCTTCCCCTCGCTGGGATTTTCTCCCCGCCTACCATTGCGCAATGAATGCGAAGGCTCCCTTGTACTTCCCCGACAAACCGAATGTCAAAATCTCTCTATTCCTTACGGATTAGCTCCGTGTTCTGCCGAGTTCAGGGGCAGCGTCATGTATAAACATGGGGAAACAATACGGATTAGCTCCGTGTTCTGGGGCAGCGTCGTGTATAAACACGGGGAAATAATATGTATTAGCTGTGGATGCCCTTTGGATTAGCTCTGTTTCAGACCCCATGTGATAAGGTCCATAGAAATACACAGGAGGAAGCTATGCTGTGGCTTTGGTTTAAACCTTCCACTGAAGAGTCACTCTCACAGTTGTCCATATATTCCTCCCACCTTTTGATTGTATTCAACTTCTGCTTCTAGCATAGGCTTGCTTGTCAAATACCAAGGGGCTGCAAACTCAGCTGGAACCAGTTACTAGACAAGCTATCAGATAGCGATTGTAGCATGCAGAAGTTCAAATTAAAAAAGGCAGATTCTGGTTCACCAGCATTCAGTGAAAACTGCCCTGGAAGGCTCTGTCAATGATATTTTTGACTTTGACATCTGTTGTTCCTTTTAGAACAGTGCAACCTAGAAAATCACTTGTAAAAGATACAGTACTACCGGCACATGGTCACAGCTAAAAGAGAGAGTGGTGTATGGTTTTGCACTGAAACATGTGAGATCCAGGCTCAACTTTCTGAGTGACTTTGAACAAAACATTCTCTCTTTCTTGACCTGATTTCCCTCGTGAGGTTGCTGTGAGGATAATTAGGAAATGCATCTATGTCACTTCAGCTCATTGTAGGAAAGGGAAAATATCAGTGTATTTATTTATGTAAATAAATAATAATTTCAGGGTGGGGGCTGCAGGTTTGGGATATTACCAGTTTGAATCTTGCCTCTGACTGTAGTCAAGCCAGTTGATTTCAGCCTCCTTCCTCAATTTACAATATATGTCATAAACAATGTTGACTTGTAGTACAGGGTTTTCAGAAGGATGACAACTGAATAATGCATGGGAAGTGCTTTGAAAATGTAGAAATAATATGCATATGGGTCCCCCCCCCTTTCATATTGTGGTTATTGCTGTGCAGATGGTAAGGCTGGTTACAACTTGGGAAAGATTTAGTAGTAGTTCTGGCTAATGCCATATATGCAAGAATCTGAAACAGTTTTTTCTATATAGGAAATGTAAAGATTGGCCAAAAAATACCTTAGCTGAATGTTTTGCTTCAGATATGTTTGGATTTTCACTTGGAGTGTTTAAAAAATGAAATACCTTTTGAGTTGTATTTGAGTGTTCAACAGCTGGAGACTTGATCTAATGGTTGAGAATGGTCAGATGTGAATTCTAGTTGGGAATCGTTGAAATATAGCTGCAAAGGGGAACCTTTAAGCTTAAGTTCAGTTGTTACTGTCATGTACACTAAAGCCTGGGCATGTCTACACAGGTCAGCTACTCCAGTTGCTCCCCTGCCCTCACTATGACCTGTCTACATAATGCAGGGACAAAGCCCCAATTCATGAGGGAAGGCCAGTTCTGCACTGAATCCACCCTATCCCTGACTAAAATCATTTTTTTTTATCTCACATTTTGTTCTGGACTTTACTAGAAAATCTGGAGCACTCTGCAGTGATGTGGGTGGCTGTTTACATACATGTCCTGCTGTGCTGCCTGGAACCAGTGGCACTAGCGCAGGTCTCTCTGTCTGAGGTCACAGTGATGTGCCCTGCCATCTGATGGATGCTGGATGCCTCATTTCTGACCTCAGAGTGTGTGATTCATGGCAGTGATGGCACCAATGCCAGACAGTACAGAAGGACATCTGTATAGACAGCCACCCAGAGTCACTTTGGAATGTGGAGGTAAGAGGGGGAATCCGGATTAGTTTGAGGGCCAGAAGACTTCAGAGAATTAATGTAGGTGAGCCCTTAGGATGCATCTACAGTGTAGAAATAATTCAGTTTTACACCATCTTAAGTGCTCTAGCTCCATCCTGTGGAATCCCAGGACTTTTAGCTTTACAAGATCTTTAGCTTGTCAAAGAATGCAGGTGACTTACAAAATTACAAATCCCAGGATTTTGTAGGATGAAGCCAGGGCAGTTAAAGTGGTTCAAACTATATTATTTCTACACTATAGGTGCACCTTGTATCTACAGTGTAGATGTACCCTCTGAACCAATGGAACTTGACTCAACCCAATGTTGACTCAGTGGATCTACCCTAAGTGTGACTAGGATTTGGATTCAGGTCTTAAAGACTGACATGTGAACATGTTGCTGTGGTATATTGTCTCCCATTAGTGATGTTGGCTGTGTGTCTGGTTTGTGAAATGCTTATGAAAAGCAGATATGATTCCTAAGCTGGAACTTGTTTTCATGTTTGGATTGCCATTCACAAGGAAAGCAAGACCTTATAGAGAATGTTACAAAGTCAGTTAAAGTCACCACAGAAATCCTGGCCACACCGCAGCAAGCCAGTGCTAATTATCAATTGATGAAAAACAGCCTGGCTCAGCAGAAACACTGTATTCAGCGAACCAAAGTTATCTCTGTCAGCAACCTTTACTTAATTCTTCAAAGAGACATTTTATTCAAACAATACAATCTCTCATTGCAGTTCTGAGGTGTATCCTAGAGTGTCTGTCATGGCTCATTACATTTTATACTATAGTTAAATTTTAAACAAGCATATTTTCCTCATTTTTCCCCTGGCTGAAGATTAGAAAATGTAGAGATCAGTTCAAGTAAACATGAGAGGTGTCATTTTTACATTTGGATGGGTGGGTGAGAGAAATGAAGAAGGTGACACTTTATAGTTTACATAAATGGGAGGGGGAATGTAAACCTGCAGAGGAAAGAAAGGTTTACCACAGTTGTCATTCTCTTAATAATACACATGAAGGATTATAATTGCAGCATTTACTATTGCAGTATGTATTGGAAAGTTTTCTTTTCCATCACAAGAACATGCAGTGCTTGAATCTGACCATAAATTGAATGGGAGATTGCTTTTCACACGTAGCTATTGTGCCTTTTGTCTAATCTTTTAATCAGCAAAAATGATGGTAGAAAACAGTTTGATTTGTATAATCCACTGCTGATTGTTAGTTGTGCTTCCCGAACTATAAAATGTATGCAGAGTTTACTTGATTCAGAGTTAAGCAAATTATATTTGGATGAATGAAATCCACTGCTCCATTGAAAAAAAATGAAAGGTGTGTAAGTGATCGTGTATGTGGATTTGGGCATTTTTAATAACATATTTATATAGTACTTGATTAAAATAAGATTTTGTTAGATAGATAGAATTCTATCTATCTATCCAAACAAAATTATAGTAAGCATTTGTTCTGGTAATTCCATGATCTGAACTTTTGTCTTGTTTGTGTATATATGCTCATGATGGTACTATCAAGTGATGATTTGTATTTGACAAAGATCAAAGAGAGAAGTTTCTTAATGCATCAAGTCCAATACTTTTAAGTGTAGCCAATTCACATTTTTATCTTCAGGATATAGATAGTTACCCCTCATCCCCCTTGAAACTGAAATTGATATATTGTCTTTTTATGAGATTTGCTCAGTTGCTCAGTCACTGAATCTGGGTGGTGTGTATCAAGCTGAGGGTGCTTCTATACTGATGAAAAATATTGGCCTCACCTTGCATTTTTCTGGTCCTCAGGAACCCTGGAGTGATCCTGTTAAGTCCATACATGCAAGCACTTAGAAATTGCACCAACACATCCAGCCACATATTCCCTTCTGGCAAACCCACTGTTCTTCCCCTTCCCAGCATGCATTAACCTAGCAGCCAATAACTCCTTATGGCTTGCCTGTCAATCTAATGACCACCATGTACTCTGAATGCCTCTTTATTCAACTCCCTTTCTCCCTTTGCCACCCCATTTAGGATAGGAGGGAATTGTAAATGTATGCGCGCACACACACACTGGAGAAAGAAAAAATAAAAGTGCATCTTATTTGTCTTTCATTTATGAAACTGTTCAGCCATGAGATCAGTTCAATCGGGCTACCCCTCCCTCTTGTTCCCCCTACCCAAGTGTTGCATTTGTTTTACTGTTTATACTCTTCTCCCCTCCATCTGCCTCTCCATCTGATCAGCACTGTGTCATCTTTGTTTTAACTTCAATGACAGAGTGTGCACATCCCCCTTCCCCTGATCATTTAGTTGTGCGCTGGTGCAATCATAATGGACTTTCTCCCCCCTGATCCCCCCCCCATACATACACGAGAGAGTGAGTGAATGGTGGAAGAAGAGGGGTGTGTGCAATTGCACAAGTGAGAGAATGGCTGATCAGAGGGTGGAAGAGGGAATGCACATTTTCCAGTCACTGGGGTCAAAACAAAGATGACACAATACTGATGGGTGGGGGGGGCAGATGGGGAGGAGAAGAGTACAAACAATAAAACAAACACAACACTTGGGCTGGGGTAGGAAGAGAAGAGGGAGATGGGTAGGCCAATCTAACCATTTGTACACCAGGCTTACTGGACCCAACGAGTCGCGTGCACCAAGAACTCCTCCCACCTTCAACCCAACACTGATGTCACTACCGAATGCAGTCAACACTCACACACAGAAACGAATATCTGGGTTTTCCATTTAAATCTGGAATGAATCACTACTTTCCCATCTGGATTAAAGCCCAGAGGCACTGAAAAGGCTCGGATTCAGCCCAAATAATTTTGTATGCCCTCTGGACTCCTCACAGTGAAAATGAGGTGAGAGTATTTTATTTGGCCCATGTAGACAAACCCTGATCCTCTTAATAAAAGTGTATTTATTTATTTCATGAACAAATTCTCACTTGGGGATCAGGTGAAAAAAATTGGATAACGTTGAAAATAGATCTATATTCTAAAGTATGTTGGAAGTGAGTTTATTACATATCTATAGCAATCAAGGCATCTTTCCCCTCATATAGACTCCAACTGTTCTGATTTAGCAGGGCAGTCTTAATTAATCCTCTGTCCTTTTTAGCTGCTTTTAAAATGTCCCAGTTTCTCTCTCCTCCTGCTGCTTTCTCCTTTTGTCTTTTGCTTACAGGTGTTGCAAACTGAATTCAAAATACAAAAGCAGTTTGTACTGAGTGGTGTTGAAAGGAGAGCAAGGGTGGAATCTTTTCCTTCCTGGTAGGCTCGAGCAAAAGCAAACTGTTGCAGACTGTCCTATCTTGTGTATTGATCCTCATTAATAACGTTTCTTATTTTGACTACATTCTTACATTGCTTGGCCACACGTTTCATCTATGGTCCAAAACACACTGCAGAAATAATCCAGTTTGAGACTGCTTTAACTGCCCTGGCTCAGAGTTTGGGAATCCTGGGAACTATAGTTTGTGGTGGCACCAGAGCTCTCTGATAGAGAAGACTAAATATCTCACAAAACTGCAGTTCCCAGATTTCCCTAGTATTGAGTCAGGGCAGTTAAAGCGGTCTCAAACTGGATTGTTTCTGCAGTGTGTTTTGGACCTATGAAATGTCTGAGGGTATACTTTCAGTGCAGAAAATGTGCATTGAAACAACTTCTGCCACACTTAGAATGTCTGCCTATCTTCACCCTAAGACAAGGTGACCAACCTTGTAGTTTGGACTACAACTCCCATAATCCTCGATAATTGGCTGTGCTGGCTGGAGCTACTGAAAGTTGTAATCCAAAACATCTGAAAGACACCCATTGCCTGCCCTGACCTAAGATAAGAGTACATTGCTGTTAATATGTATTGTAGAAAAGTTGAGCATTTGCATTAAGGAAATTTGCTTTCAGTGTCCTCGGTGTCTCTGAACATTAAATAGTGCCTTAGCCTAAATTATTCTTAAAGATTTCAGTTCAGGATTTTGTATGTTTAGATTTTAAACCTTTTAAGTCTGAATGTTAATCATTGCTTTAAAATAGTTGTATTAAAGGCAGATCATTTTAATATACTTGTTTTTCAGTAGGCTTTCTGAACCAAGGTTATCTAGGGAAATGTGTGCTTTCTAAATATCCGGTGCAGCAATATTTAAAGGCCATGTGTTAGTTGGGAAGACTCCTGCAGAGAATCTACATTTCAAACCATAGGGATTAATAAATGTAGTACTGCAAACAAGGGATCTTTTGAACCTCTTCATGCAGAACAGCAGGCATTTTATAACTGCTGAGTGTACTTCTGAGTTAATTAACGTTTGAAGTCTAAATAAAACAATTCTTGAGGAAAAAAAAGAGTGAAAGGTTTTTTATTGGTCAACAGCCTTCTGTTTGGTTGTTTATCAACATGGAGCTGAAACAGTGCTTTGTAGCCATGTTTGAGTCATAAATATGTAGAATTTGCTTGTGTACAATTGCTGTTTTATTCAAATGCATTTCAACTCTTCTACTTCAGATCTTTGCTCTACCAGTTTATACTGCTTGAGCTGAGCTACTAGACTTTATTATTCACTGGAGTATGGTTAGCCCTCCATATCCACAGATTCTGCAACCACAGATTCAGTCGTTCATGGCTTGGGAAATACACACATGCAAATTCAGAAAGCAAACCTTGATTTTGCCATTTTGTATAAGGAACCCCATTTTACTACACCATGCATGTAATGGGATTTGAGCATCCATGGATTCTGGTACCCATGAGGGCTGCTGGAAGCAAATCCCGAAAGCCCACTGTAATAAAGAATGACTGTGTTCCTATTACTGTATGAGAAACTTCATCCTTTGAGAATGCTATGAGTATTGCAGGAAGCCACTGCTTTTTGATGCCTTGTTTTTTGATGCCTTGCTCTTTTGACTCTTGCAAATTACAGATAAGTTCCATTAATTTGACAAGGGGTCCACCCTTTTATCAGTGCTTGCCCACAACTCTAGCTTGGGACCACTCACCTGCATGCATGCCAGTGGTCCCAAGGATTGCTTACAAAAAGAGTGGACCCCTCCTTGAACTAATGGAACTTGTCAATATAATTTGCAAACATGGAAAAAGTGGGCTTGCATGAGTTCTTCCTACGGAGGCTTGCTTTGGACTACTCATACACATAACTGTGCATTGCTTGCAAAATGAGCTGAGATTGGGTGAAAGTGCCAAGCTGACTACAGAACTTTGCCACCTTTTTCCCCCTTTCAGCTTGCCTTGCAAGTAGTGTGGACATGCATTTTTGAACAATCCAAGGCATGATTCCATAGCAGTTCAAAGTGAGCGCTTTGTTGTTGTTATTTTTGTTTTTGTTGTGCCTTCAAGTACGGTAGTTTCTGACTTGTGGTGACCTCAAGGCAAGCCTATCATAGAGTTTTCTTGGCAAGTTTCTTCAGAGGGGGTTTGCCATTGCCATCCTTTGAGGTTGAGAGAGGGTAACTTGGTGCCTTTCTCCCTCTTTCTCTCTGCATTCAGTCTGTGGTGCTTCTGTATTCAGTCCAGGGTGCTGCTGACATTGTGGGCAGTGCTCCTTCAATCTGCATGGCGAGTCCATGGTGGTCAAAATGTATTTGCAAGCTTAAAAAACAACCCCATCAGATAAGTGGTGGCTTCCTGTATTTTGTGTTTATGTATACAGGGGGGTAGTTGGTTTGACTCAGATTTTCAGTTTTCTCATATAATTATATATTTTCTTTTATGTATCAAAATATGTTAAAGAAATGGAAAATATTGACCCAGTTAAGAAAAGATGGACTGCTTTCCTTTTTTTGGGGGGGGGGGTGTTTTTGAGTCTAAACTTCAAAGTATTTTCTTGCTTTCATGGAGGTGAAGTTATTCTGTAGGTCTAATTTTAGTAAGATCCTAGACCCTCCCCCACTCTTCTTTGACTTAATTTTTAGGTCAGCCAATATGTCATATTCCTTACTGGCTGAAGTCATTAAATTAGCCTATGCCAGCAAACAGAACTTTTAAAGAACCATAGCTCTTGAGGAGGCAGTGTTGGAAATATGTATTGGCCTCAAGAACAACACATTTTCTGTCACATAAACTGTAGCTGTTGTGTCAGACTTTTTTCTTACTACTATTCTTTTGATAATAAGGCAGCTTCCTAAAGTTAAGGGTTGCTTGTGTTGACCTAAATGAAAATGGATGTTACAAGAAACCTGTAGTACACTTGTATACACTTGTATAAATTACAGAAGCCTTTGCGATATGATACTTGCCAAGAAAATCCCATGGTAGATTCGCCTTAGGTTGGGAATGACTTGAAGGCACACAGTAACAAGAATATATATAAACAAATGATTATTCCTTTTCTAAGATTGTGAAACACCTTTCTAAGAGTGTGGAAAAACCTTGCACGTGGTATACTTATGCAAGGATAAGAATGAGGTTGGACACTGCGTAACTGGTATCATGGAGTGCCCAAATTTATATTTTCTTTGTCTTGTATCCAGTAGATATTTTTGTGATATGTAATGCTATGGAGTCCCTGGGTTGTCAGGTGGTTGTGGTTGCAAGAGTTATGTGCATACAAGTGTTCCAAGAATGACCTTTTCTGCGTGGGTCTAAATGGGCAACAGTTATCCATGTCCTAGTCACACTTTGTCTTTACTACTGTATTGTGTTCTAAGTTGTGCCAAAACAGAAGAGGGGTCTGGAATTTTCAGTTCCAGGAGCACTTTATCAGCATCATGTTACTCCAGTACTGAAAGACCTGCATTGTTTGCAATTTGTTTTCCATTGTCTATCCTGTAGCTTTATCTTTTATAATCCTAAACTTTTCACCTTGTCTGTCTTCAATTGCCTGTGTCTGGTCATTCTGTTCTACAGAAGAGTTTTAGGAGCTTGCTTGGTGAAGACACAGGAAAAGCCTTCTTCTGCCTTGCTTCATTACTGTGAAATGGCATGCCATTTGGAATTGCAGTCTGTCCCCACTCCCTCTGCTTTTAGAAAGGATATTAAGGACGTTACCACACTGGCCCTAAAGCAGCCTCGTTTCAGCCTCACTTCAGCCTCGTTTCAGCCTCGTTTCAGACTTTTTTTCCGTGTGTTCTCACGATGTCGCAGCAAACCCCGCCCTTCCCTACCTCGTCTCGGCGTCATTTCAGCCTCGTTTCAGTCTTTTTGACTTCCGAGAATTTTAAGGAATACACCCGAGCGGTCGGCACTATACCGGAATGACGCTGATCTCGGCATAGGTATAAACACGAGATCCTTGTCATTCCGCATTGCCTTGTTTTACGGCCCATGGTTCCTTGCGGTATTCCCCAAGTGGGAGCAGAGGCGGAGGTGCTGGGGCTGCCGGGGGACCAACACCTTCCCCACCAGCACACCTGGAGCTGGAGCGCAGCCAGGAACTTGTGGTAACGTCCATTGCCTTGCCTTGCCTTGCTTTGCCAGCACCAGAGAGGGACCTCCCTCCTGGACCCCTTGCCTTGCCCTTCTTTGCCAGCACCAGAGAGGGATCTCCCTCCTGGACCCCTTGCCTTGCCTTGCTTTGCTAGCGCCAGAGAGGGATCTCCCTCCTGGACCCCTTGCCTTGCCCTTCTTTGCCAGCACCAGAGAGGGATCTCCCTCCTGGACCCCTTGCCTTGCCCTTCTTTGCCAGCACCAGAGAGGGATCTCCCTCCTGGACCCCTTGCCTTGCCTTGCTTTGCCAGCGCCAGAGAGGGATCCCCTCCTGGACCCCTTGCCTTGCCCTTCTTTGCCAGCACCAGAGAGGGATCTCCCTCCTGGACCCCTTGCCTTGCCTTGCTTTGCCAGCGCCAGAGAGGGATCCCCTCCTGGACCCCCAGCACCAGAGAGGGATCTCCCTCCTGGACCCCTTGCCTTGCTTTGCTTTGCCAGCGCCAGAGAGGGATCCCCTCCTGGACCCCTTGCCTTGCCCTTCTTTGCCAGCACCAGAGAGGGATCTCCCTCCTGGACTCCTTGCCTTGCCTTGCTTTGCCAGCACCAGAGAGGGACCTCCCTCCTGGACCCCTTGCCTTGCTTTGCTTTGCCAGCGCCAGAGAGGGATCCCCTCCTGGACCCCTTGCCTTGCCCTGTCTGCGCATGTGCATGAACATCCTTGCCGGATCGAGGTAGGGATCTTTCAACTTGTGTGTGAACAGGAGTTCCGAGCCCCCGGAGCGGAACCATTCCGGAATCTCACATTCCTCACTGATTCCATTCTAGTGTGGCAATGTGTTCCGCTTGCCGGGCACATTCCGGAATGAGCCCAAAATGGTTCCGAAATGATTCCGACCAGCTTTCTCGCCGCTCTCTTACTGCAAGTGTGGTAACGTCCCAAGTCTCATTTCTTCTTTTTAAAAATGGTTTTGTAAATTACTTTAATGATTTCTTTCTTTTATTTTAAAACAATGTTTATGATTTGTTAGCATTTTTTTTTTATTGAGTACTGCCCTGGATTCTTTATAGAAAGACAATATTTAAATGGAAATAAATATGTTTCTAAAGTTCACTTTCTTTTCCATAGCCTTTACCCCTGATTCCCACAACACTGTAGATCAGGGGTTGGCAACCTACGGCCCCCGGGCCGGTTCCGGCCCAGGACGCCGGACTTGCAGGCCCAGGCGGACCCCTGCTGCTGCCGCTGCCGCTGCCGCGGCCCCTCCGCTGCCTGTTTTGGTCGGCGCGCGACTGCGCGCGCCGTGGCCGGCATTTTTTTCTCCAAAATGGCGGCCGCGACACGTTTGCACATGCGCAGGATTTGCGCATGTGCAAACACGGCACGGCCAGCATTTTGGAGAAAAAAATGCCAGCCACGGCGCGCGCAGTCGCGTGCCGACCAAGACCAGCCATTGGTGGAGGCAGCGGCGGTGGAAGCAGTGGAGGCGGCGGCAGAGGCAGAGGTGGAAGCGCCACCGCCTCCGCTGCTGCCTCTGCCTCCGCAGCTGCCTCTGGCTCCGCCGCCGCTGGCTCCTCCTCCTCCGCCACCGCCACCTCTGCCTCCTCGTCCTCCTCCTCCTCCTCCGCTGCCGCCGCCTCTGCCTCCTCCTCCTCCGCGACCGCCGTTTCCGCTTACCTTACCGAGTCCCCTTACCTTACCGAGCCATGCGGACCCCTGCCGCCGCCGCTGCCTCTGGCTCCTCCTCCTCCTCCTCCGCCTCCTCCTCCTCCGCCGCCGCCTCCTCCTCCGCCGCGGCCGCCGCCGGCTCCTCATCCTCCGCCGCCGCCACCTCTGCCTCCTCCTCCTCCGCGACCGCCGCTTCCGCTACTGCCACTGAGCTAGCTTTTGGCAGAGCAGGACGCGCCCGGCATTTTGGTATCCTAAATGCCGGTCGCGTCGCGTTTTGCGCATGCGCAGGATACCAAAATGCCGGGCGCGTCCCGCTCTGCCAAAAGCGGGCTCAGCGGCAGTAGCGGAAGCAGCGGTCGCGGAGGAGGAGGAGGAGGAGGAGGAGGAGCCAGAGGCGGCGGCGGCGGAAGAGGAGGAGGATGAGGAGCCAGCAGCAGCGGCGGAGGAGGAGGAGGCGGCGGCGGAGGAGGCGGAGGCGGAGGAGGAGCCAGAGGCGGCGGAGGAGGAGGAGCCAGAGGCGGCAGCGGCGGCAGGGGTCCGCCTGGCTCGGTAAGGTAAGGGGACTTGTGGGGCGCGCGTGTGCATGTTAGCGGAGGGGGCGCGCGTACGCGCCGCCATCCCCCCCCCTTGGCCCAGCCGAGACCTGGGCTAGTGGAGACCGGCCCAGGTCTCAAAAAGGTTGCCGGTCCCTGCTGTAGATGTTTCATCCGTGCTAGAGCTTTTGAGACAAGGGGATGAGCCTACTAGATGTTCTTGGACTGCTAACTCCCATCAAACCACACTATTGGCTGTGCTAGTTAGAGCTCATGTGAGTTGTAGTCCCAATAACAGGAACATCCCTATTTTAAGGTGTGGAAATGATGCATATGAAAAAGTTTGATCTTCTCTGCATGTGTCTACTACAATTCAGATGGTGGTACCATGTTGTTAATTGGAAGTTAACTTTGACTTATGGAGACCCTATGAATGAGGAACCTCCAAGATCCCTGTTCATCAACTGTCCTGCTCAGTTCTTATAAACTCAGGGCTGTGGCTTCCTTGATTGAGTCTATCCATCTGTAACACAGTCTTCCACTTTGCCTGCTGCCTTCTATTGCTCAAAGGAATAAATAAGTCAAAGAGCATTTCGAAGCCTGTCCTAGCACCACAAAACAGTGTGTCACAGTTTCAGACCATCCCATGCTTCTTAGCCTCTGGAGGTACCTAACAGACTGCTGTTGGAAGCTGAATGCCAGGCTAAATTAATCCTCTGCTATGACTTAGAAAGAAACCCCTCATGTCCTTAAATCCTTCTTTCAGTGGCAGGAATTAATGAAAAAATTATTTCATTTCATAACATAAAATATTGTCACATGAGAAATGATTTAATCAGGCATTAGCTAATCTGCTTCCTTTCTTGCCAGGCATGTGTATCTCTTGCCCAGTGGTGGGGGAGACTGAAAACACCTTGAATCAAGCTCTGAGTTATGGAGTTATGTGATTCAGGGGGAAAATTCTAGACATTTCTCCTGCTTTTAAAACAAATCTTTGTTCACACATGTACATCAGGGCATGTAGACACCTGCTCAGATCCTCCATGCCAGATGACTAGATAGAGAAGAAGGCAGGAGTGTTTTGGAAGAAATTTTGGAAACAGATGTTTCTCCTTAAAAAGAAGAAAGGAAAGGGGAGGGTAAAATAAGAAATGTGGCAGCACCTTTAAGACTTTTTTTTTTTAAATTTTTGCATGAACTTTTGAGTTTTATGCCCACTTCTTCAGATCTAGAGTATATTAACACCCAAAATCCACAAAACAGTGATACCTTTATTGAGTCAACCAAAATGCACAATATACAAGTTGCAAGCTTTCAAAGCTCCATTGGCTTCTTCATCAGGCAAGGTGTTAAAAATCATACAGGAGAAAGAAAAGAAAAAAGATATAGTCATAGGCCTGCATTTTGTCAAGATGTTGTGGTTGTCCTCAGTTCAGATGGTATGAAGGTGTATTTGTGCAAACAAGCCCCTCCTCCTTCTGGCCATATGAGTATTGGAAGATTCTTAAAGTCCAGGAAATTAAATTTAAATTCTATTAGCAAGACAAAAAAGGTACTGCCTTTGAGATCTGGTCTCCATCCTTTGTGAGGGTAAATGCCTTAAGTTTAGGCAGAGAACACTCAAGGGCAGCTAACAACAACAAAGCCTCACAAAGGAAGGAGACTGGATCTCAAAGGCAATATCTTTTTTAAAAAATTGATGGAAAGCCACAGAAGATGCACTGACTTTGGAACTAGTACCCATCACTGCCTCACTCTGTATTGGATGTAGTTCTCTGTCCTGGAACATAATCTTTAATTATTTTGGGCATGCTGACACAGGTTGTCAACCAAGGTTTCCTTGTAATGGCTATTGACATCTTTTTATGTATTATTTTAAAATTGAAAGTTGAAATAATAGCCTAAACAGAGAGTTATATGTGATACAGTCAGGTTTAGCAGGTGTCAGCATTTGAGTTTACTGTCTGTTCATTTCCAATAAGATCAGTCATATACCCTATAGCTCTCCATGGAGAATATGCATCTTTATCATTAAATTAGCCAGTGGACTCATAAATACATCTCAAAGAGCATTTATCTGGAGATGTCTGAAAATATTGATTTGTAAAGTAGGAGACATGATTTTAAAAGCAGTTTGAGACACATCTGCTGATGCAAAAGGAGAGTGTGTATGGAAGGAATACTTCCATAAACTTCTAATAAAATTTTGAGTTTGAAGATTTACATCACTCTTTCATTATAACTGTAAAACAATGAAAAGATCTGTTAAGTGCTATCGTACTTCCAAATAATTGCAGTAATGAGATGTTTATAAAATCTTGGTTGTATCATGTATTTAAGGGATGCCTAAATAGGTATTGAAGGGAACTATTGGTTGTCATACAGTTCAGGGATGCCAGCAACTCATTACAACTCATGTTGGGGCCTGATTGGCCTGTCCCAGTGCCTTCTTTTCCTGGTGTATCTTTGGCATGGGGTTGGAATGAGGAAAGTTGGAGACAAAGGAAAGCCAATCCTATCATTAGACAGAGTGAGAGAGCTGGCTTGGTCATACCCAAGGCAGAATAAGGTAGCCTTTATTAGGCAGGGTGGGAAAGCGACAGATTTGCTGTATATCTTTGTGTGGGGTCAGTATGACCAGATGTTATAATTGCGAAGGAGGGCAAAGTACCCCGAAAATGTAGAACATTCAAGAAAAATGTAAGACATTACAAAATAAAAGCTCTCTGTTACTGCGCCTAAGCTCTGGAATGGCCTGCCGGACGAGATCCGTCTTTTAACATCTTTAGACAGCTTTAAAAAGGCTGTCAAGACGGATCTCTTCCGGCAGGCCTTTCCAGACTAGTTACATTAGACTAGTCCTTCCAGCCTCAGATTAATAGCTATCCAAGAGACGATCCTCACGTGGCCCCATCAAGTGATGGGAGGATCGTCGCGCCAGGCTTATGGAGTCATTGGGCTGGATGGTTTAATATTTTAACCTCAACAGTTGTTTTTATATTGTTTTGATTTAATTCTGTTTTAAGGGGGGGAGGGTCCGCTTATATTGTATGTTTTATTCTGTATTGTATGTTTTAATTGTAAGCCGCCCGGATTGGATTACCAATGGGCGGGATATAAATAAATTTTATTATTATTATTATTAAAAGCTAAAAGCATTAATATAAATATAAATTCATCTCATATGGCTTATTTACAGATATATTACATGTACTGTATTTTATTATGTATGCAAATATATTTTCGCAATGAATATATCTTAATAAAATGTCTTGGTGGCTTGCAATATACTTTGAGTAAGACAGATGCTTAAAATTGTACACCACTGGCAGCAAACCCTTGACTGAATCTATATTTAAATTATTCCTCTCATTTGTCCATTATGCTGAAATTAAGGCATTGCGGGGGGGGGGGGGGAACCTTTTCAACATGGGCATTCTGCCCTCAAGGATCCCATCTCTTAACACATTTGCTGTCCTTTCTTCCTCCGAGAAACAAACACACCCTGAGCTCTGGGGGCATGTCTTGTTTGCTGCTGCTTTTAGGAAAAATAACTTTACAAATTTCCATCCTGTCCCCCTATTTGCAGTGAGAACAGGCTGTCATGTAGAGAAATTTCTCAAAGGGGAACAGCAAACTCAATCTGCTTCTTACTCATCCTCAAAATGGAGGATATTTTGGAATTCCTCCTGAGGTTGAAACATAGGACATGTCCTGGAAAAGTAGAGTGTCTGGTCACTCTGTGTGGAGTAACAATGGCAGTCCTCTGGCCATTCCAGCCCAGATCACTCAGACATTCCTCTTTATTGGATGATAAAGATGATAAAGTGTGTGCTGCATATAGCCTTATCAGTGTCCATTAGGTTTGGCTGCTGCTGTCAGTTTTTGTGAAGGATATTGTCCCCAGTGAAGGAGGATGTCCCATTGAAAAAGGATTCAGTAAGGGCTTCTGCACATGGAAAGTGATGTGAATTATTGAGCTGCCATCTTGTCTTTTAATTTTAACCTGGATCATGTAACTCTTATTATTTAAGAGTGCGATAAGCTTCTTAGACTGCATCTGCATTGCAGAAATAATGCAGTTTGACAACATTTTAACTACCACAGCTCAGTGCTATGGAATCCTGGGATTTATAGATTGTTGTGGCACCAGAGCTCTCTGAGTAAGAAGGCTAAATATCTCACAAAACTACAAATCCCAGAATTGCATAGCATTGAACCACGGCCATTAAAATGGTGTCTAACTGCATTATTAATGGAATGAAGATGCTGCCTTAGAGGGTTTTTTTAAAGAGTATTTTTTCCAGAAGGAAGCTTTTGTAACTTGAAGACTGGTCAGAAAAGCACCACATATTTAGCTCATTGGGGCTACTCTTTGTGGGCCAAATGAAATATTATTTTGGTTATTGTGAATCTTTGGTTTCAAAACATGTTTTTAACTACTTCCTTTTTTTGTTGGCCTCTCTTAACTCACTAAGATTAGGCTAGTCTTGTTTATTTTAAAAACGCTCTGTCTTTGATAAGTGCATACAATGGAATATGTTTTCCATGTGCATCCTAATCTTGTTTAAAGTGAGTATGCATCTCTCTTTGCATCAGTATTTTATCTCTTAATTTCAAATCATCATTGCTAATCAGCATTTTTGGAATGAACTGAAGTGCAGGGTCAGATTTTCCTGTGATTTTCCTGCTTCATGTGTATGCATTTTCTGGTTGTTGTTGTGTGCCTTCAAGTCAATTCCAACCTATGATGAACCTAAGGTGGCCCTATCTCAAGCAAAGTTTGTTCAGAGGGGGTTTGCCTTGGCTTCTTCTGAGAGAGTGTGACTTGCTCAAAGTCACCTAATAGATTTCCATGGCCAAACAGGAATTCAAACCCTGGCCTCAAAAGTCATAGTCCAATGCTCAAACCACTACACCACACTGGCTCTCATGTGGTTTTAAAAAATACTGTATACCCATCATGGCTGAGAGCTTAAGGGAGAAGTGGGCAAACAATGACTGGCAGGCTGCATCTGAGTATTTTTAAAATATTAAATACCGATCTGGTGGCATGCCTTTTTGCTTCCATGAGAGGAACAAGAGAGTGGCAGTCAGGAGCATGAATGAGTTCAGATTGCCAACCACAGTCTGCTGGCTAAAGCAAAGTAATATGCTTGGGAAGAACTCAGTAGCCACTATAGCCTGTCTGTCCGCTACTGAGTTCTTAAGCCCACTTGCTTGGCTCCTCATTCTCTCTCTCTCATTCCTTGGAATTGGTAGCAATTGGTGTTGTAAGTTTTCCAGAAAAATTAGAACTGGAAAATTGTCTGGAAACAACATTAATGTTCTAATTAATAAAGTTCTAAATAATGTTCCAAATACCTTTTTAAAATAATCATAGCATCGTAAAATCTTAGCATTAGAAAGGTACCATCTATTCCAATCCCCTATTATGCCATGCAAGAATGCACAACTATAGCATTCATAAAATATGCCCATCTGTTTAAAGACCTCCAAGGATGGAGAGTCCATCATCTTCTGAGGTAATCCTTTCCACTGTAGAACAGCATTTACAGTTGCTTTTTTTTTTAAAGTTCTTCCTAATATTTAGGTGAAAGCTCTTTTCTTGTAATTTGAGTCCATAGGATCTCTGGAGCATCAGAAAATAAGCTTGCTCCTTCTTTTAGATGACATCCCTTAAGATGTTCTAATCTTGTAAATAATGTTTTAATACTCTAAATAATGTTATCTGATTTAGCAGATCTGGTTTAAATATTCTGATACACTCAAAGCGTTATGTGAAAATTACTTTATTAATGTAATTTAAATAATTTGGATAGAATAGTGTGTATTTCCCTTATATTTAACTACACCTGAAATAACTTTTTTTTAAACACACCAACCCAAAGAGAGCTGTACCTAATATATTAACAGTTTAATTTATTTTACTGAAGTATAACTGTAATACCATGAGTTTCACTCAATTGCTCTCTGCATGACTTACCAGTTTTATTTCAAGTTGAGAAAAATCTGATTCAGTGCAACCAGTGGAACATTTTGTTTGCTTAGGGGCTGATCACAGTACAACAGCCCAGAAAATGGGTAAATGTAGATAGATAGATAGATAGATAGATAGATAGATAGATAGATAGATTTATCTGCAGCTTCTGATGTGTATATAGCTTGGTGTGGCAAAAAGGGATTGTGTGTGAGCAATAGAGGAACAAAAAAAGAAAGGCAGAGAAGGGGAAATTAAACCAGTTTTTAAAAATAATTTGAAGCATATTATGGTGGCCTAAGATGATATAGCCAGCATAGTGCATTGGTTTGAGTGTTGGACTATGATGCTGGAGACCAGTGTTTGAATCTGCATCCAACCATGGAAACCCACTGGTGAACTTTGGCATGGCACACTCTCTCAGTCTTAGAAAACACTGTGATAGAGTACCCTTTGGGTCATCATAAGTTGGAAATGACTTGAAGGCACACAACAAAGACCAGGATGGTAAGTGTGTGTATATGGAAGTGAATGGATCTTCAGTTGGGATGTCTGTAGAAATTAGAAAAGTTAAATTTTGGCACTGTATTTCTGATAATCTCCCACCAACACATGTTCATGGTGGTTCAAGGATTCTGGGAGCTGTAGTGCCCCAAAGGGCATGTTCCAGGCTCTGGGTGATAGAAAGAGTTTGAGAGGCAAGTGGTCATGAACTCTAATAATCACACACATATACTCCTCTCTCTCTCTATTTTGAGATTTTTCAGAGAAAAAGAGAGAAATTAGGATGGGGTGTTGATGATTTTAAGCTGGAGAGAAACATGGGTGTCTCTGGTCCTTCCCACTGTGGACACATGGCTTCCAGAGATACTTTTGAGGCTGTGCTGCCCTTGTTGGAAAAAAAAATCCCTTCCTAGATGAATGAAATGCTGGTAAAGTAGCCAATACAAATGAACACAACATAAAAATGCTAAACGAGTGTTGCAAATCTATAAGGAGTCATTTGGAGAAGTCTAGATCATTTTCTTTCCTCTGTCCTTCACCAAGGCAAATTAGGATAATCCATATGCAACCAGGCCAATTAATGATTAACTGTAGAAGATAGAGAGCCCAATCCATAAACTTGAATTTATGACTGTTGAGTACAAATGGAACTCAACTGGCTTAAGCCCAAGTACTCTAGCTTGATTGTATGCTGATCAGGCAGACGGTGCACTCCAGTTCATCCATATGTATTTAAAGTAGACATCCTTAAATAATGCCACCATCACTTACACTAGAACAATTAAGGTATATATAACCCTCTAATAGGTATAGCTACAGTATCATTTGTACTTCTGCTGCAGTAGCATAGTCCTGCATCTGGTTCCATTCATCTTTTTTGGAAGCCTCTAAATTTGTCACCACCTCAGCTGCCTTATGCCAGGAGTGGGCAACACAGGACATGCAGACTACATGTGTTCCTGCCTCTTTTTTTTTTTCCCCTGTGGAGCCCCAAACATTTCTGGAATGCTCTCACTGAAAAAAAAAGGTCCCTCAAAGGAGAATTGCTACTCATGGTAGCCTTAAAGTGTGCTAGTTCCTTTAATGCAAAGTGAATGTGTTGCCTGAATGTGTCTCTGTGTGTGATGGTAGGGCTTTTCTGTTTTTCCACCCAACGATGAAGTTCTCCTTTGGTTTTGAAAAGACTACTAAAAACATTTTAGCTGAGGATGGGGCCTGCAGGGGTGGTCAAAATTGGTCCCCAGATTTGATGAAGTTGTCCATTCTTGTTGAAATTGAGGATCTTCCCATTCAGGCATCTGTTTTGGAGTCTGCTGGATGGCTTTCATATTAGAATCATAGAATCATAGAGTTGGAAGAGAGCACAAGGGCCATCCAGTCCAACCCCCTTCCATGCAGGAACTCAAAATCAAAGCATCGCCAACAGATGGCCATCCAACCTCTGTTTAAAGTCCTCCAAAGAAGGAGATATTCAATGAGTAATGTTTGAACATGTCCATTCTGGCAGCAGCAGGGTGTGACAGATATGCTTTATGTTTGAAATAGGGCAGGAGGATTTAGCTAAGAGAAACCATGTAAAACTTCAGGTATACAGTGCCTTCAGTCACTTTACAAAGTCAACCTCTGAACTAGCTTCAAATTAGAGCTGACCCAACTTTGTGCTTCGTTCAGCACAGTTCTGCATGAGGAATGGGCAAAGTGTGGTCCTGGTGCAGCCCCAAGGCTATTTTTAAAATAAAATCTAGTGATTGGACAGGAGTGCTTCCATCAGAAACTGGTTTATATGCTCTGTAATACTGAGGTGCTGATATGACTCATGTTCCATCATAAAAGAAAAGAAAGCATTCAAATAAAAATAATAATAATGTGGTTTGTAAGTGCCTTAGGGTCATATGATTGTTCAAGGATCCTGTGTGTAAAAAAACACACACAAAAAAGTCCTGCATGAGATAAAAAGGAACTCATGCTATGTTGCCATTTTTAGATGATATCTCAGCCCCATGCTAACTTTCTTTTCGAGGATCCCGCAGTGAATGCAATGGAAGAGACAAAAGTGGCTTAGACTTGTCATGAGACTTAAGTGCCAGTTTTTCTAATGGTGCTGAATTTCTTCAAGTTATTGCCAGGAAGAGCTGACAGAGCCTACAGAGCCTAAGGGGTGTCTCAGCGATTGACAGCCATTGTCAGCAAAATGTCATTTGTCTGTGTCAATAGGATTGGGGGCCTGTTCTTTTCTCGAAGCACTAGATTGAAATAATATCTGCCTAGACATAGCTTGTTGAAATTATATGAACCACATCATGCATTAGGTAAGAATCCTGATTAATTTCTACCTCTCTTGAAGCAAGAGAACCAACAAGTAATTTTGATCTCAAAACAAAATTGCCCCACTTGTTATAGTGCTGGCTCTGATTTTAATGCTGATTTAAATATTTTGAACCATAATGCTTAATATATATGTTTTTGCACGATTCCCCAGACAGTTTATTGCACAGCTGTAACCTCATAGTGACAGTGTAAAACTGTAATGTTAGCAGTATCACTTGAACATTGGTATATCTGGCAATGAAATTTAATGTTAAGAAAATCCTTTCTTTTGATGATACATGGGTTAATATAGTACAGCGGTTGGCAAACTACGGCTTCTAACAGGCCCTTGGCTGGTCCTGCAGCTGCTGTTACTGCCGGGCGCGGGGCACCATTTTGCCTTCCAAAATGGCGCCCGTGCATGTGCACCACAGTGGCTGCCCTTTCGGAAGGCAAAACGGCACCGGCGTTGCGAGAGCATGCGCATGACGCCGGGGCCATTTTGCCTTCCAAAAGGGCGCCCACCGTGGTGTGCATGCATGCGTGAGCGCGGGGCGCCATTTTGCCTTCCAAAATAGTGCCCGCGCTCGTGCATGCGTGCGCACCACAGCGGGCACCCTTTTGGAAGGCAAAACAGCGCCAGTGTTGTGCACATGCACTTGCAACGCCAGCGCCATTTTGCCTTCCAAAATGGCGCCTGTCATCATGCGCATGCGTGCACGAGCGTGGGTGTCATTTTGGAAAGTAAAATGGCGCCCCGCACTCGCGTATGCATGCGCACCACAACGGGCGGTAGTACGCATGCGTGCGCGCGCGTGTCCGCCGCCATTCCCCTCCCTTTGGCACGCCGAAGATCGTGGGGCAGTGGAACCGGCCCTGCCCCAAGAAATTTTGCCGACCCCTGATAAGTAGATGAACATTTTTATGTTGTACTTATTTGTATCAAGGTGATATTGCCTTTTGGGGATCAGATTTCATTTAGATCACTTTATTTCATGGAGATTGCTATGTATTTAAGACAGGTTATTCTTGTCTGTGTGGATTAATCTGTTTCTTAAATTAAAAATGTAGGGTGCAATCCAGTCAAGTATTTTAATGGGAGAGTGCTGTCCCCTAAAATTGGTAGGACTTTATTTAATTCTGGCTGGGTTATGTCCGTAATTTATATTTCCACTCAAAATATCAAGATATACAATCATTCCTCTTCACTTCAGAACCAGGAGTGTGGCATTTGCTAGGGAGTGAAACCTGGCAAAATTCAATTCTCAGATGATAGACTCAGACAAGGACTTTCTGTCTTACTTGAGAGAGACTGGTCGGTCCATCAAGGCAATCTTGTGGTTATCCAACAGAGAATACGTTGTAGTTTGAAGAAACTTTAACTGGTGCCAAAGAAGAGTAGATTATTCTGTTGTTTTTAAAGACCTCCTCACTATAGTACCATAGTAGTGCAGCTTGTGCTTGTTCAGGTTTAGTCTGTACCTCCAGTGTCCATGCTGGATTTTTGGCATGGGATTCAGTAAACAAACAAAGCAAAACAAATAAAAACCAATTATACTCCATTGGAATCATTGTTTCTTTAACACATTTTCCAGTATCTGGTATTTGATGTGTGCCTTGGTGTTTGAATTGCTTTTGGATGTATCACCATCATTTCTGCAATGTGCAGTTGATTCTGTTGCAGTTTCCCACTATGTACACTTGGTTCATTCTGGGGTGGGCAGCAGTGGCAGATACAGAGGACAGTTTTCCCCCCCTTTGTATGCCCATTCATCTGGAAAATGTGTGGAAGTCATGAATGGATGTTGCTTCTGTTACGGTTTTTTTCACAGATTAAGAGGGGACAGCTTTGAGGAGGTGAGGTGCTGCCAGACATTTGCCATGTTTTGAGGGCAGCTGGTGGCATGGGAGTGGGAAAGGTGGAATCAAAAGAAACAGATGTTTGTTTGTTTTTAATGGATTCTTGGGGGATGAAAGAAAGCCTGAGGGGCTCTGAGAAAACTCCTGAAAGCTTCATGTGACTCATGGCCCACAGGATTCCTCCCCTGTTATCTGCCAACATTTTCTCCTCTTATGATCACTTAATTCTTCAGGAGAGATCAGTGAAACTGAGGGTGTATACACGTGCTCAATTATAGCAGTTTGGTATCACTTTAACTAATATAGCTCTATCCTTCAAAATCCTTGGATTTGTAGTTTGGTGAAGCACTTGGAATCTTTTGCAAGAGGGCTCTAGTATCCACTCTCTTTAAGTACCTCACTAGAAGAACGCTCAAGCAGAGAATGCTGATTTCCTCCTCAATACACTACAAATCCCAGGGTGGATAATTTTAGGATGGTTATACCCTCAGAGTTCAATCAGATGAGTTATTCTTGAGAAATCCTCTTTTAGTGTTTACCTATGCAGTAGCTTCTTCTTCTTGTGGTTTATGAGATTGAGTTTACAAGACCAGAAGGATGTGCAGTGAGTGATGTTTTATCTCTAACTACAGCTCAAGTATCCCTTATCTAAAATTCTGAAATCCTAAATATCCAAAATCCAAAAATGTCCATACTGAGATAGTGATACCTTTGCTTTCTGGTGATCCAGTGTATACAAATGTTGTTTCATGAACAAAATTATTTAAGATATTGTGCATTAAATTATCTTCAGGCTATGTACGGTATATAAAGTGTATATGAAATATAAATGAATTTTATCTGTAGAGTTGGATCCCATTTCCAAGTTATTTCATTTTTATCTAAATATTAAAAAAAATGTTCCAAAACTTCTGGTCCCCAGCATTTCAGATAAAGGGAACTCAACTTGTACCAGAAAACTAAGGTTTCTACTAGGGGAGTGGAGAAAAAAGAATACAAAGCCAGAATAGATATTATTGGCTCAAAGTCTGTATTGACTTTAATCTGTAGAACAATTTCAAAATGGTGGGCTCTTCCTGATTAATTTTGTTCGTGGCCTGGAATGCTAGATGAGATAACTCTGCAGGAAACAGAACTGTAAAACAGCTTTATTTGGGAGAGATGAAAGCCATGGAAGCTAGTAGCTCAGAATACACAGAAACCAAAAGACTTATCACGTCGCTTACTCACAATATGGCAAGGCTGATATTTTGATGTGGAGCACTTCCTGATCAACAGTTAACTAAATTTACAGAGGAGCAGTGATACCCAACAACTGTCCCATCAGACTTCTCTATCTCATAACATGAATCTTAAAGCACCCACCTCCAGTTAGATATGAATATGTGATGGGTAAATTATTGATCAATAGGTTATATACTAACATTTGGCAAACACAGTAAAAGAACTAAGTGAAACAAACGTTGAGAGTCATTGATTAAGCTTTGTAGGTTATTTGAAGGTTGTCTGCAAAGGACTTGGTGAGAAGAATTGATGCACTGTTTCCACTTAGTTTATTTTGAATGTATAACGTGCCATTCAAAAGAATGTGCCATTGAAAAGGAATCAAAAGGGCTACTAATCTTTCAAAACTGAACAAATAAATTTCTCTTTATGATTGTGTACCTGAAGCTGCCCTGATTGTTCAACAAATCCAATGAACAACCTTCTGGGTTTGCTCATGATTTCTTAACTACTTTTTAAATATATATATTTAATATATATATATTTAAATATATATAACTTTGCTGTAGCTAGATTATTGGCTTTTGAGAGGAAGACACAATACTTACTCCTGGAAACGTTGGATTCTGTTTTTGATAGATTATTTTGCCGTGATTATTCTTGATGTTATGTACATGTCCATGTGTTTATCTGTTTTGGCTGGTGGAAGCTTTCCTATGTCCTTTTTAAATTTCCTATGCAACACTCCTTTCCCAGCTGCTGCCTGCACACTTTTTACCCGCTGGCCAGTCTGTGTAATGTGCAGCTTTTGTAGCTGCTAGTAATATCTGTCAGTTACTCAGCCAAGAGATAGGGCACAGAGAGAGAGAGATGTTTGGCATCATTGTTTCTGTTCCCTGGTTACCAGGCATATACCACCTGCTACCCATTGGCCCCAGTTCCTCGATTTGATCTTTAGTGTGTAGGAATGGGTTCAAGAAGACCCACTTGGGCCAGGTTTAATGGTAGTTTGTTGGTGCTGGCTTTAGCACTGGATATTTTCATTTCTTCTAGGGAAATAAAACACACTGGTGACCGTCCATCTCATTGTAACTTTAGGCAGAACTCAAAGTTGACTTTTGTGTTTATGTGGAAAATCTGTGATTTCATGGGTTTTTGAAGCCTTTCTGACAAAGCAAAGATATCTGCTCTACTTTTCCTCCTGGACCTCCTCAGAATGCATGGTGGGGTGGGGAACATTGGAGATACAGATATAGTTCCAAAGATATATGTTTTGGACTACAGCTCCCACAATCCCTTGCCATTGGCTGTACTGGACAGGGTTCAAAACATGTGGAGGACCAACGTTTCCCCCCAACTGTTATATAGATTCTACTCCAGTTTAGATTAAAAAAATGTGTGGAAAAGACGCAATTTTCTGAGTGTTTATTCTAACGTTCTTCCTCCATTCTCTCATTTGTCAGCTTGCTAAGCAGAAGACGCAAGACTCTACAGGAGAAAACTTTTTGTTTGTTTGTTTGTTTGTTTTCTGTTTTGTTTTGTTTTTTGACTAGGACCTTTTTAGGCTACTAGCCAAAAGTTGCTGGCAGAGACAAAGAGACTAGCAGCTGCTTTGCCATTGGCCAAACTCCCCCCCCCCCCCAAATAATAATAATAATCTTGGATTGAGTGGTAGTGGACCTGCAGGGTCTTCTTACAGCTTCCTTCTTAACTAATTAATGGTGCAGTTCTCTGCACATCCACCCAAAAGTAAGTTACGTAGGAATTCAGTGAGATTTTATTTCCTGGTTAGTGTGTACAGAACAGCAGGCCAAGAGGCAGATCCTGCCATTTCCTTGTGATCATGCTGAGAGCACAATGTGGGAATAGTGGACAGAGATGGAAGGCCTCTGGTAAGACGGAAACTTCGAACTTTGGCATGATGTGTCTTACTGATTTTTTTGCCATGGGCCCAAACAGGGAGCTGGAGGTGCCAACAAAGTTTGTCATAGCCAGACCAGTTGCCAAGTGCCAGGGAACAGTTGTTGATTTCAAAGTAGAGAAAATAATTAGGAGCCTTACAAATCTTCTTCAGCTCAGATTGAAATATAGTTTTATACTAATTTTGCTCCTCAAGAACCATTATGCTTTTTCATTTTTAGCCAGAGTTGTTATGGAGTTTCAGAGTCCATCCTCTTCCTCAGGCTGATGCCTCACTGCTGTCCAGAGTTGGCTGCTCAAAGGCTGAGATTGCATACTCACTCAGCTGGTAGTAAGCCACATAGCGATGCAAGAACCATGGTTTTGTGACTGCAGCTGTTCACCCTGAAGATCAAGTCTGAGAATGCATCTTTATTGTTTATTAGTTAACCAAGATGTCATATTACATGAGAACCAATCCAGGTTTAGTGAGAATCATTAGGGATTGTTAAAAACAACAACAGGTTGAGTCTCCCTTATGTGGAATTCCAAAATCCAAAATATTCCAAAAACCAATTTTTTTCATGAGTGGCTGAGATAGTGACCTTTGCTTTCTGGTGGTACACAAACTTTGTTTCAAGAGCTTCTTCTACAAGGAGGAAGAATCCACATTCTCAAGAGGCATCTTGTTCTATTGTTCCTAATGCTCAACTCAAGCCTTTGAAACAAGGTCTGTTTACTAAACAGTGAAAATTGCCTCCCTTTTTATTCTTAACTTTTGTAATCATGTTAGAATGAGAGCTCATGATCCGCATTTCCAGAAGCAGGGACTCTAATCCTGAGCTATATAAAAGGGAATATGTTTGCTTTCTGTTATGTCTAAGTTCAAATCCTTTAATCATACAAGCCACAACAATCAAAAACATATTAAATGCATGTCACTCAAGATTGATTCTTTTGACTCAGTCTATTATGGATGTTGTCTCCAAGCCAATAAAAGAGAGAGGCATTGTGAACTTTTATTGACAAGCTTTCTGTACTTTATTCAGTAGGAAACATATGAGTCCATTCAGATTTTGTACCAGCACAGATGCTTCTCATATACACCTCTCCTCATGGATATGCATGTTGGCAACCATGTGGGAACTTAGTGTTTAGTTAATTACTTTGTCCAGCTGCAGTGTTTCTTATCACCATGTTCCCAAAACACTACTTCGCTTTGGTGCAAAGCAAAGGGGGAATCTCCCTTTGGTACAATGGGGGAATCCATTCCAGAGAAATGTGACATAGATGGTTGTTCACATTTTCTTATTCTCAATTCACATAAAACATTCCCACTTCTGAGCCTCCCTACTCATTATGAGCAGCAGTATTTTTTATTCTGGAATAGCCTTGGAAATTTAAATTACTTCAGGTTGCTGTTATTCCTTGGTGCATTTTCAGATTGTCAATAAATTCACATTCACCAAGGGTGTACCATTTCTGGTGTTGCTTTGATCACAGCAGAACTGACTTCCTTCCTTAACCCCTCTCCAAATTCTCCCTCTGTTTTTTTCAAACCTTCCCAAATTTCATCAGTTTGTTTTCTGATCTTGCAGGAACCATTTACATTGGCATCGTAGCAAAGGAAGGGTAGAGCTGTGTTCTGGAACATGATGTTTCAGAATTATATTGTTTGGTATTTCTTAGTTTAAAGTGTTTGACAGCACAGTATAGCACAGACTAACATAGCACTGAGCAGCTTTTTGTAATACTATACAGTAAATTAATCACCATAAAGAAGATTTTACATTTTTTTTCATGTGTCTAGGTTTTCAAATTATGAGTTTTAAATCAGGATATTTTAATTTAGGTTGGGTGATTTTATTGTGTCTTATGTTTATGTGTTTTAACTGTGTTTTTACAGAATTTAAATGATTTTATGTGTTTTAATCTATGATGTGCCTTGCCTCAAGACTTGGAGAGAGGCGAGAAAAAATAATAAGATCATAATCGTTGTTATTAGGGCAGACTGAGCTCCAGGATGTAGGTAATTATACAGTGGTCCCTCTGGATTTGCGGCCTTGGCACTCACAGTTTCAATCATTTGCGAGGCCAAGGCCACAGCTCCCTACCTCCCCTTCCCTTACTGGCACCTTCCCCCGGCGCTGTGCATGCCCCTTGCCCTTCGCCACAGCCACTTGACTGCCAATTAGTTTCTGGGCACAGTACAAGGTGTTGGTTTTGACCTTTAAAGCCCTGCATGGCTTGGGCCCAACTTATCTCAAGGACCACCTCTTCCCGTATGATCCCCCCTGCACCCTTTGGTCCTCTGGGAGCAATCTGCTACTGCCTATGAAAACTAGGCTGTCGCAGACCTCCCAGAGGACCTTCTCTGCCACCGCTCCCAGATTATGGAATGGCCTACCAGATGAGATCCGTCTTATTACCACCCTTAACTGCTTTAAAAAAGCAGTAAAGACGGATCTCTTCCGGCAGTCCTTCCCGGAATAATTCTCCCGGCCCAAATAAAGTCTGGGTTGTCTACTGCTCCCCTAGCCACCACTGTCTGTCTTTTTAATTTACTGTATGTTTGATTTTATCTTTGTTATTTTAAATACTGTACTAGTTTAATTTGATTTTTAAGGGGTGGGTGGATTAGGAATTGGGGGGGGGGATGGAATTGTTTTAACTGCTGTATTGTTTTAATTTCTGTACACCGCCCCGGTGGCCCAGCAGAGGGGTGGGTTAAAAATAAAACCTATTTATTATTATTATTGTTGTTGTTGTTATTATTATTATTATTTGACATATTGCGCACCCATTGGCTGCGACGGAGGAGGCAGAGCATGCACACAGCAGGCCCTAAGCGCTGCTGGGAAAGCAAGACCTGATGGCTGCTGGGGCCGATTACAAGCCTTGGCGGCCTGGGTTCCAATTTAAGTCCCCAGTGGTGGGGGGAAATATGCCAGTAAGGGAGGGAGGAGGGAGGGAGTGGAAGGACGGAATTTCACAAATAGTCAAGTCATATTGACAATAGAACTTGAATATTTGCAAAATTTCAGATTCGCGGGGGGGGGGGGAATGTATCCCCTGCGAATCCGGAGGGACCACTCTAGTTTTAAAAGACCTAGCTTAACATGGTTGCATTTTTTGAGTTCAGAAAGATCTGGCTTGGGACTACAGCTACCAAGATAAATCAGCATTTCTTCAGAAAGTCATATTTTGCAAAAGGATTGGAGAACAAACACCCAAATCCCTTCCAGGTTGCCCAATGTTTTGTGATGATGGCAGTCATAGATCAAAAAGTTTAGATTGGACTATAATTCCTAAGATCCCCAGATCTTGGACTACAATTCTCAAGAGGGCATGCTTATCAAATTTGCAGATAACACCACATTTAGGAGGAGTAGCTAATAACCTAGAGGAGAAGATTTACAATTCAAAACGATCTTAATGGATTAGAAAGCTGGGCCAAAACTAAGAAAAATGAATTTCAACATGGAGAAATGTAAGGTATTGCACTTAGGAGGAAAAAATGAACTGCATAGACATAGGATGGGAGACACCTGGTTTTACAACAGTACGTGTGAAAGGGATCTAAGAGCTGAACATGAGCCAACAATGTGATGCAGCAACTAAAAAGGCCAATGCAATTCTAGGCTGCATCAATAGAAATATAATGTCTAGATCAAGGGAAGTAATAGTGCCACTATATTCTGCTTTGGTCAGGCCTCACCTGGAGTACTGTGTCAGTTCTGGGCACCACAATTCAAAAAGGATGTTGACAAGTTGGAGCATGTCCAAAGGAGGGTAACAAAAATGGTGATGGGTCTGGAAACCATGCCCTATGAGGAGAGATGTAGGGAGCTGGGGATGTTTAACTTGGAGAAGAGACAGTTAAAAGGGGATATTATAGCCCTGTTTAAATATTTGAAGGAGTGTCATATTGAGGATGGAGCAAGCTTGTTTTCTGTTGCTCCAGAGAATAGGGCCCGGAGCAATGGATTCAAACTGCAGGGAAAGAGATTCCACCTAAACATTAGGAGGAACTTACTGATAGTAAGAGCTGTTTGACAGTGGAACACATTCCCTCAGGGAGTGATGTAGGGGCTGAACAGATGGCCCCTTTCCTTGCCGGATTGGGGCTGCGGCAACTGCATGCTGCTGCCCCAATCTGGTGGTTTGCCACTCTAAAAAGAGCTGGCAAGTGCTGCTTCTTTTTAGAGTGGCAAAAAGCTGCCCTTGCTGCTGCGGTGGTGGTTTTTCGGCACTCCTTTGGCACAGCATGTGTGAACGCTGTGCAAAGGGAGCGCTCTGACACCACCCACGGTCTGGTTGGGTGGGCAGCATGACGGTGGCATCGGGGTGGAGTCGGGGTGGCCAGCGTGTGGTCACCATGCCCCCACTCCACCCCCAGGCTGGTCCTTTTGGCCAGTCTGTACAGTCCCGTAGTCTCCTTCTTTGGAGGTCTTTAAACAGAGGCTGAATGGCCATCTGTCAGGGTGGCTTTATTTGGGTCTTCCTGTATGGACTGGATGGCCCTTGAGGTTTCTTCCAACTCTATGATTTTGTGTTTCAGGCTGAAAAATTTCCAGCCTGAAATTGGATTCATATATTTCCAGATGAATGGTAACAACATTTCCGCATGGTCAAATGGTTTAGGAATTCCAGGAAGTACTCATATTGTTTGGGCAATTATATGGTTGTTTCTTGCATATGTGCTAACCATTACCAAAGGAGGTGCAGCTGTTTGTAAATCAGTTTTTTATATCATGGGTAGGCAAAGTGCAGCCTGTAGACTGCATATGCCTCTCTGGTCACTTCCAAATTCCTGGGGGTCCCAAAATTTGAGATCAATTTTGCTTCTGTGACTCGAAGCCAGTTCCTCAGCCCCACCTCATTCCCAGGCTCTAAACAGGCTGAAATTAAAACTGGAAATGCTATGGGCTGAATCTATACATCTGATTGTGTTCAGAGAATGCTCCTGGTTATAGGATTGGTGGGACCTCAGTTTGAAAAAGGCTACAATGGTAAGGAGGACTCAACTGGAAAGGCCCAATGCATTTACTGCCTAGAGCACAGTGGTATATGCTTCTCTCCCCCTGCCCTGCAACACACTCCCAAAACCAAGAAGTAAAATATCCTTGGGCAATCATTTTTGTATTTCAGATGGAGAAGCTCACAAGACCTGTTTTCCCCTCCCTAGCAGTAGTAAAATAATACAACCTTAATAAAAACTTACAGTATGATGCCTTGTCATTGGACACCCCAAATCTGTTGCCTGGGGTGAGCACTTCAAATTGGTAGGGCCGGTCATGTCCCCTGTGGATACAGCCCTTCTACAAATGGACTCACTCCAACCAAAGAGTAAAATACCTAGGCAGTTAGGAAAATGGTGTGTATTTTTTGCCATTTTAAGAATTAAGATAACATTATGCCATTCATTTGGGGTTTTGGTGACCTCCCTGTACTTTAGTAAGTATTTTACTGGGCTTTACCCATTTGTGGCACAGAAAAATAAAATTGTTAGAAATTAAGCCTCTGTTGCTACCTTTGTAGTGTTGTACTTGTTAAAGGTATGAATTCATCTATGACTCCATTTATTTTGCCACACTCTGAAAAATGAGAGGCATCCCAGTAAAGGATGAGAGTTTAATTTTGCAAGCATTAAGGCTGTCCCAAATAAACGTTTATATTTTGTTTTAGAGTGCATGTGGATTCTTTGTGTGGACTCCTACCTACTTTTTTCTGATTTACATGGTTAAATATTAAATACAAAAAGACTCACAGTGAGAGAGGGGGGGGGGGGGGAAAGGTGATACTGTGGTGATCTGGCCTAAAAAACAAACTGTGTAGCTGTTCCAGTTTTACCGTATTTTTCGCCCTATAGGGCGCTCCGGCATATTAGGCGCACCCAATTTTAAAGGAGGAAAATCCAAGAAAAAAGGATTCCTCCCTTTAGCCGGAGGCCGGTTGTTCAATGGGCTGGTGCTGGGATCGGAGACCGATCCCAGCACCAGCCCATTGAACTGAGGTCGCGGGGGGAAGGAGGGCTTCTTCCCCCCGCGACCTCAGTCTTTGAATGGGCTGGTGCCGGGATCGAAGCGATCCCGGCGCCAGCCCATTGAAAGACTGAGGTTGCGGGGAGAAGGAGGGCTCCTCCCCCCCCCCGCCTCAGTCTTGGAATGGGCTGGTGCCGGGATCGAAGCGATCCCGGCACCAGCCCATTGAAAGACTGAGGCCGGGGGGAGAAGGAGCCTTCCTTCTCCCCCCCGGCCTCAGTCTTGGAATGGGCTGGTGCCAGGATCGAAGCGATCCCGGCACCAGCCCATTGAAAGACTGAGGCCGGGGGGAGAAGGAAGGCTCCTTCTCCCCCCAGCCTCAGTCTTTCAATGGGCTGGTGCCGGGATCGCTTCGATCCTGGCACCAGCCGATTCCAAGACCGAGGCCGGGGGGAGAAGGAAGGCTCCTTCTCCCCCCGGCCTCAGTCTTTCAATGGGCTGGTGCCGGGATCGCTTCGATCCCGGCACCAGCCGATTCCAAGACCGAGGCCGGGGGGGGAAGGAAGGCTCCTTCTCCCCCCGGCCTCAGTCTTTCAATCGGCTGGTGCCGGGATCGCTTCGATCCCGGCACCAGCCGATTCCAAGACTGAGGCCGCGGGGAGAAGGAGCCCTCCTTCTCCCCGTGGCCTCAGTCTTTCAATGGGCTGGCGCCGGGATCGCGTCGATCCCAGCACCAGTCCATTCAAAGATTGAGGTCGCGGGGGGGAAGGAGGGCTCCTTCTCCCCGCGGCCTAGGCCCTTCGCCCTATAGGGCGCACTCACTTCCCCATGCACATTTAGGGGAAGAAAAAGTGCGCCCTATAGGGCGAAAAATACGGTAAATCCCAAGTATAACCTTTCTGACTTCTAAGATCTAAAAATCCTTAAACAGGATGAGGTTTTAAATCTATTTTGTGTACATCTTCACCTCATCCATCTCTTAAGGTCCCACATATTTTGATGAGTAAACTGATTACAGTAAATATGAAATTGATGAAAACACCATCAGATGGATCCATAACTGGTTATAAAACAGTCCTCCAAGTTGTCATTAGAAACTATGCTTTAAATTGGAAGGGAAGGTCTTAAGTGGTGTACTGCATGATTCTGTCCTGAATCCAATGCTCTTCAATATATATATATTTTTATCATTGATTCAGATGATGGTGTGGAGGAAATCCTTATTGCATTTGCAGATGATAGAAAACTGGAAAGGATAGCTAACACATTGGAACATAGTAATAGAGTTCAAAAGGCCCTTGATAAACTAGAAAACTGGGCTGAAATTGATAAAATGAACTCCAATAGAGACAAATGCAAAATTGTACATTTAGGCCACAAAAACCAAATGTACAGGTATAACATGAGAGATACTTGGCTTGGTAATGCTACATATGAAAAGGACCTTGGGATTATTATTGATTTATATTCAACATAAGCCAGCAGTGTGATCCTGGAGCTATGTTAGCCTGCATTAATAGAAGCATAGTTTCCATAGTCCCCTGTACTCTGTGCTGGTTGAGCTCCATCTGTGTTCAGTTCTCGGCACCTCATTTTAAGAAGGACATAGACAAGTTGGAGTGCATTCAGAGAAGGGCAACAAGGAGAACAAAACATATGAGGAGAGATTGAAGGAGCTGGTCATGTTCACATTGGTGAAGAGAAGGTTGTGGGCTAAAATGATCTCACTCTTTAAATACCTGAAAGGCTGACAGAAAGAGAAGAATGGAGGCTTGTTCTCTACTTCCTCAGAGGGTAGGACTGTGTCTAATGGTTTCAAGCTACAGGGGGTAGATAGAAGAAATGTATTGACAGTGAGAACAGTTCAGCAGTGGAATCAATTGCCTAGAGAAGTGATGGGGTCTCCTTCTCTGGATGTCTTCAGAAAGAGGCAGGACAGCTACCTGCTGAAGGTGCTCTAAAGATGAAGAACATACATTGACCAGGGGTTTGGACTTGATGGACCATAGGGCCCCTTCCAACTCTGTGATTCTGTTTTATGATTCTACCAGAGGTTGGACATCATAATGGCTAAATTGACTATGGATATGGCTGTTCTTAAAAAAAAATACTGTATTGCATGTAATAAGCATTCAGAAACAGTGTAATGTACTGGTGGACTTAAACTCAGTGCAGCTAGGACTTGCATCCTCACTCAGTCATGGAAATCTAGTGGGTGACCTTAAGCAAGTTACACTTCTCAGTCTCAGAGAAATGCAATGGCAAATCTCCCCTGAATAAATCTTGCTAAGAAATATGTATTTACACATATAAGGGTAACGTGTTCAGAATATTAAGACAACCATCCTATACTCAAATCTGTGGAAATAAACCCCATTTAGTGCAGTGGAGTTTAGTTCGCATAAAATTTCACTTCTAAAAATTCATTCTATTACTGATCCTGCCATTATATGAACAATAAACAACTTTAATGTCTAACAGTGTAGTCCTGTTATTATATACAATCAATTAACACATTGCAGTTCTCAAGAAACAAATTAAGTGAACTTCAGTACTTAAAGTTGGTGTCACAAGGAAACATTTATAAAGACAGCATTGAAAATTGGATGGTAAGTGCTTTATTCTTTTTTTATTTCTTACCAATTACTCCAAAATGTTTCCCTCTATTAGAACACAGACCTTTATAATGTAGCTAAAACACTACAGTTTAGCCCTTGTAATTCCTGTTGCCATTTCCAACAGAGTAAAAGGGCATAGTTAGAAAAATATTAGTTTAGCTTGCTGTATACATAAGGCTTCTCTTCAGTCACATTGTAAAGACTGAAAACTTTATTACCTGTTGTCAACAACTGTCGTTTTAATTTAATTTTTGAAGTTAGAATTTAAATCTTAGGTGCATACTTCCTTTATAATTATATGTACCCATCTGAGCAGCATATGGTGAAAATGTATAAAGCTTATCAGAGTTAAAGAATGGGGGCAAGAAAATAAGGCTTTTATGGTGATTGCACCTGTATGGGGGCTTTTGAAGCTTATGATCTGAATCATTTATAGATGCACACTCAACACAGCTCGAACATAACTAGTACTGTGTGCTTTTATGCTGACTAAATGATAGGCAAAGCAGTTTTCAACAAATGTTTCCCAGTAGGCTGTCATCACAGAAGCCTTGTAATATTGCTTTTTAACCTTCATACTGGCAGCTATCCAGAAATTATTACATTGATACCAAAGCATTTTGCACCAGCTTTCTGCCCTTTAGGCCATATGGGAACAAATGAATTTTTAAGTTTATCTCTGCTGTACCTCTTGTGTTTTTTATGATGAGCACATCTTTCAAACACTTTTTTGCTCCATGCTTGCAAGCATGTAAGGAGACAAAATAATGCCCCAGTCTAGAAGATTTTCTTTCCTTTTTTAAAGTGGCAGCTCGTATGATTTTTATTCCTTCAGTAGAGTTAGAGTTTTGCTAACAAAGGATAAACTCTGCATGATGATAAAATTCAGCATGAATGTTGTTCATTGTAATTGATTTAATTGGTTTAGAAGCCTTGGCTGAAATTATAGTGTGGGTAATTCAAATAGCACTGCAGTGACTTCTGTACTTAGAAGCCTTTTTATTTGTTGCTGTATGTTTATGAATATATTCCGTTAATATTCATTAAAGCATTATATCACTGGAGGGGATGAAACTTCTAAACCTATTAAGCTGAAATGATACAAAGAGACAAGCTTTGGATCCAATTTATGTATTTAAGCTTTGTTTTAGGGACAAGTTATAGGAAATAGCTATCTTCTCTTGCCTAGGAAGCAGAAGTGTCCAGCATACATGCTTCTGAATCAGAATTCATGAGATTTTAAAATATGTCTTTCCATTTATGGCAGGCTACTGATTAGTGACCTTGTGCAAAAGAGTAGTAGCCTTCCAAAGACCATGTGGCTCTTAGCATTATTTTCATTTTATGGATGAATGATTCCCCAAGCAGCCTGCTGTCTTTTAAAAACCAGTCTTTGAAAATCCATTTGGTGAATATTTTCTCACTCTGTAAGAGAGCATTGAAGACAACAGATCCCTTGGGTAGTGGAATTTCTACCACCAGATTCAGTTGGCTGTCTTGTTATTTTATTTGGTTGTTTGTTTATTTAGCTTATGAATTGTCTTAAAGCCAAAGATACTAGGATGATGTAAAAAAGAGTGAACTGAAAACATGATAAAAAATAAATTAAAATACAGTAAGATAAAAGACAAAAAGCCAAGCAAGATTTTAAGAAGCAGCAAGATAAGATTTACAACTGCAGAAAATGAATATTGAAAGCACAATTTCAGAATATCTAAAATATACAAACAAGGAGAAGAAGAGTATTAAAATATAACTGACAGTAAAACATACAGAAACTTGAAAGAGCTGAGAGAATAAAGAGGTTTTCTCCTGGTTCCCCAAACTCAACAAAGTAGGCATCACAATGAACATTGCACAATTGGAGGGCCACCACAGGAAAAGATCTTTTCATGAAGAATCACCTGCCAGATCTCAATATGTGTGTGTGGGAGGAGAACATGGAGCACAGCCTCTGAAGATGATTTCAGGGCTGGGTAGAAATATGAGAAGAATGGTTCTTCAGTGGGACACACAAGTACATTATCAGATTGGTGGTTAATGAAAAAAACCTGTGATATTTTGTGATATTTTGCTCCATGATATAGTAGCGTCAACTACCGTACTGTATGGTAAAAGCTGGTAAAAGTTGGGAAGCTTTATAAAGTGGTAAGGCATCCACTATATCTATATCTATTTAAACAGACTGCATAGCAAATATTTTCTAAACGATCACAGAAAAACTGCAAAGAATTAACGAAATCAAATCATATAAACATTTGAATTTTTCAAAAAACCTGAAAAAAATAAAAATAAAATGTGCAAAAAAACTATTTCAAAACATATAGCCATTTGAATGTTTTTTTTAAAAAAAAAACTGAAAAAAACAATAATGAAAAACTGCAAAGATTTAACTCAGGGGTAGGCAACCTTTCCCCTTTAAGGGCTGAGGGACTTCAGCTCCCAGAATCCCGGGAGCTATTGGCCAACATGGGACTATTGGCCAACATGGCTGAGGCTTCTGGGAGCTGAAGTCCCTCGGCCCTTAAAGGGGAAAGGTTGCCTACCCTTGATTTAACTGATTCAAACATTTAAACATTGATTATTGTTGTTATTACTTGTTCTTGGGGTTTTCTTGGCAAAATCTCCACAGGGGTTTTGCCATGGCTTTTCTGGGGCTGAGAGAGTGTGCATGCATTTTTTTATTTTTATTTTTTTATTTTTAAAATATTTATTTATTTATTTTTGATGCTTCGGGCCCCCAATTGTCTGAGGGACAGCAACCCGGTCCCTGGCTCAAAAAGGTTGCCTACCCCTGCTCTATCCCATAACACATTTAATCACACCATGGTCAAGTTGCTACAGAACATTTGAGAGTCTTTCTTTCTTTCGAGAGAAATTTTACCCATATATTTTCCTTTCTGCTTGTTGTGTGATGAGGAGGCTAGATGGGCTGAGTATACATGTGCCTCTTGATTTTATCTTGATTTTAATGCATGACAATCTACACAATGCACAATTTCATAAGCTTCAGAGCAACACGTAGTTTCTAAAACATAGAGAATTTTACTAGGAGGGGGGGAAAAACAACCCCTCCCAAAAGAGCGAAATATATGTTATAGTTGTCTTTAAACCAATATCATCATTAGTATGAATAAGCTTGTAGGAAGTTGTGAAAGCAGATTTAGAGCCAACAAATTCTCCATCCTTACACAAACAAGTAATGACTAAAAAAGACAAATAGAACAATACGTGAAGAGATTTTCTTTTTATTTCATGACCAAAGAACATGTCAGTAATTAGGGTGGAGCAAAAGCATCTACACAGAATACTACAAAGGCCTCTGTAGTTGTCTTTGTTGTACTTTCCATACCGGTTTGGGGCTTATCATTCTTAATTGGGGGCCTTCATTGGATTCAACTCATTATGTGTTACATAATAATAATAATAATAATAATAATAATAATAATATAATTTATTTATATTTCCTGCCTCTCCCTACGGATTGAGGCGGGAGTACAAAGATAAAATGTACAAAATGTACAGTAGTACAATCAATTAAAAAAAACAAAAAACAAAAACATAACAATAAAACCACAACAGTAATAAAAAGAACAATAATAAACGATAAACCCAACAGTAAAAACAATAAAATAACAACAGTAATAAAACAATAATAAATTTACAATGCAAGTCTATGCAGCGAGTGATATAATCTTTTTCACCCGGGAGGTCCTTATTAGATGATCATCTAATCTTATGTTCAGTTAGGGAGGTCAGGTGGATAGGCCCACCGGAAGAGCTCCGTCTTAAATGCCTTCTTAAAGGCCTCTAGCGTGGAAATAAGATGAATCTCCTCCGGCAGGCCATTTCATAACTTGGGGGCCGCCGCTGTGAATGATCTTTCGGAAGTAGATATTAGTTTAGTTTTACAGTAGTTTAGTAAATTCTTCCTTGATGTTTTGAGAGTGCGGGACGGATTGTGTGGGGAGAGGCGTTCCTTCAAGTAACTCGGACCCAAGCCATGTAGGGCTTTATAGGTGATGACCAACACTTTGTATTGCGCCCGGAAGCTAATCGGCAGCCAGTGAAGAGCTTTTAATACTGGTGTAATGTGGTCTGCTCTAGATGTTCTGGAGACCAGTCTGGCTGCCACATTTTGGACCAGTTGAAGCTTCCGAACTTGGTACAAAGGTAGCCCCATGTAGAGCGCATTACAAAAGTCCAAATGAGAGATTACCAGGGCAAGTACTACAGCTTCAAGGTCCCTTTGGTCCAGGTAGGAGCGCAGTTGGCGAATCAGCCGAAGCTGGTTCCAAGCACTCCTGGCCATCGCATCTACTTGAGATGACAACTGCAGGGATGAGTCCAGGAGTGCTCCCAAACTGTGTACTTTGTCCTTTAGGGGAAGTGTGACCCCATCCAGGACTGGATGACAAAACTCCCTCTGTTTTCTCTGGATTCAGCTTGAGTTTGTTTTCCCTCATCCAGCCCATTACCGACCCAAGGCAGGCATCCAGAGGAGAGACGCCATCCTTAGTCACCGCAGCAGTCGGAGACTTAGGGCCTAAGCAGACTGCCAGAAATAGTGCACATTAAATTGAGGCACTGCCCTGGCTCAGTGCTAGGGAATCATGGGAACTGTAATTTATTGTGGCACCAGAGCTCTCTGACACAGAAGGCTCAATGTCCCAGAAAAAAATACAGTTCCCATGATTCCCTAGCACTGAGCCAGGGCAGTGCCTCAATTTAATGTGCACTATTTCTGGCAGTCTGCTTAGGCCTATAGAGAAATGGAGTTGGGTGTCATCAGCATATTGATAACCCCGTGCCCCATATCTCCGGATGATCTCTCCCAGCGGCTTCATGTATATGTTAAACAGCATGGGGGACAGTATGGCGCCCTGCGGGATGCCAGATATCAGCTCCCTTTCAGAGGAGCAACTGTCTCCCAGCCTCACCATCTGGGATCTGCCCGAGAGGTAGGACCGGAGCCACTGGAGCACAGTGCCCCCAATACCTAACTCCCTCAGGCGGCCCAGAAGGATACCATGGTCTATGGTATCGAATGCCGCTGAGATGTCCAAGAGCACCAACAGGGTCACACTTCCCCTGTCGATACCCAGACGGAGGTCATCGACTAAGGTGACCATGGCAGTCTCAACTCCGTATCCCGCCCTGAAGCCAGTTTGAAATGGGTCCAGATAATCGGCTTCATCCAAGACTGCCTACTTATCCCAGGAACAAACCTTTTTCAGTTAGCCTTTACTTTTAAAAAATATTTCCTCTAACATGAAGGCTACCGGGGATTGAATGACCCTCAATCACTGCCCCTCTTCCTACTCAGACATCTCCTCTCTTTTTCTCTGGGGCTTGGTGAGGGGCCAGTTTTCTCCTCATTGCTGTCTCAGGATATCTTTCTTCTGTGCCAAGACTGGCCCCACCATTGGGCTCCATTGTCAGCAGATTCTGAATGCAATGAAAGGGCAGCATATTTAGTTACTGTATATACTCAATTGTACTTCGAACTTATGTATAAGTCGAGAGCAGGTTTTTGAGCCAGAATTTTTATATGACCTGTGGATAAGTTGAGGGTAAAATTTAGGGGCATATAACAAAGGAAGCAGAGGAATACAATGCCAAAGAGTTTACAAAATTCCAGCAGACATAACTGTTTGTGCTCACCCTAAAGGCTGAATAGATGAGGAGGGAACTATGGGAAATGATGGCTGTGTGATGTGTGGGGGACAGATGGGACTAAAAATGCACACATGTCAAAAAGGATGAAAAGACAAAGCAAGGAAAATGATGACTACATTATAACTCTGACTGATTTTAACTCAGAAAAGCCAACAAAATATACAGAAACATCCTATTCAAATCTTTCAAAGCCCAATTCGTCTTAGCATTCCTTTTGGGAGAAGTGCCAAAGAGCTGCCATCGTGTCATTTTCCCACCAAGGCATTCAAAAACGTCAGAAGCAGCACCATGGTAGAGAAAGTAGAGGGGTCCAGTGCTTCTTGTAGGTACTTCCAGGATGGACTAAACTCTTGCCTTTCATCACTCTACTTAGGGAAAGGGATGGCTCCTTTAAAAAGTACAGTATTTTCATTCACCCACAGACAGGGTGACAGGATATCCTCACTGCAAAGGAGGACAAGACACTGCAAAATGTAAGCTGTTCCAGAAAAATGTAAGGCCTTTCCCAATAAAAGTTAAAAACACTAGTAGAAATATAAATTCATGCGTCATATGGCCTAAGCAGACTGCCAGAAATAGTGCACATTAAATTGAGGCACTGCCCTGGCTCAGTGCTAGGGAATCATGGGAACTGTAATTTATTGTGGCACCAGAGCTCTCTGACAGAGAAGGTTCAGTGTCTCAGAAAAAAATACAATTCCCATGATTCCCTAGCACTGAGCCAGGGCAGTGCCTCAATTTAATGTGCATTATTTCTGGCAGTCTGCTTAGGCCTTTAGTCATTCTCAAAATGGAGGACATTTTGTACGGAAATGTTGGGAAAAGGAGGACTTCTGGTCACCCTGCCCATGGATAAGTTGACTCAGGTTTTTGGGGGTTGATTTTTTGACCATTTTTTTTTTTTGGCTTATACAGTATTCCAGGTATTTAATTTTACAGCCAGGGATGAGAAGAAGTATTTGCAGGATTGTTCTGCCCAGTTTTCTAGAATAACTTGGTGGCTATAGATATTACTCATCTTTATACAGGTGAGTTGGGAATACTATGTTGTGCTCAGACTTAGCCAGCACAATGTCTTGGGTGGGCCTTACCCTGTTTCCATCTGATCTCTATCCTGACTGGGCTGACAGAGTTATTTAGTAACGTTTCCTTGTAAAATAATAATAAAGTATTTCTAGGTTCAGGGACAACAGACAGGTCTGTGGACCAGGTTTATAGTCTCATACCTTCTACCAAAGACTACCAAAAAGAAATAAAACAAAATAAAACTTAGTTGCCAATGTCCACTTCATTTTTTAAAAAAATTGTATGTGTTTGTGTGTGTGTGTGGGGGGGGGGCTGCAATCATGAAAAGGCAAGTTGCTCCAGCTGCTTCTGGGGATGACTGGTCCATTTGTTTTATAGCCACAAGTAGGGTAGTAGGGCATTTTGGAGAGGTCAAGGACTGAGAGCTGCAGGAAGACCTAGGGCAACACTTTACTCCTTTTTTAGGTGAACAATTGAAAATCCTGTGTAAAAGTGAAATAGTTAGCTGCTACAAGAGGTGATAGAGGTGTTTTTCTCCACCTGTAAGTCTTGCTGAGTTTCACTGTACATAGAGCTCCATAGTAATGGTACTTTCAAGATTCTAGCAGATGTGTGTATGTGTGTCTGTGCATCGGAGGAGAGAGAGGTTGCCTGTATTTTTTTCATGCTTTGAGATTCTTGTCCACCAGCCAGACATAATCCACTGTATAAAGATGTCAGCCAGATTCCATTAATAAATTTATTGGAGTCTCTTGAAGCCAAATGCTCCCAACCCTCTGTACACTTGCGGGAAGAACAACTTGGCTCATGAATAAGTAGGCTGTCAGATGGGGAGATTTATAGCTGATCTCTGTGTGGGAAAAAGAAAGGAAGGAAGGAAGGAAGGAAGGAAGGAAGGACTACATGAGCAGTTGGTGTGCTTTTACAGGTCATGAAAACCTTTACCATTTCAATCAGTTAGGACTGACCAAAATTCATCTTTTAATATAAAAGGCTTCCCTCTTACTGTCGGGTGATATATCTCTGTTCCCTGGCACAGTTTTAAGCCATTATAGCATGCTGAATTGGATAGTGCTGAGTTGTTATGTTAAAGATAGGCAAAAGGTTCCTATCAGAGGGCAAGACAAAGTATGACAAGACATAGGAGCTTATCGCACAGATAATAAAACCGGCTTACCTGAGCCGGCTTAAAATTTAAAAGGGGCAGCATCTTGGAATCAGAAGGCTCTAGCTGCCAAATCTGCTGCCTAGGTCCAGCCTGGGTTTTGAAGCCAGGAGTTTTCCGGCTTAAGAAAATGGCCACTGGAGCACCCCTGGGAGCGGGACACCTTAGCGAGAAGGACCAAAAAACAAAAAAAGATACAAAGTAGGTCAAGCTTTTCTTCGGTAACCACCAGGCAGGTTACATTATTTTCTCTGGATCACCTCCTGAACATATAGCTTAAGCAGATGGCGCAAAGCACCGTCTTTGAGGCCAGGAAGGGGAGGGGAAGCCTCACACTGGGCGCCCCAACCCCTTCCCCAAACCGTCGTCGGAGCGGCCGGCCCTCTGCACGGCCGGTGCTCCGATGATGCACTTCTGCTGCAGCGTCTGCACACGCTGCAGTGGAAGAGGCGCCGAAGGTGTGCCGGACGCCTTTTGCGGTGCACCTTCGGCCTCTTGCGGAAGGAGCGCTATTTTAGCACTCCTTCTTGGAGCAGGGACGCTGCACTGCGGGGCTGAGGAATGCGGATGCCTCGGCCCCGATCCACAGCTTCCCAGGGCGGCCCCGTGCTACCTGTCTGCTTCCCCCCATAGTTTAACCTGCCTGACAGTTACTGAAGAAGAGCTTGACCTAATTTGTATCCTTTTGTTGTTGTTGTCGTTGTCCTTCTCATTAAGGTGCCCCATCTTACTCTTCTCAGCCTTCGTTTTCAAAAGAGAGGAAGGAAACATCTACTCAATACCAATCTAAAATTTATTCCTTTGCTCTTACAAGAAAATGATGTGTGTGCCTCAAGGGCCAACTAAAGACTCTAATCTCAGGAGTGCAGCAAACAACAGTTATCAGCTCCTGTGATAAGACTAGAGAGGAAACTGTCCCTCTTACCTAGCTAGTCACACTAACACATGGTCAGGCCAATCTATCTCCTGATTGAGGCACATAACATTCTGTGAAGGGGTGTCTCATATGTGGGACCCCTCCTCAAGCTTTGGCTGGTCATGATAGGTCCATATATCAAAGACAGATCTAATGTGAGCAAATGAAGGACCAACATATCCCACAACCATGGAGGAGGAATTACTGGGAGTATAACCAGAGATGTTCCACTGGACGTCTTGTACATTTTACCATATTCGTGATGAGTGGTCTGGCTGTTGTGTTGGTTGAGTGGGCCCTTGGCTGTTGTGTTTCTGTAAGCAGAATAGCCAATAGCCCTTTGGAGTAGATGACATCCCTTCATCATCACTAGCAAATAGAACACAGTGCTTAACATGTAAAAATATAGTTTGCAAGACTACAATAACAACAGCAAATTTCTTATAGTTCTGTTCATTTACTAGAAATATGTTATTCCTTTTATGGTTTATGTCAGTGAAGTGCTAGGGAAATTTTGCTTACAATTAATTATGATGATGATAGATAGCACCTTAATTTGAACATTCAGCATCTTTTCATTTGTATGCAGAATTCAAAAGATAATTGGATGGGAAACAATATGGCTTTTAATACCACTATTTTTTCTAAGTAGCACATGCCCCTTCCCAAAGATAAAGAGACATCAGTCTCCTAGAATTATATAATATCATAACATACAAGTAAAACTAATCAGATATGCCACATGCCCTCATTTTGTAAGTGCAATAACTCATTTGGCTGTTAGCAAAGCTTTGCTTAGTGATGCATCAATAATTAGAAACTGTCACAGTCTATATATGAAATAACACTTTTTCTCCCTTTCCTGTTTTGTTCCTTATTAATAAAATGTGTATATCCATATTTTAACTGTTTTGGAGAACAAACATATATTAAGATATCTCTAGACTATTTTTGTTGAAATAGTTTTTTTTAAAGAATTATAATTAATACCGTTTTTCTAATGTGGATGTAACAGTAGACTTCCTAGTCTCCTGTGTACATATATGCAAATCTTTATGGGTTTTTATCTTCTGTGATGTGTAATTAAAATAGATACAAATGGAAATTTACTTTGTAAAAGCATTTTAATTTTGTTATAAACATTTATCTACCTGCAATGCTATGCTGTGATTATCATTATTTTAAGGAATGATTGCTTAATATGTCATATTTACTGCCAGGTGATTTTTAAACTGATCAGGCAAGAATGGTCCAGGTAGTTGTGATTTACAATGGGGAATCTCTGTTCCCTCACCCACAGCTGCCAATAATTTTTCATATGGATATAAACCACACACACACACAAATCACTTATGTTGGCACCTTTTGAAGAGCAGAGCATATATATACTAACCTTTATGTCCAGAGAAGTGTAAATGGAGGAGGGTGCAATTCGCTGCACCACTGTGAAATGAGGTATACCTTCCCTTGCTTCAGACCAGGGGTAGGCAACCTTTCCCCTTTAAGGGCCGAGGGACTTCAGATCCCAGAAGCCTCAGCCATGTTGGCCAGTAGTCCCATGTTGGCCAATAGCTCCTGGGATTCTGGGAGCTGAAGTCCCTTGGCCCTCAAAGGGACAAGTTTGCCTACCCCTGTCTTACAGGATCACTCCATTGAGTGGCAAATTACATTTATGAATTAGCTATGATAGATTTAACCTTCACGCTGCCTCACATCTCCCTCAGATATACTGCTTTTCATGGCTGAACTTACTGCTAGGCAGCTAGTTGAGCAAACTCTTGAAAAGTGGGATAGTGAGGTCACAGTTGAGGAATGAACCAGCAGTTACGTAGAAAATGGTGACCATGTTTTTTATACCAGTTATAGGGAACTGTGGTAAGTTTAAAATGGTAGCAGAAGGTTCCAGTTGCCTTTCATAGGTGAGAAAAGGGAGGGGAAGTGCATGAACCCAAGACTCAAAACAGCTCATTCATATGGCAGAAAAATGTGATTTCCCATTATATTTGGACTGGGCAATAATAAACACATAATGAGAAAGTGAACAACATCCATGTGTGAAAGCTCTAATTCTGTGATGTGTGGCATACTTGATAATAGGTCACTTTTTTGATTTTATTGAGCTAGCCACAGATGAGACTTAAAAAATAGTTTATACTGTTGGGTTAACCCCGTCCCATATTTCTCACTATTTCATTTCATTTTTTTTGTTTAATATTATTTTTCTTTTTTTTAAACACTCCCCTAATTTATTCCCCACCCCCATTACCTATACCTCCCCAACACTACAACAATGAACAAACAAAACAAATAATAATGACTTCCAGAACTTCGACTAGGTATCACATTACAGGCTTCAATATCAACCTCAAAGCTATACTCAAACAAGCTTATTTATCATGCCCATCTTATTACTACTTCTACCACCCTTCTTAATGCAGAAGAGGCCATGCACAACATTGTTCAAATATTCCTAATTAAGGATCTATCCTCTTCCAAGGTTGTTATTATCATCTTACTACAACAAAAAAGAAATTTTAAAAAATCCAAAATTATTCCAGTAACCTCTCAGATAGATCACTATATTCACTTTTCTGCAAAAAGTTTATCAAAGGCTCCCAGGCTGTTTTCTGTTCATCCCAAAACTTTCCTCTTAGAAGCAGAGCGAGGGGGGTTGCAGACTGCCAGAAATAGTGCAAATTGAGTCCACTTTAAGGGTTAGGGTTAGGGAATCATGGAAACTGTATTTTATTGTGGCACCAGAGCTCTCTGACAGAGAAGGCTCAATGTCTCAGAAAAAAAAAACCAATTCCCATGATTCCCTAGCACTAATCCTAACCCTTAAAGTAGACTCAATTTGCACTATTTCTGGCAGTCTGCAACCCCAGTGAGTTTGTCTGCTACCACACATTCCATCAACTTATACAGCTAGTCCTTCATGTCAGGACAAATACTACTTTTCCATTTTTCTGCATAAACTATTCTTGCAGTTGTTGCTATGTAATAAAGGATCTTACCATACTTTTTTTCTACTTTTCTATTGTCCACCATGCCTAACAGATAAAATTTGGGGTCCATAAGTTCATTAAGTGGCACTATTTGGGTATGTTATTCCAGAATTTTTTGGCAAATTTACAATGCCACCACATATGAATGAACGTGCCATCTTTTTTATGACACTTCCAACATTTTTTTGCGAATACCTTTCTGCATCCTTGCTAATTTCACAGGTGTCATATACCAGCGATGTTGCATCTTCTGGAAATTCTCTCTTAAACCATAACTGAGGGAATTATTTAATACAGTAGGACCAGTCTTTCTCCCACTGCTCCAGTGGTATAATTTGCTTTAAATCGATGGCCCACTTTACCATGTTCACTTTAATAGCCTCATCCTCTTGGTCAAAGTTTAACAATAGATCATAAAATTGAGATATCTTTGGTTGGTTCTCTCCTTCTAAGATCTTTTCCAGCTCTTTTACAGACTGTCCAATGCTTTTACTGCTTCTGTCTTTCATGAACCTTTCTTTAAGTTGTCTGTAAAGGAACCATCCACAATCGTAACCTTCCATCATTAATTCCTCCCTCGTCTTAAATTCAACATTACCTGTATCCTTAGCAGTTTTGATTAGTTTGCCATAAGTTATCCACCTATCTTTATCCAATCTTTCCCATCTAAAAAAAGCTTTGTTTATGGAGGCCCATAATGGGATATTTCTACATAGAATCTCTTTATACTTATTCCAGACATGAAGTAGAGCTTTACGGATGAAATGGTTTTCAAAATATTTATGGACTTTGACTTTGTCGTGAAATAAGTAAGCATGGAACCCGAATCTTAACCACCACCCCTCCAAATAGTTCCTTATTTTTTAAACTAAACCAATCCGTTAGCCAAACAAAACAACAAGCTTCAAAATAAAGTTTCAAGTTAGGCATAGCCAGTCCCCCTCTCTCAACTTTATCCTGAATTATCTTCAACCTTACTCTAGGTCTTTTACCGCTCCATAAAAATTTAGAGAGATCCTGATGCCAAGTTTTGAATGGAACGTCATTTCTAATTATAGGCAGATTTTGAAATAAAAAGAGAATCACTATTTCATTTCATGTAGAGTCTAACCTCTACTAGATATAACTTGGGATAACTTTGGGGGGTTGCAGACTGTCAAAAATAGTGTGAATTCAGTTCACTTTTAGGGTTAGGGTTAGTGCTAGGGAATCATGGGAATTGTTATTTTTCTGAGACATTGAACCTTCTTTGTCAGAGAACTCTAGTGCCACAATAAAATTCAGTTCCCATGATTCCCTAACCTTAACCCTAACCCTAAAAGTGGACTGAATTCACACTATTTTTGACAGTCTGCAACCCCCCTTTATATATCAGCATATGCTATCTGTTAACACACATTTTGGAATCCTACGATGATCTGAGCAACCTGTATAATTTAGAATGGAAAATCTATTGAGCCAGGTCCCAGAGAATAACTGATCGCAGGACTGTTACAAATGAATTGCATTAATGGATTTTAATATTAATAATATCTTATTAATATTAATCATTGTATTTTCAAATCTTTCTCAAAGCTTCCTATGAAGTCCTTATCATAGCTTTTCCAACACTGAACATCTCAGCTGTTTGTAGGCTCTATTCCCCAAATAGCTTATTTTGTCTCAGCCAAAAGTGAGCAGCTCTCAAGTGACACGATCATCTAGAAAAATCACACTTCTGCTTGAAAATGTGTTACTAATGTTACTTTTAACACCCAAGATAACTATAATTGAAAGTGATCTGAGGCAAAACAAATTTTTGCTGTATACAGTTTGATGCCTTGGTATGTTTTGAAGGCACGTAGTACACAGCCATTTTCATCATTTCCTCAGCCCTTTGTCCTTTTGTTCCAGCAACAGGGGAAAAAAGTATTTTAAGAAGAAAAAAAGAAAGTGTAATCCTAAAACAAAAACTGAAGGTTTTCCAGGTACGAGGTTAATGTTTGTAAGTAACGATAGGCATTGCAAACACCATATTACAAGTCACTGGCTCTTAACCAACTTTTATCCAGAAAGGTTGTTGGTGTTCCATTTAACGTCAATATCTACCTGGAACTTCATTTGGTTAGTTTAAGGAGTATTAAGTCTCTTAGGGGGGTTGCAGACTGCCAGAAATAGTGTGAATTCAGTCCACTTTTAGGGTTAGGGTTAGAGTTAGGGAACCATGGGAACTGTATTTTATTGTGGCATCAGAGTTGTCTGACAGAGAAGGCTCAATGTCTCAGAAAAATAACAGTTCCCATGATTCCCTAGCACTAACCCTAACCCTAAAAGTGGACTGAATTCACACTATTTCTGGCAGTCTGCAACCCCCCTTAGTACTGTTTCAGGTGGTTCTATATGGAGTGGTGAAGACAGGGTTGTAGCTATAGGGAAGGGATGAGGTCATTGCCCCCCCCAAGAATTCTGCCCCCCCCCCATGAAATTTTCTTTCTGTCCAGATTTCTAGTATTTCAGTAACTTAAGACATGTATAGGCATCCAAAGAAAAGGAGCAGGCACAGTTTCAAAGGAAATGAAAACACTGTAAATATAAGAAGTCTAGGTGTGAACGATTTTCAATGGCTAATTCTTTGCAGTGCTAAAATTTTGGATTGAACAAAAATTTCATTGGAGGCAAATTTTTTAAAGGGACAGTGCCCTCATTTTGCTGCCCTCCTTGTTACACCCTGAGTGCAGTTATTTGTTTCAACTTGAACAGACTCATTGGGACTTGTTCATAGTGGTATAAGTCATAGTGATTCAGTTATTCTGCTTGAGTTGGAATTAAAACTTGGATGTGGCCTAGCTTTTCCTGATCTTTCAGTGGTGATCCATAAGCTATCTCCCATATGAGTATCTTCTATTTTTTCTTTTGCAAGTTTCTTTTCAGAATTAACTATTGTGTACAAGACTATGTCACATCTCAAGTAGCAAAATATCTTGAGCTAACCTTTGCTGTTGGTGTATGCTTTCAAGCTGTTTCTGACTTATCGTGACCTAAGACAAACCGGCAATGGGGGGTTTTTTTGGCAGGATTTGTTCAAAGGGTGGTTGTCTTTGTCTTCCTTTGAGGCTGAGAGAATGTGGCTTGTCCAAGGTGACCCAGTGAGTTTCCATGACGGAGCAGGGATTTGAACCCCATGTGCCACATGATGAAGTGAGCTCCCTTCACTAGTCCCAGCTTCTCCCAACCTAGCAGTTCAAAAGCATGTAAAAGTCAAAGTACACTTGTCCCTCCACATTTACGGCTTTTTCTTTTGCAGCTTTGATTATTTGTGGATTTTATTAATATGTTTTCTCTAGGAATCTCAGCACAACTCCATGGTCAACTTTAACCCAATGTTGCACTAAAGGACCTAGAGATTCCTAAAGAGAACACTCCAGTAGGCATTTGTAGATCCTTCAGTGCAATTCTATGGTCAATGTCTGGCAGATGTTGGCCACAGAGTTGCACTGGAGAACCTAGAGATTTCTAGATAGTGAAGAGATTGTGTTTTTGTTATTTGCGGTTTTTCCACATTCACATGGGTCCTGTTTCCCTAAGCCCAGAGAATGTGGAGGGATGAGTGTAGATGAATAGGCACCACTTTGGTGGGAAAGTAACAGCGTTCTGTGCAGTCATGCTGGCCACATGATCACAGACTTGTATTTGATAATGCTGGCTCATTGGCTTAGTAATGGGGGAGAGCACCACCCCTACAGTTGGACACAACTAGACAATCTTGTCAAAGGGGAAACCTTTATCTTTACCTTTTATTCCAGCGTTATAGTCCAACACTCAAACCACTATATCAAGTTGGCTCTCAGGCTAACCTTTATATCATGCTTAATTCTTAAAAGGAAAATGAAACCCAGGAATTGTAGTATGTCTCACAAGTCCCTCTCCCTGGCAGTAAGGATAATAATATAGGTAAAATAACTAACAATTTGCTGACCTTTCATGATACCCAAATCAGATGGCTCATGATATCACTGACTGTGATTTGAATTAAATTGCAGTGATGTCAGTACTAGCTTGGTTAGCTTTAAGAGAGTGTTCTGAGCTATTTTGAGAACTGTAGTTAATAATGAAAAGGAAGCATAAAAGTGTGTACTAGAATTATAGTTTAAAAACTGCCTCAGATAAGGACAGCATGTCTTCTCTAAATGAATGCCTGGAGAAGATAATGAGCTGGATGAGGAAAACCAAATTGAAGCTGAATCCAGAAAGGATAGATGTGCTTACTGTCAAGGGTCCTAACCTGGTTTGGAGGTGTGTCAGCCAGTTCTGGATGGGGTTACACTCTGCCTGAAAGACTGTTCACAGCTTGGGAGTGCTTCTGGATCTGTTGTTCCAAATAGATAAATGTCATGACCAGGAGTACTTACTGTCAGCTTCAGCTGTTAGAATAGCTGCACCTTTTCCTAGAGCTTGAGGACCTAAAGATGGTAGTGCGTTGGCTGGTAACTTCAAGCCTGGATTTTTGCAGTGTGCTACCTCTGTACCAAGTTTGGAAACTTCCATTTGTTCAAAATACAGGCGTAAGATTGTTTACTGGGATAATGTCACAGCAATATTAAAATCACTCCACTGGTTGCCAATTAGTTTTCAGTCAAGGCACAAACTTTTGGTCATTACCCTTAAAGCCCTATGTGTGGTTTGGGTCCAGATTACCTATGGGATTGCCTCCTCCCCTATAATCCACCCTGTTTACTTAGGGGGACATTTACTCCATTCTGCCAAATAATAATAATAATAATAATAATAATAATTTATTTATTTATAACCCACCCCTCTGCTCGGCAATCGGGGGGGGGGGGCGTACAACAAATTAAAAAGACAACAAGACTAGGTTGGCAACTGTCAACCAAAGGAGTTTTTCTTCAGCCATCCCTAGACTGTTGAACAACCTGCCAGAAAAGATTTGAGAGCTGAATATGCTGTCCGAATTTGAAACAGCATTAAAGACCAGTCTCTTCTGGCAGCCTATCCTGATGATTTTTAAATTGTAAATTTTAAATTACAGTCAGCCCTCCTTATCCATGGCTTTTTTTATCCACAGATTCAAGCATCTACGGCTTGAAAATATTCAAAAATAGGTATAAATTCCAAATAGCAAATCTTTTCCATTTTATATAAGGGACACCATTTTGCTATGCCATTATATTTAATAGGAATCAAGCATCCATGGATTTTGTTATCCATGGAGGATCCTGGAACCAAACCCTAGTGCAGGGGTAGGCAAACTTTCCCCTTTAAGAGCCGAGGGACTTCAGCTCCCAGAATCCCAGGAGCTATTGGCCAACATGGGACTATTGGCCAACATGGCTGAGGCTTCTGGGAGCTGAAGTCCCTCGGCCCTTAAAGGGGAAAGGTTGCCTACCTCTGCCCTAGTGGATAACAAGGGCCCACTGTATGAACTTTTAAATGTGGATTGTTTTAATATGTATGTGTCCTATTTGTTATTTTAAACTGATGTGTGTTTTTAAATGATGTTGTGTATCTGTTAATCTGTTAATGTTCCCTGCCTGGATCCATGAGCAGTGACAGGTAATAATAATAATAATAATAATAATAATAATAATAATAATAATAATAATTTCTTAAGAGGAAGCTAATTGGACAATGTTAACATTTTCACTGAGCTTGTATGCATGTGAACATAGATGGAGATTTTGGTTCTAGGTCTGAAGATACATGGCCTCTCATTGAGTCATTCTTCATATATTTTTATTACTCTGGTGACATAATGCTCTAATGTGTATCATCAAATCAAATAGTCAATTCTCCTTGCTTGTCTGGGAAGCTTTGGAATATGAATGCTAAATACATTATTGATATGATTGGTACAGGTGATTTCTCCTGTCTTGGAGATGTTATAAAGTGTATCAGAATGGATCAGAATTCTTTAGAGTGATTGGATGACATGCACGCAATTGAAGGAGGCTTTTAACAATCATGATTGTCTCTGGAGTCTCAAAAGGCAAGAGTTGCCCAAAGCTTCAGTTTCTTTCATTTTCTTTGATAATGTGGTTGGAGCAATTTTCTTTTGATGTAGATTGTTCAAGCCAATGTAACTGTATTATTGCAGTCCACTTTTACATGTGATGATCTTTAAATGTTGCTTTGAACCTGCAGGTGATAGGATAGAGAGCAGCTGGCACCCTGTTTGACAGTATTAGCTTCAGGGAGTTTTTTCTCCCCACTCATGTATTACTCATTTCTATGTTACATTCAGAATGTTGCCATCATACCTCTATGGAGGTTTATTTTCCAGTTGGAGCATTACTGTGTGTCATACGTAGAATATAATGACTGGAGACTGTACAGTTTACAGACAGCAAAAAATGAACAGTAAAATATTTATTATGCATTTTCATTATGGAAATTAACTTGTATGCTAACTGCTTACCAGGAAAAGACAATGGTACTGCAGTGAAATAGTAACACAGGCTAGAAAAGCCAGTACAGAACCACAGGTAGCCGTGAATTTTTTAAAGGAAAGAGGATAGACGATAAGTTGGAGAGTGACTACCTGTGGAGCTGCAAGGATTCATCTTAAATCCTTTTCTTTCTTGATAACTTGTGGAAAGTAATAGGAGTCATCTCAAAACCTGCAGAAATATAGGACTAGTTAGTATAATGACACCTGTGTATTGAAGTCACAAAAACTACAAGTCACAAAATAAGGCCCAGCCAGAAGAGCCTATATAGTACCATGAAGAACTATGAAGAACTGACAACATATTTTCTGTTACTGCTATTAATGGCATTTGTTTGTAAAGTGAACCAATTTCAGATAAATTGTAGTATGTGGGCAGAGTTAGCATCAGGCCTTTACAGACTGCTAGAAATAATGCAGCTTGAGTCCACTTTAACTGCCCTGGCTCAATGCTAGGGAATCATGGGAACTTAGTTTTTTCTGACACATTATGCCTTCTGTGTCAGAGAGCGCTTGTGCCACAATAAACTAGTTTCCATGATTCCCTAGCATTTAGCCAGGGCAGTTAAAGTGGAGTCAAGCAGCATTATTTCTGGCAGTCTGTAAAGGCCCATAGTTTAATGATAGAGCACCTTGCATTTAGAAGGTCCTAGAAGCAGCTGCTAGGTTCACTAGTCAAAAATGTAGCACAGATGAGAGCCTGGAAAGCTGGGGAGAAAAAGAAGCTTAATGACTGGTGGAAAGTCACTGGCAACATTTAAGCATTATTTATTTATTTATTTTCTTGGCCAAACTGGTTTTCTATTATCTGTGCAAGTTTATAATGAAATGTGCTTGATAACAAAAGGAGAAACTGATGAGCCACCAGTGGAGTTGACCCTTCAGATTTTGCGGTTACATCAGTGCATAGATCTACTGGTTGTTTGCCCCAGGAAGAAGATGTGAATGTAGGTTAAACAAAATCAGGTCCCAGAAGCTATGCAAGAGATCACATTCTAGAGGCATCAAGAACACAGCAATATGAGGGAATGGAGCATTAGTTTTCCTGGTTAAAACGTTTCTGATAAGGCAAGTTGCTCAAATCAATGGACAATTTTTTTGTGATGGGATTTTAATAGAGGCTAGCAAACAAAGATTGGTGCTTGGGTCTGCTCACTAGTATTTGGATAAGTGACCACACTGTTACTGCTACCAAATGTTGCCTTTGAATCCCCGAACCCTGGCATTTGGCTTAATCTTAAGGAGGCTCTTGGCCAGTTTATCACATCTCTTTTTTTGCTTGCCAGCCTGCAGACATCATATTCCCAAACTGCCGCCACCATTCACATCTGCCCACCCTGGCCAACATTTTTCCTCCTGCCTTTGTCACTCAATGACCCTAGTTAAATCTGAATTTGTCACTTCCTCACCATAGCCCCATGTTTGCATTTCTGTGACTATTCAAGTAATCTGATTATAAAGGGCATTAGTTCACTCCATGTATCTGAGCATTAGTTCACTCCATGTATCTGAGGAAGTAAACCTAGTCTATGAAAGCTTATGTTACAACTTCTTTCACATAGGTAGTCTCAAAAGTGCTACAAAATTCCTTTGAATACTGATATTCCAGACTAACACAGCAGTGTCTCTGAATTCTACCTCAAAGATTTGGGGCTGGTAGTTAGTAGTTCAGGAGACAGGGCTCCGGGCTCCAGAGCATGTTTGTTGGAAGGCCTTGTAAGAAACTCTTACTGCCCGTCAGAACACTAGGTTAGATGACCACTGACCAAACTTTGTTTATGGCAACTCAATATGGTATAAAAACAGAAAGACAAGTGTCCATTCTCCCCTCTCCACTTAAAATGTGGTTTGCTTGACAAAAAACCAAGACTTGGTTCTTCTTGTGAAATACAACAAGCATTTTCTGCTCATGCCATAGACTGAGCATAGAAAAATTCAGAACTCTGATGGCGTTTTTGGCCTTAAAGTGTTTCTTTTTTCTAAATATTTAGTGATACACTAACAATTTAAAGCACAAATAACTTCTGCTGGCCCTGTGAAAACAATAAACAATGTTGATCTCTTCAGGGTGTCATTTTGTTGTTGTTTTTTAAAAGGCTTTTTAAAAACTTCATTGCTCGAATGGTGTTGTAACAAAGATCTTCAGACCAAACAAAGATCTTCAGACCAAAACATGTCTGATACTAGAAATTTTAAGACTGTGCCTTACAAATATGTGATAGGAGGTGGGATGATTACCTGAATACCTGCTAGAAGGTCAATAGAAATGTTTAGGTGTTATTTATTCCCTTACCTTTCTTGCACTAATAGGTTTCCTGTCCTCCACATCAAATTTATGATGAAAAGTGTTTGATAACAAAAGGAGTAACTGGAAATGTGAGATTTTTTCTTTGGAAAGTGCTGTGACTTTTCTTGAACATTCACATCCCTTCAACATGTATAAAAGCTTTTGCTCAAAAAATTATTAACTGAATAGATTTGTCATTTGATAGCACATAAAATGGATTACAATAAATGAGCATTCATTGGCTCCTGTGCAAGGAAAGGAAAACTCAAAATATGGAGTCAGAGCAACAAACAATTTATAAGAGACTATCACTGGGAGTCTGTCATGGGATGGATATATCCATAGTTGCTATATGACATTTTCAATGCTGTTTTCCCCCTTTAGCCTTTGATGTCAACAGTTAGAGAAATGTAGTAGAATTCCCTTACGGATTAACGTTTAGTTCTTGGGACAAAAGAGCTAGGCCAATAATCTGGATGTGGGCATAGATATAATTAAGAGGTGCCATTAAGCCTTGTTTAAATATTTGAAGGAATATTTGAAGATACCAACCACAGATGCAGGTGAAATGTCAGGAATACATTGTTCTAGAATACAGCCTCATAGCTTGAAAAACCCACAAAAACCTATTTGAAGAAATGTCTAATTGAGGATGCAAAGCAAAAGCAGCTTATTTATATACCGCTTCATATCACGCTATGGGATGTCTAAGCGGTTTACAACTGTGAGCTGATTGCCCCCCAACAATCTGGGTACTCATTTTAGTGACCTCGGAAGGATGCAGGCCTGAGTCAAGCCTCAGCCCTGGCTGGTATTGAACTCGCAACCTTGTGGTCTATGAGTGAGTGGCTGCAGTACAGGCATTTAACCACTGCGCCACCAGGGCTGATTCTGGTTGTCTGGATGGAGCAAGCTTGTTTTCTGCTGCTCTAGAGATTAGGACATGGAGCAATGGAGTCAAGCTACAGGAAAAGGGATGGTAAGAGCTGTTTGACAGTGGAATACACTGCCTTGGAGGATGGTGGAATCTCCTTCTTTGGAAGTTTTGAAACAGAGACTGGATGGAGATCTGTTTGGAGTGCTTTGATTGTATATTCCTGGATGGCCCTTGTGGTCTCTTCCAACTCTAGAATTCTGTTTCTACTGATCAGGAACATTAACTGGAAAAGCTATTCTTAGCAAATGCCCACAGATTTCCACCCTAGGCATAAGTTTTCCTGACCTTCTGGAGAAAATGACAACCAGATGTCCACAACAGGCCACAATTTGTTCTTTGATTTGGAGATTGGAAGAAACAGGAGGATCTTCTGCTGTTCCTTATTGTATCCAGATCTCAATGCAAGTGTATAAAAATCAGGTTTTCTGCTGAATCTCCAGTGCTCAACAAAAGTCTGTCTGTGTGTCAGTGTGTGTGTTTTAAGTGAGAACTGAAATCTTCTCACACGTGATTCAGTTTGGAAACAATAAGAAATAGGATGAGATTTTTTTTATTGTCTCATATTTCCAAACTACAGTGTCAGTTAGAGAATTCTGGTATTTCCTCAAGGCCTCTGATGGGTGAAGGGAAAAGCCAGGGAGTTGGGATGGGGTTGGGGGGGTTGGTGACATGAGCTGGAAAGGAAGTCTTATTTTCCTTCACATGGACTGAGGATTGGGGACAGTTAAAAAAATCTTTCTGTGTTATGATCAGAAAGTGTTGGCATAGGAAGAAACCAGTATACTACAATGCAAAAATGAATAATGCTTGCATCTCTGCACATAGGTGAGAGCTTGTGGTAGGTAGTTAGTATCAGGGACACACACATACTGGCTTAGGCAATTAATATTTTTGTGCCACTGAGTCTCAACCTTTGTTTAGCCATTTCATCAGCCAAGAGACATATAAATGTTAAGACAGGGAGATTCCACTTGGATAGGAAAACATCTTGTTAATAAATCACACATACTGTACAAGATTTGAAAGTCTGAGTACAGGGTGCATGTACGTTGTAGAAATAATGCAGTTAGACACCACTTTAACTGCATGGCTCTATCCTACAGAATACTGGGATTTGTAGTTTTATGATGCACCAGCATTCTTGGGCAGAAGACCTTGTAAAACTACAAATTCTAGGATACCATAGCATTTAAAGTGGTGTCAGTTTGCATTTCTATAGTGTAGATGCACACACAGAAACCTTGAGAGTGCTAAGATATATACTTACTATTTCTACCACTGTCTCTTGGCTTCTACATTTTGCATCCACAGGCTGAATATAGCCGTAACCCTCCGAGATTCTCTGTCCATGGATTCAACCATCCATGGTTTGAAAATATTTTTTTCAAACAATCCAAAAAGCCAATCTTGATTTTGGCATTTTATATAAGGAATACCATTTTACTATCCATTGAATTTGATGAGACTTTGAATTCATGGATTTTACTATCCACAGGGGGTCCTGAAACCAAACCACACTGGGTAACAAGGGCCCACTGTAATCAGTATTGTGATATAACAGGGTTAGAAGCAACCACTAAGTTAGGTTTCCTCTCCTATTTATGGTAACCTATTGGGCAGCTAGTTCCAGCTCCACTACTGCCTTGGATCTGTAGTAGAATGGTAAACTAAATTCTACTTTTGTTTGTTTACTGGAATAGGCCCATGAAGTTTATGAAACTGAGGCTATCATGCACCCAGCGCTACCATTCCAGGTTGCAAGTACCCAGCTTGGCAGCCAATATCATCCACATGTAATGAGAGTTGGAAGTTAGACCTCATCTGGACTGAGTTATGTGTTCAAAAGTCTTGTGTCTGAGTGTTGTTGGCTGCAGTCCTGTGCATAAACTGCATGAATTCCATTTACTTCATTGAGATTTAAGTTGCCAAGTTGTGCAGCTTTTTAAACACTTCATCCAAAACCCATGAAAACTTCTGCTCTGGTTGATTTAAGATCGATTGAACCAGATTACCATATCTAGACCTCATGTATAACCCATCAGAGGCCTTGAGGGCAAGTTTTGGGGTGGAAATTATGGATTTTGATATGATCTATGGATAAGTCAAGGGTAAAACTTAGGAGCATATAATAGACAATCTAAAGAATGAAGCAAAGCAAAACAATGGCAAAGAACTTAAAAATTCCAGCAGATATACTCTTTGTTCTCACTCTTAAGGCTGGATGGTTGAGAGAGTAGAGAGGATCGGTGCTTCCAGGACAGATTTCACTCTTGCCTTTCACCAGGGGATGGTTCCTTCTTTTAAATAAGAGTTAAGATACAGTACTTACATTGACTCATGGATAAGTCGATTCAGTTTTTTAGGGTCAATTTTTTTTACTTAAATTTCTAGACTTATAAATGAGTATATACAGTAAGCAGTTTGTGGACTGTTCTGTTAGTAATTTACAAATGAAATATTTATATTTTTTCTGGGATTTGCTACAGGATATTGCACAAAAAGATGGCACAGACCACACATTCCATGATTTGTTACCTGTTCCATGTTCTGTGCTGTTTTTTAAAAAAGCAAATGTTTACACTAAGAAAAGTTAAAGAAGCACAAAGTGTTCTCTACACTTATACATGAATTTATACAATAGATTGTCTGTGCAAATTCAGGATTTAAGAAGAAAATATTAAAACATATGCTTTAAAAATCCAGGTGTATGAGCAGTTTCTGTCTGGGAAATTAAGGGGGGTTGCAGACTGCCAGAAATAGTGCAAATTGAGTCCACTTTTAGGGTTAGGGTTAGTGCTAGGGAATCATGGGAATTGTTTTTTTCTCTGAGACATTGAACCTTCTCTGTCAGAGAGCTCTGATGCCACAATAAACTACAGTTCCCATGATTCCCTAACCCTACCCCTAACCCTAAAAGTGGACTCAATTTGCACTATTTCTGGCAGTCTGCAACCCCCCTAACTTTCTTTACCTTCCTCTACCTACGTGTGTAAAGCTATGAGCAGGTCCTGTTTGGGGTCTTAATTTTTTATTTGGCACCCATGATATATTAAAAATGCCTAAAAATTACTGCCAGGTTTATAAGTAACAAAAATGCAGTCAAATGAAAGATAATACAAGCATAGATAAATCCTGAATCTAAAGAAATTGTAAACCATGTGCATTAAAATATATATATAAGTTTGGTGATACACATTGAGGTAGCTGATGCAGTGAACTATGCTATATCATATGATTGTGAAGAGGCCTTCTGGACTACAATGGGGAAATATATAGGCTGGCTAATTAACTATAAGTTCCTGATGGATATGTAGAAACCATCGCTGGTTTGGTAATAAGGTCAAGAACTTTATATACAAATAATTTTCATTTGTTTGATAGATTAATTGAAACTTGACTCAATATGTCAAGATAGGCCAGTATGATTAAGTTATTCCTAAAAATTGAACCACCATACATTTTTTGAACACAGATGAATCCAGAACTCTTTCAATCCCTAAAATAGTTGTTTTTTATTTTAAACATTTGCAGATAAATCATTTTAAAAGCTTATTAAAATGTTACATGCATATTTTCCAACTATAATTTATGTTATCACTGATGCATAACCTTTCAGATGAATAATTTACAGCTCTGAGTAGTCACTTTTGATAATCTGTCATAGTATATTATGTTGGCATTCTACTAAGAGATTAGCACTGATTGCCCTAGAAGCAGAACTGGGGGAAATTAATCCATTTGTTTGCCTATCCTCAGCAACAGACATTCCTTTAAATTAAAACCTATTATTCTGATTTCAAAGTGCTAAAACTAAATCTGTTCCAACTCATTCTGGAGTTTACAAAAGAAGAAAATTATACAGTAGTATTGCATACAAAATAAGACACTGAAGAATGTTTCTCATAGTGTATAGCACTAGCCAGATTTGAGCTGATGCCTTCACCAATAGTAGAGGGCAGATTTGCCAAAATACCATACCAACTGCGTCTCTGGGGCTCTGAAGATGACGCAAAGCACCATCTGCACAGCCAGGGAAGGGGAGGGGCAGCCAGCTGCCGGCTGCCCCAACCCCTTCCCGAGGACGTCATCGAAGCACCCACCGTTGCACAAGGCGAGTGCTCCGATGATGTCCTTCCGGTTCAACGTCAGGACACACTGGGCCGGAGGCGTCTCTCCTCCCCAGGGACCTTTCCCAGCCCCCAACTGCCTCCAGAGGGACAGCTGGGGTTGAGAAAACTGGGGGGGGGGAGGAATGCCTATTCCTTCTCCACCTTGGGACCTTTCCTGGTCCCTAGCTGCCTCTGGAGGAACAGCTAGGGGCTGGGAAAGCTTGGGGAGGAGGAGGAACAGTGTGTGCCTATTCCTCCTCCTCTCCAGGGACCTTTCTTGGCTCCCAGCTGCCTCTAGAGAGCTGGGATCCAGGAAAGTTTGGGGAGGAGGAGGAATGGTGTATGCTTATTCCTTCGCCTCCCCAGGGACCCTTCCCACCCCTCAGCTGCCTCCAGAGGGGCAGATGAGGGCTGGGAAAGCTTGGGGAGGAGGAGGAACGGGCCCACACCTATTCTTCCTCCTCCTCTCCAGGGACTTTCCCGGATCTCAGCTACCTCCGGAGGGACAGCTGGGGGGCAGGAAATCTCAGAGAGGAGGAGGAATAGGAGTAGGCCCATTCCTCCTCCTCCCCAGGGACCTTTCCCCACCCCCAGGTGTCTCCCAGAAACAGTTGGAAGCCAAGAGAAGGATGGAGGTAGAAGTCTTGCCCCAGAGGTCCTGCATTCCCTTTTTCTCTTTAGTTAGGCAGGACTTCACCCCTCCCCATCTCTCATTCTAACTGTCAATCCTAAGAGGCAGTTTAACTGATTCTCTGAACATTCCAAACTGCCAGTAAGCAGTCAGTAACTGCAGTACTCTGTCTGTAACAGTCCTCCTCTGAGGGACATTAAAATCTCACTTCCTGCTATATAATTTCCGTTAGATTAGGTTTTAGTTCTTTTATGTAAATATGTATTAAAACCATTATTGTTTGTATTTAAACCACAAACTACATGTTTGTCTTTTTGAGTTAGTCTTTATTCTTTAGGAAGACAGATATAAACTAATAGTCTGACTCTGCTGATGACAGTGAACTCTAACAAGTTTAATTTCATACCTGCATATTTTTGTTTACCTTTGAAAGGGTTAACACCCTCGAAACTAAAATTGCAACCCACACATACACTCTCAGAAAAGTGGGGTTTTGTTTCATGGAACATGAATTTAGCTTATTAAAAATGGAGAAATCATCACTGTCCCATATGAGACAAGAAAATTGACTAAAAGGAAAGGCTGGATACCCTTACAGGCCTATACATACAATAGGTTTCCCAGTTGTTTAAACCAGATTCTTACAGTCAGCTTTGTTAAGCAGTTTACATGTTTGGGAAAAAGGCAAAATTGTATGAAACAAATTAGTCCTCTTATTTTTTTTTTTATTTTTTTTTTGTAGAAATAAGTACTTGTATAGTCTTGGCTGTTATTGTCCATTTTATCTTTGTCTAAGATGGCAATAATATTTTGGTCCAAACTCTAAACCAAATGAATAAAATAAAACTTATTCCATCAATCTTAAGTTTTCCTAAGAAGTGTCTTCTAAAAGATCTTTCATCTCACTGACATATACTGATTTTGATTTCTAGACTTCAAAACTATCTTGTAAGCTGTCAGAAGAGTAAATGAGTAAATGGTCAATCTTGGTTTAAATGATACTGATCTCTAAACATCTGTTCCTACAGTTTGTTGAGGAGGCAGAATGGTTCGAAGACATTTTTAATGCCTGAGGCGAAAGAGAAGTTGATGTCATTCTTCATTCCATGTTCTGAAATCCAGCAGGCTGATTGAAATCTTTCTTCAACGTAGGCATTGAGATATAGCCTGACACCGCACCAATGGGCAACAGACTAATTTATGGTCTGCAAGAGATAAAATGGCCTACATCCTGATTTTACTTTTGACTGGAGCAGAAGTACTGAATCAGCTGGATTTATTGGTGTGTTGATGCACCATTCAGCAACTGATTTAATGGGCTAACCAACAGGATTCCAGTTTGTGTGTGACATACATAGTTCTGTTGACCAAGGAAGTAGAGGGCCAGGGTTCAGGAGAAACCCTACTGTGATCCTCCGTAACTCAAGGCAGTTGCTTCATTGTGCCAAGTGATAGGTCTGGTTCCATCAGTAAACATATGGGTTGGGGTGGGGAAATACATCTGCACATTTTGCCTAAAGTCCTTGCTCCCCCCAGTGTCTCCCTTCACCAAAAATGGTGAAAACTTGTGTCTTGCTGCTCCTGGAAGTTTTTGTGAGTGACAGCTAATGTTGGAGAAGCCAAGCATGAAAAAGCCCCTCCCCTTGCCCCAGTGGTTGAAAAATCCAAACCAATTATCTAGTTCAGGGGTACGCAACCTTTTTGAGCCGGGGCCAGGTTGCTGTACCTCAGTCAATTGGGGGGAAGCACCAAAAATAAATAAATAAATAAATAAATAAATAAATAAATAAATAAATAAAAATTAAAACAATTAAAAAAAAATTAAAATTTTTTAAAAAATGCATGCACACTATTTCAGCCCCAGAAAAGCCATGGCAAAACCTCTGTGGAGATTTTGCCAAGAAAACCCCAAGAACAAGTAATAACAACAATAAGCAATATCATCATGGTGGGGGGCGGTGGCGGTGGTGGCAGTGGCAGGACCAGCCTGGGGCCGGTCCAAAGGCCTCAGGGGGGCGCATCCGGCCCCCGGGCCTTGGGTTGCCTACCCCTGATCTAGTTGTTTGGGGAGTTCTGGGTTTTTTTGTTTGTTTGTTTTTGTTTACAAATCCCCTTTCCCAAATTTTCTGTTCTGGTGTGTCTGCAGTGGATGCTAGGAGTGAAAATCCTTGACATAATTTTCCAGTCTGATAAATACATCAGTGACACTGGGGAAATTACTCTGTTGCCATACTCAGATTCCAGGCCAGTGCTGATGCAGTGAGCAGAAATTTGTATTGTTACATTGTCTGGAAGTACAGCATAAAGGCAAGGTAGGACAGGAGCACAACAATTTATTGATACAGTTGAATATTTGTAAAGGTAAATATAACGGTATTCCCCATTGACAAGGTTGTCAAGTCGTGTCAGACCGCAGGGGCCAGTGCTCATCTCCATTACTAAGCCAAAAAGCCAGCGTTATCAGAGACTACTGTGTGATCATGTGGCCAGCATGATTGCACAGAATGCTGTTTACCTTCCCACTGAAGTGGTACCTGTTTATCTACTTGCATTTGCATGCTTTCAAACTGCTAGTTGGCAGAAGCTGGGACTAGTGACAGGAGCTCACCCCATCATGCAGCATCCAGGCCTCAAACACCCATTATCCACACATCCCATGGCAGTTTACAATATAATGAATTGAAAACAATAAAGAATAACAATCATATTTTTAAAAACCTAACAATATATTAAATCAGCTGTTATTTTATATAGTCTTCAGACTCCCCCCCCCCCCAGGGGGGGGGTGAGGGCTGTGATGTTCTCATAAGTGGTCCATTAAGTCCTGAAGAAGAATGTACATGTCTCTGTATGCATGCCCTTGAATGTGGACAGTCATTGGCAGTGCCAGTTGTCTTCTCCTCTGCCCCAATTTTTGAATTCCGCAGCCAGATTGTTCTCCCTGTTTTTCCCTATCATGGTTTCTGTGTTTGGCAGTTCGGCCGAGGGACTTCAGCTCCCAGAATCCCAGGAGCTATTGGCCAACATGGGACTATTGGCCAACATGGCTGAGGCTTCTGGGAGCTGAAGTCCCTCAGCCCTTAAAGGGGAAAGGTTGCCTACCCCTGGAGAGTAACAAAATATATTTAAAGGGAGTTCATGGTAAGGTTAAGAATGGCTATAGTCAATCATTTTACAGTTAAAAATCAAACAATTAAAGAATTAATGAAGTTTGATGCTTCTTTAGCTGTTGTGGCTCAATGCTATGGAAATCTGAGATTTGTAGTTAGCCTTTTCTGTCAGAGAGCTCTGATGCTATGACAAACTACAATCCTAGAATTCCATCAAACTGCTTTAATTCTGCATTGTGGCAGCAGCCTAAAACTGTTTAAAACAATTTCAAATAGTGCAACCATAGCACTTGCACAGCTTAGATAAAATGAATTAAGCTTGAAGGCTTTAATAAAAAGCCAAATTTTGACTTTGCACAGAAATCATACCGACATTGGCACCAATCAGTCCTCCAAGAGGAAGATATTCTGCAACAGGATGACACCACAAAGCAGGCCCTTCCGCATGTCCTTCCACAGTGTATTTTTCTTACTGGTGGGACATAGAGGAAAGTCTTTCCAGTAGACTTTAGTTCTCAGATGGGCATATATAGAGAGAGGTGCTCCCTGAAGTATCACAGCCTCAAGCCATTTATGTTTTCTAAGAGAACTAAACTTTCCCACTCACCACACACAACACGCTGCTTCAGCATTTCTGATCCCAGGTGTTTCATCTTATTTTAGTACTTTATTATTATTATTTTTTAAAATAAATAATAATAGTACCCAATAGTCTAACTTCTGACACATGCAGGACTACAAATTAACAAAATGGTAGATAGACATATGCATTTGAGAAGTACAGTCAGCCCTTCATATCCATGGATTCCTTATCCATGGATGCAACTCTCCACGGTTTGAATATAGACAGACAGATAGATAAATATTTCAAAAAGCAAACCTTGATTTTGCCATTTAATATAAAGGACACAATTTTAATATGCCATTGTATTTAATTGGACTTGTGCAACCAAGGTTTTTAGTATCCATGGGGGGTCCTGGAACTAAACCCCCATAAACACTAAGGGTCCAATGTATATGTTGTGTGACCAGAGCTTGTGAAAGTTACTTTTGGACTACAACCCCCACAATCCTCCTGCGAGAAATCACTGTTGAAGATGTTAGAGAAAACAACACCCCATTTCTACCTCCTCTGTAGAACAACTGAGTGTAGCCCACTTTTTAAGTTTAGATTATACTTTCAATGATTTATTGTGACAGTAGAATTGTTTAGGAAGGAAGAATAGACTGTTAGGCATATGTCCTGCTACCCCCATCTTTTCAAAGTGATTTTATAATGCAAAAATTATTCATGAGGTATGATAAAATGCAACCTCTCACAACACCTGAACCTAAGGTTTGTCTGATCATGTTCATAAACCTTTCAGAGTATAAGTAGTGTGCCTTTTCCCCTTAAAGTCAGCTAGATCTTTTTATTTAATCACTGTAATGTGCTTAAGAAGACAGTGATGTTTTATTGTGCGCCTTATTACTTTAGTATTAAACAGTCAAATGAAAACTAATAACTTGGCAGCCACAACCAGAGCTATTGTTAGATAAAGCAGAAGAAAAATGTTAGCTCAATATTTAATATTAAAAACAACAAAAAAGTCAAAAAAATGATAAATAAATAAATAAATAAATAAAATTAAACTTTTTTTTGTATCCCACTTTTCTACTATAATAGCAATCAAAGTAGCTTACATGTTAAAACAAACCAATACAATACATAATAATAATACATCATAATGTATCTTACCCCCTTTAAAAAAGAATTGAAAAATAAAACTTTTATTGCCGTATTTTTCGGCATATAAGACGCACCCAATTTTAAAGGAGGAAAATCTAGGAAAAAGAGATTCTTAATAAAATACAGTCAGAGGACGCCTCCGACCCAGGCATCCGCCCAAGGAAAGCAACCAGGCTTTCCTTGGAGGGATCCTGGGGTTTGAGGCATCCTCCGACCCACGGAGGACGCCTCAGACCCACGGCATCCACCCAGGGAAAGCAACCAGGCTTTCCTTGGAGGGACCCTGGGGTCTGAGGCGTCCTCCGACCCACGGAGGACGCCTCAGACCCTAGGATCCCTGCAAGGAAAGCAACCAGGCTTTCCTTGGAGGGACCCTGGGGTCTGAGGCGTCCTCCGGCCCACGGAGGACGCCTCAGACCCTAGGATCCCTCCAGGGAAAGCAACCAGGCTTTCCTTGGAGGGACCCTGGGGTCTGAGGCGTCCTCCGACCCACAGAGGACGCCTCAGACCCTAGGATCCCTGCAAGGAAAGCAACCACGCTTTCCTTGGAGGGACCCTGGGGTCTGAGGCGTCCTCCGGCCCACGGAGGACGCCTCAGACCCTAAGATCCCTGCAGGGAAAGCAGCCAGGCTTTCCTTGGAGGGACCCTGGGGTCTGAGGCGTCCTCCGACCCACGGAGGACGCCTCAGACCCTAGGATCCCTGCAAGGAAAGCAACCAGGCTTTCCTTGGAGGGACCCTGGGTTCTGAGGCGTCCTCCGACCCACGAAGGACGCCTCAGACCCTAGGATCCCTGCAGGGAAAGCAACCAGGCTTTCCTTGGAGGGACCCTGGGTTCTGAGGCATCCTCCGGCCCACGGAGGACGCCTCAGACCCTAGGATCCCTGCAGGGAAAGCAACCAGGCTTTCCTTGGAGGGACCCTGGGTTCTGAGGCGTCCTCCGGCCCACGGAGGACGCCTCAGACTCTAGGATCCCTGCAGGGAAAGCAGCCAGGCTTTCCTTGGAGGGACCCTGGGGTCTGAGGCGTCCTCCGGCCCACGAAGGATGCCTCAGACCCTAGGATCCCTGCAAGGAAAGCAGCCAGGCTTTCCTTGGAGGGACCCTGGGGTCTGAGGCGTCCTCCGGCCCACGGAGGATGCCTCAGACCCTAGGATCCTTGCAAGGAAAGCAGCCAGGCTTTCCTTGGAGGGACCCTGGGGTCTGAGGCATCCTCCGGCCCACGGAGGACGCCTCAGACCCTAGGATCCCTGCAAGGAAAGCAACCAGGCTTTCCTTGGAGGGACCCTGGGGTCTGAGGCGTCCTCCGACCCACGGAGGACGCCTCAGACCCTAGGATCCATCCAGGGAAAGCCTGGTTGCTTTCCTTGGCTGGATGCCTGGGTCGGAGGCGTCCTCCGACCCAAGCATCCGCCCAAGGAAAGCAACGTTGCTTTCCTTGGGGCAATGCTGGGGTTGGAGGCGCTCTCCGACCCCAGGATCGCCCCAAGGAAGCTTTCCATGGGGCGATGCTGGAGTCAGAGGTGTCCTCCGACTCCAGCATTGCCCCATGGAAAGCAACGTTTTTTTCCTTGGGGTGATCCTGGGGTCAGAGGAGTCCTCCGACCCCAGGATCGCCCCAAGGAAGCTTTCCATGGGGCGATGCTGGAGTCAGAGGCGTCCTCCGACTCCAGCATTGCCCCATGGAAAGCAACGTTTTTTTTCCTTGGGGCGATCCTGGGGTCGGAGGAGTCCTCCGACCCCAGGATCGCCCCAAGGAAGCTTTCCATGGGGCGATGCTGGAGTCAGAGGCGTCCTCCGACTCCAGCATTGCCCCATGGAAAGCAACGTTTTTTTCCTTGGGGTGATCCTGGGGTCGGAGGAGTCCTCCGACCCCAGGATCGCCCCAAGGAAGCTTTCCATGGGGCGATGCTGGAGTCAGAGGCGTCCTCCGACTCCAGCATGGCCCCATGGAAAGCAACGTTTTTTTCCTTGGGGTGATCCTGGGGTCGGAGGAGTCCTCCGACCCCAGCATGGTCCCAGGGAAAGCAACACTCCTCCCGCCTGCGTTCTCGGTGGTTCAATGGGCTGCTCGGCCTCCGATCCCAGGAGCAGCCCATTGAACCACCGAGGACGAGCGGCGGCCTCGGAGGGGCGCTACATTCGGCCTATTAGACGCACCAACTTCCCCACCTCCATTTTGGGGAAGAAAAAGTGCGTCTAATATGCCGAAAAATACGGTAAATTGTATTGTTTTGCATTGTATTGTATGTTAAATTAAGATATTGTTACTTGTCATTATGTGTTCTGTTTTCCTCATCATTGTAGTTTCTTAGTAAACATAGTGTGATCAAATGCATGAGGTAAAATATTTACTTTTTTCTTGAAGAAATATATCCAGTGCTGTTTTGCAAAAGTTGGCTAATATGCCTGAATTGGACATAAATGTCCAATTAACCCCTTTTCATGAGAAATTAACATTCATTTTTTGTAGAATTATTAGGAAAGAGCACAATGCAGGTCAGGTTTAGTATTCCCTGTAACTGTCTCAGGAGACCTTTAACACTCTTACAGGATTAGTGCTGGCAGTGATTCATCTGGTTACCATGCATACAGAAAATAGTGCACAGCTTCTGACCATCAAAGTGGCTTTCCTAATTATCAGCTTTTACAAGTGAACACAGAAAGATTAGAATTTAAATATTGTAGAAAAGTGGCTCTAGGGTTCTTTAGGGAGCAAGATTAAAACGTGCTCTTCCCTCCCGGGAATAGCAAGATTGTTGAATGCAACTTTGGTGTATTCTTTGCAATGTGCCAGTATTTGGAATATAAATGTAGAAAGAGTCTCTTGATGGTAGCTGAGTATGGCTAACGTGTACTTTTTTTGCAAGGACATTGCATACTGGTTCCCTTGTAACTGGGATACATGCATCCTTTAACAAAAGTTATGCTTTTCCTCATGTAAAGAAAACTCCATGAACTAGAATTTCTCAGAAGAGGGAGATAGAGCTGAGAAAGAGTGATGCATGAAGTGGTAAAATCAAGGCACAAGGTTCCTCTCTTGTTTTCTCTTTGTAAAAATCAGACCTAAACCTGTCAATTTTAGAACAAAGGCAATATCTTGATAAAACTAGGCTCATTATACCACTCTACTTTCATGGGTCCATTTGTCCCCTCTGAAAAACGGGGACAATATTCAGTGGCTTTGAGAGGGAGAGGATGAATTCTTACATTTTGAGGATCCACCCTCCCTTCCTTCATTGAACTGAATTTAAGCAAATTATTTTTTGAAAAAGAACTTGCAATTCAAGTTTCTGTTTCTCTTTGTGCATGAAATGCTGAAAACCACAGCCAGTCCTACCATTTCCTGAAGTTAGTTGGGTATCTCAGGCAACAGAAAAATATAACAAGATATTATACTTGCCATATTACCTGTCCTCCCCACAACTGCTGTCCATCTGTGCAGTGGAGGATCCTGCTAAATTGCCACTGTTAAAACAACATTCATCTACAAGCCCATTATGAGATGCAGTGGCTTAGTGGTTAAGACACCAGTTCTGATGATTGGAAGATCAGAAGGTTGGCAGTTTGAGGCCCAAGTGCTGCATGATGGGTGAGCTCCTGTCACTAGTCCCAGCTTCTTCCAACCTAGCAATTTGAAAGCATGCAATACAAGTAGATAAATAGGTACCACTTCAGTGGGAAGGCAACAGCATTTGATGCAGTCATGCTGGCCACATGACTGCCGGAGTTGTCTTCGGACAATGCTGGCTCTCTTGCTTAGTAACGGAGATGAGCACTGCCCCCTACAGTTGATTACGACTAGACATTTATGTCAAGGGACTACCTTTACATTTTTATAAGCCCATTTGACTGTGATACTTTAGCTTCCACCAGCAAAATATCTTAAGGCCAGACTTGTTAAAAACAAACACACACATGATTTTCCAAAGCAGAAGATGAATAAGCACATGGTCACTGATCCAGATTGCAATCCTAGATGGCAAGTGGGAGAAAACTGAGCTTTAAGCTTGTTAGTAGTGTTATAGGTTTGGCCCCTAAAAGCCTCACAGTAGGGGTAGGCAACCTTTCCCCTTTAAGGGCCGAGGGACTTCAGCTCCCAGAATCCCAGGAGCTATTGGCCAACATGGGTGAGGCTTCTGGGAGCTGAAGTCCCTCAGCCCTTAAAGGGGAAAGGTTGCCTACCCCTGATCTAGCTGCTTTCATTCATTTCCAAACTCATTCTTAAAATGTAGGCTAGTAATGTAATCCATACTCTGTCTTCCTAGAGAGACTTCAGTGTGCCTACTTTGTAAAAAGAGAGTACTTTGTTTTGTATTCTGTATGGCAAAATTCAACAGTTGGCATTTCCTTTGTTGCACCTTTCCATTTTGTTGTTGCCGGTTGCAAGACAGAGATTACAGTCATCTCTTAAGTGTTCAGCTTTATGAAGTCTGTGCAGTCCCACATGTGTGTTTCTGTATAAGATAGATAAAATAAAGAGGACTGGGTTCTTCATCAGGTAAGACCAGAGTGTAGAATTCCACCAATCCCTGACCATTGATCATTCTATCTGAGGCTTATGGGAAGTGAAGTAAAAGAAAATCTGGAGGGCCACAGATTCCCCATCCTTGTTTCAGAGCATGGTAGCCTTGGCGTCAGTGAAATCTCCAGCTATGGTAAACATACTGTTTGACTCATGGTGTAAGATGTTGGGTAATGGTGACCTTAAAATGTTTAGAAAATCTCAAAACAATGGTAAGCTGCACTGAGTTGGGGACTGCAGCCTTTTTGAACCCTCCTTCTTCAGAGGCTCACCATCTGTATACTGTGAAAGTAAAGGTAGGAGCTGCAAAAGAGTATGCTGTTTTCATTCTGGTCAGTGAATCAGTGTCCAAACAACTATGACTTGATATATCTACAGAACTCTAGAGACCATGAGAGGATTTGAAGTTAGGGAATGGGAAGCCAGAGAAACTGAGTACTTGTAAGTTGAGGACTTGATCTTGGACCAAGTTTAGAGATGGCAAAAACTTTGAACTGGGTCACTTGGTCATCACTAGCAGCTGTATCATTCTGAGAGAATCACTTATCAAAGTGTTTAAAGTTTGACCCTCTGTGGAGCTGTAGTTATCTTCAGTGGATTATCTGCAAACATTCATAATGGCAGCTGGGCATTGGAGGAGTCCTGTACTAGTTTAATAAACAGACATCTATACCCCAACGGTCTCTCTGTATATGTCTAATTTCTTATAAGAAAGAGAGTCCAAAATTCAATTGTGGCTTTGCTTAGGGGCTGTGGTGGTGGTTTTCCAAAACAGCCAAGACAACAGAACAAAATGTGCATAAAACAGGATTGGGGGAATTGAAGTCAGAGATTAAGTAGTTCAATTTAATCACTGAGCATGGAGAAATGAAATACTATGCAATGTGATGATTAGAACAGTTTAAACTAGCTAATCTTGCAACATCTTTCCATTCAGTTTTACTATTCACCTCTGGCTATTAAATATTCTGATGCACTGGAGACAAGTACACATTTCCGTGGTTATAGCTCAGCTATTTCTTAAACATCTGAAAAGATATACTGCTTTCCTTTCCATTTTCATTAAATGTGGTCTAGGCTTTGTATGATAGCTAGTCCCTGGCTACCACACATGGACTGAAAATTCTGTCTTACTGGATTCCTAGCTTAATGAAACAAGCTGCTTATTCATGCATACAGCCCATTCACTCCCACTTGAGTCCTGACACCCACTCTGTATGGCTAAGCAAAACAGAAATAGCTTGTTTAGCATATTGTCTAAATGTGTGATTCATTGTCTAAATGTTTGGCTTCTTATTTCCAAAGAAGCCAGGATTGGTAAACCAAGAATAAACCCTGGTATATGATTGTGGCTTGTAAAAAGAGCAACAAACCAGGACCTGGCTTTGGATGATATGCTAAAGAAATTATTTCTGGATTTGTTTAGCTAATCATACTAGTGGTAACAAGCAAGTGGCAGCAAATGGGCTGCATATTCAACTGCTCATTTCACAGATGAGCAACGATGTTCCAAATACTTGGCTTACAGTTCTCTGCAAATGTAACCATTGTCATTCCCTTCCCTCCCCCATTTTTATTTTGTCCCTCTTGGAGTTTCAAAAAAGTTTCCTGAAAGGTAAATACATAGTATTTTACAGTTAAGTCGCACATTAGAATGGGGATTCATACTGGAAGATTTTTGCATTCTCTTTCCCCTTCTTAGGGGGGTTGCAGACTGCCAGAAATAGTGTGAATTCAGTCCACTTTTAGGGTTAGGGTTAGAGTTAGGGAACCATGGGAACTGTATTTTATTGTGGGATCAGAGTTGTCTGACAGAGAAGGCTCAATGTCTCAGAAAAATAACAGTTCCCATGATTCCCTAGCACTAACCCTAACCCTAAAAGTGGACTGAATTCACACTATTTCTGGCAGTCTGCAACCCCCCTTAGATAGTTAGGGATTTCCTGCTTGCAAACTCCTCCATCCCTCTCTCCATCTCCCTCTCTCATTCAAACTAACCATGTGACTTAGGTCACTCCCTCTTTGGGACTAACAGACAGAGCAGAGTCAGTTGAAATACTTCCGAAGTACAAATCACTCATATGGGGACAAATGCATGATCCTACAAAGGTAGATTATTGCATCTGGTGATGACATTAGTTAGCAATTGAGCAGAAAGTGCATAACAATTAATATAATGCAATAATAAATGACATTATTGTAATTTATGATCTCAGAAATTATATCTTTCCCTGTCATTCTTTTTTTAGCTTGAAAAAGCAGTCTTCAATTCAGTGTCTTTCTTTGATAAATGGCACTGATTTACTTTCGTAAGATTATAGAAATATAATGTTTGTATTAAATTAGAGTTCCATTTAAAACCAGGTTATTTTTTTTAAAAAAATTGGTATAATTAAAAAAAATTGAATTGCATGTTTAAAAGAAGCCAATGTACTTAAAAAAAAAAAGAAATCAATTATTTTATGCACTCTTGTAATGATACTCATGCAGTGTCTGCAGCTAAGTCTGACAGCCAAAAATTGCTGATTCTTCCTTGTTTTGGGTAATGGTTCAAAGATCAAATCTGGCAATATGAGGAAATCAATCTTAGTGACATATGAGAGAAGTATGGTTGGTTTAGAAAGTATCCTTTGTATCTTGTTCTGTCAAAGATGGTATAACTGGCTAGGAAATGACTTCCTTTATCTTTTCTGTGCTTTATCTCCCCCTGTACTCTCCTCCTTTCATTTTACACTTGAGCACAGAAATCGTTCTGTAATTATAGGAATCTCACTGCAAACCAGGAAAGAATTACACAGGTTCTTGGATGCATCTCCCAGTACATGTCTATTTATTCTACAGCTGTGATCCTTAATCCTTTCTTTATCACAGATCCCCTTTAAATATTGTTTGTTGCTGTGGACCACCAAGACTTAACTCAGGATTTAAAATGCTAAAGTGCATCAAATATATATTTAAAGTAATCTAGGGTCTTAAAATTTGGAGAGAAGGGAGAAATATGTAAATGCACACACTCCTATTATATTTTTATTGGAATGATTCCATGCAAATTTATAGCAACACCTGAAAGTCTAATGGTCTAATATTACTTGTTAATTTTTATTAATGAAGGAATTAGTGAAAAAGCTGGTGCTGCATTTCACAATCCTTGCTATATCAAGCTTAATAGCTGAAAATTGTATTCTGATGCTACATTTTTCAAATTGTTTTTATACTTACTTTTAAGATTAACAACATCAGAGAATATTTTTTGCACAAATATGACATTATGAAAAGCATCAATAATTTCATATCCCTTTTCAATAATTCTGAAAAAAATCTGCATGTAAGTGAGCTCAGAAATTTGGATAATCAGGCCTATTCAAGTGTGTTACCCAGTGCTTCTTGCATGAGCACTTTGGCAACCAATTGGTGTTTGATAGAATTATCTTTTTCAGGAATAATTATACAGTATAATGGGTCCTTGGTATCTATTGGAGTTTGTTTCAGGACCCTTGCCCTCATGGATACCAAAATCCATAGATGCTCAAGATCAATTATATACAGTTGGGTGGTAAAATAATGTCCCTTATATAAAATGGCAACATGAAGATTTCCTTTTAGGAATTTACATATTTTTAAAATATCTCCAAGCCATGGATGGTTGAATCTGTGGATGCAAAATCTGAGGATATATGGAGGGCTGACTGTACAATAGCCTCTTTAACTGATGTGAAGACAAGCTCTTTGTGCAAGGAGACATTTATAATATTCAAGAGATAACTTGTCCACCTACTCATAATATCTGTTACAAGCAAAGAAGTATAAGGTGTAAGCATATGAGTGGGTAAGAGTGGGTTAACAAACATCTTTATGCATCATCCAACAAAATCTGACCAGATGTCTCTGGTATCTGGATACACTGACAGATTCTGCATATTGTCCATATTTCTGAACAGATGAATCACCTGCAGTTACAGTGCTTAGTAAATAAGTCACAATTGGGCTCTAGGGATGCATTTGTTTAAAAGAGTTAGTGCAGCTTCCGTACTTTACAAAAACAGGAGAAAACATAGAAATAAAATACAGTGGTACTAAAAGAGTAAAATACATTTAAAAAGGTGGGAAAATACCTGCCAGCCACCAAAGTATTACACATATTGGCACAGATAGGTCTCTTTGGGCAGTGAATTAAGTAAACTAGGCATCTCCACTAAGACAGTTCTCTCTGGTCATCAGCCACTGTACTGGATGGTCGGGCACCTAGAAAGATGACCCCAGTAAATGAGTATGGATCTCCATCATCATAGTCATCATTCATGTATTTATAAATAAATCCTGATAACTCTGATTGAGGAAGCCTTGAACTGACGAACGGAGGGAATTTGCTACCATTGCCATTACAGAACAGATTTAAAATTGAACACTTGTATCTGGTTGTATTTGCTTCGAATTTTCTACCACTGGTGCAACAGCAAAAATTCACCTTGTTTCACTGATATACACTCCATAATAAAGCAAAGTTGAATAAGGATTTTGGGAGAGAGCACTTAGGGTAAATTGTGTCCACAGCTCAAGATACCATCTTCTGCCAAAGAGTCATTGGAATTTTGATATGATTATTCCTGTAGCTGTTTTCCTGAGAGCCCCCAGGAATTCAGCTGACAATATGCATAAGCAGAAGAAATCTGTGTCAAGTCCCAGAGTTCATGGTTCATACTACCAAAAGGCATGTGTGGCCAGAAATATGATTGCTGCTTTGAGATATTCCAGCTTTATAGATGCATATAAAATATTTTGCTGCTCTCATCAGCTACACAAAAATTCTTCATGGAGATTTAGTTAGGGACAAGATGACTATCAGTTACAGCCATACTTTTTTCTTCCTGCAGAAATCAAGGATTGGGGATACAGAGTTTGTAATATATGTTACATTATAGTATTACAGCTGTTCAGAAAGCTAGAATGCTGTACTATTACTAAATAGATATAAACAGCAACACCAGTAGCAGTGAATAGTGTCAGGGAGAGAGAGGGTGTATTTTGTATATGAAAATTCACAGTGCTGTTAAATCCTATTTTCTTTTGTGTAGAAACTGCCCATGATTACTGCACTGTGGTGGATCATTAATGCCATGTTAGATTGGCATCTCACTTTGGACATGCTGTACCTGATTGTTCTAACAAACAGCAACAACATGTATCAATGACTGTAATGATCATATTGTCACTGTTTTTTGCAACATATAAAAATACATAATTTAAGCTGACAAGTACAAAGATTTTATTGGAATGACCTCCAATACCCTAAGTCCTCATTAATATACCGACAAATGCACAGTATCAATTAAGTGTAAGATATAGCCTTGAGGCTTCTTACCATCAGTAACAGATAAAAATTGATATGAGACTGTGAATTGTTCTTTTGTTAGATGCTTTCTCTCACAACATTGAAAGCAGAAACATCAACAACTTTTAAATGCATTTAAAACTCATTTAAAAGGTAGCCAGTGTATGTATTCATGTTTTAAATTATTCTTTCCTTTTGTGGTTTTTGATTATACATTGGAATGGCTTAAAAAGTGAATAGCCTTTAAAATGAAGCTATTGTTTATTCACAAATCAAATAAGCTACCGACAGCTGCCCTAGTGGCTTCCTCATTCACTTAAATTAATGCCTCAGGCCTTGGGGTGAATAGTCTTCTGGAGAGAATGTGGGCATTTATTTTCAATTCCCATTCAGTGTAAGATCTTTTAATGACAAATCATGTTTAATGTGCTCATGTTGTGTTGAACTATGTGCAAATTTATACTATGAGCCACTTGATAGAATTCATACTGTTAAAGTCACATACAATTTACACTTGAAAAGTAGGGTCTCCTCTTCAGACTAAGCAGTGCAGAGTTTTGCTTTTACTTCAGCTTAACCTCCATAAATGTTGCAGGAACATTTATCTGATAGAGTACTAATAGTTTTATAAGCCCATTAATAAATCTAACTAATTAATCAAGACTTTATGGCAATATATAGTGCTATTACATTTTTCTCCTGTTTTTCCACTAGGAAGCTTAGGATAGTGTAGCTAGGTCTTTCTCCACTCATTTGTTGCTTTGAACCACTCTGTGAAGTAATTCAGGCTGAGAGAAAAAGAGAGAGAGAGAGAGCACAAGTGGTCACCAACTGGTCAGTCCAGCAAACCTTGTGGCCTTAGTTCTTCACTCTAACCACTATATCGGAGTGATCTAACTCCAGCTGTTAGCCTTAATTAGACTAGATCTATTGAATAATTGGATTTATGTCTTGTTATTCTTGCAGAAAAGAATTGGGATTGGAACTGTATGTCCTTCAACTTTTATTGAACTGCAGTTCCCAGTACTCCTACCTAACATAGTGGTGAGAAATCCTGGAAAATTCAGTTCTTGAACATCAGGAGGGCTGCATGATTCCTGGCCTAGAAAGATTTCTCAACAAAACAGAAATAAGATAGATTGAAGAATTTTTGTGAATTGTATACCAGAAGCCCCCGTTCTCTTATGCTGGACAATAACATTTGGACTATCTGTTTCATGCTAATGCTTGCTTGGCCAAAGGCTCTTCTTCCTTTTTATTTCATATTAATTTTTTTTGATACGGAGACCACTTGACCTTGTAAAGGAGTATTCACCCTTTGCCATCACTGTCTTATCCAATTACAGTCGCTCCTCTGTTTTTGCAGGGCATCTGTTACAGACACACACACACACCCCGTGAAAACGAAAAACTGCAAATATTCAAGCCCCATTGGCTTGAATGGTCACACGCTCCTGTGCATACCAGAGGCACGTGCACCATTTTATCCCTTCCTGCTTGCTGGTCCACGAAGGACTGAGACCACAGTCTCAAAGTCTGCAAACAGGGAGGGACGACTGTAGTCATTTTGGAGTCTACTTCCCTCTGGCCTGTGTCCTCCATTCATAATGCCCCTGGTCAGGGTGATCAAGTTGGCTTCACACATTATGGAATCCATACTTTGGAAGAAAATAACATCAAAGCTGTGTGGGGATCACATGATCTTTTGGGTGATTGAGACACCTGTAAGAAGCTGCAACTAATGATGGTAAGAATCCTGCATATTGATGTCATGGTTTAATTTCCAGTAAGGATTTTGAAGAATGTAGGAGGAATCTGGATGTTTTGTGTGATGGAAGACTTGTAGTTGGGGTGTGGAACTCTGGGCAGAAGTTATTGCATTTTAGGAACTAACATCAAAGCTGGGGGCAAATAGTAGCCCATAACTCTGAAGTCTTGTAGCACATGAGAAGAAAATGCAGTTTCAGATCCATTTGTTTTGGGTTCAGAGTATTTTGGGCACGTACAGTAACTATTTTCAGTTCATGAATGGCTTTGGTGAAGATGACAGGTTTCAGCACAAATCTTTTTACCAGTCTTGCCTTCCTTCATCACCATTGTTGAAGAGAAAGGGGGCAAGAGAAAATTATGTTTTCTTTAAAGACTTGTGCAGTGAAAAAAAATCTCCTTTCCCAAGTGCTCTCTACATTTCAGAGAAATCAGGAAGAAAGTTTGGGTCTTGTTTCATTTTGGGTGTCCTTTTGAAAAAATAGAAGAAATCTCTTGCTATGCATGTGCTTCGTGCAAAATCACTGCATATAACAAACAGAGCTTGGAGGACACACTTTGATGGACTATAACTCCTACCAACCATGATAAATGATCATGTGAGGTGAGGATTCTGCAGAGCTATGGTTCAAAAAGTAACTTTTCCAAACTAGTAATGAAAGGTGACCCAGCCCATTCTCCCGCTTCTCTGGCATACAGCAGAGGAGTGGTTGTGACCACAAAATTGCCCTGCCTAGTGCAAATAAAATGTAATTTGGTTTGGTTAATTTGGTTGTCCAGCTGATTCCTTTTATTATGAATGCACTGAGTTATAAATAACTTATGGTCTGTCCATCTTGGTGGAACTTGTCCTAGCAGCTGTGGTTTTAACTTCAGTATACAAAAGTACACCTGTTACATTTATTTGTAAATTAGGGCTTTACTTTCCTACTTCTTTACTTTTACTTTTTATCCCCCTGTTTAAATATGACACTAAGAACTGTTTTTCATTTAGCATACAAGTGAAAAAATATCCCTTTCATATTTTTAATTAACCCCCTCTAGCAGGTTAGAACAGAACTCTTGCATGAATTTTCACTAACCAGCTCTTTTTGTCCTTGTCAAAGATCTAAGCAATGCCTTACTTGGGCATAAATTCAATTAGTATTTCAATCTTTGCTTCACTTGAATAGGTTAGTCATGTGTTTAAAGAAGGATGGTTCTGCTACTATAGATAAATAGAGAGTTTAAAAAATTTAACATGGCCTAACCATATCAAGTGAAATTGAAATTGGAAGAGATTAGACCAGAACTATCACATTTACATTTGTTTTTGTACTGAGCCTCCAAGTGTTTCTCCTGCTTTTTGAAGACTAAAATTTTGTAGTTTATATAAATGGTAGTGATACATGCTGTACCAGACTGGACTAAATCCCATTTGCATGTATTATATTAAAAACATGTCAATCTCTCTCTCTCTCTCTCTCTCTCTCTCTCTCTCTCTCTCTCTCTATATATATATATATATGAGGCAAATCTGCTAAATGCTTGGATGATTTCACTCTGTTAAGTAAAAGCTTAAGACTTGGAGTTCTGTGCTACAGTATACGATTTACGCATAAAGACAGCCTTTTGCTGGCTAAATGCTTTTCGCTCATCATATTATTTCTTCTTATTCACTGCCTTTTGTGATGCATTCCAGGGGCAAGATTCACCATTCTCAACTACAGTAGGGCATGGTTAGTAAGAGAAGGAGCCTGTGAAAGGAATACTTTGAAATGTTAACAAGCAACTCTTTGGCAATTGTTTTACTGACAGCTCTGGAACTGGGTACTGAATCTTTCATCGGCTTTGCCTGATGTAAGGCTGCTTTGTTCTTATGAACATCCCTTCTGTCTGAGGCAAGGGATCCTCGAAGCCATACAATATGCTGTTTATCTGCATACCAGATTTTCTTTCAAAGATAAAAACTCTCCCACCTCTTTGCTGTGTAAACAATCTTCTTGTGATTTCGGTGCACTTCAGTTTATATCCTCTCTTTGAAAACAAGCCCCCTTAATGATATTCGAGCATGAGTTCCAGATGTGACATCTACAGATGTGACTCTTCTCATGAGACTTTACTAGAAGTTTCATTTGCCCTACATGCTTTATTATAGCAGTCTTTTTATTTCTCATTAATGTATATCTCTTTCCCATTGGAACACTGCTCATTCCTATAAACCATTTCAGGACCATGTTCACATTCTAATAAAATAATAGGGATAACAATATTATATTACATGTCTTAGGTGCTTCTTCCCTCCAATCCAGTACATATACAGGTCATAGGGGGGTTGCAGACTGCCAGAAATAGTGCAAATTGAGTCCACTTTTAGGGTTAGGGTTAGGGTTAGGGAGTCATGGGGACTGTATTTTATTGTGGCACCAGAGCTCTCTGACAGAGAAGGCTCAATGTCCCAGAAAAAAAACAATTCCCACGGTTCCCTAGCACTAACCCTAACCCTAAAAGTGGACTCAATTTGCACTATTTCTGGCAGTCTGCAACCCCCCATAGTCTTCATAAAATATAAATGTTACAAATCTGTGATATTCACTGGCCATCCGTACCTAAAACCACTGTCAAAATAGGGCTTGGAATTTATGTTATTCTTTTTTCAAGTTTAAAGGTAAAGGTATGGGTCCCTTGATATAAATGTCTTGTTGCAACTGACTGTAGGGGGCAGCTCATCTCTGTTACTAAGCCATAGAGCCAAAGTTGTCCAAAGACTACTCCAGTGGTCATGTGTAACACTATTAGTGTAACACTATTACCTTCTCACCAAAGTGGTACCTATTTATCTACTTGCATTTGCATATGGATATGGGTTCAAGGTGGGTTGTACCTATTGCTAAGGAGAAACCTAAGATCTATACTTTCCTCTTGGAGGTGTTTCAATCATAGTGCTGGTATTTCTTACAGGATAAATATGTTGATAATTAAACACAACAGCCACAATGTACAAATAAGGATTACATTTCTGTGGTGATAGCGGCCTTGGACTGGCACCTGGGGAAGCTCCAAGCAGTTTCACTGCTATTCAGACCAGTGAAACCTGACCATGGAATATTATGTGAATGTCCATCAGAAGCCATTTCTGTTTACTCAACTCTGCATTTTCCAGAAGTTTGGAGGAAAGAATATTTTAGAAATAGACCTCATCTCTGTATAAATTTGCCCTACTGTCTCTGTCATTTTCATTTATTTTTGTTCTTCTCAACTATTTTATTATGTTGCTCATTTTGTCTCATTCTGCTAGTCTTCCTGTGTGCCTTTTGTGTGTCTGGAACAGCCGCCTTGTCCTCATCTGCCAGATGCCTCCTCTTCTCCTTCCGGCTCTTCTTTAAAACCCAATTTTTCCAGCAAACCTTCCTTCCTTTGTCTTTGAGTAATCCGTTTGGCTTTTCTAGTCTGAATTGCAGTGACGTGCCATGTATTTGTTTTTGTGTAATGATTTATTTGAAGTCTCAAATGTGTGTACTAAATGTTGAGCAAACTTGAAGAGCTAAACAATTGCTTCTGAATAATAATATTGATTTTAAGATGATGAAAGCAATAGTAATTATAGTAGCTTTTATACAGGTTCACATTTTTTTTTCTTATCAGATCTTTAAAGACTGACAGAACATGCTTTGTTTATGTCAGCTAAAACATTATTCAACTCTGAAATGAGAAGAATGCTTTGAATTGTAAAATGAAAAATTATATTTGTGGAACAAAATAACCAATCCTGTAAAAAAGGAAGAAAATAATTCAAACTCATACCATAATTTGAATTTACTCTTAATGACCTGTAATTTCCTTTTTTTCCTCCTTGAAATGTGCTTCTGTTGCATTAATCAAATCGACATTGCTGTGATATATTACTCTCATTTAGCATTTCCACATCCAAGCAGTCCTTACCAGTGATGATTCCATGCATATAACATGTTTGAGTTGGTTTAAGATGAGCCATGTATACTGCTTTTAATAAAATTTGGCATTGTTAGGTAGCCATGATGCATCAACAGCAAAACACAAGATACTCATGGAAGAGATGAAACTATAAACTAATAAATCCCTAGTTTGAGAGTGATTAGGAAATAGATGAAGAATCCATTTGCTTTATTTTTTGTTGATGTTTTTCAGCTGTAAAGCTGAAAGGCAATGTGGAAAATGTGGCTGTCTTATCTGTGTAGGCCAAATTCATAAACAAAAGCCAGCCTTTATGACCATTTGTTTTAACCAAGTCAATAAAGCTTCATAGTACAAGCCTAGAATACAATTGAAGCATGTTTCCAGCGTGGCACTTATGTTGTTGCATGTTAGCAGTGGCATTTTATCAGGCAGCCAGATTTTAAATATTTCATAAGACATTAGAAGGAGTGTTGTATCCAATATCTGAAACCATGTACTATCTTGGGAAAATGGCATTTTTGTCTAAAATTGCTCTCATATTTTCATATATGATCAAAGTAACACTTTGATAGGGAAAAAATTAGAAGACAGTATAAGGGTTAGTCAGTTTTCATTGAGTCAGGCTTGATGTTAATATAATTTTTTAAGATTGATTCATAAAAAGTATATAATACAAGTCATTGGACTGCCATTGTTAAGTTATTCCTCCTTTTGGCCTATTGCAATGTATGACCCTTTACATATCCATTCCTTTAAAGTCTTATTGCATTCAATACAAAAGTATTAAGGCAATGCTTACCTTTTACCTCTCTAAAGCAATGGGCTTTTAACATTTTTACATTTGGCTGAACCACTTCTGTCTTTGTGATTCTGAAAAAAAACTTTGCCATGCTGTTCCTCCTACATGAAAATTAAATCTTTTAAAAATTATTAATCTGATTTGTTGTTGTTATAATGAAGACCTCTGCTCATCACATCAAGAAAAATAGTCCAATTTGCAAAAACATAGAAGTCTAGGACTTCCATAACTGGTTCAGAAAAACTATTGTGTGTTTTGAAATCAGTCAAAAAAGTAGTGACTGGGAAATAATTGTTTTAGCCTTGTTACTTCTCTTGTTTGAGACATACCACACTCTGTAGGTCTGAACCCATCTTCCATTTTCAGGGGATAAGTCCTTCAGAAACAACAGATACAGTAATTGTCAAATTTAATCTGGTGCCATGAGACTCTTGCTTCTGTATCTCTTGGGCTTGTTCCTGCCAGAAGCCAGTCTGTTAAGACACTGGTAGAGCTGGAACAGAAATTAGCATACTTTGCCACAGTAACCTGATTAGTGTGAGAAACTGTGGATTTTTGATCTTTCTGGGTACACTGAGAGGCTTCCAGGACAAAATTTTGGAGCTTAACCTTAAAATAAACATTTTATTAAAAGGCATAAGACACAGAATTCAGAGTCAAGTCACCAAACGTTATTTTTTTTAAAAATAAAGAGAGATGTAGTTGTAGTGAACTATGGCAGCTGTAAAGCTGTGCCTTGGAGGGAGGAAGATAAAGTCAAAGTGCAGAGGAGAAAGCAGAGGTGGAGGTTAATGAGGCTAAAGTAAGGGGAAAAGAGAGGCAAACTTTTTTTAAATCTGATAACACAATTAGAAGAACGGATATAATAATAACAATAATAATAATAATAATAATAATAATTATTATTATTTCTAGCCCGCCTCTCTGCTTGGCAATTGGGGCAGGTTACAGCATAATTAAAACACAAAGAAGTTAAAACATCTTACATCCCAATCCCTAACCCTCCCACTCCTTAAAACTGAATTAAACCAATGAATAATTAAAATACATTATATAATTAAAATCAAACAGTTTGTAGGCAGCATACGTCAGTCATGGGGGGGGGGTGCTCAGAGCAGGTAGCTGGACTCCTCTCGCTGGGAGGCTATTCTGGGAAGGTCTGCTGGAAGAGATCCGTATTTACTGCTTTCTTAAAAGCAGCAAGGGTGGTGATAAGATGGATCTCATCTGGCAGGCCATTCCAAAATCTGGGAATGGTTGCAGAGAAGGCCCTCTGGGAGGTCTGAGACAGCCTGGTTTTTATTGGCTGGAGCAGATTCCTCCCAGAGGACCGAAGGGTGCGGGGGGATCATACGGGGAGAGGCGGTCCCTGAGATAAGATGGAACCAAGCCATGTAGGGCTTTAAAGGTTAAAACCAACACCTTGTACTGTGCCCGGAAACTAATCGGCAGCCAGTGGAGAGACTTCAGCACTGGAGTTATGTGCTCTCTCCTAGATGTTCCCGTGACCAGCCTGGCTGCCATATTTTGGACCAGTTGAAGTTTCCGGGTTAGGCACAAGGATAGCCCCATGTAGAGTGCATTGCAGTAATCTAGACGTGAGGTTACCAAAGCATGTACCACAGTTTCCAGATCCCTCATATCCAGATAAGGGCGCAGTTGGCGTATCAGCCGAAGCTGATAACAGGCACTCCTGACCGCCGCATTCACCTGACTAGTCATGTGAAGTGACGAATCTAGGAGTACCCCCAAGCTGCAAACACAGTCCTTAGAGGAGAGTGTGACTCCATCCAGAACTGGAGACTGTATTCCCAAATCTGGTTTCGGTCCCGTGACTGTCAGTACCTCCGTTTTGTCTGGATTCAGCTTCAATCTGTTTTTCCTCATCCAATCCATTACCTCTCTGAGACGGTCATTGAGAGGAGAGACACCATCTGAAGTCTGAGCCGATGATCTGGTCATGGAGAAGTATATCTGGGTGTCGTCAGCATACTGATGACACCACGCTCCATGCCTCCGAATGATCTCACCCAGCCGCTTCATATAAATGTTAAATAGCATCGGGGACAGAATGGCACCCTGAGGGACACCACAATTAAGCTCTATTTTGGATGAGCAACTGTCCTCGAGCCTCACCTCTGGGATCTGCCCAAGAGGAAGGAGCCAAACCACTGCAGAGCAGTGCCTCCGATTCCTAACTCTCTCAGGCAATCCAAGAGGATGGAATGATCTATCGTGTCAAAAGCCTCTGAGAGATCCAAGAGCACCAGCAGGGTCACACTACCCCTGTCGATGCCCAGGCGGAGGTCATCGGTCAGAGCAACCATGGCAGTCTCAACTCCATATCCTGTCCTGAAGCCGGTTTGAAATGGATCGAGATAATCGGTTTCATCCAAGACCTCTTGGAGTTGGGAAGCAACTGCCCTCTCGATCACCTTGCTTAAAAAAGGTAGCAAGGAGACTGGTCTATAGTTGTTTCTATCCAGGGGGTCTAGGGAGGGTTTTTTCAGGAGTGGCCTAACCGCTGCCTCCTTTAAACAAGATGGTACAGAACCCTCCCTAAAGGATGCATTGATTGTATCCCGGAGGAACACTTTCAGCGCATCCCCCCCCCCAAGACGACCAGCCAAGATGGACATGGATCAAGGGGACAAGCCGTCTTCCTCACCCTTCCAAGGAGCTTGTCTACGTCATCGGTACTCACAGATTGAAAGTGATCCAGTAAATTGCCATCAACGGAGTTGCTGGATACCTTGTCTACGGATTCTGCCAAAACACTGGCGTTCAAGTCGGCTCTTATCCGAGAGATTTTATCTGCAAAGTAGGTGTTAAATGCCTCACAGCAGGCTGTCGTTGGATTAAGTAGGGGGGTTGGCGCAGGGGGAACCTTCATCAGCTCCCCCACCACCCTAAACAGCTCTGCCGGGCGGGACTCTGCAGACGCAATACGTGCAGAACAGAAAAATTTCTGCGCTGCGCATAAAGTCTCCCGATAGGAATCAAGATGTTTCCTAAGGCAAGTTCTGTCGGATAAGAGTCGAGTCTTACGCCATTCACACTCTAGTCGTTGTCCGGCTCGCTTCATCCTCCTAAGCTCCTCTGTATACCAGATTTAATAACTAGGACCGGAAACAATGGATGTAAGCTCCAGAAGAGATTCCACCTCAACATTAGGGGGGACTTCCTGACAGTAAGGGCGTTTCGACAGTGGAACACACTCCCTCGGAGAGTAGTGGAGTCTCCATCCTTGGAGATTTTTAAGCCGAGGCTGGATGGCCATCTGTCGGGGATGCTTTGATTGGGAGTTCCTGCATGACAGGAGGTTGGACTGGATGGCCCTTGTGGTCTCTTCCAACTCTATAATTCTATGATTCCTTGTCTGCTTGTGGTGAAGACTGAAGGCCTTTGCAGACTGCTAGAAATAGTGCAAATTGAGTCCACTTTAAGGGTTAGGATTAGGGAATCATGGGAACTGTATTTTATTGTGGCACCAGACCTCTCTGACAGAGAAGGCTCAATGTCTCAGAAAAAAAATTCCCATGATTCCCTAGCACTAACCCAAACCCTTAAAGTGGACTCAATTTGCACTATTTCTGGGAGTCTGCATAGGGCCTGAGTAAGCCTTGGTCCTAAACTGTAGGCCTTGCTATTGGTGCCTGCCTGCTCTAGGGCAGAAACATTATTATTAGCATTTATTGTGGCTTAAAACATGTGTGTTCATATGTCTGAAGATGTAATTATGTATCCTTTTCCAGCATCAGTATCCTTAAGGTACCAGAAATGGGAATCTCAGGTGCTAGGGTCAAATCTAGGCTTCCTGTAATCTCACTTTGGCTCTTTGAACTTTGCTAGAAATGCTTCTGGTGTTGTTGTTGTTTTTTAAATGTTAAACACTGCCTTGAATCCCAAGCTGTGAAATAATGCCAATGACAACAAATACAGTAAAAGTAGTAATATGATATCACAGGTGTCCCTGTCAACCTCTTTATAATAGGGAAATTGCCACTCCTTGGAGGTCTCCAAGAAAGGTAATTTGCCCAATCCCCTTTTGGCCCAAGAAAGGGCAGGTCTCGTAGGGGTATGGTCAGGGACTACAAAAACAGTTTGGAGGGGCACATGCAGTTCCAATTTATATAGGGAGTGTACATTGGTGCCCCCCTGTTTCGTTTTGTAAAACATCTTTTCTACTAATTTTCCACAGAGAGACAAGTGATTGAAGTAGTTCTCACATTAATGGAAATGTGGCTTTTCTATTTAATATCTGCACTAAATATGTTTAATCAAGAAAAATATATGTGGGATGAGAAGACAGGCATGACTGATGCTGATAGATATGTTACTTGGGAAAATAATTCATTCAGCAGCTCATCCATGTGAAAATAAAATCCTTGTAAGACCGCCAAGGTCAGTGAGGCCTGCAGTGAACTGATGAGTAAGTGCTGGTTATGCCTGGAGGTAGCATTAGCTTATGAACCAAATTCCTCATGATATTTTAAAAATATTTGCACATAAAGAAATCTTTGTCATTCTAACTCATCTGGGTGCCCCCTCTTAAGGTGCTGTTGGTTAAATGCCAACAATGTAGTTTTTTGAAGTACAACATGGAGTGGGAGACTTTTGGCCTTCTAGATGTCTCAACTTACAAGTTCAATGAGTGCTATCCAGTGGTAGAGGATTGTGGGAATTTAACTGTCTAGAGGACCAAAGGTTCCCCTGACATAAAAAATATAAAAGTGAGTAATACTGTGTCTTCCCAAGGAAGTAATGATCAAACTTGAATATTTGTGAGGCTGGAATGCAGCTGAGTTAACATATAATGGAAAGTTAGTGATCTTTTAAAAAAGGGAAAAAATAACTTAATTGGGAAGGGGCCAATGGAACACCTTGTGAAGTTTTGCAAGAGATGTGCCGTTATAAACTGTCCTGTGACCTGTTTGCATTAAGAGTGGTATACAAATAACTGTCACAAATTATTGAATAAGACCGAATACAATGATAGTCATGATCCACAGTCAACTTCAGTGACTTTCCTGCCAGGAACAAGGAGAAGCACAAGAATAACTCCTCAACACCTTACAGGTCCTAGCGTCAAGCTTCCAACACCTCATGGGCAATAATACAAAGTTTACTAAAAGGTGTACCATGACCTACAGGGCACAGTTCTCCATGTCATTTCACAAGCAGTGTTCATAAAAGATAGCTGGAACTGAAGTCTTAATAGCTGGATTAGACTTTAAACTAACAGATGTCCCAAGAGACAGATATAGTAGAATAATAAATCTGACCTTCCTTTCCACAATCTTCATAATAAAGTCAAGTCTCAGAACAGGGCTATAGGAGGCCAGTTACATGAGATGACTTCAAGAACAGGTACTGGCCAATCTCATTATTAAAGTTTGTTTGAATGAGTAACAAAAGACTGTGTAGGCCGTTCTAGTTTCTCTCTGCGTTCTCTCACATGGCAGGATAGGTTTCCTGCCTAAATGTTCTTATTCTTCCAGGGGTATCTTTGGCATTAATAGGTGACACATTCAGGGACTGACAAACATTGAATACTCAAATATGTCATAAGTGCCAGTTCTCTAAGCAAATGAAAAGTACCAAAATCATATGGGAAAGATGTATCTCCAATCCCCAAAGAGCCTTCTACTGAAACAAGGAACTTTACATTGGTAAAGATGGATTTTGTAGCCCTCTGAAATTCTTTAGGTCAGTAGAAGAAACTTCAACTCTTTTGCAACAAGACGCATTATTTCCTTCGAAGGTTTCTATTATATTACACATATCAGGTGTGTCACAACACATAATTGCTGAGTTACCACCAGTGAATCAAAGTGGCCATTTATGTTGCTGAAACAAGATAAGGTGAGAAAGAGAAACTGTTATTTAACAACAGTAATACAGCTTCAGGTCTCTCATTAAATTGTTACAGATCTTTGCATCTTCTGAAAATGTTCTTTATGAATTGAAGAAGCATCCACTTTATTTTCCCCTCGATATAAACATTAGTATTGTGTGCCTTCAAATCATTTCCAACTTATGATGACCCTAAGGCCCTATCATGGGGTTTTCTTGGCAGGATTTGTTCAACGAAGGTTTGCCATTGCTTTCTTCTGAGGCTGAGAGCATGTGACTTGCCCAAAATCACCCAGTGGGTTTCATGGCTGAACTGGGAACTGAATCCTGATCTCCAGAGTCTTAGGCCACTGGATAGACCAAATACTGTATATTATGAGTAAATCTCAAATACTTTTAGTCTACAATCAAACTTCATGCCAGATCTTGGTTTAAAATAATCCTACCATGGAGCCCAAATCATGGTCTGAGCTTCCAAGCAGTCAGGTGAGCCATGCTTTAATGTTTCTGTGCTTTTATCTCTGCTCACTAATTCCACCCTTTGGATTCAGTGCAGTGGCCAAAAAGCAGTTCAGACATCATGTTGTACCATGCTTAATGAGAACTTGAAAACCAATAATGCTTTATTCTGGTTTGCTGGCAGTGACAAACTTGTTTCTCCCCACATATTGACATATCATGACAGGGATACAATGGTATGCATCTGCTGGCTTCATCACTGGAGCCAGCAGGTGAAGATTACTCCCTCCCTGGCATCCTCAGTATCTTTTCTGAAGAGCTAGGAGGCTTCCAGAAAAAAGATTTGGTGGCAGAGAGGGAAAAGGGGAGGAGAAGCAAGAAAAATGTTCTGCTTAACTCCTGTTTAAACAACAAGTTATTCAATTAAAAAAAAAATCTGTTGCAGGTACATGGGGGAGTGAATGGGTGAGGGAATTACTACTGTTGACAGAGCTTCTTCCATCAGTACATGTACACCATTGGATTCTGGCCAGTATCAAATTATAGTTATGCTTCCTTAATCACAGTTTGGTGCGATGGCTTTTTGTAGTTCATATAACATTACTGTAGCTAATGCTTCCAAGGGATCTTGTAGCACCTTTGAGACTAACTGTGGGAAGTAGTTGTAGCATAAGCTTTTGTAGACTTCGTCTACTTCCTCAGATGTCTCTGAATTGTAGCTCATGCTGTCATTCCCTGTAGTACTTTCCATTACCTCTCCTACCTTGATGGTGGCTCTTTGATAGCTCTGTTAGTGGTAGCTGGATATTTCAGTTTGCAATTGTGTGGATAGTAGTTACTGTTCTATGAATTATAGTTCCAGATGTTGATGGCATATTGCAAAGGAAGATGTATGTTTATAAACCTTCCACTGTTTGCTGGCCCTTCTCTGCACTTGCTGAGAGAATCATATTTAATCACTAGAACATGAATGAAACTATAAGTGCAAATAAATTATGTCAATTTGTGTGCCAGATATACTGTTTAGAATAATTCAACATCTTATTGTCTTGCTTGTCTGAATGAATTAAAGATGCAGACAAAAAAGGGTCAGGTCAGCAGTGCTGCTGCCGCTGTTACATATATTTAATGTTAGTAGGATTTGTTGAACTATACAGAACATGAAGGTGATAGCTTTGCTGTCTATAGAGCTTGTACTCCATGGTAGATGTCCAGGCAGGAAAAGATCAGGGACTGTCACTGAATATCAGGGGATATGTAATATTACTGACGCTCATTAAACTAGCTCCTATTTAAATAATGATATGAACATATATTCATTTAATATATCTTCTCTTCAGGGAGAATTGTTTCATACTGAAATTAATGTGCATTCTTACCAGTAAATGTGAATTAACAGGGAGGCTGGGTTTTTTGACCCTTTTTTATATCCGAGTGGTTGAAAACTACCCAATAGCAGCAGATCAGTGATTTTTAAAACCTAGTTCTGCCTATTTATACACTTTGAAGCTGAGGCAGAGAGAAGGTGATTAAGTTTGGCAGGTGTCTGGATTAGTGACATGTGATCAGGACCATGGTCAGCTCTCTGTGCAGCTGGCAGGGATTCAAGATTCAAGAGAACAGCAGGCTTGGACTGTTTCTACTATAGGAAACATCTGGGACCATTTGTGGATTCTAGTTGTCCTGCAGTCTTGAGCAATACCCCTTTGTAAGTAATCTCCAAAACAACTGAAAGAGGATGTGTCATGTCCCTCATTGAAAGTGCTGGCTCCAGCAGAGCTGGGGAGAGCTGTGCAACCCCTAGATGGGCTGGGAATCAGAAGCATGCCTTGAGTGCTAGATTTATACACAAGCTAAGTAAGATGCATTTTAGGGTCTCATGTTATTTTAGGGTCTCATATAAGTAGAAATCCATGTGTGTGTGTTATTTTATTTTAAATATTTTAACATTTTTAAAATACATACATTCCAAAATGCAAGTCTTGATTTTGCCATTTTATACAAAGAACACACATTCTGTCCATTGTATTTAGTGGGACTTGAGCAGCCACAGATTTTGTTATCCATGGGGGTCCTGGAACCAAACCCCAGCAGATACTGTATTCTGTTAGAAAAATGCACTTGGGGGTCATCTTATAAGTCTTCTTAAACCCTTCACACAGCATGCACTCCCATACTCCCCACTGACTCCTCAGATCAGAGAGAGAATCAGGGTGAGTTCCTCAAGTGAAAAATCTTAGCATCAGCCCCTGAGATTCTCTTTGTGCGGGATAAGGAGGATACAGTTGAGGCTACCTCTGGTTCCTGTCCAGCACTTTCCCCCTTTTCATCTGTTCCTAGTAAGAGGGACGGTTGTGTCTGACTATTAAGTCATGATGCCAAATTAGGTAGGAAATAGATGCACACACACACCCAACAAAACAACAACAGGTGGATGAAGGGTGCTAAGCCATACTGTCTCCTAGTATGCTCTGCTCTGATTTTCCTTTGAGCTGGGCTCTGATAGTGGCTACTAAGCAAGAAGAGAAAGGCAGCAAAGACATAATATGGTTGAAGAAGGGAAGATTTCTTACTTCTCAACCACTTACTTCCTTTGGTCTTTAAACTGTACCACCTCATCTCCACTTTCTGTTTTACTGGGTCATTGTACCTTCAGTAACAATACAGAAAGAGTATGCTCTCAAATAATGCCAATTTTATTTTAGTACAATTATGTATCTTAATACCTGTTATGCCGTGAAGTTTCAATTCACAGTAGTGTTGCACGCCTTCAGTGTTCTAGTTCTTTGATCCCCTTGCTTATTAAAAAATGCAAATCTAAATTGTATCTTATTAATGCGTTTCTTTGTGTTAAAGCTGTGGGGGGTTAAAATCCCAGCTCTCCCAGTGCATTTGGATTTTTAATGTGTGAAATGCAATGAGAGCTAGACTTTCTGCAGGCTGTATTTACTAATCAACTGTTATGAAAAGTTTTTATTATGCTTCTACTTCTTTGCTACCAAAGAACACATAGACATTAAAAGAGTAATAAACCTGATTGTTATACAAAAGCAACTTATAGCCATAAGTAGAAGCATTCGCTTGCTGAAATTGATAACAAACACACATAATATACCGAAATACACAAGAAATATGGGAGGATTTCATTGTGTGAGGCTATTTTAGCAGTAGAGGGCAGTATTTTTTACAGGGTAGATATGTTGACAAAGGGGCTGTGTAGACGGGAAAAAAGAGATGCTTTGAGGCTGACTTGAAGGTGTGGCGTTTAGACGATGCATGTTAAAAGCCGGCAGGAAAACGCCCTCTAGGCGTCGTATGCTGGGAAAGATACGCACCTTCACATGTGCATATGTGTGCAGCAACACTGGTGCACCAGAAAAAGGGCGCCAGATATCTAAAACGGCCGAATAAATGCACCGCCACACGTGCAGTGGAAACTGAGTTGGCGATCCAGAGCATGCGCCCTATGATGCAGGGTGTCAGGGACAGTCAGGTTGAGGACTTGGAGGACTCTGAGGGGGAGGATGTGGAGCCAGGTCCTAGCTTGGTGCTACCAGCTCCCATAGACCTAGCTGAACCTGGACCTAGCTGTGTGGCTTTTCCCAGCTGCTTATCTAGCCCCAGCTCCTCTCTCACAGGTGTTTATCTTTAGCTGCGCATTTCTCAGCTAGCCTTCGAGAATGCCGCAGCCCCGCCCTATCTGTTCTCCTCTGGGCAAAGGTAGGTATCTCAGTCTCTTGCTCCTCTGCTTCTTCCAGGCCTGAAACCTCTGTTGGGAAAAGGCTTTCTGCTGGAGGGAGGCTAGGCTGCTGAGGAGGGAGGCTAGGCTGCTGAGGCAGGGGCTGTGCCTCAGTGGGTCCCACACAGCTAGGTCCAGGTTCAGCTAGGTCTGTGGGAGCTGGTAGCACCAAGCTAGGACCTGGCTCCACATCCTCCCCCTCAGAGTCCTCCAAGTCCTCAACCTGGCTGTCCCTGACACAGGGTTTAATTTAAAGCGCCCTATGGTTCCAGGTGTCGATGCACTGGTGCAGGTGCGCTTTAATATTAGAACACTAACCCTAATTGTAACCCTATGCATGCGCCCTAGAAACTGTTCTCTATTATGACAATAAATGCATTCTGTCACATGTACGCTAGCTTTTTGTGACCTCTTCTGTGCAGGTGTGCATAAGTCCTGCACATCACTTCCTGGCATGCTGGGAGGGGGGCTCTTGGAGTAACGTTTGTCTGTGTGTCCTGTTGACCATGTCCCTTGCATGACTACCAGCTACATGCATCCAGTCTGTCCACACAAGCTTTCCTTTCTTCCCCCCCTTATGTTGGTTGACAGGTACAATAATGTCCTCTCCATACTGACTGGTTAGCATTGTTTGTTTTCTGCCTTTGCATCATTTTGGACTTAGGCGACCCCAAGGTGAATTTATCACAGGATTTTCATGGCAAGATTTGTTCAGAGGGGTTTGCTGTTGCTTTCCTCTGAGGCTGAAAGAGTATCACTTGCTGAATGCCTTCCTCTGAGGCTGAAAGAGTATCACTTGCTGAAGCAGGGGTTCGAACCCTGGCCTCCAGAGTTGTAATCCGACACTCAAACCATTACACCACACCAGCCCTGCTAGCCAATGTAGGTGAGTGAAAAGTTCATTTTGTAGCAGCTTTGATAGTTACCAAAATCCACGTTTGTCTTTGTGTTCAAAGAGGAATTTTCTTTTAGAAATTTATCTGTGGGAAAAAGAGAAACTGACAACCCCCCCCCCCATCTCTGATGTGCATAAACACAACACATACACACATAGCCACCTTCCTGTGTGTAACTCTGAATATAGGAAATAGATGATTGTGTGAGCATGTGTGTGTATGCTTCTTTCATAAACCTAAACTATGAGAGATATAAGTAGTGTACAATGTCTTTGTCTTTGTCCAGCTCATATATGACAGCTTTTAGTTGGAGTCCACTCCCTTCTGCTGTCTAGGGGAATCAGTGGGAGATGGAGCTTTTTAAATATACTGATGCAGTCAAGGCCATTAAGCTCCTCTTGACATTCTTGTATTACTCAAACTGATTGCTGTAACTCTACCTACCTCTCTGGTCAGTAAAAGCTTTCTCAGTGTGCTTAATGTTTCTTATCTTTACAGATTATTTTCTGCATTTTTGGGGGGGGGGGTGTAAATGTTCATCCATTTAAGCCATGGAGAAGTTAGATGGATCATTCTGGCTTAGTTTTTATAACACAGAAGTAGAGCATTTCTGGACTCATGGAAAAATGTATGGCAAAGTCTCAGTTTTATTGGCTTAGATACTGATAATTTTTCTTTTCAAAACCCATTCTCCCTATTCACAAGTTTAGTTCACTCTGTAGTGAGGCGCATCTTCTAAGGAGACTTTTCTTCAAAGCTTTTAATGAGATCTGGGGCTTTGACAACTACTTTGCACAAGAACCATACCTCTAATGATCATTCTTCAGGGCTTTTTCACAAAAACAGGGAGAGATAGCTTCACACAAAGTATAATTGCTGCCTTGGTCCCAGAGAATGTGAAAGTAGGGTAATGGGATACTTTTTGAACAGAAGGTAATCCAATGAAGCACATCCCTGTGCTTGGTTTTTCCTTTTATATAGTAAATGGAACTGGGAAAATGTAATTAAAGCCAAAATGTCAAAAGTTAGTATTTATGGCTATCCTGGCCTAAGTAGTTACCTTACCCCCTCTCTTATTTATATTGTTCTCCTACAGCAGGTGTGTCTCCACTGTTCATGGCAGAACCAGCAAGACTTTCAACATCAGGAATCAAACTGGACACACACAATGAGTAGGTCTTACACCTAGCTGTTCTGCAGCCAAGAGTGAGGCAACTTATGTACAAGACCAGACCTTCTAATTGCTGAGACTAATGAGGAAGCTTGAATTTGAAGCTTTTTATAGGAGGGTATTACTTGGCCATCTCAGCAGGACACTACTTTGTTTCACAAATCCATTGGTTTCCAAATATTTCCATACTTCATTTGTAATCCTGTGCCTTACTTTTGTATTCACTTTCACTTCATCTGTCTTCTGCTCTTCTTCAGCTGTAGGTTATTCTGGAACATGTTTCTTTTTAAAACTTACGAGTATTCTCTTGCCCTATCTCGTATCATTTCTTATTCTCTTTTCATTTTGCTGCTTTTCATGTCTTTAAAATGTGCTGAATGCACATCTTCTGTCTCAGGTTTTCCTTGTCTTGCTCCTCCTCCTGGATCTTTATAACTTGCTTGTCAGCCCATTCCATTTCCTGTTGTCTTTTTTTAAAAAAACAAACCAAAATGCAAGCTTTCAAACAGAGCCCTTTATGCCCCCACCCCTAATAGTAATATACCTCTTTGTATATGTACATAACCACCTGTGTCAATAGTTAATTTAATATTGGTATAATATTTTTTCTAGAGCTACCATGCTGTTGTGGTTTGGGCGTTGGACTAGAACTCTGCAGATCAGGATTCAAATCCTCACTTGGCCATGGAAACCCACTGGATGATGTTGGACAAGTGACACTTTCTTAGCCTTAGAGGAAGGCACTGGCAAACCCTTGGCAAGAAAACTCCATGATAGGTTTGCCTTAGCATTGACTTGAAAGCACACAACAACAACAATAATAAAATTGGTAAACAGACCTGTCTGCTCTTGATGCAAAGACCCATGAATATCTGGCCAGCTACCTGTTGTATTTAAACTCTCTGCATTCCCTGCTACTTTTGTCCAGAGCTAAGTGGTGGAACACAGGTTAAATGCTTGCCTTATGTTCCTTTAGTCATCAGTTATGGATCTGCTGCTGATGCATCTCATGTACTTTGTTTGTGGGGAATCATCCTCATTTTACACAATATTTGTATGAAAATGGTTGCAAGCCATATATGAAAATGTCTGCAATCATCTGATGCTTCCAGCCAGCTACAATGATGACTGCTGGCACAGTGAACCCTAAATGTTCAAATTCAGCATTCTGCTCTATAAAATTAAGAGCTGCATAGTCAGTCTGAGATGTGAAAATGGAATGCATTTCAATTTACTGAGCCTTCCAAATTGCCTGCTACCATCTTTTGAAGGTTATCTTTTCATCTACAAAGGCCAGAAATATTTTTCTCTCTGTTACTGAAAGCTGATAGTTTAACAATTATGACACACAAAACACACACAGAGTGCCTCTGGGCCCACACAGCCTCTGGGCTGAATGTTGCTTATCCCTGTTCCAGAGGCACTCAAGAGGCAGAAATGTGACTGGAAGAGTGTGAACATCAGAACAATTCCCTGAATACTCCTAGGTAGCTACTTATTCACAGACAGATGTCATGGGGTGTAAAACATTCTTGTAGTTTTTATGGGCTAGTAATTTTGTTAAAAGGGTGACGTCTTGTCTCTGGGTGCGTCTAAACTGTAGAAATAATACAGTTGGACATCACTCTAACTGCCATGGCTCCATCCCACAGAATTCTGGGATTTGTGGTTTTGTGAGGCACCAGCACTCTTTGTCAGAGAAGACTAAAGATCTTGTAAAGCTACCCATCCCAGGATTACGCAGGATGGACCTATAGCAGTTAAAGTGTCGTCAAACTGCATTATTTCTACAGTATAGATGCACCCTCTGTCTCTAAAAATGTCCATGTTTTAAAGAAGATCTTGCTGTTACCTTGATTTGAGTTTTTTCAAGGGTGTAAGGGCAGAAGGGGGTCATTAGACACAAGGATAAGACATGGCCACCCACTGAAGATTGAACGTGATTAGCCATGTTGTTCCGGGTACCTTGTACATTAACATTACAAAATAAAATCCAGTTTAACAGCCCAATTAATCTCATTTGGTAGCTATTCTTCACTGGAAGAGTACTGAATGGCCATACACCACTGTCAAATGCCCTTCTCAATAGCCTTTTCATTTAAAGGAATCAGAGGTTGCTTTCTGCAAATCTAATATGGAACTAATGTGCTTTCCCATTAGTTCCCTTGAGAAAAGGAAAATTGCTGCCAATACTTAACATATGCCATTTTTCCCACAAGTATGCAGATTTAACATCACAGTGCAATCTTTATGAGGACTATGCTGGCTGCTGCTAAGACAAAATACTGTTCAACAGACAACTTTAAATGAAATCATCATGAAGGATAGTGGAGATTTAAGGCCTCAGTGAGACATGAGTAGCCTTGAGCTAGTCCCTGTTTGGTGACTATCCTGCTACACAGGGGTATTTGTCAGGATAAAATAAACTTAACTCCTTGGGTATATATTTAAAATAAAAATGAGGAGTAGGTCAGTGTGACTGGGTAGTTTAAAGGTGATAATTTCTCTTGAATTGGGACTTTGGTTTCAACAGGCACAGCATCTCTGGGGTTAGGATTTTAGTCGCTGAAATGATGCCTTGGTCTTTTGGTGGTTACTGAATTTGTCTTTCTCCCAAAGAGTCGAGCATAACATTGTAAAATTTGATGCCATACGGCAGCTTGCCATGTCATACAGTGACATATACCATATGCCATATAAACTTATGTGACAAGGCAGAATACTTGCTGTTGCTGATGTGTTTTCTCAAGCAGTAGGCTAATCTGTGAGTCGGAGGTGGTGGTGTAATTTCACTTAGACCCTTTATAGGAGTGTATGAAGCATGGAAACTCAGTTCTAAAAACAGATCTGGCTTTTAAAATTTTCACTCTGATTAAAGCTAGTAGATTACCTGAGTCTACTATGCTATTCCAATTTTACAGTATGTGCACAGTCTGACAGCATGCATATTGCCAAACTGTTACATTACAAAGGATGCATTTCTTTCTGCAAATGCACCTGTGAGGACAATCATAACCTATAGCTCGCCCCACCTCCTGGGTGGAAATTCCATTGCTCTGATAAAAATCTGCTTTCTTCTAGTGAGCACAAAGTGGCATACACGGTACTTATTAAAAATTTTGTGCACTAAACAAAGTTTGTAACCACTGAAACATCAGAAATAAAAGGTGTCACTATATCAGCCACCTATAAAAAACGTTTTGGTTTTTGGAGTATTTCACATTTCAGAATTCTGGGAAAGGGATACTCAACCTGTATTTATTTATTTTGTTTTCACAGATCAGAATGAAAAGTTCCAAAAATATTTTCCTAGAAGGTTGGGATTATAAGAATCTGAGGAAATTTTAAAGTGATTTTTATCATTTATCATTTAGAATTTTTGCAAACATTTTGTTTAACAAAAAAAATGTGTGTTTGCAAAATGTGTTGTAAACAGGTGGTTTGTTTGTTTGCTTGTTTGTTTTGCAAAATACAATATATTTGCTGGATAAATTTGTGCAAAATCAAATGCTGGTCTTTTCACTCTCCACAGTGAAAAATCTCACAGTGGTTAATGATTTTTCATGTGTGCTTCATCATCTCGTGATATCCATTCTTGTCAAGGGCCAAAAACTTTACAATATTCTTTCTCTCCCTCATTAGGATAACCTTCCTACATTCTTCTTTCCTCACTAGGTAATGCATATGCATGTTAAGCTATCTGTGAAAGCTGGCAGGGCAATTCTGGAGGGAAGATGGAGGGCTTGAAACTGGCCAGATTTACCTGTTACTAGGATGACGTCAAGTTCAGAAATTCCATGTTTATCTTGGAGGTGGACTAATTTTCTGAAATAACAAACATTTTTTTTAAAAAAACTATTAAAACAACATTAAAGATACATTAATAGTAGAAACACTAATGTTTCAAACATTTTCAAAAATGGAATAAGCTAGTAAACTTGGCATAACGGACCAGAAGTCCTCCTTTATCCCAAAGTGGACTTTAAAATGTTAAAGGCTCATCTGCAGCTGGACTGATACAACACCAAAACTTGTATCCTGGAATAGGGAATTCAGTAAGGGTTACTGCTAAACAGAGAAATTTTCCTCATGTTTGTGAATTTAGTTGCTGATAACAGCAGAGAAACAAGTTTGGCTCTTGTTGCAGATCTACTGGCTTTTCTACTCATAGCACTGTGTTGTTCAGATACCTTCATCCATCCCAATGGGATCAGATCAGGAGTTCTACTTCTTTTCTGAGGCCAGTAGGTGGAAAATCAAAGTAGAGACACATGTCCCCCAAACTGATGATACATCAGCCAATGGATAAGTAAACTATGGGTCTAGGGCTGATCTTATGTGTCAACCTAATTCCCAAAGCCCTCTGTCAGTGATCAGTTCAGGATACAGTACAAGCAATGTATTACTTTCCAAGCAGCTCACTAGATGGAGACGTGGAGAGGAACAGGTGTCAGAGAGAGAAGACAGGGAAAGATGGGGGTTGGCTCTATGCCTGGCTTCCGCCCCACCCACTGAAGGCTATAGCCCAAATCTCCAAATTACTTTTTTTAGTGTTTTTGTGTATCTCAAAAGTGGGCAAAACAAAGGCATACAGTCTTCCTACAACTGCCAAAATGACTCCCGCACTGAATGCAGCAAAATACATTCTGTGTTATTTTGAAAGAAGATCTGCTGGATGTGCTGTTTGCCAGCCTCTTGGTTTAAAACAAAAGTGATTTTCTTGCCCACTGCTGTCTCGCTATTAAAATGTGGTTGTACAGCAGTAACAGCTAGAGGAATGCAGCCCACAATGGGTTCAAGGGCTGACAGTGCAGAACCCCAAACCCATGGAAGTTGCCCAGACCTCTCAGGAAAAGCACCATGGTCAGAAGAGAATCTTGTTGTACCCTTTAACCCAGTGGCTCTGGAAACAGAATAAGTTTCCCTCTAGCATGATCACATGACAAACCATTAAATGCTGGTAGCAGCTTAATACCAAAGTGGACAGGTAACTCAGAAGGTTATCAACATCAAGTCAACATCAAGGACTGCTTGAGCTGTCTCGAAGAACCAGTATGATTCACCACCACAACAGTTTGGGGAGAACAAGCAACAAGTGAAGTATTTATCTGGTAATATGTTGAACATTTTTGCAGCTATGAAGTATACATAGATATTTTCACTTAAAAAGAAGAAAAATTTTGTACATTTCTATCACTGCAGTCTAAAATGGTTTAAACTTCTATTTTCTTTGGATAAAGAACTTCACTTAGAATAACATAATTCCCTAAGTGAAATAGCATTACATTTAGTTGAATATCCAGATGGTTGTACATTCCTCAGTAAATAAATAGTCTCCTATTTTTATTCTGAAATACATTTCAGAGATAACTGACAAGAGATCTTCGCCTTGGAAGTTACTTTGCATCTGCACTGCTGTTTTCCTCTAGAACTCTATGGACATTGAAACTAAGGATATAGTCTAAACTTTTGGTTTTAGTTTAGTCAGGTTTTGGTGTGAACATTTGGTTGCCATGCATGAGCTCAGGGCCAAAGTTCTGATTTCCAATATCCATTAATGCTTGTGCATCTAAAGCAATTTTATTTCATTTTCATTGGCATCTGCAGCCACTATGGCTTCTAAAAGATATGAAATGCTGTCACCAGGTAAAGCATTACAGTTATTAGCATGTCAAAAGCATAAGCAAGTCAGAGTGTATGCTGTATGTCATCTGTTCTTCGGCTCCACTAGGGCGAGAAGACATGAATTGAAAGCAGTCATTTTATGCAATTGACAAATAAGTCCAAGTTTTGCTTTCATCTATTTTACTATTAATTGTTGAGTTTCTCTTGTATAGGAATGAATGGGTGCACCCATTTGGTTTAAAACAGCAGATCTATATACAGTTAATTTGTGGATAAATATGGGTTTCTACTATTGATGTTTCTCAGTTTCCCACAAAGTGGTTATATTAATACGGAAACATTATTAATCAATAAGTAGCTCTTTAAAAATACATCAGTAAGACTAGCCAATTACCTTTAAGTACATATCAAAGGCCACAGAGCAATTTGATGTACACTCACGGTCCATTAGAGAATATAAGGCATTTTAATTATAATAATTATTATTTTTAAAAAAGGGGGGGCTGCAACGAGCCCAACAAAGCAATTTAAAATCCACTCTTTTGGTATCAAGAATTTGTAAGTTTGGGTGCCTCACAAACACAATGCCCAGTTTTCAAAACTATTTAGCCACATGATCAGCCCTGAACTGGGCAATTACACATTTAGATTACTAAGATAAAGTTCCACACTCAAGCAATGAAGCTAGAATAGCTTTACTGAAGCTTACAGTAATACTCTACTTTCATAGACCTATAATTGATTCCCAGTAGTTTTAGAAGAGCTGTTCTATATTCACTACTCACATCACAATAGCAAGAGAGAATACTTTGATATTGGCCTATGTAGTATACAAAAAGGCTGCCTTAATTTTGACAGGTATTTGGCTGCAATCGACAAACCACTTAGTTGGAAACAGTTTTGTTTACTTTAATGTCTTACACTGGAGTAAGTGGTTTGTGGATTGTAGCTTTTATGTTACAGAAGTTAAGAGTATATAATTAGGGTTGTTATTTGAGAGGACTCTATTCATATTTAGTATTGATGGAAACAGGAGGGCCTAAATAGCCTAAAGGCACAAGTTCCTGTCTGATCTTGGAAGCTAAGCAGGATCAGCTCTGGTCAATATGTGGATAGGAGACTGCCAGGTGCTGTAGGCAATATTTCAAAGAAAATGGGAAAAAACACCTCTGAATATTTGTGAAATTTATGGGGTCACCATAAGTTGACAGGTGACTTGCAGGCACATACACACACACACACACACACACACACACACTGATGAAAATGATATTGTAATAATCTAGAAAGAGCAAGATTTAGGAAGAAATAATAATTACTAAATGCAAGAGAACAAAGTAATTATATGTTCTTTCCTATTCACCAGATGTTGTATAAGCAGATGTGACAAATCTGTGATTATTGAATTATTAGTGATTTACAGGCCAGATCTACATCCATTTTTACAACCTTTCTGTAGACAGCAGTTCCCCTGGCCAATAGAAATGTGGCACTTTGAAACCTAAAAATAGGAGAGAGACAGGCAAAAGGCAAGCATTTCAGACTAAGGGGGGGGGATACAGATGGGACAAAAGGGGTGTCTTAGAGCCGTTCCTTTTAGGCTGGATTGGGGCTGGGGCAAATAGATGCTTGGCCCCAATCAAGCTATCTTCCACCCCAAAAAGGAGCAGTTAAGATCTGCTCCTTTTGGGGGTGGAAAGAAGCCACCCCTTCTCCCAAAGGGCATCTAAACACCACACCCCCAAGTGGGGGAGAACCCAGCTGGCATGTAATCACCAGTCTGGCTTCTCACCTGCTTGGGGGTGTGGTGTGTCTAAATGCACCCCCAAGCCAGCCCCAAGGACAAAATGGGCCATCTGTTTCAGCGCTAAGCCTTTGTACTTGCATCTCTTAGAAATCATAGATAGAAAATTGTCCTGTCCTGTTTAGGGCATTTTAGACCTGCTGGGATGGGATATGATTCTCGGGGAGAGGCTATGCAGGATGAAGCTGAAGTCTAGTGGACATTGCATATTGACAGGTGGTAGACATCAGGGAAGGAACTCTATAAAGAATAGCTGGATACTGATTATCAGAAAAAGCTGGAACATTGTCATAAAACCCCCAGAGAGCTTCCAATATAACCAGTTTCAACAATTGATCAGAACTGGGATTTCAGTCAAGAAATCAAAAGAAGACTAGGATAGAGAAGGGCAGCTATGAAAGAACTAGGCAAGATCTTGAAGTGCAAAGATATAAAACTAAACACCAAAGTTAGGATCATCCAAGCTATTGTATTTCCCATCACTGTGTATGGATGTGAGAGCTGGACAGTGAAGAAAATCAACTCATTTGAGATGTGCTGCTGAAGAAGAGTTCCAAGGATACTGTGGACAGCCAAAAAGACAAACAAATGGGTCTTAGAACAGACCAAACTTGAACTCTCCCTAGAAGCCAAGATGACTAAATTGAGGCTGTTGTACTTCAGGCTCATCATGAGAAGGCAGGACTTGTTGGAAAAGACACTAGTGCTAGAAAAGGTGGAGGGCAGTAGAAAGAGAGACTGCATATGAAATGGATAGACTCAATCTAGGAAGCCATGGCCCTGAGCCTACAGGACATAAGCAGAGCAGTTCAGGGCAGAGGAGCCTGGAGGTGTCTCATTCATAGGGTCACCATGAATAGCAGTCAAATTATAGACAGCTGACAACAACAACAGTTTTTGAACTTCCATTTCAATTTTGCTATTGGTAAATTCTTATCAAGCTTGATGATGGCCTTTTCCTTTCTTTTAGCCCCTCTTCTAAGCTTTTGACATTGATCTTATTGCAATAGGACTATACTTAGGATATCCATTGTGTGAAAGCTCTTTTTTCCATTTGCAGCTAGACAACATACCTTCCATTTTGTCAGTTTTTTTTAAAAAAATAACCAATATATTTCAGAGTTTTCTACTATGCTTTTTATGTGCTTCCATGTTTAAATAGATTTTTCTCTCTCTGTCTTCCATCCATAGTCCATTATCGTATATGAGCAATCTACAGAGAATAGTGTGAGGTGTAACTGATTGTCATCCAATGAGAGTGAAATCTTTAGGTGAACATTAGTCACTATTTTAGACATGCTAGCTTGAAGTGGAAGCAGTCAATTATAGACTAGAGGCTTTATGGCTACATTATTACAATCATACTATTAGGTTTTCAGTAGCAGTATTCTGTTTGATCGATCTGTACCCAGGACATTGATGGATAGCTTTGTTCTCCAAATGTCAAATATGTGGGACTTGTACGCTCCATATATTTACTGACCCACTAATCTACTCTGGATACCTTTCCTCCCCACAGTGTTTTGCCTGAGTAGATAGTCATTATTCATATTGTTTAAAGTTTCTGCTGCATTTAATAGTATTCTTAATCATGCCATGTCTTTGAAGGCGTTTGTACAAATGTAATATGAGCAATTCCATCCTTGAGATTCTACTTACTCAGACAATTGTGTCTAGGGATGCATCTGCACAGAGATTTCTGTTGGGTCACAGCCTTCACAGAGCAGGTCCTCAGTATATAGTAGGTCTTTAGGAATACCATATAGATAGTATATATAACAACGATCTTAAAGGAGCTTCACTGGCTGCCAACTCTCTTCCAATCTGAATTCAAGGTGATTGTGATAACTGCCTGAGAACTGAGGCCTGCTGGAGAGGGCCTTCTCTGTGTCCCATCAGTAGGAGCAATCCAAGGTGGGAAGACATGGGAAAGGGTTTTCTCAGCTGTCGCTACCCAATTATGGAATGCTCTCCCCTTGGAGGTCCAGCGGTTACCAACATTGATTTTTTTCTGGCACCAAGCTAAAATGTGACTTTTCATTTAATATACTAATATACTAATATACTGATGTATTTTAAGTCCACATGTACATAGTTTTAAATTGTTGTTTTAAAGTGGCTTATGTTTTACTATGTTTAACATGTTTTTATCATGTTTGAATTACAGTAGGCCCTTGGTGTCTGGTGCGGTTTGGTTCCAGGATACACACACACACACGGATACCAAAATCCATGGATGCTCAAGTCCCATTATAAACAGTGGTGTAGTAAAATGGTGTCCCTTATATAAAATGGTAAAATCAAGGTTTGGTTTTTAGAATTTTATTTTTTTAAAAGAAATATATTTTCAGGGTGGATGATTGAATCCCTGAATGCAGAATCCAGAGGGGCAGCTGTATTAAATTGCTTATATTGTATATCTCCCTAAGATCCTGTGAATGGATGGGATAGAAGTGCTTTAATAAATAAATAAAAATATTCAGTGAGAAGCCTCACTAACTTGTACTACCAGCTGAAGTGACAGGTGGGGTGGAGAGAACACTACAAGCAGTGCTGCATGTATAGTGTTATGCTTTCCTCTCTATTTCTAGAAACACTGTCATTAATCCAAAGTTTAGCAATGACCTGGTTGTGGACTTCGAGACTTAGGAACCAGTGCTGCCAGCAGAAGAGATAGCAGCCTTGAGCAGTACTGTAGAACCATAGTCCCGGATCTTGAGGTCTGATAGAAACCCCCAAGCCCAGAACACTTACATACTGCTGGTCTGGCACAGCAATGTTCAAATGAGAAGAGGGGGACTATTTTTTGAGCAACATTTCCAGTGTCACAGTAGGACTTCCCTGTTGTGAAGTGCCCTTGTACTCTCTCCTCCTCAGCCAGAAATGCAGATGCACTGTATGTTTCTGTAACTCTGTCAGCTATTTCAGTTCTAGGAAAACAAACACACAGGCAGCAGATTTTCGAAGGGCAATGTGTGGAGACAATGACATGATGCATTTGAAAAACATCATTTTAATGATGGGCTTTTACTGTCAAAAGCATTCTATTATTAGGAAAACATATTATTCGTTTGCTATTAATCTTACCACTAAGAATAACAGGAAAAAGTCTTAGTAAGACACAAGGAGAGAAATAACTGCTCCCTTTTTCCTGATTGTACTGCAGGCAGTAGGACAATGGCATATCACTCTTCAATAACATTAATATTGCTTATTAAATTTTGCTTATTAAAATTAAAATTATGAATGCATTGAGAGGAAGGATAGTCAGAGCATGCCAGCTATTACAATAGATGCGGTTGCGGTGGATTACTTTTTCCTAACCTGTAAGATCAAGTTTGGAAATAATCTTGTCAGCTAAAACCATTGACATGTTCTTCAGTTTCACTGGTTTATACAAAGTGAAGAGATTTTAGTGCTTTAAGTGAGCAAAGAACAGTGTCGTAAAGCTTATTGCTTAAAGGTTAGTCATGTTTATGGAAAAAATCCTCCCTGGATCCCACCATACTGGGTAACTATCAGCCAGTCTCCAATATCTCTTTTTTGGGCAAAATATTGAAGTGTGTGGTGGCCTCCCAGCTTCATGGGTTCCTGAATGGAACAGATTATCTAGATCCGTTTCAGTCTGGCTTCAGACCTGGCTATGGGACAGAGTCAGCCTTGGTTGCCTTTGTGAATGACCTACACAGGGAACAGGGAGAGTGTGTCACTATTGGTTCTGCTAGACCTCTCACAGCTTTCAATACCATCACCTATGGTATCCTCCTGGATCGCCACTCTCTGATGAGGCTTGGTGGCACTGTTTACAGTCTCTCCAGTCTTTCTTGGAGGGGTAGACTCAGAAGGTGGTGTTGCAGTATGCCTGTTTGATATCCTGGCCACTCTCCTGTAGTGTCCTTTGTTCTGTCCCACATGCCATTTAATACTTACACGAAACTGCTGGGAAGGGACCTTTGGAGTTTTGGCACAACTCTATTACTCTCATCCACCTGATTCCAAGAAAGCTGTTTCTGTAGTAAACCCGTGTCTAATGTTAGTAATGAACTTGACTAATCAACTGGAATTTAATCCAGACAAGACAGAGGTGTTCCTGGTAGCTCAGAAAACAGATCAGGGAACAGGAATTCAGCATGTGATGGATGGAGTTACACTCCCCTCAAAATCTCCGGTTTGCAGCTTGAGTGTGCTCCTGGACTCAGATCTAAGCCTGGATGGCCAGGTTTCAGCTATGTCCAAGACTGCATTTGCACAGTTAAAACTAGTGTGCCAGCTGCGGTTCCATGAGGGTGGACTTTTAGCAAGAGATGGGCTGCATCTCACACCAGTTAGCAGAAGCATTTTTGCCAATAGTCTCAAACGTTTGATCAGGAGGGCTTTAAACTGAGTCATGTTGGGAAAGGAGACAGTTTTTTGGAAGGTATCTTGGAAGGCTGGACTACATCATGGGCTGGAGATAATAGTCAAAGTGTTATAGAGGGAACAAGGCAAATGATGCAAGGGCCCAGTGGTGGGAGGGAACAAAACCTCACACAGGTAGCAAGTGGGGAGGACACATACTCTTAGATGTCTCTACACTAATGCACAGAGCATGGGAAATAAACAAGATGAACTTGAACTCCTAGCACAACAAAGCAAATACGATATAATAGGCATCACTGAAACCGGATGGGATGAGTCTCATGACTGGAATGTAGGAATAGAGGCGTATAACCTTTTTAAGAGAAATAGGCAAAACATGAAAGGAGGAGGAATAACATTATATGTCAGGGATGTTTACACCTGTGAAGAGATCCAGGACTTAAATCTTGGAAATCAGGAGGACAGCATCTGGATAAAAATTAAAGGGGAAGGAAATAACAGGGACGATATAGTGGGAGTCTACTACAGACCCCCAAGTCAGACTGAGGAATTGGATGATGCCTTTCGAGAACAGATGACCACACACTCAGAAAGGAGAGATGTAGTAGTGGTGGGTGATTTCAACTGTCTTGACATTTGCTGGAAGTCAAACTCAGCCAATACTTCAAAGTCTAGCAAATTCCTCACTTGCCTCGAAGACAGTTTCTTTGTCCAAAAGGTGGAAGAGGCAACAAGGGAATCAGCTATTTTAGATGTGATCCTAACCAACAGGGATGACTTGGTCAATGGAATGCAAGTGGTGGGATCCTTAGGTGGGAGTGATCATGTTCTCCTGGAGTTTCTTATACAGTGGAAAGGAGAAGCTAGGCATAGTCAAACACTCATTCTAGACTTTAGGAGAGCTGATTTCAACAAACTTAGGGAACACTGGGAGTTATCCCATGGTCAGAAATACTAAAGGAGAAGGGAGTTCAGGATGGATGGGAGTTTCTCAAAAGGGAGATACTGAAGGCACAATCTCAAACTCTTCCAATGAGAAGGAAAAATGGGAGATCTCTCAAGAAACCGGGTTAGATGACTTTCAACCGAACTAAGTTTTAAAGGGAGATGTCTAAGAAATGGAAAAGGGGCAAAATCACTAAAGAGAAATTCAAACAAATAGCAAGCACATGTAGGGGTAAAGTCAGGAAAGCCAAAGCGCAGAATGAGGTCAGGCTTGCTAGAGGGGTTAAGGACAATAAAAAGGCCTTTTTTGGGTATGTCCATAGCAAAAGAAAGAAGAAGGAAATGGTAGGGCCACTGCGCAGAGAAGATAGAGAAATTCTAACAGGGGACAGAGAAAAGGCAGAACTACTCAACATCTTCTTTGCCTCACTCTTCTGACAAAAGGAAAAGGTGTTCAACCTGAGGAAAATGGAGCCAAGGACACATTAGGGGAAATGCAGCACAGAATAAGTAAAGAGGAGGTACAGGAATGCCTGGTTAACCTATATGAATTTAAGTCTCTAGGACCGGATGAACTACATCCAAGAATATTAAAAGAACTGGCAAATGGAATCTCAGAGCCACTGGCAATAATCTTTGAGAACTCCTGGAGAACAGGAGAAGTCCCAGCAGACTGGAGGAGGGCAAACATTGTCCCCATCTTCAAAAAGGGGAAAAAAGAGGATCCCAAAAACTATCGCCCAGTTAGTGTGACATCAATACCGGGAAAGATTCTAGAACAGTTCATTAAACAGAGAGTCTGTGAACATTTAGAAGAGAATGCCATAATCACTAAAAGCCAACGTGGGTTTCTCAAAAACAAGTCATGCTAGACTAATCTGATCTCTCTCTCTCTCTCTCTCTTTTTTTTTTTTTTTAATAAAATTACCAGCTTGTTAGATGAAGATAATGCAGTAGACATAGCATATCTTGATTTCAGTGAGGCTTTTGACAAGTTCCCCCACAATATTCTTGCAAACAAGATAGTAAAATGTGGGCTAGACAATAGAACTTAGATGGATTAGTAATTGGTTGACTAACCGAACCCAAAGGGTGCTCAGCAATGGCTCTTCTTCATCTTGGAGAGAAGTGATCAGTGGAGTGCCACAGGATTCTGTCCTGGGGCCAGTGCTATTCAACATCTTTATCAATGATTTGGATGAAGGAATAGGGAGCATGCATCTCAGATTTGCAGATGACACCAAATTAGGAGGAATAACTAATACCCCAGAAGACAGGATAAAAATTCAAAATGATCTTAATAATTAGAAAGCTGGACCAAAGCTAACAAAATTTCAACACAGACAAATGTAAGGTACTGCACTTAGGACAAAAAAAAATGGAATGCATAGATATAAGATGGGGGACACCTGTCTTAACGAGACTACCTGTGAAAGGGATCTAGGAGTCCTAGTAGACCACAAGTTGAACATGAGTCAACAGTGTGATGCCACAGCTAAAAAGGCCAATGTAATTTTAGGCTGCGTTAATAGAAGTATAGTATCTAGATCAAGGGAAGTAATAGTGCCACTGTATTCTACCTTGGTTAGGCCTCACCTGGAATACTGTGTCCATTTCTGGGCACCACAATTCAAAAAGGATGTTGAAAAACTGGAGCGTGTCCAGAGGAGGACAACTAAAATGGTGAAGGGTCTGGAAACCATGCCTTATCAGGAGAGACTGAGGGCCTTGGCAGACGACTAATAGAGTCGTCTTCCGGGCAGGAAAGAGGAGGGGCAGCTGCACGAGCGGCGCCCCTTCCTCTTCCTGAGGTCGCCCTCAGAGTCGCCGGCTGAGGATGACCTCACGCCACGGCGACCGCACGCGCCGCGACGTTTGAGTCAGGGAAAGTGCGCCCGCCGCTTTTAGGGCGCACTTTCCCTGAAATCTAAAAGGAGCGCCAATTTGGTGCTCCTTTTAGAGTCGCCGACGGTGCGCCGCGGTGCGGCTGCCACGGCCCAGCGGCGCTCCATCCCGCGGCGCACGGGAAGCTCCCGTCTGCTTCCCCCCTAAGAGAGCTGGGTATGTTTATTCTGGAGAAGAGACAGTTAAGAGGTGATATGATAGCCCTGTTTAAATATTTGAAGGGATGTCATATTGAGGAGGATGCTAGCTTGTTTTCTGCTGCTCCTGGAACAATGGAGCAATGGATTCAAACTACAGGAAAAGGGATTCCACCTCAACATTAGGAGGAACATCCTGACAGTGAGAGCTATTCGACAGTGGACACACTCTTTCACAATGTGGTGTAGTCTCCTTCTTTGGATGTCTTTAAACAGAGGCTGGATGGCCATCTATCGGGGATGCTTTGATTTTGAGTTCCTGCATGGCAGAGGATTGGACTGGATGGCCCTTGTGGTCTCTTCCAACTCTTATGATCCTGTGAGCTGCACATGTTCCTTGAAATGTTAAATCTAGTTAAGGTGACACATGCCTTGATTACATCCTGTTTGGACTACTGTAACATGCTCTGCATAGATCTACGTTTGGAAAGTGTTCAGAAACTTTAGCAAGTCCAAAATGCTAAAGCTACGTTGTTGTCCAGGGCTGGGTACAAGGATCATGTGACTCCCTTCTTGAAACAGCTACATTGGCTAATTGTCTATTTCTAAGCAGAGTGCTGGATTTGACTTTTAAATCCATGCAGAGCTTGGGACTATTTCAGAGTGTGTATCTCCTCATACAATTCAGCACATGCCTTAGTATCTGCAGGGGAGGGCTTTCTCTCAAACACAACACCTTTGCAGGTGCAGTTGGTGAGGACTCAGGAGAGAACCTTCCCCATGGCTGCTGCTTTTCACAGGGTGTCTGGTTTGCCCCCTCCCTACTGTCTTTCTGCTGGCAGGTGAATATATTTTTATTTAAGGAGGCATTTGGTGGCAGCAGACAGAGTTTGTAATGGGGAAGAGGTGTAGGGTTTCCTCCCATCATGTTTTATATTCCTCTTAATGCTCTTTTAACTTATATTTCTAACTTGTGGTTTTAAATTAGCTAAACTGTATTTTAACTTTTATATTAAGAATTTTTAATTGTATTTTAAGATGTTTACCTTCGTGGGTTTGATGAAAGGTGGGATATAAATTAAATGGGTAACTAAATAAAAATAAACTCAGCACGGAACAAATTGCATATCATAAAAGATAGTAGTAGGCAAATATCATAAAAGATAGATAGTAGGCAAATTATGCCCTTCCAGATGCTATTATGAATGCAACTCACATCAACCCTAGCAAACATAACCATTAATGAGAACTGCAGCCCAACAAAGGCTAGAAGTGAAGCTAAAAAGAAGATCACAGTTTGAACATCTCTGCACAGTGGTTTAGGCAAGAGTGCATCAAATTAAAATGATTGTTTCTGGCAGCTATCAAAACTTCTGTACCATATATTTTATCTGAATTAAATATTAAAATAAACATTTATCCCAGATAAATTGCAATTTAGGGAACTGTATTTATGACTGCATATATTTATTGGTCTTGGTGTTGTCCTTGCCAGCTATTGGCCATTTTCAGTTTCAAACAAAGCTGCATTTCACAGGTGGGTGAACAAGATGACAAAAAAAATAAAAAAATAAAAAAGTGTTGTTAACTGTTGTCAAGCTGACTTGGATTTAGGATGACCCTATGAATGAGATACCTCCAGGTCACTCTATCATCAACAGCCCTGCTCAGGTCTTACAGATTCAGGGCCATGGCTTCCTTGACTGAGTCTTTCCATCTGGAATGAGGTCTTCATCTTTCCTGCTGCATTCTGTCTTACTGACCATTATTGTCTTTTCTAGTGAGTCAGGTCTTCTCATGATATAACCCAAGTACGATATCCTCAGTTTAATCATCATGACATCTAGGAAGAGTTTAAGGTGATTTGCTCTAGGACCCATTGATTTGTCTTTTTAGCAATCCACGGTAGCCACAACTCTTTCCAGTACCACATATCAAATGAACTGATTCACTTCCTATCAGTTTCTTCCCTGTCCAGATTTCATAACCATACATAGAAATGGGAAATATGATGACACGGACAATCCTACCTTTAGTATCAGTTATATATTTTGACACTTCAGGATCTTGTCTAGTTCCTTCATAACTGATCTTCCAAGTGTTAGTTGTCTTCTGATTTCTTGACTGCAGGCTCCATTCTCATTAATGATTGAGCCATGGTATGGAAAAATCTCTCATTGTTTCAATGTCTTCATCATGTACATTAAAGTTTTGTAAGTCATCAGTGGTCAGTATTTTTGTTTATTTAATGTTCTACTGTAAACCTGCCTTTGTACTTTTTTCCTTGACTTTTTAAAGCAATTGTTCCAGGTCTTTGGTATTTTATGCTAGTAGTATTGTGTCATCTGCATATCTTATATTGTTGATGTTTCTTCCTCCAATTTTCAAACCTCATTCCTCCAAGTCTGCTCTTGCTTTACATAAAATATGTTCAAAATACAAGTTAAACATATATGGTGATAAGCTGCAGCCTTGCCTGACCCCCTTGCCAAATGGAATCTATTCAATTTCTCCATAGACAAAACAAAACAATGGCATGCAGATTGGAAATGCACAATATACATTCCATTCCCCAAGAAAGGGGACACCAGGGATTGTAATGACCACAGAACCATTGCATTAATTGCCCACTCAAGCAAAATTCTACAATAAAGACTTTTACCATATATGGAGCAAGAAAGGCCAAATGGCCGAGCTTGGTTCAGGAAAGGAAGAAGCATTAGAGGTCATATTGCAAACATGCATTGGATAATAGACCAAAGGATATCAAAAGAAAATCATTCTGTGCATTAGAGATTGTAGCATAGTGTTTGATAGTATAGATAGTGAAAAGTGAATTGCTTTTAAAGAAATGAGTGTGGCACAACATTTGATTGTCCTGATGCATCAAGGCTAATGTTAGGACAAGAAATGTGCTCCCCTCTTCTTAAAAGATAACTAAGTTTATATCTGCCTATAGCTATTTTTTTGAAATAATTTTCTGATATTACTGTGTTTTATGGAGAAATTTGATAGGGAAGAAAGTGAGTATCTAGGTCAGCTTAGGTCCCTCCAGAGATGTTTTGGCCTGAATTTCCTATTGATGTCAGCTGGTATGATGATGCATGATAAGATAAGGTGATGCATGATCACAGTATTGGTTTTAGAAGATGATATGGCTTTAGCCACCAGTACTTTTGCTGAGGTCTGGTAGATGCACCAGCTAGAAAAAGCGTATTTGGCCACAGCTATGCATGCCTTGATTACCTCTTAATTAGGCTGTAATCGTCTTAACACCCATTCTTAGGAGACATTTAGGGACTGCTAAGCAATGTGCTTCTCAAGGTAAATGTCAAAGGTCAGCACCTCTGTGCATCTGAATCTGCCAAGGCCTGTGGCTCTGCACCTTTTTTTCCCCCCAGTTCTCCAGCTGTTTACAAGCATGAGAACTGGAGCAAGAGAAAGCAGAAGAAATGCCAATCTGCATTTGTCTTAGTCCCTCCTTTTGGACCCAGGTGACAAAGAAAGCAAATGGGTGTGGTGACATTGACATGAAGCTAGGCCCTCTGAGAATGGCATTCTCCCTAAAGCCCTTCTCCAAACTGGAGAAAACTGTGCTTCCTCCTCTGCTGCTCCTAGACTAAATCTCTTCTCACATAACTGAAGTAAACTGAGTAGTGTGATGAAATGTTAGTGAGGGAGGGAGAAAGCAAAGCTGCAGTTTTAGAGAAAGAATGGGTACGGCAGAGATGGACCAAGAGAGATGTGGATAGCTCTTCTTAAAAGGATCTTGGATAACTGTGAGCAACCAAGTCTTAGCACTCTTCTAAGCACTCCCTGGAGCAACCACTTTTAAAGACAGGAGTGGTACTTGTGAGCACCTAATGTGATGCATTATATTCACAGTTGAAGCTCAGTTTTATTACCTGCACAAACAACTGTTTTAGCATCATCAGCCACTTAATATATCCCTTCAGATATTTTTCTTAGTGTTGGCATAGATTTTCCCAGAACTGGAGGACTGTGATGGAATTCTAAAATAACCTAGGAAGGAATATATGAAGCTGTCTTATACTGAGTCAGCTCTTTGGTCCAGCTCACTCCAGTATTATCACCACTTTCTGGAAACTGTTCTCCAAGCTTTCAAAGAGAGTTCATTCCCTGACCTACCTTGAGGTTCTGGAACAGTGTTTACCAAATTCTGGTCCTCCAGATGTTTTGGACTTCAGCTCCCAGAAGTCCTGACTGCTGGTCAAGCTGCTGGGGCTTCTGGGAGTTGAAGTCCAAAATACCTGGAAGATCAAAGTTTTGGAATCCCTGTTCTGGAAAATTGAACCTTAGAACTTTTTAATATAAAGTATGCATTCCATGGACCTTCTCCCCATCTTTTCCTTGACATAAATTTTCTCACGGACAACAGCTCCAGTGTTCAGCCAGGTTTCTTCCAACCTAGTGTGCCCAGGCAACAGACAGGCATGAATGAGATGCTAGTGATGACTGCATGTTTCTAATCCTTGTTTAGTGAAGCAATCCTAGCAGTTCTTGCAACAGACTGATGATATGAACACCACCACCATATCATTGATGCAACAGTGCCTTCCCAGTCCATATTAGAGATTTTGTTTCTCACTGTCACTGAACCAATGCCAGTTCCAGTTGCTACTATGGATGGAAAAGAAATTCTGATTAACTGAGATTTTAAACAGATTTCTGCAGTTTTTTTTTGTCTGAGAGACTAGTCAGAACATTGTACATGTGTCTTTCAGTTTCCTAAAAAGAAACCAGTTATTTATTTATTTTGTTATATGCAAGTAGATAAAACTGTATATACATGAAAACTGTGCACAGATATACTTCAGTCAACAAGGACATATGTATCAAGTATGTGCATGAAGAAAATATATACATGGGGGAGAGTGTAATGTAGTTTGCACATATTTCCATGAGAGGAATGGAATGTTTTATGGAATTTGCTTAGGTAAGAATGCTGATGGGATTCTGTGAAACATAATGAAAATGACAGGTTTCCACATTCCTAGGTGCTATTATCCTGTTCAGTCAAAGTCTTCTCCAAGCACCTATAGACTTTCTTTGTTAGGCATTGGATCTTTTCCCTGTATTCAACCTCATTTTTGGATGAATGTTGTAGAAATCTACAAAAGTTATATTCCAGCAAGTGAGTGTGTTTGTGAATATTTGAAAGAAGCTATCAAAGCCACCATAAATTTAAACTTAAGACGTTTCTCCCTATAACCTAGTTTGAAATGGTCAAGTTGATTTGTAGTACTCAAATATCACTGAAGAACTCTAGATTATGAGATTGGAAAGTTGTACATTAGTAAACACATCATGTGGATGTGGATAAGTACATGTTTTGGACCATGGTTGAGTTTTTGTGGAGTCATTTCCATTCTATGCTGTCCTGATTCAGGGCACATTTGGCTCTCTGAATTTTCATACTTGGCAGTACTATGTCTATAAAGCTCTTGTTAGCTTATAAAGAGAGAGGCGTCGGAATTTGCCGTACTCCTGCTGGGTGTATTCAAATGCTAGGTTAAATAATGCATGAGCCTAAGATTTGTATAATTGATCATTGTATGATTTATATGGTGTAATTATAATTAGGTTGAGAGAGAAATTTTGAAAAGCCAGCTTCCTGGTAGCCAGAGCCATTAACTAACACTAAGCTGCCAAAACAAAAATTAGGTGGGAACAAAGCCATAGAGTTCAAAATTCATCGTGTCCTAGATCTGATTTATAACAGCCCTTCCTTCAGAAACATGTACAAAGCCTTCTAATTTGTATGTAGCAGGGGTTATTTTACAAATTGGAAGGATAATTTTTCATTTGATTGTTTTAACCTAATCAAATGCAAACAATGGCAAAAATGGCAAAGAGCTAATGTATAACAAAAGTAGAAGGTGGGTAAGGTTGAAGAGGTTAATTAAAAATGTAATGATTGCATTTGCTGAGGCAGCACTATTAATCACTTTACATCAGTGGTCATGTGATTTGAAAACCATTGATTACGCTCAAGCATTTCATGTTTAATAGTGTAACATCCCGTATATTGAGGAAACCTTGATTACTTAAAGGGTTTTAAAAAAACATCACCCTGCTGCTTCCCGTCAGCCAAATTTTGCAATAAAGTAGACCAGATTCTGTCACTACAGCATAGGAGTAAAACTATAGCAATCACAACAAATCATGGCACAGATGCTGCTGATGAGTGAGCCATTGATCTACAGATCACTAACAGCATTTTGCACCATCTGCTAGATTGTCTAGGAATGAGGCATCCTCTACCCTTCTGCCTTGAAGGACCTAAGCCAAAATCTACCACAAAAACCCAAAAGCTGAATACATGACAAAGATTGTATTCCTCATTGCTTTTACCATATGATTTGCAGGATGATGATCAATCATCCTCTGCCTATTTCTACATATAAGAGAACCATCACATGGTTTACATGGACTAATACATCTGTAGCAAATCAGTCTGATTTCTTTTTTGAATACTGAGTTGTGATTATTGCTTGTTAGAGGAAACCTGTTAAAATGAATAGAGAGATATGTACTTGTGAGTAATTGGTGGTCAGGAGATGTGTAAGCAAGAACAGTGGCCTCCACAGGGTGGTCTAAGTGAGCAGTGCAACATCTTCTGGCTGATCTTGTGTAGTAGTAGTTGGAATAGGAATCAGGAAATGAATCATTCTCATTGGCCCATGCTTAAAGGAAGAGCAATATTAGTGAAACAGTCAGTCATTGGACACCCACTCCTTAACTTTTGCCTTTTGATTTACCTCCACAACGAAGAAGGCTACAAATAATATTTTTAGAGGAGGATGAGGATGACAGCAGCAACAACAACAACAACAACAGGCAGTGGTTGAAGGCAGCAGCAATTTATATCTCTTACAGCTGGAAGGCTGTTTGACAGAGAGGCGGGATATAAATAATTTATTATTATTATTATTATTATTATTATTATTATTATTATTAGATTGTCATGAAACCCCAGCTCCCCTGCACATTGGCCTCTGAAGAAATCCAGACAATATTGTGTCCCATACTATACTTTCAGTAGGTGGGTCGAAACTTCCAGAGTTATTAGTAAATTGGACATGAGGCAAGAACCCCTTCCCAGATCTAAAATTGCAGATAATTATATTTGAAGTAAAGCCAGTGCCTTCTTTCTCTTTGACATCAAACTGTAAAGCACTGTAAAAGTTATACTGGCTTTTGGTAAATTTCCATGAACAATTCAAAGTGCCAATTTTGATCTATGAAGTATCAAATCATTTTTTAGGCGTCTACTTGAGGAGCTGCCATTTTCTGCTGATCAGGAATTAAGATCAGTCTCCAATCCAGTTCTGCCACCATTTCAAGCAAGGTGGATGATGACCAAAGACAATGGTTTTCAACAAGGCTAGATATAGAAATCTATCCCTAGTGCTGTTTATTTGGTGTAATCTCCCCCCCCCCTTCAACAATAGGTGGCACTTTTTCTGTTTTGTCAGATCTTTCAGATATTTTGGTCAGGGGTTATTTTTTTACCCTCTTCTGTGGCCCTTTTCACTATGATTTTTCATATTGTGGATTGTCATTTTGTTTTGCTTTGAAGAATTTTAAAAATAAACCCACTGCATTCAACACTGGGTCTCTACCAGTGGTAGTTCTTGATGCTTCAGAAGGAAGTTTCTGATGTGAGAAAAATATTTTCTCACCTACAGTGGAGCACAACTGTAGCAGGAGAGTAGAACTATAAAATGTACTGTGTAAATATTTCCTTCCTATTCTTTCATGAAAACAGGCTCATGTAAATGCATTCATTTAATTCAAAGAATTTTTATTCCACCTGTTGGATGAAAAAGTCCCCATATAAAAATGTACATACAATCGATAAATCAGTAAGCCCATGCTCACGGACTTACAGTTTTTAAAAAAATGTTCTAGGGAGGCTGTTCTTGAATTTTACAGTTGAAATAACTAAAACTTCCTTTGATATTTCCACCCTGCCTGAATTTTGAAATTGGCTTCTGAGGTCATGCTTTCTGGTTCCTTGATAAGAGACTTTAGACTGATGGATACCAGGAACAAGGTGTTGCCTGTGGTAGTCCCCCATATGGAACTCCTTCCCCAGGAAATATATATTGTCCCTGTTGTCAACCTTTAAGATAGTTATTCATGATGTTTTATTTCCATCCACTTTGTTATGTTTTGATTGTTGCTGCTCACTGGAAAAGTGATGCAATTAGGTTTTTAACCTCTCGTTTTATAGAACTATGTATGCTATTTTGATTGTTGAATAGCAGCTCTAAGGACAAAGTGCCATGAAAAACAGAAAAAATATTCTTTATGAACAGGTTGTAAAAAATCTATTAATTGCCAATCCATAGCTTATCCTTGTGCCCATTTATTCACACGACAGTGGAGAAGCTCTATATCTCAATGGTAATTATTCAGTTATTTCACAATAGCAATAACTTTAAGTCCTGCTCCCACCTCAGAATTAGGATGATACAACAAAGAAAATTTTGGGGAAATCCAGGATTGAATCTTAATTTGTGAAAGGATTTTTTAACCCCTCAGCAGTGAGGCAGATCTGTTGGCTGAACATATGTTCAAAGGTGTGATGGTCCTTATTTCTGATTGTACAGAGGGCCCTCAAGCCATCATTTTTCATATCATTCTTGGATCTTGAGGTTCTATTTAAAAAAATATCCAAAGTAAATTCAGCAAACCCAAAGCCTGCTCACTACTGAAATAGATAGTTGTTGTGTACCTTCAAGTGGCTTCTGACTTATAATGCCCCTAAGGTGCATCTATCCTAGGGTTTTCTTGCTGGGATTTATTCAAAAAAATGGTTGCCATTGCCCTCAGCAACATCACTAGGGTTGGTGTCACTCAGTTTGGTAACTCATGGTGTCACCCCCATGAACCTCCCCCTCCCCTTTACTCACTTGCTCTTAACACAGAACATTCGCTGTCTTTGACAGCCAACCTGCAGTTTTTCAGTTCAACTGTGTTACCACACTGTTGTTACCACACTGTGTTACCACAAATGCTGGTCTTTTTTCTTTTTCTGCCCGCAAAAGGAAAATGGCTTCAATGGTGGCAGGAGGAGGAAGGAGGAGGAGATGGCCGCTGAGCATGTGACCTATCATTTGGCACCTTTCTGCTCAATTGTTCAGGGATGTTTTTATCCTGATTTGATACTAGTTGCAAATGCAGGGAGTCATTAAACCCTGAAAAATTTCCTTTTTATGGACAAACATTTCTGTGTCACCCCTCTGATGGTGTCACCTGGTGTAGTGTACACACACCCTGTACCCCCTAGTGATGCCACTGATTGCCCTTCTCCTAAGCTAAGAGAGAGTGACTTGCCCAAGGTTACCCAGTGAGTTTCCAAGTCTATGCACCTCACTGGCTATAAGATTAGTAAATAAGGTCAGTAAATAAACAGTAGTGGACAAGAAATACCAGAGGTTTGACTAAAGCTAAAGCAATTTCATGTACTTGCCAGATTTTGCAACTCTATTCATACTGTGTTTACAGCCCTGCAATACAGTACCCTATTAGCAGTTTCAAACAAGTATATACCGTAACAGGAATGATTTATCTAAATCCTGATTTATTTGCCCAGTATGCATTTTGTAAAGATTAGCAAGAAATTAGCCCAGTGTCCAACCATATCCATCCCATTCTGCCTTTAGCAAATGTTTCATTGAAATCAATGGCAGCTGTGAGTAAAGAGTACAGAATTTGCCGCTTGGTTATTACACTCTGGATATGTTGCTCAAGGGGAGGCTTCCTTTCAGATTAATGCTTTAATGTGGTTTTCTGGACATGGGATCGGGGGGAACATCCAGGGAGTAGAAATTAATCAGCAAGTAATGCAATCTCTTTGAAACAGTGTACATGATCAACAAATTGAGTTCTCAAATGTCAACAAGTACATTTAAATGTAATATTTGCCAATCCAATAGGGTAAAGGAAAGAAAAACAAAAACAAAACAAAGAGGGACATGAAAGGATCAGTTACAAGAGGCCCCGCTTTATGTTATCCAATTTGCTATAATATTCATGCAAGCTTTATTGGAAAAGACCATGAATTTGAAAAATAGCAAGATTAAGCAGGGACGCAGTACTAAAGCAAGGAGCGGGAAGCTTTTTCCTGTTTTATTTTGCTGGGCCAGCATTTTAGAGAGTGGCCATTTATAAGAAAGAGAACAGTAGTTATGTTAACATGGTAATTAATCAAGTTGGAAGGAAAGAGGAAACAAGTTGTGAATTGACTTCTGCGGTAATAAAAAGGAATACTGAATGATACTCTGTAAATTGGCAAGGGGCTGGTAAACAGTCCCTCACTGTGTCTTCGGAATTTTGTATGTGCTAAATCAGCTCTCACTTTGATACCCAAATCCAGCAAAAGTCTCGTGTACAAAAGCCTGCTTTTACCTATGGATTCCCTGGTTGGTTCATGAACACATCTTCCCATATACATCAGTTAGAGGCATTCCAGTATGTATTTAGATGTATATCCTAATACATATCCATATCTATATCAACAATGCAGTAAGGGAATGACAGCCATTTGCCTGTTTCTTGGAGTGTGTGTATGTGTGTGTGTTTATAACTGGGAAAGTTAGTTTCAAGACTATTTCAAGACTACTTAGTGACCATAGTTCCAAAGCTACTATGGTCACTAAGCAATTATTCCCAAAGCAATTAGCACTAAAATTACAATGCTAAAAGAAGTGTTCCTTTTTATTTTCTCAAAAGTATCTAAATAATTACAGTGGGGCCTTGGTATCTGTTGTGGTTTGGTTCCAGGACCCCCACCACCACCCATTTATACCAAAATTTGTGGATGTTTAAGTCCCATTATATACAGTGGCATGTAAGATGATGTTCCTTATATACAATGGCAAAATCAAGGCTTGCTTTTTGGAATTTATTTATTCTTTAAAATATTTGCAAACATTGGTGCTTGAATCTGTGGATAATAATAATAATAAAAAAAATCAGTGGATATTTGTTTATTTATTTATTTCATTTATACGCTGCCTTTCTCCCTGAAGGGACCCAAGGTGGCTCACAGATTTAAAAAACATTACAGTAAAATTTAAAACTGCTAAAATATCTAAAAACAATATAAAATTACATTAAAATATACAGACGTTAATAATAATAATAATAATAATAATAATAATTATTATTATTATTATTATTATTATTATTATTATTATTATCTTGCTCCTCTGCATAATGCAACTGGGGCGGCTTACAATTTTAAAATATACATTCATATCCCATAATCCCACCCCCTCTTAGAATGCTTCTCTTTAGCCTTAGGACTTGTCTACAGTGGCCACATAAAGCATATGGGATGATTTGGGCCAAATCCAGGCCTTTACAGTGCCCAGGGCTTTAATATGGGGTGGGGGGGTTGGGGATTTACTGTTGATTTTAGTAGAAAATCTGGATATTTATGTGCATGTGTGTGTGTATGTGGACTGCTCTCAATAGCAATATCAGTATGGGGCCAGGAGGGGTTTTGGGGGGTGAGGACTGGTTGGGTCTGGTAAGACTGGCATATGTTGCTATATTTTTCTACTGTAGTGTATGTCTAGCCATGAGATCAGCAATGAGGGGTTGGGTTGGGCCACCTTCTCCCTCTTCCTTACCCCCGACCCAAGTGTAGTGTTTGTTTATACTGTTGTTAGTCTCCCTGTTCAATCCTCCCTGCACCTGATCAGCATTGTATCATCTTTGTTCTTACTCTTTCCCCTGATCCTCTCCCCATTCATTCATTCACTCACTTGCTCGCTAGGAGATCTGCAATATATATATGGGAGGCATGGGAGGAGGGAGTGCATGAGATATTAACATGAGTGAGTGAAGAAATGATTGGAGGAAAGAGTAAGAGGAAAGATGACACTATACTGATTGGGTGGGAGGATAGGAGGAGGGAAGAGTAATAACAGTAGAAATGAACACAATACTCAGGCAGGGAAGATGGAGGAGTATCACAATCTAACCATACACCGATGATCTCTGGATGTTTTCATGCATAAAACATGAATAAAATACTTTTTTTTCCCCTGTTCCCATCATGTATGTATGCGTATATGTGTTTACATTTAAAATACCCTCCCACACTAATTCAGGTAGCAAAAGAGGAAAGGGAATTAGATGGGGAGGCATCCAATCAGAGTGTATCCAAAAGATTGGCAGGCAAACAATAAGAGTCATTGGCTGATAAGTTTATGCATGCTGGGAAGAGGGAAAAAAAGCAAGTTTACCAGGAGGAAATGGTTGTGCCGATAGCACCTCGATGTGTCTGGGAGTATGTGGTTTTAATGAGGTCACTGCAGACCAGGAAAATCAAAGGTGAGGACAATTTTTTTTTTATCAGTGTAAGCATGCCCTTGTTACTGGTAGTAAGAGCTAAACTCTGCTCCAGAGAATAGGACTCGGAACAACGGATGCAAGCTGCAGGAAAAGAGATTCCACCTCAACATTAGGAGGAACTTCCTGACAGTGAGAGCTGTATGACATTGGAACACACTCCCTTGGAGTGTGGTGGAGTCTCCTTTGGAGGTCTTTAAACAGAGGCTGGATGGCCATCTGTCGGGGATGCTTTGATTTTGAGTTCCTGCATGGCAGGGGGTTGGACTGGATGGCCCATGTGGTCTCTTCCAACTCTATGATTCTATGATTCTATATATTTAAAATTGAAGCTAAACAATATATTTCATTTTCTTTTCTGAAAAATGGCAAGGGAAAGTTTTGTAATGTTGGTCCCATCTTTTTTGCCACTGGCCCCACCCAACAATAGAAGGACTTCTCAGAAACTAAATTCAGACTTAATCTGAAAGTGGTTGCCCACGTTTGCTATAGGGCATGATCTAGCCAAAAACAGACACTTTGAAATACAGTTGAGTTTTAAACAAAATGATATATGCACACACTGAACATTCTAATTGGAATAAATATGGTTTTTAAGTGCTTAGGGTTGGCTAGGTTGTACCCATGTAAAGACTGTTGTGCTATCAATATTAAATTCACTGAGATCCAAATAAAAGAGTTTTGTACCAATCCTAAATTGTTTAACTCCTTTAACAAATTAACAGTCTTATCTGTGAATCCTCAAAAGGGTTTATTTGGAGTAGGAATAACAGGTATAAGTGGGGAAGATGCATAGATTTTCATAAACATTGAGTCTGAACATCTGCTTCAGTGAAAAATTCTTCTCATTTATGAAAAAAATAAGACATAAATCATCCGATAACTGTCAAGAAGGTCCTCAAAGTATTCTTTAGCCATGTTCCAAGCTTAATGGGACTTGCATCTGAAAATTGCTCTGAAAATTAAGGGGTGTGACTGTTCTTAACATTAAATACTTTCATATTCCAATTGTTTTATTCATAAATTTTCATATCACAAAACAGGGTCTTTAAATGGATTGGAATACTTGAAGCTGTAATTATTTAGGTTGTGTACTTGCAGTTGTAAGGAGATATCTGTGCAAGGTGCAAAATCTGGATACACTATGACAATATGGATTGATATTTAATTCATACTTTACAGAGAAAAGGCTGATCGTCCATGCATATGCATTCCAGCTTCTCCTGACACCTGGAGTCTAAAGATAGTTAAAGGCAAATTCCCCATACCCTCCAATATTTCAGAGATGAAAACTGGGATACATGTGGTCAAGCAACATCAAAGTATGGTCAAGGTGGCAATCATTATTTATGAGGAAGAATGCTTACGTCAAGAAAGGTTGCACCAGTTTGCTTTTACCTGAATGTGCTTATGATTTCAAATTTACATCCTCAGTTGCTATCAGTTGAAAAAAAATCTTACTGCCTAAAATAAAATAGCCTATTGATTCAATCCCATTGATTCAGTGGATCTACTCTTGATGGGATTAGCACGGTGTAGGCCCGATCTTAAAATGTCAGATGGTCAGCCCTCTAAAAGTTACATTTTGGACTTCAACTTCCTATTCATATGCTGGCTGGGAGATTTTAAGAGAAAGCATCTAAAATGCTTTCCAAAGTTCAGTAAGAGGTGTGTGTGTGTGTGTTTGTAAGTGTGTGTAAAAGCCAGCCCTGGAAAACCAAAATGTTTAGGGGATTATCTTTTGGGGATATGAATCCTGGAAGATTGGCAGCCTGTGTGGATTATAGATGTGAGGTCAAGCTTATCAATCACAAAAGCTTCCTTTACCTACTATTATAGTGTAGTTAAAAACCTTTGTTTACACCAAGGGTAGAGAACCTTATGGCCCTTTAGATGTTGAGGAATAGCAGTTTTCATTGAGCCCTGACCACTGTTCATTGTCATATAAAATATTTTCACAAACACAATATACAAAAGGTTTTTTTAAAAAACAACAACAACAAAAAACACACACACACACACAATAATAATCCCAGAATAAATATGAAACAGAACATGAAACTGTAACAGGCTAGGGACATAAAGATTGGGTGGGAGTCCAGCAAGTTCCCAGCCACTGGTTTACATGTTTGCTGTTAGCAAATGAGAAGCAGCCTTTCGGTCCAACAGCAGTACTCATGATAAAAGCAGCAATAGTCCAGTACTTCAGCCAACTCAGACCTCCATAGGTCTATTTTATCAAATATTGTTTCCATATGTCCCAAGAGACCTAGATGTTGATTAATCCTTCTAGTCAACTTCCTTGCTTGCAAGTTCTAGTCTGTTATATGTTACCTTATTATTGCTCACTGCAGTTACCACTGAATGCAGCATTCTTTGACTGAATTACCATAAACTTGCTGTTGCACAAGGAAGGACTCAGAATTTAAGAAGAAGAGAGGGAGATAGAGGATTAACCATTTGTTGTACATATCAGAAAATTAGTGTCTCTGCTCAAGGATATGCTTAGGTCTCCATGCAAAAACAACTGAGCCAAAACCCAGATCACTATGGTAATCTTATTTGTTTATGGGCATTAAAATCTTCTTCATAACAACCTAATAATCTTGTTAATGAGTGCAGCTCATTTAGCAGTTGCACAAGAGTAAAAGAACTTGGATGTTTTCTCTTTGAGATGGTATACCTTTGTCCGGTGTGTGGCTTTATGGGGGCTGGAGGAGACTCCTGAAATTAGTGTTTGCAAGAACTCTGTCCAAGTTTGTTAACCTCACTTTAACATGGTATATGCTTTACCTGGTAACAAGGGAATGACAATCTTTATGTTCCTAGCCTGTTACAGTTTCATGTTCTGTTTCATATTTATTCTGGGATTATTATTATTATTGTGTGTGTGTGTGTTTAAAAAAACCTTTTGTATATTGTGTTTGTGAAAATATTTTATATGACATCCTTTGTACTGATTCATCTTTCCTAAGGTTTGTTAATAAACCTGCTGCACATGGTTGCTCTGCCCCAGTATTCCTGAATGCCCCAGCTCTTCCCCCAACCTTTCCACATTTGAGCCCTATTGCAAGTTTCACTTGTAGTGAGGAATCTAAATCAAATATAGGAACAAAGGGGGGAAGCAGATGGGCGGCACGGGGCTGCCCCGGGAAGCTGCGGATCGGGGCCGAGGTAGCCGCACTTCTCAGCCCCGCAGCGCAGCGTCCCAGGCCCAGGAAGGAGCGCTAAAATAGCACTCCTTCCGCAAGACACCGAAGGTGCGCCGCAAAAGGCGTCCGGCGCACTTTCTGCGCCTCTTCCGCTGCAGCGTGTGCAGACGCTGCAGCGGAAGTGTGTCGTCGGAGCACCGGCCGTGCGGAGGGCCAGCCGCTCCAACGACGTTTTCAGGAAGGGGTTGGGGCGCCCAGCGTGAGGCTGCCCCTCCGCTTCCTGGCCTCGAAAACTGCGCTTTGCACCATCTGCTGAGGCCCAAACTCTCTCTCCAATGACCTTCCCACTGAACATCCAGGGACAAGGCAGGGTCTGGCCTTCCTTCTTCCTCCACTGGTTCAGGCAGAAGCATCTGAACTTGATTGTTCCTTTTGAGATGTGATATGTTTACAGAATATCCTCAGTATAGAGTTTCGAAAAGTCACTTTGAGAGAATGATATCACAAAGAATGTCCCAGCCAGTAAGGCCACTGAAAGATTACAGATGTTACAGTCTAAAAAAATGAGTTTAGCCTGGAGAAGAAAAAGGTAAGAGGTGACATCATATTGAGAAGGGAGCAAGCTTGTTTTCTATAGCTCCAGAGAATAGGACCTGAGCAGTGGATTCAAACTACAGGAAAAGAGATTCCACCTAAACATTAGGAAGAACTTGACAGTGGAGCTTGTCGCACTGCCAATTTCTGCTGGGATAGATGCAGGTTGAAACCGTAACAGACTGATCTTATTGGACAGCCCACAGCCGGGGAATAGGAAGCCCATATACAATCTGGGCTTCTCCTGCAGCTTTTCAAGAACAGGAAAAATCCAGCATCTATCCCGGGGGGGAAATGGCAGTGCGATAATCTCGACAAAGAGATGCTCAGTGATTGAATACACTGCCTCAGAGTATAGTGCAGTCTTCTTTGGAGGTTTTTCAGCAGAGGCTGGATGGCTGTTTGTCAGGAGTGCTTTATTGTGTATTCCTGCATGGCAGGGAGTTGGACTTAATGCTCCTTGAGGTCTCTACCAACTCTATGATTCTGTGAGTTTATCAAGTGCTTAAGAAATATATAAAAGAAAGAATAAAGGAAGACAAGGCAAAAACCGGCTTTGGAACTGGGGTTTCCCCCCAGCTAGGGTCATTTTATGCAACATAAACCACTTTCTATGCAACACAGGACTTGTATTAACCAACAGCTTGGCTTTGTCAAAGGCTTTCATGTCACTTTTGCTAAGGAGAATTTGACAACATGGCAAAGAACCAAGGTCACTTGAAGCATCATCTTACCTCCCTAACTCATCCTTAATCACAGTCCACACAGGTGGGCCTTGGGTTTCTGGTAGTTTTAGAAGGTATCAAGATTATTATTATTATTTTAATGTGACAGGTCAAAACATATCCTATCTCTTCCTGATAGGTGCATGTTGAAGGAAGGCTGGTTTCAGGCTTTCTGCATAACATTTGCTTTCCAGAAACAAATAGGCATGCAATTACTCTGTAATCACATAGTAATTAGTGTCTACTATGCCTATATTGCATAATTATATGCCCTGCAAATTACATGGAAATTATACTTGGATTTGGTATGCATTTCTGCATAGTGTTTTGTAGACAAAATAAACTAGGGGTTTAATATATAATTATAACTTTCACAATATTGAAGTCTTGTAGAATGTCACATCCAAGTGCAGCTTTTTTGTTATAATTTGGAAACTACTACAGTTCTCAAATGTTCTATAGTGGCAATGCAGCTGACCAAAACAAATAATACCTAAAGTAGGTTCATACATAGCCTATTGGTCAGAGCTTGGAAAAAGTACTTTTTTAACTAATTAAAGGCCAAAAAAGTGGATAGCACAAGTGCAATCATATATGAAGTCCTGCTTTCCATTGGTGCATCTTGGATTATTGTATGTAAACTCATATATCACTTTTGCATCCTGCTGCATAGATAATGTGTACCTTTGGCCTATCTGTGAACTTCTCCTTTGTAACATAGTTATCCACAGCTATGAAGTTGCAAGATAATCACACAAACTGCTTCTTGTTTATGCTATTACAATCAGCTTTGGTGCTAAGAGTTAATGCAGCAATAAATACGCTTCGATAATATGAATGTCAACTTAACAATAATAATCCTGTTTCTTTTTTTCTCTCTTTTTTTTCTCTACAGCAGAGCCTGCCATTTCAAAGGGGAACAATTGTTTGGATGCAGCAAAAGCCTGTAACCTAAATGATACTTGCAAGAAATTCCGATCGGCTTACATAACTCCCTGTACCACCAGTGTGTCTATTGATATCTGCAATAAGCGGAAGTGTCATAAGGCCCTGAGGCAATTTTTCGACAAAGTTCCCCCGAAGCACAGTTATGGGATGCTCTTCTGCTCCTGCCGAGATGTTGCATGTACAGAGAGGAGGAGGCAGACTATTGTTCCTGCATGTTCATATGAGGACAAGGAGAAGCCAAATTGCCTGAATTTACAAGATATTTGCAAGACGAATTACATCTGCAGGTAAGATAGTGCATGGCAGTGGAGTGATTAATGAGGTAGTGGAAGGAATCTTTGGAGCTGCTGAAATTGCCGGGGCTGGGAAGTACCAGGAAACAGGACAGGCAGGGAAGAAAACTTGACATCTTAAACAGAATAATAAAAACATCTAGTTAAATCTGTATATCATTAAAGTCTTTGTGTATATGGTAAACAAGAAATGTTTCCAGACAGGATTCCTGAGGTAATATTTTCTTGGCAGATAAATATGAATCACACAATTATATATATCAAAAGCTGACAAGATGAATGAATAATTTGTCCTTTTGGTAGATGGTACAATTGCAGATAGTTTTCTGAACCATTCACTTGTATGGTTTGGATGCCAACTTGCTCCTGTCACATGTCCCAAGAATAATATTTAGCTGACTGAAAAAGAAAAGAAGGATGTGTTCAAAATGACTGGTTAAGTATTAGCTGGGTATAGTTTAAGTATCTTGGCAGTATTGCTTTTGGAAAAGACTGGTGTACATCAGGGTGGGCAGAGTGCAGCCTGCTGGGTCCACAAAGCCCCACATCATTTCCCAAACCCCTTCCAAAATATTTTAAAAGTGTGACTTTAGGACAATATTTGCTTGAAGAATGTGCAGAAGATTCCCCAAAGCATGCAAAATATCCCTTCACAAACCTGGAAACCCTGTTCCCCCAAAACTTCTGCTGTCCCTACCAAAATGACAACAGGCAGTGACAGAACTTCACTTCCAGCTCCCCTTTTGAAAGAGACTACAGCAGAAAACAGATGAACTATGGGCCCTTCATGTATGCTGGGGTTTGGTTCCAGGAACCTCTGTGGATACTAAAATCCATGGATTCTTAGGCCCCATTATATAAAGTGGCATAGTCTATAATATTTTCAAGCCTAGGATAGTTGACTCCAAGGATGTAGAATCCATGGATATAGAGGACCAACTATATTTTGGGTTTGTAGGGTCTGTTTATGCAGCCCATAGAGAGGTCTTGGAAGGAAATTGGTCCATGCCTTCCATATATTTGCTCGCTTGTGATGTACAAAAACATATAAAAAAATCTTTGACCTTTAGGGTTCCATTGCCAGAATTCTCTTATCATTAAATTTACCTTTTATATACTCAAGGTATAATGGCACTTACCCATCCATAGTGTCTGAGATCCTGTAACAATGACCCTGATGTGTGAATAATCCCTAGAAATCCCAATGATCTGTACTTCAACTATAGTATGAATCCACAAGGCCAATAGTTAATCTGTAATATTTTGACTCAAATGTAGGCCTATTTTTTTGATGCTTTAAAAAAAAAACACCCTTCAAAATGTATTGAGAAGCAGGCCTGAATCCACACATCCTGACCTCTGTTTCCCTCTGCCTGTTGCAGCCTCTGGCTATGGTATGCAAAGTGGATGTAGTTCCCACATAAGTAGGGAGTTCAATATGTGGAGGATGCTTGAGAAATTTATGAATTCTGACAATAAGTGACTATATTAGTACATAATGTCATTATCTTTTGAATGTTGAACATCTCTGAATTTTGTGCTGCAGTTCTTAGAGGTCTCTATGGCTCACACAAATGGGTTGTCTTGCACCTACACAGTGACTATTTTGGAGCATTATAAAGCATTCTGAAGAGTTTTGGCTGTAGCCCTACCCACCTCTGGCAGCCCATATAAGGGGTTCCCATGAAACCTGCTAGTTCCTTTTCATCTCCCACTGCAGCTGCCTTGCGATGCTGGCAACCTTCAGCTTGGAGAGACAAAGTGGGCCTACGATGTCAGTCCTCACCTTTGAAGAAGTCATTGTTGAATATGGAGAAGATGGCCTCTCTCCTGATGGGTGCCCATTCTTCTAAACAAAAGGCCTCAAGTACATTAGTGGATACCATCTGCATGCCTGCTAAGAAGTCCAGAGATGGTACTGGAGTCTCATCATCCATTGACCCCTGGCAGATCCCTCAAGACTGAAATGCAGACTGGCCTAAAGTATAAGAAGAAGAAGAGATTGAAAGAACACTCTTCACTTCAGCCTTCTTTACATTTGGCTGAAGCCACAGCCGTAACTGAGCCATCTACACCTCTCCAAGGAGTTGCCTTGGAAATAGTTTTTTATGGGGCCGTGTTATCTCCTTTGCTGGCTTCTCAAAAACAGTGTACTGTGGTGACAGAGTCCATCTCCATCTAAGACAGAAGGTTGGAGGACCATGTTTTGGAGGGAGAAATACAGTCGTCTTCTGTCGTTAGAGTTATAGTTTCTCCTTCCCTGACTTGAGTCTCGATAAAAGAGAAAACTCTTCTGGTAATTCTATCTCCCACCAACACCAACACCAACACCAGTACCATTTTAGGTCATGCTCTTATTCCAGTTTGACAATGCTTCAGCTTCTTCCTATTGGTATTACCAAAGTAGACGACACCATTAGTCCCATCCACAGAGTATCAATTGCTGATGATGCCATGGCTTCTTGGGAATCCTGCTATTCTGAGGCCAGTTCTTCCACCAGCAACAGTTGTTCTGGGCATTATACTTGCCACTATAGGAACGAGGCTTCCTCAACACAACCTTCGAGATGCAAGAGACACTATCCAGATCACATACACTCTGCTGTCCTGGCCTCCATTCAACAAGGTCAAGCATCAGTTGACCAGAATCCTTCTAAAAGTAATTGTCTCAAGACCAGGCCATGCCTCAGCCAGCTCAAGCCCAGGATGCTACATTTGGTACAAAAGACCTCCACTGCTACCTGTGCTAGCCAGACCATACGTCTTTCTACGATGTCTGGGACTTCTGGGTCTTGATCCAATTCTGCTTCTGTGGTCATGTTCACTAGATATCCTCCTACAATTGAGTTAGTCACTGTCATGTTTAGCAGATCCAAACTTCAAGAACCAGCACAGCATGGTAGTGATAAAATACTACAGCTTTATTTTGGATTCTTTAGACTGAGCTGCACCACAGACTTGTTAGTGTCAAATCTGAACTTTTCCCCAAAAGCTTGACCTTATTGGGCTTTTCCCTCCAGCCTCCCTTTCCTGGCTCATGGTCAGCACCCTTTGAACTACATCAAAAAGGTGCTTTAATGTCTCCTCGTTTCTCCAGCTTCCCATCTCCCTCATCTATCCTAGAGAAAGGGAGGCATTATCTTTCTTGCCATCAAAGTCTTGTCTTAGGAAGAAAACAGAATCATAAAATTACAATTTTCCCCTGCTATCGCCCATCTGTCATTCCCCCCTCCCCAGTTTACATTTTACTCAGATTACAGACCCTTTCCGATTTTCCTTTACTTCTCTATATCACTATTCCACCCTTTCCTTTTCCCTCATTTCCTTTATCCCTTTATCATGACAAATCCATAACTTTTGGATATCACAGGCACCATGGATTCTCCAACTGATGCTTGTCAATCAGATGATCCATGTTGCCAGGTCTCTCCACATTAAGGTCCAGCAACAACTCGCTCTGACTGAGGATCCAGTTTTCTAGTGAATCGAATCAAAAGCAAATACACCTGCGGCTTTACCGATCGATGTTTTTGTACCTCACTCAAGTCATTTGGAAGTCTTGGCCAACACCGTTGTCCATTCTATGTACTTCCAGCAAGTTACAGACTCTATAGTGGGTAAATAATTCAGCCATTCCTTCTCTAGGGCAGCATCCAAAACCTAATTTCATCATTTTCAATGTTGTCCAATTGAGAGCTTCATGCCAGCTGCATTCTACACCTGTGGACAAAGGGTTCAGAAGATTAATGCTATTGGGAGGAAATTATACTCTTCTGCTGCTCTCATCTCCAAGATCTCTAACTGCTTGGCTTGTATGGGGGTCTACAACCAACTCCTTTGGGAGAAAATGACACCATTCTTAAACAAGTTCAGAGATGAAGATTGCAATTGGAAGCACACAAGCTGGAAGGCATCAGGTCATGACTGTTCAACACATTGCTGATTGTGGGGGCAAGGCAATATCTAGGGTGGTAGCTTTCAATTGCCATGCTTGGCTTCGATCATTAGTTCTTTCTGACCAGTTTCTGAAAAGCTGTTTAGAAACTTCAGCAGGTTCAAAATGCTGTAGTCAGACTACTCTTTGGGGCTAGGAATATATAACTCCCTGTTGCAGCAACTTCACTAGCTACTATTCTACTATTCCAGGCACAATTCAAATTGCTGGTTATAGCCTATAAATCCCTATATAGCAAACTATGTCTCAAAGACTGTATCTCCCTATATGAGCCTGCCTGAGTGTTAAAATATTCATGGGATATTTTTTAAAATCATCATTGTTTTTTAGTTGTACTTTGTTTTAATTTATTGAGTGAACCATCTTGGGTCTCATGTTGGGAAGGAGGAGAGATATAAATTAAATTAACTTAAATTAAATTAAAATAAAATAAAATAATAATTTCCCAAACTGTCCTCTTACTTTGTGTATTTCAAACATAGATGGGCCATGGAGCTAATAGTAAAATATAGAAAAGACCAGATAAAGCTTGAATCTGACCCATCCTACTTATAGGGGTTTCTTTGGTACAGCTTCTCATTATCCATGTACAAAGAAAATATTCCCAGCTGGCGACCTGGGAAATCTTTGCTGTCTATACCATGATTTTGGAAAGAAAGATTCACTGTGTAGTGTTAAGGAGATGAAGTCAGCCGTGGAATCAGCATATTGTAAGCACTAAGGACCAATTCTCCATGAAATTTATTTTTGTAGAGTATAGCCTATTTTATGCTTGAAGCAAAACTTTTATGAATGGCCTCTTGTGACATACTCCCTTAACAACTACTTTCAAAATCCATACTGTCCTTAGTCACCAGCTGCAGCTAGTGATTTAGTCACTAACTAGCATTCCCTTGCCATATATATCATTTATACATTTGCATTACTCTGTGTTCTGCTGATTTTCACAATCCTGGATAAAAAGCCTCCTGATTCTGCTTCCTGTGTTCCTCCCTGAACAGAGACATTTTTGCCCCAGTATCTACTATAATTCCAGTACGTTCTGAGTTTTTGGGAAGAATAAGAAGTGAAATGGTTAATGAAGACCATCCTCGTGTTTCGAATCTGCAGCACAAGTATTTCCTTTAAGTGCCATCAATACTTCTTGTGCTGTCTTCATTCATTTTAGCATCCAAGTTTCTTAATGCTATTTCATTTTCTCACTTTTCACTCATCTTCCCTGACTTTACGCCTTTCGTTCTCCATCATTGCACAACCCTGCTTCTTGGTCAAAAAATGTTATTACTATTTTTGAAAGCGATGGGAGTATGAAAATGGATTTCTTTGCAGATTTCCAACTGCAGTTCTCTTTCCATTTAAGTTTCTCTTCAGTAGGCTGTATCCCAAACAGCCTGGCTAGTTTGGCATAATTGGTGGAGAACTGCTTCATGTTTGCATGTTCATCATTTAGTTGGTGTATCATTAAGAAACAAGTTGTATGTGTGAATGAGCCATCTCAGATCAAGATTTGATTATTGCCTCATAGTCTGGGGGGCATATTAATTCTTAAGGAGGCAAAATTTTGAATATGACAAATAGGTGGGAGAGAGCTGGAGTAGTGATGTGGTGTGAGTGTTGGAGTACGACTCTAGAAAAAGGTAAAGGTAAAGGTATTCCCCATTGACAAGGTTGTCAGGTTGTGTCTGACCATAGGGAGTGGTGCTCATCTCCATTACTAAGGGGGTTGCAGAGTGCCAGAAATAGTGCAAATTGAGTCCACTTTTAAGGTTAGGCTTAGGCTTAGGGAATCATGGGAACTGTATTTTATTGTGGCACCAGAGCTCTCTGACAGAGAAGGCTCAATGTCTCGGGGGGGGGGGGGGGGAAACAATTCCCATGATTCCCTAGCACTAGCCCTAACCCTAAAAGTGAACTCAATTTGCACTATTTCTGGCAGTCTGCAACCCCCCTAAGTCAAAGAACCAGAGTTGTCAGAAACTACTCTGTGATCATGTGCCCAGCATGATTTCACAGAACACTGTTTACCTTCCCATCAAAGTGGTACCTATTTATCTTCTTGCATTTGCATGCCTTCGAGCTGCTAGGTTGGCAGAAGCTGGGTCTAGTGACAGAAGCTCACCCCATCATGCAGCACCCAGGCCTTGAACTGCCAATCTGCTGAACTCGCAAATCAACAGAGTCAGTGTCTTAACCACTTGAGCCACTGCGTCCCAATACAGCTCAAGAAAACAGGGTTAAAATCCCTGTCTGGCCGTGGAAACCCACTAGATGACCTTGGGCCAATTATACTCTGTCATCATCAGAAGAAGGCAAAGGCGGCAAATGTCCTCTGAACAAATCTTGTCAAGAAAATTGTGATAGGGTCACCATGTCAGAAACCTGAAGGCACACAACAGTAACAGTAGGGATTTCTAAGCTGAAGATAAGGCAGGATGTCATCTTGTTCTTCATTTCAGGAAACAAACATTGCATGACCTTGTAATTCAATCCAGCAATACTCCACTATTGCCCACCTTTCCTATCTGCCTTCTAAGTCAAATTAGATAATAGATGCATCTCACAAGCAGCTGTACCAATAGTTGGGTATTTCCACAGACTCTGATGAGGAAGGTCTTCATTTTAAATGTTGGCAGCCTTAACTGCATAGCACAGTTGTGTTGTAGCAGAGGGTAGCAGTATCACTGGGGGCATTTTCTGTACTGGTCTCAGGGCTCAATGTAATTGTAGCTTCAGTTATACACCACTATTGCCTTTTCAGTAATGTTGGGACCCTATATAGAGCCTGTATGTATGGCTCATAGGATTCGAACTATTGGTGACTGGAAGATGAAATCACAGTGGAAAATCCAGCAAGTATGGCCCTTGAATGAATGGTCTTCATTTTACTGGAACATGCATGAAAATAAATTTGGTGAACCTAACACAAATAAAGAACAATGACAGAAATAGATTTTATGATCAACATATTTACCTAGACAGAAGGTGTATTTTGGAACAGTTATTTAGGATTGGCCAGAGGGGACTTATGGTATGGAGATTCTAGTCATTTGAAGTAGACAGGTAAATTCTTAAAATGTCAGGTGCTGTATTCTTAAGCTGTCTTGATTGCCTCTCTTTAGGATATCCTTCTAGCTGATTCTTATAACAAATTATTTGAAGACTTTTAGACCATCTTCAGCCAAAAAAACAAACAAACAAACAAAAAAAACCCCAACCCTTTCAGAGTGGCTTCAAATTTCAAAGGCACAACATGCGGAGGTGGCGGGGGGGGGGGAAGGGAGAAGGCGAGGGAAAGTTAACTCAGACACTAGTTGTTCAAAAACTATTATGACTAGATGCAATGAAAAACAGTTCAGGGGAGGAGAGGAGGAGAGGGGGGCAAAATTGTTGGTCAAATGAGTGACCCTACTCCATCTACTATGGCCCAATGAAAGGGGTGCTGTCAGTGACCCTTGGTGGAAGGAGAAACTTGATGGAACTGAGCTGAAGTGATGGTGGCTGAAATTTCCTTTATGCTGTGGACTGCAACCCTGATGTAATAACTATATCAGGCTCTGTCAAATAACCATATTGTTGTCTTTTGTCTCTCCAAAAGGGATGAAAAGATGCTTCTAGTATCCCAGTGGTGTGATCTAAAAATGTTGTGTCTGTGGAGCTAAATGCAGGGGCTAAATGAAAATAATTATATGCAATGGCCTCTAGACACTTTTTCTGGACACTGAGAGTTTAGTTTAATTTTGTTTTCAAATTGAAGAAAATAAATCAGCTGAACAGCACTTAAAAGCAAGTTTGGTAACTACTATGATTCTCGGTCTTTTTGAAAGATTGTTATCTAGTTACATACCATGCATATTAAAACAATAAATAAAAGATTACACCAGGGATATATAAATGCCCATTTCTGAGGTCTTAGAGTTCTTGTGCTTGTTCTCTGTGAGCTTCCCTTGTCTATTATGAGTAAATGAACTTTCAAATGGTGACATTCAAACTGTCTACTAGCTTATTCTTCTGTAGCCATCCACTGACACTTTTTTCCTTGACCAGATATCTATTAGAACATTCTTTTAAAACGTGAAATTATAAAGGAAATACCCTGAGTATCACAAACACAGTGTAAACCCATGAAAGGGTAAACAGGACATTTCACTTTTTATTGTTTTTCCTTCACATCTAAAGTAACTACAAATATTATTCATTGAGGATCTGAAGAACTATAATATAAATAAGATCTGAATCATTTTCACACTAGAGCAGTATTTCACACATTCCTCCTGGTTACCATACACTATGATTTACTTTCCAGGAAAATCTTGCTGTCAGATGACATTTCCTTGTAATTCTTCTATGACACATTATTTTAAACTTGATATCTGTTTGGTACAGTGCCAGCGTGGTAAATCCAAGTTCAAATATAGGAGGGAAACAATAAAGAAACAAATGCAAAATATGTTAGCATTTGTAATCATGCAACCTAGGAAGGGGGGGGGGGCAGTTTGTGGCCCTCTGTATGTTGTCAGAGTGCAACTCACATCAGCTCACATCAACTTCCTACCCAAGGTAGTTAATGGTGAGGGATGCTTAATATTCCAGTTGCCACCTCCTATTTAGAAATAACTTCTCTAGTTGCCTCTATGACTAGTTGTTTCTTTATTGCATTTAGAAATTTTGCATGTTCATTGTCATAGAGTCATACAGTTGAAGGGATCCTAAAGGCCATCTGCTTCAGTCCCTAACATTCCAGGAATCAACAGTTTAAGCATCCCTGAAAAGTTGGTTTGTTTCAAAAGAAGAAGAGTCCACTACCTTCCAAGATACTTTATGCCACTGACACTTAACCATTAGGAAGTTGTTTCTCATGTTTAGCTGGAATATTCGTGTTTTCATGATGATGTCATCTGCCTCAACTGTCTCTGCACCAGGCAAGCATGGCATTATGTAGCCAGAATGTCTGTGCATGTGTTGTTTGCTTTCAAGTCATTTTCAACTTATGGCAGCTCTAAGGTGAACCTTTCATGGGGTTTTCTTGGCAAGATTTGTTCAGAGGAGGTTTGTCATTGCTGTCCCCTGCAGTTGAGAGCATGTGACTTGCCCAAGGTTATCCAGTGGGTTTCATGGCCAAACTGGGAATCAAACTCTGGTTAATGACCCGAAAATCATCGTCCAGCACTCAAACCACCACACAATGCCACACCAAACTCCTTTCTCAAAAAACCCTAATGATCAAATCCTCTACTTTAATATCTCTTTTACTCCCAGGGTTATTTTCAGTGCTAGAGCATACTTGTTAATCACCTGAGAAATCAGGCCCTGCTAAATAAAGTGTCTTAAAGATGGCACCTCTACTAGAGTGCAGAAAGTTTTGTGTACACCTTTCATTGTCAGCCTTTCATGTTATCCACAATGACCTTAAGGGATCAAACTTGTGTTCATTGCAGTAAACTCTCTCTCTCTCTTTCTCTCTCTCTCTCTCACACACACACTTTCTACCCAGAGCAGCAAGACGGTAATACATTCCTGTTCCTATCTCCCCTACCATCTTCTCACTTTAGTATCATGTCTGTCACATTGAGGGTAAGGATTTGGCCTTTCATATCTTCAAAGTGTTAGTAAATTTAAGATGTAGTGGTCATGGTGGTGTCATCACGATCCTCTACACTTTCATAAATTATTAATATGATTAAATTGCATTGTTTGACACCACATAATCATATACTTATTTTTTAAAAATAGAAAAGGCTAGGAATTCAGTGTTATTTTTACAGATTGAGTCTTCCTTATTCAGAAATCCAAAATCTGAAATATTCCAAAAAGCAAAACATTTCTCACGGCTGAGATAGTGAACACTTCTACTTTCTGATGGTTCAGTGTACACAAACTTTATTTCATATGTAAAATTATTAAAAATATGTATAAAATTACCTTTAGGCTATGTGTATAAGGTATATATGAAACATAAATGAACTTTATGTTTAGATTTGGATCTCATCCCTAAGATATCTCATTATGTACATATATGAAATACACATATTCCTACGTTTAAAAAAAATCTGAAATCTAAAACACTTCTGGTTCCAAGCATTTCGGATAACAGTTACTCAACCTGTATTGTTGTTTTCAATGCAACACAACATCGCTCCCGTAACCCTCTTGGCTGATTAGCTTTGCAACTTTATTTTTAATTCAAAAGCTATACTGTTTTCTTTAAAAAGATGAAAGATTAAGTGAAGTTTGTTTTGGAACTCACTGTAGTGGGAATGTCTGCTCTAATGCCCTAGTCTCCCTACCCTCTTGATGAACCCACACTGTTGCTTCTGGTTTCCTCATAGAGTACTCTTAAACCTAGCCTAAGGCTTTCTAGGAATGGATTATTGCGTGGAATTACATGGGTTAGTTTAACTGATTCCATTGGACAATCCTTGCACAATTTTTGAGCTTATGTCTTTATATTTTGATAAAGATGGAGTCTCTGAAGGCTTGAGTCTGGATTCAGAAAAAAACGTTCTGTTGCACAATTATGCAGTTTCTTCTGTTTGTCATATCTTCTATACCAGGGGTAGGCAACCTTTCCCCTTTAAGGGCCGAGGGACTTCAGCTCACAGAAGCCTCAGCCATCTTGGCCAATAGTCCCATGTTGGCCAATAGCTCCTGGGATTCTGGGAGCTCAAGTCCCTCGGCCCTTAAAGGGGAAAGGTTGCCTACCCCTGTTCTATACAGTAATAAATCATTCATGCAGTTAAATAGCATTACAGATTGATTGTGTGCCTAATTATATGAAAAAGAAAATACAATGCTAGGAATTCAGTATTCAACCATTCACAGAGTGCAATAAAGATCTGGGTGAATATGGAATAGAGTGGCAGAAAATAACTCAATATCTCTTTAAAATAAAATGTAATAAAAGCATATTCGTATCTTGTTCACCACAGCTGCTGTTTACATAATGGTTAAAGGAAACAGCTTGGCTGCTGTTTAGTTAGAAGTAGCCAAAAAGGATTTCCCCCCTCTTGGTTAGTTTCAGAATCCAAATGTGTTTTTGTACTTAAATAAATAAAATGCAGTTCTTGAAGATGAGTCTCTGCAGGTACCATCATTAAGGATACTTTATATCACATATGCTGACTCCCTTCAAAACACGACCCCCTCCTTAATATAATGAAGCAACTTTAAGAGTAAAGAAATTAAATAGCACTTTAAAAATGCAGTGTTTTATTGAGCTATTTCAATGATTATGCAAATTTTCTCTAGATTTCATGGACATGGGTCTCCCTCAGACACAGAGTGTAGGCAGGTGCAAAGCAAGTTTCAAAATCTGCCCACAAAATAATTCCAAAAACACAAAGGAGAACTATATTCAAAGTGAACAGTAAACAGCTTTCTCTCATACGCACGTGCATGTCAAGCCGTAATTATTGCTCTAGTACACATTCCTTCATATTCTGAAAATGCATTAGCTACCAAGAGACAATTGTATGTCAGTTGGATAGCATTGTCAAGAAAAATACATGTCTGCATTAGATAACTAATGAAAAACGGCCTTCCATTCAACAGCCATGTAGTTCTGTGAAGTTTTCAGATAAAAATGTAGGAGAAACTTTATGAATTTCAGTACAAACAATACATTTGTCAAACCTATAAGTGAACTGAGTCATATACTGAAATCCACACTTTTCAGAGTATGTGATCTAGTTTCTATTTAAAAAAATACAAAAATGTGTATATTTGTACTAGAAAATGTGATTTTCACACAAATTGTATTTTTGCATTAAAATTGTTCTTGTGGAGGAAGAAAACATGGCTTCCACCCAAAAACACTCACATGTATTTCTGCACAGAATAATTTTCTAAGACACCTTTGAGTGAAAGACTACTGGGTGAAAACAGTGAAAAATTATTGCCTTTACAATATTTTGTCTCAACTGGGTTTCCTAAGAGTTAGGAAATTCAATTTTTCAGCTAGGAACCATAGAATCATAGAGTTGGAAGAGATCACAAGGACCATCAAGTCATGCAGTGTGAAGACAAGAGGCAGATTAGAACCATGACAAGAGCCAATGAGAGCGAAGCCAAGAAAAGGTGGGGGCTGCTCCCAGGAATGAATATAAAAAGAGGAACAGAGCAGTGTGGAGTTAGTTAGTTTGGTGTCTATTGTGCCCTGAGGGGTGAAGAGCCATTGAGGCTAGGATAGGCTGCACTGAGAGGCAGTTAGAAAGGGTTTTAGGTACCCAAGATAGGGATGAGGAGTGTCCTTAATTAAATTATGGTAGTGTCCTACGGGAGATATATTGCTTGGTGACTAGTGGAGTCACAGTTAACTGGAAGGGTTAAAAGATACAAAAGATTAATAAAGGCTCTGAGAGACTTAGGGCCTTTGCAGACTGCCAGAAATAGTGCAAATTGAGTCCACTTTAAGGGTTAGGGAATCATGGGAACTGATTTTATTGTGGCACCAGAGCTCTCTGACAGAGAAAAAAACAATTCCCATGACTCTCTAGCACTAACCCTAACCCTTAAAGTGGACTCAATTTGCACTATTTTTGGCAGTCTGCAAAGGCCCATTGTCTGTAAGGGAAATATATAAAATTATAAAGAACCAGTTACAAAGACAAGCTAAGGAAGCTGTCAAACTGTGTAACTAATAAAGTATTTAAACATCGTATCCATTGTGAACACCATCCACTAAAAGAGATACTGTATTCAGCTGACTTGTAAATAAATTATTAGTTTGTTTCAGCAAGCCGCTGTTGGGAGTGATTTCAGAAGTACATTAAAAACACTACCAACATTGAGAAAAGTCTTTTAGATTTGGGATGCATTTGATAGTAGGTGTGTGGCTGTCAAAGAATAATTGGTGCCAAGCTGGAGAGTAGGGATTTGAAACCCAGAGGGCTGGCATCTAAAGAGAGTTATTGTGCAGGAGACACTCGAGAGTCGTGGGTTTGAGTCTCACAGTGAAAAATTAGTGGGATAGTGGGTATCACCTTCATATGCAGGAATCAAAGCACCCTCGACAGATAGCCATCCAACCTTTGTTTAAAAGCTTCCAAAGGAGACGGCTCCACCACCCTCCAAAGCCGCCTGTTCCACTGTTGAACAGCTCTTACTGTCAGGAAGTTCTTCCTAATGTTGAGGTGGAATCTCTTTTCCTGTAGTTGGAATCCATTGCTCCAAGTCCTGTTCTCTGAAGCTGCAGAAAACAAACATACTCCATCCTCAATATGACATCCTTTCAAATATTTAAGCAGTGCTATCATATCACCTCCTAGCCTTCTCTTCTCCAGGCTAAACATACCCAGCTCCCTAAGCCATTCCTCAGAGGGCATAGTTTCCAGCCTGTTCACCATTTTGGTTGCCCTGCTCTAGACACACTCCAGCTTGTCAGCATCCTTTTTGAATTGTAGCCCTCTGAATTAGACACAGTATTCTAGGTGAGGCCTGACTAAAGGAGAATAGGGTGGTATTATTACTTCCACTGAATCGCATAGGCTTTTTTAGCAGCTGCATCACACTGTTGACTCATGTTCAACTTGTGGTCTACTAGGACTCCTAGATCACTGCTATCAAACCAAGTATCAACCATTATTATTATTATTATTATTATTATTATTATCTTATATCTGTGCATTTCATTTTTACTGCCCGGCATTTCTCTCTCTTGAAATTCATTTTGTTAGTTTTGTCCCAGCTTTCTAATCTATTTTAGTCATTTTGAATTTTGATCCTGATCTTTGGAGTATTAGCTACCCCTCCTAATTTGGTGTCCTCTACAAATTTAATAAGTTTCCTTCATCCAAGTCTTTGATGAAGATGTTGAATAGCACTGGGCTCTGGACCGAACCCTGTGGCACCCCATAAATCACTTTTCCTCAGGTTGAAGAGATTAATCATGAAATGTTCCAGATGTTGTAGAAGTGAAACTCCCAGCAGCCCTAGCCAGCACAGTATTATTCACATTCATATATTTATTGCACTTATATCCTGCCTTTCTCCCAAAATGGGATCCAAGGTGGCTAAATGAAGGACCACATGATTTCTACCTCTGACCTATGGGCATAGCCATAATTTAACAAACCACATTCAGAGTCCATTGACCTCTGAAATCTTTCCAATTGAGATCTTTTCCAAAGAGAATAACAAGAAAGCACTGATGTGTTTGTAGTGTTCACTTTCTGGATCAGAACTCATTTGTGTGTATCTGTCCTGCTGTTTGTGCATAAAGCTTAACTGCAGTATGCATATGGGAATGCAAACAAAAAGAAAGCTCTCAAAAACTATTATCCATTAGAAACATTATGACTCATTGGACTGATTGCTGATTTGAACCTGGGTTCAAGTGTGAGCTCAAACAAGTGATTCAGCCAATCTGACACTAAATTTCGTGTTCAGAATGAAAGTTATTGTGACCTACCACATAACATGCAAGGACAAGCAATATAAAGATTTTAAAACATTTGGAATATTATAAGGGCTATATAAATGATTAATAGTATATATCAAAGAAGAGATTATTGAAACATGATGCGATTTATGCCAACTATAATGTTCATGTATATTTTGAAACATTTTAAAAACATACACTATTTATTCAATACTGAGCCTATTCCATTTTTATGCCACCCTTTGTGAATAAATCTACAAATGTGTACTGTAGGTTCCTTATTGAAAATGTGAGCTTTCATGTGTGAAACTCTTTCATTACCTACTTTTCAGATCCTTACATTTTCAAGTTATTGGAGCATTTACAGTGCACAAAGAATACAGGGTCAGGCCAAGAGGCTTTCCTGTAGAACATTCTCTTACATGTACCTGCATTTGATCTCAGTGATTTGTTCTGTTCTCAGGGTTTTTTATGTGTGGCTCATGGGACTAAATAGTGACTCCTTCTTTTATTAAGCTGCTGAAAAAACACTGGAGACTAACCACTGAAAATGCAAAAAAAGGTCCACATTATATTTTAAAATGAGAATTGGTAGCATGGACACTTTTTGGTTGTGCAGAATTTAAGTTCATTTTTGATGCCTCAGAATTATTGTAGTGGGTGGTCAGCCAGGCATGCTTTTGTGAAACTCTGATAATATTCAGTGACTCCTTCTCAAGGCCTTTGCAGAATGCCAGAAATAGTGCAAATTGAGTCTACTTTAAGGGTTAGGGTTAGGGTTAGGGAATCATGGGAACTGTATTTTATTGTGGCATCAGAGCTCTCTGACAGAGAAGGCTCAATGTCTCAGAAGAAAAAAAACCCAAAAACAATTCCTATGATTCCCTAGCACTAACCCTAACCCTTAAAGTGGACTCAATTTACACTATTTCTGGCAGTCTGCAAAGGCCCTCAGGTAAGATATCTTATGGTTGTGCTCAAAAGCTCTAATTTGAAGGCAAATGGATACTGTTACCATAGCTATCAGTTGTGCAACCTTTGTAGCTGACTGCTTCTTTGAATTCAGATCCCTTTCTGGATGAGCAAATACCTGTACCATCATCCCATGAAAATTTCTAAACTGAGATGCAACTATAGGAAACTTAAATTTACTGAATCAGGTCTCTAGTCTGTCTAGCTCATTACTAGACTGTCCACAGTACCTTTGGGGATGAATCTGGAACTATCTGCATGAGAAGAATGTGCTCCACCACTGAGTTACAGCCCTTCCCTTATGAAGTGTGTGTTCTGTGTGGCCAGTCCTTTAACTAGACACAGTGAAGTACAAGAGTATTACTTTCTCAGATATTACTCATATTACTTTCTCAAGTGTCAGATGCTTGGAGATAGCAGTGACAACCCCATTGCCAGCTATTTTTCTGCTTAGAAAGTATGTCCTTCACTCTTAGGGTATCCTATCATTCTCAGACGTGGTGGTAGGTGTGTTAAATAAGAGTCGCTGCCAACTCAGTGACTCCTGTATGTTAGTTTCTTTGCATGGATTGAAAGAAGATGCAATTTTAATAATAATAATAATAATAATAATAATAATAATAATAAATCTTATTTATATACCGCCCGGTGGCGAACCAATCTAGGCGGTTTACAAGGCTAAAATACATACAACTTAAAATAGTATAACTCCCTCCCCCCTTAAAAGTCAATTAAACTACATATTAGTTAAAACCAATTACAATTCAACTTAACAATAAAACAAAATAAAATACAAACCAATAAAACCCCTGTGATTTCGGTTCTAAAGGGGGGCTGAGAAGGCAATCCTGAAGAGAGAGAGATCCCAACGTCCAAAAGTCCCGAGGCCCGGTATTTTAGTCTGGAAAGGCCTGCCGGAAGAGATCCATCTTGACAGCTTTTTTAAAGTTGTCCAAAGATGTTAATTGACGGATCTCGTCCGGTAGGCCGTTCCAGAGCCTGGGGGTGACAACAGAAAAGGCCCTCTGGGAGGTCACCGCAAGCCTAGATTTTGTCTTCTTCCTCGTTACTGCGTAATATACTTCATGATGGTTCCAACAGTACAAAACCACTCTGGACCTTGTGCTGGATGGAGTGGTGGTGATCTTGGTGTGGAGGAATGTTCTGTTGTCAAACACTGTTCTGTTGAAGTTCTTTTGTAATAAACAGATGGTTACCTGGTCCAGTTTAGACTCACTAGGACACAGAACCTCTGCAGGGGTGAGAGATCAATTAAAATGGTGTACCCTAGGAGGCTGATGGATCCAGACAGATTCCTTCTTTCAAAGCTCTGGCTGACCTCTGGAATGAAAAAATGGTCAGGGCAGTGGACGCAATTGGTCCTGAACATCCTCTCTTATAGTGTGGAGCACAACCAGTCCCTTGGTTTTCCAGGAAGCTGGTGACAATAAAACAAGTGAGATGGAGTGATGTTGGCAGAAGACTCGGAATGAGCAAACATGAACTAGAGCCTATTTAAAGACCTACTCTGTGCCATTGAGGGCATGGCATATGCAAGGAGCCATCCCGAAGACCATTTTGAATGGTTTAATACACTCTGATCCTCAAGTAGGAAATGGAGACTACTCAATAGCCCACTTGGAAGAATTTGCATGGCACTTTGCAAGTAAAATTGCTCAGATCCTCTCTGATTTGGATGCTGTAGTTGATACAATTCCAGTGGATGTAATCTTAGCTCTTGCTTGTCCTGTTATTAGTAACTTTTCAGCTTGTGCAGCATGACAATATGGACAGAATCCTTTGAGAGATGGGAGTCACCACAGAATCCTTTGAGAGGTGGGATCCTTGCCCTTCCTGGCTCATTAAATATACCAGAGGAGGATTGACTGAATGGGTGAAAAGGGGTTTTAGTGCCTTCTTACAACAAAGTAGAGTTCCATTTTGCCTAAAGAAGGTAGTTGTTAGCCTTTTGTTGAAAAAGAAATTAATTTCCTTATAATGGTGTCTAACATACCATTCTAGGGCAAGGTAATGGCGGGTGTGGTGGTCTCCAAGTTCCAGGAATAATAATAATATGTTTCTGGTTGAAACAGATAATCTAGATCCATTTCAGTCTGGTTCCAGGCCTGGTTATGGAACAGGGAAGGCTTCAGTCACCTTGATGGATGAACTACACTGGCTACTGTACAGAGGGAGTCTGTCCCTGTTGATTCTGCTGGATCTCTCAGTGGCTTTCAGTACCATTGGCCATGGGATCCTTCTGTGCTGCTTCACTGGAATGGCACATGGAAGCACTATTTTGTTGTGGCTCATTTTTTTTCTAGAGGGGCAAACCCAGAAGGTGGTGCTTGGGGACTGTTGTTCAACAATTTGGCCATTGGCCTGTGGGGTCCCTAAGGGTTCTGTTTTGTCACCCATGCAACTTAATATATACATGAAACTGCTAGTAGAGGTCATTTGAAGTTTTGGGGTGCAGGGCCATCAATATGTGGTTGACAACCAACTCTGCTGCTTCTTTCCCCCCCAATGCAAGGAGGCTGTCTTGGTCCTAAACCAGTGTCTATCATCATTAATACACTGGATGAGGGCAAACAAATTGAAGCTTAATCCAGACAAGACAGTGGTGATGGAAAGAATAGTTGAAAATATTTTAAAATGGTCCAAAAATATGTTTGTCTAGTGTTGAGAAACACTGAACAGAAGAATTCTGGTCTGAAGAGAATGTACACAGTCTAGAACATATTCTGCATAAAATGTGCTTGTGGTTGTTTTGCGCAGAAAACAGCACTTCCTGTGCAGGAAACAGCATTTTCTCAGGAAAACAATATTTCAGAGCAGAAATATTTATTCTTGCACAAAAAAACAACAACCCTATTTTCTGCATAGAAAATTCAGTAATTGGGGCCTTATTCTGCATAAAATTTGTACATGGTTGATTTGCATAAAAAACAGCATTTTCTTCTTATTATTTCATTTTTCTGTGTAGAAAGCAGAACTGTATGCACAAGAAATTATTTTTTCCACACAGAAAATATTGTTTCCTGCACAGAAAGTGTTGTTTTCCACACAAAACAACCATGTGCAATTTTTGTACAGAATAAATCCTAAGTTGCAAATAACATTCAAAAATGGTGTGGTTTTCAAAGACTTTCTCATAGCAGGAAGAAAACTGCTGAAATTACTTGTTTCCATCAAGAAGAAACTTAGGACTGGAAGAGACCAGCCTGAAAAGCCAGCTTCCGTGTGGCTTGGGGGTGTGGTGTTTAGACAGCACATGCCCGCAAGATGCCTGGAAGCTGCCCTGGCCAACCAGACATGGTCAGGTTCAAGACGCTCCAGGGGCGAAGCATGTATACACCGCCAGAGTGGCTTGGGGCACAAAGTGGCTTATGAGCCCAAATAGGATTGGATCTTTTCCACTCCTGTTTGGGCAGGTTGGATTGGAGCCACGGTGTATGGTTGCTGCGGCTTCAGAGCAACTGGTTCTGGGGCAGCCGCAATCTGCCCTTTGTGAGCAGTCTGTTCCATCCCTTAGTTAAGCTTTACATAACTGCAAGACAGAGGTGCTCCTGTCGATCAAAAGGGAATAAGGATTCAGCCAGTGCTACACTGGGCTCCAATCCTCCTGAAGAAGTAGGTTCACAGTTTGAGGGTACTCCTAGACTCATGTGTCAGCAATGGCCAGGAGTGCTTTTTCACATGTAAGGCTTGTGCACCAGCATCACCTGTTGAGATGCTGGATCTGGCCATGATAGTACATGCCTTGGTTACATCCTATTTTCACTACTGAAACATGTTCAACATGGAACAGCCTTTGAAGAGTGTTGTTGTTGCTGCTGCTGCTGCTGCAGCTGTTATATTTATTTAAATCCCACTTTCCCTCTACAGTTGGGACACAAATCAGCTTACAAATTAAAAACAAAGCAATTGAAAGCATACAAAAGTGGGCATTAAGATAGAATTAAACTAGAATAGTATTAAAATATGATAAAGGTGCTTTAGAAAGTACATATTAAAACAGTAAAAAATACACCACTCTATGTTCTGGAACTTCAGCTAGTACAAAGAGTATGGTCTCCCTTCCTGTTACAACAGCTTCAGTTTTTTTCTAGGCACAATTTAAAGTGCTGGTTATGACCTATAAATCCCTATATGGCTCAGGTTCAGGTTACCTGGCAAACCATATTTCCATATATGAACATGTCTGGGCCCTGAAATAATCAGGAAAGGCCCTTATCTCAGTCCCACCACTGGACATTGTTGGTAGGGACGTGATACATGACCTTTTCAGTAGCTACCCCTAGACTCTGTAACTCCCGTCCCAGGGAAGCCAGAATGTCCCCTCTGCTATCCCTCTGTTACTAGGCAAAGAACTTTTTATTCTGGTCTAAGAGTGCTGTACTGTTTTTGACTGAAGTGTTGAAATTGCTTTTTTATTTTTAATGGTGTTTTATCTTTTATGTGTAGTTTTAAATCATGTTAATATTGTCAACAGTTTAATCCTATTTTAATGCTCACTTTTTGTATGTTTTAGCTGTATTGTTTTTCAAAGTGTAAGCCACCTTGAGGCCCAATTTTAGAAGAAAAGCATAATAATAATAATAATAATAATAATAATAATAATAGAATAAGACACCATTATGTGGATACACACAAACTATAAAGCAGTACAGTTTTGTCAATAGGGTGCTAATAGATGAATGGCTAGCTCAAATAAAATATTTTAATTGTCCTAGCAAATACAAACTGATAATTTTTGCACTTCTAAGGGTGCCATTTAAAAGTCTAACACCTTCACGAAGCATGTGTTTTAAGGGGGGGAAATCTGCTTTTGTTACCAGTGCTAGTCTTTAAAATTAACCAAATATCTAGGTCCTTATTTTTGTTATTGACAATAACACAAGCAATAATAATTCTTAATGGATTTGTGTTCAAAAAGGTAAAAAGAGTAATACTTCAGATTCTAAATATAAAACATTTCACACTTCCTTCTTTACAGTCTGTGCAGTTGCTTGAGTTTGCTAATCTTCTCTTGGAGAAGGTCAAGAAGATGAAAAGCCTGATAAAGTGGTGTGATGAAACCCTTTCAAAAGGGAGGGAAATGGCAAGTGAGAAGGCCAACAACATATATATATGTGTGTGTGTGTGTGTGTGCGCGCACACACACACACACACACACACACACACACGTATTTTCACACTGCTCAGCTTCAGGCTTTAGGAATCTGACAACAGGCCTTTTCTTAAGCAGTTCTGAAAATTTTATAGCAGCATTTAGCTCAATAATGTAGAAAATGATCCAAAATGAATGAATGCATCTCACCAAAAGCAAGTAAATTAGTTTAAAATTTCTGTTCAAATTAATATTAGACCATGTTAATTAAGGCCTCTCTTTTTTTTGGTAAATATAGTATCATTTCTGGTTTTGCTATTTTGAACTCAGTCCAGTGACTATTGAGATACTTTGCAGGAAAAATATTTGCTTAAAATTATTTCTATTACTGTCTGTTGGAATTAACATTTTTGAGAACCACTGCAGTCCAGGGAACTGTTTCCTTCATACCAGTGGTCAGTATCTGGGGATTATCTTGAGATCAACAGTTTGACTAATATCAAACTCTAATTTGTTTACATGATCAAATGATTACACCAAGGCCACAGAAGCAAGCTGAAAGCAAGATAAAGAGGCTCTGGTTAATTAGATCCCCCCCCTTCATTGTGGAGTAAGTGAGCAGATGAACAGGAGTTTGATCATTATCTTTGTGATACAGAGCTGAGTGGATTTTAAAATTCACTGAAAGCACACAATGACCTGGACTGTTCTGAGGCAGTAACCTGAGAGTAGTCCATGGTACAGAGAAAGGTGTCTGGCTTTATCTTATTGAAATTTCTGTACAAATATAGAGGAGGAAATTGTATTCATATTTACCATATAGTCACTGCTTCAAAAAGTCTGGCATGGTAAACATGCTTTCCATGCAAATATTCTCAAGTTCAGTTCCTAGCATCATGCCTGTCTGAGGGTCATTGCCAATCATTTTAGACAATACTAAACAAAACAAACCTTCTGTGCAAGGAACATCCTGTGTGGTTCTCTACAAGGAATGTCCAGTGTGATTATGTGATTCATGAAGAGTTCATCACTTGTAAGCTAAAGTCATATAGTGAACTGAGCTTGGAAACATTATTTTTGGACTACATTTCTCAGAATCTGGCCATGCTGACTAGGAGATTCTGGCGGTTACTATACAAACAACGTTTCAAAGCTCTGGTGGTAAGCCATACATTATCCAGCTGAAACACATGGGCAAAAAAGAGCAGCTTCCAACTGCTTCAGGGGTGTGGTGTGCAGGCGACACACACCCCTGGATTAGCTTGAAGCCACTACATGGCTTCCTAAGGTGGCCCAAACCTGGCCAGAAAAGGAGCAGTGAAAAGCCACTAGTTGCCAGCAGCCCATTCAGGGCCATGGCAGTGGCTGGCTTTGGGATCGCAGTGTCTAGTCATCATGGTCTGCAGCCGATCAGGAGTCAACTGGTGCTGGAATGGCCAGAGGCCGCTCCAAGCTGCCACTCTGCTTGAGCTCAGAGTAATAATATTCAACTCATTCTTGTATCTAGATTCTGTGCAACTTAGCAAGTGTCTTATTTGTACTTCTACCCCGGTAATGTCTACTTTGGCAGGTAAGGGCTCTCCTAGTCTTGGCTAATGGCCGTTCTTTTATCAAACTAGAGATTTCATGAACTGCACCTGAAGTCTTCAGTAGACAAAGCAGCTTGATGTCAATGATGGTATAGTCTCTTTACCTATCACAGACAACACATGGCAGAGAATCTTTACAGCACATAGTGAGAGATAATACAATTACATTTTAGTGTGGTTGGTTAGATTAGATAGAAGAGTAATGCTAAATCAAAAATCTTATGAAAGCAAATGCTTTCAGAACAAATCCCTATTTATTCAAACTTGCTGATTTTTTTTTACCACAGGGAGTGATCTGGAAGGCTCACACTGATTTCTTTGTCCTTTCTGTGCATAATCTGTATGCATTTTTTCATGAAATTAGATACCAAGTTTTGGCTGGCAAACATGGTGCACTTCTGGGATGCCACAGGATCCATGGAACTTCATTTCTTTGATTTGAGCTGTGTTGCTTTTCAGCATTTGGAAGCAATTCATTGTATGCTGGAAAGTTTATCAGACTCATCTCAGCAATGCCTTGTAAGTTGTCTAATAAAATGACTCCAGAGCACTGTTGATCATTAGCCTCAGACAGTCTTAACTTTGAGACAACTTCCCTAGAGCATGAGATAAGTTCTGAAGTAATAAGATTTGAAAATACAATACATCCAGGGATAATTTCCTGTCTTAGTTTCTTAGCACTTTAAACATACTATCACTTTTTCAGGTTTTTCTCCGTATGTGTGAACACCAGAGGCTATTGTGTTTTTTTAAAACCAATAACTGAAATTCCTTCGCTCCAGTTTCTTGGTTGCTTTTGTGTTGTGGTTCTTCCACTCATTTACTGGGATGCTTCTTTTAATATTTGCCACATATGTATGTTTTTATTTATTTAAAGCATTTTTAAATTTTGTAATTCCTTCCCAGGAAGTCACATGGAAGTGTGTTTATTTTAAAAGAACAAAAGGAGTATTAAGAGGCATAAAAACTGTTCAACCAGCAAAAACACAATAATAAATTTAAAGACTCAAATTTGTTTATCTTTTTGCTGAAGATCCTAACTCATTCACATTAAGAAATACTGTACAATATTCAGAGTTTCTAAAATAGCCATCAGTACCATGGAAAGAGATATAGAAGAATCAGGTTGTCAACTGTAAATAAGAGAAGAGAATACCAAATAATAAAACATGGAGACTTCAGTATGAGAACTATTCCCTTCCCCCTGTCAACTATGAAACATTCCTAATCCACATTCCCTCCCCACCTCCAACTAGCTTCCCCCACCTAGCCTTTCCCAAAGAGGCCCTGATGGCACAGTGGTTAAATGCTAGTACTCCAGCCACAGGGTTCTGTGTTTGATCCCAGGCAGGGCTCCAAGGTCCACTCAGCCTTCCATCCTGTCAGTAAAATGAATACCCAGCTTGCTTGGAGCAATTGGCTTACACATTGTAAAGTGCTTAGGGAGTGCTGGTTCACTGATAAGTGGTATAGAAATGTACTTGCTATTGCGATTGCTGTCATGCCTCCAGCTCCCCTAGATACTGTTCCATTGTGAGTTCATCTGAGAGGACAAGAATCCTGGCTCTTGTGGCTAAATCTCTACCTTCTGTACCCCTTCACCCACCATTCTGAATATCTTTAGAGTATAATAGCTGTGAATTGGCAGCTAAAGTACTTAATATTCCATACAGATATGTGCACCTACTACCTTCTATATTTAACTCATAGTTACCCATCTTCCTTTTTTGCTGAAGAATAAGGAAATATAAAATTAAAATTTAATTTTAAATTCAGAATTCTTTGGCACCAATGAATATTTTAATTTGGTACTCCCTGCTTGGCCATGAAAATCCATTTGGGAGTTTATCACATGGGAGGGAAGTGCCCAAATCCCGTGGATAAAGGGGATTTAAATCTGGGAATATCCCACAAAAGAGGGATTGTTTTCAGATGACATCAGGCTAATTGAGCATTAATGCAACATTAACCTGTGCAGTAAATTGCAAAATCACACTGCTTTTTACTTCTTGCTTTACAATTTTGCCCACTTTCTGCATGGGTTAATGTCATTAATGCTCAGTTAGCCCAACGTGTCTGAAAACAATACCACTTTAAATCCTATTCTCAGGATTTAAACCCCATTTACCCATGGAATTTGGATGCTAAACTCCTTGGTTACCTTGGACAAGTCACAATCTCTCAGCCTCAGAGGATGGCAAAGGCAAACCCCTCTGTAGAAACTTGCCAAGAAAACCCTGTAATAAGTTTACCTTAGGGTCACCATAAATCAGAAATGACTTGAAGGCAAACACAAAAGAAGGTTGCTTCCAATCTTATCTCCTTTGAAAGGACATTCCAGAGACAGAATGCTTACTCAGAGAATGACCTCTCTTTTGTAAACCCTTTGTTTATTTCTTTCATTGATGATACTCAGAGGTGTGCTTCCTCTGAAAATATTAAAACATGGGGAGGAGGATAGGGCAGGAAGTGCTGCTTTAGGAAATTGGTCCCCAAACCTGTTAAGAGCTCTGAAGATGACAAGCAGCACTTACATATCAAATTTTGCTCCTTGGTGAATAGAAAACCAATGTAATTCCTTAAGAATTGATGTACCATGGCTCCATTGAGATGAATTGGTCAGAATTCTAGCTGCTGAATTCCATACTAGCTGAAGGACATCCCTATCAAAGAAAAGTTGCATCGGTTGAAAATCAGAAGCTATTAAAGGTGCTCTGAGCCATTCAGGCCAATTGAGTATAGCGCCAATGTTGAATCAAGGTGTTCACCTGCTCCTTTAGAAGAACTGCAACTCCACCCACAAATGGAACACCAGTGTCCCAGACAAAGAAACCCCCCTACTCACAGTGCCTTTGTCTTGTCAGTCTTTAGTTTTACTTTATTGGCCCTCTTCTCTAGCATTACAGAGTCTAGATATCACCTACAAAACTGTATCTGACTCAGATGACGTGGAGAAAATTTGCTAAGCATCATCAGCACATTGATGACACCTTGCTACAAATCCTCAGATGAATTCATCCAATATCTGTATACCAACAGTATAAAGTTGACAGAACCCTGCAGACCCCACAGTTCAAATGTTATAAGACTAAGCAAGAGTCTCCCAGTACTGCCTTCCAAAACCATGAAGTATGATTAAAGCTACCTCTGGTCTATCTTACAAAGGAGCTCTAGCAAAACAGCATGATTATTGGCACTAAAGATGCTATGAGGCAAAGGAAGGTCAACAGAGACACACTTCCCCATGTCTTCCTCAGTATAGATCATTTATTATCCAACAAAGGTTGTCTCAGTGGCTGAGGTAAACACTTGACTGAAATTGCTCTAAATTATTTTATCCAAAAGAACCTGAAATCAGATAGCCACTAGCCTCAAGCATCCTGCAGTTTTCTACATTTGGTGAGGTTTTCTCAAGAAGAGCTTTCATAACTGCTTTTCTGAAGGCTGCTGGGACGTCTCTCATTAATAAGTCTCCCATTAATAAGCTCCTGGGTTTTCTTGGTCATTCCCCTTCAACTGGCTGTACGATATAAAGATAGACAAGGGTCAAGAATAGAGGTGATTGGTTGGACTTCTCCAAGTACTTGTCTGCATTTTCAGACTAATGTAGCTGAAACTGAATGCACAAAATTAGATGATATGGTGCTCTAGACCAGCAGCTCCAAACCTGTGCTCCAAGGAGCCCTTAGGGTTCCATGTGCACTTCCCAGGTGCTCCACGGCCACTCCAGAAAAATGAAAGAAATAAAACTTGAATAAAATTAAAGAATAAGAAAAAAAGTAACACTACTGCTAAACACCATAAACTTGTAAGACATAGGGTAGGCTTCTTAGGGGCTCTGCCATAGAAATTGATTCTTAAAAGAGCTGCATGAGTCAGAAAGATTGGGAACCCCTTGCTTTAGACACATCCACTGGAACTATGCTTATGAAGTTATCCAGATCAGAATGAGTATGAGCAAATTAAACCTCAAAATGCCTAGCAGATGTTTCACAGCAGCTCCTTGAGGGGCCGAACACATTCTTTTGTGGGTCACCCAAAAAAGACCCTTCACCACTTGAAAGACACACTGCTGGCAAACTGCCTAAGATTGCAGCTGAAGTGTAGACATTATAATACAATATTCATATTTGTGTCCTGTCATAGTTGTTATGAGACTTAAACTATCCAGTCATCCCGTTTGTCTCCAATGTTCTGATAAACCAGTGAGCTGACTGAGATGGACATCAGGGGGGCAGGGGTGCTGGTTGAGAGCTTTTGTGTTTACGACCCTTTCCACCTCAGCATTCCATAGTGAGACCAGAGTTCTGACAAAAGTGCCAACCATTTCAGCTCAAAAATCCTTCATAACATTAAGGAATCTCTCAAATTTCATGAGATTATTCACTCTTCTCCTTAATTAGCTTATCTGGTATCATCTTCCTCTGTCTATGACCAGTGAAATAGGTGAGTCCTGCTCTCCCAGCTCAAAATTGTCCATGCCCAAACACAAAGAAAAGAAAGAATGCTATTTGAAGAATGTGCACTCAGAGAAAAGGAGAACTAATTAAAATGTCATATTCTTTTTATGGTCTAGCACCAATTCTATTAGAACACCTGCTACCATAACTAATGGCACCATTTCTTACTACTGTTGTTGCTTCAATATGTATTTGTGCTCAATATTCAAATGAGGAATGGTAATGAGCAATAACCTTACACTGTACTCAGCAGCAAATTGATCAGCAACATAGTAGTTGATGTGCATTTGCTAGGATCCAAAATAACATATGAACTAACAATTTGGTATTTTTGTTTTTGTTTTTGTGAGTATTATATAGCCACCTTTGTCTATAAGCATCCCAAACATTCAGTATCAACTTTCTTGGCTGAAAATGTCCCAAGTAAGAACCCAGTTCTCCATTTCTTAAAGTTAACATGAATACAAGTGTGCCATCAAATTACTCCCCTGGCTTTGCTAGCATCCATAAATTGACACAAGAGTAGATTTGGCTTCTTGTTTATTGCATTGCCCATCTGCAGGCAGTGTTAAGGAGAGAATGTCAGCTAATTCCTCCATTACACTGTGCTGTATTTTCTAAAGGTTATTTATATCATTCTGCATTAGAACATAGTACAAGAATATTTCTTTTGGCAGTTTATATATCATAACAGCTCAGTGAAAATCTAAGCAGTTAAACTAAAAATAGAGTATGACGTTAACGCTTTTCAGTAGATGAATGAAACTCTTGCTTGCATAATTGAGAAAGTTAAATATCTTACTTACCCTAAAACTCATTTTACATTTGATTGTAAATGTTGCCATATTTCTGTGTATATCTATTTTTAAGGCAAGTTTGCTCTTGCAAATTTTGATGTGGAAGTCACTGTGTCTGCATTGTAAAGCTAATCTTTGACTCCTAGTGAATTTAAACTGAAAGAAATAATGAAAGTTCTGCTCTGCATTGGCTGACAGTGTCCATTAAGAGATATCTTATGCTCACATAGATTATTTTTTATTCAGTTGCAGACTGCAAACCCTACAGATGCATTCCTATAAAACACATGAATTACATCACTTCTCTTAATGATGTCAGCCAGCCACTCCCCAGTGTGGCTCTCTTTTTTTTTGGTCCAGATTTAACAGCTCTCTTGGATTAAACATATCCCATTCATCATTCTACCATTTTAAGTCATTTATAATGTTTTATCAGTCTCCTACTGGTAACACTATCAATAGTTACAATAGTAGTTCTGTGGCTACCAGGGCTATTTCCTTGTTGTATTGCTACATTTCTTAGAAAGTGTAAGGATATTTCAGATTTCCTCTTCATAGGTGGACTTCTGAAAATGTGGCTACCTTAAAAGCAGTATTATTTTGAGCATAGGCTGGAAAAATGATTTTCAAATATGAGCGTTTGTAAAGTCTCTCACAAGAATGCATAAGCCCTCCCTCTTAAACTAAATATTTGAGGGACTGTTACCACCATGTTACCCTGAATACACCTGTTCTTATATGATTAAGGAAGTAAAGTATTGTTGGATCTGGTTTATAATGAGATAGAATACAATCAGGGAATACTAGGGATCTCCTGATAGGAAAGAATTCTACCTGAAACATTGAAAAGCTGCTCTCATCCAAAGCTGACAGTGTTGGAATAGATGGACCAATGGTCTGATTCAATATGTGGCAGCTTCTTATAACTGTTGAATGTGGTGGTGCTCTTTATTAATACAGGGTCCTTTACAATAACATTTATAGTGCTCTGTTTCCCCTTTAATTGCCATGTTTTCATCTTATGGAATCATGGGATTTGCAGTTGAGGAAGAGGTATTTAGAATGTGCAATCAGAGTGCATTAGGGCCTCACCAAACTACAAAACACAAAATTACACAGTACTATAACTGTGTAGTGTGAAAGGACCATAGTAAAGCATTAATACTGAAAGTTCTAGGATATAATTTTCCCCCAGATATAATCAGATCAAAAATTTTAATTTATCTTAATAGAGATAAGATTTCATTCCAAGAATAAAAGCTCAATTTAACTAATGAATGTGCTGAGTTCATAAATAGATCATAAACAGAAACACTGAGGACCAGCCCTGTTTGACACAAACAGTGTACATAGGGCAGTGAAAGGCCAAGAATAGCTTCCAATATCAAAGTTTCAGCAGCCACCTGGATTCACAGGTGCCTAGCTTCTCTTGTTATATTGCTTAGGGATGAAAAGATATTTGACATCATTCATTTTATTACTGAAAAATGGGTTTGCTTGCACATGGGAAATGAAGCCAGAAAGAATAATACATAGGCGAGAAACTGGTGCAGTTTCCTTTGGCATTCACACCTCCCAAGTGTTTCATGAAACTACTCCTTGCAGAAATGTGTGGGGTGTGTATGTCTGTGTGCAAAATTGGTGCTTTTTGTGTATCCTCCATGACTTTTGCTTAAAAACCAGGTGTGTTTCTGGAAAGTGTGTGAGGGGTTTGGCATGCAAATTGTTGTTTTTAAAGTAGTTTGTTTCCATTGCTATGGTATTTAAAAAGTAACTCATTGCTATTACTCATTACATTTCAAAAGTAACCTGTTCTGCTACAGGTTACACCCCTCCTTTCTGTTACTTGAAGAAGAAAAAACACCCTTAGGATTGGGATTATTATTATTATTATTATTATTATTATTATTATCATCCTGCCTTCCTCCCAGTACAGGGACTCAAGGCGGCTAACAAAATTTAAAACAATCCAAGTTAAAACAATATAAAACATTAAAAATACAAAGTTTTAAAAAAGCAACAATTTCAACAAATTAAAAACAAAGTTAAAAGAATCATAAAACTTGAAAAATTCATTTCAAAAATATCTAAAAATGTAAGTTTGAAGCATATATAGAAAATATTGCTTGTAACAATAATATTATTCCCACTTGTTCTTCTTGGGTTTGAAAAGTGACTTCATTTCACTAATAATATAGTAACTCCTTATAGCAGGGGTAGGCAACCTTTCCCCTTTAAGGGCCGAGGGACTACAGCTCCCAGAATCCCAGGAGTTATTGGCCAACATAGGACTATTGGCCAACATGGCTGAGGCTTCTGGGAGTTGAAGTCCCTCGGCCCTTAAAGGGGAAAGGTTGCCTACCCCTGCCTTATAGATAAGTTGATACTGGTAAGCTTTGGAAACAAGAATAATTGCAGCAGTAAAAACATAGTTGATAGGAAGTTGAACATACAAGTGTCATTGAATATTGCACTAACTGAAGCTACTTTTACAATAGAAGAGGCTCAGCATAAAAGAATCCCTTTCATACTATCTGGAGATTATCAGATGGGAGTTCCCATTAATACCAGATGACAGGTCCATTACACTTAACGGATGGGAGAAGAACAGGAGAAGCATGTGGGGTGTGATAATCTTTGCCCCAAATGGGACGGGAGCAATCCATTTTGCTCCTGTCTTGAGCTCTCCATCTGATAATCTCCTATATGTTATAACAGACCAGTGTCAAATGTCCATCAATATAGTGATCTCAGTAAGAGAGAGATATGGAAATTTGTATGACACTGAGGAAGAGTGAACTAGTTAGACCAAAGCATTACTTTAAACAGGGATATATGACATAGGCCTGGATCACATGTGAGCAATTTGGCAGGTTAAAATACAGGGCCAAGTCTCTGTAACTGTAATGGTCATGCAGAGGGGATTTCAGCAAGTTTTCACACCTGCTGAAATGCCATCTTCTGCGTGACCAACCCTAGCAATTTTGTGGGGCCCAGAGCCATGTTTCCAGTTCACTAGCTGCTCAAGAGCTACATGCCCAAAGGGCCATGCCTAAGGAGATGTGGGTGGAGATTAGTAGAAATTTGGCAAGATAGTTAAAATTAATAAAAAAATCGAGAAAATCAATAAAAATTGTAGAAAAATGTACAAATGGAAAAAATATGAAATATATGAAATATATGAATTTAAATAGATGAAATATATTTATTTTATTGTATTTTTAAGAATTAAGAATTAACATCTCCCCTTCAATGTTAAGAAATAAAAAATGACTTGCCATCTAAAAGGTTTAATCTAATTTAATATGCTAACCATTATTGTGTTAACTGCATTTCATTAGGATTAAAAGCTATTCATTATATAAGATAATTTGACTATAGAGTTATTTTAGTTCACTATAGAATAAGTGTTAATATTAAATCAACTTGGGTAGCAACATGAGTGTGCTAATCTTTGTAATGCTTCCAAAGCCCAGATCTCCACTGCAAATAAGTCTTCCTATTTGAGTTAAGGATATTGACTACCTTTGACAATTGCTCTGTGTTGCAAATCAAGATTTGCTTACAAATAAAAGACTTTCTGTTTGAATTAACACAATTGGCTGTGTTAATCAATTACACTGTCAGTGTATTTAGACTATCTGTGTATTTCGACATTTGCTGCTGATTTGGGTTTTTAATTCCCCCCCCCCCCCCCAGGATGTTTCAGAGAGCACAAAAAAGAGGTTTGGATTGGCATGTGGCCTATGTGAATGGGGGCGGGGCGGGGAGCACCAAGGAATACAGGTGCTATAGACTTCCTTTCAGAGGAAAGCAGTGGCAAACCACCTCTGAGTATTCCTTGCCCCATGAAAACCCTATTAATGGAATTGCCATAAATTGACAGACAACTTGCAGTCGTGTATACACACACACCATGGGCCACACTTTTACCAGGTCTAGCTTTGATCCTGTTTTGAAAGAACAAAAACAAAGGATTAAAGTTTCAAAATCATTATTTTTTCAACATTTTTAAGTGAGTTCCTACTCCCATTCACTCTGATGGGCAGGAAATAGTTTGCATCCACAATAATCAGGTGGTGCAGCCCATTAATTGTTCAATCTTGTTCCTTCCTCTCATCCTCTCTTTCTCATTTATTGCTCATTCTTTTTTTTTATCCCAATAAAATAAATAAAATCTCTTATCTTTTGCTCAGTCCTTCCTGCGAGACTGTTTTTCTTCCAGTCTTCTTGGGAGAAGGTCATCTTATTTAAACATGGGTACTTATTCTGCCCAAGATGAGAGTCTGGGAGTATCCAGGGACTTCCTCCCACTCACCACTATCCTACTGTGGCACTGTCAGTACCCAAGCCATTAGGTGATTAAGCTCACAAGGGATCTGGTATGATCAGAAGAGAGAGACCACTCTGGACCAGGGTACTGTACAGTGCCACGAGCCTAGGGAAGCAGCTGTGGTATCTGCTGCTGCTGCTGGAATGAATGAAGGTCCTTCCCTCCTGTGGGCCAAGCACCCCATTCAGACATCTTCAAATGGGTCTGGATAGTGATGGCCCAAGAGACAGCAACTTCCCTCCAGTCTAGTCCTACACTCCCCAGAGCTGCTGGGCTGTTTCCCCTGCTGGCTGCTGCTGCTGCTGCTGTGATCCTCCCTCTGCCTATCAGAAAGACTAAGAGGAGCAACCCACTTGAGGATGTTTCCCCTTCCACTCTTGAAAACAAAAATCTCACATGCAAGTCCAGTGATCCTATAAAATAATAATAATAAACCGTGCTTTTGGATCTCTTGCAAATTTCTTGTAAATTATCCCTCACATCTGAGCCATCACAATCATGTGAAAAAAAAGGTGAGGTTAAAGTGTCATTTCAGCTGAAAGCTGTTGCTTTCACGTAGAATTAAATTATGCCTTTTTGAAGAAGTGCTTTTTGAAGCTTTTTGAAGAAGTGCTTACTGGGCCAGATTAAGGAGTTGATCACATTCTTAAATAATTAGCCTTACCTGATCTGTCTTCAAATTAAATTCAGGTGGTGTCCGGATCCTATCACAAGGGTTTTGCTACTGAAATCACTGCCTAAATGCAGCTGGGGGCCTTTCTCACTCCTAGAGCCACTCAGCACTGCTCTTTTCGAAGCTGGGAGTTTTCCTGCTTGAGGAAATGGCTGCAGGAGTGGCTCCAGGAGTAGGGATGGCCCTGGGTGGTGATTTCAGTGGCAAAACCCTTGTGATAGGGTCCAGAAGCCACTTGAATTTAATTTTAAGCTGGATCAGGTAAGGCGAGTTATTTAAGAATGCGATAAGCTCGTAAGACATGGAGGTCTTCAACTATATCAGATTTAAGAGGCCCCATAACAAACATTACCACACACACTCAAAAATCTTTTTTATTTCATTAGTAGTTGTTTTTCTGTTTAGAGGGCCCTCATAATCTGAAGACTTACACTGCAGCTTATTTAATATATTCATGAACCTGACACTGAGTGTGTGGAGACCATCCTCACAATCTCAACACAGTTTATATCCCAAAGGTCCCAGATTCAATCCCTGGCAGTTATAAGGATTAGGAAATGGACAATGGAAAAAGATCTCTGGTCAGGACCCAGTGAATTGACTCTGGGATTTAATTTGGAATTTAGGGAGTACACTGGTGTATCAAACCCTATCTCCAAAATATGTTCAGTGCTTGGATGTCTCTTTTAAAGTTCAGAGTAAAACCTGCAGCAGATTCCCCACCACCACTCCACCATGAATGTCATCATCTGCCATTGCTTCCATCAGGGTGCATAATGCTGGGCTATAAGGACAGGATGTAAGGATGATATGTTCCTATTTTAGCAAGAACCTGAAAGGAGGGAAGAGTTCTTGTAACACTTACATATTATGTACATTCATTTGCTTGCTTGCTGCATTTGTTGTCTTTCTGGCCTGCTCTATAACAGCATTTTCAGAGCAATTCACATTACAAGATTAAAAATGAGACACCAATAAAATCAGAGTCTTTTCAGACCAATGTTTTCATCTGGGAAAGCAGAATCACATTATAAATGTTTAAAGTCAATGCAAGGAAGCAGAAACCCACAAAACATACTTAATATAGAATTATTTCCTGTGGAATGCTTTCCAGATGTTCCCTCATACAACCTTCTAGAAAATATGGTCTGAGGTAGTTTTTTTAAAGGAAAAAGATAGAATCTTTTTTCCCTCACAGCATCAGAAAATTGCGATTCTCATGCTTTATTAAATTATCCCAGGTTCATTATTTGCACCTCATTTTTCAAAGTTGTTTGTTTCGCATAAAGGTCAACCCTATAAAAATATTTTTCTACTGTTGACTGTGTAAAATTTTGATTTAGACTTGCCTCTGAGGTTGATAGTTTGCCTTTGGGTTCATTGTAGGCACAGTAGACTAATACCTAATCTTGTAGTACCTAGGATTTTAACACTCAGTAGTCATGTAATCACATCTTTGGCATATTCTTTTGTCAAAATTGGCTAGACATACTACCTTACAATGTGGTTAATTCATTGAATAGAAATTATTCTATTGCTAATGAATAAGATTTAGCACAATACAGTATCAAAATGAAAGCTTATAAATAAAATGTGTAAAGCAGATTAATTTTCAGTCATAATAAAAACTTAACCTGACACTTGAAAGACGATAGTGATGATACCAAGCAGTGTAATGTCTAGGGAATAAATTCCATTGTTGGGCTAGCGCAGACAAAGTCCACATCCTGACAGTCACTTGCCTAACATCTGGAGGTTGGCCATATTGTTGAAGGTCCTCAGTAGAAGATTGTACTTACTAGTATAGTCTATACCTGTGCCTTTTGCCATTCTCATCTTCCAGATCCAGACACATTTATATTGGAGACTCTTCAACTGGGCCATAGGTATGGATGATATTTTCCTACTACTACTACTACTACTAATAATAATAATAAATTTTTATTTATAGCCCGCCCCTCTGCACGGCAATCGGGGCGGGGTACAACAATTTTAAAACAAACAAATTAAAACATTCCCCCATCCGATAATCCACCCTCCCACCCCTTAAAACAGAATTAAACTAACAAACAATTAAATATATGAAGCCGCTGGGTGAGAGTATACGGAGTTATGGTGCTGGGTGTTATCAGTACGCTGACGACACCCAAATCTATTTCTCCGTGTCTCGTTCGTCGGCCTTGAATTCCAATGGCATCTCTTCCCTCAATGAATGTCTTCAAGCGGTAATGGGCTGGATGAGGAAAAATAGATTGAAGCTGAATCCAGACAAGACGGAGGTGCTCACGGTACAGGCCCCGAAACCAAGAATCGGGTTGCAACCTCCAGTCCTGGATGGGGTCACACTCTCCTCCAGTGACTGTGTTCGCAGTCTGGGGGTGCTCCTTGATTCGTCGCTCCTGATGGCAAATCAGGTTAATGCGACGGTCAGGAGCGCCTGTTATCAGCTTCGGCTGATACGCCAGCTGCGCCCTTTTCTGGAAGTAGGGGACCTTGAGACTGTTGTGCACGCACTGGTAACCTCACGCTTAGATTTCTGCAACGCTCTCTACATGGGGCTACCCTTGTGCCTGGTTCGGAAACTTCAGCTAGTTCAAAACATGGCGGCCAGACTTCTGTCTGGAACATCTAGGAGGGACCACATTACTCCGGTTCTGCGGTCCCTCCACTGGCTGCCTATTAGTTTCCAGGCCCAGTACAAGGTGTTGGTTATTACCTTTAAAGCCCTAAATGGCTTGGGTCCAAGCTATCTTAGAGATCGCCTCCTCCCCTACAATCCTCCCCGCGCTCTCCGCTCCTCTGGGAGGAATCTCCTGCAGCTTCCAAAACCTAGGCTTGCGGTGACCTCCCAGAGGGCCTTTTCAGTTGTCGCCCCCAGGCTCTGGAACGGCCTGCCGGATGAGATCCGTCAGCTAACATCCTTAGACAGCTTCAAGAGAGCTGTCAAGACGGATCTCTTCCGGCAGGCCTTTCCGGTCTAAAACACCCAGCCTGGAATGATCGGGATTTTGGGATCCTGGGACTTGGATTTCCCTTGACTGTTTTTTAGCCCTGTTGAATTGAAGTCACATGGGGCTTTGATTTAGATTTTAATTGTTAAAGTTGGTTGTAATTTCAACCATTGTTTTAATTTAATATGTAGTTTAATTCTTTCTTAAAGGGGGGGGGGAAGTTATTTTATTCTAATTGTATGCATTGCTTTTTATCTGTACACCGCCTAGATTGGTCCGCCACCGGGCGGTATATAAATAAATTTTATTATTTATTATTATTATTAAAAATACAACAATAAAATAAAACCATCCATTAATGAGACAAGGAATCAGTAAAAACAAAATAAACTCATCTAGTGGCAGACCACAGTTATTCCGGGAAGGCCTGCTGAAAGAGATCCGTCTTTACTGCTTTTTTAAAAGCAGCAAGAGTGGTAATAAGACGGATCTCGTCCGGCAGGCCATTCCAAAGTCTGGGAGCGGTTGCGGAGAAGGCCCTCTGGGAGGTCTGAGACAGCCTAGTTTTTATTGGCTGTAGCAGATTCCTCCCAGAGGACCGCAGGGCGCAAGGGGGATCATATGGGGAGAGGCGGTCCCTAAGATAAGATGGACCCAAGCCATGTAGGGCTTTAAAGGTCAAAACCAACACCTTGTACTGTGCCCGGAAACTAATTGGCAGCCAGTGGAGGGATTTTAGCACTGGTGTTATGTGCTCCCTCCTTGATGTTCTGGTAATTAACTTGGCTGCTATGTTTTGCACCAGTTGTAGTTTCCAGGTTAGGCACAGGGGTAGCCCCATGTAGAGTGCGTTGCAGTAATCCAGACGTGAGGTTACCAGGGCATGTACCACAGCTTCCAGATCCCTCACATCCAGATAAGGGCGCAGTTGGCGTATCAGCTATTTCTCCTCCCTTATTCTAAACAATCAGGTATAACAATAACTTAATCAAAGTAGTATAGAATGGCCTCTTGTGGCTCCCCAAATAATAGGAAAGGCTTCATCAAAAAAGAAAATTAAAGAAGATGCTGATTTGCATTCCAGTTTCACATGCAGATTTAGAAATAGTTACTGTAATTTAAACAAATACAGAAGTACATTTCATCGTAACGGAGAAGCTGGTTCTGTTGTTTACTAATGTTTATCCTCAAGGCTGCTACTACTGTTCTGTTTATTTAAAGCAGATTTGAACTGGTCAGGCTTTCAACTAGAGGACTGTCTTCTCTTCAGTAGGAAAAATGACCACTGTAGACTACATGGATCGATTCTATAAAACACTAAACTTTTTTCTTTTTCTTAAAAAAATAATAGATGTCATTCTTTTCATGATCTGAAACCTTAACACTTCTAGAGTACATCTTTTCCATACTACACAACTTCTTAACCAGTCAAAAAACAAATGTGGTTCTTCCCACCCCCCGCCACCGCCACCACTGCCACCACCACCACCAAAAGTACTTCACATTTCTGCATCTAGGATAGCAAAGAGTCTGAGAAGGAAGAGGGAACCAGTTTTGAACACCAACAGACATTGGGACAGCTAAATCTGGAAAGTTAGGGGTTCCCAACCTTTTTGACTCGCAGAGCCCTTTTTAGAATCAGTTTCTATGGTGGAGCTCCTAAGAGGCCTACCTTATGTCTTACAAGTTAATGGTGTCTAGCAGTAGTGTTATGAAGGGGGAGGAAGATGGGATAGATGGTATTTTTTCTGGAGAAGCAGTGGAGCACCTGGCAAGTGCACAAGCCCTAAGGCAGGGGTCGGCAACCTACGGCCCATGGGCCGATGTGGCCTGTGGAGGCCTTCGGACCGGCCCCTGCCTGGTCCTGCCACTGCCACGGGCCTCCTCCGGGCCCAGAGTCTCATGCGACCTTTCCTGTTGCGGGAAAGGTCGCGTGAGACTCCGGGGTGCCATTTTGGAATCCAAAATGGTGGCCCGGAGGAGGCCCAGCGCTGCCGAGAGAACCTGGGGGGGGGGGCGCAGTGGCGCTGGGCCTCTCGGAGGCCAGTGCAGCCGAGGGAGCCCTCCTGGAGGGGCCCCACTGTCGTGTGCATGCACGCGCGACACAAATGGGCGGCAGCCACCATTTTGTTTTTCAACAAAAACAGTGCCATCCCCCCCCCGGCCCATTGGCAAAAAAGGTTGCCGACCCCTGCCTAAGGGCTTCTCAGAGCACAAGCTGGGAACTGCTGCTGGAAAGTGTTTATTCATTCTATAGTTGACTTGACACGCATGGCTTCTTTCAGCTAAATATGGTACATACACAATTTATACTGGTTTGGGAAGTACCTCAGTCATATAAGAGACTCTGTAAACTTTTCTGCTTCTACAATAGTACAGTGTAGTTGATATGATTGATACTAGTAGAAATGTTAGGATGGAGATTCCTCTGTTAGTAAGGTTGCTTATACTCAATTGTTTTTCTTGTTTCCTAAATATGCTGATTCTTCATTGTATTTTCATACCCCTTTTCAATTTTCCTCTGATCAGATAATGTTTTGCCCATGTGAAATCTTTCTTTACAGACTTATGCTATTCTTTCTTTTCACTTTGACACATTTTATCTGAAAGTACTTTGCTTGCCAAATGGTGTCTAGACACAAGATCAGATTTGACTAATAATTACAGTGATTTGACTCTGTGCCCTTGTCATCTTTCTAGTTACATTCCACATTGGAAACTTGGAAACAATACCAAGCATATCTCCTAAGTCCAAAAAAAGAAGCTTGAAAGTATTTTTATTTTCTTTTTCCTAGTTTGAAATCACTCTCTGTCTTCACTACTGAAATATGCTGTAGACAAGCATGATCTCTGATCATCTATATAAGTCATTTTGCCAACCATATCAGTTAGCTATCAGCTGTTTTATGTGAACTTTGTTATAAATGTAATCTACTTGATAAATTTTATATTTTAGCTTGATGACCTGATGGAGGCAAGATCACCTGAATAACTGATTAAGCCAGTTAGCTTGAAGAGCTTACATTGACCAAGCTAATTAGTTTGTTTCCTTGTTTCATTTGTTGCTTATCACTGGGTATCCATAGAAGTTCCTATGAGCTAAGCTTGCAACAGGACTTCACGATCTTGTGACAACCTCTTCTCTGAATCTTATTTTAGGCAAGACCATATGGGAGAAAGAGGTCTTTTAGGTGTCCTGCTGAATTTTACCTTTATAGGTAAGAATCAGCACCTTGAATGTGGTTCAGGAGCATCCTGGAAGCCAGTGAAGCTGTTGTAGTACTGATATTCTGCCATCTTTCCAATTCATACTGAACTGTTGCTGATTTTTTAATGTCCTACCAAAGCCAGGAGCCTAGTTGATTTACAAATTAAAACACAAAAATTAGAACACATAACAAAAAACATATTAAAGGTTAACATCAAAATGTGATTAATCTATCAATAAAATTAGAATTTTTTTAAAAACATACCATTAAAGTAATAAAAAGCAAATTAAAACAGCACAGTCAAAAGTAGTACAGCACTCAGTTTAAAAGCCTTTTCTTTAAAAACATTCAGCTCCTGGAAGCCTGTTGCAATTTTTTTTAAAGGTATTTACCTTCTGATGGAAGGACAGCAAGGAAGATCTATCTAGGAAGAATGTACAATGCACAAGTCACTGTCTACATGAGTACTCCTTAAGGGCATCCCCAATTACAAGCATCCCTGGCTTTTCAACACCTCATTTTTCAATATTCCACTCTTTCTATCATTACCCAGCACTGTATATTTGACCTTTGATCCACCCTTTCATCACTGTTTTCACAATGGTTTTACAACCCCATGCTGTTTTTTTCTTTCTTTCAATCAACTTTGAACCCCAGCCCAGCCCAGCCCAGTCCACCTCACACCTTTTCTTTTTCTCTGTCACCTTGGGACCATCTTGTCTTCAATTAACTGAACTGGGTTCTGCTTTTCAACCATTTCCACTTTTTGACAGTGCTCTGGTCCTTAACCTGTCCAATAGGCAGGGGATTCCTGTTGAGCACATTGCAGTAATCTAAATATGAGATGATTAAGGCAGGATGCTGCATGGGTAGCATACAAGCCAAAGAGGAGTAAAAACAAAACAAAACCCAAATTCTGGCATTGCTGTCCTTGTGCCTCATTGACATTCTATCTCTTCCCACTTCCCTCACACACAGGCAGATTCATCCCATTGCCTCGTGTATACCTTTTCCTAACAGGGTTCTTAATATGTATATTTCTTACCACACAGCTGTGATGCAGACTAGCTAAAGACTTCACCTGTGGATCATAGGAGGTCTGGGTCAGAGATGGGAGGAAATCCATAAAATTTTTACACAATTTGCTAAACTCAGTGGCGTTCTTTTTGTTAAATGTACAACATGTAGTATTACAAATAGCATGCACTGGTTTTGCACAGTTCAGTTAAACAATCCTTAAAAATGCCAAAGTAGTAATTGCTTCAGATAATTTCTAAACATCAAAGAGCTTTTCAACAATTTAAACAAAGAAAGGTGGAAAGGGTTGGACTAGTTTGCTTACAGCAGCATCAAATTTCAATACATACTCATTTTTAGACAAATTTAATTAGAATGATTTTGTTTTCTTTTAAAACAAGTAATGCAGTCTTTTTCCCTGTTAAATATTGGCAGTATAAGAATAATAAAGAAGGGGATCTACTTTGTATTGCTTTTCTGCTGAAAGCATACACGTGGATTTATATTTTAAAAAAATCTTGTATCCTTTGCATTTAAAAGTATTAATGAATATAAGTGTACTTCAATTGACAAAGTCTCTGACAGTGAACTTTTTTTTTTAACAAAAGCATTTTATTCCCACTGAGCCCCCATTTTCTTCCTTGCCCACTGTCTAGCTGAAAGATTTTTAGCAGCACTGGCATTGGCAAGATGATGCTAGAGAAAAAAAAATTGGTATCATTTTTTTGCCTGCAATAAACAGACCAATTGCCTGCAATAAACAGACCAATAAAACTTGTGCTGAGAAAGACAGGATTCTGTTCTAGTCCATTCTACTCTAGCTATGTATGCTTACAAGCAATAGGCAAAGTGAACAGCAGCTGCCTCCAGAAAGTATTACTGAGCTATATGAATAATAAAACAAAGAGACAAAAAAAGGGCAGATATTCCTGCCTCACCAGTTTCCTTCAACATGCATGCACGCGCGCACACACACACACATATGCATGCATGCATGGTGGGGGAAACTGGTGAGGCAGGAATATATATATTCATTCCCCATAGAAGTAAAAAAAAATGTGCAGGCTAGAGGGGAAAAACAACAGTCATTCCTAGATGCGTTTTGGAACAAGCCTTCAGGTGGTCTTTAGAAGGTTCCAAATTTTTTGGTTGGCCTATGCAAAGCTTACCAGACTTGGTTGTTTGAATTTTAAACATGCTTTTACATGTCTGGGGTTGAGGAGGTAGATTACATGATTTTTCATGTGCATATTGTGAGTTTTGAATATGAGGTTTGTTGAAACATGTTCAACAGTTTGTTATAATGCACAAACCTATCTTTTCATGTTATTTCTGCAAATTTTCTGTAAAAGAAGTAATGCTTAGTAATATATCTGCTTCACTAATTGAGGTATATCTGTAGTAGAAAACATTATTTGCTTCCTTCAAAAGGTTTCAGAGAGTTTCCAAAATGATTGTTAACAGTTCTCACCTCTGCTCCAAACTGGATACAGTTATTCCCACACTGCCAGCACACCCTTTAACCTTAGCAACAAACTTGCTAACCTAGCCAATTCTCTGTACTGATTAGAGCTGTTTGCAAGCAATGAAAAACGAGGTCTCTGACCAATAAACTTAACAAACATCAACTTTCAAAGTTCAGAAATAGTATTTTAAGAACAAAACATTTAAAAACACATTAGGTTAAAAAAGGTATTATGAGAAACAACTTCACATTTTTCTCCAAATGAGATCCAGAGTTGTTTCTGTGACTCACATAAATAATGAATAAATCAGGAAATGCCATAATGGCATAGGATTTAAGGATTTGAGCAGAAGAAGGAAATGTCAAAAACCTGTCATGAGAAACAGTCCTGCTGTCTGAATTGTCACGTGCATCTTTACCCCTGCTCTTCCATCTGTAAACTCTGGAAATCAAAAAGAAGGGAGTTGTAGGTTGATATACTTCACAAGCAGGACCAGGTAATTTGGAACGCCAGAGTCTGGACAGAAGTTTTCATGGGACAAGGCAAATTTTAAAGCTCATCATGGCCAGAACCTCCTTAATGGAGAGATTCTCAAAACCAAAAAGATTCGAATTCTTACAGCCAAACATGCAGGCAGCTGTGTTGTTCAGATGAACAAAACATTTCTAGCCATTTTTGTCTCTGCCAGTCATAAATATTTAGTAAAGTTCTTGGGTCTTAATTGCACAACCAAGACCCATATGTCCTCAATACTTGGGATTACAACAGCAAAAGGTCACACGTTATTGTTACTAAAATCCTCATCCTTTCAATCCCATCTGTAAGAATTGGAGAATAAGATCAGAGGAAACAAGGACATTGGGAACAGTAGCCAATGATATCAGTGTCAGGGACATTGACCGTACAGGGCCTGGCTCCACTACATGTAGTGATGGGGGGGACGGGACAACGACAACACACTATCATAAATATCCTTGTTCTTCATTCTAGTGGGCCACAGCAGGATGAATAGAATACCATTAGTGAGATGGACAAATATGTGTGTCCCCACCCTGTCTTTGAGTATGTGTTAGCCTGCTTCCATCCCTTGATATTTTACTCTATACAATCCCAGGTTGAACAATACATTTTAAAATATGGGTCAAATATATTGTTCTGCCTAATTGGGCTACTCTTTCTCCTGATCTAGGCTATGAATTTTGAAGCTTTCTGGATAAATAGGTTCCAGATAAATAACAGAACTGTATATGCATTAAGACAAGCCTTTGAACTTTTGGAAGCTTGCCCATCCCATCTCTACTACCAATCCACTCAATAAGATACATTAGTTCTCCTTACAAATATAGATCAAATGATAATAGCAACAGAATTAATTAGTCTCCAGAGGATTTCCCTTTTTAAAAAAAGTTGTAAGAATCTACAGAGTTCTTTTTGATTGATGCTTTTTTGTTTTTTGTTTTCCCAGTGGTAACATGTTTACACAGGAAAACTAGATAGTGACAGCTGGGAGACAGAAAGATTCAGGTTTTTGAGAATCTTTATTTCATCACAACAGTTTTCCCAAATAATGCCAAATTTCAATGGAGAGTTGTCTTGCACTGTCTTGCACCAGTAAATAAACATTGCTACACAGGAGCAGAGTGCTTTGCACTGATTTATGCTTGGATAGTTGTGTGTTTATTAACAGTATTATTCCATGGGTGCAAAAAATGAGGTTGGACTGTTTTCCATATAATGATGTGTGTGAATGTGTTTGTGCTGTATGCCTTCAAGTCATTTCTGACCTAGCAATAGCAAGTACATTTCTATATCATTTATCAGTAGTAACATGTTACAGACATGCCATTCTTAGATAACAAGTACAGTGGGCACTTGGTATCCACTGGGACTTGGTTCCAGGACTCCCATGGATACCAAAATCTGTGGATGTTCACATCCCATTATATAGAATGGCATAGTAAAATGTTGTCCCTCATATAAAATGGCAAAATCAAAATTTGCTTTTTGGATTAAAAAATATATTTTCAAGCTGTGGATGATTGAATCCATGAATGCAGAATCTGCGGATACGGGTGGACGATTATAGTGTGTTAAAGGGAAGCTAGAATGGTGCAGTGATTTGAGTGCTAGACCAGAATTCAAATCTCTGCTCAGCCATGGAAACCCACTGGGTGGCCTTGGGCAGGTCACACACTCTCAACCTAAAAGGAAGCCAGTGGCATGCCTCCTCTAAATAAATCTTGTCAAAACTACCCTTATAGGTCACCATAAGCAGAAGTCAGCCTAAAGGAACATAACCACCACCACCACAATGTCTTAAAGAGTAATAGTAAAACATCATTTTTCTAAAGTTAGTGTCTCAAGTTTAAGTTTTTCCCCCAGGGCTTTAAATATGCAAGGTTTAATGTCTGAAGGGTAATTTTATTTGCTAATTCTGAAAACCAAAAAGATTAGAATTCTTACAGCCAAATTCTATCTATATTCATACGTGAAATTCTGTTCCATGTCCCTGGGTGCCTGAAGGTAGCAGGAAGGAGCAGAACTTTTTTGTTGGTGGCACATACTTTATGAAGTGATCTTCTGGATCCAGCACTATGTACCATTCTATACCTGGTAAAACATACCTTTTTTTACAACAGCCTTTTAGAACCAACTATTTTATTTATTTATTTATTTATTTTACTGCTTTCTGACTACTACAGCGTAGATTGTTTTCTCTCTTTTTGCTGGTCATTGATTTGCTGGGTTTTGTGTGTCTTTGGTTATTTCTCTCAGTTGCTTCGGATTGTGTTAATTGCTTTATAAGTGGATTGTTACTGTTCTAATGGCTTTGTGATGAGCCACTTTGAAGTCATTTTAAAGATAAAGGGCAAATGCATTTAAAAAAATAGGATTATATCAAGAAAATAAATAATGCTGATGGAACACTTACCCAGAACTCCCATAGAGTTCAATGGCTTGCTCTCAAATTGTGTAAATCATCACTGAATGATTAGGATACCAAGTTCAGTATCTAGTTTACATATGCATGAATTACACATTGCCACAGAATCCTTTCTTCTGCCCTAAGCATGGCCACAGTGGCATTTTTCCGAGCCTGCATGCCAGTGCCTTTTCCATGTGTTTTAGATGTAAAGGTCTTCAGTTCTTGGAGAGTTTAGCCTCTTTACCTGGCATCATTTGAGTGAGCCCAGAGCATGAACATTAATGCATTTCTACATGTTTCTGTTCTGTAAGTAAAAGTGTTTTAGAGTTTTAAATGGCAAGCAAAGGGGTACTACACAGCCATTTGCAGGATGCCATGATTGCTATTAACAGTGCAAACCACTTAACGATCAGGCTTCAAGACATTCACTCCATGATCAATTAGCCTACTTACTTGGTTCCTTTCATATAGATTTTGAAGTCTGATGAAAGTATCTCACCAAGTGAGCAGTTTGTTGATGGATGTAGCTGTTGCTGGATGCATTCAGAGTTTTCGGTCACACACAAAATGTGTATTTTCCAAAGCCACATTTGTGGGTGTTTGGTTCTTCCCCTACCCAATTTTGATCTTAACTCTGTTTTCTTTTTGCTATGAAACATTAAGATAAATCATGTTTTCTTTTTTAAAAAGTACTCTTAAAAGCCTGAATGTGTGCAATGTGTGTGTGTAAAAAAGAATTAAATATTGACAAAAAGAGTGAAAAAGGTAAGACTGCCTGGAGGTGTGATATATATATATATATATATATATATTTAAGACACTATTTTTTTTTCCCTTACCACATTGCAGATCTCGCCTTGCAGATTTTTTCACAAACTGCCAACCTGAGTCACGGTCTATTAGTAGCTGTCTGAAGGAAAACTATGCTGACTGCCTCCTTGCTTACTCTGGGCTTATTGGTAAGGTTTGCTTTTTTTCTGGATTGGTTTTCTTTCTCTTTCTTTTTCAGTGGAAAGTGAGGCTTTATTTGATGTTCCATTTGAAAACAAAGGAAACTACTCAAAACAAAGCAAAACAGGCATCTTTGAAATTTGCAGTGAATATCAGAAATAAAATAAATACACAAGGACCAAACTTCATACTTAGCTCAGCTCTCTAAGGGCTATTTTCTGTTTTCAATTACATTTAATTTAATTCCCATAATTGTAATTCTGATTGTTAAAGACAGCATGTAGAAATGAAATTAAACAGAGAAAGGTGCTGATTGTGACTGGAAATGCTGCTAAGTGAGAAAAGAATGTTTTGAGGGAGAGGGTCAATTTGTTACAAGTATTTGTAAGGACTGGCTCTGGTCCAGTTTAAGTTGAGGACCTGGTAGTACTGAAGAGGAGCATACGCGACAAGTCATATCCAGCCAATTCCGCAACATCAGTTTTGGATAGCAACTTTGGAGAGGAACATGTATCAAAAGTCATATCCAGCCAGATCTTCAACATCAGCTACATTCAAGGAAGTCTGCTTCTACAGTAGGATCTCGCTCATTGAATAGGGTCAGTTGGCAGTTGAAACTTTGGAACATCTTTGCCATATTCCCCTATAGTAGGGTTGGGTAACACTGGAAGCAATATTTTTCTTTAAACCAGAGCACTCATCGTAGGACTTTCCATCATAATCTTCTGAGTCTTTTTGCCTCCTAGAAATGTGAATGCCTAGGATGGAAATAGGAGGAACCCCCTTTTCTTCATTCTTCTACCTACACCTCCCAGTGATTTAAATCTTTGTTTCTTCCCCCCAACACCCCCTTTATTGTGTCCTATTGCCCTAACTCCAAATTCCTTGTGGATACTGGTGGGTTTGGGATCTAATAATATCATCGGATAATCACCGTACTGAATGCCTATGAATGTTAATGCTGGGACATGGGTTGTTGCCACAAAGGCACTTTTGTCAGGATTCATTCCAGTTGTTAACTGTTAACATGCTCTGGGCTTCAATTGTTTCAATGTTAGCCTGGTACAGGTCTTCAAAACTCTTAAGCATAGATGAGATGGTGTGCATGCCAGTCTTCTCAGCTCTAACAGAAGAGTCTGAAGGGAGATGTAACTGTTCAGCTGGCTATAGTCCTTACTGAATTTGAGAGTCCTGCAAAGTCATGGGGGCTGAAAGATGAGAAGTTCATCTGGTGTCCTTCCACTCTTACAGATGTCACTGTCTGCATAGGACTTATCTTCCCCCCCCCCCCCATGTAGAGTAGAGGAAAATTAATTGCAAATACATATACCTCTATGAACCTCTTGCTTACTGTAAATTTTAAATTATTTTTGATATACCACATGTTACAATATCAAAATGATTTCTTGTTTTTTAGGAAAGGATACAGTATCCTTGATAAATGAAACCAATGGTATCCATTTATCTTCTAATTTACTTCTAATTGCTCTGCTTCAGCATAACCCCACTGTTGTCTTTTTCAAACCCTTTCTGACATATTTTTCATTACCTGCAAAGACAATCTCTTCAGATCATCTTCTTACATGATATTTGGTTTTATCATTACTACTTCTGCTTGAATGCCTGTCAGGTACCACAGGCATACTTCAGAATGAGTCCCTGAATTGATGCTGTGCCAGTTTCTGAGAGAAATTGCTCACGTAAGTGTGTCTCTGTGCGCACATTCGCATGGGGGGGGGGAGAGGGAGAGAAACATGAGAAAGAAATATCACAGAGGCTACATATTAGCTGTGTTTCAGGTTCAGAGTCTACAACTGTCACAAAACATTCCTGCTTCTGCTAGGTGTGAAAATTGCAGCTGAGACTCCTATAACTGTTAAGCAAATCTTTTTTGATGAGTTAATACCTGAGGGAAACATGAACAAAACTGAATGCTCTTGTTCAGAAAGGAAGTGTGTTAAGATATATTTGGGAGCCATTTCTTTAAATAAATGTGTGTGAAAAAATGAGTGCATTGGACATACATGAGCTGTGACATTTCAAGGATCTCCCTGTTTGCATGTAGATATGCCCCAGTTAATTAGCCCATTTCTAGTTTTCAAACAAAAATGGTTTTGTGTTACTCAAAGGTTTGCCAGTTAGGAACACAGAAATGCAATGACACACTAGATATTGTCTCTTCAATATCCTTAAGCCAGAATGGCAACTTCTCTATACCCATTAGCCAGGACCATCTGTAGATGAAAATAGTAAATGGGTATGATGACTGGAAAAGTGTGGTCACTTTGGAGAATCTCATGAAAAGATATCTTCATAAAAAAAAATGCAAAAGATGACTTAACTAGCTGCAGATGAAAGAAGTTGACTCTTGGACCAAGAACTGAATATCCTAGACCTCAGATCCAATCAGGTGATGTATGGATACTAGCTGCTGGCAAGAAATGACTTTGATACTAATGGATAAGTTAAAATAACAGCTGCTGGCAAGTCATTCCCAGACTTGCTGAGGATTTTATTGGAGCCATTATGCAATTTAACCTTAAGGATAACCCAGTTCCTGCAGAGAGATACTTTTATGTTTCCATGGGCAAAGGTACTGCACAAATGCTAGAAAAAAGACTGCAAAAACACTCTTTGTCATCAAGATCAAGGGAATGGTTTCCTAAGGAAGCAAAATCAAGCAAAGATCTAACTTCTGAGGGAAAACGTACATTCTTCTTCATTCCTAGCAGTCTCAAAACACTGACAAGAGGATGGAGACTGCCTAATACAACAAGAGTTGACATCTTGTGTACTGGAGTTACTCATAAAAATTAGCAGCCTTCCAACATCAAGCATTTCTTTTTTTGAAGGAATACCAATGTCTCTGTCAAATTAGGATAAAACTGAAACAAATTCATCATGTAAGGTGAGAGACATATGACCTTTTCCAGCTCCTATCAGCCCTATCCTACATAATTAGATGAGAGATTATGGGAGTTGTAGTCCAATGTCTGGTGGTCCCATATTCCCTATCTCTACCATCAGTGGTAAAAGGAGGCCTCTGTGCCAGTGAAGCAGTTAAATCCACTCTGTGTTTTATCAGAACTTTAAGGAAGTTGGGGATAGAGTTCAGAAGCTTGTAGAGTAAATGGAATAAAATATGGAGTAAAATGCAGGATGGATTCACTGTAGCCTTAATATGAAAGCCACTGGGTGCTGTTGCCAGTCATAAAGGCATGGGCATTCAATTGTTGCATATAATTAGGGCTGATCTGTCAAACCCAATCTCATTGGGTTCCTCATTTTTTTGCCACTCACCTCAATTTGTTTCCCCACAAAACAAACTGCATATTTTTGTGTACTGCTCCCTCCCAATTTTGAGATTCATGTATTGTATCTATTAATATTCTTCTATTCTCCTAGCATGTGATCCAAGACAGTGCACAATGATTTAAAAGTGCAATACAATTTTTAAAAGTTTTACACAGGTAAACTAAATTTCTATTTTTAAAGAAAAACAAGTTAAAAACCAGAATAAAAAACCAAGTTGAAAACAGCATTAAAAGATGATTAAATAACAAAATAGAAAACACTACACCCATGTGGAGAAAAGGCAGATTGGAACATTGGCAACATCCAATTAGATTGAGCCTGGCAACAGCCAATGGGACCTTAGCCAAGAAAAGGTGGGGGCTACTCCCAGGAGCAAGTATAAATAGGAAGAGAGGAGCATGTGTGAGTTAAATAGGGACAGAGCTCTGAGTTAGAGGTTTATTAGGTCCTGAGGGGTTTTAACAACCAAGGTGGCTGAGGTATACTGCTGAAAGGGACAGTTGGATAGGTTTTTTCATTCCATTTATCCATAATGTACATTAAAAAGGCAAACATTCCATATATACAAACGTACATACCTACATTCATTCCTTTAAATCCCATCACCCCCTTTCCACCCTCCACCCATTCTCTCCCATTCACCTTTTTACAATCTTCCATACCACTTCCTAAGGCAAGCACTTCTTGCTTGTTATTTCTTCACCAGTTGCTATATTAATTTTGTCATCAGAAATAAATTTTAAAAATTATTTATTTTCTCCTTAACTTCATTTAGGAAAGGTGTATATCTTTTTTTACTAGGTTTCTACTTCCTTTCCTTCTTTCTGAATTATAGTGTATAAATCTCTTAGCTTTTCTTTTACTTTTCCCACAATTTGGTTACTTTTTTCCATTTTGTTTCATAATTTTGAATTGAATTACCATTTATGTACATTGTTAACCTATCCATTGTAGTGAGGTCATTTGGTTTGTTAATCCATTCATCCATAGTAGGTGTTACTTTGTTTTTCCAATATTTGGCATGAATTATACATGCAGTTGTTATCATGTAGTAGAGTATCACACTTAATTCTTTGCAGTTGGGTTTGTCTTGTATCCCATCTGTTATGTTTAATAAAAATAATTCTGGGATTCATGGTATTTTTCTTTGTAGAGTTTCTGCTGTAGTTGTATATATGTTTTTCCAGACATTTATTATTTTAGAGCATTTCCACCACATATGATATAGTATGGCACCTCTCTCCCTGCACTTATTTGGATAGGGGTGTTGAGTACCCAGGTTAAGGACTAGGCGAGTCCTTGGTAAACTTTATCCAGAAAATCCTGAGGGATTGCAGCCAGAAGAAAGGCTATGGAAATCACTGTAAGTGTTTGAGTGGCGGTTGGAACTAAGAGTTCAAGTGTGAGAGTTTAATTAGAGTGAGTAGGGAAAGTCACATTTAACCAGAAAGGATATAAAGTTATAACAATTACAAAGACAAGCTAAAGGAACTGTCAAACTGTGTAACAAATAAACATAATATCCAGTATCCACTAAATGAGATACTGTATTCAGCGTGACTTGTAAATAAATCTATTACTTTGTTTCAACAAGCAGCTGTCTGGCGTGATTTCAAAAATACATTAAAACCACTACCAACATTGAGAAAAGTCTTCTAGGTTTGGGACAAATTAGATAGTGGGTGTGTGGCTGTCAAAGAATAGTTGGTGCCAAGCTGGGGGGAAATTTGGAACCCAGAGGACTCAGATCAAGAGAGAGTTGTAGTGCCGGAGACACACAAGAGAGTCCCAAGTTTGAATGTCTCCATCACATAGTTGGTGGCAGCAGTGGGATCAAAAGACCTATTGTGCTGCCATCAGAGAAAAATAGATGGGTGAATGAGGCTCGCCATCACAATCTGCATTAAAAGCTTTATCTGCCACAACACACTAAAGCCAAAAAGCTTCTTTAAATAAAAAGGTCTTTTAACTGGCAGTGAAAAGATCCCAGGGAAGGGAATTCCGTAAGCTGGGAAAGGCAAGGAGGGCACTTGGAGCCTCTGTCTGAAGAAAGAGAGCTATTTCCTTATAAAATGTGAATAAACATAAATGTGTGAATGAAAATACACACATCTAAAACAAAATATTTTTATTCATCTATTATGTGAAGCTGGGGGCAGTAACATCTGCATATAGATGTAAAGGGGTGTGTAGATCACAAGGATAAAAATTTGAAAACCACTGGGGTAAACATTATTACCTTAAAATAACTGGTTTATTATTTCTTTGTCCATTTAAAAATGTGTGCATGTTGTAGTGTTCTTCCAGCATCTTCTTAAATCCAAGTCCATGGTTAGTTGTAGGTAAATCTATTGGGGGGGGGGGGGAATTGACAGAGTAGAATCCGCAGACATCCTAACTACATGGCTGTCAGAATTCCTCTCTTCCTACCTTTTCCACTGTTTTTCTGCTCATGTGGAGGTTTACGTTTTTAAAAAAATAAATATTTTTTTAATTTTAACATTTAATTTTAATTTTAAGTTCTTATTAAAATTTATATTAATTTTAATTTTTTGAAATTAATTTTTATATGTATCAGCAACCAAAACTAACACTTCTCATAGCTGTGTTCCATGCAAGGAATGTAACTATTCAAAAACAATTTGCTATGTTCTCCACTCTAATGGCATGGATGTTCCATCTGCCAAAATCATTTATCATCAGACAATTAGCACTGCTGCTTTAAGGACTCGCCATGTGTTTGGCCCAGTACATTTTAATTAATAATACAAGCAAACAAATTGTTTAATATCCCACCCTTCAGGGCAGCTATAATAGCTCGCGCCAATTAAAACACCTAAACAATCAAATGTAAAAACCCAATAGATGGAAATAGTTACAAAACAATTCTTAACATCATCTGATTTATTAAATGAGAAAGCACCACAAGAACACCTAAGAACATAAAAATGATGGGTAATAATCAGGGTATATTTGCCATATTAAAGCAGTCATAAAATTTGATCTAATACTCTTTGATGTGCAGGGAAGAATCTCTATCTTCCAGTTGCTCATATTAGTGAGAGCCAGATGGTTTAATCATAGTCTATACTGCTGATTTATTCATTTTTTAAAACATTAAAGAAGCAAGAGATTTGATTTTGTGTTGTGTTTTCATTAACTTTTGAAATGATTTTTTTTTTTTTTTAGTAACGTTTGATTGTAATACAAATTGCAAAAATACACACGTTGCAGTGTTAGCCATGTGTTTCAGGCATTTTTTCCAGCATCTGCATCCGTTCCCCCCCAACAACATTATTCCATTCCCTACCACATTTGCACCCCACATTCTGTGGCCATGGAACATGTGTAGTCATCATTATGCTGTTGGGAACAGAGTTGCATCTTTAGTATTTCCCCTCTTTAAATAGTTCTTTTACTTTTACAAACTGTTTCCTCTGATCAAACTGATAGATCTCTCTTGTTTTGAATAATATTTTGGCAGCACTTGAGACTCTGATTAATATAGAGCATTAAAGGATAAGTTTAAAGAGTTCAATTTCAGTTCTAGTTCCAAATCCTCCAAAGTCTCCATAATATTTAAAGGTGGTTTTTATTTTTTTACTTTTGATTTTTTAGTTTCTCAAAATAGATGTTTTAACTACTTTAAAAAACATACATCTAAACATAGCAGCTTGAGGCTCAGAGCAACCCAGTACTTCTCCCTTTTGATATTCTTTGTCTACCATTTAGCCATGGCACATCCCATTACTATAAAATTAACTAAAAGTTCAGTTACACTGAAAAACCAGTAATTTTAATTAATGCCAAGTTACAACTGAAATGTAACCTAGCCATGTTTTATTACATAGGGAAGAGAACTAGCTAAAAGTAACTCATTTTTATTAGTATTAACTTTATTTATACCCTGCCATTTTCACAAAAAAAATGGGATTTAAAGCAGTTTGCAAATTAAAAATGCTATACAGTTGAAACATACAAAAGAGCAACATTAAAACAAAACAAAAAAAACACTATATTTAGAAATGTTAAAACACAGTTAAAATGATAAACACAGTTTTTAAAAACAGTACAGTTGAAACAAGTATATAACACATAACTTGCAATTAGGTTGTTTTATTTGTAATGAATTACTAAGAAAATTGATATGTTCTGGAGAACTCATGAAATAGATGTAGTTTACCTGCTGAGCCTAAAACTTGATAACTATCTATGGGCCTTTGCAGACTGCTAGAAATAGTGCACATTAAATTGAGGCACTGCCCTGGCTCAGTGCTAGGGAATCATGGGAACTGTAATTTATTGTGGCACCAGAGCTCTCTGACAGAGAAGGCTCAATGTCCCAGAAAAAAATACAATTCCCATGACTCCCTAGCACTGAGCCAGGGCAGTGCCTCAATTTAATGTGCACTATTTTTGGCAGTCTGCAAAGGCCCTATGTCAGTGAAGTAGGGAAAGAACAAGCTGAAAAAAGTGCGAGCTATAAGAAGACCCCACACCAGGGGTAGGCAACCTTTTTGAGCCGGGGGCCGGGTTGCTGTCCCTCAGACAATGGGGGGGGGGGGGGCGCGAAGCACCATAAATAAATAAATAAATAAATATTAAAATTTAAAAAAATTTTAAAAATAAAAATATGCATGCACACTCTCTCAGCTCCAGAAAAGCCATGGCAAAACCCCTGTGGAGATTTTGCCAAGAAAACCCCAAGAACAACTAATAACAACAATAATCAATGTCATCATGGCGGGCGGCAGCGGCAGAGGCGGCAGGACCGGTCTGGAGCCGGTCCAAAGGCCGCAGGGGGCCGCATCCGGTCCCCGGGCCTTAGGTTGCCTACCCCTGCCCCACACCATCCCCAAAAAGGAGATTGAAGTAATCTAATCATTTTAACTTAATTTCTGTCCCCTTGTTTATATTCCAAATTTATGTTCATTTTACTTACTGTCTTTCAGTTATATCCCAATGGGATATAACTGAATAAAAATGAAGCGTGCCCTCCAAATCCACAGATTTTGCATCCACTAATTCACCCATCCCCTGCTTGAAAATATTCCCATGATACCCAGCAGACCAGATGGGCCTGCACACCCCTGACCTGTCATCACCATCAAATCCTCTCTGATCGCCCCCATCACAGCCTGTGATGTTGGATGGGGGTGCCCAGCCATGTGGGTATAGCCAGGTGTCCTGTTTCCACCCTTACAGGCTATGGCAGAGACCTTCAGAAAGGATGTAATGGTGGCAACAGTTAAGGGCATGTGATGGCGGTGGATCCGTGATCCACTTGGGCATGTGAACACCCACCCATTGCCGCTCTGGCCTGGGGACTGACACTGGTAGAAATTGCAGGCAGGATACCACTGATTGGCCCATGGTATCCTGCCCATCTTGTTAGGCCACAGGTGTGCCATTATGTCACTTCTGGTTGCAAAAAATAGTGGCCGTAGTGAAGTACTCCTGATTCCACAGTATGCTCAACTATTGTTTTTAACCCTGGTTTGATGCAGCTCTTCCTGTTCTCTTTTGGCAGGCTATTTCTGTTTAGAAAATACATAATACTTTCAACCAGTTTTCTCTTTTTTTAACATTCATTTTCCCATTATTTACAAACTAACATAGATTATCTCCTTTTTTTAAAGTCTCAACCTGTCCTAAAGGACCTTTATTAAAATTTACCCCTGTATTCAGTAGCAAAACAGCCACTGATTTTAACAGAATTAGATTAATAATAATAATAATAATAATAATAATAATAATAATAATTTATACCCCGCCCCTCTATTAAAAACAATCGGGGCGGCTTACAGCAATTAAAATTACATCAATACAATCTAAAAACCCCAACCCCCATCCTCCCCCATAAAAATGTATTAAACTAAACAACCATTAAAATCCAGCTAAATTTTAAAATAAATTAGAATAAACAATAAAAGAATCAAACATCAGGCAAATCAGAGACACAAAAGGGCAAGGGCGCAGCTCCTGAGGCCGGGATCTAATCGGGAAACACATATATATAGTATATAATGCTATTACAAATGAACAGTTTTAATCCCAATTGTATCTAATATTTAATAATTGCATTGTAAACAGTGCCCCATATCAATCACCTATCTATTTTGGGAATAAAGATCAGCTAATAAGTACTTCTGTAAATCACAAATTATAACAGTGATTTTCATAGTGATTTTCAAAAACTTAGCCATTTTAGCCTCTTTCAGTGTAAGAAGGGAAAGAAAAAGTAGGCATCTCTAAAACTAAATAATTATTTCCAGCTAAACTATGAAAGCTCTTAAATATTATTTATTTCCTCTTTGAATTACTTTTGTATTTAACTTTATTCTTATACAGAGTTTCACATGGTTTAAATACTATTAAAGCATCCCTAGATGTCCAGATTTTTTATTTGCATTTGTTTGCTATTCAACAGGTTTGCTGGATACATTTGTTTGTTTGTTTGTAGTATTTATACCCCGATCTTCAGCCACAAAGGTTCTCAGAGCAGCTTACAAATGGTTCATTAGACAGTTCCCTGCCCTCAAGCTAACAATCTAAAAAGACATGACACAAAAGGAGAAGGGAATGGCAGCGGGGAAGGAGTTTAGGTCCAGCAGTTCTTCTTTCTCTCTGAGGCCTGGACCATGGCAGATGGACTGGAGGGAGGGCTCTGCTTCTTAGTACAAATCTAGGCCCGATGGAGCTGGGGCTACATCTCTCCCTCTGAGGCTGGATGTTATCACTTAGTACTTTGTCACTGATTGCACTGTGCACATGGCATGCATGGGTCATCCGAATAGTCCACCATAAGCACACCCTTCAAGTTATACTTCAATTTATCTTTCATCAACCCTGATTAATAGTATTCATGAGACTTGCCTGTTTGAGTTCAAGGTCTAGCAAATTCCTCACTTGCCTCGAAAACAATTTCTTTGTCCAAAAGGTGGAAGAGGCAACAAGGGGATCCGCTATTTTAGATCTGATCCTAACCAACAGGTATGACCTGGTCAATGGGGTGGAAGTGGTGGGATCCTTAGGTGGGAGTGATCATGTTCTCCTGGAGTTTCTTATACAGTGGAAAGGAGAAGCTAGGCATAGTCAAACACTCATTCTAGACTTTAGAATTTCAACAAACTTAGGAAACACTGGGAGTGATCCCATGGTTTGAAATACTAAAGGAGAAGGGAGTTATTGATGGATGGGAGTTTCTCAAAAGGGAGATACTGAAGGCACAATCTCATACTGTTCCAATGAGAAGGAAAAAAGGGAGATGTCTCAAGGAACCAGGTTGGATGACAAAAGAACTTTCAACTGAACTAAGTTTTAAAGGGAGATGTATAAGAAATGGAAAAGGGGCAAAATCACTAAAGAGAAATTCAAACAAATAGCTAGCACATGTAGGAGTAAAGTCAGGAAAGCCAAAGCACAGAATGAGCTCGTACTTGCTAGAGGGGTTAAGGACAATTAAAAGGGCTTTTTTGGGTATGTCCATAGCAAAAGAAAGAAGAAGGAAATGGTAGGGCCACTGCACAGGGAAGATGGAGAAATTCTAACAGGACAGAGAAAAGGCAGAACTACTCAACATCTTTGCCTCACTCTTCTCACAAAAGGAAAAGGGTGAGGAAAATGGAGCAGAGGACACAATAGGGGAAATGCAGCAGAGAATAAGTAAAGAGGAGGTACAGGAATGCCTGGTTAACCTAAATGAATTTAAGTCTCTAGGACCAGGTGAACTACATCCAAGGATATTAAAAGAACTGGCAAATGTAATCTCAGAGCCACTGGCAATAATCTTTGAGAACTCCTGGAGAACAGAAGAAGTCCCAGCAGACTGGAGGAGGGCAAACATTGTCCCCATATTCAAAAAGGGGAAAAAAGAGGATCCCAACAAAGATCGCCCAGTTAGTGTGACATCAATACCGGGAAAGATTCTAGAACAGTTCATTAAACAGAGAGTCTGTGAACGTTTAGAAGGGAATGCCATAATCACTAAAAGTCAATATAGGTTTCTCAAAAACAAGTCATGCTAGACTAATCTGATCTCTCTCTCTCTCTCTCTCTCTCTTTTTTTTTATAAAATTACCAGCTTGTTAGATGAAGATAATGCAGTAGACATAGCATATCTTGATTTCAGTAAGGCTTTTGACAAGGTCCCCCACGATATTCTTGCAAACAAGATAGCAAAATGTGGGCTAGACAATACAACTGTTAGGTGGATTAGTAACTGGTTGACTGAGGGCCTTTGCAAACTGCTAGAAATAGTGCAAATTGAGTCCACTTTAACGGTTAGTGCTAGTGCTAGGGAGTCATGGGAATTGTTTTTGTTTGTTTTCCCCCGAGACATTGAGCCTTCTCTGTCAGAGAGCTCTGGTGCCACAATAAAATACACTTCCCATGATTCCCTAACCCTTAAAGTGGACTCAATTTGCACTATTTCTGGCAGTCTGCAAAGTCCCTGACTGAACCCAAAAGGTGCTCAACAAAGGCTCCCCTTCATCCTGGAGAGAAGTGACCAGTGGGGTGCCACAGAGTTCTGTCCTGGTCCCAGTGTTCTTCAACATGTTTATCAATGATTTGGATGAAGGAATAGGGGGCATGCTTCTCAAATTTGCAGATGAAACCAAATTAGGAGGAATAGCGAATACCCCAGAAGACAGGATCAAAATTCAAAATGACTTTAATAGATTAGAAAGCTGGGCCAAAGCTGACAAAATGAATTTCAGCACAGAGAAATGTAAGGTACTGCGCCTAGGGCAAAATAAATAAATTTTAAAAAATGAAATGCATAAATATAAGATGGGGGTCACCTGGCTTAATGAGACTACGTGTGAAAGGGATCTAGGAGTCCTCGTAGACCACAAGTTGAACATGAGTCAACAGTGTGATGCAGCAGCTAAAATGGCCAATGCAATTTTCGGCTGCATTTATAGAAGTATCTAGATCAAGGGAAGTAATAGTACCACTGTATTCTGCTTTGGTCAGGCCCCACCTGGAATACTGTGTCCAGTTCTGGGTACCACAATTCAAAAAGTATGCTGAAAAACTGGAGCGTGTGCAGAGAAGGGCGACTAAAATGGTGAAGGGTCTGGAAACCATGGTGTATGAGGAACGACTTGGGGAACTGGGTATGTTTAGCCTGGAGAAGAGATGGCTAAGAGGGATATGATAGCCCCATTTAAATATTTGAAGGGATGTCGTATTGAGGAGGGTGCTAGCTTGTTTTCTGCTGCTCCAGAGAATAGGACTCGGAACAACAAATGCTACAGGAAAAGAGATTCCACCTCAACATTAGGAGGTCACTTCCTGACAGTGAGAGCTGTTCAACAGTGTAACACACTACCTCAGAGTGTGGTAGAGTCTCCTTCTTTGGAGGTAATTAAACAGAGGCTAGATGGCCATCTGTCGGGGATGCTTTGATTTTGAGTTCCTGCATGGCAGGGGGTTGGACTGGATGGCCCTCATGGTTTCTTCCAACTCTATGATTCTATGATCCTATGACTGTATCCCTCCGCCTGCAATTCATTAATACAGATTTGCCAGGCTTCTGCAAACCCTGAGCAGTTACCCATCTCTAGAGTTGTTAGTCAAAATGTGAAAGTGAAATTGTTTGCTGTCTAATTCAGTCAACTTCATTAGCACAACAAAAGCATCCTTTTGGTTTTAATGCTCATAGTATGTAACCTTATTTTTTTTTCTCCATAGCAATTTGTTAATGTTTGTGTTTCATTACCTCCCATTTCATGTATGATGTGATGGTGGATGATTTGTTCAGTTTCTATCAGGCCTCAGCATTAGAAGTGATGCATATTCATAATATGTATATTGCCAATAGGGTTGCATAATCTTTTCATATTCGATGAGATCTGTACATTCACCTCTTCTGATTTGCACCATAAAATGTTTGGCAATCTACAGATTTATTGTATATATTCATGTATAAGTCTAGAAATTTTAGTCAAAAAATCAACTGACTAAACTTATCAATGGGTCAATGTAAGTACTGTACCTTCACTCTTATCAGAATAGGAACCATCCCCTTCTCTGTCTAATGAAAGGCAAGAACTTAGTCCATCCCAGGAGAACCGAAAAAAAGGGCCAATCCCCCCTACTCTCTCTGCTGCAGCACTTCTTCTGGCCCTTTTTTTAAATGACTGGGTGGAAAATTAGTGACGTTCTTTAGAATCATTTTCTTTAGCTTCATCCTTCACATCCTTTGCTACATACCCCTAGGTTTTACCCTTGAGTTATCTACAGGTTATATCAAAATCCATAATTTAGGCCCCAAAACCTGCCCTCAATTTATACATAAGGTCGACTTATACATGGGTATATACAGTACTTCTTTTAAGTTGTACAGTAGCTTTCCTGCCCCCAGCCTTGATGCTGTTCAGTGACTGGAAATTCTGTTTACCATTCCCCCCCAGTATATATCAGATTATCTAGAGAGAGAGAACTTTTCTTTTCACCATCACAGTCCTGAGATGTGATTAACTTATGTTGTTCCTCAAAAACTTTTGAAGCGCACAATTTTAGTCTGTGTTTTTTTAAAGATGAACCAGTACCATTTGTTCTGGGGAATATTTATGTTTGTTATGTTTTCTTATGTGTCGTCATGTTTTCTTTATGTTTCTTTTTGCACTTCTGTTAACAATCTCTCATCCATGTCTTGTTTTCAGCTCATGGAATCCTCAAATCATACTAGATTTTGTATACTGCACTAGCCAAGGGCTGATTTCAGCAGTGCAATAATACCTACAGTTTTGCTTCTTAATTCACTTGATGCTTTCTCTGCCAATATCATTCATACTTAAAGATTATCTGAAACACATTGGTGGTTCCTCAGGCATACAGAATAAATGAAGTTGCTATTCCCTTACATTATTGCTTTAGAATAAGTAACACTTATTTTGATTTATACAGCTGTCGTTATAACATGTGGACAATATTTGAAGAATAGGCTGTCCACAGATTGAAGCAGCCATCACTGCATCAACAATAGTTATCTGTCTTGTTTTCATACTCTTTCTCCTAATTAATTAGATGATGTTTACATAAGAATAAATTCTCCCTTCTGATGTTTATATAGTAATCCAACTTTGCTTGTCTCACATGTTGATATTCTTTTCTTGATTTTGTTTCCATGAGCATGATAGATGACTGAAAAAAGAATAATCATATCGAGTGGTATTTTTTTTTTGTTTTTTAAATAGGTACAGTTATGACACCAAATTATTTAAACTACAACAGTCTCAGTGTCGCTCCATGGTGTGATTGCAGCAACAGTGGTAATGATCTAGAAGAATGTTTGAAATTTCTGAACTTCTTCCAGGATAATATATGCCTTAGTGAGTACCATATTTATGTTTGCTAAAATAATTTTAAAGATTTGTTTATGCAATAATGTATGCTGCAGTTGCAAACTTGAGAGTTGTTTACAACATCATAATTCAAATATTATTTTCTCGGGATCATTATTCCCAAGTGCCAAGGCCAGATTAAATGAACAGAAATGCTTGGGTGTTTGTTCTGCAACATACTCTCACTGGTTATCTTGAGTGGTTCACTATTTACATATTTTTCTCTATGGACTCTCTGACCATCACTTATCACTGTGGTACTGTTTACATAGCCTCTTTGATCACTCTTGGGTAAAGTAGCCATAAAAATACCACAATTGAGTGATTAGAGTATATCTTGCACTACATGTCCCATGGAATGAGACCACATGTCTATTGCATTCAGTGTTCTTTGTCCCACAGCAACCAACCAAACATCTGGGAAAACCATAAGCAGGACATGAAGGCAATAGCTTTCTCAGATACCACATGGACTCTTAGACATTGCCTGTAAATTCCTGCCTTTAATTCTTGAAGTTGCTTTATCACCATCGTGACTAGCAGTTGCTGGTCTTCCATATATTTCTCTGGCTCCCTTATAGAGTCATCTAAACTAGTCACCATTCTCACACCTTCTGTTAAGAAATTGCATAAATTAATTGCATGTTATATAAAGAGAAAGGCCTACATTCAACCTGATGTTCACATAAATGTCAGGATTTTCATCCCCCTACCCCAGCTACTGCAAACATATTCTGAAGGATTTTCTACCCTTCTGGGGCAGCTTTTGGGATTCTGGAAGTACTGTACCAGGGAAGCAAGACTGGGCGTCTCTCTCACTTATACTACAATCTGTTCTCACTTGATGACAAATCAACCATTGGTTACAACCCATTTTTCTCCTCTGTCCTGAATCAGTTTTAGTTAGCAGTAACCTTTTGAAGAAAAAGAACATTGGCTTAGCTTACTCCCCATACCACTGATCTATGCACAACAGATTTGGCATGTGCAAGCTTCTCTGGCTTATTTCAACTTGGAGTCCAATTACATAGATTTTTTTTTTAATTTGGTAATTCCACATATAGGGATGCAGTAGCTCAAGTAGTTAAGATGCAAACTCTGTTGATTGCAAGATTGGCAAGCTCAGGTGCCGAGTGATGGGATGAGCTCCCATCACTAGTCCCAGCTTCTGCCAACTAGCAGTTTGAAAGCATGCAAATTCAAGTAGATAAATAGATACCGCTTTGGCAGGAAGATGAACAGCATTCTATGCAATCATGCTGGTCACATGATGATAGAGTAGACTGACAACCCTGGCTTTTTGGTTTAGTAACAGAGATGAGCACTGCCCCCCATGGTCGGACACGACTTGACAACCTTGTCAGTGGGGCATACCTTTACATTTACCTTTAATTCCACATATGCCAACACATGGGTAAATCCTTGTACAGGGTTAAAAGATAGGTTATACAAGCCCCAAAATTTTGTTATGGACTGGAATACAGTGGGCCCTTCATATCCACTGGTATTTGGTTCCAGGACCTCCCGTGGAAAACAAAATTTGTGGATGCTCAAGCCCCATTAAATACAATGGCATAGTGAAATGGTGTCCCTTATATAAAATGGCAAAATCAAGGTTTATTTTTTGGAATTTATATATTTTTTAAATATTTTCAAACCGTGGATGCTTGAATCCATGGTTAATAAATCAGTGGATACAGAGGGTCAGCTGTACTTTTAGCTCTTGTTCTTGCATAGAAGAATGAATAATTTCAACATTTTCTCTCTATTGTGAAGAAATATGAGAGTTTCTGTACAGTTTTCAGCAACTTTTTGTAATTAGGGACTTATTTTTAAACCCTTCCCCCCAATAATTTCTACTCTGTTTTGCCAAATACACTTTTTTGCTCAGAAACCTGTTATTCTGTGCACACACAAAAAAACAACAACAACACTGTTTCCAGTGGAAAAGAACCGATGTTTGCACAGAAAACAATTTTTCTGTATAGAAACCAGAAACATGTTTTTGTGTAGAAACAGCATGTGTTTGTTTTAGTTCAAACAGATTTGCCAAGAAAAGGGCTTGTAGTATAAATTGGCCCATTTTCTCAACATTTAGACACCCTCTTATAATCAAGGGGAAAAAGTGTACATCTGATTGTTTATACCCCTGCAATATATACTTTGGAGGGAAGGGGGGACAGGCAACAGTCATGTAAACCATCCCCTAGTACTTTGTATTTTTCACAGGTGACATTTTAACTTTTTTTGAAAATAAATGCTAAGCTGTTGTGTCACTTTTTATAAAGAAGCCTCATGCTCATGAGATTTCCTCTCCTTCAGTCCAATTACAAGGGAAAAGTGAAAGTTTATTCTTCATTGTTTTCGACTATCTGTGATTTGTTTATAGACGTGAAACAAGACAAACGTCTTAGTTTAGGAAACAAGCCAGGTTCAAATTTTCATTTTTGATCCTGGCTGCTTACTCTGATCCAAAGGTGGGGAATCTATGGCCTTCCAGATGTTGTTTGATTCCAATTCCATCATTTTCTAGCTGTGAGACCAGAATAGTCAGGCATGATGACACTTGGAGAGAACAACACCAACGATGATGATGATGATGATTATTATTATTATTATTATTATTATTATTATTATTATTATTATTATACCCTGCCCCTCTGTGAACAATCAGGGTGGCTAACAACAATTAAAATGACTTACAATATAAAATCAGAAAGACCGAATACCCACCCCCCTTAAAAAAGTATTAAACTGAACACTAGTTAAAACATATAGATTAAAATGACATACAATACAAATAACATACACTACACTACAATGCATCAGTAATGAAATTCAGCAAGCAGAGTAGCAGCAGCATCTAGATAGGGAGAGGGCGGAAGTGAGGGGGTTTCTGAGGCTGAGAAATCTATTCTGGAAAGGCCTGTTGGAAGAGATTCGTCTTAACAGCCTTTTTAAAGCTGTTTAGTGTTGTAATCTGATGGATCTCATCCGGCAGGCTATTCCAGAATCTAGGGGCAATTACCAAGATTACCTAGTGAGTGACAGGTTCCCCAATATTCCTGTTTACACAATTATGACTAAGCATAGTGCCAATTTAGTACATAAGAACAAATTAATAACAAAGCAGAAATAAAATCTTTCAAACTTCTTATGAGCAGTAGAGGGGGAGGAGTAGAGATCTCAAAGCACAGACATATAATGCTAGGCCATAATTTGCCATTATGTCCAAACCCAGCCATTATCTGCAGGTTAGAAAAATGTCATGGGAACTGAGAAGTAGCCTTGAATTGCACACTTTAGATCTTGCTTAAATGTGAAAAGCTAATAGACTGTTATATCTATTTATCAAATTAGAAACGTCCCTTATGGACATGCGTGTTGACTTCTCAAGGCTTAACAGGGTTCCCTCAAGCCTGTTGATGCCCATACACATTATTATTGTTTTAATAATTTGCTAATGTACTCATTTAGCAATGTGATCATTATTGTATCATTACACACTCTATTTTAAAAGAAACACCCCAGTTCCATTGTCCTCTCTTTTGCTGTCAGAATAAAAATGTTAATGAAGATAAAGCAATGACATTAGAGGACACTGTGAGGAAAAATTATACTCATCCTGGCAGAGAGACCTTTTCCTCATGAAGAAATTAAAGGTGTCCCTGCTTTAATAGCATTTTAGTGAAGGGGGATAAATGTTCCATTATCCTTTTTATTAATGGATTGGCTTTTGTAAACCTTGAATGTAATCCAAAACTTCTGATGCTTTATAATAATCACAGCTTCTTGTTTACAGTTGTAGTATTAATATGCAATTTTTTTAAAAGGGACTTGGATTTTTGCTAGGCAGTCCGCATATCACAGATTTCAAGAGCCTATTGGTAAAGTAATCCTTATCCCAACTACATCATCTTTTTGTCTAACTCAGTGGTTTATTTGATTTGACCATATACAGTTTCTTTGTCCCACAGCTTATATCATGCTGGCTGGGTGATTTGGGGAGTTGTCGTACAAAAGACAACTTTTCCAGGCTCCAATCTATTTATTCAAAGGTTCAAGGACATTAGCACCTTCTCTCATGCCTTCATTCTGAATGTGTGATTAATTCCTATCACTGAATCTTACAAATGTGCACTGATTTCTACATTATGGCCTCTACTAAGCCTCAAATAAGTCTATTGTATTAATGGAACATATGCAAATGTTTATTTACTAAGTTCGTGTTTGTTCATTGAGTGTACTCTAGTTGGGAGGAACAATTGGATGTAAGCCAATGTTCTTTTTAGCCCTTAGAATTTATTTGATAACAATGAGATGTCAGTTTATTTCATTCAGGGTAACTATCTGTCAGCTCTCTGGAATCATTTTTTAGTTTTCTATAATGTTCTGTAAGGCATGAAAATCCATACAGATTTTCCTCACTTCTTTTCACATCATCCTGCACATTTCTGAAGTCTATAAATCATTTTCTGCACTTATTAGAATTCTTTAAAAAATTAGGCTAAAGTGCATCTTTCAAAGATAAGTAAAAGTGAAATAATGTATAGTACAGCTGGATGCTATTGAGGGAATATATTAATAACATCCGCACTCAGGTCCCTAGTGAAATGATTTGATTTCTTATACAGTGAGTTGAAATAAGAAATCCCTAAATCTATGCTGAGCCCCCAAAGACATGATTAAAAATGTGGGTTTTTTTATTCATTTGTGTGTGTTTCTTTCTTTTTTCAAGAAAGCACAACCAATTTATTCTTGCCGTAAACACAGTATTTAATCCCATGAAAAACTAATGATCTGCCTTTCAACTTTTACATTTTCAGGTTCTGATATGAGCATGCTTCTCCCACCTAATTATACCAATTTTTGTTTGAAGACTGCAAGAGAAAATAACAATAATAATCATGTATATTAAAGTACCTCATATTTGTTTATAAAAAACCAATTGCTATAAATAAATCAATATTTAGGGAAATTTCTTGCTGCTGTTGTTTGACACTGTATTGTAGGATGTCTTAAAATGGTGATTTTAAGTATTAATAGGATGTCTTAAAATGGTGATTTCATTTAATTGTAGAACACCTAAAGGTGTATTCTTGCAACACTGTTTCCCATCATGAAATTACTCTTGGCATTGTCTTGTCTTGTGCTCCACATTGCCATGGATTAGTGTCCATAAATTTGGTTTGCAGCCGTTTAATAATCAACAGGGTATTCAGATAAGTTTAGATAGAGAACAATGAAAATGTTTTTTACATAGCAATATGTATTTAATCAAAATCTGGTAAACTACCCTGTTGTATTTGGGGATCCTACTGCTTATTTTTCTGAGAGGATATCTGAACATTTGTCCCACCTGTTTTACCCAACTAATACAACTGCTGAAAGGAACTACATTTTCAGAATTTTCTGCTTTTTTATGCCTCCTGAGCAATTGCCTAGTATATGTGGCTATGGGTTAACACAGGGCAACCTTTCCCCTTTAAGGGCCGAGGGACTTCAGCTCCCAGAAGCCTCAGCCATGTTGGCCAATAGTCCCATGTTGGCCAATAGCTCCTGGGATTCTGGGAGCTGAAGTCCCTTGGCCCTTAAAGGGGAAAGGTTGTCTACCCCTGGATTAACATTATAAGAAGGCAGCCCAAAATTGTGAGCTTAGCATTTACCACTGAAAGTGTCATGGTATTTATTAACATGGAGACAACTTTATGACCCAGAAATTAAAAGTTATGATTGGAAACTGGTAGCTTCCATGTTTAGTTCTCCAGAGTGCTGAACCAGAGCTTTCCAGAGTGCTGAACTCTGTTCCCCCAAATAAGTTCATCACCTTGGATATTTCCTATAAAGATCAAACCAAAACACATTTGGATTCATTCCTCCACTGACATAGGGACAATCACAGGTTCCTTCCCCTGCCCTTGCACACTTTCAAGTGTTTGTTTGTTTGTTTCAAGTATCCTTGTTCTCATGCATCCTGATGTTTGTCTATTTTAATATAGAATTTGCTCTGTAATTTCCCCAATAGAAAGTGCAATTCAGGCCTTTGGCAATGGTACAGATGTAAATGTGTGGCAGCCATTCCTACCTGTCCAGACCACCACAGCTTTAACTACAACGTCCTACAAATCAAAGTCACTGGGATCTGAGAACACCAATAATGAAATACCTACCAACAATGACTTACCAGCATGTGCCAATCTCAAGGTAAGAAACTCCTGGAGTTGCCCTCTCTGACAGCCATACCAAAGTGCAAGGAAGGAGAAATAAATTGTCTGTCAGTTAAAGGATATGCTTTTTGTTTGATTTACATGCAGATTAAGTAGACAGGCTTCTATTTTACTGTCTTCTGGTACCTCCTCCGTGTGGCTGGAGTGATACTTCCAAAGACTACATTAAGCCAGTCACTCATAATTTTAAATACTAGAATCAATAATATGTTGCACTACTATAATAATGGAGGATTCTAAGGTAAGAATGCACATTCAGTATAATATAAAGCGAATTAGTTGTGTGTTCGGTTTCAAAAAACCCTGAGCATGAACATCTAGACTCCATGACTCCATGAGCAGTCTAATGAAAAAAGAAAAGAAAGGGCAGATCAAGCAAGGCTTAAGACAGCTGTTTTGTGCACAAAACATTTACACATTTCACTCCGTAACTAAAATACAGCACAAACACTTTACATAGTTTAATTACTAGCAGTTTGAACTTATTACAAAAAGGTAGTCCCTTGACATGAATGTCTAGTCATAACCGACTGTAGGGAGCGGTGCTCATCTCCTTTACTAAGTCGAAGAGCCAGTGTTGCCTGAGGACCACTTTGATGGTCATATGGCCAGCATGACTGCAATGAATGCTCTTGCCTTCCCATCAGAGTGGTACCTGTTTATCTACTTGTATTTGCATGCTTTCAAACTGCTAGGTTGGTACTAATTACAAACCAAGCTCCAGGTGCAGTAGAGTTAAAACTCATCTTAGAGTGGGTTCACCAGCACTGTCACAGGTCCAACAACCACATCCATCCCTTTATTCCTCAGAGGCTTACCTGGTGGCAAGTAATATAATGGGGAGTTCTCTCTTCCTCAGAGGTATTATGAAACAGGCTGGTATGGCACAGTGGTTAAAGTGCTGGGAGATTAAGGTCTAATACCCAATAAGCCCTGAAATTCCCAAGATGATTTTGAGCCAGTCACTTCATCTTAGCCTGACCTAATATACAGATTTGTTGTTGTAAGGATGAAGTACAGAAGAGAGCCATTACATTTCCTTGAATTCATGAGAAGGAAACTGGGATAGAGGTGTAATAAATAAACAGATAAACACTGAAGTAGCAGCATACCAAATGTAGGGATCATGGTGAACTTAGCTTTACACCATGCCTGATTTCTTAGTATGGATGTCAGGAGTCCTGGGAATGGCATATCACAGGATTGCTTGTTTCTGGGATGCTGTCATGAGTTGATATCTTACCATCAAGGCATCATGACTATGTAATACTCATGATGTCCAACATTCATTTTCAAGACTCAGGTACCCAGATGGGCCTTCATGTATATACGCTCTGGCATTCCAATGTTACATCTGCAGTAGGAGTCATGGGAGCATTGTTTATGTTCCACCAGCCTCCCAATGATGTTAGTGATACAAGAGGAAACAAACTGCATTCTGTCACCAGTCTATGTGCCTTCAAGTCTTCATGGCAACCCCATTAATCCATAGGGTTTTCTTAGGCAAGGAATTCACTTATCTTGTTAGACATGTGATCTTTCTTCTAAAATCTCTACACTGACTTTCTCTCTCATCCTTGTACCTTACTTTTAGAATCTTCTATGGGCTTCCTGCCCTTACTCTTTCACCTCTTATATTATGTTCAACCCTGCTCATGACTGTCATTGGTCCAGCTACACAACCTTCTGCTGTCTGAAGTTGTCCTGTTCTCTCACATTACTCACTTTATTCTCTCATGATTCTTCCCCCACCCCCAGAACACCCATGTGTTGCTAACCTCTGTAGTTCCTGAAAATCCCAAAGGGGCACAGCACCAAAGTACAACTAGATTGCCACTGAAGCAATCATGCTTCTTTTTGCATGTTTAATCCTTCCACTTTATTTTCCTTTCTCTGTAGTTTCACCTATGTCATGCAGTACATGCTGTCCTAATGTTTTCTGTAAAGTATCATGTGTACAGATGGTGTTTTATATATAAAAATAAGGATTGTTGGATGGATGGATGAATGGATGGAAAAACAGACAGATTTATTCCCCTTGTCTCAGAAGGATCTAGTCAGGCTGCCCTTGGAAATCCCTGTGCCATCAGTCTAATCTGGCTCAAAAGAGAAATACGACTGAAATAAAAGAGGATTGATTCTTTTATCATTCTCATTATGGAGAATGGAGTAGGGGGGGCTTCTGTAGGTGTCACAGGCCTATGACATGCCAAAGTAAATGATATCTTGCATTTTTATTTTTCATTTATTTGCTTCATTTATGTGCCACATTTCTCCCAAAGTGGGACCTAAGGTGGCTTCCAAAAACAGCAGATTTAAAATGTTTACAATAAAAAATTTAAAAACACTGTAAAAACACTTGAAAAGTCACATGAAACTTAAAAACAAATAAAACACAGAAATTAAAAAAAAACCTTCCCTGCATTTTAATAGCAATACCATAATAATTTTTTTGTAAAGTATAAGTGTCAGCCTGCTGACTGCATTATGTGAGATAATGCTGGAAATATAATAATAATAAATAATAAATTTTTATTTATAGCCCGCCCCTCTGCACGGCAATCGGGACGGGTAACAACATTTTAAACAGACAAAGTTAAAAACATTCCCTGGACCCACAGTCCAACCCTCCCATCCCCTTAAAACAGAATTAAACTAAGGAAGAATTAAAATCAGCAGTACAATAAAAGGATAAAACAATAAAACCAGAATCAGTGATATGAAACAAGATAAAAACTCATCTCCCAACAAACAGCTGTTATTCTGGGAAGGCCTGCCGGAAGAGATCCGTCTTTACTGCCTTTTTAAAAGCAGCAAGAGTAGTAATGAGACGGATCTCGTCCGGCAGGCCATTCCAAAGTCTGGGAGCAGTTGCAGAGAAGGCCCTCTGGGAGGTCTGAGACAGCCTGGTTTTTATTGGCTGGAGCAGATTCCTCCCAGAGGACCAAAGGGCGTGGAGGGGATCATACGGGGAGGTGGTCCCTAAGATAAGATGGACCCAAGCCATGTAGGGCTTTAAAGGTCAAAACCAACATCTTGTACTGTGCCCGGAAACTAATCGGCAGCCAGTGGAGGGATTTAAGCACTGGTGTTATGTGCTCCCTCCTAGGAGTTCTTGTAATTAACCTGGCTGCCATGTTCTGCACCAGTTGTAGTATTTTAGAGGATAAATGTAAATCTGTTCTAATAAGAAGCATTTAGGCAGTTTTCTAAATGTTTTTCATATAATTTATTCTTTAAAAATTCAAAAGCTACTCTGCATTCCAAAAACATCTGGGATCAATAACAAGCATTTTCAAATGGTCGCAATGTCAGGAATAAGTTATGAAAACAAAGGATTCTCCCCCCCCCCCATAAGAATTGGCATTTTTGGTTCTTCTTAGGGTGGTAAGGAGGAAGAATAGGGGGTATCAATGGTGCTTTTAAGATAAGGGACAGGAACCTTCAGACTGCAGAGGCCCACTTTATAGACTGTAGGCATTCCTTCCTCCAGCTTAATTCCCTCCTTGGGACCAATATCTCTTCCCTAGGACTGTCCCTTCAGAGTTAAAAGAGTAATCATACTGTCATAGATTAATTGTGATGATTCTTAGTACTTCATGCCCCCAATTTCCCTCCCCCAATCTACCAACTGGGAAAGGCAAAGAAGCAGCAAAACTGGTACCAAATTGAGCTGTACATACCATAGCCGTCACCCAAACTGAGTCTTTCCTAATTGGGGAGGATGTATTGAAGATAAAATTAGTTCTCAATTTGCTTATGCAGCTCAAAAAACAGTTCTGAAAGCCTGCAGCCCAGTGAGGGCTTTTCCCATACTCTCTAGTTGGTTAAGGAGTGAGTGACACCAAGGAACATGGGTCTCATCCCTGACATCAGAATAAGGGGATGCTCCCTTATATCATCTGGTCCAAGGGGTTTGTGGAAGTCCCCCAATAAGAATTCTCTACCCTTTCTTTAAATGTTGCCATGCACATTCACTATCCACATTTATGTGGCTGGCTGGAATAGAATATTTAAATGGTTATTAATGTGAATAGGGACTTCTTCCACAGAATCATCACATGTTTCTAGATGCAATGCAGCTTCACAGGTAAAATTCAAACAACTACAAACAAGAAGGCTATATGAAAAACCTGCAGTATGTGGGGAGAGCCAATGTGGTGTAGTGATTTGAGCATTAAACTATGAGTCTGGAGGCCATGGTTCAAATCTCCATTCGGGCATGGAACCTCATTGGGTGACCTTGGTTTATTCAGTATCTATCAGCTTCAGAGGATGGCATTGGCAAACCACCTCTGAAGGAACTTGCCAAGAAAACCCTTGATAGGGTCTCCAGAAGTCAGAGAAGACAATGTGGGAAGGACAAGTTAGTTAAATAGAGAAAAGTCCTGAAAAAGTGTGATGAAGGATGCTTGCTTGGCAAAGGAGGCCAAGATAGTGTTGTCTTCTAGCACTTTCAAGTGAGTGTGACCCACTCCCAAAGCACTGAAGTCCATTTTACTCCTAGCAGGGGCATGTGTCAGGCAGCTCTCTTAGCTCCTTTTTTCTCCTTTGCTCATGGCAAGTACAGCAGCACAGATTAATGCTGATCACTCTGTCTTTTGCCTCAGACCATGCAAGATTTGTCATCTTGTTCCCTCTTCAGCAAACACCCACATCCCTCACTGTGTTTCCTATTTACACTCACCCACTAGCCAATTACAAATCCACAAAGCTTCCACACCTGCTGTGACCTGGTCCCTCTGAGTGCCATACTGAAGCTTTTAAGCTGAACTCCCGCCTAAATCCTATACAACACTTGCTAATAACAATACTAATAAACACTCTACTTTCATATAGCTGTTTATGATCTCCAAACAGCGGGCATCATGCTGAACACCTGCAATTTTCACTAAGGCGTGTGGAGGAAGCCCAGAGCTAAGTGCTCCATGACATGCTGTGAACAGTGCTTAAGCCCCATGTCTTGGAGGCTAATCCTTCCTTTACCCTCCTCCCTTTTTACATATGCTCTTCTGAAGAAACCAGTGCATTCTGCAGTTTGCATTCTGAACTGAATAGCTGTGGTATGTAATTGTGTCTGAAAGTACAAGTACATGCACATTAATTAACTGATATATAAAATTAATACATTGCATGATTCCCAGTAGTGCTCCTCCATGGCAAAGTTCTTAGAGAAACAAGAGTTAAATGACTCTTGTGGCCTCTTCACACTATTCAGTTACAGCACTATGATTCTAATTTAACTGCCATGGCAGTTTCCTATGGAATCCTGGGATTTGCAGTTTAGGGATAGATATTTAGCATTCTCAGCCGGGGGAGTTCTATTGGCTCACTGATTGACATATATATAGGATGCAGCCATGGTAGATAAAAGTGAAACCATCGTGCTATATTTATATCATGTGAAAGAGCCATTAGTTATGCAAAGGTGAAAATCCTTCAGATATATACTTCTGTGTACTGTGGTAAGAAAAGCTTCTACACATAGTTTGGAAATGTTAGGTTTAGAGAATGTTGTTGTTGTTGTTGTTGTATGTCTTCAGGCTGTTTCCAACTGATGACAACCCTAAGTCGAACCTATCATGTTTTTTTTTTTGAGGTTGTGAGTGTGTGACTTGCCCAAGGTCACCCAGTAGGCTTCCATGACCAAGTAGGGCAGGGGTAGGCAACCTGTCCTCTTTAAGGGCCAAGGAACTTCAGCTCCCAGAATCCCAGAAGCTATTGGCCAACATGGGACTATTGGCCAACATGGCTGAGGCTTCTGGGAGCTGAAGTCCCTCGGCCCTTAAAGGGGACAGGTTGCCTATCCGTGAAGTAGGGATTCAAACCCTGGTCCAACACTCAAACTACCATGCCACACTGGTTCCTAGGGGACTATAGCTCCCAAAAAGTTCCAGCCCCTATGGAGGATTGTAGGAGTTACAATTCCAAAAAGTAACATATTTGAGCTTGACTCTCTCCAGGCAGACAAGGCTTCTGAGCCTGAAGCCTCCTCTCTTCTGATCCAGCTGCTACAGCAGCTGGTCTCAGAGCTTTACACATGCAAAGGGTATAGTTAGATCTGGATTCTGTAAAGATCTCAAGGTTGTATCCTACCACTCTGCTTGCAAAGAAAACAGAAGAACATTAGTCCTGCTCTTTCCTAGCTTTGTCATCCATCTGACTACAGGCACACCTGCTAATGTAGACATCTGGGTATTTGACTTCCTAAGAAGGTCAGACAGCTAAGGGGTTTTTGTTTGCCTGAAAAAGACCATTGATGTTCAGACACATCTGTCACTGCCTTCAGTGAAGCACAGTAATTCTGTATGCCTACATCACAAAGTACTGCCTAGCTCAACTTAAGAGTGGAACTGAGTAAAAGAGGGATATTAACCAAATAAGACAAAGTGGTGATTCAAGATGCTCTGTATTAAGAGTTTGGGAAAAGATACTGTATTTTCTGGCGTATAAGACTGCTTTTTAACCCAGGAAAATCTTCTCCAAAGTCAGGGGCCGTCTTATACGCCGGGTGGAGGAGGAGGAGGAAGAAGAAGAAGAAGAAGGGGGGGAGGAAGGGGTGGCGTGGTGTGGCGGGAGGCAGGAGGAGGAAGCAGCAGCGGATAAGAGGTGAACCCCTATCCTGGGGTTTTCTTGGCAAGACTGGTTCAGAGGTGGTTTGCCATTGCCTTCCCCTGAGGCTGAGAGTGTGTGACTTGACCAAGTTCACCCAGTGGGTTTCATGGCAGAGTGGGGAATCAAACCCAGGTCTCCAGAGTGGTAGTCCAACACTCAAACCACTACACCAGGGGTAGGCAACCTTTCCCCTTTAAGGGCCGAGGGACTTCAGCTCCCAGAATCCCAGGAGCTATTGGCCAACATGGGACTATTGGCCAACATGGCTGAGGCGTCTGGGAGTTGAAGTCCCTCGGCCCTTAAAGGGGAAAGGTTGCCTACCCCTGCACTACACCATGCTGGCTCCTATTCCTATGTACTACCTATGAAAGAATGGCAGACTTTTTTGTTGTTCTTGTGTGTCTTCAAGTCCTTTCCGACTTATGGCAACCCTAAGGCAATCTTATCATGGGGTTTTCTTGGCATGTTTCTTCAAATGGGGGTTGCCATTACCATACTCTGAGGCTGAGTGTGTGTGACATGCCCAGGGTCGCTTATTTGGCCGCAAATTGTACATACCACAGAATGCATCACTGAAAGCAAATCTGATGTTTTGGGTTTTTTTTTAATTATTATTATTATTTGGTGTGTGTTGGAAAGAGGGGTAGTCTTATATTGCGAGTATATCCCAAACTCTATATTTTAACTGGAAAAGTTGGGGGTTGTTTTATATGCCCAGTTGTCTCATATGCTGGAATATACAGGTATTTCCCCTTTGTCTACAGCTCCCAGAATTCCACAGGCAGTATAACCACTGACTAAAGGATTCTGTGAGTGGTAATCCAAAAAAGTAATTTTTCAAACTTCAGTCAGCTGACCCACTAATATTGTGTGTGCCAGTTGCAAGAAAGTGAGCTAGAGCTGTACGTTTGGATCATTACATTTTGCATAGCATATGTGAAATAGAATAAACTCAGACGCTTTACATTTTGGGAGGGGGAGCCTGCCTTGAACATGACCACAAAAATAAATTTTGTGCCCAAACAATAAACTTTAAAATCTTTGAATCTTGTTTTCCACGAACCTACAACTTTAATTATGCCTCTAAAACTAGTGGTGGATGAAATTGTCTTTACCCCTGTTTCAGTTCAGAATGGGCTTGGGTAAAACAATTTATTTTCAAAGAAAGCTGGAAAATAATTTAGTTCAGTTTGCTTTGGTTTTTTGAACCCACTCTGAAAATGAGACCTGTCACTCTCCCAAAGATGTCACTGGAAGTCTAACATGTCCTGGAAACCTTTCTGTCTGCACTTTATTGGTTCAAATCTGCAAGTCCCCTTAGCTATTTTCTTCTTTCCATCAAGTATACCTGGCAGCAGCAAGACTTTGTAATAGGGAAGCCTTAAGAAGGGCCTCTCTTAAATCCAGATTAGGCAATTTGAGGCCCTCCATATGCTGTTGGAGTGCCAGCTCAGATCATCCCTCAGCACTGGCTTTACTGGCCAGCACTGACTGATAGAAGATGCACGTCAACAATGGGCCTCGGCAGACGGCTAATAGAGCTGTCTCCGAGGCAGGGAAGAGGAGGGGCAGCTGCCCGCTCGACGCCCCTTCCTCCTCCCGAGGTTGCCCTCGGAGCTGCCGGCCCTCCACACGGCAGGCGCTCCCAGGGCAACCTCCCGCCGCAGCGTCCGCACACGCTGCGGCGGATAAGTCAGTGAAAGTGCGCCCTATGCTTTTGGGGTGCACTTTCACTGACATCTGAAAGGAGTGATGATTTAGCGCTCCTTTCAGGGGCGCCGACGGTGCGCCGCGGTGCGGATGCCTCGCTCCGGTGGCGCACCGTCCCGCGGCGTCCCAAACGCCCTCGTCTGCTTCCCCCCAATATCTGAAGGGACTGCACATTGCCTACCTCTACCTTAGACCTTCAGCATTTCAGCAGCTGCATCTAGTATGTGACGAATGGGGAGTCAAAGTGTGCGGGAACAACTTTTCTGTTATTGTTTCGACTACAACACTGCAGTCGCAGCACTGAGGCTATGAAAGATATTTGAAAGAGTGTCTCCCCCTATGTATGCCTGCCAGGGCATTAAGGACTTCTGGAGCAGCCCTCCTTTGTATCCCACCAGTGAGATCAATATACTATTTGAAGATGCGGAAGAAGAGCTTTCTCAGCTGTGGTATGCCTTCCCCTGGAAGACTCAACTAGTCCCAACACTGGCTTAAAAACATAGCTGTTCACAAAAATCTTTGGGGCATTCCTGATTTGCTTCAAAATATTTATAAATGTAGCTTTTAAAGTTTTAATTTTTATAAACTGTTTTTAGTTTTTCAATTTGTTTAACATGCTTTTCATCTATTTAAATTATATTTGTTGTTTTTAATCTGTTAATAGCTATTTGACTTGTATGTGTTTTAATAAAATGAATTAATAAAAATATAAAAAGATAGTAGAATGATGATTTAAAATTATAAAATAAAATAAATCGGATGATAAAGACTCCACTGGGAGGTCCCTTTCTTACTATCTGGACTGCTGCATAGTAAGTTTGGAAAGCTCCCAGTTCAATTCAACATTTTATTATTTAAGATTGCAAAAAGGATTAAAAGCATTGCAAGCAGAGTAGATTATTCCACTATGTAACAGAAGACTACTATTTAAGGTCTAATTTGGAAGTGATATTAGTGAAGAAATGATTTATTTCAAAGCTTTAAACTGGTAATAAGCATAAATAGTATCACATAGGCACTATGAAACCCATTATAGTTCCCATGGGAGGTAGTGGGACAAAAGCATTACTGACTTCTTCCATTGATTTCACTGGGACCTAAGTATACACTTGACTATAAGTGAAACTCATGTATAAGTCAAGGTCAGATTTGAGAGCCAAAATTGTGGGTTTTGATACGACCCGAGGGCAAGTCAAGGTTAAAACCTAGGAGCATGTAACAAAGGATCCAAAGGTTGAAGCAAATGAAAACAATGCCCAGGAACTTAGGGCCTAAGCAGACTGCCAGAAATAGTGCACATTAAATTGAGGCACTGCACTGGCTCAGTGCTAGGGAATCATGGGAACTGTATTTTTTTCTGGGACATTGAGCCTTCTCTGTCAGAGACCTCTGGTGCCACAATAAATTACAGTTCCCGTGATTCCCTAGCACTGAGCCAGGGCAGTGCCTCAATTTAATGTGCACTATTTCTGGCAGTCTGCTTAGGCCTTTACAAAATGCCAGCAGGTGTAACTGTTTGTGCTCAACCTAAAGGCTGGATGAATGAGAGAGTATAGGGGAGTTAGTGTTTCCAGGACAGATCACACTCTTGCCTTCCACCAGAAGATGGTTCCTTTTAAGATAAGAGTTAAAATACAGTACTTTCATTGACCTATGGATAAGTGAACTTATCAGGTTTTAGGTTAAATTTCTAGATTTATACATAAGTATATACAGTAGATCTGCAATTGTATACTCCACATTCCTTAGAGAATGGAATCTGTTTGCTAGGATTGCACTGTAGGACTGACTACACACCTATAATTTATTTTGTATAGTTATTTTTTGACATCTTGAGGGTCTTTTTGGTGGGGGAGCAAACCAAGATATGATAGTATGATCTGTTGTGGATTGACAAACCATAGTTATATCTATATGCAGAAAACCATAGTTGATGTGATACCTTTGCTCCTGTACCCTTTGTTGACATCCTATCATAGTTTTCACCAAGCAAAACCAGTAAGATAATAAAACAGGTTGACACTATCATTGGTTATTTATTTTGGATGGAATCCTCTTGCAGCACCAGCATAAAAATAGGTGCACAAACATTTGTACTTCTTCAGAGGATGCTTAGGCATGGTTTCTAGTGCAGCCAGCATTCCACACACACACACACACACACACACAGAGAGAGAGAGAGAGAGAGAGATTTGGATTACACAACAGGTAACCTCCAGATCTTGATGCCTGTTGTGCAGTTGGTTGTGCAACTGTGTGATTGACAGTAACTGCAGTAGCATATATCTGTGTTACATCAAAAGTGAATGTGATTTTGGCTTATGTTTGTACAAGGCCATGTTTTGTTAATCTGTCCTCAGTTTTTCTGTATATAAGAACTGGGTTTATGGAAATTGATGAAAACCTATACTACATAGGGTTTTCATTAGGTAACTTACACAAAGTCTGAAAAAAAGGAAATACATCAATAGTGGCTTAACCTAATAATATCATGGGCAATTGAGTCTAACATGGCACTTTGGCAGCTACTTAATGCTCTGTATTTTAGTATCTCAAGAGGTTATTGCTTCACAGTTTCATCCACATTTTGTACAAATTAATCAAATGCTTTGTTGTTGTTAGCTGCCTTTGAGTCGGCTCATGACTACCCTGTGAATGAGACTTCTCTAAGTTCCCCTGTCTTCTCCCTCTCTGCTCAGGTCCTATAGGCTCAAGCCTGTGGTCTCCCTGACTGAGTCTATCCATCTGGCATGTGGTCTTTCTCTCTTTTTGCTGCCTTCTACTTTCCTCAGCATCACTGTCTTTTCTAATGAGTCATGCCTTCTCATGATATGGCCAAAGTACAACAGCCTCAATTTAGTCATATTTTCTTCCAGGGAGTGTTCAGGCTTGATTTGCTCTAGGACCTAATTGTTTGTACTATCCACAGTATCCTCGACATTCTTCTCCAGCACTGCATCTCAAATGAATTCATTTTCTTCCTTTCTGCTTTCTTCACTGTCCAGCTTTCATATCTGTATATGGTAATGGGGAATACTATGGCTTGGGCAATTCTAACTTTAGTGTTCAGCTGTATATCTTTACACTTTAGAATTTTGTCTAGTTCTTTATAGCTGCCCTTTCCATTCCTAATCTTCTAATTTCGTGACCAGCATCTCTGTTCTGATCACTGTTTGATCCAAAGTATGGGAAGTCTTTAACTGTTTCAATTTCCTTGTCATCTAGATGGAATTTATGTAAATCCTTGATGGCCATTATTTTTGTTTTCATTATGTTTAACATTAGACCTGCCTTTTCCCTTTCTTCTTTCACTTTCTTTAGTGATTTTTCCAAGTCTGTGATGCTTTCCACTAGTAGTATGGTGTCATCTACATATCTTATATTGTTGATGTTCCTTCCTTCTATCTTCACTCCTCCTTCTTCTGTGTCCAAACCTGCTCTATGTATGATATTTTCTGCATACAAGTTGAACAGATAGGGTGATAAAATGCAGCCTTGCCTGACTCCTTTGCCAATTGGGAACCATTCTGTTTCTCCATATTCTGTAATCTTACTTTATTGGGGGAAAAGAAAAATCTTCCAAGAATGGTTCCCAATTGGAGAAGAGTGCTGAGGATACTGTGGACAGCCAAAAAGGTAAACAAATGGGTTCTTGAACAGATCAGACCAGAAATCCACCTGGAAGCCAAGATGATGAAACTGAGGCTGTCCTATTTTGGCAATAACATGAGAAGGCATAACTCACTTGAAAAGGCATTCATGCTTGGAAAGGTGGAGGGTAGTAGAAAGAGAGGTAGACTATACACCAGAAGAGTAGATCCCTCAGGGAGGTCACAGGCTTGAATCTACAGGAATTGAGCACAGCAGTGGAGGATAGGGAGGCTTGGAGATGTCTCATCCATAGGGTTGGTTAACAACTAGAAATCTAAGAACCACACAAGCATCAACTTCACCTAAGCTATCTATCTTTTTATCCATCTATCCATCCATATTTCCATCTTCTCTGTGTGCTGTCTCTCATCTCCTTTCTGCCTTGGAACACCCAGTTCAAATGTCAATAAACATGGGGAAAACAAAATGGAACTTTGTTTTTCTAGAAACCCAGTAAAGATTGCCATACCTTTTGCAGCAAAATTATCAGAGTATACAGTACCCTGGATATTAATAATTTCATTAGGGTATTATAATCTGTTATCATGTTTTATCTTATTATTTTGTTCTATTGCATTTTTTCTTAAATAACTGACTTTGTTTTTTCCTTGTGTTCTGTATTCTTGTAGCTCTGTAAGAACTCACCTCTGCTCTATGCAAACAGGCTAGACTTTTCTGTAGATTTCAATATTTACTTGGGAGAGGATCAATTTAAATCTCAAAGATACTGTGATATTCACTTGTTAGCAAAACACTAAAAAGCAGTAGCAGGTTCCTTTCTCACAAAACAATGTGGCTGTATTTTTGCCTTCTGTCTCAGCAGCTAGAAAGGCTATATGTGCTTTTTTTAAAAAAAAAGAAGAAGAAGAAGGAAAACATAGAATCCAGGCCACCTAATGGCCCAAACACAATGACACCATGCTCAACTAAAATCCCCTTATTCATAGTACAGTCATTATGCATTGTTCTGCTTTGCTATACATTTTGCACCAAAGAATACCACTTCATCTGTGGGGAGGAGTTCAGTTCATCTCTCCAGGGCAGGTGTGTGTATGTGTTAGATAGACTACCTAGAGTCCAGATAATCCAGCTGTCAGAGTGACATGTCAGTGACTGAGATTAATTGAGTGACTGAGATGTGTGATACTGAGTCTCATAACTTGGAATTTGTTATCTAAGGTCAAGTGAACTATCCTGAGTATTTGGGCAGCAGTTTATCAAACAAAGAACTGAGAATTGCATACCAAATTCAGTATCTCTAAAAACATATCACACAATGATAACTGCAAGATCACCACCTATTTTTGTAGATCTTGCAAACGATCATATTCAACCATACTCATTCAGCACATCTGATGCCAACTTCAGTCCTGACATACTAAGCAGATGGAGAGACAGCTGTGTTACAATTCATAATGAGCTCCCAGCCAATAGGAGGTCTGTACCAGGGTTTCGAATTGAAAGAATTATTTTTTCTTTTTTCCTTTAAGTTACACTATATCTGCAATCCATGGTTCAACATAGCATATGGGACTATGCTATGCTGGACTATTTACCAACATCAGCCCAGCATATCGTAGTATCCCTGAAACTCTCACCTGCAGCCATTCATGGCTGGAAGAAAGTGAGAAGGATAAAAGAAGCTTCTGGCTATGACCCAGCAATCAGACACAGAGAAATTCCATCATTGACTAAGGATCCACTGGAGGTATCAGCTGCTGATGGGCGGGGGACGATGACAGGCAGTGGTGTGTGATAAAGCTTCAGCAGCTGTACAGTAGGTATGATGGAGGCTTTGGTCACTGCAGAGGTAGGAAGGGAATACCAGCCTCCACAGTTAGCTAAAATAAGCATATGCAGGCATAGGTTTAACTCATGCCTGCATATGCCACTAACAGGATGCCAGCTCTCATGTGTTAATTGACTTATACAGTGCTAAGATGTTTGGGTTACTAGCAGCATTTTTGTGCATGGTCAGTGCTGGTAATACAAGTGTCGCTTAATTTCCCATTGACTTGACCTATGTAAAATCCTTTCCCCAGTAATGTGTTCTACATGTTCCTGAAATTCTTGATAACATCATACATCTGATGAAATGGGTTGTTGTCCATTGAAGGTTGTGCTGTAATGAATTTGTTAGCATATAAGGACTCTGTTGTTTTTCCTGCAATAGACTTATAACTGTTATCTCTTTGCAAATGAATGTGTCCTCCACAGGGTTCCTGTTTTGTGTAGAACAGGCCTTAGGTGCAAAGTGAAAGGGCACATCATGAGCAGCACTAATCTTGTAGAGCAGTAGCACTTGTCTTTGTATAGGAAAAAATCCATTAACTAATGGGATCTAATGCTCCCATATGTGTCTATTCTTTCACTTAGTTATTCTTCATTATTCTCATAGGAGAAGATCTTGTAGTAAAATTGCGCAGCTAAACTGAGATTTCACTGCAAATGCTACTTCTCCTTTTAGTATGAATGACGTGCAAAGTACTCCCTGAGAATAGCAACTATAACAGTAAAATATCAATGCTCTTTAGTAGTGCTCAGTTGCTTTTGGCAAAATGCTATTTTTATAAGTCATTCCATTTGTTTCTAGGAAGCCCACATTCATTTTCAAATGAACAATTATTAAACTATAAAACAAAACTACATGATTCTTAAAGGCGTAATCTCAGTTTTTACAGTTAACTATAAAATGCCATATTATTATAGCACAAGAAAGATGCTCAGACTATTAGGATCTTTCTTTTTAAAAAATAAAGAATGAATGATAAAATCTTTACTATTGATGAAGTAATTCTACTGTTTTGTGGTCTCATAATACACACGTGCACAATGTACTTAGATAACTGAACAGTAGAAAAAAATTCAAAACTGTTGATAGTATATGATATATGAGGGATTGGCATAGCCTGAAAACTAGGTTATCTGAATTCTAGGTACTCTTTTTTGCACCCGCTTGCCTTGATATGAATTGCCCCTCCCTGATGAATCATTATTCTCTGGTGCAAAAGGTGTAGCAAAGCACATCAAGGCTCAGTGACTGCTGTTATGAATAAGGGAATTATAGCTCTATCATCCATAATAAGCATTGGTTATTCCAAATGACTTCAACACTACCAGGGGAATGGACCCTGCAGCATGTCATTATGTCACAGCTACCGCACTGCTTGCTTTTTGTGTGAGGCACTGTCAGTTCTAGCAACCTCCTTCTTCTCCTGAGGCACGAGGTGAGGCTCCTCTTGATTTAGGGGTTTGTTCTCTCCCTCACATGGAACTAATCCTGAGCCAACAAAGACTGTTGCAGCAGTGGCACAGTGCTGCTGGCAGCAGGTCCCAGGCTACTCTCAACTCACTTCACATCTCAGTAGCAGAGGGGGAGGAGGAAGAAGGGGCAGCCTTCGTTGCTGTGCTGTGCACCAGCAACAATATATTGCTAAGGACCAAGTCATGGCCCTCCATCTCATCTTTGCTCCTGCCACTTTCTCCAGAGGATACAGTAGGTATGAGAGGCCAAGTCACTACCTTCTTCCTCTTCTTTGCTGCTGTTGCTTCTACCACCTGGCCTAGCTGAGTCTTCACCAACCATGCTGAACAGCATCTTCTCACTATCACTTCAGAAGGAGTTCTCAAGGTGGAGGTGCCATTCTTTCAGCAACCCCCAGACCCATGATGCTGGGCAGTTGGGAGTTGAATAACCACATATGTGCTTGGACAGGACTCAAGGGAAGAGGACATGGAAGCAGTGGCAGAGGCAGGCCCATGACAGAAACAGCCATTGGGTTTGGATGTGTGTGTGTGTGTGTGTGCTTCTAGAGCAACTGCCAGGACAGGGAGATGAAGGAGGGCAGTGGTCTTAGTTTTGATCTGTGAAATGTTGGACCAGGGGTAGGCAACCTTTTTGAGCGGGGGACCGGTTCCCCGAATTCGTCCCTTCAGCCGGGCTGAGGGGGGGGAATGGTGGCGTGTGCACTCACACACACGCGCGCACCCCACCGCCGCACCCCCACCCCCCGCGTGCCACCGCCGCTGCACACGCTGTTGTCATTGCCCCCCCTCCTCCATTCTGTCAGAGAGCTCATCAGAAGACAAAAAAGACATACCACAGCCAGGGAAAATGCCTGAGAGTCAGTCAAATCCTCCTCCAGTTCAGCCTGACAGCCAACCAAGTCCTCCTCTAGGTCAACAAGATTCAGAGCAGGAAGCAGAGGTAGAAGAAAGACCTCCAAGCCCCTGGGTACATCAGAGGCTTCAATGCCTGGCACAAACTCTCCCTCACAGAAAGACAAAGCACACACACAGCCATTAAACTCATTAAATATTGTCTGAAAAGTGGGCATTGGCTGAGTTAGCTGCCTTTATAAGAAGCTGGCTTCCTCCTGTTGAATCTTGGAATTTGCAGCTGCTAACCTTCAACTGTTTGATATTAGATACTTCTTGTTGCCCCTGCTTATTAAACTTGAGCACTTGGCATTCTAGTTCAGCATTAAGAGTGGGACACTTACCTTGCTTTGTCCTGCCTTGCGTTGTTTTCCTTGGGATGTAGGTTTGACTCCTCATGGCTATTTGCAGTTCAGTCATGGTCAGGTGGGAAATATCCTGTGCATACCATGCTGTTTTTTAACTGGTGATAGAGGAGAAATCAGAGTACTCTAAATTGGCAGGGGACAAACATTTGAGGGACCAGAACAGTGGATCATGAGACAACTCTTCATGTTTCAGCAGATGCTGATGCAGCCATTTCAGCCTATCAGTCTCTGAATGGATTGGCCACTTCAAGTATGAGCCCATTCTATCCCAGACAATATCATAAGCTCCTGGTCTGCCTGGGCAATGAGTGGGCAAGGTGATATAGATCTTGCCCATAAGTGTTTTTGAAAAGAAGGGAGCCATAATAACATAGGAATCTCCTGTTTGCCACATGTTATAAGGTCAACTGGGCCTCAGAAAACTGCAGTGCTGCAGATGTTATTGAACTGCAATTCCTGCCATTCTTCACTGTTGGCTGTGCTGGCTAGTGCTGGTGAAAACCGTAGCCAGACAATACATGGACGGCTCCATTTTGCCTGTTGTAGCCATAGACTATGTCGTCATAGGGCACTGCATTTTGGATCTCTGCAAAGCAACTCAAAAAGAACCCTTCCAAGAAAGTAGGAACAAGGAAGGAACCATAATTAATGTTAAGAGAGTGGAAAGGCCATGGTGGTTGGTTTTTTGTATTGTAATATTGCAGATTGGAAATCTGAAGATGTATAATCAATGATTTATTGCTATTATCAGTTCTTATTTTAAGCTGTGAAAGATATGAGTTCACGTTATGAGTCTAAAGAACTACAACTTACATTATTACATGGCAGGACACAACCAGTAAAACACACACACACCATTTTCCTCAGGGATAAAGGTAATGGAGGCACTGCCCTGGCTCAGTGCTAGGGAATCATGGGAACTGTATTTTTTTCTGGGACATTGAGCCTTCTCTGTCAGAGAGCTCTGGTGCCACAATAAATTACAGTTCCCATGATTCCCTAGCACTGAGCCAGGGCAGTGCCTCAATTTAATGTGCACTATTTCTGGCAGTCTGCTTAGGCCCGGAGTCTGCTTCCTCTGGTGCTATATTTCAATCTATGCATTTTTTATTCATGGCAGCTATCAAGGCAGGTAGTATACCACATTACCTCATTCATTATCAGGCTTCTCAGTCAAAAAGGTAATCTCTACAACTACAGAGTTTATTTGCAGTCATTCTAGTTGAGATGTACCTGTACAATTCTTTACATGCATTTGTTTATGCACCTCAGTTGATGATTTCCCCCTCCTCTCATGAAACATAGGAGCTATACGGACGGGCCCAAAGGAGCAGCTTGCCGCTGCCCCTTTCAGCACTAGATCAGGGCTATGGCCCCAATCCGGCAATTTGCTGTCCCAAAAAGGAGCGGCAAAAAGCTGCCCTTGTCGCCATGGCACAGAAATGGTGTGATGCCATCTGCTGTCTGGGCAGGTGGGCCTCCCTGCATTGGGACAGAGTTGGGGCAGGCAGCATGTGGTTGCCATGCCCCCACTCCACCCCGATGCCAGCCCTTTGTGCCAGTCTGTACAGCCCCTTACTTATGTACACTTTATAGCAAGAAGCATGATAACGAGCCTATGCTCATTGCTCAATGTTCAAACATGTAATTGCAAGGATCTTTGTCTCCTCTTTTTTATTGTGCACTCACATATTTTGTGATTGGCTCTTGTTTGTACTGCCTTGTTAAGCTTCTCATGTGACTTTCCTTGATTTTGTCACCGAAAATGCAGCCAGGTGCTCTTCTGTGTATCCTTTTCTTAGTAGAATCAGTGCTTCAAGCCTCTTTACTCCCCCCCCCCCCCCGCTTTCTACTTTAGTTCTTTCAGTATATTTCTTCTTGGACCTACAACCTTTATGGTAGACTGTGTCTGGAATTTTCATATCTACAAGGTGTTTTCTTGTCTCAAATAATATGGAATGTTTTCTGACTTGACCTGCTTCTAAAAAATTGCCATGAATTAAACAAATGAGTGTTTCCTTGATGGCCTACTGTAAATGATACACCATCCTAATATGGTTATTTGATCTTCGTACTAGTCTTAGTCATGAATTGACATAAATTCACTAAAGTAGTACAGTGCTTATCCTGGCCTCTACAATTTGAGGAGAAACAAATACACATGCTTGCATTAGAAAACAGTTGTGTGAACTTCAGAGATGGACTTTGTGAACAGAGCAAGGGGACTGGAACTTAGAGACAGAAAACCCCAAGCTAGAGATGATGGAGCACTGTTCCAATCCAGACACTGAACTCTTTCCAGGCTGTGGGACTTGTTGTGCTGGATCAAGGAATTATTTCAGAACCAGCCAAGAAACTAATTTACTGATCTCTGGATGTCTGTCCTCGCTTGAAGAATCACTTTCTGATAGTCCTGTAGGAAGTAAAGCAATCAATCAATCAATCAATCAAAGTTTATTGAATAGCCCAGAGGCCGTTTCAAAGTACAATAAGGTCGTAGAAAAACAAACAAAAACAAAACAGAATCATATCAATCAATAAAATAAAATAAATATACCGCAATAGCAGTAATCAGGACCTGTACTGTATAAATTCATATATTTAAACTAAACAAACACCAACCATGTAACAATTATATACAACTTATACATATCTAACAAGTATCTAACAAGTAAACAAAAGTACTAAGAAATATACTAATGGACCATAAAAAAATAAGATAAATACACTCTTAGATAAAAAAAATGATAAAATAGTACAATAAATTAGGATTGGAGTAAGAAGATTTAAATTAGAAGTAAAATTAGTATTGGAAGTTAAGATTGAAACTCAAAATTAGAGTTCAAATTCGAAATTAAAAATTTAATTTAAGATAAAATTGAGAAGAAAAGAAAAAAAATTAAATTTAAGAAATTTAAAAAATTTAAAATGAGAGGTCAAGATAACAAAATAACAAAATACATCCTTCAACACCTTTCATACCAATTCATCACCCTTGCAATTAACCCCAGTCATCCCAACATATCTAGATCTTAGCAGGACTGCTTTATGAAGGAACCGAGCTGTAGCAATAGAAATTTTAACATTTTGTCCACTCATAAAGTATGACAATCTAATGTGAAAGTCCCAAAATGATGTTCTTTCAATATAATGGTGTAAATATTGAACTCTTTCCGCTTGATATAATTTACATTTAAACAAAATATGCGAAAGATCTTCAATTTCTTGATCCCCACAAATGCAGAATCGTTCATTGTAGGGGATACCTTGAAATCTTCCATATCTTACCATGGTATCTAATTGATCGAATCTGGCTCTGGTAAATACCTCTCTGAGGTGTCTGGGGATCTGTATTTTTAGATAAGATGGCATTTGAAAGGATCTCTTATGTTGGCTCAACCATTTTAAATTGCCTACCCTACTAAGTGTAGCAATATCTTCTTGGGTCGCGATGTCCAGAATTCTTTGTCTAGCCCCATTTCTTGCTTGATCTGACATAAAGCAATCTGCCGGAAGACCACATCTCTTGACAAAATTTAACAATTGCATAACCCATGAAGACTGCATTTGAGAATACAACTGTTCTGATAAGCATAATCTAGGCAATCTGTTTAGCTCCATTTCATTAATTTTGCACCAGTAATTAAACATTCTGGTTTTAGCTAGTGAGGGGATAGAATAAATTTCTAATTCCTATCTTACAGCAGCAGCTGAGGTTCTTTTGTCAACTCCCAAAATAGCTCTCAGATGTTGTGACTGCCATAATTCTACAGCTACGGTAGAATTTAGGCCCCAAATTTCTGCAGCATATAAAAGGATGGGTAAGACCTTAGCTTTGTAGACCTTAATTATTGGGGCTAAGGAGCCTGGGTATTTATTAACTTTTAGTTTAAGGACGAGATTCATCCGTGCCTTTGCTCTCAATGAGCTTTTGTGGTGATGACATGACCAAGATCCGTTCTCACTGAATGTCACTCCAAGATAGGAGAAGGAGCTTACTTGTTCTATTGGTTCACCCTCTAATTGCCATCTGTATCTCCGTTGTCTTTTGCCAAAAACCATTATGTTTGACTTGGATTTGTTAATAGTCAAAAAATTATTCTGGCAATAGCAACTAAGTTTTCTTAGCATCCTCCGGATACCCACTTGAGAGTGTGATAACATTATCATGTCATCAGCATAAAGCAAGATGTTGCAGGAAGTTTGTAGGACACGAGGCATATGTAGAGCTAAATCCTTCAGTTGTCTAGGTAGATCGTTTATGTACAAGTTAAACAACAAGGGGGCTAATAAACACCCTTGTCGTACCCCTCTATACGTGTCAATTCTGTTTGACAGGGCTCCATTTAACCCATATCTCACTCTCAAGCAGGTGCCAGTATACAGAGCTTTGATTAATAACAGCAGTCTCCGTTCTATTTTAAGATCAATTAGCTTGCTCCAAAGGATCTCTCTATTCACAGTATCAAAGGCAGCTGACAAATTGATAAAGGCCGCATACAAATGTTTTCCTTTGCTAATATATTTAGTAATCAAGTGATTTAAGATGAGACAGTTATCTATAGTGGATCGGTTTTGTCTGAATCCAGCTTGCTCTTCTGCTAGAATTCCCTTTTCAGCTACCCAACTTTCAAGTTTGTTCAAAAGGAGCCTAGAATAGATTTTGGCTACAATATCAATCAGGCTAATAGGCCTGTAATTACTGGGATCTTTGTTATTACCCTTTTTATAAATGGGGACCACTATTGCCATTTTCCAACCGATTGGAAGCTGGCAAGTATTATTTATGTGTGTAAAAAGGCCTGCCAAAATGGGTGACCACCAATCACTAAATTGTTTAAATAGTTCGGCCGGTAAGAAATCCTCCCCTGGGGCTTTGTTATTTTTCAGCCCATTGATAATGCTCATTATCTCGTCTTCAGAGACTGGAGGCCAGAGTGGCAAGGGTTCGGAGGCTAAGGGGTCAATACTACATTGATGGAAATCAATGGAATTATTAGGTGCAAATAACCTTGTAAAATAGGATTCCCATTCCTTAGGAGGTATCGGAATGTCATATGGGAATCTTCTTTCCTTTAAAATTCTTGACACTGAATGCCAAAATATAGACGAATTGTGGTACTTTACGGCTAACTCTAAACCTGCCCAGATTGTTGTAACATGGTTTTGTTTCTTTAGTTTTATTAGTTTCTTATATTCCTTTCTAAGGGACAACATCTTAACATATAATTCATGAGAGGTGCTTCTCTGTGCAGCCCTCAATGCTACCATCAATTTCCTTTTCAATACCCTACAGTCTGTATCAAACTGTAGGGTATGTGAGGGCGATCTGGCTGCGACATCTGTGTTGTAAAGCAAAGTAGACACTGTCATGTAGTTGCTCTAGGTCAGCGGTTCTCAAATAGTGGGGCGGGCCAGGGGGGGCATGAGGCTCCATAAAGGGGGGCCCGTTACGGCTGGAGAGAGGGAGATTGTCCCAGCACAGCCCCAGTAGCTCTATCCTGATTGGCTCAACCCGCCCATGTGATTGCGCGGGGGGGCGCAAAATGTTTTCTTCTTTCCTAGCGGGGGCGTGACAGAAAATAATGGAGAAACACTGCTCTAGGTACAGTAAGTCTCCTGCTTTCTCAGTAAATCTCCCTCGTAGCAGGCAATTTCCCTTTGCTGCATGGCAGGGCCACACTGGGAACATTAGACCAGGACCTGAGAATACCAAATACTGTTTGTAACAGCTGGAGGTTAGAAGTCAGAGATGGGACTGATTAGCTGGTTGTACACTGAATGGAAGGTCAACCAGTGCCTCAGTCTACTAGCTTGCAATTGCACAAAGAAGTGTTAGGGACTCAAAAGTGTGTGTATTAAAAAAAAGAGCTCACATGCAAACTCCCCAACTGTGGTGATCAGGACGTGAGTACAGGGGATGATGAACATTTGAGGGGGAGATTGACAATCATAATAATTAATTTGAAAACCAACAAGCTATATGTTATGTATGGTTGAGGACCTAAATAAACGTTTCATTTAATGTATGAAATTGCATAATTTTTCCAATGGTGCTACAGTTGACAGTGCCACTTTCAACTCTGTGGCATGTTTTAGGGCACATTTTCTTGGTGGTACAGATACATTATTTGTGATAGTTCAATACTTATGTCACGGTGCACAATTATAATTCCCTTATTCATAACTACAGGCTGAGGTTGCTGTGCATTGATTCGATTTGTTCAAAAACAACACATTTTGTCCCAGTCAGTGGTGATGCATCTCTGAGGGAGCAGTTTTCCAGAGATGATCATGGTATCAGTTCACCATTTTTGGTGGCTTAGGTACTGTGATTTCCCTTAGATATGTCTTTGCTGTACAATGACTACTTTAAAGTCAGTGACAGAATGTCCTGGAACATGAATTTTTGGCTAAGATGTTCTTATGGGAACAGATAAACACAGACAGAATATTTGCAACCCCTCTAGCAATGTAAATAATGAGTATAATTTGCTACAGGAAACTGGGTTCATAAGAGTTCATCAGACATGTCTACTATTTTTAAAGACAGGGAAATGGCTCAAGGGAAATAAATACATTTTTTAAAAATTTTCCCATTTGTAATAGTCCTGTTCAGATCAAACTTAATTTTATTAAAACATTTTGAATTTCTCCAAGATTTAAAAAACATATTTGAAAAAAGAGCTCACAATGCCTTTTTCTTCTCCCTATTCTGATGCATTTTGATAATTCCTGTGTATATAAATATATTAGGTATGTGTATGAGTCTTATATCTATGTATGGCTGCAAGGAAGGGGGGAGAATGGACTTTAACTGAAACCCATAACTTTAAATTGTAAAATTCGTAGGACAAGTTTCTTTTTATCATATAGCAAGGATAATTGTTATGTACAGGTTTTCATGTAAATAATTGGTGCTTGCATTGCAGTCATAGGCAATGGCCTTGTTCAGATGGTCAAATTCCATTTTTGCAAAATGTTTTCCTACCTTATTTTCTTTCACTGCTCTTACATATTGGTTTAGTTAAGCCATAGTTAGCAATTACAATTAAAATATGGTCCTATGGTTACCAGTGTAATCCTGTGTCTATTCAGAAAAAAGCCCCACTGAATTCCATAGGATTTACTTCCAGGTAAGTGTACAGGGGACATGCAGTGCAATCTCACAATTAAATCCCACTGAGTTCAGTTAGATTTATTGTAAAGTAATTATTCTGGGTTTGCAGACATGTTGGTCCACTAAACAGGATGAAAATGTGACTTAAGATTCTGGTTAGTTAACTGACAATTCCTTTTCAGATGTTAATGACCAATTATGGTTTAATTAAACCAAGATACTAGCACTGGGGAAGGGAGGTAAGGAACCAGGAAGAAGTGTGCAGTCTTACTGTGGTTGCCAAATTATAGTTAAACAAGCTAGAAACTGAGCCATTATCGTTAGGCCAAAGAAACATCATGGGATTGCATGGCTGATGCAACCAAGGAATGAGTGAATAAATGCCACTGTTATGGCATCATGTTTTGTGACATTATGCTGACACAGTGGTCAATACTTCCCTATCTGAACATATCTTAATTTGTTGTCACATTGTGTCTGATCATCATAACTTAGTTGAACATTAAAAAATCTGAGCTGGCCAGGCAAAATACAGGGAGGTTGTTGTTAAAACAGACTTGGCATAGACTTTTGCTTACACAGATCTAACAGTGTGTGCTCCTGACAGCGTATGCTTCAGCATTACTGAATCACATATGTAGCTGTCCCCTTGTAGATCATCTAGTCCCATCTCTTGCTCAGTAAAAATCTTACAACAGGGGTGAGCAACTAAGTGGAAGCCAGAGGGAAATTTTCACTCCCAGATCCCCTTTGGCCACCCCACAACATGTCTAAATACTCCCTTTTTCCTTCAGAGTCCCTATGAATTCGGAAAAAAGTGACACTGCATCTCTTCCTTTCAGCATTTGAGAGGACTCAGATGAAAACAGATGAACTAGGTGGGGGGCTCAGGAAGTGGGGGTTTCCATGTTTTTGTATTTGGGGGCTTTCTGTATGGGTCTGGGGTAAAAAAAATCATGCTAATGTATTTTTTTTTTTAAATGGGCCTTGGTCCTTTGGTATGTACAAAGGTGAAGCTCAAGGGATGCATGCAGCCTGTTTTCCCCCACCCCTGACTTACAAGGATGCAACTACAGTAGCCCTGACAGATGGCTGTCCTGACTAGGTTTAACTTTTTCCAAACAAGAGCCAAACACTTTCCAGTGAAACAGAAAGAAGGGAGATAATTCAAAATTCCAGACTCCAAGGAGAAGTAATGAGAATTTTGGAAGCACTGGTGTAATACATTCAATAAAGAGTCGAGAATGGGTAAAAGCAAGTTTACGGTTGCAGATGCAAACTACAAACTAGTTCAGTTATCTATTTTAAAATGCCTTTATCAAGGGCACAAAAGCATTGTGGGTTACATATAGTGTGTTCAGCTTGAGATGCTGACTTTTTTTTACCTGTTTAACAACCTGATTAGAAATTAGCATTGCTTTGTTCTCTTGATAGAAAGGCCTAATGATTCTTTAAAATTTATACTAAAAATATCAAGTTAAAATGCCTGTCTTTGAAATATATGGGGATAATTATTCCACCACAGATGTGTCTTCCATTGTAAAATAAAACATATAACTTGTCTTGGAAATGATTCATAGTTTTAATAGAAAGAATAGAGCATTTATCCTCTGATTTTCCCTAATCATTCTAATTCAGTGAAGTTTTGTGGGTCCAGTTCTCCTGTAAAATTAGGTGTACATTTATGTTCTTAACAACACTGGAATCAGTTTTGGTAATATGGAAGTTATACAAATCGTTACAGAAATAGGCTAGCAATAATATGAAGGCATCCTCACAAAGTACTAATAATGTGAACATGGGTGTGTTCTAGTTAGAATGTTTACAGAAGTGTTCAGATCACAAATACCATAATGCTACAATCAGTACAACAAAGGGGATTTTTGGAAGAAATATTTAATGTCAATATATGTTGGGATCCATCACAATATAGGTAAGGAACTGAAAGCATGTAGACAAGGAGCAAATAGAGAGGAGACAAACTCCACATGCTCCATCACAATAACAGATCTATTATACTGTTTCATCCCTTTCCTGTGACTTATCTTCAGTTACTTTTTCTTGTGCTTTGTTTCCTTGTGCTTTCCTAACACCTTGATTTTCCACCGTTTTTAAGAGAAAACTCTTCTTTCACCTGTTTTCTAGCTACCTTTATCTTCTTTTTCTTAGACTTTTGTGAAAATGTTCTCCATTTCCTTCTCTTGTTCTTATTGCAGGGATACAGTCTCAAGTGTGTAAAATAAATATGACTGCCTCTGGGTTATACAGAATACCACTCCATTGGATGATACAGTGTGAATGACTGAGGCCATATACATGTTTTCTCTTTAATGTAGCAACTGTCTCATTCTTGGTGCTAAGTAGGCATGTAAGAGCAGTGAAACAACTGGATTAGGTAAAACTGTATAGGTACAACACTGTGATGTTCAAGTATCTTCTGAAAATTGGTATGCAAATATGGTATGTATAGAATGGTGTTTTCTGTACAGAAATCCTCAACTACAGCATTTTCTGTGCAGAAAATAATATGCTTCTGCAGAGATCTTGTTTTCTGTGCAAAAAATGCTATTTTCCCCCACAAAACCTGCATGTAGATTTTATGCAGAATACGAATAACTGTGAACAGTCTTCAGGAGCTAGTTTTTTGTTTCCTCACAGTGGAAAGATAGTTGCTAATAATTAGTCAATTGGTTCTGCTATGTTTGGTGTGGTTTATTGGAAAGGATGTATGTATCAAATACTGAAGTGTATTGAATACTGAAATGTATGCATGAATCATGTATGGGCTCTGTGCATGGGAAGTAGAAGGAGTGGGCAAATGGCAGGGGGCAAATGGTAAGCAGAGTGAAGGGGTTTATGGTTCTATGACTCTGTCCTTCCTGCAGTGATCCTAGTATGTAGAGAGGGGGCATATTTTCCTTTTTCTTTATGGCATGGTAAATACAGGGGCGGGGAAGCTGTGGGTGAAATAAATGGGAAGAAAGAACTATTAGAATTTGCTTTGATCGGGATCAAAGGCTGGGCATCAACAGCCAGAAAGGGGGACTGGACAGTTTAATTTCTAATGCTATGGTAGGGGGAAGAGATCCTCAGTTTCAACAAAAGCACTCTGCTGGTGGCTTCTGTCCTGATGTCTGGAATAAAAGTATTTTGTTTTCTATCACAATAAGATGTTTTCCTGGTTATTGTTAGTGTACAACTAGTGTTCCAGTTAGTGTACATGGATCCCTTCTTCCCTATTCTGTTCTCATAACAACCCCATCAGCTTGGTCACTTTGAAAAGGAGTGACAAGCCTAATCCCAACTAGAGGATGTTCTGGTTTCCTGAGAATTTAACCTAGAGAATCCAGTACCCAATACAACACTGTGATCTCTATACAAGAGTAGTGAATGTTAGCCATCATTCTGTTCAACTCACACTTGCCCAAGAAGAAGGTTCTTGTGACAAGGCAAGGGAGGAAAACTACATACTGCATTTTCCGGTGTATAAGATGATTTTTTAACCCAGGAAAATCTTGGTGAAAGTCGGGGGTCATCTTATACACCAGGTAGGAGGAGGAGGAGGAGGACAGAGGTGGGGGTGAGCAGAAGCTTTGGGAGAAGAAGAGGACAAGGAGGACAGAGGTGGGGGCAGGAAGAAGCCTTGGGAAAAGAAGAGGACAAGGAGGACAGAGGTGGGGGCGAGAAGAAGCCTTGGGAAAAGAAGAAGACAAGGAGGACAGAGGTGGGGGCGAGAAGAAGCCTTGGGAAAAGAAGAGGACAAGGAGGACAGAGGTGGGAGCAGCAAGAAGCCTTGGGAAAAGAAGAGGACAAGGAGGACAGGGGTGGGGGCAGCAAGAAGCCTTGGGAAAAGAAGAAGACAAGGAGGACAGAGGTGGGGGTGGGAAGAAGCCTTGGGAAAAAGGAGGACAAGGAGGACAGAGGTGGGGGCGGCAAGAAGCCTCAGGAGGAGAAGAGGATAAGGAGGACAGAGGTGGGGGCAGCAAGAAGCCTTGGGAGAAGAAGAAGACAAGGAGGACAGAGGTGGGTACAGCAGGAAGCCTTGGGAGGAGAATAGGACAATGAGGACAGAGGTGGGGGTGGGAAAAAGCCTTGGGAGAAGAAGAGGACAAGGAGGACAGAGGTGGGGGTGGGAAGAAGCCTTTGGAGAGGAGGATGATGAGGGGAACCCTAAGGTGATCCACTCCTGGGGTTTTCTTGGCAAGACTAGTCCAGAGGAAGTTTGCCATTGCCTTCCCCTGAGGCTGAGAGTGTGTGACTTGTCCAAGTTCACCCAGTGGGTTTCATGGCAGGTCTCCAGAGTGGTAGTCCAACTGTCAAACCATTACACCATACTGGCACCTATTCCCATGTACTACCTATGAAACAACTGCAGACTTTTTGTTGTTCTTGTGTGTCTTCAAGTCCTTTCCGACTTATGGTGACCCTAAGGCAACCTTATCATTAAAGAATGGTATGTTTCTTCAAATGGGGGTTGCCATTACCATCCTCTGAGGCTGAGAGTGTGTGACATGCCCAGGGTCACTTACTTGGCCACAAATTGTACATACCCCAGAATGCATCACCTAGTATATTGGCAGTCCTTCCTCCCAACACTTTCTCATTTCCCCCCAACCATCTCATAGCTGAGAGATGGAAATAATTTTTAAAGCAGCATTTAAATCTGGACTATTTTTTAAAAAGTAAGGTCCAAAACACACTGCAGAAATAAATGCTAGGGAACATGGGAGCTGTAGTTTGTTGTGTTTATAAGTGACAGTTTTCCTGCTAAGTACCTGCATGTCATAAGCATTTGAATTAAAATTACTATATTGAAATCAAATCTGATTTTTTAAAAAAAATTATTTGGCGTGCGTTGGAAGAGGGGTAGTCTTATATGGCAAGTATATCCCAAATTCTATATTTTAACTGGAAAAGTTGGGGGTCCTCTTACACACCCGGTCATCTTATATGCCGGAAAATACAGTAGTTTTACTGAAACTTTGTCTTTTCTTTTTCTGAGAGTAATGCACCAATAGTATTCAATACCATTCTGTTAAAAGGGACCATGACTTCTTGGCTAGTTATCACATCTGCCAGACTGTGTACTTAAAACTGGAATTTTCACTATAATAATATTTTCGATACTTTTAAAAAATGTAAAAAGTCAAAAGTCCTAAGTGCCTGGTATAAAATGAAATGCTTTTTATTCAAAAAGGAAAAAAAATAAGAATAGTAATATTCTTTCCACAATACCAAATGATAAAGATGTAGAAGAACCTGTGAGAATTTAAAATATAATAATGAGAAACGCATAAGCATACATCTCAAGCCGTATGTTGGAATTACTTCATCATAGCCTATGAAGACAGCATATTAAAGGAGTTACATCTTGCCACTACCTCCACAATATTCCCAAGACTTTACAACACTCATATCTCATTTCTAAGAAAGTAATTCAAACACAGCCCTTTAGCTGTGTTTAACATATGCTCTTAATAAAAGGCATTAGTACTACTAAAGTTCTGAGCATAAATATGTTTTTATTCTGCTTTTAACCTGTCTCCTCACTTTGCCTATAATATTCAGTGTGCATTTACAATCAAAGACTGAGAATACATTGCATTCATTTTATCCCCCACTGACCTTTTATTCCTGTGTGTTCTAATCAGTTGCCTTACCTGAATAATAGATTTTGGCATTAACGTTCGGGCTGTTTCACACACACACACACACACACAACTCCCCAATCTATTCTTTGGCGTCTGGAACATAAGGAACTGTCACCCATTTTAGTCCCCTGACTTTAAAATCAGTGGGAGCTGGAAGTGCTGTTTATTTTATTCCTCTCTACACAATAAGATTCTGTATAATCCAATCTGGTGGAATAATCAATGAACTGGTTTAAACCATCGCATCATCCTGGGGCCTGAGTGAGAGCTACAAATAGATTGCGCTTCATTCTTATCCCCTCCAATGCTATTTTACACCAATTTGTATCTTAACATGGGACTACAGAGTGCAGTGTTGGGTATTAAAGTATGCCATAGATTAAAGGTTCTGTGTAAACGATTAATAGCAATGACCCCACACTATTGTAATGGTCTTCCTTTTACGTAGTTTTCTTTGAATAGTCCTGGGGGATCTGATCAGGAGCTCTGAGTGGTTAAGTACATGCTTTCATCTTCCTTGAAGACTTTGCTTTGGGTCCCCTTGCTATCTGAAGTACACTTAAGAGGGTTCCTTGAGGTAAAGCCATCTCCAAGGTGGCATTGAAGCTTTGGAACTCTGTCCCAGAGGGAAGTTCATTCAACCCATCACTGCTAGCCTACTAATATTGGGCACAAGCTGTATTGTTCAAGATGGTATTTGAGACTCTCTCTTTTTAGAAGCTGCTGTTTACCTGGCTAATCTAGTGCCATTTTCTTTTCCTGCACCCCCCCCCCCTTTATTTATAACTGCTGTTACATTGTTATGTATTATGTTTTAATTTGGGTTTTAAAATGTTAATAGCTAAAAAGGAGAGGTATGATGCTGAAATGGGATCTTTGATATCTTTATTTCATTAGTTTTTGATACCACTGCTGGAAAAGGCCCATACTTAAGACTCTAGGGAGCTGCCAGCAATACCTATAGACAGATAGTTTATTCATGACAACCATATACAGTTTATAGCCATCAAATTACAAAAATGATTAAAACCTTTTAAAATGTTTACAGACACAGTTGGCTCTATAGCATATAAAGCAAAATATTTACACTAAAATTACAAAAATGTTTCATACTAAACACATCACAATGTTACATAATCCATTCAAATTAGTATAATCTATTTATTGCAGATTGCCATGCAGGCCTTTATCCTCAAAATCTGATCTAAGTTTAGCTGCTTTCACAGCGAATCTGGCTGTGTTAAACACAACTGACTTTGTTATATTAGCTAACAAGTAGGTGATTTTCTCTAGGTCATTTTGGTTAGCTGCAAGTTCTAAATTTCTCTTCAGAAACTTATCTCTTGGGGTTTTATATATCCTACAATGTAGCATATAGTGTATGGTGTCTTTAGCTACCAGCAATCAGACTAGATAATGCTGGCTAGATAAACCAATAGCTAGTTAAGGCATAAGGCAAGTTCACAGAGTCAAAGGAGTAGATTTCCATGAATTAATATATTTACACATGTCATCTTTACTCATACAACTATATAATGTGTTTACTAAAGTCCGAGATTTATAATAATCTTTGAAGAAATATACCGGTATATCTCTTTAAAAGATAAATATTTAATCTTTTCTATCTAATTCTTGAACATAACAGATTGTAATACTTTTTAAAAGAGGTCTCCATATAGTTCAGTTGTTTTCCTCACCTTGGTGGCAAGGAGCCAAAGGAATACATTCACTAATGAAACACCTTCTTATAGAATCAAGAGAGGACCATCTTCCATTCCCTCCTGAGTTACTAGTTCAGAGGTGAAAGTGCAGCCTACTGTCATCATGTTTTGTTTTTGTTTTTCATACAGTTTTTGAGGCATTGGAGTCCTACTAGAAACCTCTTCAAAAACTGTGGCAGTTTGACCCAAAAATGACTCCATGTTTGGGGAGGAGCAGGCAATTTAAGACATGAGGGAGCCCTTTTTAAAACAGGAAGTTACTTCCTTTCTAACAAAGGCTTCCACTTTCAAGAAGTGACTTCCTAAAATGGCTTAGGGGTTAGAGTTGTCAGATTAAAAACTGCAAGGGTCTTTAACTGCCCCTGGGCCTTTAATGAATGGGTAGAAGAGGAAATTTCACCAAGTACTATGCAACCTAGTAATAAAAATATGCTGAAATTCCCTCTTCAACACAAGCATTAATCCCATCTGAGGAGGATGGAGTGTAAATTCAGTAAATAAAGGGATGGATGGATGAACAGATAGATGGTAGAGAAACCCTCTCCAATTTTCTGGTAACTCTCCTTGGGGACATGGAAAAAAAAACCATAGTAGAATTGAAATTATAAAACTTACCATAAATATTTGGGATGATGAGAAACAATTCTGGAAATCAAAGCATGCAGAACTCTTATCACTGGCAACGCTACTGGATTTAATCACTGCTCCTAGCTTGGAACACAATTTGTCCTGCTTATAATGCATAGCTGTATTGTATATCGTATACCAATACCTTAACTCCCCCTCTCTGAAGTTTTTTTCTTACTAGGAATGCGAAGTGCATGCAATATTGAGCAGGCCAGACATTCAAATCCATCTGCTTTGCAGGTTTATGCAGAAAATTGCTCCTACCCCCAGCAACTCTTTCTCATGCTGATATCATTGTTGGGTTGAATCTAGATTTAGGGGTTGTCTGCACTGGTCAAATAAAGCAGCTTCTAACCATTTTGAAGCCTGGCTGTTTAGATGACACACTAGGCAAAACTGGGTGGAAAGCGAATGAAGCTACGCTCTGGGGTTAAAAACTGGAGCAAAAAGAAACTGTGATACTCTGACTCAAGGCAGAAAATGCACATCATCACACCAGCATATAAACACCCCAGCACTGGTATGGGACTGCGGCAAAGTAAAAACGTGATCATCAATAATGCAACGGATGTAATTACAACATACACAAACCAAGGAGTCCAACAGGGGGACATGGGGTGAAGGTTGGTGAAGCAGGATTGTATGGATGGCCTCCATGATTGTGCTTTGTCAGTGTATAACTCACACACCAATGCACTGGCCAGGTGGTGCATTGCATGTGTGACTATGTGGCTGGTCATATTGGCGGGTATCCAATGGAATGGAATCTGGGTGGAAAGAGGGAGTTAATGCAGGTTGCAGGTGCAGTGTGTTTGCGTGATGGTGTGCATGCATGGTGGGAGGGTGACAAAATAATAATAACCCCACAGCATGGTGTGGACAGCCACTTTTTCTGCCCATCTTAGATTTGACTCACTGAAATCAATGGGAGTTAAATTAGTCATAGCTAAAAAAAATTCAGTGGGTCTCTATGAAAGATCTAAGCTTCTTGATTGCTGAGAGCTACATAACCAAACCACCTAGCTAATCAACTTTTATCTTCGTTGATTAATATTTTCAGTTTGTCAGCTTGGACACACTTGTAATTTTAATATAAAAATCTGCATATGTATTAATCTGTTTTAAAGTTCTCTGGCTCTTAGTTCATGGACCTATAAGCTCCATTGAACACAGTAGGATTACTTCCAAGTAAATACACATAGGATTGCACTATTAATACTCTTCCAGTATTAAATGCAACAAATGTGGCATAACATAGAATTTGTTTTTCCAGATTTTAGCAATTAAATCCTGTGTCATAAACTTGTAGCTATTGGAATATATATTGCAGGTTTTTAACCACATATTGCAATATGATTAATGTCCTTTCTTGACAGCTTTCTATTATTTTGGTCATTTATGTAGTTGAAATACAACACGTTTGTTTCCTGTTAAAAAACATTTGCATAGTCTGCTAATTAGATGCATAATGAGATAACAGGAGCCTCATACTTTCCTAAAATGTACTACATAATTATCAGAAAGATGTTATAATTGCTTTTTTTTTTTTTTTTTAAAGGAAATATGTATACTGCACCATGGTGGGAAGATATTAGAAAATTTTAAAAGTAAAATGGCAATAATCACTAGACAGTAGTCAATTATTTTAGGTTTTTTGATATAACTGGTACTAGCTGTCTGGATATTTATGACTTTTTTTTACCAGGCCCCCTCAACCATTTGGTAGAGTGAGGTTGCAGCTTCAGGTGGTAGATTTGGGATATCAGAAAAAGTGAAGTTCCTTGTTAGTTATTTAATTTGTTGTTGTCATACTTTTGAAGAGAGGCATTGTAGGATTTCTGTCATTTGTGCCAAATAAGTTGGTGGCTGATTGACAGTGGGACACAGGGCCTAAGCAGACTGCCAGAAATAGTGCACATTAAATTGAGGCACTGCCCTGGCTCAGTGTTAGGGAATCATGGGAACTGTAATTTATTGTGGCACCAGAGCTCTCTGACAGAGAAGGCTCAATGTCCCAGAAAAAAATACAGTTCCCATGATTCCCTAGCACTGAGCCAGGGCAGTGCCTCAATTTAATGTGCACTATTTCTGGCAGTCTGCTTAGGCCCACACTCCCTCAGAGTGTGGTGGAGTTCTTTAAACAGAGGCTGGATGGCCATTTGTCAGGGATGTTTTGATTGTGAATTCCTTCATACCAAGGGGTTGGACTGGATGGCCCTTGAGGTCTCTTCCAACTCTATGATTCTATGGTTCTGACAGTTTGGAGAAAATGTCAGAAAATGAGGAGCTAAAGAATGATCTTACTGACTTGTGGACAAATGGATCGCTTGAAATGCAGTTTGAAAGCAAGACTTTGGACAAGTTTTGGTGTGCAGTACTGGATATGTTCCGAAATCTTGGTGGAAAAGCATAAAGTATGCACCAACATATTTGTGAATCTGAATTCAGTTCTTTTTGTCAATCAGGACAAAATCTAGGAATCACCTGAATCTATTGGCAGACCTGCAGATTGCATTCAGCGAGAAAGTTCCATGATGTGACAAAAATCATGAATGAAATGCAGGAAGTCACTGAATTTTATGTTCAGAATTGGGATTGATTTTATATTTTTTCTGAATAAATTGGAATCCAATTGCTCAATTTATATTTGTATTTTATACAATGAGTTAAAAATATTTTTTAATTTCAATTTTGTTCACCTGCATTATTATATATAGTTCAATTGGTGGTTCAAAATTAGCAATTAGACTTCTTCATCATCAAATGTGATACTCCTTTTATAGGGGATGAGAACATTAATCAAACATTTTCTAGAAAAGGTTGAGAACCACTGGCCTAGAAGCATCAATAGTAGTGAGGGATTTATACCTCTTTTTTGTATACAAATATATTTCAAAGATACCCAAAAAGAAGAGTCCTAAACAGAACATCCAAATAAATACAATCACAAAAAATATTTCCAAATTGGGTTATATAAAAAATTACATTTAAGCCACATGAATTGTGGAATAACCAACAGAAAGCATATGCTTCCAAGTTTTAAATATGAAACCACAGAAAGTTGGTAAAACCTATTTCAGGCTGTTTGTGCACTTTATCAGGGCCATGTGACATAGATCTGAACACTGAACAAAAAGAAAAATTGCTTTGTTCAATGTAAAGTTTCAGGAGTTATCTGGTTATCCTTTGGACCCTGAAGGAAGTCATGAATATTGGGATTCTGCTGATGTTTTGGATCGAGATTAATATGGACAATAGTTTTTGCATCTTGTGAGATATTATAGTGGAATTATATATTGAGGATGGGGTGGTTTGGATGTTTACAAATACGGCATATATCTGCAGAAATTCTCTAAAACCTTATTTAGAAGCAAATCATCACGCCTCAGGGAAGGAGAGGGAGCCACTACAATAAAATCCAGAACAACTGGATTCATGGCAAAATGGCAGTTTGGTTTTATATTTAAATAATAATAATAATTTTTAAAAACCCAGCCAGCTTAAGCTCTTGAGCTAGTGAGCTAGTAAAAGAGATTCAGCAAATGCTGTTAATGTTCCATTTTCTTCTATGTTATTCTTTATGCAAAATGTTACATAGAAACAAATCCTTTATATATATATAGGTAGAAATATAACAGCCATATGATGGTCACAGTGTTACACATACTAAAAATGGTTCACTTGAATCCAATATGTGGCTGAAAATGAAGCTAACCTTTAAATGATGAGTATTTCATTATTTGCACATATTTTAAATGGACATAAATATTTCAAATACTCTTGTTAATTAATGCCACCAGAGAGAGACACCTTTGCACTGGCCACATAATATCATAGGCCAAACAATGAATGACATGGAAATCACCTTTTGAATCAATCTGTAGATTGGAAATCATTTCAGCTAAGAAGAGAGGAAAGAAATTAGCTTTGATTGATTTGACACATAGACCCTAAAAAGGTTCTTTTACAGAGACTTCTCTTGGGGAGGAACAGCAATTAGACATTGTAGAGCCAAAGAGACAAATTGCCTTTTTTATGTTTATTTTGTAAATGCCATAAGGGAATATATTGTCTAGCAACACTGGTTTGAAACATTTTCCTTCCCATTGAATTTTTTTCCATTATTGTTATTTGCCTTTCTGCTTCTTGAATCATAGGACACTTTCATAGTTTTGCTTCCAGGTTTATCTCAGCAGCCATAAGGACCAAGAAACCTTCCTGTTTTAAATTGAAACCTGAAGGTCTTACTATTTTAACAAGACTTAATGGATTTTTAAAAAGTCATACGGGCTATATGTGCTTTATGTCTTGGCTGGAAGTCTTGGAACTATAGCTCTAAATGCACATCAGAAGTAGTACTTCACATTTCCAGAAATTAATGGACTAAAGAAGTTTTGACAATCTCTTTCTACAGCTGTACTGAATTAAGGTGCATGACTAGCTATGGTAACAATCCTGCCATATCCAGCTGGATGTTTCTTAACACATCTTCAATGTTGTGTGTGTTTGTCTACTTCAAACAGCCTTTGCTTTTTCTATTACTTTTTAAAATTAAAAAAAAATCCTATTGGGAAGTTACATCTTCATATTGAGGACTTATGTCTATGGGAATTAGAAGAGGGCAATTCTGTAACATCCATATCAAGTGGAGGGCTGCTGTTATGTTACTGCATAACAGAGCCAGCAAAGTGATCAGTGGGATATGCAATGGGATCTGAATCACATCACTCCCTATATACATCACATCAGCCCTGATCCACACTGGGCATTCTTGCCAGTGTCCTGTTACCCATTTTCACAATTTACTAACAGAGTTTCTTAGAGCTCATTCCCACTTACATTTACACCAGTTTGAGAATCGTATTGACACCGGGTCGCTGAATCAATCGAGGCCGATGCATAGTTCCCACTATGAAGCAAATTATGTCCTTAATCCATGTAGTCCCCACTAGTAGAAATGAGTGCCTTTGCTCCACAACTCAGGAGAGGGGGTTACCAGGTTTGCCAGGCTTCAAGGGGGATGGAGGGTTGGCTGCAAAAAGGAGGGTCCTGGCCCCCAGGCTGCCCTTGTGGGGGTCCCTCTCAACCGAAAGGTCATGGCGGAGGAGCACAGGGGGCTCAGATCACTGGTGGTGGAAGAGGGGGCTTCGGGGTGCCAGTGCTGGGGCAAGCCTGTGGGGGACAGACCGGGGGGTTCCCGTCTGCCATCCTCTGCCCACGGGGCTCTCAGCAGTTGCACTGACCTGGCCCAGAGGGGCTACCCAGCTCCTGACCCCTTGGGGGCAGAGGGAAAGCGAGGGAGGAGGAGGAGGAAGAGGTGAGAAAAGAGGAGAAGGAGAAGAGGAACTGCCATCACTGGGAAGGGAGGGGAGGAGAGGGGCCAGGAAGTGGATGCCCACCCAGAGAGACCCCTGGAGGTGCGGGCAAGGCCGAGCCAGCTGAGCGGCCTTGGTGTACCTGAGGCAGCTGCCAGGCTAGAGAGGTCCCACGCCTGGCTCACTCCTCCTGGGTTGCCTATGTCCTCCACAACCACAGTGGCCCCAAAGCCGAAAGCGGGGCCCTGCTCTGCCAGGTGAAAGCTTGCAAGGCCAAGGGAGCCCAGCTCACCACCCTCAACTTCAGGGAGTTGGATGTTGGCGAGATGCAAATCAGATCTGTCATTCCCACTGGTTCAACACTCATCTGAATTTGTTTTTTCCAAAAGAACCCACAAAAAACTAGTGTCTGAAAAGAGCGTGGTTGTTGTTGTTGTTGTTTTGCATTTGTCTCATTTTAATAATAATAATAATAATAATAATAATAATAATTTGTACCCCGCCCTTCTGAATACAATCGGGGCGGCTTACAACATATTAAAATTCCTGATACAATCAATATAATCAAACCCTCCCCCCCCCCCTTAAAACAGTATTAAACTAGTGCAAATTAAAATCAATTTCAAAGCAAGTGAACGGTCACAGGCACATCTGAAACTGTTTCCAATGGGGACGAGGCACATATAAAGCGATCAGCAAATTGATGTAAATCATAGTGGGAATGAGCCCTTAGTGTCTCTGCTATGTGACTATGCATACAGTTACATAAAGTAATGGTGATATATAATTCCAGGGACTCTTTAAAAAAAAAAAAAAGAGGAGAATACGTAGAAGAAATCTATTATCTCAAGAGCTGAATAGATTTATAACTTCATTTTTTTTCTTTGCTTCCATGTGCTTTTTCATAATTTAGTATATTTTTTCCAAGTACTAGAAACCTAAAAGAACTAAGCAGAAGCTGCTCCCATGGCTGGTTTTTTTAAGGGTCTCAAACAGTTCTTTATAGTATCCAGGAGCTGGATGAAGAAGCACAGAAGCTCTTAGATTGGTGAGGAACTTGTCAAGCTGTTCAGAACACAAGCCTTTCACATGTTGCATAAATATTAAGAGGTGATTGCCACTGTGGTGTATCCGAGTACCCTATAGTTAACTGATGCTGCATCCGCATGCAGAAATAATCCAGGTTGACACCACTTTAACTGCCATGACTCAGTGCTATGGAATTCTGGGAATTGTAGTTTAGCCTTCTCTTCAAAGAGCTTTGGTGTCACAACAAACCACACTTCTCAGAACTCCATAGCATTGAGCCATGGCAGTTAAAGTGGTGTCATCCTGGATCATTTCTGCAGTGCAGATGCAGCCTTAGAGGAAGAGGGCCAAGATGGTGGTATAGCCATTAAGAGTTGCAAAAACAACAACAAAATGTCTTCAAACAGACAGATTGCAATTTGCACTATTTATTGGGCTAAAACTACTGCAGCTTTATTTTGAGAGTACTGTAGTAAACAAAGGGTTTGGGATTCACTGCTTCCTAGGGAATCTTTGATCAGTGGTTACAGAATATTGCCATTGCTTCAAATATTTCCCAGAAGTACCCATTAAAAATAATTTTTAGCTTCCTCCAGCAACATACAGGTCTTAACCTGATCACCAGTTGGCTCCTGATCAAAATGCTGCTATGTTTATCCTGTAGGGCTAACAAACCTATGCATAAACACAATTCTACACGTAGTGTTGTTAAGTGAACAGAAATAAAATGGCTGGCATGCTCTCAGATCTTCAGCAGCCTGATATAGAGAAAGAAGGTGCAGCTATTCACAATTGTTGTCACCTGCTAACATCAATCTAGGTTGAAGGGTTAAAAAGTTGGTGACCGTAGAATTACACTGTAGAATAAAATAGCACATCTTCCTCTTAGCTTTTATACAGGAGAACAGCATGGAGGCAGAACAGTAGCATCAAGGAGTTTCAGAGGTTGGTAGCATGTCCCCTACTGGCATGTGGATCCCAGCATGTGCCCTCCGATACTGCCCTCTAGAGCCAATGGTGAGGCAGATTTACTGGCTTGTAGCCAGTTATGGACGTGGAATGATTTCTACAGTGATGTGGAAATTAAGCAGTTGAAGCTTCTTCTGTCTTTCCCCCTAATCCTTTTGTCTGCCCTACTACCCTGTGTGCTCTGCAGTGCTCTGCAGTGCTCTCAGAATTACAGGCAAAAGCATCAGAACAAAAATAGGGGGAATCTCAACTGCTGATCTTCTTCACAAGTTTAGATCAGGCTTCACATTGTGTGTTGACAGCTACTCATGCAAGAGACTTCCTGACTGATTTGTATAGGGAAACAAGAGTCAGGAATAAATGCTTCTACAAGGGACAATGACTTCCAGATTGTAATTACATCAGCTTGGAAGTTAGTCAGTGGACCTTCTCTCTGAATGAGTCTGTAGTCACACAGGTATAATTACTTTGCAGTAGGTCTCTGAAAGAAATATGAGCCTTCTATGTAAGCATGGCTGAGATCAGAGGTAAATCTTCAGTTTAGACATGCAGTAGTTTAGACATGCAGCAGTGTTACACTTTAATGTTATGAATATTCTTGGAGGGGAGGAACTCTCTCACACACCTAGTTCAAAAGTATCTAAAACAGGACTTTAAGCTACAGGGGTTGACAAAATGAAGACATTGTTCCCCCCCCCTTCCTCCCAAAGAAATTTTCTTTCAGTCCCCAAATTTCTTTCATTACAGCGAATGAGACATTGAAAATTGTTCACACCTAGAACATCTAAAAATGTGTTCACCCTTCCTTGATAGCTTTGCCTGCACCTTTGATTTGGATGCCTCAACTGTATTTTAAATGTGCTCCTTAAATTCTAGGTTGTTGCAATGAAATTTGGGGATGGATGGAAAAATTCATGGGGGACAGATTTCTTATTTGAGGAGGAGTGCTCTCATTTTGCTCTTCCTGTAGCTATATCCCTGATTTAGATCCAGGTAAATCTACATTCTTAGGTAAATTGACCACAGTTAGTTTTCACACTCCAGTTGTGGATTTTCCTTATTGCTGACTCAACATATAAGAAAAGGTCATGCTTCTTTGTAGTAAAAGACTGCAAACCTGATTGCCTTCACACCTTAAATAGTACTGCATATAGACTTAGTGCTTCAGAATTCAGGATTGTTTTATGCTGCATTAAATCCTTATTTTAGTGAGTTCTACTTCTGATATGCACTTTGCTTGTTTTCCCAGTTGAAAGTAATTTGTATTGCAACGTATTGTTGGATCGCTGGGCTAACAAAAAAATACTATTAACAATTCTGATAGATACTGCTGGTGTTTAGTAAGAACATAAGAGTTAAACTGATGGCATTTTTACAGTCAGATGCATTTTGCTGTTTATTGTTTGTGTCCTGCTGTTAAGAAAACAGTTTGGTTGCATAGTAAATCTCTGTAATCAAGACAGAAAAGAAACAAAAGGTTATGCAGCATTATTGGCTTATGAATATTTCAGCAAAGTGGATGGCCAGAAGATAGTTCAGGAAGATAGAATTTAAAAAACAAAAAAACAAAAACTTTTTCATAGCTTTCTTGCAGGATTTCCAACTCTTCAACCACCTGCTGTATTTAATAGAAGAAGCTGGAAGTGCCAGCAATACCAGCATGACATGGAAATCTCTGTTAACCAATTTGTATATATGAATCTACTGTGAAAAGCATAAGAGCAGGCCAGTGTGATTCTTCTCCCCACCCTTTAGGTGGAACTGTACCTTGTAAGATAACATTCCCCAGATAGTCACCAGACATGTGTCTTGAATTCCAACTCCCATCATCTCCTTAATCAGAGATTGGAGTTGTACTCCAACATCTAGGAGAACATCAGGTTTAAAGAAGGCTGTTAGGGCATTAACTGAAAGGAAACTACCAGTGAATTGGAAGAGGGCAAAGTGATGCTCACTGACTGAAGAACAGCTTTGGGGACCAGCTCGTCCAGGTAGACATCCTCAAAAACCTAAAACAGAATTAGATATTTGTTGAAGTACTGCAGTGTCTAACACTTTTTCTAGCCCCAAGACCAATGCGTGTAGGCTCCTGTTTGGCACATGATGCAGAGATCTGTGTTTGTTCTATTACAGAGGATAGTTTTCATATAAAATGGATGGGATAATGGCATTCAAATAATGTTGACAAGTCATCATTTCCCTTGGTTATAACATCCTTAAAGACATAGGAGTGCCAACACATCTGACAGTCCTGATGAGGAATCTGTATTCAGGACAAGAGGCTGCTGTCAGAACAGAAAACGGAGAAACAGAATGGTTCCCAATTGGCAAAGGAGTCAGACAAGGCTGCATCCTTTCACTCTATCTGTTCAACTTGTATGCAGAACATATTATAGAAAAGTAGGCATGGACACAGAAGCAGGAAGAGTGAAAAAGAAGGAAGAAATATCAACAATCTAAGATATGCAGATGACACCATAGTACTAGCAGAAAACCTCACAGAACACCTACTAAGGAAGATCAAAGGAGAAAGTGCAAAGGCAGGTTTAATGTTGAACATGAAGAAAACAAAAATAAAGACCACCGAGGACCTTCACAAGTTCAACCTAGACAATGAAGAAATAGAAATAGTAAAAGAATTCCCATATCTGGGATCAAACATTGATAGAAATGGGAACTTCAGTCAGGAAATCAGAAGAAGATTAAGAATGGGAAGGGCAGCCATAAAAGAACTATAAAACATTCTAAAATGCAAAAATATACAACTGAGCATAAAAGTTAGAATCATACAAGTCATCATATCCCCTATAACCATATATGGATGTGAGAGCTGGGCAGTTAAGAAAGATCAATTCATTTGAGATATGGTGCTGGAGAAGAGTGCTGAGGATCCTGTGGACAGCCAAAAGGACAAACAAATGGGTCCTAGAGCAGATCAAGCTGGAAACTCATTGAAAGCCAAGATGACCAAACTGAGGCTGTCGTACTTCAGACACATCATGGGAAGGGAGGACTCATTGGAAAAGACAATAAAGCTGGGGAAGGTGGAGGGAAGTAGGAAGAGAGGAAGACAGCCACATGCCAGGTGGATGGACTCTATTAAGGAGGTCACAGGTATGGGTTTGCAGGAATTAAACAGAGCAGTGGAGGACAGAGGGTCTTGGAGATGTCTCATCCATAGGGTTGCCATGAGTCGAGATTGACTTGAGGGCAGTTAACAACAACAACAATATCCTCAGAAGAAACATTCAGTAACCATCCACCATCAGACCTTCCCTACACAGATGTATTTTATTATCTCCCAAAACACCTTATCAGTTTTAATTATGTGTCAAAAGGGGGTGCACTTTAAAAGGAACATTTTATTTATGTTACTTGTTTTTAAAAATTACTTAGGGCCCTATGCATTTTTACAGCAATAATGCAGACAGTAATAATGGTAGTGAAATACTTCTTATCCTTGTAATCACATGGGAACTATATTTGTAAAGAACCTTTGGATTAGAGTGAATAGAGGATCCACTGATTCTATTATGGGTGGTGGCTTGATCTAGAACCCACAGCAAGAACATTACAAAACAAGAATCTACTACATTTCAGTAGGAACTGAATGGCCTAACTTGTCGAGCTCTTCATTTTCCTCCTCTTCTTCATGAAAATCAATACAGGGATTCCTGCTGGGTTCACAAAGTTAGCACTGGCCTCCTAGTGCCTGTGTAGAAACTTTAATCTTGGTTGTCCAAGTTCAGACAGTAAACAGATAAGCAAATGTACAAATAGGACTGACTCTATTAAGACTGGACACTATGGGTGGAAAAGTATGGGGGTTTTTTGTTTTGTTTTTTGAGTGGCAGGGGCTCATATATTAATCTCAGCACACAGTTTTTGCCACTGAATATTGTAATACTTCAATATTACAATATTCAGTGTAATAATACTTCAATATACAAGTAGCTTATGACTGAAGCAAGCTGTCTTCCCATAGCATGAGGGCTCCTTCCAGCATGGCACTGCTTCAATACTGTGTGAATTACCGTAAGTGTGATAAACAGACTTTACAAATTGTATTAACACTGTGACTACTTTGTTTGATTGTTTAACAAACCAACAATCAAGTAGAGTTGAACAGAATTGACTTTAGATTGTTTGGCTTAGTTTCATCATATTTAACTAATTATGCATTTACCACAGTGGCTGTTTTTAAATTATGATTTTCAATCCAGAAGGCAATTTCTTTGTTTTCTAATGTAAAAGTTTTTCTGTGAAAACACCTCTTCCTCTCCACAAAAGGCTTCCGGGCGGGGTTGTAGCTAGATTTCACATTAGGACATACAACCCATTCAATCAATACTAAGTTGCCATTAGTTTCACTGGAATCTGCATGCCATGTTGCTGAGCAAGTGCTGAAAAGCTCAAGGAGACTACTAGTCAAGCAAATAGGAATTCTGCATTTATGAGGCAAAGTCGTAGGGTTACTAGAGATCATTGTCATGTAACCAATACTTGACTTGATTTTTAGGGCAATAGAATAGATACCACTGACTGAATGGATTCCTGCTTCTCTGTTACACACAGAGACACTTAAATCTGCTCAGGGAGATTGAGAAAACCTTCTGAACAAATTGGGAAAATGAGGGGCAGAGGAGTCAAGAAATAGGATGTGAATTGACTCTCCTTCTTTGGAAATCTTAAAACAGAGGTTGGGTGGGCTTCTTTCAGAGGTGCTTTACTTGTGTATTCCTTCATGGCAGAATTTGACTAGATGGCCATTCCAATTCTGTGATTCTAAGATTCTATTTGTCTTCAGAATTTCCTGCTTTGTTTTTACTGTTATCTCACCATTTTGTCTTCTGAATAGGACACAACACCAAAACACATCCTTTCATCCAAGATAGTGTGATTTCTGAAGCTTGAGCAGGTCACCTAGTTATTCAGGCAAGAATGATTTGGTCTCAAACCCAAGGATGAAAGGCTGGAATGGATTTAGATCTGGGAAACAACAGACTGCCTGTGATCCCAACGATCATTTATGTGTCCTGCCAGTTTACTGACCAAAGTGTGCTGCTGAAATATAGTCGCAAATTGCCTGATTGCTTGCTTTAAATGTCTGGGGTTTTAGTGAGATTCCATAGAAATTCCATAGAAATTTGGCAATGAGATATATTACTGAATTAGCAGTTAGGGGGTGTGTGACCTGGGGGAACTGTAGAAATTGTCCACCCTGGTCTAGATGTTTCCCTCAGAAATGTCTGACATTGATCTATCACTGTTCTCTTCAGCACCTTTTTCAGATTGGGGAAAGTAGCAACGTACAGTAGTTCTCTTATACTTCTGAAATAGTGATGGAAAAATATTTTAAAATACTTTAATAGGCAATCAAGACTTTGGCAATAATGTACTTTGGGAAACTCTAACAAGGAGAATCTTAGACAGATGAGACTCTTTGCATTTGGAACCTATTCTGCACAGAAAATTGTGTGTTTCTATTTTGCTCAGAAAGCAAATTTCCTGATGTAAAATAACATTTCTGCTCAGTAATTCATGCTTTATGCTCCAAAAAAATTGCTATTTTCTGAACCAGCGGTCCTCAAATGGTAGGGCCGGATCACCAGGAGGATGAGAGTTGCTCAAGGCGGAGCCCAAGACTTAGGGGGGTTGCAGACTGCCAGAAATAGTGTGAATTCAGTCCACTTTTAGGGTTAGGGTTAGTGCTAGGGAATCATGGGAACTGTTATTTTTCTGAGACATTGAGCCTTCTCTGTCAGACAACTCTGATGCCACAATAAAATACAGTTCCCATGGTTCACTAACTCTAACCCTAACCCTAAAAGTGGACTGAATTCACACTATTTCTGGCAGTCTGCAACCCCCCTTAGAGACCCTGATCTCTCCTCCTCCTCCACCAGGAAATTGTCCTTGTTGAGATTCAAATCAACATGTACATTTTACCCTCTTGCAGAGGGGTCCTTGCTGAGATGCAAATGGACTTTAAATTTCCTGGTCTTTGCAAATCTCCCAATAGCCACATGGATAGAAGGAGAAGGGGCCAGTCTGCAAAAGATACTCTCCACTTACCATCTTAACTAAGGATAGGAACATCAAAATGCAGGCATCTGACTAACATCCCCATTTTTTTCTCCTGTTTGGTTTGTAACATCTTGTCTGATGAAGAAGCCAGTGGAGCTTTGAAAGCTTGCAACAAGTATATTGTACATTTTGGTTGGCCAATAAAGGTATCACTGTTTGGTTTGAATTTGCTAAATGGCCAGCACAGCTATCCCTACATGTTTCCTAGCTTAGTATCAGTTTGTACTAAGGTATTAATTTTCCTTGCACTTGAATTATATTAGGTTCTCTTTGTTCAGAACTCTCTATGAGTTTTTTTGGGAGGTGGAGCATTTGTCCCTTACGATATAATTACTAGGTATCATGCCTTTTGCACAGAGGTTTATATATTTTTGCCATTACCTGTGATTTAGTGATACACTGCTACATTATAGTGCAACAGCCTATGCCAGCTTTCACATTATAAACCCTTTTTACAGGTTTATAGCTCAGCAGTAAAATGTACTCTACCAATTTGAAACTTGGCATGTAAAGTCTCCGTCTGAAAGTTAAACCTTTCATCACCATACACGCACAATTTTTTTTTACTTTTATAAAGTAAAGAAAAATAGATCTTCATTTCCTTCATCTAACTTTGAAAGTTATTCTTTTATAGTAAAAAAATAAGAGTTTAGCATTTTTTCCTGAGATCCTTGTCATGGTTCACTTTAGACTTAAGGCTGAAACTATGCAGTTTTGTTTTTCCTGAAACGGACTGTTGTTCCATGAATGGATAATGTTTAGCCTTTTCAAGATCTAATATTACGGTAAATACTCTCGTTGCTATATTTATTTATTTATTTGGAGTATTTATACCCTGCTCTTCAGTCACCAAGGCTCTCAGAGGGGCTTACAAATGGTTAATTAGATGGGTTCCCTGCCCTCAGGCTTCCTGTACATTGTATATGTATGTATACAATGTATAAATATGTATAACTATATTAAATGGAAGAATGCCCTCTCTACTTAGTCAAATTAGAAATTAATGTTTTAATATCTTCTCAGTATCTGTACAAATGTTTGCAGTTTTTCTGAAGATTTGTAAAGGTGCAGCAAGAGGCAGAGAAGGTGATCCTGTTTACCAAGGCTGCATTGATAGAAGGCCAGATGGTGATTGGAAGTAGTGGGATTGCAAGAAGCATAGTGTTCTTTGCAGCAAACCAGTGTGAAATGTGACCTGAAATGGGCTTCTGTACCTAGGAAATAGAACACTTGAGACTCCATGCAATGGCCCCATCTGTTGCTAATGGCTAAGTTCCCAAAGCGGGGCTGGCCCTGTCTGGCAAAGTGAGGCAATAACTGCCTCATGAAGCAGATAAGAGGACAGATACTGGTTACTTATTTCTTGTATTGGGGAGAGATGCTTCCAGGACCTTCTAGCTCTTATGCCAAAATAGCTTGCTTGACTATGAGCAGCATGAATTTTGATTTGGGTGGGTTGTAGAGTGGAGGCAGAAGTTACAAAAACAGCCTTGGAAGTCACATGTAACTCCAGCCCCATTCACTTTGCCTACCCCTGATTTACACTGTTGTCACACAGTAGAAAAAAGAAGATAAACCAGCAACTGTAATAGAAAATCACATATATTTGTCCTGTTTTCTGTGCTTCCAAAGTTGACATCTTCATAACTGATTTGAAATTTGTGGCAAAAAACCTCTTAAAAGTTGCATTTTAACATGAGGTATAGTATTTATGTTGTACATTACATAGTTCAAATAATTAATAGCATGAGAAAAGTTAAAGCTTCATGCTCTATCCAGTTGAGTAAATAAGTGACAAAATTATTCACCATTTGACTGGATATGTTATTCTCAAAGAGATTCAAGTATATCTCTACAATTACCTTATTTTCCTGCGTATAAGACTACTTTTTAACCTGCAAAATCTGTGGCTAAAGTGGGGGGGTCGTCTTGTACGCCGGATATAAGGATAATGAGGATAGGGGTGCTAAAGCTCTATATTTTGACTGGCAAATGGGGGGTCGTCTTATACGTGGGTCGTCTTATACGCCGGAAAATACGGTAATAGATTATTATTTTTTTCATGAGTAGTCCAGTTTATCTCAGTAGAACTATTCCAGGAAGGTGATTTGAGCAATCTCTTACTCTCTCAGACTGATCAGCAGTGTCATTTCTGGTATCACTGGTAAAACAGAGCTGTGCAGTAACTTTTCTAATTTTTCTCCAGGTACCAAAGCAGAGCTTCAATGAATCTGTAATGACGGAACTTTGTGTGACTGGGGTAAGAATTCACCCTTTGTTCTAGCAATTGTGTTCTACTAGAAATTTTTTATCATCTCAGAACCATTCTTCAGAAATTATTCAGATAGGACTTGTTTTGAATATAGCAGACTTCCCAGCCTGATACCATCCAGATGGTTTGGACTACAGCTCCTGTCATCTGTGGCTATTTGGCCACAATGGCTGGGGTTAATGGGAGTTCTGTTCCAAAACATCTAGAGGGCACCAAGTTGAAGAAGGCTGACTTTAAGTTTCCATCCTGCACAGTGTGGGAAAATAACTGCTAGCTCCATCCTATATTTCTATACTTGTTCTGTAATATAAGTTTCTATAACCATGGCAGCCCCAGGCTCAGTCCCTCTAAATGATTAATCTGCCAGCCCTGCCAAGATAGGCAGTGTTTCCTTTGCCTTGGCTTCTTCCCAAGAGCTGGAATAGAGATTAATGTAGCATATAGAGCCAAGTGTCCCCAGAGCTATAGTGGATTCTTGTGTAATTCATTGCTCTCAGCTCACCATCTGATAAGGGCTAACTAGAACACAGCTTATGGTTTGAAACAACCGTTTGTAGCCCCTTCTTTCCTCAGAGTCAGGGTTTGAGTGGTATAAAGTGTATGAAGAAGATGGTCAGGTCAGAATAAGGACTACTGACGTGTATGACTGTGTTGTGTTTGGGCAAGTGAATTGGGTACCTTTTTCAGGGCAGGTGTGAATTGGGTAGACAAGGGGATGGTTTATAAATGATGGTGTAGCAATAACAATAGCATGTATATTTTTATACTGCTAATCAGTGAACTACAATGACCAATGCAGAGAAATAGAAGACAACAACAAAAAGGGAGGAACAAGAGATCTATTTCACAAGATCCGGGAAATCAAGGGAAAGTTCAAACCATGGACCAGGATGCTCTACGACAATAAAAATAACATAATTCAAGACCAGGAAGGAATAAAAAGACGATCGATGCAATACACATAAGAGTTATTTAAAAGAGGTGACAAAATGAAGGACACATGGAATGAAGAGACATATGAAGATGAGCCCACATTCTAAAAACTGAGGTGGAAGCTGCAATAAAGGAAATGGCAAAAAAAAAAAAAAAAAAAAAAACCTCAGGAACAGATGATATTCCAATAGAACTGTTGCAATCTACATTGACAGAGTCAACTCTAGTGCTAACCAACATATGTCAACAGATATGGAAAACAAAACAATCGCCAACAGATTGGAAGTAATCAATATCCATTCCCATGAACAAAAATGGAGACACAAGAGACTGTAGCAACTATAGGACCATAGCACTGATCTCCCATACAAGCAAAATTATGCTCAAAATTCTGCAACATAGACTCCAATCATCCATGGAGAGAGAAATTCCAGAGGTCTAAGCAGGGTTCAGGAAAGGAAGAGGCACTAGGGTCCACATTGCAAACATATGGCTAATGGAACACACTAGGAATTCCAAAAGAAAATCAACATATGCTCTATAGACTATGGCAAAGCCTTCAGTTGCTTAGATCATGAAAGGCTGTGGAATGCCCTTAAAGACATGGGAGTGCCAACACATCTGATAGTCCTGATGAGGAATCTGTACTCAAGACAAGAGACTACAGTCAGAACAGAACACAAGAGAAACAGAATGGTTCCCAATTAGAAAAGGGGTCAGACAAGGCTGTATCCTTTCACCCTATCTGTTCAACTTGCATGCAGAACATATTATACGAAAAGCAGGCTTGGACACAGAAGAGGGAGGAGTTAAAATAGAAGGAAGGAATATCAACAATCTAAGATATGCAGATGACACCATAGTACTAGCAGAAAACCTCATAGACTTGGAACACCTACTAAGGAAGATCAAAGAAGAAATTGCAAAGGCAGGCTTAATGTTGAACATAAAGAAAACAAAAATAATGACCACCAAGGACCTTCGCAAATTCAACCTAGACAATGAAGAAATAGAAATAGTAAAATAATTCTCATACCTGGGATCAAACATTGATAGAAATGGGGACTGCAGCCAGGAAATCAGAAGAAAATTAAGAATGGGGAGAGCAGCCATGAAAGAACTAGAAAAGATACTAAAATGCAAAGATATGCAACTCAGTAATAATAATAATAATAATAATAATAATTTTATTTCTACCCCGCCCAATGGGTACCCAATCAAGGTGGCTTACAAATTTAAAATCATAATCCACATAAAACATATTATACACAAAACCCTACCCACCCCCCTTAAAACAGTATTAAATCAACAGTTTTAAACATAATTTAAAATTAAGGTCCACACAGAATAAGTGAGCCAGGCTCGATGATCCCTTCCATCTAACGATGGGGCCACGTAGGGACATCGAAAGCGCAAGTCCTTATGTCCGGGGTGGGTTAACTAGTCTGGGAAGGCCTGCCGGAAGAGATCCGTCTTAATGGCCTTTTTAAAGCTCTCCAAAGATGTTAATAGACGGATCTCGTCCGGCAGGTCGTTCCAGAGCCTGGGGGCGACAGCTGAAAAAGCTCTCTGGGAGGTAGCCGCCAGCCTCGATTTCTGAGGCTGCAGCAAATTCCTCCCGGAGGATCGAAGAGCGCGGGGAGGATTGTATGGGAGTAGGCGGTCCCTGAGATAGCTTGGGCCCAAGCCATTTAGGGCTTTAAAGGTGATAACCAACACCTTGTACCTGGCCCAGAAGCTGATAGGCAGCCAGTGGACGGACCTCAAGACTGGAGAAATGTGATCCCTCCGAGATGTTCCAGAAACAAGTCTGGCTGCCATGTTCTGAACCAGCTGTAATTTCCGAACCAGGCACAAGGGTAGCCCCATGTAGAGTGCATTACAGAAGTCGAGGCGTGAGGTTACCAACGCGTGCACCACAGTCTCAAGGTCCTTTACTTCCAGAAATGGGCGCAGCTGGCGTATCAGCCGAAGCTGATAACAGGCGCTCCTGACCGTCGCGTTAACCTGATTCGTCATCAGAAGCGACGAGTCAAGGAGCACCCCCAAGCTGCGAACACAGTCACTGGAGGAGAGCGTGACCCCATCCAGGACTGGAGGTTGCAACCCAATTCCTGGTTTCGGGGCCGATACCGTAAGCACCTCCGTCTTGTCTGGATTCAGCTTCAATCTGTTTTTCCTCATCCAGCCCATTACCACCCCAAGACATTCATTGAGAGAAGAGGTGCCATTGGAATTCAAGGCTGACGAACGAGATATGGAGAAATAGATTTGGGTGTCATCAGCGTACTGATAACACCCAGCACCATAACTCCGTATTATCTCACCCAGCGGCTTCATATAGATGTTAAATAACATTGGGGACAGAATAGCCCCCTGAGGGACCCCACAAGTGAGGTCTCTCTTACCGGAGCTACAGTCCCCAATCAGCACCCTCTGAGACCGACCCGAGAGGAAGGACCGGAACCACTGCAGAGCAGTGCCCCCGATACCTAACCCCTTCAGGCGGTCCAAGAGGATGCCGTGGTCTATTGTGTCAAAAGCCGCTGAGAGGTCTAAGAGCACCAACAGGGTCACGCTACCCCTGTCGATGCCCAGACGCAGATCGTCGGTCAAGGCAACCATGGCAGTCTCAACCCCAAATCCTGTCCTAAAGCCGGTTTGAAATTGGTCTAGATCATCGGTTTCATCCAAAACTGCCTGGAGCTGAAGAGCGACCGCCCTCTCGATCACCTTGCTCAAGAATGGCATCAATGAAACAGGCCTATAGTTCTTCATATCCAGGGGGTCCAGGGAAGGCTTTTTCAGAAGCGGCCTAACTGCCGCTTCCCTCAGACATGATGGAACATGTCCCTCCCTGAAGGATGCATTGATAATATCCATAAGGAATCTCACCAATGCATCCCCCCCCCGGACGGCCAGCCATGATGGGCAAGGGTCGAGAGGGCAAGTCGTCTTCCTCACTTTATCAAGCAGTTTGTCCACGTCCTCGGTACTCACAGATTGCCACTGATCCAGTAAAACTACATCGGCGGAGTTGGTGGATGCCTCGCCTATAGACTCTGTCCCAATAGTTGCGTCAAGGTTGGCTCTTATCTGAGAGATTTTATCTGCAAAGTAGTTGTTAAATGCGTCACAGCAGGCTGTGGTCGGGTAGAGCAAGGGATTTGGCGCAGGGGACATCTGCGTCATTTCCCTCACCACCTTGAACAGCTCTGCCGGACGAGACTCTGCAGACGCAATGCGTGCCGAGGAAAAGGCTTTCCTCGCTGCACGCAGCGCCTCCCGATAGGAATTAAGAAAATTCCTATGGCAAGTTCTGTCAGATAAGAGTCGAGATTTCCACCACTCGCACTCTAGCCGTTGTCCATGCCGCTTCATCCTCCTCAGCTCAGGTGTAAACCATGGCTTCCGATTAGGAGCGGGGTGGCAAGGGCGCTTGGGAGCGATCGTGTCGATGGCCTTGGTAAGATCACCATTCCAAGTGTCTACCAGAGCCTCGACAGGGTCACCGGCATTCCCAACCATTAATCCCTCTAAGGCTTTCCGGAATCCAATTGGCTCCATCAGCCTTCAAGGGCGGACCATTCTAATCGGTCCCCCACCCCCGGCGGGGCAGGTGTTGACTCTGAGTTCTGTCTTGACCAGGAAATGATCCGTCCATGACAATGCGGAGGTATTTACAACCTCCGCCCACGGATATTCCTGTTCGGTACAGAAGACCGCATCGAGTGTATGACCCGCACAATGTGTAGGCCCAGAGACCAATTGGGATAGGCCCATGTTTGTCATGGTCTCCATGAACTCCCGAGCCGCACCTGTTAAACTGGTCTCGAGCGGAATGTTGAAGTCCCCCAAAACCAAAAGTCTGGGAGACTCCAACAGAAGCTCAGAGACCAGTTGTGTCAGCTCGGTCAGGGAGTCTGCTAGACAACGGGGTGGTCGGTAGACTAGCAAAATCCCCAAACTATTCCTGGTCTTCAGGCTAAGGTACATACACTCGATGTGGACCATGTTCCGGACAGGTATCCTGGTCAAGGTCAAGGTGTTCTTATGAACCAGAGCCACACCGCCCCCCCCCCCCCGCCCACTTCCCCTCACCTGCTCACTAACAGAGTACCCAGCCGGGAGGGCCTGCGCCCATATGGCAGCGCTTTCCTCTCCCAGCCAGGTCTCTGTAGAGCAAGCCAGGTCGGCATCCTCATCCAGGAGCAGGTCCTGGATGATATGTATCTTATTTTTCACCGACCTGGCATTGCAAAGGAGCAGAGTGAGGTTCTGTGGAATGGAAGGACTGCTCCCCAAACCATTCTGGGAAACAGAGAGGACAGAAGGCGGGATAGCTACTAAACAGCGATCTCAGCACAAAAGTTAGAATCATACACGCCATCGTATTCCCTATTACCATGTATGGATGTGAGAGTTGAACAATTAAGAAAGATGATAGGAAGAAAATCAATTCCTTTGAGATGTGGTGCTGGAGAAGAGTGCTGAGGATCCCATAGGCAGCAAAAGGACAAACAAAGCCTAGGAAGCCTAGAGCAGATCAAGCTGGAAAACTCCTTGGAAGCCAAGATGACCAAACTGAGACTGTTGTACTTCACACACGTCGTGAGAAGGGAAGACTCATTGGAAAAGACAATAATAGTGGGAAAGGTGGAGGGAAGTAGGAAGAGAGTAAGGTCACATGCTAGATGGGTGAGGGTCACAGGTATGGGGTTGCAGGAATTTTGTGGAGGACAGTGGAGGACAGAGGGTCTTGGAGATGTCTCATCCATAGGATTTCCATGAGTCGAGATTGACTCGAGGGCAGTTAACAACAACAATAAGTGAACTCAGCACTTTCTAAATGGTTTACAATCTGTAAGCTAATTGCCACCAACAGGTACTCATTTTACTGGCCTAAGAAAGGATGGAAGGTTGAGTCAACCTTGGAGCCCCCTGGGATTGAACTCACAACCTTGTGGATGCTGTACCAACATTAGGTGTACAAGACCACTACATCCTTCTAGCCTTACTTTTGTCTCTAATGTGGACAGTTTCAGTTTTATGCAGATCTGCAGGAAGAATTTACTTTAATTATATATTGGAATGTGCATAGTAGCTTAGGAAGGTCAAATCCTTGCCCAGAATAGCCACTCACCTTCAACTGTGTAGCAGAAAGGTAATTACATTTAAATTCTTATGGAGCACATGATTCTGCAGGCCACATAATTATGCTTCATCTATGCAGCGTAATTAGTTGGGAATCGGCAACAAAATGTAATCATACGTTTTTTTAGTAAGACCCTTAAACACAGCAGATCAGATTTTATGGCTGACAAAATACTGATCAGGGATAAATGAAATGACAGTTACTTAAGCCATGGAAGGCATAAAACTGATTGCAGATGCAAGCTCTTATGCTCTCTCCTAGAAATGTTAGCCTTCCTTCTTAGACATCCAGAAACCAACTGAGCATTTTCTACTCAACAACAAAGATGTTCCCATTTCAGAAGAGTTGGATCAATTCCTTAATTCTGTGCAATCCATAATAATATATTGAATTATAAATAGATATAACAGCAAATAGGTGACTGCTGTCTGACAAGAGGAGCACTCGTGGCTAATTCAAACACTTCTATTTTGATAGGGACCTATTGACATGCATGCGAATACCAGAAAACACCTGGCCTTTCCTTTCTCTGGCATAACCATTCCTTATCCAAGGGAAATTGGGGATAGGAGCCTGAAAGTTCTAATTTATGGACATTAGTAATATGTGCATCTCTGGCATAACTTGGACTTGTGCAGCACTCAAAATGCAGTTTCCTCTTACAATTCTTCCTTGTTTCAATAGTGCCATTATTCTCTCAGCTGAGATGTATTCTGCCTTTACTTATTGGTCTATCTACATGACCTTACCAATTTGGTTTCTGTAACCCTCATTTTGCAGGCAATATACAAAGTCTGCTTTAAAAGTTAATGTTCACCGCAACTTGATTACAGGCTCTTTTCAAAACAAAAAAGATTTTTAACTGCATATTGCTATATGGGTTATCTACTCATAAGGAATTCCTATTCATTTCAGTGAAGCACAGTTACTGCATAAAGGATTGCATCTTCATATAGTCTAGTGCTTTTTAATTTTTTGTATTACAGATTATTAAACCATTTTGTTTCAACATACAGTGTAAGCCTCTTTGGATCCCATATGGGAGAAAAGCGGGAAACAAACAAATAAATAAAAATAATACATTTTTATTAATTGCCTTCTTTATGTTCCACTATGTCACTTGAAAGTAGTTTGAGAACACACACACTATATTAATTGCAAGAAACATCAATCTGGAAACCCTGCGTTTCTTGAGTGAAAAAGGTAGCTTGCAGCCAAAGTAAGATAAGAGTTTGTTGTAAACTGACTGAAGTATATATTAAGATATGCTAATGAATATGTGGTAACCAAAGGTAGTTATTCTGTCTTGCAGAACACAATTGGAAAAGAAACCGTGGCAGGAGGTTCCACCAGTCACATATCTGCTGACAGTTCATCTCTTCGTATCAGCATCAGGCCAAGCACACTTCTCATGCTGATGGCAAATGCACTCTCATTCTCCTTGCTGTCAAGTTCAGCAGAATCCTTGTATCTGCTTTAACAAAAGGACCTGTACAAAGCAAAAAGAAAAAGGAAGTGGATCTGTTCCCTATCCTCCTCTGTTGCTGATCTAAGATTACAGTTCTAGAAGTTGAGGCACTCTGATAAAAATAGTTCTGGATCATCCTCATCATCCTCATGATCATATTGTATTGTTATTATGATTGTTATTATTTTCTTAATTTTAAAGGAAGCTTCTTGTGATAATTAGGAGCTTTGTGAAATACTTGATGCAGTACTACATTCCAGATCCAAAAGGCTTTTGATCAAGGCTTGTTTTAAAAGAAATGGAACGTAATTTGCCTGTATAACATTCAGGTTTTATTCCTTTGTTTCCACCTTCATTTTCCTTTCCAATTACTTCAGCTGAACCCAAGTACAATGAAGCCATTTTTTCTTATTTCTCAAATCTAAGAGATAATCCATCAGGAAGATCTCCTTTCCAAGGTCCATTTGTAAACAGTGAGGTCTGTACAACAGTGTTTAGTCCTTTTATGAAACTCATAAGTAGAGTGAAGATAGGGTTTAATCCTGACCAGAATCAATGCCAAACTATGGCTTTTGATGACTATTTCTAGAGCAGACTGGAGACCTGTTGTTTCTGGCAGGGTTTGGGCCCATTCTAGAAATATGTGAGAGGTAGGCAGATAGCAAAAATCAAGGATTTCCTAAGCTGCACTGTGTAATTTACACCTTGTACATAGACATCTCTAGCACATGGGAAAGACCTCAGAGCAGAGAAGTTCACTGAAGAACTTCCAGGTGAATTTTTGCCTTGATTATTTCATTCCCATTATTTTTCAGTTATATGGTTCGAAATAACAAAGGAGCAGGCTGTTGACATGTGATGAATGTCTTCCCAGAGAGTAAAATTCATGTTTATAGACAGTTACCAATGTTTTAATGTTTTAGCATTCTCTTCCATGTTTATAAATGTATGTGGTTTTGCAGTCCTTGCTGAGAAGCCATTTCAAGTCATAAACCAGTATAATACACATATTTTCTTCAAACATTTCTGCAGAAATAGAGAGTGATATTAAACTTTCTAACTCTACTTTTATTTTCCTGATTATCATAATTTAGCCTTAAGAAGAGGGAAAAGAATAATCCTATATTAACAAGAAACAACTGTTGTGAATATTTCAGTAATCTAAAATTCTTTTATCTTTTGGGGGATATATTTAAAGAAATAGAAACTTGTTTTTGTTAAAGGATGTCAATGATACAATTGCTGATCTTCTTTATTGTAATTATACAGTTTAGTTATTTTACTGTTTGTTGAATAAAAATGATCTGAATCTTAATTACTTTAAAGAAACACTATTATCTGCTTATATTTAATTCTGGGAAAGAAGTGAGGTACAAAGCTTCTTCCAAAATTTTAAAGAAAACCTTAAGCACAGAAGGCTGGAACATGTTTTTATAAGTATTTGTGGAGACAGTATATTCCATCCAGATGGAGATGTGTGTGCATGCCATTCCACATGCCATCCTCATTTGCTGGATGTTGCATTTCCAATCAGCTGATTTTTGTATGTGCAATCAGTTTAGCCTATGAACTAAGGTATTTGTACAGACAGTGAACCAAGAGGGGAAAATGTGCTTATATGAAAAGTCCTTGCACCACTGAAATCATCATGCCCTGAAGTGCACTACTAGAGCTTGGTCTTCAGCCAGATAGAATCACTGATTTTTAAGAACTGTACTTTGTTCCTGTCTAGGGTCACACTAAAACCCAGCCTAAATATTGTCAAGCTCGCCCCACTGAGCATTCTTAAAGAAAGGTATGGGAATCATGCAGCTCACCAGATATTGTTGGATTACAGTTGCCAGTTTTCCTCATCGCTCCCCACACTGGCTGGGAGTTGCAGCCCAACAACATCTGGAAAGATGCATGATTGAAACTTCTGCCTAAAGAAGTGTCTTGTGGAGGCAGAACTCCTCTCAGTGTTTGGCTTTGCTAATGCATATTGTTACCCAGTTGCAATTTAGATGAGCACAGCATTCTGCCATTTTTCACCTGATTGGTCATGTGCACTGCTGCTAGGAAGTGGGGTCCATTGTTGTATTTGCATTGGCAGTGTTATATTTCTCCAGTGAAGATATGCCATGTGTTAAAATATGTGAACATAATAGGTGTGTTAAACTGAACTATGCAGACTGACAGAAATAGTGCACATTGAGTCCACTTTAAGGGTTAGGGTTAGGGAATCATGGGAACTATTTTATTGTGGCACCAGAGCTCTCTGACAGAGAAGGCTCAATGTTTCAGAAAAAACAAACAATTCCCATGAATCCCTAGCACTAACCCTAACCCTTAAAGTGGACTCAGTTTGCATTATTTCTGGCAGTCTGCAAAGGCCCTATGTAAAGGGGAAAGATGGGTCATTTCTGTTCCCCAGATGTAGTTGGATTGCTGCTCCCGTCAGCCCTAGCATGTACATCCAATGATAATAGGTGATGGGAGAGGCAGTCCAAAATCACCTGGATTAATAAATTTGATAGCAACCAATAGGCAGGACTGAGTATGCCTGCTTGCATTTGTCTTGCACAAAAGGGTTCATGGAACACAAGAGAATCTAGTCTGTGCCTTTATCACTGTTAGCATTACAATGAGTTCAGTCAGCTCAAGAGGGTTTATCATTGAATGACATGATGCGAATGGCACAACGCTAACTGTTGCAGGGCAAACTATCCAGTTTTTTTTTTTTAATTATATCAGTAGTTTGCTTGCAGCTTATGGGACTGCTGCCATGAGTGAGGGTTTGCGAGATCAGAGCCTTACATGGTTTACTTTAAAGATTTTTTTTTTTTTGTATTTTGCCCATGAACTTCATTCAAGTCATTTTTGATCTTCTTCTATTGACACTGATTGTTTATGAAAGGCTATGAGAATTTTGGTCAGTGTCTAAATGAGATTCACATATCATTGGATGGGCAACATTTGTCCTAAGGACTTTATTTGTAGTGAACTCTGGTGGCTTGGTGGCACTTAAAGAAAAAGAGTAGTAGCTACATGATCAACAATGATTAGCTTTTAATTTTAGTTTAAGTGGGAGACAGCTGCCTAAGACAAGGAGTTCATTATTTTAAATTCAGCGTGTCACCTTCCTTTAAAAGAAATGCATGGCTTGCCAAGCTGTGGTTAAACTTCCAGATTCCTCATCCACCCTCTCCCTTATTTATAATATTGTAAATGTACAATGCATTACCACAAGGGTGGGGAATATGTGGCCCTCCTGATGATAGTGTACTGAAATTCTCATCATCTTTAGCCAGAACAGCCAATGGTATGGGATTGTGGGGTTTGTAGTCCAGCAATACCTGGGTGACCACACATCTCTCCCCCTCCTCTAGAATTGTATTAGGATTATGCATAGATATGCATCCCAATAACCACATTTTATTATGGTGTACCTGGATTGGTAATTTTGAGAATTAGCTGGAGAATCCACAAACCGTTGTTAGGCAGACAGGAGAAGCCCCACTGTCTTTCATACTGAGGGTGTACACACAAACTGTTCCTCTACTCTGAAATGTATGAGAGAATCCTTGTTTGGAATGTGCCTACTGGAGTTCCAAAGCATTTTGGGTCAGAGCCTCTGTGTTTCGTAAGCAGTGTATATGCATAATTCTGTTTCTGTCTTCTAAGTATTCTAGAATCATTCCATTGAACATCAAAAATAGTGTTTCTTTTCTTCTTGAGTATCCATAATGAGGGACTAGATCAGAGGTAGGCAACCTTTCCCCTTTAAGGGCCGAGGGACTTCAGCTCCCAGAATCCCAGGAGCTATTGGCCAACATGGGACTATTGGCCAACATGGCTGAGGCTTCTGGGAGCTGAAGCCCCTCGGCCCTTAAAGGGGAAAGGTTGCCTACCCCTGGACTAGATCAAATTCTGCAGATATAAAAGAATGTCTCAGACATCAGATTACTGTTATTGTGTTGTCTGACCAAGATGGTATTGCATTTGGATTTACACAACCATGTAACCTCTCTTTCTCAGAGCTTGGTTAAGTTAGAAGTCCCAGAATTCCCTAGCTGTCATAGCTAACAGTTATGTTGACTAAGAGATCTTTTGTAACTCAAAAGTAACTTTGCAAGCTCTGTTCTTTCCAGACAGCTATTGGTTAGTTCTGTCAAAGAATGGATGTGCTGGTCAATTTGTGAAAGATTTGTCCTTCATAAAGTAATAGATGGACCCTTGAAATTTCTGAAACTTTAGATCAGTGTCAACATCTACTCCACCCTGATCTAATGAAATTCAAAATAAAGGCAACAACCACATTAATTGCTATTATTATTATTATTATTATTATTATTATTATTATTATTATTGCTTAAGACAACATATACCAGGTGAGAGACAGAATGACTTCCTTAAGAATACTCAGTAAGTTTTAATGCTAAATGGAGACTAAAATTTGAATTTCCTGAGTCTCACTTCAATAAAATGCTATGCTAATCCAAAAGAGGAAACCCCAAAGTTACGAAATTGTATGTTCAGTTTACAAGCACACAAATATTGAACAGGATGCCAGCCACTTTTTCTGCACAGAAGTTTTCTGTGCAAAAAACAAACAAACCTCAAGTATGAACTTGCACAGTCCCAAAATGTCCCATTTTCACAGACTTTCTTGCAATTGCTAAAATTACTCATTGCTTCCTTCAGGAACAAAATTAGTGAAGAATTACATCTGTCTTTAAGTCTGCAAACACTTTTCTGTGGTGATAAGCATGATCCGGAATAGTATCAAACTAAGCTGATAGTAAGAAAAGGTAAGCCAAAATGCTCTTTTCAATTTTGCTTTCACTTTCATCATTGTCAAAAAGCTTCATTTATCTATTTCCTTTGATTGCTCCTTCCTATATTTTTTTATCCAAGTTCTAGACACTTGGAGGAAGCGTGCCCAAGAGCCCTGCTTTAGCCTAGTTTGTACACAAAAACAAAATAATTCTAATTGATTTTTGCAGGACATAGTTATTGCATAGGGAAAAACAACCCAAGAACCTTAACTAATTCACTCTTTCCATGTACTCAGTTTTTTAAAAAGTTAAAAGAGTTGCTTATGGAAGGAACAGACTCATTAAAGATTACTGATAAAAGCAAATAATTGTATACCTATCTGGTCTATCTCAATTTCTATGTTAAGTTTGATGGGCCATTGTTTCCATAAAATAATTATCCATTTATCTCCCTTGTAGAATTTAAGAACTGAATAGGGAAGGAAGCAGTTTGGGAAGTTCAGCCTCTGGTTCCTTTGCCTAAGCTACTAATGTAGAAAATCAACTTACAAATCTGTTGCAGCCTAGGACAAAGAAAATCTATTTATGTAAGAGCAGCTTCAGACATTCTAGACAAGGACACTAACCATAAAGGCTGAGATCCTATATTGGGCAGGCAGAGCATAAAACTCCCCTTTATAGTTCCATGTCATCCCCACACTCCAGGAGCCATCTAGGCCCAGGAAGGGCTCCAGATGTTTATGCTTACTTGGAGGGGAAGAGTAGGAGACAGTTCTCTTACTTGAAGGGGAAGAGTAGGAGACAATGAAGAAGCATCAGGTCTCAGCTCGGGGAATGAGGATGCACTCACAGATGGAGTATATCTTCCTTTTTCTTCCCCTTGGAGCTCAGAGCATCTACATCATCTGGGTCGCCTCCTCTCTTCACTCCACCTCCACTACCCTCTGATAAGTAGCAGCAGCCCTCCTTGGCACTTCTGTTGGTATTACTTTAGAGAACAATAAGTTAATAACTTGCCTGAAAGAGTTGCCCCAAGATCAGGTTTTGAGAAATGTATAGAAAAAAATATACTTGGGTTATGGGCTTTAAAGAAAGAAACACCACACAGGTCCAAACTACCTTTGTTGTATTGTTTTGAAATATGTGTGTATTACAAATGGCCAACTTTGGGGAGGAGCATTAATCTTTTGTATGATCCCATTCTGGGATTGGGATTGTGTAATTCTTTATCTCATTACTACTCTTGCTGCTTTCAAGAAAGCAGTAAAGACGGATCTCTTCCGGCAGGCCTTCCCGGAATAACTGCTGTCTTGTGAGAGATGAGTTTTAATTTGTTTATTTTCTGATTCCTTGTGTTATTGTGGATTGTTTTATTTTATTGCTGTATTTTTAAGCTTCCTTCTAGTTTCTGTTTTAAGGGGATGGGAGGGTTGGATTATGGGACGAGGGAATGTTTTAACTTGTTTGTTTTAAAATGTTGTACCCCGCCCCGATTGCCGCACAGAGGGGCGGGCTATAAATAAAAAAATATTAATATCATCATCATCATCATCATCATCATCATCATCTCTTTGTGCAATCCCGCTTTGGTTTTGCAAAACAAAACAAAACACGCCTCTATCATCCTGCACTCCAGGCAAGAAATATCTTGCAAAGGTAACATGTAGTTTGGCACCTATCCTGTGTTAAATTCTTTTTTCATTTGTGATTTTCCTCTCCCTAATTAATATTTTTCACATGAGGTTGATAGTCTGACAGGGGACCACAGTACAAATCCTGTGAACAGCTCATTTCCAAAGCAGATTAATATTAAATTAATCCAGAATGAGGATTTCAGAAAGGAAAGCCTAATGGACCATAATCAGGATAATTGCTTCTGTTGGAAGTAATTCATGGTGATAGTGTGAGCCAGGAGTCAGGGTAGAATCGGTGTTTTGATGAAGAGTTTTGTGGAAAAATAGCTAGCTAGCTAAGTGTTTGTGAAAATGTAGTATAATTGGCCAACACAGATGTTGATGGGTTGGTTTCATTGCTCCTGCCCTCCCTCCCACACTCACGTGTAGAGAGAGAGAGAGAAAAAAAAAAAGAGAGAGATTTGTAACAACTCTGGAAAACATGTCCTTTTTAAAATAAAAAATCAAGATTGAGTAAAATGGTGCCCTTTTGCCCCAAACCTGACTGTCAAGTATGTTTGTGTGCACAAAAGCCTCTCATTTCAATAGATGCAAATAATCTATGTGCATGTATCTGTACATGAAGACTGGCTCCATTAAATAGAATGGGGGAGCTTGTGCACTCTGGATCAGATAGCTACCTACATAAATGTCTTTGACCCACTGAGCAACAGTTCCTGTGTAAAAATAACTCTGAAGATTTTAGTGCAAAAGATCTTAATCTAGCATTTGATATTTCCCTCCAGTTGCCAAGAGAAAGCAAACAATTCTGGTTCACATAGACTCTGTCTCTAAGAATGGCGTCCTCTTTTCTGCTCTTGCTTTTTTTACTTCTAAACATTCTGAATCAGATAGTGTGGCAAAAGGAAGGGGATACTCACTGCCTCCAGATGTGAAACCAGAATCCTTATGGTGCATTATGCTGGTTAGGCAGTAGCAGCAGGAGAAAAATGGCCACAGGCATTCTGGCCATGAAGGAGGGAAAGTACTGGAGAAATAGGCCACTTGGAGTGTGCAGGTTTTGTCTGCTTTCCTTTGCTAGTGCTAGTTGATCCTACACAACCACTAGTGTAGTGCACATAAGTATTATGGCAGTCATTATCTACTCTTCACCATTATGTATTTCTCAAATTCCAGATAATGTATGCAAACTGTCCACTTTCCACAACATCACCTCAAATAAATTTGCTTGTGATGAACTTGGTAGAAAATTAATCCAGTTGACTGTGAAGGATTTCTCATCTTTAAATATTTGCTTTCACTTACCAGCTTACTTCCTCCTATGACATTTCAATTAGCATCCACTCAGACACTCTCTGACTTTGGAAGGTCATTTCAGTTTTGTTCATCTTACTGTTTTCCCTCTCAGAAGTCACTTAGGCATTTCCTCTTCTTTCATATTTTCTTCTTTTTATGCAATAGAAAATTGATATTGATCAGTCCTCCCTGCATTTTAATTAAAGCCTGTCTGATCAAGCTTCTTTATTTTCTTCCAACAAAGTAAAGTTGGTCAGTTAGAGCCTTTCTTTATTCCTGATTTTGGAATAAATCAAATCATGATCATCTATCAAAAGACTTAAGTACAAATATTCATGTCATGCTTTTCAGGATAATCTGGATTCGATCTATCCTTTCCAACATTTTCCAGGTACTCTAATTACTGATTTCCCTCTGGGTATGTCTGCCTGGGCAAATGAACTTGTTTTCCCCCACCCTCTCATCAATCTTCTTTCATGATTCAAAGCCAAAGGTTTGATTCCACTGCGGACTGTCTTCACATAAGAAGGGCACCTCCACAGCGAATCCAGACCATCCCAGCATTAAACTGATTTTTAAAAACTCACCGTTTGCTTCAGATTTTCCAAGCACAACTGGAGCACTCTGGAACAATGCCTGATAGCTATTTGTAAAGTCTCATTGTGCTGCCTGTCACCAGCATGAGTTGCTCCCACTGAGGTCATATTGAGGTGCTGAGTTATGATATAATCCTGCATGCCTTGTTTCTGAGCTCTGAAGGACTATCTTGGAGTGGCAGCAGACAACAGAGGGGATGCTGCGTAAACAGCCACTGGCATTGCTCCAGAATGTGCAGGTAATTTGGTGCAATAATACTCCAGGAGCAGCCTGGAATATTCTGGGCAGTATAAACTGGCCTTATGGTTATTACCTATAAAGCCCTACATCGCTTGGGTCCAGCTTACTTGAAGGAACGCCGCCTCCCATATAATCTTACCCTCACACTCAGGTCATCTGGGGAGAACTTACTACAGTCAAGGAAAACTAGATTGGTGTTGACTTCCCAGAGGACCTTTTCATCTGCTGTTCCTAAAATTTGGAATGACAGCCGGAGGAGACTCGTCAGATTACATCTCTTGACGTTTTTAAAAAAGCGATAAAAACGATCCTCTTCCGGCGGGCCTTCCCAGACTGACCTCTGCCCTGAACAGAATTAACTGCCCATCTGATCTAGCTCCCCTAGACATTGCCACTGTTATTAACTCTTTTTAATTGTTTTTTAGTTATAGGGATTTTATTGTTGTAATTTTATATCAAAGGGAGAGTCAGTCGAAGGGGTGGGGGGTTTGGGGATTATTATTATTATTATTATTAATTTCTGTATTTGTTTTAACTTTTGCTGTTACCCACCTCTATCCTCAACAGGGAGAAGCGGGATACAAATTACCATTATTATTATTATTATTATTATTATTATTATTATTATTATACAAAATCAGTGCATACCTTGGAATATGATTGTGTCATGCATATTCAGACATAGTAATACATTTATATTAGTTCCCTGATGTACATCTAGACACAGTGGAGTATTAGTAGACATAATATACCGCTGGCCTCTGTTTCCTTATCCACCTTGTCTCCCAGTTATTAATGGCTTCCCTACATATTTTCATAGACCACCCTATAATATATACTACTGAGAGATATTTGTTATGGCAAGAGTAGGCTATGTACTATTAACAGCCTAGAAGGGGGATGATGAACAAAGATAAGAATAAAGATAAGAATAAAGTTAAATGAGGTCAAAATGAGTGCTAGGTAGATGGAAATAATCTTCTGCATCAGTTTCAGTTTTACTCCACAGATTTCACCACCTTCTTTCTCATTTGTTCACATGACCTGTACAAAACACATTCTGTTAAGTTCTGGGCTGATGGAGCTTCTCAGAATGAGTTTCTTCAATAGAAATGAACCCAATATTTGTATTACAATTGTATACTAATGCACTTTTTAAGTTGCTGAGTATTTTGGCCTCCAGGATTTACAAGTAAAGATGACTATTAGGCAAACTGATCTTTATGTTCATATCTAGACTTCTTTGATCAGGAATTGTGGTCCTTATTGTTAAATTCAATCCAAATTTTTCCAGTCTTTTTCATTTGTTTCCCTTAAAATAAGCTTTGAGCATCTGAGCTTGTCCTCTTGCTTAACTTCTTCCTTTCACATCCCTCTTAAATTATTCTCCAGCTCTATCTATACTAGCTCTTCATGCCATTTCCATACTGGTAGATTATGTATCAAAAATTGCAGTCTCACACAATATTCTTGCTTTGTGTTGCATTTAGCTACTACTATATATCTGATAATGAAAAATTCAAACCAGTAGTTCATAGGATGACTGAAAGAGTCAGAAGCTTTAAAAATAAGCAACACATTTGAGGGAGGGGGCAATCATTGTGAGATTTTTTCCCCCTGAACGCTGTTCCTTTTTGGCCAAGGTTTTCCTCCCTAATGTTCTCTCTGACCATTTGACTACAGCAGCTGCAACATCTGTCTATTTTCCTCTGCCAGGTGCCAATAGCAGAGTTTTGTCAAGCAGCCACTTGGAGTTAATTACTGACTCAATGCACTAGCCAAGTCTGAGGCCAGTCTGAATGAGATTTTTTCCTTCCTGTTTTGCTTTCTTTTAATATTTCCAAATATCTCCATCTCCTCTCTCTTCATTACTGTTTTCTAATCTTGCTGTCAGGGAAATTCCCATAGCTTACTCACAAATTGTGTCATGTATTTAAGCATGATTGGTTTTCTTAGAATCATTCCCCCCAGGACACCAGTCTAATCTACCTTCTTTATGGAGAACCTATCATATTAAATGCCAACCCTTCCCCGACCCCCATATCCTGCATGGCTTCAGTTCCCACTGATATGGGTAGAAAGGTTGAGAAAATACAGCAGCCTTCAAAGGCAGAATTTGATCTCAAGTTGACTTCAAAACCAGATATCAGATCGATATGGTAGAGCAAGCATGTTCATAAGAAAGGTAATTGCACTCCCAAGTTCAAAGTGCTGGCTTGGTTAATAGTTTTGAAAAAGAATGCAGGTTCAATTTCATTTATCCAAAATGCTTGGGACCAGAAGTGTTTTGGATTAAGGAACAGGCCAGCAGGGATGATGTGGTGAGTGTGTAGATGCATGGATAGTTGGGTTACTCTGGATCCAGCCCAATCCAGCTTGTTCTCATGCTCAACATACCCAAGTTCTCTCTAGAGTTTCCTGTTAAGATGGATTAATGATTTAAAGAAATGGATTCACTGGGTGCATCACACCAGATATGGGGTGAATCCAGGGATTTTGGCCAGTGTAGATAAGCCCTTGATTAATGCTCTTTCATAAACTGTCATTTTCATACCCTCCAACTGTCCTGATTTGGCAGGCAAAGTGCCTGTTATTCTTATGTCATCCCACCTTTTCAACTGCTTTTAAAATGTTTCAGTTTCTCTCCCCTCTTCCTCTCATTTTCTCCTTTTGTTCTTAGCTTATTTCTGTTGTTGCAAACTGAGTTCAGAGTAAAAAAGAGAGGAGAGGAGGGCACAGTCTTGCCCTTTGTAGTATGCACAGGCAAAAACAAACTGTTGCGGTCTCCCTTGGCTTGTCTGTCCTTCTTCATTAATAACTTTTGTTATTTTGTCCACATTCTGATGTTGCTTGGTCACATATATCATGGTTTTCATGTGTGAAATGTTGGAAGGTAATGCATATTGTGATGATAGAGATCCTATCAGGTACTTTGGAGAAGTTTCTTTGCAACATAACCCTCCCTGCGCTCTCCGGTCCTCTGGGAGGAATTTGTTGCAGCCACAAAGATCTAGGCTTGCGACCACCTCCCAGAGGGCTTTCTCGGCTGTCGCCCCCAAATTGTGGAATGGCCTGCCAGATGAGATCCGTCTGTTGACATCGTTAGACAGCTTTAAAAAGGCTGTCAAGACGGATCTCTTCAGGCAGGCTTTTCCGGAATAGTTAATCCCAGCCTCAGGAACCCCCTCTGGAAGATGATTCTGGAGCTCCAAACTGATGCTGCTCGCTAGGAAGGGTTTTAATAACAATTGTGTTATATGTTGATTTTAATTGTATTGATTTAATAATGTTTTAAGGGGGGGAAGGGTTTTTGAGTTGTTTTATACTATGTACCATTTTACTGTTGTAAGCCACCCCGATTGTTCTCAGAGGGGCGGGATATAAATAAATTTTATTATTATTATTATTATTATTATTAACAACTCTCCTGCTAGAAGAACCAAAAAATGGCCATTTTGGGGAATAATAATAATAATAATAATTTTTATTTATATCCCGCTCCTCTGCCAAGCAATCGGGGCGGCGTACAACAATACAAAACTTCAAAACAATAAATCAAATTGAAATCCCATCCCTCCTTCGCCCACCCACCCTTCCCCCCAAAACATACAGAACAAATTAAATAACAATAATTAAAAATGTACAATTTAAAAATACATAATTTTTCATGTCATTGTGGTCCTCCAAGGGCTACAAGATGGTAATAACAGTCCTCTGCGTCCATAGAGCGCTGCCGCTTGCCGTGTGGTGCCGGCAGGGGATGGAAACGGGCGGATTTTAAGTCCGCCGGTGCCCCTCCTGGCTGCCTCGTAGGTGCGGCAGCTCAAGCCACTCAGGTGGTGCTCCGAGGGTGCCGGTGTTGTGGGCTGGAGGACTCACAGCTGGTGTTGTGGGCTGGAGGGTGGGGTTTTTTGAAGGAGCTGCGGTGCCTCTCCTCCTCCGCATCCACTTCTTCGACTCACAGCTGGTGTTGTGGACTAGAGGGCGGGGTTTTTTGAAGGAGCTGCGGCACCTCTCCTCCTCCAGGAAGGAAGGTCTTGGAGATAAAACATATAAATCAGATGAGGAAACAGACATTTGTGCATGAATTGCAAATCCATAGAGATGTACATGAGATGGGAAACACACTTCTGCTGCTCCTATAATCAGTGTTTTCTGCTTTAACTGCTGATCCCATTTGCCTGGTAGCATCTGGCTCTAATCCTAGGTGCCTCATTTCCATGACCCCAAAAGTTATCAAAGTTTTGACTGTTTGATCTTCCTATTTTGTAGTGCCTATTCAGTTTGTTACTATACATGAAGCTATCTAGCTTAAAGTTAGCATAATTTTTAGATTACTGGAAACAGTTTGTTTCTTTGCAAGTTTTGAGCCTAACACACACAAAAATGTTTTTTACAGTAAGGTAATGTAATACTGGCCTACCACAGTGGCCTTCCCAAAATATAGGCTGATGTTGATTAACACACACTTTCCAAACTTGCGAAACTCCACTAGATTCATCTTCTCTCAAGACAGAATGATCTACATATCCGCACTACAAAACTCAACCCCTGCAGTCCAGACCACTTCATGCATTAAAATGTGAGCACCAAGATGAAGGCTCAAATTGCATCTGATGAAGTGAGCTGGAGATCATGAAAGGTTAGGCCAGTTAAAGCTAGGTAGTCTTTAAGATGCTACATGACTATTGTTTTTGCATGGATAACTCCTCTTGAAATTCTCGAAAGAGCAAAACAAGAGCCAAAATCATGCAGTGTTTTGAGTGTTGGACTAAGACTCCACAATACCAGGGTTCGAGTGCTCACACAGCCATGGAAACCCACTGGGTGGCCTTGGGAAAGTCACACTTGCTTAGTTTCAGAGGACTAATGGCAAACCTCATCTGAATAAATCTTGCCAAAACAACTCTGTGAGAGGCGCACCATAAGTCTGAGTCAATTTAAAGGAACATAGCAACAACAAAAATGCAGAGAAATATTCGAACAGAAACCACAATTTGCTGATTTATAGTACTGCAATATTTAAAGGCACATTTATTTTGTTAATGAAGGCCATCTTCCACATAGAAAACTAAGTGGAAAATGAGTGAGGGCCTAAAGTTTCTATGTTTTCTATTATTAATTTTCCCATATCAAATCAAACTGAACTTTCTTGGTATTTTCTCTAACTACATGCAGATTTGCAAAAAATGATAATATCTCCATTCCTCATTTTTGTTGCTTTCCACAGAAGTGGTGGTTTTTTGGTTTTTGAGAACTAAACAGAAGCTAGTGAGCTATTGTTAATATAACGGGAATGTGGATTGCATAATAATAATTATGTTTTCATCAGTGGCACAAATCACTGGTGTATTTCCTAGGTTTTATTATCTCATTTTGATAACAGTTTCAATGTAGCAAGGATCTTGAATTAATTTTATGAATTTTTAGTTTCCTCTTCACCACACCTATTTCACAATATTTAGGTAAAAAAGAAGGCACCTAAATCCAAAAAGAATGCCAAAGCTGCCTTGAATCCCATTTTGGTAGAAGGGCAGAATATAAATCCCATAAATACAATAAAATAAAAACTGGCTATCTAGATTCACTTGAAAGCTTTAGGGTGTCCCAGCTTTGCCTAATGGGATTTCTGTGAAGCTGTATGTCTCATCACATAGTATTGAAAATGATTAACTGTGATTAATCCTGCTCATGCTGGGAAAAGCTGTCTGAATGCTCCTTTCATCCAGGAATATGTCAAAGTTTGTGTTACTTTTGTATAATTCAAGCAGTCAAGAAGTGCAGCAGATGGAAAATAGGTCTGGATTAAATTATTTTATATACTATTAAAGTGTTATAGGGATTATGTGTGGGGATAGGGATTGAATTAAATGATAGCATTTGATAGCCAGAATATTAAAATGCACTGTGATTGGACTCTAATTTGAGGGCATCTTCTTCCCAGGTTTGGTTTGAAATACAGTTTGTCAATCTTAGTTTTCATCTGGAGTATGCTCATTACAAATACTCACTTTGTTATGTTATGTAAATGATAAGTATGTTGTCCTAGAAATTTCTGTATCCTTCTCCCTCTACTTCTCCTGCAGTTTATGGTGTGTCAGGTCCTCTTGCATTCTGCTGGGTACATTGTTGTTAAGGAACAAACACTACTATTGACTGTTCCTGTTGACGTTGACATAGACATGAACTAAGGATACTGTTCTCAGAACTGTCCAGACTTTGGAAGTGATTTTGTGATGTTTTTCTTTTCCTGTTGGCATAATGCTTGTGCACCACAAATAAGAAATGTACATATCTGAAAGAAGAAGAAACAAGCCTCCAAATAAACGTCTCTTTTTTAAATAAAAAAAATTAAGAGTCATCTCACATTGTCTTCTTGTGGGATTTTTTTCCAGCTCCATAAAACAAAAAATGCATTGACAATCTCAAAACATTGTGGGAAGAGGTTGTTAAAGATTATGACACTGTTTCAAGGAGCCTTCTAGTATAAGGTACTTATTTTATATATGTTTTCTGGGGAGTAAGGCAGCGTGGCCTAATGGTTTGAGTGTTGAAATACAACTCTGGAGACCAGGGTTTGATTTCCATTCAACAGTTAAATCCACTGTATGATCTTGGGCAGGTCACATGCTCTCAACCTCAGGGAAGGCAATGGCAAACCTCTTCTGAACAAATCTTGCCAAGAAAGCCAGATCACTTTAAGGTTGTCCTAAGTCAGAAATGACTTGAAGGCACACAACACACAAACAAGCCATACTGAATATAGAATCATACAATCATAGAGATGGGAGACACCACAAGGGCCATCCAGTCTAACCCCTTACCAGGCAGGACTCTCAACAAACAGCCATCCAGCCTCTGTTTAAATATTTCCAAAGAAAGAGACTCCACCATACTCCGAGGGAGCATATTCCACTGTTGAAGAGCTCTTACTGTCATGAGGTTCTTCCTAATATTGAAATGAAATGTCTTTTTTTTAGCTACCCTTAATTTGGTGTCTTCTGCAAGTTTGATAAGCATGCCCTCTATTCCTTCATCCAAGTCATTGATAAAGATGTTGATTAGTACTGGGCCCAGGACAGAACCCTGTGGCACCCCACTGGTCACTTCTCTCTAGGATGAAAAGGGGCCATTGGTAAGCACCCTTTCGGTTTGGCCAGTCAACCAGTTACAAATCCGTCTAACAGTAGCATTGCCTAACCAGTCTTTTACTAGCTCGTTTGCAAGAATATTGTGGGGGAACTTGTTGGAGACCTTACTTAAATCAAGATATACTACATCCACAACATTTCCTTCATCTATCAAGCTGGTAATTTTATCAAAAATTGATTTGTTTTTGAGAAACCCATGTTTACTTTTTGAAATTATGGCATTCCTTTATAAATGTTTCCAGACTCTGTTTAATGATCTGCTCTAGTAGACCTAAGAGCAAGCCAACAGCAAGATGTAATTCTTAAGCACAAATATAAGGTATTTGTACTGTTTCTTAATAATAATAATAATAATAATAATAATTTTTTAACCCGCCCCTCTGCTCAGCAACCGGGGTGGGGTACAGCATGATTAAAACAGACAGTAGTTAAAACATACCATCAACCCACTCTCTCCCCCTCCAACCCCTTAAAACTAAATGAAACTAATCCAAGATTTAAAAACAATTAATACTGCAAAATACAATAAAAACCAAGTGGGGCAAACAGGCAATGTCAGGAAGGGGGCGGACAGCAACCACCTCCAGTTGAGCCGGGGTTATTCCGGGAAGGCCTGCCAGAAGAGATCCGTCTTTACTGCTTTTTTAAAGCTAGCAAGAGTGGTAATAAGACGGATCTTGTCCGGCAGGCCATTCCATAGTCTGGGAGCAGTCGCAGAAAAGGCCCTCTGGGAGGTCTGAGACAGCCTAGTTTTCATCGGCTGCAACAGGTTCCTCCGAGAGGACCTAATTGCGCAGGGGGGATCATATGGGAAGAGGCGGTCCCATCGATAAGATGGACCCAAGCCATGTAGGGCTTTAAAGGTTAAAACCAACACCTTGTACTGTGCCCGCAAACTAATTGGCAGCCAGTGGAGAGATTTAAGCACAGGAGTTATGTGCTCTCTCCTAGATGTTCCGGTGACTAACCTGGCTGCCATATTTTGTACCAATTGAAGTTTCCAGGTTAAGCACAAGGGCCCCATGTAGAGTGCATTACAGTAATCTAGACATGAGGTTACCGGAGCATGTACCACAGTTTCCAGGTCCCTCATGTCCAGGTAAGGGTGCAGTTGGCCTTAGCCGAAGCTGATAACAGGCACTCCTGACCGTCGCATTCACCTGACTAGTCATGTGAAGCGACGAATCTAGAAGTACTCCCAGACTGCGAACACAGTCCTTAGAGGAGAGTGTGACTCCGTCCAGGACTGGAAGCTGTATTCCCAAGCCTGGTTTCTGGCCCGTAACTGTCAGTACCTCCATTTTGTCTGGATTTAGTTTCAATCTGTTTTTCCTCATCCAATCCATTACCGCTCTAAGATAGTCATTGAGAGGAGAGACACCATCTGAAGTCTGAGCCGACGATTTGGTCATGGAGAAATATATCTGAGTGTCATCACCAACAGAATCCCCAAACTATCCCTGGTTTTCAGACTAAGGTACATACACTCGATGTAGGCTGTTTTCAGGATAGGCTTCCTGGTCAAGGTTAAGTTGTTTCTATGAACCAAGGCCACACCGCGCCCCCACCCACTTTTCCAGCCTGCAACATCCATGGATACCAATGAAATCTCAATATAATTTGAATATTGAGTTCAGTAGAGCATCAGTGATATGCAATAGAAAATCAGTCAATACAACATAACATTGTGGATTGTTAAGTTATAGCAACTCACAGTAGGCTACATGATGGTAAAGAAATTCAGCTTAAGCAAAGGTTTCTGTGAAACTGAAAACTTGGATCAGCCACATTTACATTGGGTCCTTAGTATCCACTTAGTATCCACTGGATCTAGGACCCCTTTGGATACCAAAATCAGTGGATGCTCAAGTCTCATAGTATAGAATGGCGTAGTATAATGGTGCCTTTTATATAAAATGACAAAATCAAGGTTTGCTTTTTGGATTTTTAAAAAAAGATTTTCAAGCAATGGACTGTTGAATCTTTGGATGCAGAATCCATGGATATGGTGGGTAAACTGTGTATGGAAGTAAGCCCCATGGAACTTGGTGGGCTGTTCATTTGCTACGTGTGTTAACGAAAAAAAAATGTGTTTGGAAAAATTGGACTGAAATCTGCCGCAAGGAGAATTTATGAGCAGCTTGCTGCCATTGCTTAGGGGACAGGAAATAAGCTAAATTTAAAAAGTAGATGTTTTAGTTGGAAAACTCTTTATAAATATTACAGATTCATCTGGTACCTTAAAGAATATCAAATAATCTTCATAAGTGCCATCAAAGTCTTTGCTACTTTTTGTAGAATAGACATCTCTGTACAATTTGACCATAAATGTGCACTTTTTAGAGATGCAGAATTCACTTTGGAATTATTTCTTTATTATATCAGTATACCTTTCACTCATTTTAAAATTCAAGAGGGCAAAAGTACATCTCATCTTCATAGAACTGACTCTTATGTGCTACTTTTACTGCTCATATCACATTTTCTGAAGAATAGACCTAGAAAAGTCAGACACTGAATGCAGATGTGAAATAACAATAAAGGTCTATTCTTTACATCCTTCTTCGCCAGCTAGAAATCTTCAAGGATTTTTGTATTCAGAAAAATAATATTTTGCAGTCCATTTCAGAATCCAAATGAAACTTGAATAATTTCTAGTATGAAAAGAATTTAATATAATGATAAGCACTCCTGTTTTGCATACAGAAGGATCTAGGTTCAGTCTTCAGTAACTAACATCAAATCATTTATTTCCAACTAATAAGAAAGTCTCTAGTAGATACCCCTTAGCAGTTTTCCAGATGTCATCAGACTGCATGTCCCAGCAACTAACCAACAGTCAATAGTGGGAAGTGGGGAAAGTCTGGTCACATTGGGAGGTCTAAATGATTTCCATCTCTGCCCTAAAGAGTTAGAACAAGTCAGAACAAATCTTCCTCGACTGCATAATTTGTGGTAGTGCGGGAATACGACGGGGGCGACCATTGGAGTTGCGTTGGGGAATGGGAGGTATGGCTGGATCAGGAGGAACATATGTTACAAAAGAAGACGGGATCACTGTTTAGTAGCTATCCCGCCTTCAGTTCCTTCTGTTTCTCAGAATGGCTTGGAGAGCAGACCAACCATTCCACAGAACCTCACTCTGCTCCTCTGCAATGCCAGGTCGGATAAAAACAAGATTCATATCATCCAGGATCTTCTCCTGGATGAGGATGCCGACCTGGCTTGCTTTACAGAGACCTGGCTGGGGGAGGATAGCGCTGCTATCTGGGCGCAGGTCCTCCCAGCTGGGTACTCTGTTAGTGAGCAGGTGAGGGGAAGTGGGCAGGGAGGCAGAGTGGCTCTGGTTCATAAGAACCATCTGATCTTTACCAGGATACCTGTCTGGAACACAGTCCATTTCGAGTGTATGTACCTTAGCCTGAAGACCAGGGATAGATTGGGGATTTTGCTAGTCTACCAACCACCCCGTTGTGTAGCAGACTCCCTGACTGAGCTGACGCAACTGGTCTCTGAGCTGCTGGTGGAGACTCCCAGACTTGTAGTTCTGGGGGACTTCAACATCTCGCTGGAGACCAGCTTAACAGGTGCGGCTCGGGACTTCATGGAGACCATGACAAACATGGGCCTATCCCAATTGGTCAACAGGCCCACACATTGCGCAGGTCATACACTCGATGCGGTCTTTAGTACATAACAGGAATATCCATGGGCGGAGGTGGTAAGTACCTCCGCCTTGTCATGGATGGATCATTTCCTGGTCAAGATGGAACTTAGAGCCTACATCTGCCCCACTGGGGATGGTGGACCCATTAGAATGGTCCGCCCTCGAAGGCTAATGGATCTAACTGGATTCCAGAGAGCCTTAGAAGGTTTAATGATCAGGAATGCCGGTGACCCAGTCGAGGCCCTGGTTAAGACATGGAACACCGATCATACCAGGGCTATCGACACGATCGCTTCCAAGCGTCCTTGCCATCCCGCTTCAAACCGAAAGCCTTGGTACACGCCGGAGCTTAGGAGAATGAAGCGGATCGGTCAACGACTAGAGCACAGGTGGTGGAAGACTCGACACATATCTGACAGAACTCGCCATAGGAACTTTCTTCGTTCCTATTGGGAGGCAATATGCGCAGTGAAGAGAGCTTTCTCCTCTGCACGTATTGCATCTGCAGAGTCCCATCCAGCAGAGCTGTTCAAGGTGGTAAGGGAGATGACGCAGATACCCCTGCACCAAATCCCTTGCTTAACCCAACAATGGCCTGCTGTGACGTGTTTAATAACTTCTTTGCAGATAAAATCTCTCAGATAATAGCCGACTTAGATGCTACCATTGAAACAGAGTCTATAGGCGAGGTGTCCAGTGACTCTGCCGATGTAGTTATACTGGATCAGCTCCAATCTGTGAGTACCGAGGACATGGACAAAGTGCTCGGTAAGCTGAGGAAAACAACCTGCTCTCTTGATCCTTGCCCATCGTGGCTGGCCGTCCGGGGGGTGGGGGGTGGCACTGAGGAGATTCCTTGCGGATATCATCAGCGCATCCTTCAGGGAGGGACATATACCATCTTGTCTGAAGGAAGCGGCTGTTAGGCCGCTTCTAAAGAAACCCTCCCTGGATCCCCTGGACATGAATAATTATAGGCCAGTGTCCTTAGTTCCATTCTTGAGCAAGGTTATCGAGAGAGCGGTTGCTCTTCAACTCCAGGCAGCCTTGGATGAAACCGATTATCTAGACCCATTTCAAACCGGCTTTAGGACAGGCTTTGGGGTTGAGACTGCCATGGTTGCCTTGACTGAAGATCTGCGTCTGAGCATCGACAGGGGTAGTGTGACCCTGTTGGTGCTCTTAGACCTCTCAGTGGCTTTTGATACAATAGATCACGGCATCCTCTTGGGCTGCCTGAGGGGGTTAGGTATTGGGGGCACTGTTCTGCAGTGGTTCCGGTCCTTCCTCTTGGGTAGGTCCCAGAGGGTGCTGCTCGGGGACTGTAGTTCCAGCAAGAGGGAGCTCACTTGTGGGGTCCCTCAGGGAGCTATTTTGTCCCCGATGTTATTCAACATCTATATGAAGCCTCTGGGTGAGATTATACAGAGTTATGGTGCTGGGTGTTATCAGTACGCTGATGAAACCCAAATCTATTTTTCCGTGTCTCGTTCGTCGGCCTCGAATTCCAATGGCATCTCCTCTCTCAATGAATGTCTTCAAGCGGTAATGGGCTGGATGAGGAAAAACAGATTGAAACTGAATCCAGACAAGACGGAGGTGCTCACGGTAGCGGCCCTGAAACCAAGAATTGGGTTGCAACCTCCAGTCCTGGATGGGTCACACTCTCCTCCAGTGACTGTGTTCGCAGCTTGGGGGTGCTCCTTGACTCGTCGCTCCTGATGACAAATCAGGTTAATGTGACGATCAGGAGCTCCTGTTATCAGCTCCGGCTGATTCGCCAGCTGCACCCTTTTCTGGAAGTAAGGGATCTCGAGACTGTTGTGCACACACTGGTAACCTCTCGCCTCGACTTCTGTAATGCGCTCTACATGGGGCTACCCTTGTGCCTGGTTCGGAACCTACAGTTAGTTCAAAATATGGCAGCCAGGCTTGTTTCAGGAACATCTAGGAGGGACCACATCACTCCGGTTTTGAGGTCCCTCCACTGGCTGCCTATTGGCTTCCGGGTCCAGTACAAGGTGTTGGTGATCACCTTTAAAGGCCTAAATGGCTTGGCTCCAAGCTATATCAGAGACCGCCTCCTCCCGTATAATCCTCCCCGCGCGCTCCAGTCCTCTGGGAAGAATTTCTTAGAGCCCCAAAGATCGAGGCTATCTGCTACCTCCCAGAGGGCCTTTTCTGTCGTCGCCCCCAGGCTCTGGAACAGCCTGCCAGACGAGGTCCGTCAATTAACATCCGGGAAATCTCACGAGGCCCAGGAGCAAGACCTCCTTCTCATTGGCCAAGCAGACCGGCAAGGGCGGGCCTTCCGGTCTGCTTCACCAATCCCGCGTTGGTGCCCTTATTTGGGCCGACGCAACAGAAGGCCCCTCCCAACTTGTCGGGGGTGTGTGTCTTTCTTTCTCAAAGTAATTCATTCTCCATGACTTGATGGGTTTTTTGAAAAGTAATACATTGTTGTATTACAAAGGAATACATTTGTGCACAATCACAAAACTAGAAAAATTGGTGAGAAATTCTTGTATTACTCATTCTATTTTGTTCCTTTTTCATTTTGTTTTTAAAAACAGGATTGATAAGTGACCAGACTAGAAATGTTTGTATCAAAATGCCTCCAAACATTTCAATAAAAGCAAAAATAAAATAAAAAAAAAGATCTTGCTCATTTCACCAATAAAGAGACATTTTTACTGCAGATAACCATGTAACTTGATGCTTCCAAGCTTGGGTTTGTACTCTTTGAGACAGTCATTCTTCTGTTCCACAAAATGAAAGCAAAGGCCCTGATCCAGTCTTGTCATTTATGCATATAGCCTTTTTAAAAAGACTGAAATCACTCTGATCAGTTATTTTGGATGGATGGGGACAGCAGAAGTCTGGAGCAGCTGACATGGATGAGAGCAGCATATTTTACAAGCCTACTTCCAAAACACTCCCTGCCACTGTTGCAGTGCACATATTGCAATACTTCCTTTCTTTTATTAAAACTGTAGTGCAATATTGTAATACTTCCTATGATCTATTAAAAATATTCTGAATCATTCACCTTCCTTGAGTTTTAAATACCACCAGCTGGTTCTAACCCCAATGAGCATTAAACCATGGCCAGACATTAAACTGTAGCTGGTACTTTTAGAGGAATTCATATGGCTTCAGAAACAGTTGTCATCATCAGGAACATTTGTTCTATCAGCTTTGGAGCTGCTACTAAATATGATATGGGACTAGACTTGTAGAAAGTTTGCTTGTTCTTTAAGTCTTTCTCCTGAATGCTAGGAGTAATCTTTCATTTTAGTCCCAAATGATCCCTACACTGTGATCCTTTCTAATAGCACTGAATGTAGCAAAGTGGTAGGTTGCTTGGTTTGTATACATGAGATCCCAGGTCCAGTTCACTAGCATCTCCAGGTTGTAGTTGAACGGATGCAAGCTACAGGAATAGAGATGCCACCTCAACATTAGGAGGAACTTCCTGACAGTGAGAGCTGTTTGACAGTGGAGCACACTCCCTCGGAGTGTGGTGGAGTCTCCTTCTTTGGAGGTCTTTAAACAGAGGCTGGATGGCCATCTGTCAGGGACGCTTTGATTTTGAGTTCCTGCATGGCAGGGATTGGACTGGGTGGCCCTTGTGGTCTCTTCCAGCTCTATGATTGTATGATTCTATAATTCTAGTGCTAGGGGAAATCCCAAAACTCTTGTTATTTAAGTGAAAATTCTGCTTCTAACACCATCTTTGTTCTTGTAGATACACAGAGAGGTTGGGTTTTTTTAATGGCCTCAAAATGAGAAATTCTGATGAGCATTCTCTAAAACAAGTCACAAGAGCACATTTTAAAATTTGTTTTTATTTTAATAGAACAGGAAGTTGAATTGTAACTACTTCCAGTGGCATCACTAGGGTTGGTGTCACCCCCATTGACCTTCTCCTATACCATACCATATAGAATCCTCGGTAATGTTTTTGTACTAATGTTACTCATAAATCATAATTCCCATATATCATTGAATATAATGGTGATAGTTATGACATAAACAGCACAATTAAAATTATATTTTAAATTACAGTATCATATGTGCAGCCTAAATTTATTTACATAGACATAGGTTCATCTGCTTAAAGTGAAAATTTGGTAAAATGTGATGTTTTTAAAGAAAAGTTTAGATTTAAAATTAATTATTTGAAATTTTAATATTTTAGAAAACATGGGACCTCTCCTTTCTCCTCCCACTGAGGCTCACCCCACTCACACCATCTCTTCAGCGTTTTAATGGGACACAGGTGAATGCCATAGCCTGTTTCTACCCAAAGGTAGATGTTTGAGGGGCAATGGTATTATTTCCCTCTTAGGGCATCCCGTGGTGCGATCCATACCTCCCCACCCCCTAGTGATGCCACTGGCTATTTTTTCCCCCTAGATGAGGCTGGTATGGCTTCCAGTGGTCCTGTGGACTTAAAATCTCCCTCCCCCCAGCCCTAGAGCTTATCTATTCCTAGTATAGGCAATAGCTTGATGAATCAAAAGTCTGACATAGTACAGCACAATTTCCTATGTTCCTAAAGGGGACAATTTGTATGTGTATGTAACAAAATGTTGCAATAAAGAGGATGCATATTTTGCATGTGTATGTAACAAATCATTTTCCCCCTCTTTCTGATTTGTTCTTATGCTACAGACTATCAAATCATTTAAGAAAAATGCTGGAAGTAAGAGAGAAGGTGGATGGAATTCCTGCAACATTTTTCTGTTCAACACAATACCCATTCCTGTTTCTCTGTTGTCTCTATCCAGAGACATTAACTTTACATTCCATATCCAGAGCTATTAATTTCACTTGACTTCCATGTCTTAAGGTCAAAATCATTAATCAGAGTTTCTGTCATTAGCCCAGTTTCCTTTTATATTAAGCTATTAATGAGTCATGAAGTTTTAATAAATTTTTGTTAGTGCGAAATTGCTGAATATCACACAAGGTATGGATAGTTTCTTCTCCAATGTAAATTTTGCCATATGTTGATTAAAGAAAATTTGCAATATAATTCACTGGTAGATTTGAAGTATCTATTTGCACAATTTTATATAGACAGTAAAAATGAAGGCCAAGATCCTGCATCATCATTGTAACTTTTTGACGACAGGTCTCCATCATTGTAATTGCAATCTATCTTTCCAGCCTGGAAGAGCCCTGGCTGAACTGTTTCTGAAGTGGTGGAGATTGAGATAATGGGAAATGACTTCAGCAGCACTCTATGGTTATGGGACATGTTGTGAATAGGCAGCTGAAGAGACCCCTCGAGGACTTGTCACAACTGCTTGTCTTAAAGTAACACACAACTGGTATCTTTTCCCAGTACCCCCGTCTCCAGCATCTCAAAAACCCTGAGCTTAGTTGCGATAATGCCAGGATGAAAGGTAGTTTTGGGGGTCATGTTCAGACACTAGCAACTAAACTCATGAATCCTGAGGAGTTATGAGATGATAGTCAAGTTTACATACTCATAATTGCTGAAGAGGATGCCAGCCACAATCTGTTGTGTGTTGGACTCTTTGTGACTTTCTTTTTCTGGTTTGCTGCTTTTTTCAGGGCTTTATATTAAATAATTTCAAACCAAGGGCATTGTTTACAAAGCCAAGTATTAAAATGTTTGTGAACTTCTGTTGCCACTGCAGAAGAACTACAAAGGAAGAAATGTATCACAGTCTTTCTGTGCTGATAGAGAAACATCATAGCAATAGCCAGAACCCAATGTCTGCAAATATGGCTGGCTTCTCCTAGGTTGCTTTTTTAGTATTCATCAAGCAACCCATACCATGTTCTATCTTGGCTGGATCTTTATTATTTAATTGTCTGTTTAACACACAACTGCCACCCTTGTACTCTTTAACAATAGAATGTATAAATGTAATATAATAAAGAACTAACCTGGAACATTAAAAACATGAAAGTGGTGTTAGAAAAACACTAATTGATGGAGTTGTAGCATTGCACAAGCTTATATTTATACCAATATTGATGGTGGGTCTGATTAGCCATCCACATTTTATTAGGACCATTACACACACATTTATTGGTGCACAGAAGCCAAATGATTTGGAGAGGACCCATGGTGGAAGGAGCTATAATTGAGTCCAGATGGATTCACTACTGTCCTTGAAAACATTAGGATTTCTGTCAATGCTGAAGAATTTGCATGTTGAGAGTTTGCTAGAACACAAACTGAGTTTCTAATGCTTGATTTTCAAGTTATACCTTTTGATATAACTTTAATGGGAATTGTGTGTTTGTTACAGCTCACCTCCACAGCACTGTTATTTGCAAACTAAAATTTCTGAATATTTACTAGTGTTTAACTCCTCAAATAAGTTTCACAAGATGTCGGTGACAAGGGATGTTCAATCCACAGTGATGTTAAACAATCACTCCTGCAATGAGCAAGATTTGAGTCAAGATCTGTGACCAAAATTTGGAATTTGACACATCCAGAAAGCTTGTCAAGGATGTAAAATATTTTGCTTCTAGCATGAGGCTGAGACCCCAAGAACTTTTTCTTGCCACTTGTGCAAAATATCACAGAATATAAGTAATATATTTTCCCTTTGTGTAGGCAAGAGGACACCAAAGATAGGCTGAATGATTTAAAAAAGCAGTTAATCCATCCAAACTTTTATACATTCATTGCAGTTTAAAATTATGTGCATTTCTAAAAAATGCATACAATATGGCTGACTGAAACAACAACAACAAAAACATACCTGCCTTGAGGTAAGGAAAAAGAATTGTTTTTCTACTGAATCATCCAGCTGCTATAAGAGAACAACAGCCCTTTCCAAATGACCAATGAATATTTATAGAAGTGAGCGTCATCTGGATCATGTTCCCATTCCCAGCCTCCATGGATCTCTCTAGAGTGTAGGAGCATATACCTTACATATGTGAAGATTCCTCCCTTTGTACTGTCTGGTATACTAATAAAATGCAGAACATAGATTACATGGACAGAACCAACATGTATAATCTGTACATGTGTGGCCTCCCTGCAGAGGATCTGATGAATACACTGGGATATGAATTAGGGATAGTTACTTCAAAAACTGATTTCTGTCTGAGATATCAGATTTGATTGTTTCTGAAATTTTGAAGAACTGGTGAGAAAAAAGTGCCATCTAGTTACATTACAGCACATTTACGTCACAGTAGTAGAGGAGGTCTGATGATTGTTAGTTTGCAGAAGATGTTAACCTCCTAGGTTTAGCAAAACCTTCTGCAAAGGCTTAGTAAAACTTTTTCTCTTGCAGGCTGTTTAACCAGGGGCTAAATAGTAACATGACTAGAACAAACTCCACACAACCCATCACACCAAATGGGATGCGTAATCCTTCCTTCTTTCAAAAAATATTTATATCCCTCCCAATATCTAAAGATCCCAGGATGGAGAATGAGCAATAAAATGATATTCAGTCATTCAAAACTATTTTCAACCATTGAAAACAGTTTTAAATGATTTAAATTAATAAATGGATTAGCCGTCTGAGACAACAATATATCTACCCCACCACTGGTAGTCTCTTAAAATAAAGTCTGTTGTCTTCCTATGCAGTATAAAATGATATTCAGTCATTCAAAACTATTTTCAACCATTGAAAACAGTTTTAAATGATTTAAATTAATAAATGGATTAGCCGTCTGAGACAACAATATATCTACCCCACCACTGGTAGTCTCTTAAAATAAAGTCTGTTGTCTTCCTATGCAGTATAATCTTTTTTTATACCTCTAATACAGAGGCCATGCTGACTCTGTTACTTTTTAAAAGAATGTCAAATACCATAGTTCAGAGGCTTTGGATGTGTTTCCTTTGTGCCTGGGAAAGCAAAAGCCAAATACTACTAGTCTCATTATCTCAGATGTTGAGGCGATTCAGAAGCTCTTGGAAGAAACAGGAAAAATCTATAAAGTTTATTATCATTCTACAGACCATCTTATGTTGGCAGAATTCAGTATGAAACAGCATTAACTCTTTCAGTCAAAAAACTTGTCAGCATCTAAGGAAGACACACTATGTGGAGTGCAGATACAAATCAGCATCCAGGCGGATTTATCCATTGTAGGTTTTCCTGGAATATTAACATTTTAGAATGAAGATGGCAAACTTGCATATTCTGTCATGTCTTGGAGAGTATCTACTGCAATGATTCTGGGATCCACAGATGGTAGGTGGTGACGTACTTAGAATTTTCTATCAGAGAGTTCTAGTGTTCACTCCCGAACTACAGCATTGGAACTCTTGCAGAGAATTCCAATTGCCTCAAAACTATCAATTACTTAACTTACCAAAATCTCAAGATTTTATTGGCCATATCAGTCAAAATAACAAATTGTAGTGTAGGTACACTGCCAATAATGGAAAGTTAGCATGTGAAAGAACAGGGTTGTAGCCTAGCTTTCTCCCTGGTATGCTCTGAACCAGAGAAGGGGTCAGAATGGACTGGATTCAAGTACTAATACCTGAAACCAAGCAAATAAATCAGATGCAAGTGGAAGTGACAACACAAGGTTGTAGTGTGGAGTGCTTCTATTCAAGATTCCAGGTACCTCCTTCACTTCCTTTTCCACTTCTGTGTCCCTGCCAATAGTCATGATTTGGCGACTGATGAGCACACTTTCTGGGTTGTTTGCCAGGATATGCCCCCTCCCCATTGCTGTTTTCTTCCCTAATATCTAGACATTCCCACCAAACCTGCTAATAAATTTCTGTTATACTGATTGGTTCCGCTTTAGCTATGTAGGTGATACTAGATACAACCAGACATTTTAAAAGGGAATGATGTGACATTCATCCCTTAGTGCACAGATGTATCATTTACCAGTCCAACACATTAATTCTCATGAACATTACTTCTGTATAAGGATCCTGAGGATCCTACACAGAGGTTTCCACAGAAGTGAACTAATTCATATTTTCAAGCATTTCTGTTTAACAAAAGCTAGTATCTGAGAAATAGGTAGACCATTAACACTGGCTAAGGAGAAACCCATTTTACTCAAAATAACCTTATACTATAAAAGAATTAATAACATTTTTATTATATGACTGAATAGGCCATGTGATAATTTTCTGTTAAATCACCATTGTACAGGCACCTCTTTTCTAGAGAAGCTGCAACCATGGCTTCTCTAATTCCACTGTCAGCAATGTTATGAAACCATAAATTCATAATTCTGGTCTGTCAGAACTAGTATTTCAGTGTGCTTTTTACAAGGCACTACAAGCAAGGCTGGGCATTTTGTATTTCATCACTCTCTAGGTAATGCCTTGGCTTAAAAAACGTGTGGCTTTAAAGCTCAAGAGAAATGTAACATTCATTTGAAACAATAAGGTATAAAGGGAGTTATGGCTGAAAGTGTATAACCTTGTGTCTATTACACATAATTTTGCTTTAATTGCATCTGAAATTGATGGCTGGTTAGCAAATAGAGAGTACTCATAGCAGCTTCACATGCATAAGCAAGGTTACTTCATGCCTAAATGTCTATGAGTGGCTTCCAGTTTCAGAACATGGGGGCATCTTGGGTTGGTGAATGAGCTTCATCTTGAATACTAGCAGAGCAGCAACCTTCAGTTCCTCATCTGTCTCTAGCAACACAGTAACAGTCTGTAATGGGCCTTTCAGGACAGAGAGGGGCATCGCTAGGAGGGTGCCGCATATGTATGCCACACCAGGTGACACCCTAAAAGGGGAGAGGGTAATACAACTGCTTTAAAAATGTTTATTTTTTATTTATTTTTTTTAAAAAAAATATCACATCTTACCAAAGTTTAACTTTAACCACATGATACTTTGTACATGTAAATACATTTAGATGGTGGGCATGATGTTGTGATTTAAAGGTATAATTTTAATTTGGCTAGTTGTCTGTGTCACAACTATTGCCATTACATTCAGTGATATACGGGAATTATGATTTATGAGTAATATTAGTACAAAAAACAATCAGCCATAAGACCCTAGAGAGTCTCTCCTCCATTTCCCTGTGTGTCCAAACATAGAGTGGAGAGTCCAGGATCTCTCCCTCCCTCCCCCAGAAACAATCCATAGAAAGCCACAAAGCATCCAGGGGACAATATGATATGCTTTGCTGTTTTTTCAAGGCTCACCTCACATTTTACAAAGTCAAGCAGACCTTTTTCTTTTTCTTTTTTCCAAAAGAAAAATCACTGCCTCTCTAGAAGTAAGGCCTTGATGGATCTTCTGGAAGGTTGTAGGCCTCTTCTTCCCTCTCCATATTAGATCTTGCTATCCAGTTCTCATACTTTTCTACTGTATGTTTTATTTCTTAAATCATATGGCCTTCTCCCTGACATTTTGACTTTCAGTCACATATGTCCATCTTGTTTACCTAGGCTCCTTCATATGTTAAACTCCTTTTGCAAAATTAACATCTCATCATTCAAAAAGAATTCATAAAAGATGAATTGACTTAAGTAGGCAAGTCTGTGACCAAGTTCTTCCCTGGAGGATCTGTGGTATAACCTTCTGATTTCTTATTTTGACCTTTATATATGCACCACATGGATTTCAGTTTTTGTAAGCTTCTGTCCTAGTCATTCATCTTTAGCTACCAGATCTGGTTAACTACCAGAAGCTAGCCAGCTCTTGACATTTCCCATCATATATAGCTTCACCATAATAGAGAAGGGATGTTGTTACTCTGACTACTTGTGACAATCTATGCTTGACAACCAGCCGAGATGTACCCTTGATGGGCCATGCTTCAGTGACCAGCTGTAATTATGTACATGATGAAAACACCATCTGACAACATGCTGAGGTACACTAATGCATTGAAAACAATTGCCCTTAAGTGGAGCACTCTTCAAAACGAGGGACAAAAATGAAGTACATAAAATCTTCTGGGAGGATCTGCTGAACTGATTTACCTCATCTGTGAATATGAATTTAAGTGCACCTGAAGGGAGAAAACAATAATAGGCTTGAGGATGAAAGGTAGACCTGGGTTTCTACTTGTTTATTTTAAAATCTCCCATGAAATTAGTGACTGCTGACTTTTTTATATTCTTTAGAACCTTTCCATAAAATACTTCAACCATCTTTTATTAAACCTTGAGCCAGGGGTAGGCAACCTGTCCCCTTTAAGGGCCGAGGGACTTCAGCTCCCAGAATCCCAGGAGCTATTGGCCAACATGGGACTATTGGCCAACATGGCTGAGACTTCTGGGAGCTGAAGTCCCTCGGCCCTTAAAGGGGAAAGGTTGCCTACCCCTGCCTTGAGCAGTGGAAGAAAACCTTTCTCATCAACTCACTTTACCACAGGATATCAAGCACTGATGGGATGTATTATTTTTAAGCAACAGAGGTGTTTATTACATAGGAAACCACCACCTTCCCACAGGAAACTGGTTCCCTCATGATTTCTGTGTGGATTATCTCACTACCAGAGTAACAGAAGGCTGAATGATGTGAAGCTTTAAACCAGGGGTAGGCAACCTTTCCCCTTTAAGGGCCGAAGGACTTCAACTCCCAGAAGGCTCAGCCATGTTGACCAATAGTCCCATGTTGGCCAATAGCTCCTGGGATTCTGGGAGCTGAAGTCCCTCGGCCCTTAAAGGGGAAAGGTTGCCTACACCTGCTTTAAACATTGTATTGTGCAATTGTAAGCTTGCTGTTAGTGGTAAAAAACATGTAGAGTGGTAGTGGTATGAGAACAGAATCCGTAAAAATATTTCTTACCTAGCTGAGTATTACTTATTTTATATAAATATGGCCTGAACAATGGCCAGTTGGCAGAAGAGGAGATCGTGTTGGCGAGCGTGAGCATTCTGTCCTATTAGCAGAGGAAAGTGTATGGTTTCTGGTGGAAGAAGGAGAATAAAATACAATCTGCCTTTGTATCAATCCCCTCTCCATCAGTCTTGTAAAATGCAGTTTTTCATAAACTCAAATTATACAAGTTACAATGTTCAGATGAGTTAAAACAAAACTATATGCATCACCCAGGCAGGTGAGGAGGAGGGATGGAAACCAACCTTGCTGAAAATGTATGAAGTTCAGGGAGCAAATGTAGTCCTCCTCCTTAATGTCTTTAACAACAAGCAGCCCTGTCACTTTCTTAAAGATTAAGAAATACAATTCCAGTGCTTCAGCAGGGGTAGAAGAACCTGAGAAAGAACCAGGGAATTTCATTTATCTTAAGTATGATTAATTAGAGAGAATAAATTCTTGCTGTTTAATTCCAAAAAACAAAAACAAAAAAACCCTCTATTTGCTGCTGATACTTCCCCAATTGAAAGAATTATCACACTAAGCTGTAGGCATACAAATGCAAATGGATGTTTGACAGGAATGAAAGAACAAGGAAACAGGCATTTGAGGAGCCAGCAAATGATGGTTTCTTGCAAAAGTGAATGTATATTAGAGAGCAGTTCAAATGTGTGTTTGCCTATCTTCCTCAGCAACAAGAGGCTTAAACTGAAGGTGTATAAGTTCTGCCAGTGCCTACTTACATGGAGGCCTGTGCACCACAGGAAGACAATAGTATCCAGCTGAGAAGCTTTCCTGGTGCTGCCCTTTGTCCAAACAGTGGTGTTGGAGTCAGGAGTGGAGCTGTACCTAGGTGCTGTTCAGCAGCCAATGCACTGCCTAACTACACTGCTGCATAAGGAGGTAGTGGATGCCTCCTTGTCCAATTCTAGGAAAAAGTAGTTCTGATAACATAACTCCCAGTTATGCTAGCCTAAAACTACAAGGAATTCCAGCCAAAGTCTTCTACAAAACGTTATGTGTGGTCACATTCATTTCCACTGACCAATCTGTTAACAATTTGATAAAAACATATCTCATAATTCAGGCATGGATCAAGGATCTACTTTCTGTAGACAGAAAATCTCTAGCTATGGAAGGTGCCTCTGGCTGATTTTCATATAGTTTTCCTTTCCCTTCATCACTCACTCCATTGAGTAGGCTCCATTGATACTCTGTTTGGCATTTCTGGGGGGTTTCAGGGGCTGCTATGGAAAGGAGGAGTTAGTAAAGTCCATTTCCATCAATCTAGTTCCCTGTGCCCAAATCTAAATTTTTACTGTGTTTGAATGTGATAATTGTATATGAAATGTGTGTTTCTCACCCTATTCTAAAAGGGCAACTGAAATAGTTTGTAACTGATTCCTTTTTGTTAGAATTAATTATGCACCATTGCCTAAAGTCTGCATTTTGGCTTCTTTCTCAAGATGACTCTACCAAAAGGCACAATCTGTCCCCTGCTCCATGCAATATAGTGGGATAAACAGTGAAATGCATCTCTCCACAGACACATTGTGAGACTCCATCACTGTCTGAGCATGCAATGTGTGCTCCAAAGAGCTACACTGTTCTGATGCAGAAAATGCTCTAACAGTAGCAGCAGTCAAGTTTAGGGGTTGGAAGTCTAGGACCTAGAAGTAGAAATAGGGATCTCCCAGGTTCCCCTCACTCCCACTGCCCAAGTAGGTCCATTCTTTTTCAAAGAACAACCATTATGGATGTCCTTCAATGCTAGAATCCTTCCCAAAATACACACAGAAACACCCATGCACAAAAAAATATGTCTACGTTTGCATGCACCTCCTAGCCATGGGAGGAGGAGTAGTCAGTGCAGTAGTAATCATATACAAAGCCCATCCATCTAAATGAGAATTAAAATAATACAGATCCATTTAGGAAATCATTCACACATGTGTGCCTGATTATTAATTCCAACATCGGGGGGTTTACCTTTATTCGTGTCCAGAATGTGATAGTTTAGTTAATTCCACTATTAAATTATTTTAAGAGAAGTGTGTCCTTCTCTGCATACAAATGATCCTCATATTTCCTACATTGGATACCACACATAATCTCTTTATCTGTCCCAAGGAACTGAATTTTTAATCTCTTGATCCTGGGGCCTCTGCTGGGAGACATGTAGGAATCAATAAGCTAAAGAAAGGGTGGTAAAGATACACTATTGTAAGTGAATGAGAAAGGAACAGCAAGAGAAGGATGTTTGGTGAGGTGGATGAGAAATTGAGCCTTTCCAAATGTCTGCAGCTGTATCAGTCTCTCAAGCTCAGCAAAGAGACCAGGGGGAAGGTAATAAAATCATGGATGGCACTTTCCCGCTTCATTCTGGTAAGTCAGACATTTAACTTATGTTTAAATGGAAACCTCACATCAATTTAATAGTTAATTTCCTCCCTTGTAAGGTAATCAAATGAATTTATTAGCATATTAATGATTAACTAAGCACATATACTTTTCTAGTAACTTTCCATTCTTTGCATTTATGCCACCACTGGCTATTCCATTATCTGTTTATTATGCTCTGAACTTGTTTGGCAGCACACTGATGCAAAAAAAAAATTATTCTAATGAACAAACAATCCCAGGAACAGAACTACATGGGACTGGGATAACTGGGAAGGCACTCTGTTTTGCAGTTCTACATCACATTCCAATGTTACTCCACCCTCCTGCAGCAAAGTCAATCTTTGGCCATTACACTGGGTAAGAAGACAAATAAAAAAAATCACAAGCTGACTGCCAGCCTGTCCTTAGCAGTTCTGTCCACATATCAGACAGCACACTTTTACAACAGAGTTTCCATCACCCTGAAGGATAAATGAGGAATTAATCTAGCAAGGAAGAAAACCTATGAACTGTTGTTTATCTATTGCCTTCAAGACTATGATTAGGAACAGCAGTGATTTTGTAAAGGTGTATTCACCTTTGGAGCAAACAGAAAGGAGTGTGCTGGCAAGAGGAAACAGAGGAACAATAATGAACGTAGAAAATTTAGCTATACTCTTATTTTGAAAGAAAATACATCAATCAATACATCATAATCCTCATGCACACTAAGCACAAGTCCAGTAGGGTGGTTGTTATTGTTTTTTACTCTGTGGCATTGCAGTATTTGAGCAGGATGTAGCTATGACAGTTTTGTGCACAGGTGCCAAATAGCCAGCATTAAATGGAATAATGGAGAAATGAATAATACCCAATTCTATTCTTGAGACTTTATGGTTGGCCATCCTGTTAGTGACATGGCCTTTCTTCATTACTGCTGTGGTGGTAAGACTTCAATACCTCCCCTGTGCAGTGACTCCCACATTCTTAAAATTCATGTGCCCCTTACTGGGACTCCTCAGTATGGACATGTAACAGTTGATAGCCAAAAAACATCTGGCTATGTCCCTATATCCAGATACAGGACAATGAAGCCATCCCAGGGGTCTACAAGAGGTCCTGGAGGATGATGTCAACATTGTGTGTCCAGACATAGGGACATAGCCAGACACTCTGAAGGCCTCTGACCATATGGGAGGCAGCAAAAGACAAATTACTTTTTAGGAAGTTGAGAGGAGAGGAGAGATAGAGGCTGCATCTGCACTGCTGGTTTGACACCACTTTAACTGCCATGCTTAATGCTATGGAATTGCAGAAATTGTAATTTGTTAAGGCACAAGAGCTCTGCTCTGTAGTTCTGCCTGAGTGAAACTTTCTGGAACCCATAATAATACCTCTGCCATTTAACTATCATTGGGAGGCAAAGAAGTCACTGAGATATCAGGTTGGACAAAGTTTGGGCAGATTGCTACATGGTGAAGATGAGCATACTGAATTTACATTGATAGTACATTTGCAGCTGACTTCTTTGTGGATTTACTGCTGGAGTTTTCATTTGTGTGATAAGTATCTCCCTTTGATCCTGGCCTGCTATAAGCTGATCAATTGCTAATGATGGGCGCATGGACATAGGTCACATATGATGGGTGCTAAAAAGTTCTCAGCTTAGATCACTTCCCAAAATCTGAACATAATTTTGTCACTATAGCTTGAAAGAGTGGTCTTTTTTATTGTAAATTGCCAATTTGCAGTTTTGTACCTCTGATCTCTGATTGATTTTTTTTTTTTTTTTAGATCATTGGTACAATCATATGAACATACTGAAGACACAATTTCAAACTGTTTTTGATGAAATTACCAGCTTGGTAGACAAAGAGAATGCTGTAGATATAGCATATCTTGATTCAGTAAGGCCTTTGAGAAGGTCCCCCATGATATTCTTGCAGACAAGCTGGTCAAATTTTGCCTAGACAATGTGACTGTTAGGTGGATTTGTAATTGGTTGACCAGCCGAACCCAAAGGGTGCTCAACAATGGCTCCTCTTCATCTTGGAGAGAAATGACTAGTGGGGTGTCACAGGGTTCTGTCCTGGGCCCAATGCTACTCAACATCTTTATTATTGACTTGGATGAAGGAATAGAGGGCATGCTTATCAAATTTGCAGATGACACCAAATTAGGAGGAACAGCTAATACCCTAGAGGACAGGATCAAAATTCAATAAGACCTTAATAGATTAGAAAGCTGGGCGAAAGCTAACAAAATGAATTTTCAACATGGACAAATGTAAGGTACAGCACTTAGAGCGGAAAAATGAAATGCATCGATATAGGATGGGGTACATATGGCTTAATGAGACTATGGACCTTATCACACGCGTGCCAGAAAGAGATTAGAATGCAATAAAAGAATAAATCCTGAACTAAACCGATAGAAACCCTACAATACGCAAATGGCTATCACACGCACTTACCTTCATTGCGCTTTTAAGGAAAGTGCTCCTGGGAACCGTATTTGCCGTTCACACACAAGTGAGAAAATCCCGCACATGTGCTAGAAATGCTCTTCTAGCACATGCGCAATACAGCCGTGGCTGTCACTTGCCGTGGCTGTCCCCCCTTCCCAAGCCGGCTCTCTGAGGAGGACCTCCTCGGAGCGAGGCCCCACGCAGGGTCCACACTCCAAGGAGGTCCTCCCTGGAAAGCCGGCTCTCTGAGGAGAACCTCCTCAGAGTGAGGCCCCGCACAGGGTCCGCGCTCCGAGGAAGTCCTCCTTGGAAAGCCGGCTCTCTTAGGAGGACCTCCTCAGAGCGAGGCCTCGCGCAGGGTCCACGCTCAGAGGAGGTCCTCCTCGGAAAGCCGGCTCTCTGAGGAGGACCTCCTCGGAGCACAGACCCTGCACAAGGCCGGCGCTCCAAGGAGGACATCCTCAGAGAGGTGGCTCTCCGGGGAGGACCTCCTCGGAGCGCAGGTGGGGAAATGCTCCCCAATACGTATTGGGGAAATGCTCCCCAATACGTATTGGGGAAATGCTCCCCAATACGTATTGGGGAAATGCTCCCCAATACGTATTGGGGAAATGCTCCCCAATACGTATTGTCTTTCCATATTTCCGGCAAAAGCGAAATGATTCCCGTCGCGCACTTGCAATTCCCCAAAAAAACCAAAATTCAAAAGATCTCGGTTCTTTCCGCAGTCTGTCGGGGTTCTGTCGGGGTTCTGTGCGACGTCGTGTGGACACACGGAAAAATAATACATATTAGGTCAGGAATTCATTTGGATTCTGTCTGCATTGAGCCCCGTGTGATAAGGTCCTATGTGTGGAAGGGATCTAGGAGTCCTAGTAGACCACAAGTTGCCAAATTACAGCATGTCCAGAGGAGGGCAACCAAAATGGTAAAGGGTCTGGAAACTATGTCTTATGAGGAAAGACATTTAATGCATTTAAATATGAGAATGTCATTGGGAAATTTGGAGACCTGCAAAATCTGGATGATGGTTTCCTTTTTATTCACAAATTGGTTTGAAAGTGTGTAAATTTAGGTAAGATGCCATTAAAATATTAACTAAGGGAATCCCTTCACTGTTCTAGTACCATAAAGAAATTAAGATACAGACAATGCTTGTCAGTAAAACCTGCATCTACACCATGTACCATGCAAAGACTGAAGAGTGAAAGCAACACAGAAGGATTATCCAGTATAACAAAACTCTGATGAAGGATCATTACACAAGAGCTTTTCTGAAGGAAAAGAGATGGAAGTATTAGTTTCCCAAAACACATCACAGGTCATTTTGGCTTGACTCAACCACAATCTGAGATAGCAGGTATTAAGCTTTCTTCTTAGCTTTTGTCTTTCAGGATCTCAAACATTTATTTTCTTCTAAGGGAATAAACTGTAATAGTTTAATCTATTCACTAGTCATATGAAACTTCTCTGTGTAACTTCTATGAGATCATGCAACAAATGCCTTGATGGATTATTATTCCAGAAGATTTCTTACATTTGTAAATGCTTGGCAGCAGTAATGAGTTTCTTATTTATTAATTCATTGATTTAATGACAACTAATTAGCTGTCTACCTTTAGCAATAGTTAAAGCTACTGGTTTTTTCTCTTTCTTTTTGTTTATTGAAAGTGTCTGTCTGCATTCTTCTTTTATTATGTCCCTGGCTTAAGTCCATAGTTCCTCTAGTTCTCAGTCTATTATGCTTAGTAATGCAAATCTATTTCTTATGTTGTCAGTAAATTCTGTTGAGATATTATTTAGATCATATTTTGATATAATCACTTGTTATGTTTTCGTCTTGAGTCTTACTCTTATTTTTGATATTAGTAGTTTGTGATCTGTGCCACAGTTGGCGCCTGGTCTAGTCGGCCACCAGTATAGAGTTTCTCCATCTTTTGCTTCCACTTATATAGTCTATTTGATTTTTGTGTTGACCATCTGGTGATGTCCATGTGTATAGCCTTCTCTCTGGTTGTATGAATAATGTGTTTGCAATGAATAGGTTATTGGCTTCACAGAAATCTATCAGTTGCTCACCTGCTTCATTTATTTTGCTTAATCCAAATCAGCCTGCAGTTTTTGATTCTTCTTTGCTTCCAACTTTCACATTCCAATCTCCAATGATCAGCTTGACATCCTGTGTTGGTGTGCTGCCAATTTCTTCCTGTATTCCTTCATAGAATCTATCAATTTCTTCCTGTTCTGCCTCTGTAGTTGGTGCATATACTTGAATTATGGTGACATTCATAGGTTTACCATGGAGCCTTAATGAAATGATTCCGTCTGATTTTGCATCATATCTACTGACTGCTTTTGCCATACTTTCCTTAGTATGAAAGCCACCCCATTTCTTCTTGTCTTTTCATTCCCTGAGTAGAATATATGGTTGTCTGATTCAAAGTGGCCCATTCCTGTCCATTTTAACTCACTCACCTGTAGTACTCCTATGTTCATGAGTTCTATTTGCATTTTTACTATGTCCAACTTCCCTTAGCTCATGCCCCTCACATTCCACATCCCTATTTTATGTGTAATGCTGTTTTGGGTGCTATTTGACTTCCTAAGAATGTCTGCTGTTTGTCTTGTTATGTTTCTTATGCCCTTGGCTAATCTTGCAAATGTGATATCCCTTTGTTTCTCCCTCCTTCCCTTTCTGTTAATGCTCTTATCCTGCCTGTGTCTCACTTGGGGATTTCTCATTGTAGGGTTTAATAGGTGATGGGTTATCCAAGGAGGGCCACCTACACCTCCCTGTGTGCAGTGCCAACCAATGTTAGCTATGGTGTCACAATTAACTCCTGTCAGTGACACCCATCACTACTGCTGCTGCCCAGTAGCTGTTTGTCTCCCTATATTATTCCTCCCATCATTGTTTGCTTTCTTACCCATTCCCTTATGTCTCCCAAAGTCCCCTCCTTGTGTCCTCCCTCCTTTAGTCCACCCCCTACCTCCTTTAGTTCCTTCCCTTCTTTCTCTGTGGTTGGGGGAGGGCAGCCTTCTTCCTTCATCCACTTGCCTGCCTGGTCCTCCACTGTTATCTGGCTCAGCTGAGAGGGCAGAGTTGGGTTCAGATGGTGCCTGTCCCAGTCCCCTTGCCTCTCTGGTGGAGATAGGAACAAACTAAGAATTATAAATGCAACGGTACAATGGCTTGTGCATAAAGATAAAGAAAATTACTAGAACAACCAATGCAGAGAAATAGAAGACAACAACAACAACAATGGGAAGAACAAGAGATCCATTTCACAAGATCTGGGAAATCAAAGGAAAATTCAAGCCAAGGACTGGGATGATCTATGACAATAAAAATAACATAATTCAAGATCAAGAAAGAATAAAAAGATGTTTGATGCAATACACAAAAGAATTATACAAAAGAGATGACAAAATGAAGGACACATGGAATGAAGAGCCATATGAAGATGGACTCCAAATTCTAAAAGTGAGGTGGAAATTGCAATAAGAGAAATAGCAAAAAACAAATCACCAGGATCAGATGTTATTCCAATTGAACTGCTGCAATCCACACTGACAGAGTCAACTCTAGTGCTAACCAACATATGTCAACAGATATGGAAAACAAAATGATGGCCAACAGATTGGAAGTGATCAATATCCATTCCCATGAACAAAAATGGAGACACAAGAGACTGTAGCAACTATAGGACCATAGCACTGATCTCCCATGTAAGCAAAATCATGCTCAAAATTCTGCAACATAGACTCCAACCATACATGGAGAGAGAAATCCCAGTGGGGTTCAGGAAAGGAAGAGGGATTAAGGACCACATTGCAAACATATGATGGCTAATGGAGCACATCAAGGTATTCCAAAAGAAAATCAGCATGTGCTTTATAGACAATAGTAAAGCCTTTGACTTCATAGATCATGAAAGGCTGTGGAATGCCCTTAAAGACATGGGAGTACCAGCCCATCTGATAGTCCAGATGAGGAATCTGTACTCAGGTCAAGAGGCTATTGTCAGAACAGAACACAGAGAAACAGAATGATTCCCAATTGGAAAAGGGGTCAGGCAAGGCTGTATCCTTTCACCCTATCTGTTCAACTTGTATGCCAGGGGTAGGCAACCTTTCCCCTTTAAGGGCCGAGGGACTTCAGCTCCCAGAAGCCTCAGCCATGTTGGCCAATAGTCCCATGTTGGCCAACAGCTCCTGGGATTCTGGGAGCTGAAGTCCTTCGGCCCTTAAAGGGGAAAGGTTACCTACCCCTGTTGTATGCGGAACATATTATAGGAAAAGCAGGCTTGGACACAGAAGAAGGAGGAGTGAAAACAGAGGGAAGAAATATCAACAATCTAAGATATGCAGATGATACCATAGTACTAGCAGAAAACCTCACAGACCTGGAACACCCACTAAGGAAGATCAAAGAAGAAAGTGTTAAGGCAGGCTTAATGTTGAACATAAAGAAAACAAAAATAATGACCACCTCGAACCTTCACAAGTCCTACCTAGACAATGAAGAAATAGAAATAGTAAAAGAATTCTCATACCTGGGATCAAACATTGATAGAAATGGGGACTGCAGTCAGGAAATTAGAAGAAGACTAAGAATGGGAAGGGTGGCTATGAAAGAACTAGAAAATATTCTAAAATGCAAAGATATACAACTCAGCACAAAAATTAGAATCATATAAGCCAGGGGTAGGCAACCTTTCCCCTTTAAGGGCCGAGGGACTTCAGCTCCCAGAATCCCAGGAGCTATTGGCCAACATGGGACTATTGGCCAACATGGCTGAGGCTTCTGGGAGCTGAAGTCCCTCGGCCCTTAAAGGGGAAAGGTTGCCTACCCCTGATATAAGCCATTGTATTCCCTATTACCATGTATGGATGTGAGAGCTGGACAGTTAAGGAAGAGGATAGGAAGAAAATAAATTCATTTTCTGGAAAAAAAAATTGTAAAAACTTTTGTTGGATGGGGAAATTTTGGGGACTAGTGGGAGAATTTGGAGTGTGAAACAGTGGGGTTCAGGGTCTGTACTTTCACAGCCCCTGGTTTAAACAGCATCACACAGATTATATATAATAACTTCAATAATTCAAATTGAATCAGTAATGGAAAACATCCATGCATGTATCTGCCCATTAGTATTGCAGCAACCCATGCAACATTTCAGTACTTTTAGGTGACACTGAAGATCTCAAAGGAGATCTTTGACAGGAGAGAAAATCTAATATGAGAGGGAACAAAAAAAGAAAAGACAAAAAAGAAAAAAAAAAGGAAGCAGATGAACTGAAACCATAAGCCAGTTGAACTTATCAAATAAATAGTATGACTTAACTGATTTGTGAATCATGGTAGTTCAAAATGTGGACATTTAAAGCGGGTTTCAAAATCATGTAAAAAACATGTCATAATCAGTAAAAATAAGCCTGCAATCTAATGATCCCTTGGCATATATCCCAGGGGGTCTCTTGATGTAAGTGATCTCCCTCGCTACCTGTGGACAAGGAGATTTGCAGTTCAAAAAGGAGATCCACCTTCAGATCCTTCTGATTTGGACACTGGAATAACTGCTGTTATTGCTACTCTACCATTAGTAGCCCAATTGTGGTAAATTGACAAAATTAGGGCAATCTGGGGGGTGCACTGGAAAAGGATTGTGAGAAGCTTTTAATCCGTTGGAGCAAAAGACCTCCCATTCCTCCCTACATTACCCTGGAATTGGAGATAAAAGGTAGGGGTGTGCCATTACTAGAGCTGTGTTTATTTTCTCTCTTATTGAGACCAGTGTGAGAGGAATGGTTCTTCTTTTATTTTTGAAAAGTGACCCTAAAAAGGAGAGGGGGAAAGATACCCAGATCCAAGGATGCCACTTGGGTTGTGCAGGAGGTGACACCACTGTTCCCCAAACATCTGCTTTTGGGCAGAAATGAACTGTCGCATTCACCTGTGTTCCTTTAAATGCTGAAGAGGTGGTGTGAGTGGAGCAAATCTCAATGAGATGAAAAAGGAGAGGCCCCAGGTTTTTGTTTTAAACTGAATTTTAAATTTTATTTTTTGGAATTATTTGTAATTAAAATGTTATTTATTTTTCTTTTAAGTTTTTCTTTATAAACATCACTTCTTACCAAATTTTCAGTTTAACAGCATGAAACAATGTACATGTAAATGCATTTAGGCTGTGTGTATGATACTGTAATTTAAAAGTATAATTTTAATTTTCCTATTTGTTTATGTCACAACTATTGCCATTACATTCAATGTTATATAACAATTGCAATTTATGAATAACATTAGTACAGAAAACATTATTAAGAATTCTGTATGGTGTGGTGCGGGACAAAGTCAATTGAAATGATGACACCATGAGTTACTGCATTGACTGTTGCCAACCCTAATGATCCCACTGCCCAAATCTTTCCACCTTGCTAATGCAAACCTAGTGGAGAGAGGACATGGTGCTCTGGGATTGCTCTGTTTAAGGTGTTGCACCACAAATGAAGTTCAGCATCATTAAATGCAAAGTGAGATAATATTGGAGATATAATGATATTGTAGGGTCCAAAGAGACTATTGCCAAAGCTAATTGTGTCTTTGATGCCTTTTGTAGATTTAAGCATTCTGGAATTTAAGCTTTTAAGTCTATATTTCCAAAGACACCTTCCCAATTCTAGCAGAGAAATGCATCTCATTACATGCACCTTATTATATGAAAGTCTGAGATCCTTAACAATGCTAAGCTAAAAGACAAAAAACTAAAGATATATAGGATCATTCATTATCTCTGTCTTGCTCTCCTTCTTCATCTGACTCAAACGTTCCATTTCCTTTGTTACTCTGAAATGGCATATGTCATCAAGAAGAAGATAATTTACTGAAAGATGTGTATCATTTTTCAGAATGTATGATGACTGTTAAAAAACAAAAACTTGAGGAAGGTGATAGTTTCTTCCATGAGTTGTATAATAAAATTATATCCATGAAAGTCAGGTTAGGTTTTGAGCAAACAAAATAGGTTGTCAGCCAGAAGACTCGCTGTTAAAAACAAAACAAAACCCTAACATGACTGTTAGGTATCTTTTACAGTAAACCAGTCCCTATCAATTGCATTATCAGTTTCAGAATAAGAAAGTGAGAAAACTAGTTGTATCATCATCCTCATCCTCATCATCCTACCTTTTTCCTAGATTGGAACTTAAAGCAGCTTACAACAATTTAAAAAAAATGTTAAAAAATCTACAAAATACAAGAATTAAACAATCAGAAAAAAATCAAAAACAGGTTAAAACATATATTAAAACACTCAACCACCAGCACAGCAATTAGTAATATCCAGCTAATGGGCCTCATCAAATTCCTGTATTTAACTACATATGGGTGTGTTGCTAGAGATGCTTAGATCTGCAATGCAACACATTTTGAGGAAGCCACTTGAGAAAGGCTGAGCCAGTGTAGTTTGTGTGCTGGACAAGGACTCCAGAAGACCAGGGTTCAAATCCCCACTTGTCCATGGAAACCCACTGGGTGACATCAGGTAGGTCACACTCTCTCAGCCCCCTTATTGAAGAAATATTGCCAATAAAAGCCCATGATATGTCCCCCTTAGGGAGACCACAAATCAGAAATGTTGTGAAGACACACAACAACAACAAAGCTGATGTAAAGGATGAATGAAACATCTCTCTTGATAGTGGCTCAGTGCAGAATGTGTAACATTTGAAAGCTATTCTGTACATGGAGAGATCACTTCGGGAGACAATCTACATGCTAATATCAGCAGATGTTAACAGTGTGTAGTACTTTCTAGTATTTCACATAGTTACTTGAATATTATACCTCTATGCATCCAATGCCATATAGATAAATTTCTACTGGCATAAACACAGTAGTTATTATCTAAGAACTTCCCTTTTCATTTTATTTTGAAATTACATTTGAAAATACAGACAATACAAAATAACACATGTAATTATAGAATAAGAGATTTACCTTGTTTGATTAGAATCTAAATGTTCTATTTTCTGAAATTTTGAAATTTTCTGAAGGCTGATAAAAGAAGGTTTATACAGTTACCATTTTGGTTCTTGTGGTTGTTGCACCATGTTGTATTCTGATTTTGCTGAAAGCTCTATTCAGGGTAGATTCTGAGGCTCTTCCTCACAAAAAGCCTCTGAGGAACTTTAAGAAATACAAAATAGTTTGAAAGACAAGTGAACTTTCTCAGGGTTAGACTTTCAGTCACTCATTTTCTGCTTCTGGAAGGAAAGAAAGAAGGGCTATCTGGAAGGGGTGAAGAGAAAGCTGGAGCAGGGTGAGCCAATTCATATCATTTTTTCCTACTGTTTTGCCTTGATATATTTTGCTCTAATTACTGGATAACATGTCTTTTATAACAGTCAGTTATAGAATTGCTTCTTACCCTGTCTTCTTCAATTGACCTGTAAGCAGTTCTTTTCTTGTTTATTGAAATTATTGAAATCTTTACAAAGCTTGGGATGTTTCCTGTTGATCTTCTTCCTTTATTAAACCAACTTTCATTAACACATTCTCCCATGAGTTCAGGTGGAACTCTTGAAATGGAAATTATGTTTTTTGGCTACTCTTGGCATCCAGTCCAATGTCATCACTTAAAACAAGAGCAGAACTCCCTAGTGATCAGAGAGGAAGAGAGTCCTCCAGAACTGGTATTAAAATTACAAGGTAATATCATTACATTTACTTTTGATTTAAAAAAAAATCTTCAGAAGAACCAGCTCTGGGTATAAGATTGTAAAACTGAGAGAGAATGCTGAAATCACTCCCTTGATCAGTAGGAGCTCTGTACTATGCCGAGTTGTGACAAGAGGGAAGTGATGGAAAGAATGAGATGGAAACTCAGATCAGCCTCTTCACTCCCAGTAACTACAGCAGGCAACAGGGTTTGGTGAATATCCTGGAGCTTAACAAATGTCTGATGAAAGAATAAGTTCTGTGAAAAATGAAATGGGAAAAAGAAAAGACACTGTATAGTTCTGCCACTCAGGGAATAATTCATACATACTCCCTGGAAGGGAACATGATGCTTTGAGCGATAAAGGCTCCATTCATTCAGAGGCCAAAGGGGAGAGATTTTCAAATACATATTAAAGGATTTGTGAACATGGACATCAGGGGAACCTAATATCTTTTAACCTACACTTTGAATGCTTAGTGGAGTTAGGGAATTATTGAGACATGTTAGGGGAGGTTTTTTTATAACAACAACAACAACAACAACACCCACCCACACCCCAGAATACATATATATGACTGTTCTCCTGGGGCAACCTGCAAAAGGACTTCTTCCTTGAGTGTATATTTTCAGGGAAGGACTCATAATGCCTGTTACAGAAATAGAGAATATCCTAGAAGAGCTAGAGCAGGGGTAGGCAACCTTTCCCCTTTAAGGGCCGAGGGACTTCAGCTCCCAGAATCCCAGGAGCTATTGGCCAATGTGGGACTATTGGCCAACATGGATGAGGCTTCTGGGAGCTGAAGTCCCTCGGCCCTTAAAGGGGAAAGGTTGCCTACCCCTGAGCTAGAGCTTGAAACATTTGGTTTGAATATTAATTTGATAATGTTAGTTGTAAGAAATTGGAAGATTAATTCACTAGCACAACCATTAATAAGGAATTCATTTAATTAAATATGTCATCATTAGTTAATTAATGAATTCATTTAAATTGGCAAGTTATTGTTAGTTATTGACTCATTGACTAGAATAGTATGGGCCCAACTGTGGGATTTATGAAGAATGCCATGAAAGTCCAGTGGTGCCACTAGGATTGGTGTCACCTCAGTGTGGCTCATGGTGTCACCCCATGGTCGCACCACTCAGCAGCCATAAGGTGGAGCAAAACCATCATGAGGACTAGGGAGCCCACATGCACATGATGCCACACAATGTCCCCTCTAGTGCCAATGTTCAGCTTCTCTATGTGCAAAAGCAAGTGTCAATCCTCAGAGAGGCCCCTTTCTGCCAAAAAAACAAAGTATAACCCCCTCCCCCCCCACACACACTCCTCATTCTTGGCTTGCTCAGGCACTACTACTCAACAGTGCTGCCTTTGGCAATACATGACCAGACCAACCCGGGTGAAGAGGCAAGCAAGGTTGATGTTCCTTCTCTTCCTCTTCCTCCTGAGCAAGAGCAGCTGCAGCAGAAGCTGCTGGGACAAAGGCAGACCAGCACAGAATTGCCATAGACTCACCACCTGCCCTACTGCCCCCACAACCTGGGTGAGTTTTTTCTTGGGGCACCAGGCACCAACACCAAAGCCTCCTCCCCAGCAGTGTCATCCCCTTCTGATGGGTGTCACCCAGTGCAGTATTCACCCACTGCACCCTGAAGCCACTGTGATGTTTGTCACTGTTGAACTTAGTGGAATATATTTTGTTATGGGCTCCCTCAAAGGGGTTATTTGTGTCCTTTTAAAGTTGCCCTCCTCCAACATGGAATTTTCTTCTACATGGACTACAAAACCCATAATAGGATCATGGCATGGGAATGAAGGGAGTTCAGCACATCTAGGCACTATCGGGTTGGGCAAGGATCCTTCAAAGCATGAGATCTCATTTTAAAAACATTTTCAATTCATTTGCATCTTTCTTTTCTTCCTACCCTCAATGACACACACATTTCACTGATTCTTCAAATGCCTTGTTTGTTAAATGTTAATAAGTGTTTGATTTTTAGAGGACACTGGTCTACTACAGGTCTAGCAGAAAGTGGATATGTGAAGTCAAAGGCTTTCAGGGCTGGCATCAATGAGCTTTTCGGGCTGTGAGGCCATGTTCTTGAAAATTTTCTTCCTGTTGTTTTGTCTGCATCTGTAGCTGGCATCTTCAGAGAATGGTGGCATAGAAGTGAGTGGGATATATATACTGTATGACCCTTTGTTGAGAGGATGTGATTTGCATGTTAATCTGCGTATTGTTCCATTGCTGAATGGCCAGGCCTCCCAGCAGACAATGGACCACTAATTAAATAGACACTAATCCTTCTCTCTTATCCACCCTGAGTCCTTGCCATTCAACAACAGAACACTACACAGATTAACATGCAAATCACATCCTCACAACCAAGGGTTACACAGTATATATATACCCCACTCACTTCCATGCCACCATTCTCTGAAGATGCCAGCCACAGATGCAGGCAAAACATCAGGAAGAAATTCTTCTAGAACATGGTCTCACAGCCCGAAAAGCCCACAAAAACCCAGTAAATGAATATTTACAATGATTGTATAGTGAATCAAGAGCAGATAATTCCAAATCTGACATTTTTGAGAGTCTTTGCGCAGATACAGAATATTTTTCTGCACAAATGAATCACTGCACTCTTTCTCCCCTGCCAGTCAGGAAGTCTGGTCTGGAAAGATCATTAGTAGAGATCTGCAAGAAAGACCCCTCTCTCTGCTTTATTTCCTTTAGAGGCATGTTTGGTAGAGACATGAAGCGAGCTTCTTAGTGACCATTCCCAGGTTATTGAAGTCCTTTCCAAGGGAGATTAGGCTGGCCTCCTTGTGTCCTTCCACTAGCAAATATCTTCCTACTCAGCAACTGAAGATGGTTGAACATTTTAAAACAGATGTGTTGAAATTCTAAAAATGTATTACTTCTTATTAATTATTGTTGTTTTAAAATTGTTTTAGTGTTTTAATAGAATAATTAATTAAATTTGTATTTTGATGGCCTTTATCCTATTGGTTAATCCCAGACTGAGCATCTCCACTGAATTCATTATTGAATGATAAATCAATATGTAGATAAATCTCACTGATTCACTGGGTCTGTTCTAGTTAGAATTAACAATAGGATATAAAATATGTATAATGTATTATATTTTTATTGACATCTTCTAAAATTACATAAGAAGCCACCTTGTATCCCAACAGTGGGAGAAAGATGGGATATAAATAAAACCAAGCAATAAATAAATTTCCCATCAGCCACACTCTGCATGGTGTGAATGGTTAGGAACTGAGGAAGGTGAAGTACAAAACATCTGGAGAGCCAAAGGGAACCCATATCAAAAGATTCTATAGACAGTTGGCATTTGGAATACACATTTACATAGGGTAATCATAATAAGGAGTATGGCTAGATCAATCATTATGGTAGTCCTTCTGGTTGTTGCTAGAATGGCTGGCAGTCTACAACCACTAGCAGTTGGCATTCATGTTATGATTGCAGCAACTCAAACCACACAGGACCATTACATCCCATTACTGATGGGAACTGGTAGAAGCCTCAAAGTCCTAGCAGAAACACAAGTACTCTCTTTTGGTCAGATGTTTGTCTTTTCTTACTAGCCTTCTGTCTTTTTCTGCCCTCTCAAAGCCAAGATATGAAAATAGTCCTATTTGGAATAGATTTACATTCCAAATGTTTTACTGAGGGAGACAGAGGCAGAAGAAACATTTAATACCAAGAAAATATATCTAGTACTCAAAAAAAGTGATGGGAAGGTGAGCTTGTATAAGTGCATGCGAGAAAGAATACAGCACTCACTATGCTGACAAACTTTAAAATGTGATTTACTCTGAGAAAGCAGCAGCCTCAGACATCAAAGCTTCAGATTCAATGCAGTGTCAAAAATCCATGAAGCTTTAAGAGGCAACCAAGCAACGACACCATGCTGAAGAAGAAGCTTTTACTCTAGACACCGCTGACTAAAAGGATTAGGCTTTACAAAACACACATCCTCCCTCCCCAACCTTTTCTCCTAAAATCTGCTAGTGGGGAAAAAATGAGTGAATGTTGAGGGTTTGGGTAAATGGGTCTTCATTTATTCACTAATTTCTTCCTGTTTTTCTGTGTGTTTGTTGGGAGATGAGTATGAATGGGCTTATGAATTATTTTTTAAATACAAAATCTGTGACCCATGCAAAGAGGATAGGAAAGGTGTCTATTATGCTCTCCTGCTTTTTTTTTTAATAGAGTGGTTAGGCTAGAACAGTGAGGCTGCAATCTGATGCCCATTTCTTGACAACTGATTAAGTCCCCTTTGCCAACAGTTGCAGACAATATTTGACTTAGAGGCTGAAATGCATCTAATATTAAAAAATCCATCATGGAGTCTCTGCATGCACAAGAATTCCCCATGATTTTGCAGAGCCTTTGACTTTCATATTTCAATGCTAAAGCCATTAGTCAAATGGCAGGTGCTTTCAGTACAGTCCCTGGAAAACTGGCATGGACTTTAATGAGCCCTGTTTTCGAGACTTTCAGACAAGATTGCGAGTCTGTACACTGGCAGTGCAAATGCTAATGTGAATGAATAAAATGACAGCAAAACCACCTGTTTCTGGACAGCCTTGCCATAAAATTCTGCCATTCCCTCTCAGGGCACATTTTATTGAAATGTATAGCTGAGTAAATCAGAAAATGACACTGATATAGCCTTGTATAAATAATTTATAAACATAATATATAAATAGCAATAATTTATTCTTGTATAAATAATATATAAATAGTAACAATTTTGTGGAGAGGAGACAAAGAAGGAGAGATACAATGGCACAAAAGAAAAGGTCCCAGTTGGTTTGAACAGGCTCTCCTTCCTTGCTTTCATTAATGTTGAGACCATTTATGATGCTCTGCACTTTTATTTCAAAAGTCTGTGCAGCCAACCACGTTTAGTGACATGGAGCAAGTTGTCAATAGCTCTACAGAGCTGCTGCTGATTTTAATTGGATCAGAACATTTAGAAGTGTTACATGCACAGTGTGTGTGTGTGAAGGGGAGCGGGGGGGAAGGGCAATTGAAACTAAATAAGCTCTTTTTCTAAGCAAAGGACATGTCCATAAACTTACATGTAAAAAGAAAAAAGATTTAAATTGTATTTTTCATGTCAAACAAAAGAAAAGAGAAGAGAAGGCAAATAACAACAGAATCATAGAATCATAGAGTTGGAAGAGACCACAAGGGCCATCCAGTCCAACCCCCTGCCATGCAGGAACTCGCAATCAAAGCATCCCCAACAGATGGCCATCCAGCCTCTGCTTAAAGACCTCCAAGGAAGGAGACTCCACCACACTCTGAGGGAGTGTGTTCCACTGTTGAACAGCCCTTACTGCCAGGAAGTTCCTCCTAATGTTGAGGTGGAATCTCTTTTCCTGGAGCTTGCACCCATTGTTCCGGGTCCTAGTTTCTGGGGCGGCAGAAAACAAGCTTGTTCCCTCCTCAATATGACATCCCTTTAAATATTTAAACAAGGCTATCATATCACCTCTCAACCTTCTCTTCTCCAGGCTAAACATCCCCAGCTCCCTAAGTCGTTCCTCATAGGGCTTGGTTTCCAGACCCTTCACCATTGTAGGGGGGTTGCAGACTGCCAGAAATAGTGTGAATTCAGTCCACTTTTAGGGTTAGGGTTAGAGTTAGGGAACCATGGGAACTGTATTTTATTGTGGCATCAGAGTTGTCTGACAGAGAAGGCTCAATGTCTCAGAAAAATAACAGTTCCCATGATTCCCTAGCACTAACCCTAACCCTAAAAGTGGACTGAATTCACACTATTTCTGGCAGTCTGCAACCCCCCTTAGTTGCCCTCCTTTGGACACGCTCCAGTTTCTCCAAATCCTTTTTGAATTGTGGTGCCCAGAACTGGACACAGTATTCCAGGTGAGGCCTGACCAAAGCAGAATAGAGTGGCACTATTACTTCTCTTGATCTAGACACTATACTTCTATTGATGCAGACTAAAATTGCATTGGCCTTTTTAGCTGCTGCATCACACTGTTGACTCATGTTCAACTTGTGGACTCCACGTAGTCTCGTTCAGCCAGGTGTCCCCCATTGTATATCTGTGCTTTTCATTTTTCCGCCCTAAGTGCAGTACTTTACATTTTTCCGTGTTGAATTTCATTTTGTTAGCTTTGGCCCAGCTTTCTAGTCTGTTCAAGTCCTTTTGAATTTTGATCCTGTCTTCTGGGGTATTAGTTACTCCTCCCAATTTGGTTTCATCTGCAAATTTGATAACTATACCCCCAATACGGTATTGGGGGTATAGTTATCAAATTTGCAGATGACATCAAATTGGGATAAAGATGTTCTATAAGATAAAGATGTTGAATAGCACTGGGCCCAGGACAGAGCCCTGTGGCACCCCACTGGTAACTTCTTTCCAGGTTGAAAAGGAGCCATTATTGAACACCCTTTGTGTTCGGCCAGTCAACCAATTACAAATCCATATAACAGTTACTTTGTCTAGACCACATTTTACCAGCTTGTTTGCAAGAATGTCATGGGGAACTTTGTCAAAGGCCTTACTGAAATCAAGATATATTATATCTACAGCATTTCCTTCATCTACCAAGCTGGTAATTTTATCAAAAAAAGAGATCAGATTTGTCTGGCATGACTTGTTTCTCTGAAACCCATGTTGACTTTTTGTGATTATGGAATTACCTTCCAGGTGTTCACAGACTCTCTGTTTAATAATCTGCTCCAGAATCTTTCCCGGTATTGATGTCAGACTAACTGGATGATAATTGTTGGGATCCTCTTTTTTTCCCTTTTTGAAGATGGGGACAACGTTTGCCCTCCTCCAGTCTGCTGGGACTTCTCCTGTTCTCCAGGAGTTCTCAAAGATTATTGCCAATGGTTCCGATATTACATTTGCCAGCTCTTTTAATACCCTTGGATGTAATTCATCTGTTCCTGGAGACTTATATTCATTTAGATTAACCAGGTATTCCTGTACTATCTCTTTACTTATTCTATGCTGAAATTCTCCTATTCTGTCCTCTGCTCTATTATCCTCAGGTTGAGCACCCTTTGCCTTTTCTGAGAAGACTGAAGCAAAGAAGGTGCTGAGTAATTCTGCCTTTTCTCTGTCCCCTGTTAACTTTTTGCCATCTTCTCCACACAGTGGCCCTACCATTTCCTTCTTCTTCCTTTTGCTGCGGACATACCCAAAAAAGCCCTTTTTATTGTTCTTAACCTCTCTAGCAAGCCTGAGTTCATTCTGCGCTTTAGCTTTTCTGACTGTAACCCTACACGCGCTAGCTATTTGTTTGAATTCCTCTTTGGTGATTTCCCCATTTTCCCATTTCTTATACATGCTCCGTTTAAAACTTAGTTCAGTTGAAAGTTCCTTAGTCATCCATCCTGGTTTCTTGAGACACCTCCCATTTTTCTTCCTCATTGGAACTGTTTGAAATTGTGCCTTCAGTATCTCCCTTTTGAGAAACTCCCATCCATCTTGAACTCCCTTCTCTTTTAGTATTCCTGACCACGGGATCACCCCCAGTATTTCCCTAAGTTTATCAAAATCAGCTCTCCTAAAGTCTAGAATGCGTGTCTGACTATGCCTGGCTTCTCCTTTCCACTGTATAATTAATTCCAGGAGAACGTGATCACTCCCACCTAAAGATCCAACCACTTGCACCCCATTAACTAGGTCATCCCTGTTAGTTAGGATCAGATCCAAAATAGCTGACTCCCTTGTTGCCTCTTCCACCTTTTGGACAATGAAATTGTCTTCAAGGCAAGTGAGGAATTTGCTAGACCTTGAGGATTTTGCGGAGTTTGAATTCCAGCAAATATCAGGATAGTTGAAGTCACCCATCACTACTATATTTCTCCTTTCTGAGTGTGTGGTCATCTGTTCTAGAAAGGCTTCATCCAATTCCTCTGCCTGAGTCGGGGGTCTGTAGTAGACTCCCACAATAACATCCCTGTTGTTTCCCTCCCCTTTAATTTTTATCCAGATGCTCTCCACCTGGCTTCCAGGACTAATGTCCTGGATTTCTTCACTGGTGTAAATGTCCCTGACGTATAATGCTATTCCTCCTCCTTTCCTGTTTGGCCTGTTTCTCTTGAAAAGGTTATACCCCTGCATTTCTACATTCCAATCATGAGACTCATCCCACCAGGTTTCAGTGATGCCTATTATATCATATTTGCTTTGTTGTGCTAGGAGTTCAAGTTCATCTTGCTTATTTCCATGCTATGTGCATTAGTGTAGAGACATCTAAGACCATATGTCTCCTTTACTTGCTGCCTGTGCATTTTTTTTGCCTCCCACTGTTGGGGCCCTGTACTGTTTGCCTTGTTTCCTCTATGACAGTTTGACTATTTTTTCCAGTCCTTATGTCTTCCAGGATGCTGTCTCCCTTCCCCACATAACTCAGTTTAAAGCCCTCCTGATCAAATTCTTCAGACCGTTGGCAAAAACATTTCTTCCAACTGGTGTGAGATGCAGCCCATCCCTTGCCAGGAGTCCGCCCTCATGGAACCGCAGCCCATGTTCTAAGAATCCAAATCGTTCTCGACAACACCATCTGCGGAGCCAATTGTTGACATCTGCTATTTTCCTCTCTCTTCCTGGACCATGCCCTTCAACTGGCAGAAAGGATGAGATGGCAATCTGTGCCTCCATTTCTTTCAGCTTCTTACCTAGAGCCTTGTAATTCCTTTTGATGTTCTGAAGGCTGTGTCTTGCTGTGTCATTCGTTCCCACATGGATCAAAAGGAAGGGGTATTGGTCAGTAGGCTTGACCAGTCTTGTCAGCCTCTCTGTCACATGTCGGATCTTTGCCCCAGGGAGACAACACACCTCCCGAGACATCTTGTCAGGCACACAAATCACTGCATCTGTCCCTCTCAGCAAGGAGTCCCCTACCACGACCATACGCCTCCTCTGAGGCTTAGCAGCGACTGTTCCCTGTGGTGGAACTCCCAGGGTCCCCTGCTCTGTCCCTGAAGTCTGGCCATGCTGCTCTTCCTTGTCCTCCTTGATAAGAGAAAGAGCTTGAAATCGATTCTGTAGCTGCAAACTCCCAGAATGATCCCTGGTCTCCTTACTTCTGTGTGTGACATTCCTCCAGCTTTCTACCTCCTGTGTGTGTGACCTTCTCTTCCCCAGCGACTTCCCCTGTGTGGTCCCCGTCCAAGACCATTTGTTCCGTTCTGTCTAGGAAAGCCTCTTGCTCCCTAATATGTTGAAGTGTAGCTACCCGTGCCTCCAGCTGCTGTATTTTCTCCTCCAAGAGGGCTACCAACTTGCACTTTGAGCATGTGTAGTTCCCCACATCTGTATGTAAGAAGACAAACATCCCACAGGTATTGCAGGTGACGGCAGCAGTTCCTTCAGTGTCCATACTAAGTCTTAATTAGTACCTGAAAGAGGATTACGGCTTTCCTCCTCAAAGAAAATCCCTCACTAACAACAGTGTTACAGTCTGCTGATGACCGGAACTTTTCAACAATTAGTAGTGGTTATGAAATGTCAGGGATGATGGGAGTTGTAGCTCTTCACCTCTGGCTCTAACTCACCACCTTGTTATGCAGCAGAGCTGACCAGCTTTGATCAGTGGTTGATGCTTCTTTCCCAAGCAGCAGAGTTTCAGAGAATAGGCTGAAGACCCTGACAAACTCTCCAAGACTTCTCACTCTTCTTCCTGAGATGTCTCCAAACTTCTCCAGGATTCCTCTGGCTCTTGTATCTTCCCTCAAGACACCAGACAACTCAGTAGTCTTATATAAAAGATCTACTTTATTCTACTATATACATAAATACTATATGCCCTACAAATCACAATCTCTACACTTCACAATATCTCCAAAACTACTCCACAATACACCACAATGTACATTAGCAAACATTGCAATGTATAGCCATTGTTAGACACCACCCACCAGTCAGTTTCCACCCAGTGGGTGTGTACATACATCTTGATTGGTCCACATAGATCATCCCATACCTAAGACCAACCCAAGTGTTTCATCACTTTACCTTGACCACTTAATGAGTCTCAGGTGTTTGCAATCTATCACAGGTGTTCTCAATATACCTTCTATAACTTTGTCCTTGGCTCTCAAGGCTTCTTAATTATATTATCTTTTTCACCTGTGTATCTTCCTGATTGCTCCTGCTTAGTCACTTTGACATTCACATACATATTTTTATTTCTATTACTGTATATCCCATGTTGCTTTTTCCTTAACATGAAATTCCTCTGGCAGCAGTTGTATAGAGATAACTGGCCAGCCCACCCCCTATTGACTCGCAAATGTGACTCAACAAAGCCCCACCCACTGAGTAACAGTCACACTGTCCCCAAGTGTTTTTAAAAAGAATTTAAAAACTCATCCACTCAAAATGGCTGCCTGGAAACTGCTTTCTTCCTCTTCCCTAGCAGGAACTGGCCTAGAAAGTTTCCTTTACCTTCACTTTTCCTGGCAGAAACTGCCTGCAAAGCCTCCTTCTCTTTCTCCTTTCTTTCAGTAACTGGCCTGGAAAACCTCCTCCTCCTCCTTCCCCTGTCCTGGCCAAACTGACCTGAAACTGGCCTCTGGCAGCAGTTGTATAGAGCTAACTGGCCAGCCCACCCCCTATTGACTCTCAAATGCGACTCAACAAAGCCCCACCCACTGAGTAACAGTCACACTGTCCGCAAGTGTTTTTTAAAAGAATTTAAAAACTCACCCACTCAAAATGGTTGCCTGGAAACTGCTTTCTTCTTCTTTCCTAGCAGGAACTGGCCTAGAAAGTTTCCTTTACCTTCCCTTTTCCTGGCAGAAACTGCCTGCAAAGCCTCCTTCTCTTTCTCCTTTCTTTCAGTAACTGGCCTGGAAAACCTCCTCCTCCTCCTTCCCCTGTCCTGGCCAAACAGAGAAAGAAAAGATATTAGAAATGTTTTGTAGCAGGTATTCTTTAAAAAAAGGTCTTTCCTTTAAAATAAAAACACCAATGTATTTCAGCTAGCATCATTATTAGCTTATAGTTCTTTATAGCGAAACCTGTTTAAAACATCCTGAGTGTGGCCAAAGACAATTCAGGTAGGAATGTTAATTTTGCAGTAGATTCTAAACCTGGGTCTCAAATACGCTCCGGCCATTTTTCCAAGCCGGGAGCTTTCTGACTTTGAAAAGTGGTGCCTGGGACCTTGAATTGGCAGCAACTATTGGTGTGAATATACTCAGCTGCATCCCGGTAGAGGATTCAAACCGGGAAAGGTAAGCTGGGTTTTTTAGCTGTGTGAAAAACTTCTTAGTACTGTATATTCCTATGAACCTACTCAGCACTGAGTGATCTTCAAGTAACAAAATATTTTCTATATAATGCATCAGGCTGAACACAGATTTTATTATAGTGTTAGTGAAGGTGTTCATGTTTGGGTGCTTCCTACATGATGGTGGTGGGCTAGTTGAAAGGCTAGACCAGGGGTAGGCAACCTTTTTGAGCCGGGGGCCGGGTTGCTGTCCCTCAGACAATTGGGTGGTCGAAGCACCAAAAATAAATAAATAAATAAATAAATATTATTTTAAAAAAAAAAGATTAATTTTTTTAAAAAATATGCATGCACACTCTCTCAGTCCCAGAAAAGCCATGACAAAACCCCTGTGGAGATTTTGCCAAGAAAACCCCAAGAACAAGTAATAACAACAATAATCAATATCATCATGGTGGCCGGCGGCGGCAGCGGCAGGACTGGCCTGGGGGCAGTCTAAAGGCCTCGGGGGGCTGCATCCAGCCCCTGGGCCTTAGGTTGCCTGCCCCTGGGCTAGACTATGGAGATTACTACACACTATTTTAAACTGCAATTACAGTTGGCAATATTTATTGTACAATGATGTCTCCAGGCTGTAGCTGCTATGTTTCCAAAGTGTGGTTATGGCATCCCTTTTCATTGATGGGGGAAACCCATAAATAAGATCACATTAGATCATTACTGCTGATGAAGTTGCAATATTGGCAGTTGTGTGGTGTCAGTGTCTCCTCTACCCTGCCTCCCCCCCTCACTATTCCCAAGCAATCTGATTTCCTTTATTATTTTTCTGTTTCTTTTCTCTCACTTGAAAGGCATGTTGGGTAGGGCATAGGACAGGGAGGCAGAGTCAAAGGAAGAGAGTGTGATGACAGCAGCAGTCCCAGTCACAGGATTGATAAGACATGCAATAATGGCTGATCTGAAATGGTTATGTTTCCATTTTTTTTTAACTAAAATGATTGTGGTAAGAATGGAGCATGTGTGGTAATGGCCTACATTTCAGTACTCAGTTACCTGGAGGTAAATCCCAAAGCCTTACTTTTGAGTCAATCTGTATAGGTTTGAGCTATAAGACCAGAATACACAGACTTTCCTCAGAGGTGAATGGGCTTCTCAAATTTTCTGATGTGGATGCCATTTCACCCCCCTGATGTATCAGGGACCAGTTCTACAATTGTGTCTTGACTACATCTGTTTTGTGATTCAGGAAACTCACCACAGACCAGCAGCTGAGGGTGCACAGACTGACACCAGTCCATATACCACCACCATATACTGTTCTCACCACAATCATGTTAGTTAATAAAAATGGAAACATAATGGCACTCTATCTGAAAATATTCTGAACAATGCTGAGCAGAGAAACCAAATATTACTTCTTTAAAAAGCCATTTAAAAGTGGAAGAAATAAGCAGTACTTTTGTAGGAAGTCCTGCACTATTTGTCTTTCTTTTCCTTTTAATTTTATCCTGCTTTTCTCCCAGTGCAGGATCTAAGATTTAGATGAATGCCATGACAGAGCCCTTATTTTTCCGTCATTTATCATATGCAAAAAGAAAGCTTAAATTGCTCAGATATATGTGCTTGCATGTAATGCCCCAGGAAATGACTGCATAGGTACTCTCCATGAAGTGCTTGCTCTGGATGGAGAGACACAGGAGAATAGGACCCAGAGAATAGGAACAGGAGCAATGGATGTAAACTACAGGAAAAGAGATTCCACCACCATTAGGAAGAACTTTCTGACAGTAGGAGCTGTTTGAAGGTGGAACACACTCCCTCAAAGTGTGCTGTAGTCTCCACCTTTGGAGGTTTTTAAACTGAAGCTAGACGGCTATCTGTCAGGGGTACTTTGACTGTGTATTCCTGCATGGCAGGGGGTTGAACTTGATGGTCCTTGAGGTCTCTTCCAACTCTGCGATTCTATGATATTCCAATAGCGCTGTATTGGTATCCTTGCTAGAAGTTAGTTTTGCCTCCTTCTCAGTGATGTTTGAAATCCAATGAATAACATCCATACAGGTTTGATCAGAGATACTGTAGTAGTTTGGCAAGGCAGGGAAAGTACACATATAACATAGGAGATGGCTGAATTCTAATGTTGCCTCCAAGTCTCCAGGCTGCTTTCCTTTCACATAATACTAAATCTTACATATCTGTGGGTAAAGTTTTTCATCTTCTTCTTTTAAAAATAAAAATAAAAATAAAAATAAAGGAACTGGACATGCAACAGTGGAGTTAAAATTGTATGCAACTGATCATGTTCATGCTTAAATGTAATCAAATGAGACATTTCTCCTCTGATTAATTTCAAATCCATTGTCAAAGATGGTGCAGACAATATCAGATTTTCAGTATGAGGTGGCCCTGATGTCTCTTTATTTCCCAACTATCTGTTATGATGAGTGGGTAACAATCACTCCCCCCTCTAGTTTTCAAGAAAGAGATAAATCAAATACCAAAAATATAGAAGGGTTGTTCATGCTTCACCAACAGAGGACAGTCTTTTGTGTATTTGTCAGATTAACATTTTCTCAGATGGCATTTCCCAGAGGGAAGGATTTGTCTCAAGCTGTTTTTTTTCAGGCCCTTGCACACTGTCTGAATGGATCGTTATGATATTGCATCACTAATGCTTACAGCATTGAAGCTGGCTGGTGTACATTGCTATGGAAATATTTAGTTTCCAGTCACATGTATTTATTTATTTGTTTGATGTATTTATACTTCATCCTTTACACTGAAAATCTAGAAGTGGCTTACAAATGGTTAAACTGACAGTCTGTGTCCTCTGGGTTACAATCCAAATAAGACATGACACACATGGAAAAGTGATGGAGAGGATGGTGTGTGTGTGTGTGTGGGGGGGGAGTGGTGGTGTTAGGTTTAATTACAATAAAGTCCAGGCTTGAGAGATGTGGCCTGGCTGCTCTTCTTTTCTCTGTCTTTTGTAAACATGCTCAGAAAAATACATGTATTTAACATTTATTCACTTTTCGTGATTTCTTCCTCTTTCACATCACTTCCTTCTCAGTCACTAAGAGAACCCCAATGTAGTCTAATATTTGGACATGAGGTTGCAAGTCAGTCCCTGTAATTTGAATTCTGCCCAAGCATTAACTTCACCAACCATACCTGATAGAATGCCCCTTGTCCTTAGCAGCTACTTTTCTGCTCCCAACCCTTTACAGACTCTGATGCCTGAATTTCTGTTCTAAAGAAAAACCCACTTTACAATAATGAGGAGCGAGACCAAATAATGAGGTAAGTACAGGTTCCTAACTCTGGAAATGAGCTAAATTTCAGCCTTCAAGGATTGTGTATGGTGATGGGATCAGGGGCTGCCCATGTACATGGGCACATGGGCACATGGGCTGAACCATACAGACACTGGCACAAATACTTATGCATGCATGTATATGTACTAAGAATGCAAATCTTTGATTACTTCATCCATTTCCACAATTTTCTACCTATCATGGGAGAAAATGAATACTTCTATGTGTTTTTTGTGCAGCATTCATGAATTGCTCAGGGAATCGTTCGGTGTAGAAACATATGGGGGGGGGGTTAAGAGCCCTCCCTCCATTCCATCCAGTGTCATCTGAGGGAGAGACACTAGGCCCAGCACCATCGGGCCTAGTGTAAGAAGAAGAGCCCTCCCTCCATTCCATCCAGTGTCATCTGGGGGAGAGGCAACAGGCCCAGCACCATCGGGCCTAGTGTAAGAAGAAGAGCCCTCCCTCCATTCCATCCAGAGTCATCTGGGGGAGAGACACTAGGCCCAGCACCATCGGGCCTAGTGTAAGAAGAAGAGCCCTCCCTCCATTCCATCCAGAGTCATCTGGGGGAGAGGCAACAGGCCCAGCACCATCGGGCCTAGTGTAAGAAGAAGAGCCCTCCCTCCATTCCATCCAGAGTCATCTGGGGGAGAGGCAACAGGCCCAGCACCATCGGGCCTAGTGTAAGAAGAAGAGCCCTCCCTCCATTCCATCCAATGTCATCTGGGGGAGAGGCAACAGGCCCAGCACCATCGGGCCTAGTGTAAGAAGAAGAGCCCTCCCTCCATTCCATCCAGTGTCATCTGGGGGAGAGACGCTAGGCCCAGCACCATCGGGCCTAGTGTAAGAAGAAGAGCCCTCCCTCCATTCCATCCAGAGTCATCTGGGGGAGAGACACTAGGCCCAGCACCATCGGGCCTAGTGTAAGAAGAAGAGCCCTCCCTCCATTCCATCCAGAGTCATCTGGGGGAGAGGCAACAGGCCCAGCACCATCGGGCCTAGTGTAAGAAGAAGAGCCCTCCCTCCATTCCATCCAGAGTCATCTGGGGGAGAGGCAACAGGCCCAGCACCATCGGGCCTAGTGTAAGAAGAAGAGCCCTCCCTCCATTCCATCCAATGTCATCTGGGGGAGAGGCAACAGGCCCAGCACCATCGGGCCTAGTGTAAGAAGAAGAGCCCTCCCTCCATTCCATCCAGTGTCATCTGGGGGAGAGGCAACAGGCCCAGCACCATCGGGCCTAGTGTAAGAAGAAGAGCCCTCCCTCCATTCCATCCAGTGTCATCTGGGGGAGAGACACTAGGCCCAGCACCATCGGGCCTAGTGTAAGAAGAAGAGCCCTCCCTCCATTCCATCCAGTGTCATCTGGGGGAGAGGCAACAGGCCCAGCACCATCGGGCCTAGTGTAAGAAGAAGAGCCCTCCCTCCATTCCATCCAGTGTCATCTGGGGGAGAGACACTAGGCCCAGCACCATCGGGCCTAGTGTAAGAAGAAGAGCCCTCCCTCCATTCCATCCAGAGTCATCTGGGGGAGAGACACTAGGCCCAGCACCATCGGGCCTAGTGTAAGAAGAAGAGCCCTCCCTCCATTCCATCCAGAGTCATCTGGGGGAGAGGCAACAGGCCCAGCACCATCGGGCCTAGTGTAAGAAGAAGAGCCCTCCCTCCATTCCATCCAGTGTCATCTGGGGGAGAGGCAACAGGCCCAGCACCATCGGGCCTAGTGTAAGAAGAAGAGCCCTCCCTCCATTCCATCCAGTGTCATCTGGGGGAGAGGCACTAGGCCTAGCACCATCGGGCCTAGTGTAAGAAGAAGAGCCCTCCCTCCATTCCATCCAGAGTCATCTGGGGGAGAGACACTAGGCCCAGCACCATCGGGCCTAGTGTAAGAAGAAGAGCCCTCCCTCCATTCCATCCAGAGTCATCTGGGGGAGAGGCAACAGGCCCAGCACCATCGGGCCTAGTGTAAGAAGAAGAGCCCTCCCTCCATTCCATCCAGAGTCATCTGGGGGAGAGGCAACAGGCCCAGCACCATCGGGCCTAGTGTAAGAAGAAGAGCCCTCCCTCCATTCCATCCAATGTCATCTGGGGGAGAGGCAACAGGCCCAGCACCATCGGGCCTAGTGTAAGAAGAAGAGCCCTCCCTCCATTCCATCCAGTGTCATCTGGGGGAGAGGCAACAGGCCCAGCACCATCGGGCCTAGTGTAAGAAGAAGAGCCCTCCCTCCATTCCATCCAGTGTCATCTGGGGGAGAGGACACTAGGCCCAGCACCATTGGGCCTGGAATAAGAAGAACAGCCCTCCCTCCATTACCATCTGATGTCATCTGGGGGAGAGACACTAGGCCAAGCACCATCCAGCCTAGAATAGGAAAGAATGATGAGATTCGAATGTATCTGCTTTAATGTTTGTTTTGATGTTTTGAAATGCTGTACACCGCCCCGATTGCCTAGCAGAGGGGCGGGATATAAATAAAAATTATTATTATTATTATTATTATTATTATTATTATTATTGGAAAAATCACAGGTTTTGTGCAAAAAAAGTTTTTCATGCAAAACCTGCTCTTTTCCAGAAACACACACACACACACACAAAAAAACCCCACCAATTTTTCACCATAAAAGTTCCAGAAAGTTTTCTGAGAAATGTGTTTCTTATGCAAAAATTATGCTTTTGTGAAAAAAAACAGTTTCACATGTTCTCCTTAAATACCACCAATTTTGTGTACAAAAATTATACATGTTTCTGTACAGAATAATTTTGTGAAACAATTCGTGATGTGTGAGTACCAGGTAGAAACTGTACAAAATCCTCACCTGTGTAATTTTTTTAGACAAGAAACAAGTAACCATAAATATTGTTTCCATTCCTAGCATATACACACATATCTGACCATGTCTCCCCTTGTGTGATTAACAACTGTTTGAAGAAGGTGGTGGGGCTATGTCTTGCTGACCCCTTCTGACATGGCACTGCTACCCTGCTGTGCTGCCTTGACTATGTACTGGAGGGACACATGTGTAGAGGGGAACCTGCTATAGATGTGTAAGATCCTGCATGTTTTGGAACTCTGTCCAATCAAGGTTTCCCATCATAGAGGAAAACTATATGTATACAGCAGAAACTCATATACAGGCATGGTTTCCCAGAACATGCAGCCAACAAAAACAACAGGGGCACAAATGTGGGACAGGGTCATCAGGTATGATCCTTGTACTTCATAGTTTTCTACCTTCAAGTTACTTTTAACTTATGGTGATCCAAAGGTGAACATATCACAGGGTTGGTTTTGGTTTTGCAAGATTTTTTTCAGAGAGGATTTGCTTTTGCTTTCCTCTGGGGATGAGAGTGTGTGAATTGCCCAAGGTTACTCAGTGGATTTCCATGGCTGAGCAGGGATTCAAACCCTGGTCTCCAGAGTAGTAGTCCAACGCTCATTTCACAAGACCACACTGGCTTTTTAGATATGGTCCTACCATATCCCAAATGAAATTATTAATCACCTGGAGGAGTATCTAAACCGGTATAACTGTATGATTGCACATTTCTCTTTCTTTTATCATAATTGAGCAGACTACATAGAACTGCCAGCTGACACTTGGAATAAGTGAACTTCTGTTCTATTTCTATATTGCCGCACATTTCTCTACCATTCACTATCAGTGTCTCTCTCATAATATTTGTGCCAAAGCCCACTGAAAGGCACACCAAATTCTACAATCATAGTGGGATAAATGCTCTACTTTAAAAAAAAAAACTTTTGAAGAAAGCTAGAGGGATTTTAAAAAATTAATCAGTTACACTTATAGTCTGTAGACCCCTATAACAGCTATTGTTATAGTTACAATTTTGAAAGTCGCTCTTTGCTTTCCCATTTCTCAAAGGTAACTAAAATAGTTAATTTTATAAAAACATATGAATGCAGCAGGCTACAGCATCAACACAAGCCAAAACTTGAACCATGTGATATTTCTCCTCCATAATTTTGTGAGATTACATCCATATAACTATAGGCATATGTAAAAGTTATGGTTACACTATAAAAGAAATAACATTAAACAATGGGTTTTAGTTATATGTTCATTATGAGGAAAGAAATTAATTACAAATACCTTGTTAGTAATAAATTGCTTCCAAGATCTTTTGAAATTTAGCATTTCAAGGGTGGAGCGGGTAAAGTTCACGAGGCCCTGTTGATATATTTGGAAAGTTATGAAAGTGAAGCAAATATGTTTTCTCTCATACTCTTCATAATGTGTTGGGAGAGAAAAGTACAGCATCTCCAGAATGCATCCCTAGATTGACGTTATCTTGTATGCTATTATTGGGCCAGATGGAAATACCAGCATCATTTACAAACTCAAAAACTGGGGAGGTTCTAATTTATATTGTTTACCAGGCTCAGGTGCTCAAAGCAAATGTTTTTCTTTTCCTTTCTCCCTCCCCTCCTCCCCCCCCCCCCTAAGGTAAGTTTGGGCTTAACATCACTATCAATCAGATGCAATTCTGCCAAGCCAAGACATTGACATACAAAGTTACACTTCCCTTCGGAAAGCAGCATGGCTCTTTTATTAAACTCATCTGTTTCAGTTGCCAAGGTTGTGAGTTTCTAAGTCATCAGAAGCTGCTTAGATGCCTGATGTGAATTTGAAGTGGAAAGGATCTGTGCCTACAATTTTGGGGAAGACAAGTGTTCAGGAAGAATGCTTGTCATGACTGATGTGCCAACCTTCTGAGAGCAGTGATTAAAAATGAATATCATGGGATCTTTAGTCAAACTAATTTGCACTCTTTCATCCCAGAGACATCAGTGGAGTGAGTTTGTAATGCAGAAACTATTGTACAGATCCAGACGGTGTTCCATGACATCTATCTCTTGATGGATACACTAACCAACAGCAGCACAAGGGAGAAGAGGGTAGGGGAGAATTCTCATGAATGTACTTAAATGCCCATGTGTCAGGGTTAGAATTTGTACATTACTATCAGGTCCACTAACATGCTTTAGGGTGGAAAAACTTCAGGAAGATTTATCACTGTCTAGCATTTCTCATCCTATGCCTGGATTATTTGAGTTGTAAGTGACATCCATTCACAGGAACTCTTTCATTTGAACATGTTCCTATGTTCACTCACAGTTCAAAATTGTGGCAAGTTATAGCTGTTGAGGACCAGAGCCATAACAGACATATTTAGGCTATATGGATATGGTATCCTACACTGTGGTTATTTCCCACCAGTAGCCTCACTAGGGTTGGTGTCATCCCAGTGTGGTGACTCATGTTGTCACCCACAAGCAAGCAAGCATCCCACAGTTCTAATGAGTGGGAGCTGTTGGCAGAGGGAGGGATCCAGTCTTGGTTGTATCTCTCCACCCATGGAGCAAAGACAGAGGTGAAAGGCCCAGACTTCCCCGTGGATCTCTTCCCCTGGACCTGCAGAAGGGAAGAGGGAAAGATGTGGAAGAGGATGCTGCTGCTAGCACCACCATCACCATTGGAGGAGCTCCACCTGGCCTGACCAGGCAGTCTCAGTCAGGAAGAGAGAAAGAGGCAGTGGTGGAAGGAGAAGCAGCACCAGCAGACAGGGAGGAGTGGCTGGAAGAGTTTTGGGATGGACAGTAAGTGACTTCCAAACTGACCACCTGCCTCTGAGGTGTCACCTGGCGTGGTTCACACCCCACTACTGATGCCCCTGGTTCCAACTTCATCCATACATCAGAGCTGGATGGTTGTCAGTGGCACAATGGTGGGCAAAGCTCAGGCTTGTTTGTTCAATGGAATGGGTGCATGGAATCAATGCAACTGCAGTTGCCATTCCACATTACAGAAATATTCAGCCAATATCCTCTTCCTAGGAGGGGCTTCTTGATCATTATCTAGTACGACTCCTGAAGAAATAAAGTGTTTTAGAGACTGTTCCCATTTCCTCAAAGTGGGAGAAAATTCAGAAGTGAGCGTTTGTGGTTACCAACCCACTTCCTCAGTCATTACATGTGAGGAAGTGGATCAAATAAAGAATAGACAGATATCCCAATGAACTCATGCTAAAATATAAGACAGTTAGTCTTAAAGGGTCTCCTAGAGTCTTCTCCCCCCATTTTCCCTTTTTCCTGCAGCAGACTAAAAGGGCAACTTCTTTGAGGACAAACAATTTTCTTTTCAAAAGGAAGCAGCACCTACCATCCCCTGCCCCCTCTCTCACACCTTTTTTGACTTTGGCTACATCTGCACTGCAGAAAGAATGCAGCTTGACACTGCTTTTACAGCCATGGCTCACTGCCATGGAATGCTGGGACTTGTAATTTTGTGAGATATTCAACCTTCCCTGTCAGAGAGCTCTGGTGCCACCACAGACTACAAATCCCAGCATTCCATAGGATGGGGTCATGGCAGTTAAAGCAGTGCCAAACTGCATTATTTCTGCACTGCAAATGCACCTTAGTCAAGTAAATTCCAAGAGAAGGAGAGGAGAAAGGCTTGCCTCGAGGCAGGTTGTGAGTGTCTGTTGTTCAATTTGTTGTTCCTTGCAGCTGAGCCCTTCTTACCTTTTTCTGGGACCTCAGTGAGGTAGAGGCTCCCAGGCCCATTGCACCCTCTTATTTTTCTGCACCCAGGGTAGAGCATCCCCTATTCTCCCTTTAGGATGCCACTATGAAGGCTCTCCTATTTTTGCAAGCCTTCCTAGTATACTTAATCTTTAAACCTTCTTCTATGGGTAATGTAAATGTTGTATCTTGATTTTCTGTATCTTGATTTTTTTAAAAGAAAAAATATTCAGAGGTAAGTGGTCTCTAAATGATGAGCCCTGGTGGCGCAGTGGTTAAATGCCTGTACTGCAGCCACTCACTCATAAACCACAAGGTTGCGAGTTCAATACTAGCCAGGGCTCAGGCTAGACTCAGGCCTGCATCCTTCCGAGGTCGCTAAAATGAGTACCCAGCTGTTGGGGGGCAATGAACTTACAGTTGTAAACCACTTAGACATCCCATAGCTCAATATGAAGCAGTATATAAATGAAGCTGCTTTGCTTTTAAGTGTGTGTGTACCTTCGAACTGCATGATGACCCCATGAATTTCATAGAGTTTTCTTAGGCAAAGACTACTCAGATGGTTTTGCCAGTTCCGTTCTTTGAAATATAGCCTACAGGACCTGGTGTTCATTGGCGGTCTCCCATTCAAATACTAACCAGGGCTGACCTTGCTTAGCTTCCAATAGCCTTTGGTCTATTTAGTCATGCTTTTTCCCTAAAAATCTATAAATAAACAAGCTATGTATTTTCCACATGGTATCAGTAGTTCTGATACTGTTCATTTTTTTCACACTCCCCTCTCCCCCTGCAAATTCTTTAACATGCAATTTAACTGAGACAAGAGCCTTGTTCCAGACCAGAGGCTTATGGCAAGGTGCCAGGACAGACAACATGTTGACAGTATCGAGCCAGGGCTGCAACATGTTGCACAAAACCATTTTTGTGAGTGAGAAAAAAGTCCCTTAGTCATTCTGTTCATCTTTTGCTTTCTCTCTCTCTCTCCGTCAACACTGCCTGTATCATATACACCCATTATTGTGCTCATTTCCTTCAAAATTTGCATTCCATTTTGCATAATTATTTGATGGTTGAAAACCCGCCACTCATTTCACTTAACTAATTAGGGATTTACAGTTGTATGAACTCAGTGTGTGTGTTAGCCAAGCTACTGCCTATTGCAGAACAGAGATGTGTTTGATGTATTCCATTTCAAGTTTTTTGTTTGTTTGTTTGTTTTACATCTGTGACAAAAAGGCTTGAGATGCAAACTGGTTCCTTTTTGCTGCACTGGAAGTTTTGTCTTTGATTTCAATCAGGTATGGGGTATTAATATTACATTTCATAGAGTGCCGCATCATGGTAGCCAGAGGAGAGAGCTGGGAGAAGTTACTTCTTTGGCCTACAATTCTCAGAATCCCTCAGCAAGTATGGCTACTTCTTCAATGTTGGTTGCTAAGCTGTGAGAAATGTAAATACTTTGGAGTAAATGCTTGGAGTAAAGGATTGCACAAGCAAAACAATGAAATGAAAATGCCATATGTCACATGTCACTCCATTGCCATTGCCTTTAGCATATGAGGCTTGAGAATTTGTTTTGGCACAAAATAGGTGTAAACCAAAGAAAGGGGGTCAGGACGGAGGGAGGGATTTTTTGTGAGTTTCTATGCTTGTCATATGCAACTCTCCTGTTCTCACCCTCAGGATTTCAGTAATGGAGTTTACTCTTTTCCTTGTTTAGAAGTATATGGATCTTATCATTCTTTCCATTGCTTTAAAGGACAGGTGTCGACTCTGCCTGACTATCTGAAAAATGAATGATTTTCATTGCACCATGATGGATAACACACCCTAGACAAATCTGATCATGATCTACAGACAACTTCTTTAGAAGATTGACTCAAAGCTTGAAAAATGGTGTGCATATCCCCTTGAGAAGTGCAGATCCTCTCTAAAATAGGAAATAAATTATCAGTGTTCCTTGGCTATTCCATCATGTTATCCTCTGATGGAAAAGAAAAAACTATTTGCCTGTTTATCACAATGATCATCAAGATGAGGAAGCCTTACTGAGTTGGAACATGAAGACGGTCATTGGTCTGTGTCTTTTTATAAAGAAAATACTTCTGGTGCATGTTTTAGGACTAATGGCCAGAATCTTGTTGAGGCCTTGCATCTTTGTAAATGGACTTACAACTGCATAAATTAGAACTATGCAGTTGCATATCCAGTAGAAGGTTGCTGTTATATTATTATGTGGCAGAGTTGACAAAATGCCCAATGCACATTGTGTACATTGTGCATTAATTGTACACAATGGAGAATTGTCACCGATAGGCACCATACACTAATGCCTATCAGGCATTCTTTCTGGTTTTCCATTACACACCTTTGTAATTTAGTAAATTCTGCAGTGTAGCATTGCTCTGGTGGTGGTGGTGGTGGTGGTGTGCCTTCAAGTTGTTTCCAACCTATGGTGATCCTAAGGCAAACCTATCATGGGGTTTTATTGGCAAGTTTCTTCAGAGGGGGTTTGCCATTGCCATCCTCCAAGACTGAGAGAGTGACTTGCCCAAGGTCACCCAATGGGTTTCCATGGCCAAACTAAGATTTGAACCATGTCTTCAGAGTCAGTCCAATGCTCAAACCCTAGACCACTATACCACACTGGCTCTTCTGTGTAGCTAGGTATATGTAAAGTGATGTAGCCTAATAGGCCAGATAGGATTCTGGTAAACATTTGGAGTTTATCACATTAACAAAAAAACCGACTTACCCCTGCCATTTTCAAGTATATTATGGGATGCAGTCAGTTATTATAACATGGAAAATTCTGCCAAAGCCACTGCCCAACTGCATCTACCTAAAACCTGGCTACAAGCTGCACTCAGATGGCTGATTTTCAAAGTCAGGAGCTTCCCGACTTTGCAAATCAGCCATCTGAGTGCAGCTTGTAGCTGGGTTTTAGGTGGGATGCAGTCAGGCAGTGGCAGCATTTTCCATGTGATAATACCCAACTGTATCCCGCAATAGACTTGAAAACGACAGGGGTAAGTTGGTTTTAAAAACAAAACATGGCAATCTCCTTTGTTACTTCTTATTTTGGCATTACTGGATTCTGTCATAATTCCTTGATAATACTGAACTCTTGTCCAGAACTTTGAATTGTTTTTTGGATTAAGACACCCAGAATCCACCAGGCAATTCCCAGGATCCACCATCTAGCATGGGATTCTGGGAGCTGGTCCAAAAGTTCCTCTCCCAAGCTCTAACATTGTTCACTTATGCTCTGTCTGGGTCATGGCTGGAAGATGCTTCCTACAGAAAGGTTGGTGGGCAAATCAAATAGACATTGCTTCATGGAGTTGACTATTTGACTGTTTATCAGTATATAATGGCATTTAGCCCTAGCATTAGGAGTAGCCAGATGTCCAGCTCAAAAATCAGCTGCTTCCTGAAAAGATGTTTTGTGTGTGTGGGTGCATTTTGTTTGAATCAGCTACATTGTGCCCTTTGTATCAGCTGGGGTTTGATTCCAGGACCCCCTGTAGATACCAAGATCTGTGGATCCTCAAGTGCCATTAAATATAATGATATAGTGAAATCGTGTACCTTATATAAAATAGCAAAAACAAGTTTTGCTTTTTGTATATATATCCAAAAAGCAAAACTTGATTTTGCTATTTTATATAAGGTACACGATTTCACTATGTCATCATATTTAATGGGACTTGAAAATATAAAATATATAAAATATTTTCAAGCCATGGATGATTGAATCCATGGATAAAGAATCTGTGGATCTGGAAGGCCAACTGCATTAGTGAACTGTGCCCTAAATGTTAGCCTTAGCACCTCTTTAGATGCCCAATGAGTCTATGGATTCTGGAGATGAATACTGGAGCTGAAGCCCTATTGCTTAGTTCTCCATGCAGCTGGCTCACCTCTCCACGCAGGCACTCTTCAGCTGAAAACATTGTTTCTTCATAACATATTCCTGAGAAAAATGGAAATATCCAGAGCTTGCAGCCAACAAATGACAGGTAACATAATTACCTGTTGAAAATTGGAAGGCTTTATTGTAGAAATGAAAAACAAATCACGAAAATGGAAACATGAAAAATAAAAAATGTACAAAAAATCTTGCAATGTCACCTAGAAGGAGAAACATGAAAATGCAGTTGGATGTTTGTATCCATGGGGGTTCTGTTCTGGACCCCCCCTGTAGATATCAAAATCCGCAGGACTGTAAATCCTGTTGTTCCCAATGGTGGCACGGCGTGCATGCAACTGCATTGGCACAGCTGCGTGCATGTGCCACCCATTGGGGAGGGTGGGGCAGGGCCATCCATGGATAGTCCAATCCATGGATGACAAGTGCATGGAAGGGAAGAGCCAACTGCAGTCATTCTTGCATACAAGAGCTACATCTCTAGTATCAGTATAAATCTTATCCAGAAAACCCTATAATGGGGTTGCTGCAAGCCGAAGTCGACTTGAAAGAAACTAAGAACAACAAAGGCTGCAATGCTATTAAACATACTTGGGGGATCAGTGGGAAGACTTCACTGATCTCTATGGGATTCACTTCTGAGTAGACTTGCCCAAGTTTGTACTAAAAGTGACCCCCAAATGCTTCACTACTGCCCACCGATCTACTGTTTTAAAGGCAGCTGTAGCTCATTTTATCCTTTCTCGTAGTCATTCCTTTTTCGCTCATTTTTCTAGACTTCTAAAAAGTTCAATTAATTTCTTATCTTTATTAAACTGGGCCTAATTTAATTCTTATGGCTCTCTACAAAACTTGGCACAGCTGACAGTCTGTACAGCATTTTTAAAGGCTTTAATTGTTTCTCTGCCACTTGGAACAGAGATAGCATATTTTTCTTCATCTTTAAGATTCTCTAGCAGCTGTACATTTTGAATATTAACATAATAGTATGGGAAATGGTGCCTTTTCCTTTCCACCTGCACACCAGTGACTAAGAAGATGCTGTCACTTTATACTGGCGAGAATCTGCATGTTCATTTGTAGTATGGGTAATAAAGAGGATGAGGCAAGTTGAGGGCTTTAAGCACAAGACTTTGCACTGCTGGTTCCCCCTCCCTCCTTAGATTTTATTTGAGTCAGTGACTAGTGCCCTGAAGTATTTAAAATCAACCTTCATAAATTCGGAAGCCTTCCTTTTTTGCTGTCCTTCAGCAACTTGCATTTGTACTACAGAAGTTATGGGGGAAAGAGGGGGGAGAGTCTGCTTTGGGAATAGTTTATTGGCTACTGCAGCAAATCTTGAAATTAGGATTTGGGAAAGATGCTGAGAACTAACTTCATGTCTCAACCATGCGGCTTTGTTTGTTTTTCTTAAGTAATATGAAGACATTTGCCCTGTGAGAAGCTTTCTGTTGCTGAGAGTATATCATCATTTGGATTGCACATAAGGTTTGAAGAGCACTGGGACCCAGAAAGCTTGCTGTACTTTACAGGAAGGCAATATATTTTATCAGATAGGGAACAAATATTCACCACTATTTGTTTCCTGGCTAAACCACAGGCTTCCTGACACTCGGTTGGGAAGAATAACACAGTGGAAACAATGTTGTACAGGTTTTGCCTGCTGTTTATACAGGCCAAACAATTTCAAGAAATAAGTGTGTGCAGAAATATACATGGTTTTGCTTAAAAATAACATTTTTGTGCAAAAGCAGATCCCCCCACACACAATTGGTTCTAATAATAATAATAATAATAATAAATTTTATTTATATCCCGCCCCTCTGTCACGCAATCGAGGCGGCTCACAACAATTTAAAAACATCATACAATATTAAAATACCATCCAAATCCCACAGCCCCCCCCCTTAAAAAAGAATTAAACAATTTTTACATTAAAACAATGATTCAAACACATAATTAAAACAAACCATAATCAAACATCTCCACTTTCTGTGCAATATTGTGCTTTTGTGTGTGAAAAAAAAAATCAGTAATTTTGTACAAAAAAAAAAAATGCAGCTATCTGGAAACCATGTTGGTTTCTGTTGTTTTTCAAGCAAAAACCAGACAAAAACAAGCCATCACTGGTGAAAAATTGCATTGGGGGGCATATTATCCAATTTTGCACACTCAAAGGAAGAAAGAAACAGGTGGGTTGCTGGAGAAAATTAGATGCAAATGTGTTCCCAGATTGCCACTTTTTTGATGCATAATTGTTGTTCTTTGTGGAGGGGAAAGGCAAGTTAGAAGAAAAAAGTATGCAGCTATGTATACTGGTGGGTTTTTGTCCCTTTGAGAAGTGTTTTTTTTTTTAAACAGCAGCACCCCCCTCAGCCATTTCTCCTGAGTTCCTTAGTCATTTTCCACTCTTGGAGCCATCCTACCATTCTTAGCTATGGTGGAGGACACTATCCTTCTCACAGTGTTGAAAAATAAGATTCACCTGTCAGTCAATCAATGGAAAGGAGGGTGGTGTCATCTTGTTCTTTGTCTGGGGGCAGCAAGGTGTTTTTTTGTTGGACATAGAGGGCTTTATCTCTAATCTAGGGGGTAACTATAACAATGTCATACTAGAGGTGGTTGGAAATCTACTTCTGGATTTTTTAAAAAAACTTTCGGGGGAAATCTTGGGGAGTGGTCTGTACCTTTTGTTAAATGGAAAATCACATCTCCCAGATACATCTAGGTGTGGTAATTCTCCCTGCTTTGAAAAAGGCGGTGGGTGGGTGATGTGGGCACAGGAATCTGCTAGCCACAATCAATGGGAAGGGTAGACACTCACCATGGACTATGTATTGTCCACCCCTGGTATAAGTAAACATGCTGAAGATTTCATTGTTAGACTGATATCTGGTAACAAAAATGAATAACAAATAACAAACTGATTTGCTATCAAGAAAAACAAGCAAATCAATTGTAATATAACTGTAGATATAACATCACTTTAAGGGCATGTACTGCTTTCCAGAACTTACATTGTTCAGATTCACAACAGACCTGTAAAGCCGATCACTTGCTTTACAGAAAGAAAACAAAGGATGAGTTAATGAAATCCATGTAAGGCCATTCAGTAAGCCCATTGCATCACAAGCTTTGGATTCTGCAGTTTCTTGCAGTTTCTAATCTCCTGTGTTGTCAAATAATAATAAACATTTTTTTTTTGCTGATTGTAATTTATACAAGCATTGTACATGCTAGCAAACATAACCAACACAAGCCTGTGTGCTATGCACTAGGCCACAATATATAATCCTATTCACGGTGGGTGTTTTGGAAATGGTTGCTATTCTAATTGACTTCACACACCTCTCTTCAGTTCAGTGGAATGCCTCATTACCCTAGTGATCTTTGTCCCTTCCTACAGATAATGTGACACTAGGAGATCTGTTTATCCTGATACACACATAGGGTTCATATAATTGGTTGCATATGAAATCTTAATGGAAAGCATTGCCATCAGTTTCCAATTTGGGTAATTAGGGATAATAGGAATAAGGTACTTGTGTTTCTGTGGCCTGCAAATGACCTTGAAAAGCTATCTCACTCTGTGGGATTACAAATGACCCGCATCTCTTTCTGATTTTACTATATTGTCATTTATTAATACCTGTGGCTTTTACCACTCTAACCCCAGCTTTTCATATTTAGACTACAGTTATTAATATAGGGTAGAGATTGCTGATCTAGTGCCTGTGATGCTGCAAAAGATATAAAGACCACTCTAGGCTTTAGACATATTCTTTTTCCTGAATTTTCAGTTTTCTTTCATTCAATTTTCATGCATGTTAACTTTTGCTATTCATGACACATTTTAAACATCATTCACTGTGAATGTGAGGACAGCCTTATGGAGGTTGCATACACATCATAGGACGTTATCACATGGGGAGTTGCGGGGAGAAAGTGGAAATAAACGGGCATGAGCGGAAGTCTTTAATTTACAGGATTTGTCCCATTCCGCCTCGTCTGATAACTAAATTTGAATTTAAAAGGGGGTTAATTCGAACGCAAACCTGATCTTTTCATTTTTGGGATTTTTGAGGATTTGAAAAGATCAGGTTTTTGTTCGAATTAACCCCCTTTTAAATTCAAATTTAGTTATCAGACGAGGCGGAACGGGACAAATCCTGTAAATTAAAGTCTTCCGCTCATCCGGTTTATTTCCATTTTCTCCCCGCAACTCCCCGTGTGATAACGTCCATACAGTTATAGTGTTTTCATGCCACTTTAGTTGTCAAGGCTTTATTCTATGGAGTCCTGGGATTTGTAGTTTGGTGAGGTGGTTAGACTTTTCTGCTAGTGATTTCTTGTGTACTCTCATGAACTACAACATTGGAGACAACATCTACAGGCCCACAGATCTTCCACACCTGATAATTTCTTCTCTTTCCAGAAGTGTTAAGTCAGCTGTCTTGTGAAGTTCCTAAGCAGAGTTCAAGGAAGTGGCCATCAGCACTGCTGGTAAGTGGGGAATCACACAGAATGGAAATACAGCACTATAAATGTTTGTGTTAGTGCTTGGTTCACTGTAATCTCCAGGCACTTCCATTGTTTGGTTTTCATTGTGACTTTTGCAAATTTGGTTCTCTACAGAACCTCTAAAACATAACACCACTTATTTCTATTCATTTATTATTTATTTTATTCCAGTTTTGAAAAGATTTATTTTCTTCCTTTCAGCCCTGGCAAGGCTTCCCCAGGTGGTTTGCCTTTAATCTTTTAAAAACTAACATCCGCCTCCCCAAATATAAAAGCAGGGAAAGACAGATAAAAAGCACAGTAAAACAAGGAGTTCTGCATATTAAATCCAAAACAAGACAGCAGAGAAAGGAAATGAAAACCTCAGCACAGACCAAAACTCCTGGTGGAAATAAAAAAATAAATAAAAAAAAAATCAGTGCATTTATTTTAAGTTCATTCTGGTTGTCAGCATTCGCATTATCATATATAGATTCCTAATAGATTCCTTTTTCTGGTTCTTATGATTCTGAGTGGAGACCATTCTGGCACATGCCAACAGCACTCAGAACTTGGAAAGTTTCTTTTTGAATTAAAACACCTGGAATTTTATAGTCTGGGGATTCCTGGAGTAGTTGTCACAAGGGTAACTTTTCTGATTGTGACAGAATACAATTCTGCATCATTTAAGAATGAAGGCAAACTCCACCATTCCTCTTCTTCTTCCAAGAAATATCATCTACTTCTATGACTCTGACATCAGTGGCTGAGATCCTACATCTGTCAGTGTATCTACCTGGTAGAAATAATGCAGTTTGACACAACTTTAACTGTGATGGCTCCATTCTACAGAATTCTGGGATTTGTAGTTCTGTGAGGAAGAGACAGCTAAAGACTTCCAAAACTACAAATCCCAGGATTCCATAGGATGGAGGTACAACACTCAAAGTGGTATCAAACTGCATCAATCACCATTTTTCACTGTCTGTAGATTACTACTATTTCTTCAATATATATACAGGTTGAATAGCCCTTGTCTGGAAATAATACTCCAAAATCCAAATTTGTCCTCATGAGTGGCTGAGATAGCTACACCTTTACTGTCTGATAGTTCAGTGCACACAAACTTTGTTTCATGCACACAGTTATTAAAAAATAGTATGTATAAAATTAACTTCAGGCTATGTTTATAAGGTGTATGCAAAACAGAAATGAATTTCGTGTATGTGAAACACAAATGTATGTGAAACATAAATGAATGGGTCTCATCTCCAAGATACTTCATTATGTATATGCAAATATTCCAAAATCCAAAAAAAAGTTTGGTCTCAAGTATTTTAGATTAGGGAGCCTCAACCTGTAACAATAAATAATAGGAATCAAACTGAACTGACACTACGCTTCACACTGCAATGAAATATTTGAATGAAACACACCTACTTGGCATATTTATTTATTTATTTATTTACTAAGCTAGGTGTGGTGATAAGGCAGATTTGGGCAGACAAGAGGAGCCCTGGCAAAATCCAATCAGGATGAGTCAAATGCCAGCCAATGAGAGGGGAGTTAGGAGTGGATAAATACTGCAGGAGAAAGAAGAGCGAGTGGGTTAGTTGTTTACGGTCTTGATTAGGAATAGAACTGAGTGAGATTGAGGGCCTTTACAGACTGCCAGAAATAATGCAGGTTGAGACCACTTTAACTGTCCTGGCTCTGTGCTAGGGAATCATGGGAACTGTATTTTTTTTCTGGGACATTTAGCCTTCTCTGTCAGAGCTCTGGTGCCACAATAAACTACAGTTCCCATGATTCCTTAGCACTGAGCCAGGACAGTTAAAGTGGCCTCAAGCTGCATTATTTCTGGCAGTCTATAAAGGCCCAGAGTTGCTGTTTTGGTACACCCTGAGCTGTATGAAGAACCTTAGTGGTTAGTTGATACTGCAGAGGAAAGCAGTTTAAAGGTTTTGCAAGTAGCCAAGAGAGGATTAGGAGTGTCCTGGTGAAAGTGAAGTGTCATTATCTGAGGGAAATAGTAGTGAAACATGAAGCACAGTCAGTTAATAAAAGTGAAATAAGTAAATATATAATTGAGAGTTTGAATAGTTTTGGGTAACTGTAACAAATAAGTATAAAGACAAGAAACCATAAGTGTAACAAGAAAGGTGTGTCAATAATGTATCAAGTGTGAACAACATCCCACACAAGTGATACTGTATTTAAATTAACCTGCAAATAAACTTATAACGTTTCAATACATGTGAAGTGCTTTTAAAGATACAGTTACACAGTACCAACATTGAAGATAATATTTTATTTTTGAAACTCCTTGAGTGGTTTTGAGGGGGAAAGTAGGTCTCTATAACAAATTGGTGAGAGCGATGGGATAACAAAACCCATTGGGCTGCCATTTGAGAAAAGCAGTGAGGAGAAGGAGTGTCACTTTCACTAATTGGTGGCAGTTGTGGGATTCAAAAGATCCGGTGGCTGAAAGTATGCTTGTGAAAACAGTTGTGAGAGGATTCTGAGATCTAGGAAAGGGATCCAGAAATCCAGAACTGGAGAGTGTAAAGTTCAGAGTTTTGAAGACAGATTTGGGCAGGCCAAGAGGCCCTCTGGGAACATCTAATCAGGATGAGTCAAGCACCAACCAATTAGAGGGGAGTTAGGAGTGGATAAATACTGCAGGAGAGAGAAAAGAGAGTGGATTAGCTGGTTAGGGACTTAGGGGCTAAGCAGACGGCGCAAAGCGCCATCTTCAGGGCAAGGAAGGGAAGGGGCAGCCACACGCTGGGCGCCCCAACCCCTTCCCGAAGATGTTGTCGGAGCAGCCAGCCCTCCGCATGGCCGGCGCTCCGAGGATGCCTTTCCGCTGCAGCGTCCGCACACGCTTCAGTGGAAGAGGCACCGAAGGTGCGCCAGTAGCCTTTTGCAGCACACCTTCGGCGATTTGTGGAAGGAGCGCTATTTTAGCACTCCTTCCTGGGGTGGCGTTGCTGCGCCGCGGGGCCGAGGAATGCGGATGCCTTGGCCCCGATCTGCAGCTTCCTGGGGCGGCCCCTTGCCGCCCGTCTGCTTCCCCCCTTGGTTAGGAACAGAACTGAGTGGGAATAGGAGTGCTGTTTTGGTACACCCTGATACTGCAGAGGAAAGCAGTTGAAAGGTTTTCCAAGTACCCAAGAGAGGACTCAAGTGTCCTGGGGAAAGTGACGTGTCATTATCTGAGGCAAATAATAGTTAGTGAAATGTGAGGCATATTCAGTTAATAAAAGTGAAATAAACAAATATATAGTTGAGAGTTTGAATAGTTTTGGGTAACTGTAACAAATAAGTATAAAGACAAGAACCCTTAAGTGTAACAGGAAAAGTGTGCCAGTAATTTACCAAATGTGAACAACATCCCACACAGGTGATACTGTATTTAAGTTAATCTGTAAATAAACTTATAATGTTATTTCAATACATGACTGTGAAATGCTTTTAAAGATACAGTTACACACTACCAACATTGAAGAAAATGTTTTATTATTGAAACCCCTTGAGTAGTTTTGGGGAAAATTAGGTCCCTATCACAAATTGGTGACAGCGGTGGGATAACAAAACCCATTGGGCTGCCATTTGAGAAAAGCAGTAAGGAGAAGGAGTGTCACCTTCACACTATGTTTCTCCCAGTACAAGACTCAAGGTATCTTACAACACAGATTAAAAATCAGTATAGCTAAAACTGATATTATTAACATTATTGTCATTCTTACTGGATTTATTTTTATCCTGCCTTTCCCACAAAATTGGGACTCAAGGCAGCTTAGAATTTAAAACGAGAATACAGCTAAAGACATACAAAAAGTAAACATTGAAATAGAATTAAACTCTTCACAGTATTAAAGAGGTTTAAACATACACCTATAGACATCAAGGAGGACACCATTCTGGCCTTCTTGGGAAGGGAATTCCAGAGTCTAGGGTAGTGGTTTCAAAATTTTGATCCTCTGGGTGTTTTGGACTTCAGCAACCAGAAGCCCACACTAGCTTGGCCAACATTTGGGAATTATTGGAGCAGAAGTCCAGAACATTTGAAAGACCAAAGTTTGGCATCCACTGGTCTAGGAGCAGCCACTGAGAAGGCCTTCTCTTGCGTCCCCACAGTTCTTACCTGTGAAAGTGCTGGGACTGAAATAAAGCCCTCTCCTGCTCCTAATAATGATATTAAAATGACCAATAAATTAAAGGGAGTTTAATTTTTGTTTAAAAATGCAACAGATAAAGGAAAGCTAAGCAGTACACCATTCTGCCTCCTTTTTACTAGTTAATAATGATAATAATAATAATAAATTTCTATAGCCTTATCAGCAGCTACCAGCTATTGGCTAAAAGCCTGCCTAAATGAAAAAAAGTATTTGCAGTAGCATGCAAACCTAATCTCCTGTGGGATAGAGTTCCGCGGTCTGTAGGAGCAGCCACTAAGAAGATCCTGTCACACGTCCTCACCAGATGATCCCATGATGGTGAAGAAACTCAGAGAAAGCCCTCCCTTGAAGATATAAACAAATCAGGCAGGCTCATATCAAAAATCCAATCTTCCAGGGCTTCTGTGAGAATGTGAATGGGAGAGCATGATGGGAAAGGGGAGAAGCTCTGAAGGTATCCACCACTACCTACACACAAAATGCTCTCTCCTTTTGTTCTCATTTGTCATTCAAAGCAAAGATGGGGGAGGGCATCACCCTAACAAAGAAAATAGCCTCTGGTAAAACCCCGTATGGATGTAAATAATAATAATAATAATAATAATAATAATAATAATAATTTATATCCCGCCCCTCTGCCAAGCAATCGGGGTGGCGTACAACAATACAAAACTTCAAAACAATAAATCAAATTGAAATCCCATCCCTTCTTCACCCACCCACCCTTCCCCCCAGAACATACAGAACAAATTAAATAACAATAATTAAAAAATGTACAATTTAAAAATACATAATTTTTCATGTCATTGTGGTCCTCCAAGGGCTGCAAGATGGTAAAAGCAGCCCTCCGCGGCCATAGAGCACTGCCGCTTGCCACGTGGTGCCAGCAGGGGATGGAAACGGGCGGATTTTAAGTCCGCCAGTGCCCCTCCCGGCTGCCTCGTAGGTGCGGTGGCTCAAGCCACTCAGGTGGTGCTCCGAGGGTGCCGGTGTTGTGGGCTGGAGGACTCACAGCTGGTGTTGTGGGCTGGAGGGTGGTTTTTTTTGAAGGAGCTGCGGTGCCTCTCCTCCTCCACGTCCGCATTAGCTTTGCATTATTTTGCATTAGCTTTGCTTATGCAAAATACACAAATCCTGCCCATCGAATTGTCAGCTGAAAGGTCTCATCCCTTCACTTCATTTGTAAATGATTAAAAAACAAAAAAAAAATACCTGTTGATTGAGAAGTTCTAATAATTACTTCTCTTTAAAAAGCTTACGAAATCCTTGAATAACAGATATTTCGTGTGTTTATCAAATTTTGAAGAGAATTCTTTACATCACTACTCCTAACCCATTGGAGACTATCAAGAAAAGTATTACACTCAATGCAGAGAGAGGACATTTTTGGTCCGTCTAAGGATGCACTGATGGGATGGGGACTTTGGTCTGCTCTCCAAGGAGCTGTAAGTGTCTTCCAGGACCTCAGTGATGTAGTTAAAAAGCAAGCCACTGAATCAGAAGACCTGAGAAGGCAAAATAATTTGTTGGTAGCAGAAAACCAAGCCTTCTCAAATGACACCCAAGAGGCTATAGCTAAAGCCGAGGAAGCCTTTTCACAAAAAATGGGCTTGCAATTCAAATTGGCCACATTGCAGTGAAGACTGACCCAAGCACCACAGTCAGTGTCGGGTTGGCCAGCCCAAGAAACACCCCCAAAACCAAAGCAGGATACCCTTCATCTACCAGCCAATAACTGGATAGCTGGCAGGGGACCGAACACACAAATACCCAAGGCAAGAGCCCCAAAATAAGAAACTTGCACAAACATATCACCCCTAGGGGCCCCCACAACTCAGATGGGAGTACACCTGTACCACTCTGTCAAATTAACACCAAGGCTGTAGTTTGGACTACTGCCCAGGGATAGAGACAGGAAAGGAGAAAAATGTGGGCAACATATGTGAATTGGCAGAGCAAATTCACTTCCTAAACTATGGGTTTGGGATCAGGGAATCTGCCACTAACTTTCAGGGTGGCAAGGGGACCCCCAGCAATCATCCATCTCAACCCCAGAGAGACAGGAACCAAGGTCAAGGAAAGAACCAGGGGATTAGGAAAAAGATGCACCCATCCTTTAGGAACAGCCACATCAGAACCCCCCCCCCCCTGATTTGCCACAGCCACAGTAGAGTGAAGATAGGAGGCACATTTGGGCCACTCTCAAGACATGCAGAGTTGAAATGGCCCAATTTGATGGGAAATCCTCCAGGGTATTATTAGAAGCCCTCTTGCCAGTCTATGCCAGTCCAGGAGATTTGAAGAGATCAAATAATGAGCTAGGCCACACTGTCTCAGCCTCAGCTCCCCCAGTTACCATTACGTGGCAAAAACCAAAGGCCCCAGAAGGTAGCTCTCATGGGGAAATCATAGAGAGTGCCCTTTAAAAAGTATAAAGCCCTGCAGGCATTTTAAGAAATCTGCAGAGAACTTTTGTAAATGTTGGGATTTTAAAAGACAAGGAGTTTTCTCTCTCAATGAGACTAATTTGCATAATACTGTAGCCTCATGGAAAACATGGCTGCTAGAAACCAGGAAAACCAGATCATGGGCAGAGAAGGTTGCATGGCCCATCATCCTGAGTAACATAAACCAAAAGTTGGTCAGTACCTAAAGTATAGCAAACTGTCCTTGTTTCCACTTTTGTGGCTTGCAACACCTTGGTGTGCTTTCAGAGTTCGCTGATAAGGAGAAATGGGTTTCCTTCCAATCTCTGTGAAATTTGTGATAGGAGAGGTTTTTTTAAATATCCTTTTGGATCTTCCTCTTTTCCAAGTTTTGCTTGAGAAGAAGTTCCAGCTCAGTTCCAGTGAACAAGAGCTCTCCAGTATCTAGGGGTGGTGATGGCCCCCATGTTCCTGCCTGACTTTTGCTCCAGTCCCTGGATGGTGGTTCCAGTATCGGGGGGGTGGGGTGGGTTTGACAGCTTCAAGGGTGATCCTGATGTCCTCCACATTTCAGTGCCCTCCAGAGGTCCAGGGCTGATGCTGATCCAGATGACATTCAAAGTCCAGATGTCCTCCAGGTTCCTATGCATCCTGCTGTCCTATGATGTCCTACAAGTTCCGGACCAGTGTTCCTGTAATCACAGATGCCTTCATATCCTAAGGAGATGACACACCTGGTTTCTCTGTGTTCCAAGTGATGCCAGCTTCAGATCCACTAACATTTCCATGCTCAACTGCTTTTGGTTTACAATTATGGCTCCTGTACACCAGCATCAAAGGTGCCATGATGCTTAATATCCATAGTAGAACTCATTGCCAGCATTCACAAGGCAATATATGGCCAAGTTACCTGATACTGGGCTATGTTTGCTCACATTCCTGCTGCAGTATTCCTGCTGCACTCATTGCTATCATTTTGTTCTATACTGCTACTTCATGGATATTGCCAGCACCACCCAGAGTTTTTTTTTAACAATTTCCAGCCTTTTACATACAAGTGCGCTCATACTTGAATTCATTTATGAACAATGTTCACCAAGGAATGGTTCCTCGCTAAGGGCTCCAGTTTACAAGGACTAATGCCATCTCATTTATGGTTTTCATTGGTGTGTTACATACTCGCATTCTCCATTGTATGTCTTTTGGTCACCATATATAATTTCAAGTAATGCCTGAATTCTATATTTTGCCCAAGTATTGCTTATGTCTCGTAACATTCCTGGTGTTTTGCCTACATGTCATGGTTATAGTTTTTTTATTTGGGTTGTATATTTCCTTTCTGTTGTGGTTTTATGGCTGCATTACCATGAGTTCTAAACCACACAGACAGATCTTTTGTACACATAATTCTTCTTGATTGTTATGTTTCCTGTTGCAGCCTTTGTATGATTATCTGAGAGGCACTGACAACTTTGCTGATGCTCATATCCTAAAGGACACTCATTGCCAACATTTCCCAGTGTCCTCATTGAGAGGAAGCAAAACAGACTATACATTCACATCTGCCTATTGTCGTCATCATCATCATCATCATCATCATCATCATCATCATCATGAGCTCACAATTTTACTGTTATAACTGTATGGAACTTATAGTGTGAATGAGTATGAATGTGCCCAACTGTTATATAGTCCCATGATTATGCTGCATACAGGTCTTCTCATGGAAACAGCATCCTGCAACTTAAGCTCCTCAGTGATTAGACCCTAAATTTATCTATATGGCAAAGAAATTTTGGAAGTCATTCAAGTCTCATTCCCTTCACCTTACATGACCTCTGAAGGGGGGGGGGGGATTTGTTACCCTATATGGCTCTCTCTCTTTTTAATATCAAGAAATATTATGAGATTCACCTCTCCATGACCCTACATGTGGAAGCCATGAACTTCAAGCTAGAGATCACATTGGCAAGCTTAGGAGTTGCCAGGGGATGTGACTCAAGAGAGATGAGGAAAGCCATTAGTTTCAGTGCTGTATTATTTCTGTCTGAACTCACATCAAGGAACAATGCACTAGTGCATTTGTTCTTGTCTATCAGGTCCTGTGGGTTATCTAAAGCAGGAATCTGTCCATTTGCATCCCAATTCTCACCTTGGAAGTCCCCACCCAAAAGGGTTATCTCATGCAAATTTGGACCATTGGCCATGGAATACCTGAACTTTGCCCCAGGCTTCAAATTCCTTATATAAACCCCAGCTTTCCTCTGCTCAGTGGGTTAGTTTGGTTTGCTGGGAGAAACTCTGCCTTTGCTAGTCCCCTTGCCACTCATCAATCTGCATTGGCTGGGAGTGACTGAATCCCAGAACCCATCTCTGGATCCCTCAAGAGGAGTAACAGCATTCAGGTGCAGTATTTCCCATTAGAAGGCCTTCTCTATTCCAATCCAATTCCTTTGATTCTTAGCTTCTTGTGTGCTTGTGTGAGTGTGTGTGAATTCCGTGTGTGTGTGTATGTAATTTCTTAATAAAATGTAATTAATAGAAGAATCCTGCCTCTGTAATTATTTGCCTTTGACGTCCATAAACATAGAGACAAGACCCCAAGGCTGTTGTAACCCAGCCATGATAGAGCTAAATTAATATTCCCTAAATTTCTTGGTTACAGAAGGGAAGGAGAGAAACCTAGGGAGGCATGAGGGGATGGGTAGGAAAGCAAGCAAACAACAATGGGAGAAATGGTACAGGGAGACTAACAGCTACTGGGCAGTAGTAGTGGCGGGTGTCACTGACAAGAGTGACACAATAGCTAACATTGGTTGGCACTCCTTGTGTAACCCCATCACCTAGTAAACCCTATTTCTCTTTTATAATTATCCCTTTTCCTAATTCTGCTATACTATGTTACTCTATATCAATGTTTCTCAACCAGAGGTCTCTGAAATGCTAGGGTTCTGTCAGAGGTTACTAGCGATGAGAGATTATGATTGAAAACAACAACAACACTTTTTTTTGAGCTGTAGATATAGTTTTTATACGGGGGTTCCCTGAGACTGAAAATTATGTCGAGTAGATGTAGGGGTTCCCTAAGACCTGAAAATTATGTCAAGCTTTCCTCCAGGGTAAAAATGTTGAGAAGGTCTGCTCTACATAGTTGTGTTGAGAAAAAAACAATTTCTTCTGGAACACAGAGGTTCCATTTTTAATTACGATATCTAACAGCCATGTCTCTTATGTTTAGTCCTATTCAAAAACCTACTCCAGTTACTAGCTAACTAAATTTCTGGCATTTCATCTCTGTTCCCTTGCTGAAAACAATAGATTGCCATATTTAGAGCTCCTATAACTCTTTATGTTTTGATTATTAGATTTGGTGCAGCTTGAAACACTAATGAATATCATCCACAAAATGATGTTTCTAATGGAGATGTGCTTCTAAGGTGTGGAGGCCCCTTTGGAAGTCCTTTTTGCATCACAAAGTAGCTCATTTGGCCCAGTATTGGAAGTTCTAGATATGACGTGATAAAACTTTAGTATAATTAAACAGAACAAACAAACAGCAAAAAGGGCCATACTTGCCATTGTAACCAAGATGGTAAGTCTGTATTGTTGAATATTGCAGTAGTGAAAAGTCAGAATTTGAGAGGGAAGAACACAGACAATTTTGCCTGGGGAGAAAATGCACCTTTCATTAAAACTGAGCAAACTTGCCAGGACTGCCAGCTCAACATAAACATGATTAAGGCCAATGCGGAACTTATAAATCAAAGAAAGAGCATAGTACAGAGATGTTTTTTTTTTTTTAAATCTAGATCAGTTATAACAAGCTAAAGGGAACTCTGGCCAATCAAGGGGTAGGAGAGGAAGATCCGAGGCTTGGTGTTATTGATTAAAACATGGGAAACAGGGAGGAAAGACAATATTGTTTAATTTCAGCTTTCCTACCATCTCTAGAGTGCCCATGTCTGCACAGCATATATGTTATATTTCTAGCTGCCCAGAGCTTGGAATAAATTCAAGGAATTAACTACAAGTAACTCATAATTTGCAATGCATTACTGGTAATTCATTCCTTTTTTCAACAAGGAAGGAGTAACAGTTACATTGGAATTCTAAACGTAAAAGACAATTTAATTCCTTTTGTGTTGTAGCTGTAGATTTTTTTGTTACATTTATAGCTATGAGGGTATGACATCAATAAACAGTGGAGGAGGACTATAACATAGGTTGGGTGCCTCAGTGCTGCTCCTCCACCCAGGTCCAGGAACCCACATCAGACTATAGGTACGTGAGTATGCTTTTCTTTTGTTTCTAACCTTAACCCTAACCCTAGCTACAAGTATACTCTCTCCAGGCTGTCTAAATACTCTACAGGCAGCAGATGCCATTAGATCTTGGAAGCTAAGCAGGTTCAGCTCTGGTTAGTACTGGTTAGTACTTCAACTTTGGAGATTAACACTAGGTGCTATAAGCTATATTTCAGAGGAAGAAACTGGCAAAACCACTTCTTGAGTATTCCTGGCCCAAGAAAACCCTATGAAATTCATGGGGCTGCCATAAGTTAACATGCAACCTGAAGGCACATGCAAACAGATACACTGCCCACAAGCCCACTGACCCAAAGGTATTTATCAGTAAGTGTAAAAACAAAAATAAAGTCCACCTTCAATTTTAGCCAAGTCAACACAAAGCTAGTCCCTGGGCTCTACAGTCCATTGCAACATAAACCGTAAGTTATCTCTCTGTATGGTGTGATACAGAACTCATGAAGGGCACAGCCTCCAGAAACAGGCCCACATCAGTCTGAAGTTCCTCTCTCAGACTCTTCATACTACTTCCAGTATGGATAGGCCACAAAGGCTGCATTGCCAGTTAAGCAGAGTGAAGCCATTTCATCATTCAGCTTTTCCTCCAGTGCTATCAAATTCCAACTAAACGTGTTTGATTACCACTGATAGTTGTATGGTCACAATATTTGAATAGCATAATATACATGCCTTTGATAGAGTTTAGAAATGTTGCTTTTTTGGATGACACTTCCATAATTCTCCAGCCAGCATGACCACTGGCCATCCTGGATGAGAGATTCTGGGAGCTGTGGTCCAAAAAGTTATATTTTTTCCCATGCTGTGCCCTTAAGGTACCCCCTGCCCTTGATGACTGCCCTTTTAACTGATTTCAAGCCTCAGAATAGAGCTCCCATAATTAAGCAAGACAACCATGTAGCTGCTGGTGTTCTCCTTTGGGGGTCAGGGAAAGCTGTCAGGAGGGACAATTTGAATATGTACATCCTAGGAGGCCTGGCACTACTGTTGTACTTACTGGTATGAGAAGGAAAAGACAGCCCAATGAAACTGTTAAGGAAATTGGAATCAGCATGACTGCCAAGAGGAAGGTGCTGGAGCATACTGGATAGATGTGACATGGCTTTGTGCCACTGCAGTGCCCTTGGCACCATGGGCGATTGGACAATGCTGACTACATCTTACTTGTTTAATACCAGAAACAATTTCCTTCAGGAGTGATGTTCAATATGACAGCTTCTGTAGCCTTGCTTCTCGTGTACCTTTTGAGAAAGACGATGCTAAGAACATGGCTCTTGTAAGAAGAAGTAATTCCCTGGAGATTTAGGGTGCAATCTGTTGGGATTCTGTTTTTCCCCTCTGCAGGTAAATCCATTGATCTGAACGAAACATCTGTGCTGATCTGACAAGACCTTGCAAAAATTCTTTTGCTTTGAAACAACACTGAGCAAGAAACGTTCCCAATAGGCTGGGTACTTTACATAAAACAAACAAGATTATTAAGAAAGAGTTTGGGGTGGAGGGAAATTGGGGTGGTTTTATGTCTTCCGTTCACAGGACTGTCAGAAGAGAGTCTTCTGTTTCATTGTGTTCTGTATCTGAAAGGCTTTTTGGTCCAATTTAAATACAGAAACCTTGAGAAGGGAGAGCAGGAGCCTTGAATTTCCCTGTAAGCAACTAGCACTTATTAGGAATACAAGTAATTTAGTCACTACTTTGCCACTGTAGTGAAAGGCATTGTATTTCTATTTAAATTATATAAATTGACATCTATATGTACAAATCATAACATACAAATGCTGTGCAAAATTGGTGTCATTCTTCAATCATATGTTTCCTTTTGTGTGTGTGTGTGTGGAACGCTTGTTGGTTAGCAAGATTACCCAACTTCTGTCATCTGGATGTTTAAAAACAGTGAAGTTCATGATATAGATTCATCCAGAAATGGTTGGAATATTTAAACTGGGGGTGGGGGGGAATAAGGCCATGAAAATATAGCATGACATTAGCTAAAAAAGTTAGCCATTAAGGACAATAGGCATCTTTCAAACAAAACTTGGAAAAGTTATTTTTTAGAGTACATCTCCTTGTACCCAAAATGTATTGCTTGTATCACAAGGAAAAGTTATGCATTTGAACACTGTTGATTAATGCAAGCTCAGGGCATATCTAGGGCATTCTTGGGCAGGGATGGGGAATGGCAAAAAGTCTTTGGAAGTCACTGCAACAAGCTCTTACACCACCACTGAGGATATGGCAGAAAAATCAAAATACAGTGCTGCCACTCACTAGAATAAAGATGGGAAAGAAGGGGAGGCAGGCAACACCAGACACTTCATGGACAAGTGGCTGAAGGAGAAAATTTTCCCAGGATTCTGAATTATGGATAAAATTCTCCAGATATACTTACCTAATGCCATTTTTTTCAGTGCTGAGCAAAATTAGAAGTGTTTTTTTCAGTCCTTTTTAATTGCACAGAATTTCCTTTTAATGGCCTTTCCATTTCCTACCTTTTGTCTTTTTGCAGTGTGTCTTGTTTTCTGGATTTGAAAAGTTTATGATGACAATTTGTTTGTCTTATGATATCTGAAAGATAGGGCAAGCAGGTCTTCTGCTGCTCCAGAAGACTGGATCTAAACCAGGGCACTCAAATGCCAAGAAAGACAACAGCTGGTAAGAGTTTTTCAGCTTTGAAACTACTGAAAGTCATTGACTCTCCATTTTTGGAGTTGTTTTTTTTTACAGGGGCTAGATTTGATTCCAACTCAGTTGGAAGGGACTCCATAGACTATGGAGTCCAACATCCTTCTCAATGTAGGAACATCAGCTTGCTGGAGTATCTCTAGCAGGTAGCTTTCCATCTTTTTGAACATGTCCAGAGAAAAAGAACCCATCTCCTCTTTAGGTAATGGTTCCATTGCTGAGCCACCCTACCTTCCTATAACCTAAAACCATTAGCCCAAACTAGCACCCTCCTTTCTGTGACAGCCCTTGAGAGAAATAGGGCAATCCTGCAACCTATCAGTTTTCTTTTCACCAGGTTGAACATGCCCAACTCCCTTAACCATATGTTCTGTTCTCCATATCTCTTATCATCATTTTTCCCCTTCTCTGAATCTGCTCAATCCTTTTTCCCCTTCTCTGAATCTCTCTCTCTCTCTCTTTCTCTCTCTGTATGCCTTCAAGTCACCTGTTGACTTATGGTGACCCCATTAATTTCACAGGGTTTTCTTAGGCTAGGAATACTCAAAGGTGTTTTTACCATTAATTCCTCTGAAATAAAGCCAACAGCAACTGGTATTTGTTGGCAGTCTCCTGTCCAAGTACTCAACAGGGCTGACCAGGCTTAGCTTGCAATATCAGATGTGATTTAGTGCCTTTAGGGGCACTTAGAGCTGAATTTGGTACTCCATCATACTCTTATCAGCTCTATCATTTCATGATTCTGTAAGGACCTTATCACACGGGGGTCCCAAGCAGAAGGTATCCAAAGCTAATACGTGTTTTTCCCGTGCGTTTACACATATCCAAAGGCAATCCAAAGCTAATACGTTTTTTCCCCGTGCGTTTACACATTTCAAAAGGCAATCCAAAGCTAATACGTTTTTTGCTTCCGTGATCTGAAGTTAAAAGGGATCTTTTGACATTCGGTTTTTCGGGGAAGTAAAAGGGAGCTTTCGGAAGCATTGCGCACTAGACTCCTCCTCCTCCTCCTCCTCCGCCAGCCTTCCCTCCTCAGAGAGGCAGAGGCAGCCAGCCAACGGAGAAGAAGGAGCGCCGTGATCGACGCCCGGGCCGCCGCGGGAGAAGGAGAAGGAGAAGGAGAAAAAGGAGAGAAGGAGGAGGAGGAGGAGAGACCCTGGGAAGGTGGGTGCCGCCGCGGGAGAAGGAGAAGGAGAAAAAGGAGAGAAGGTGGAGGAGGAGGAGAGACCCTGGGAAGGTGGGTGCCGCCGCGGGAGAAGGAGAAGGAGAAGGAGAAGGAGAAAAAGGAGAGAAGGAGGAGGAGGAGGAGAGACCCTGGAAAGAAGGAAAAAAGTCCAGGGACTGGCTCTCCTCTTCTCCGGGGTCTGGCATGCTGGCAAATGCAGTTTCGGTATAGAACTGCATTTACTCTTAACTTCGGTAAGTTTTCACTTACCTTTCACTTCGTGGCCAGCATTTGATAAGGTCCTAAGTCTACAACAGGCTCTATCTGGAAGATCCATGATCCTTACTTCCAGCTGGGGAATGTACAATAGCACACATACTGAGAAGGAAGGGTGGAACTGAAACCATCCCATAATGTTATTTGTAGGTACAACTAACATAGGAAAGATACTGAACCATTACAGTTTCATGGAAAGACAGTCTGTGATGCTTTCAAGTTCTCCATTCTCCATCTGTTTCCTCCGTGTGTCTGGGTTGACCAGTTTTTCTGGAGAGGTTTTGGATTCCGATGGCTCAATTAAATGTACTAATATGCTGAGAAGAAAATGCCAAATGATTCATTTCCTTCCACTTCACCCACAGGGCACCTGTTCTTGCTGTGTTTCTTTGCTTTCTCCCCCACAACACCCCACCACCCTGGCTTGCTGCAGAGAAAAGGAAACTGCAAAGAATAGACCTGTTAAGACTTTGCATCTTGAGAAGCAAATACAGCATGAAAACAACTCATGTTGACCCTTGTCAGAGGGCTGTTGCTTTCTTGTGCAACTTTCAGGACTGGCAAAGCTGCTTTTAATTTGCTGCCATTTTCTGCCAGCTGTCATCTTCACATTTAGCATTTTGCTAGCCGCAATATGTATTGACAGTATACAGGATGAGTGATCCCTGACCCAAGAACCTAGCAATTAAAACTGACAAGCCACACAGAACACCAGACAGAATACAGCAGGTGACTAGATGGTACATTTAACACAGGCCACCACTGGAGATACAGACTTTAATATAATGGCAGTACTGCTGACTGCTATTCAGAAGCTTCAGAGGAGGAAAAATCCACCACCACCCCACTTCCAAAGCCTTACCTCAAAACACAGCAAATACCATCAGTGTGGGCTTTTAAATCCTTCTTTGGCTTTTATTTGAATGCACTTGTGTCCCAGCACATTCATGTTTGTAAAGTCATACCCTCACTCTGATATAACAGTCTATTCAGTATGCCCCATGCCTTCCAGATACCTTCAAGATCACAAAGCCATAAAATGTACATGTGCAGGGTAGGTTGTGCCAGCTCACCTTCCAGTCACTTTGATACTCTGCCCCTGCTTAAATGGTAGTGTTTGCAGACTCACAAAAGAAAGTAACCAGGAGGTTGCATATCCATTGAAAGTAGTCTGCAGGATACATGCTAGGGATATGCCTTGTAATGATATGAATCTTTTCTTGCTATATCTTTGCTTGCAGAGACAAATAATTACAGTGGTTTTTCTCCTTGTTGTGGGAAAAAAATGAATATTCCTCCATAGTATTCTCCCAATATTCACACATTCTGTCATGCTGTAGGGGAATCATTTTCCATAGAAAACATGTGTATTTTTTTTTAACAAACCCCTGTTTTGTTTGCATAAAAATACACATGGTTGTTCTGTACAGAAAATGTCTTCTGACCCAGAAAACATCTTTTCTGTAGAAAAAGTATTTTTTTAATGCAGGAGACTGCATTTTGCATACAATTTCAGTGCAAAAAAATTTCTGTCCACACAGCATGTTTCTGCATAGAAAACATTATTCAATTTATGAAAATTAGAAAGTTTGTGCCAGTACAGTGATTCCTATGGGGAAAGCATGTGATGGGGGGGGGGGGGAGGAATAGAAAATGTGTTTTCTGAACAAAACCCCATTTTTGTTGATTCTTCTGGTGTCATACACATGCATACAGAAGCTGTTGGATATGTTTGTGTGATGGAAGACATTTACCTTCAGTTCAAGATTACATAAAAGAAGTTGTACATATGGTGCCATTGGACATGCAGATAGGCATACAGATATGCACTGAGTCATGCTTTTGGTTTTGCATTCAGTACATTCAGTTGTATAGTGTTGCCATTAAACACAGGGGTTGCACAACACAGTCATACAATATTTGCATGCAATATTTACACAATGCACTCTCACAGTGCAGAATCTCATTTAGTATATTTTGCTTAAGATATATTGCTTAAGATATTATACACACACACACACAAACAGAGTTGTCCCTCCCCATTCGCAAACTTCAGGTCTGCGGTCTTCCTCTTCATGGGGAAGGACAAGAGCTATAGCTAAAATGGCTGCATGCGCACCACGGGCATGCACACCATTACTTTCAATGGGGCTTGAATATTAGTGAGCTGCCATTTAGGTGTGTGTGTGTGTGTCCTGGAATGGATCCCCTACAAATTGGGAGGGGCAATTGTGTATATATGTTGCAGAAAACAGATTTTCTGCCACCAAAACATATTTTCAGTACAAATGAATATTCTCTAATGAAGTCCTGGAGTAAGAAGCATCATATGGCTGTTCTCCTTCTCTTTGGTGGAGTGTTTCCAGTTCTAGGACACCCTTCTTTTCAAACCAAGGATGTAAATATGTGAGGTGTTGGGAAATGTCACAATTTATGACATATTTTCTCTCCCTTTCCCCCCATATCACAGAGGATGCACCCAATCCAGTGAGTGTAATACACATGAGTGATTAACGCTTCACATATGGTTGTACTTTTTTGTTGCACTTAGATTGAATTCACAGAAGCAGAACTGTTTGAGCATATCAGTCATGCAATCAGTTGCACATTTTCTGCAGCTTTATAGATATTTTGGGTCAGCGTAGAAGTGAGCTTTGGGGGATTGCAATACCATCCTTAGGTTTTCCAAGTTCTGCCAGGTGTTAGGTCTTTCCACCTAAGGCAACCTTCCCCAACCTGCAGCCTTCCAGATGTGCTGGACAACTAGCTAGCATTGTTACCAGCAGAGAGAAAAGAGAGCCAGGTGCAGCAGCTCTGCTTTGAGTGAGCAGATGAGGAATGGCTGTACATTTGCCCTGCTGTACACTTCTTGTGCTCTTTAAATGAACTTATTGCTTTGTACCTAACTCTAGCAAAGTTTAGTAATTTTCAGCAGTTTCCTCCTTATTCCTCCCCCCTCCTCGTTTTTACAAGAAATTGTTTCTGAAGGAGAGATGAAGTCATCCAAAGAGGTTCCACCTGGCCAGGCAACTGGCTCTTCTTGCCAGCACTTAGAATTACTAACCTGCTATTTGTCATTTTTATTGCCATTTAAATTTGCAGAGTGCTTTTAATCTTTATGGTGTTCACCCCTTAACAACTGCCTCACAAGGGAGATCACCCTTATGTCTTTGATACAGGTAACAAACTGAACCTGAGAAGTAGTAACTTTCTCAATGCTAGAAGTGGGGGGGGGGATAATTAAAAAAGGAACAGAAGCACCCCTTCCCCAAATAGTGGAAAGGAGGAAACATACACAAGCAATGTTCCATCACCACTGTTTTTCCCCTCCCGCTGTCACCTTTGCCTTTGGTGATCTAGATCTAATCTGCACTGGAGAAATAATGCAGTTCGACACTGCTTCTGGGATTTGTAGTTTATTGCAGTAGCAGGGTTCTCTGATACAGAAGAGTAAATATCTCATAAAACAGAATTCCATAGCATTAAGCCATGGCAGTTAAAGTAGTGTCAAATGTCATTATTTCTGCAGTGCAGATTAGAACCTAGTTATGCCACTGCTTACATCAAAAAGGATTCTGAGCATAGTTTGTTAATGTGGGATCTTTCACACTACACAACAAAGCACTGTGGTTCCACTTTAACTGCCATGGTTCCATCCTATGGAATCCTGCGATCTGAAATTTAGGGTGGGGCATTTAAAATTCTCAGGCAGAGAGCTCTAGTGCCTCATCAAACTACACACCCTAGGATTCTGTAGGGTGGAACTACAGCAGTTAAAACAGAGGATATTATCTCATGCCTTTTTCTCCCAAGGTGGGCATGGGCTGGGCACAGGCTTAAACCATTAACAAATGGATGTTATCACCTGCCTCTGTGCCCAATTCAGAGGCATCGCACATCCAATCCATACTTCTCCAAGACTTTGCAAACAATGGGCCTTTCCCATTCTTTGTGAAGTCTAGGAGAAGCCCAGATTGGGTATGCAATACCTCTGAGCTGGGCACAAAGGTGTATGATAACATCCGTTTTTAAACAGTTTAAGCCCATGCCCAGCCCATGCCCAACTTGGGAGAAAAAGACATGCAATAATCTCCAGAATCATAATGCTATAATTTTGTAGTATGGAAGGGCATGGTGAATCCAATGCAATTCAGATGTAAAAATCCCCCCCCCCCCCCCCGGAAAATGATCTTTTCTAATTCTCTCAGACAGGACACAATGAATCTCTTTTGAAAGAACAGAGTTGTGTAAGTAGCTGGTAGGATATGCTTTATGAGGCAAAACAACGCTTCCTGCTCCATGTTCTCAAATGCACTGTGGCCTAGGCATAGCACTCAAAGCTCACAATCAGCCCCTCTTCCCACTGCTTTCTATAGGAAATTACTAGTTTGCTCAAGGTTCACCCACCTCTGGAATCTAGAAGTTAAAATCTGTCATAATTGCCTTGAGAAATATTCTTTTCCCATTAGCAATTCCCTAATGGAAACAAAGGAAATTGAAACCCTCCCATTGCATCTTTAGCTATAACTTAGTTATGCATATTTAATAAGAGGAGAGATTTACTATGGCACAAAAATATGGGTGTCCATGGAAACTGAAAGCCTTAGCATTTTCCTTCCTCCCCCAAAATCACATTTTTTAAAAAGGGTTTCCTTTTCTTCTTTTCCCCTCTCCATCACAGGTTGGGTGCTGCATGTTAAGCACGTGTCAGAGAGTGGAAATATTCACAGAGTGTCTTTAGGAAGTACAGCACACATATGTGCCTGCACATGAGCACACACACACAACACATATATTCATGTTGTATTTACTGTAAGAGCTGTTTGACAGTGGAATGGACTGCAGCACAAGGTTGTAGACTTTCCATTTTGGAAGGTCTTTAAGCAAAGGTTAATTGGGAATCTTCCAAGATTGCTTTAGTTGTGTTTTACTGCATGCCAGGTACCAGGACTACTAGATGATGCTTGTGGTTCCTTCCATCTCTAAGATTCTTTGATTCTATGCCTATAATTCTACCATGATCCCAGCTAATCAACCTCCCCAGGCCTGACACAACTGGTATCCCAGGCTTATCCCAACTTCCCTAGGTTAAATGGAAGGTAATAGAAACCATGACTCCTTATGGCCTTAAAAGGATGACTAACCATCACTTAGACTAGAGCTTAGAAAAGAATGCATGTTGGCACTTACAAGGAATGCCTTGATTACTAAAAGTTGTCATGAGTTTGTCAAAAGCAAGTAATGATAGACTAATTTTATCTCTTTTTTGTATAGAGTCATAAGCTTGGTAGATGAAGGGAATGCTGCAGATATAGCATATCTTGATTTCTGTAAGGCCTCTGATAAAGTTCCCCATGATGTCCTTGCAAAAAAGCTAGCAAAATGTTGACTAATGTAACTGTTAGGTGGATTTGTAATTGGGTACTCAACAATTACTCCTCCACATCCTGAACAGAAATGACTAGTGGGATGCCATAGGTTCTCTTCTGGGATCTGTGAAATGGATCTAGGAGTCTTAGAGGGCCATAGGTTGAAAATGAATCAGCAATGTGATGTGGCAGCTAAGGGCCTAAGCAGATGGCTTAATAGGCCGTCCTTGGCACGGGGAAGGGGAGGGGAAGCCACACGCTCGGCACCCCCTCCCCCTCCCGAGGTCGTCCTTGGAGCCACCGGCCCTCCGCACAGAGGGTGCTCCGAGGAGGACCTCCCGCCACAGCGTTCGGACACGCTGCAGTGGAAGGGTAGCCGAAAGCACGTCGCAATGTTTTGCGGCGCGCTTTCGGCAACATGTGGAAGGAGCACTATTTTAGCGCTCCTTTCCAGGGGTGCCGACGGTGCACTGCTGGATCGAGGCATGGGGATGCCTCGGTCCCGTGGCGCACCTTCCCAGGGCGGCCCACGGCTGCCCGTCTCCTTAGGCCCTAAGAAAGCCAATGCAATTCTAGGCTGCATCAATAGGAGCATAGTGTTTAGACTGAGGGAAGTAATAATACCAGTCTATTTTGCTTTGGTCAGGCCTCATCTGCAATATTGTGTTCAGTAATGGTTGCCAAAATTTTAAAAAAATATTGACAAGTTGGAGCATGTTCAGGTGAGGGCAACCAAAATGGTTTGGAAATCATGCCATGTGAGGAACGACAAGGCCTTGACTGAAAGGTTTTCAGAAGTTATTTAAAAGAATTTAGAACCAGGAGATTACTTGCCTACCTTGTGAGATATGCCACAAACTGGAAATACTTGGAAAGGCTGGAAATACCTTTTGCATTGGAAAAGTCACTATCTACCAAATATTAACCTATAATATCAAAGGCTGAATTTTGCTGTAATAAGTGTTCACACATAATAAATCTAGGTCTTTGTTGGCCAAATACATACAGAAAATGCTATTGAGAATGGGCATCCATTTCTAGATTATGGTAACAAGCTCTAAAACTTGTTTCCCCCCCCCTTAATTTGATAACTGGCCTAGTATTTTCTTTCACCACCCCCTCTGGCTGTCTCTTGCTCTAGTCATACTTTTTCTATTTTCTTTCTATATTATTATGTCCCCAGTTGTAATTGTTACTATTATGTAAATGAGGGTTCTTTCCAATTGAAGTTTATTTCTACATCAGTCAATGTACTCAAGAAGAATTGTGATTACTGTTCATGCTTCAGGTTTAATACTATGTACACAAAAGAAAGAAAGATGAAAACGTAAGGCCAAAAACTAAATAAAAATTAAGCCAAGTCTTGGACTCTTGAGGCAACACTGGTGTAGGGATATTCAAGGAAAGCACTGAACTTCAGAGAAGGGGAGTTATCTTTTCCAAACGGACCAAATACTTTGCCTACTCATTAAGTCTATGACTTTACAACTATTAAAACTACAGTTACCCTGCAGTTTAGCTCTTTGATGATGCTGTCTCCATGTGATCATGCCTTTGTAACAGTACAAGAGATTTTTTAATTAAAAGTATTATAATAAGTTCACTTTGTGTTTCAAAGAAGCCACTGCAAATATTACGAGCTGTTTTCTTCAGGGATCTCATTAGTATGTGCTCCTAATTGCTGTTTACTAATGAAATCTAGACTTATACCAAGATGTGTTTAGTCTTAAGCAGGTGCTTTACCTTTTATTTGTCAAGACACTTACACCAAAGGTGTCACACAAAAGACAAAATGTCAAGTACTGAGGAAGAGAATTTCAGCCCAAGTAAGGTAAAGGCTAAATAAGAGGCACCTGTAATTTATTGCAAGACATTTTAGAGTAGAAACAGCAGGGAACATGATTAAACCATCAAGGGAAGATGCCATCAGTGGTTACAACACTAAAGGGAGAATTTCAGCGAAGACAGAATGGATATTCTGAGTGCTAAACAGATGTATGACACATACTGATGGATACAACAGATTAAGTCAAATGGCCCATATCAAAGGTAAAAAAACAACAACAATTTGTCATATTAATCCAAACAAACATATAGGAGAGGAAACATGAGGATGTAGACAAAAATTGACTTAATGACTTTGGATGACCATTTTTCTCAGAAGTTTATATTGTGAGAATAAATGAAGTAAAATTGCAAATTGCTTTTTTAAATTTAAAAGACTATATAAACATCTAGAAAGGAAAAATAACCCCTATTGTAAATTTCAAAAAACTAGTTGGAAAACTGATGTATTCCTATATGGATAATACAGGGTATATTATGGCAGTATAAGTCATCACACAAAAGAAAAGAGGAGCAAGATAAATGTAAATTAAATGACACATGTTAAGTACAGTTGGTGCTTGACATCCATGGATTCTTTATCCACAGCTTGAAAATATTCCAAAAATATATAAATTCTAAAAAGCAAGCCTTGATTTTGCCATTTTATGTAAGGATACCATTTTACTATGCCATTCTATATAATGGGACTTGAGCATCCACAGATTTTGATAGCCACAGAGGGTCCTGGAGCCAAACCCCAGTGGATACCAAGAGGTCACTGTATTATGTTGGCATACATGATACTTGAACTTTAGCTTCCATGCTGTGAATTGGGGTATCGCAGCCCAAACCTAGGAACAGTGGACTAACATAACAGCAGTTTCTTGCATTACAATGGAAGTGTGAGAGTGGTTGTACCAGTGCTGTACCCCATGCTGCAAAAATTAGATGAGAAACCCAGTTCTATATGGGAGTAGCTCGTGCTATGGCTTCCCTCCAAACAGCATAATCCCAGTTTCCAGGGGACTGAGAGAGGGTACAGTAAACAATAAAAACAACAAACAAACAAAACAGGTGGAAATAGAAAAACCCATGGATTTCACACATATTTCTATTGGCACCTGTTTCTGCCCCAGAAGTATGGAAGGGAAAGCACTGCAGAAGAAGAACCAAGAAGGAAACTGGGTGATATCGAAAGGTTAGCTTGACCCCAAGGAGTTTTATATATAAACAGAATAGGTTTAAATAAATTTTAGATAAACATAAAAAGAAAAGAAATAAGGCTACAATGTAAGTAGTATGCTTATTGTGTTTTTATGTATTTATGTCTATATGTGTATTATGAGAAAATACTATCTAAAAATGACTGTTAAAAATAAAAAAAGGCAGTGCAGTGGCTACATTTTCCAAATCAAAGAATTTGCTTTAAAATTATAATTTTATCCCCACACAATGGGACTTATTTTGAATAATTGTCTAGACTCTATAGGATCATGTACTTTTGTTTCCAGTCCCTTTGGTTGACCAACAAATTCCTATGATTCCAAAGAGCCTTGCTTTTGAGAGAAAATGCAGATAGGATCAACTTTGGCTACAATAGAAGGCATACTTTGGAAGCAAGTCCAGAGGGGTACAACAGGAATGGCACTTAAGCCAATGTCCATAACATTGCAATGTCTGATTACTTTGTTTCAATTTTAAAGTATACTGTACACATTAATTAAAAGATATAGCCATGGATGTTAGTCTGTAGAATCAGTATGTAGAGAGATCTTCATCTCAAAGGTGCTACAAGATCTCTCCACATTCTGCACAAATCAATGTTAATACAGAATAAAAAATTATTCTCAGCTTTACTCATTATACTCATTTCTAGGCTGAAGTACATACCCTCCCACATTTCACAGATGAAAATTGGGACACATGTGGCCAAGTATCATTGGACTGTGCTCAAGCTGATTAATAAGGTCTAAGAAAGACTGCAAAATTCTTCTCCCCTGCTATCCTCTCCCCCCACTCAGTTAACAAAATGAAAATTATTTTCCAGTTTGAAATTCAGTTTACCACAATAGAAGTAAATGGAGTAGAAAGGGGGAAAGCAGGAGGAAGCAAGAGAAACTGGGACACTTTAAAAACAGCCTAGAATGTGATACAGCAGAAGATTAATTGGGACTGTTCCTGCCACATCGAGGCTTCATCCACACTGCAGAAATAATCCAGTTTGACACCACTTTAACTGTCATGACTCAATTAATTGGGACTGTTTGGCAATTAAAGTGGTGCCAAACCGGATTATTTCTGCAGTGTGGGTGCAGCCCCAAACAGTTGGAGGATATGCAAGTGGTACAACAGCAGGCAGTATTTTCTAAATATTCACATATAAGACCTTCCATGTAAAATGCTGGGTCTATGTGTTGATAATAATCAGCTGAGTTTCTTAGCCCTGCTTTCCCCACAATTTTTGCCAAAACATTGTAAAGAACTGTGGTCTCTGCCCAATTACTGCTGCTGTTGTTGCTGTTGTGTGCCTTCAAGTCATTTCTGACTTTAAACAATTCTAAAGTGAACCTGTCATTTGGTTTTCTTGTCAATATTTGTTCGGGGGGGGAGGTTGCCTTTGCTTTTCTCTGAGGCTGAGAGAGTGGGACTTGCCCAAGATCACCCAGTGGGTTTCCATGGTGAAGTGGGGATTTGAACCCTGGTCTCCAGAGTGGTAGTCCAACTAACATAGGCAAAACCTTATCTCTGAACTAAAGTTCTTTATTCCTCTTCTTTTAGCTAATCTGTTCTTCAAGGCTAGAAAATATATTTACTGAGTTTCTCTATTTGGAGACACATACACGTATTTTTCTCTCATCGTAAATTCATATTATTTGCCATTCTTCACTTGGAAGCAGAGATTTCACATGACCACTTATGGGAAGTAGTTTTTCTAAACAAAACAAACAAGCCATAAGTGTCTAGTGGACACACCATTATGCCTTTGAGCCAGCATCTTCCCTTCCCTATTTGTACAAGCTTTTACTATAGTAAGGATTAAGGTGTTGCCCTATAAAAAAGAATAACCACTATCTACAGACAGAAAATATTTCTTTTCTTCACTCCCTCACACTATTTCTTCTCTGCAGCTCCGTAGACCCCTGCTGTCTGTGCTTCTGCTACTGCCTCATGGAAAAGCGGCATCCGACCAGACTACTAAATCTCTGAAGCTACCTTTTGTCTCCCTCAGCTACTATTAATGGCCATCCCTTATTCACCTACCTGACATATTTGCTCTCATCACTTTTATCCCTGTGACCCTCTTGGTGTCATTACCATTTTAGTACTACATTCTTTGTGTTTCTCGGACAGACAAAGCCATTAGTTTGCATGGTTTACTTAAGCGACCATCTCTGGACAGAATCAAGCATTTTAATGTCTTACTAATTTTCCCCTTCGATTCTTCAGTCTGACAGGCCTCCACATTACAGAGTGGGTAGCTCTGCTGTTGAGCAAATGTCACTGGATAAAAAGCCTTGCTTTTTCATGGATTCTCCCCATCCCACCCCCAAAAAAGTGGTCAACATGGAGATGGAAGGAGGGAAAATATACTGCAAATAAGCATTCTTTTCCCTGTTTTACCATTTAACCTGGTATGCTTTCAAGAGTAACATTAATCAAGTTTTTTTCTTCTCAGGTAAGACAGAAAACAATGTTTTCTTCTCTTTGTACTGAGCCAATGCAATTTCAAGGGCCTTTGAAAGTTTACTTAATGGTTTTCCCTTCCTCTCACCCTTAATAAATTAGAAAAGATGGGATTAGAGAGAGAAGAGAAGAATAGAGCAAAGAGAGCAGCAGCAACTGGTGTGCTGGGCTGTTTTGTTGGTTTTGGTTGGTTGTTGGTTTTTATATGGACTTTTAATGGAATAGCATGCTTTTAATTTTAGAGATTATTTAATTATTTTTAAACATAACTTTTGTATTTATACTTTTTTATCTGATGCTTTTGTATAGTTTTTCACCTGTACTGTTTTTAACAAGTTGTAAATCACCTTGAGTCTCATCACTGGGGAAAAGACAGGATAGAAATGAACAACAACAACAATTCAGCTCCATTTTGGCAGGGAAGTAAGCTTTCTTTTGGCAGCAGGTAATGAAGAGTCATATGAAGATGAACCTCAAATTCTAAAAAACAAAGTGGAAACTGCAATAAGAGAAACAGCAAAAAATAAAAAAATAAAAAAATTAAAATAAAAAATAAAAATCACCAGGAACAGATGATATTCCAATAGAACTGTTGCAATCCACATTGACAGAGTCAACTCTAGTGCTAACCAACATATGTCAACAGATATGGAAAACAAAATGATGTCCAGCAGATTGGAAGTGATCAATATCCATCCCATCCACAAAAAGGGAGACACAAGAGCACTGATCTCCCACACAAGCAAAATCATGCTCAAAATTCTGCAACATAGACTCCAACCATACATGGAGAGAGAAATCGCAGAGGTCCAAGCAGGGTTCAGGAAAGGAAGAGACACTAGGGTCCACATTGCAAACGTATGATGGCTAATGGAACACACCAGGAAATTCAAAAAGAAAATCAGCATGTGCTTTATAGACTATAGCAAAGCCTTTGACTGCATAGATCATGAAAGGCTATGGGATGCCCTTAAAGACATGGGAGTGTCAACACATTTGATAGTCCTGGTGAGGAATCTGTACTCAGGACAAGAGGCTTACTGTCAGAACAGAACATGGAGAAAGAGAATGGTTCCCAATTGGCAAAGGGGTCAGACAAGGCTGTATCCTTTCACCCTATCTGTTCAAGTTGTACGCAGAACATATTATAAGAAAAGCAGGCTTGGACACAGAAACAGGAGGAGTGAAAATAGGAGAAAGGAATTTCAACAATCTAATATATGCAGATGACACCATAATACTAGCAGAAAACCTCACAGACCTGGAACACCTACTAAGGAAAATCAAAGAAGAAAGTGCAAAGGCAGGCTTACTGTTGAACATAAAGGAAAAAAAAATGATGACCACAGAGAACTTACACATATTCAAAGTAGACAATGAGGAAATAGAAATATTAAAAGAGTTCTCATATCTGGGATGAAACATTGATCAGAATGGGGACTGCAGCCAGGAAATCAGAAGAAGATTAAAAATGGGGAGGGCAGCCATGAAAGAATTAGAAAAGATACTAAAATGCAAAGATTTACAACTGAGCACAAAAGTTAGACTCATACAAGCCATTGTATTCCCTATTACCATGTATGGATGTGAGAGCTGGACAGTCAAGAAAGAAGACAGGAGGAAATGTGGTGCTGAAGAAGAGTGCTGAGGATTCCATGGGCAGCTAAAAGGACAAACAAATGGGTCCTAGAGCAGATCAAGCCAGAAATATCCCTAGAAACCAAGATGACAAGACTTAGGGGGGTTGCAGACTGCCAGAAATAGTACAAATTGAGTCCACTTTTAAGGTTAGGGTTAGGAAATCATGGGAACTGTAGTTTATTGTGGCACCAGAGCTCTCTGTCAGAGAAAGCTCAATGTATCAGGAAAAAAAATTCCCATGATTCCCTGCACTAACCCTAACCCTAAAAGTGGACTCAATTTGCACTATTTCTAGCAGTCTGCAACCCCCCTTAGACTTGTACTTTGGACACATCATGAGAAGGCAAGAATCATTGGTAAAGACAATAATGTTAGGAAAGGTGGAGGGAAGTAGAAAGAGAGGAAAGCCACATGCTAGATGGATGGACTTTATTAAAGAGATCATGAATGTGAGTTTGCAGGAGCTAAGCAGAGCAGTAGAGGACAGGGGGCCCTGAAGATGTCTCATCCACAGGGTCGCCATGGGTCGAGATCAATGCAAAGGCAGTTAACACAACAAAAAACATCTTGGTGGGTGGGGGATTATTCATCAAGTAAGGATGGAAAGATTGAAACTCTACTCCTTGGTGCCAACCACAATTGGGTTTCCCTATTATGGTTATTAATATCAAATTGTAAAAGAAAGAAAACACTTTAATGGAGAGCATTTAACATTATGTCTTCTTTGCCCTGCACAGAATAGAGACATCTTGGATTTTGCAATCCAGATACACATGAAAGCAGATTGCAACAATGCCACCCTGTCTTTTTCTTCTTCTTTATATTCAATTGAAACTTAGATTTATGAAAATAACCACCATGGATTAGGGAATTAGGGAAGTAGGGATCATATTTTTATACTATTTAAATGAAATGATATCATTCTATTGGTAAGTTTTTAATCAATTTTATCTGTGAGCTGCCTTGGATGCCACTCCTGGCAGGGTGACCAGATGTCATAATCGCAAAGGAGGAAAAGGCACTGCAAAATGTAGGACTTTGAAGAAAAATGTAGGATATTACAAAATAAAAGCTAAACACACTGATATAAATATCAATTTATTTCATATGGGTTACTTACAGCTATATTACATATGCTATATTTTATTAGGTACACAACCACATTTTTCTGATGAACTTATCTTTGTTAAAATGCCCTGTTGGCTTGCAATATAATTATAGAACTCTAGACAAGACAAATGCTTGAAACTATATTTTACTAGCAACAAACTCTTGACTGAATCCACATTTAAATCGTTCCTTTCATTTGTGTCTTGTGCCTTCAACATTTGCATTGTGTCCTCAAACAGCCCATTGCCTTACATATTTGCTGTCCTTTCCCTCTCTGAGAAACAAATGAGCCCTGTGCTCTGGAAGCAAGTCTTCTCTGCTGCTTCTCCTAGGGGAAAAAAAAGAACTTTAGAATGATCCATCCTATCTCCTTATTTGCAGTGAGAACAGGCTGGCAAGTAGATGAATTTCTCAAAGGGAAAGAGCAAATAGGGTGTTACTCAATGTGCTTCTTAGTAATGCTTAAAATGGAGAACATTTTCAAATTCCTCCTGGACAGAAGGTTGAAATGTCCTGGAAAAGGAGGCCATATGGTCACCCTGACTTCAGGAGAAATGTATATATAATATATATATATATATATATATATATATTAATAATAATATTTATGTGTGCTATATAGTTTTGGGTACACTCACATCTTAGCATGAGCACACATAGACATGTGCTAAAACCCTTCTCCACAACTATCTCCTCTCATCACCTAGCATTTTTGACTGATCATCTGGGTTTGAAGGAAATGTTGTTGGTTTGGTTTTTCACTACTTCAAGGACTGCCAAAAGCTTAGTGAATGGCCACATTAAGCTTCAGGCTTCATCTTGTGTATTCCTCATCTAAATGCTTAGGTAGTTGTAGTGATCATGGTGACTGGCCTCTTTCTTTCAATTTTGGCTCGTTCTCAGTGCTGGATTCCTGAACCTGGGTCAATCTACACAACAAAATCACTTTCTTGTTACCACTGTCCAACTGTACAATGGACTTCTAAGCATCATGTTCTATAAACCCATATACACATACTTAGATACTTTCAGTATTCACCCAAAACACATTACAAAATCTATTGTTTCCAACCAAGCCCTGCAATCCAACCGCATTTGCTCAGACTCACAAGGCAGAGACTCAAAACTCTTGGATTTACAACAGGAGTTCTCAAGCTATAATATCCACCTAAAGAGGTAAAGAAACAAATCAACAAGGCAAGATTCTTGTTGGAACAATCTACTACAGGACAGACCAAAAATACAAAATGACAGAACACCCCTAATGGTAACCACAGTCCCTTCTGAGGGAGAGACTACTGAAATGCATAATTGACACATTGCAACAAATTCTGGAGAATGATACAGCCTTTTCACTGTTCTGGGAGGCAGGTCTTTATTGGCTTACAGACAGGCTCCAAGTTTTAAACAGCTACTCATTCACAACAGAACAAATACCATGGATAGTAATAAAGGAGCAGGACTCTGCCATGAGCCTAGATACCAACGCTCTCCCCACAGCTATTCTGGGAACAATATTACAGGGGCAAATAACATCACCCTCCACATCAGGGGTACATTTACTTGTGGTATGCCATCCTATGCCAGAAATGCCCCTCTGTACTTCACATTGGACAAACAGGACAATTTTTATGCATAAGGATAAATGGACACAAATCTGACATTAGAATTGGCAATATCCCAAAAACAGTTACAGAAAATGTCAACCTCCCTGGCCGTACAATATGGAAGTTAAAGGTTGCGGTCCTTGAACAAGGAAATTACAAAAGAAAACCAGAAAGGGAAACAGCTGAATTTAATTATATCTACAAAATCTAATCCATTAACAGAGATATAAAAATCCCACAATGGCTTTATGGCATACTAGAGATATTAATACAAGAGTCCTCACTACTGTAACAAAAGGAATCTTCTCAGAGAAGATTTTGAATCCAAAACTGGCTTTTAGCAAGCAGCTTTATTGCTTTCATACATCAACAGTAACTGACCATTGTAAAGATCTGAAAGACCCATGTCACTTTATGCAGCCCATAGAAAATTTAGGACAAGGATCATGATTTGCATCCTTCTAAATCCTATTCATAATCCACACTCTCACAACTGTGTAATTATGCTTTATAGCTGAGCATTTATTATCATTCTATGCTGCATCTGAGCGTGCCTAAATATCCTAAAGGCACCAGGTCTGATCTTGGAAGCTAAGGAAACTGAGCCCTGGTTAGTACACGAATGAGAGATCACCAATGAATACCATATGTTGTAGGCTATATTTCAGAGGAAGGAACTGGCAAAACCACTTCTGGGTAGTCCTCGCCTCAGAAAACCCTATGAAATTCACAGGGTCACCATAAGTTGACAAAAAAGCATTGAAACAAAAAACATGTAGGCAAAATAAATAAGATTTCTATTTTCTAACATTGGGGATTTGGGTTACAGCACTTTTTAAATGCTTCTTTCTGTTGATCATTTACTCATCAGCATTTCAAATTCTCACCAATTCTCTCCCTGTTTGCTCTTGCATTAACTATTTAGTCACTACTCAGTCTGAAATATTTTTTCCATGGAGAACTGGGTCTTAATCAGTGGCTGTTGCTTATTCAAGTGGGTCCTGAAAGTCTTCCTAGCCAAAATAGTCATGGGAAAACTCCCTACATAATTCTCCATAGTAATTGTCTAATTAAAATTAGACAGCTGGACAGGAAATAGCAAATATTAATAATATTTGCCATATGAGAGCAAGTTAAGCAATTGGCTAGGATGGTTGGTAGGTTGGGAAATGTGTGTGTGTATGTTTTTGTTTTCAACAGCAGTTTAATTATACTGACATTTTTTTGTAAAAAAAGTGTTTTAAAACATACGCAAAACATATCTATTCCAAAACTTCACTGTGATCCTATAAATATCTAATTAGAAATAAGTTGTCCTACAAGCTAATTCATGATATGCTAAGGGAGTTTCAGGAATCAGGGAATATCTTTTCATGTATAATACAATCCTATATCTGTCTGTTCAGGAATACACTGCACTGAAATGAACAGGGTTTATTTCTGAGTAAGCATATAGTAAGCTCCTGTCCACTAGTGCCAGCTTCTGCCAAACTAGCAGTTTGAAATCATGCAAATGCAAGTAGATAAACTTGTACCACTTCGGTGGAAAGGTAACAGCGTTTGGTGCACTTATATTGGCCACATGACCACCAGAGCAGTACTCAGACAATGCTGGCTCTTCGGCTTAGTAACAGAGATGAGCACCGCCTCCTACTAGACGTTATGACTAGACGTTCATGTCAAGGGACTCCCTTTACCTTTCTAAGCATATAATTGATGTGTTTTACCATCAGGGCATGCTAAACATAATCCTCCACATAAGTAGGTCCATGTTTCTCTCACCCCCAGAAAGTAGCTTTCACACTGTGACATTGCCATCGCCATTTGCTAGGGCAAAGGGAGAAAAGGAGGGGAAAATGACCAGGCAGCACCTGTTCTACTTGAAATTTTTCAGCTAGGGTAACAGAACTTAGATCACTCACTTGAATCTCCAGTGTTTAGCTAGACCTCAGTTCTCTTTCGCTGGCTGGAGAATTCTATTTTAGGACTTTATCACATCAGGTGCATAATGCATCACAGTCATGTTAGTCTAGGACAGTAATTCCGAAACTCTGGCCCTCCAGATGTTTTGGACTTCTGCTCCCAGAATTCCTGACTGCTGACTAAGGTGGCTGGAGTTTCTGGGAGCTGAAATCCAAAACACCTTGGGAACCAAAGTGTGGACAACATTGGTCTAGAAAATAGCTCATCCAAATAGCCATGGTGCTGCTTCTGTCTCAGCTTCCGCCTTCCCCATGCCAGCTTCCATAACCCCATTTCCCTGCTCTAACCCCTTCCAGGCATGTCTTTTGGTCTGTATTTATTTTTATTTATTTTTAGCGCAAGTGCATGATCATGGCAATCCATTAAGTAAAAATAAAGAAAGAAAAGAAATTGGGGAAAAAAAAGGCCTGCTTGGGAACAATGAAGAAGAGGAGTAGAGGAGTATAATCATGCCCACTTGCACAACATGATTGTCTGCATATTGAAACTGCTTTGGGAGGAACTTACACACTTGAATCAACAGTGCAAAAGTAACACAATTGGGAGGCATTGACCAGTTTTGCCCACCAATGAGAAGAAGCATTCAAGCAATGGATGGACTACAGACCAGCTACTGGACAGACACAGCATCATGTGATATGGTACAGCCACAGACGCTACTGTCCTCTTCTAATTCCACTTTTCAACCCTCATGTGATAAAGTCCTTTGATGGGTGTTGCCTGATTGTCTTCACCCCAGTCAGTAAACAGCCATGGGGCTGGAAAGCTGCCTTCTGAGGGTAACATTTCAATGTTGCACAAGAAGGTAGTGAATATATCTCCTCGCACAATGTCAGAAAAAGACATACACACATGTAGCTTTAAGGTTGTCACCATCAGGGGTAGTGTATGTTATCAAAAGGATACCAGCCAATATGATCTTGTTATATTATTATATACATTGTTCTTTCTTTGTTGTGGGGATTGTATTTTAAAACTCCATTTCAAAATGTAATTCCATTGGAAAAAGGAATCCATGTGTTCTTGAACAAAAGAGACTTAATAGTTTTCAGCTGAAGTGACTGTTGTATTCCCTGCTCCCCACAAAAAAGCACCAATTCAAACGGGTAGGAGTTCCCAGTGGCAAAAAAGGTGTGGGTGTTACAGTTCCACATGGTTATTTATATGCTCATTTACATGGTTGCAGCACAATAACCCAATTCTGTCCTTTCTTTTTCTTAGTCAGCATAGTGTACAATAATCTCACATGAGGTTGACTCTTGCAAGTTCTGTTGAGGTTTGGCAGAACTGTCACTTTCCTTACAATACAATGCTTTCTCAGCTTGCATTCATTATGAGAGAAATATTATTTGTCCTAAGATTAGTCAGTCCCAGCGCTATGCCTTAAAGTTAATTTGTAGTGATTTATCTGGGACGGATATCAGGAGCAAACAGCAAAAGTATGTGGATTTCCTCACATCTAATCTTGCAGTTGGAGGCTTTTGAGGCCCAATGGCAACATGCAGGAGAAAGCAAATAGAGGTTGCTTTCTCTTGGGGCTGGAAAGGAAAAGTTAATGGTTATCTTTAGAAAACTCCAAAAATAAGAGAGGATTGTTCAAATGCACTAAGACTGCATCTGCATTAGGACTTTAGATGCGCAACCTTTAGCATGCTTCTGGGAGAAAAGTGGTCAAAAGCAAAAGATCTGAATTCACCTTTATGGTTATGGTAGATGGCCATTCACTGCAGTTATTATGTCAAAGCTTTAGAGAAACAAGTATCTGTATTATAATTTAAAAAGTATATATTCAATGCCACATCACCCTGATCACTAGTTTCATGTAGTTTTCAAGGCCAAGCAAAATTGGTTCTGGTTAGCCCTTGGATGGAAGGCAACAAGGTAACACCAGAGATTTCTGCCCTCACCATGAAGAAACATGAAATAGCTGCTTAGGGCATCGATTTCTAGAGTGGGTACCATTTTTCTGTTTCAATCACAGCTTATTCATTTTGGTCTGAAATGAAACTTGAACCCACTGGACTTTTTGCTTTAGGTGTGAAAATGTCCAAGAGCAGCTTTAACAAAAAGAAAACCTCACACATCAGCTTCATCTAAACTGCAGAATTAATGCAGTGTGACCCCACTTTCTGTCATGGTGCCATCCTATGAAATTCTGGGATTTGTAGTTTATTGTGGTACCAGAGCTCTCTGACAGAGAAGGTTAAATATTTCACAAAACTACAGGTCCCACAATTCCATAGCATTGAGCCATGGCAGTTAAAGCAATGTTAAACTGCATTATTTCTGCAGTGTGGACATAGCCCTAATAGTGTAAATAGTCATGTGACTGAGCTGATAGTTACTTTGGAGCATCCAACCAGGAAGTCTTTCTCACTACAGAATAATAGCATTATGATTCCATTTTAACTGCCATGGTTCCATTCCAAGGAGAGCCCTGGTCTGATCTGTTCAAGAACCCATTTGTTTGTCTTCTTGGCTGCCCATGGTATCCTAAGTACTCTTCTCCAACACCACATTTCAAATGAGTTGATTTTCTTTCTGTCTGCTTCTTTCACTGTCCAGCTCTCATATCCATACATGTTAATTGGGAATACAATGGCCTGAACACTTCTGACTTTAGTGCTCACTTACATGTCTTTGCTCTTTAGTATCTTTACATTCATAGCTGCCCTTTCTATTCCTAGTCTTCCTCTTATTTCTTGACTGTAGTCTCCATTCTGGTCAATGTTTGATCCTAGATAGGGGAATTCTTTAACTATTTCAATTTCCTCATTGTCTAGAATAGATTGAATTTGTGTATTTCTTCTGTGATCATTATTTTTGTTTTCTTTATGTTCAGCATCAGAACTGCCTTTGCACTTTCATCTTTGACCCTCCTTATTAACTGTTCCAATTCCTGAATGTCTTCTGCTAATATTTTGGATGTCTTCTGCTAATATTATGGCATATCTTAGGTTGTTAATGTTGCTGCCTCCTATCTTAACTCCTCCTTTTTCTGTTTCTAATTCTGCTTTTCTTATGATGTTTTCAGTATATAAGTTAAACAATTAGGGTGATAGGATGCACCTCTTTGCCTATTCGGAATCACTCTGTTTCCCTGAATTCTGTTCTGACAGTGACCTCTTGTCCTTGGTACAGATTCCTCATCAGGACTATCAGATGTAGTGGCATCCCTTTGAGTGCATTCCATAGTTTTTTGTGATCTATACAATCAGATGCTTTGCTGTAGTCTATGAAACACATGCTGATTCTTTTTGGGAATTCTTTGATATGCTCCATTAGCCATCATATGTTTGCAATGTGGTCCCTAGTGCCCCTTCCTTTTCTGAATCCTGCTTGCACCTCTGGAATTTCCCTTTCCATCTATGGTTGGAGTCTATGCTGCAGAATTTTGAGCATTATTTTGCTTGCATGTGAGATTAGTGCTATTGTCTTATAGTTGCTGCAGTCTTTTGTATCTCCTTTCTTGTGGGTTGATATGTATATCAAATATTTCCAGTCTGTTGGCCACCACTTTTCCCCCCAAAAGTGTTGGCATATTTCAGTTAACACTAATGTTCCATCTCTCTGTAGGCACTGTAACAGTTCAATTGGGACATCATCTCTTCCCAGTGATTTATTTTTCCCCATTTCCTTTACTGCAGATTCTACTTTACTTCTTAGAATTTGGGGTTCATCTTCATATGGCTCCTCATTCCAAATATCATTAATTACCTCATCTCTTTTGTATAACTCTTCTGTGTATTGCCTCAAGGGATTTTTCATTATGTTCTTTTTTCTCCATAGAGTATCTTGCCCTCAGTTTAAGCATGGCTTTAATTTCTCGGATTTTTAAATAGAGGTCTCTGGTTCTTCCCTTTTTGTTGTTGTCTTCTATTTGTCTGCATTGGTCATTGCAGTATTTTTCCTTATCACTGCATGTCAGATGTTGGACAGTTGTATTCATACTTCTGGCTTTGTTCCCATTTCCCTTTGCTTTTGCTTTTCTTCTTTCTTTTTGCATGGAGTGTTTCATCTGTCACCCATTGTTTCTTATCTTTCTTAACTTTCTTTTTGGCCACTGTTAGTGTTTTCTTGCATTTGTCCTTAATTATGTCTTTGACTTCTGTCCACAGTTCTTCAGTTCCCAGTCAATTATATTCAATAGTTCAAATCAGTTTCTTAAACTAGAAGGGGCTAAATAGATTTCTGGGACTATATACTGGTTGAGTCTCCATTATCCAAAATGCTTGGGACCAGAAATATTTTGACTTTTGGATCTATTTTTGGATTTTGCATATCCATAATGAGATATTTTGGAGATATATGTTTTGTATGCACCTTACACACATAGCCTGAAGGTAATTTTATACATAATATTTTTAATAATTTTTTTGTGTATGAAAGAAAAGTTTGTGCACGCTAGCCATCAGAAAGTGAAGGTGTCACTATCTTTGCCACTTAGGTGGACAATTTTGGATTATGGATTTTAGAATTACAGATAACCTGTATAACATTGTTCTGGAATTCAGATTCTGAAAGTATATTTTGGACTAACTTTTTCAACTGCAACATAATTTTGTCTGAAATCATATTGATTTTTATAGTGTTTACTTTCAATTATACATGCCTAGACTTCAGTCATACTTTAGCTTAATGATGATAATAAAGAAAATACTGAACAGATGAAAAGTATCATTTCTTGAAATAACCCAGCAATGAGGGCAGGGAAGAAACTCCCTCTCTGAGGTGTGGTTTGTTGAGAAACTCTAATTAATCATTCTGACTCTAATATTGATTTAAAGCAAGAAAACAAAACCAAACAAAAAAACCAAACCCAAGTGTAGCACAGTATCTATGCTTCCTACCGTATTTATGCTGTATGAATTATTTCCCACTGCTTTTACTGTGTGTAGCTTTGGAATGTATTGTTTTACTGAAATACAATAAATAATAATAAATAAATATAATAATAAATAAAGTATTTACCATTGAAATAGAGTCACCATTACGTCGGAACAAAGAGAAGAGGAGTGAATTTTGTCTTGTAAATTGAGCTTGTAAATATTACTTTGAGGGGATTTTAGAGCCCTTATTCCCCCTGCCAACATGGCTAGTAATAGGAATTCTATCAGCTGTTTGCATAGATTAGCCTAAGGAAGACTAAACTGACTTTTCTTGGACTCCAATTCCCATTAGTACTAGCCAATTCATAACAAGGGACAATGGGAGTAGTAGTTCCACAACATTCCAAGGACCAAAAGTCCTCCATCCTATGTTAGCCCAATGCATGGAAAGCTGACATTTAAGGAGGGGAACATTTGGGCCACATTTGTGACACTGTACATTCTGCCAGTCCTGTCCCTTCCATGTTAAATATGGACATCTGGAAAAGGAAGGCTTGTATAAATTACAGTTAACATGTATGAGAATCCACAAGACTGGGAATGCTGCATGTTGATAGGTTTTCAGGCTTGTCAATTGTGGTCATTTGCACTCAAGCAATAGACTTTGGAGATAGTGAGATGCATCATTTCTGAGATGGGCTAAGATCCAGTCCCATTTCCCCCCATGTGTTAGCATACCCAATCATCTCTAAAGCCAAATATGGAGTGTTCATAATTAATATCTAGTGTGGAGCAGGACTGGAACTCACAATTACCTGATATGCATTTTTGGGGATTATGATGATCCAAAGGAAGCTAAAAGGCACCATTGTTGGGGTCACTTGACCTAGGGCATGTCCAGGCTGGATGAGAAAAAAAGATAAGCATCATGGGTTATGCTAAACATGACACATTCCTCCTACTTGCCTATTATGCATTTCCCATGGAAACAAAGGAAGACATTCATCAAAATAACAGAGCACGTTATCACACGGGGTCTAAAGTAGACAGAACCCCGTCGCATCCCCGCCCCATTGCGGTTCCTTTGCCCCTGTGTTCACATGACATTGCACAGAACCCTGCCCATCCCCGTCGCATCCCCGTCCCATTGCGGATCCTTTGCCCCTGTGATCACACGACGTCACAGAGAACCCCCTCCCATCCCCCTCCCATCCCCGTCGCATTGCGACATCATCCCCGTTCTTTTGCATGCTGGTTTCATTGGGAATTACATTTGCACGACCAGAAGCATACCGGAATGATGCTGCTTTCGTTCATCCCGGAATGATGCTAGTTGCTAGAGACCTGCGTGTGATAACGTCCAGAGTCCAAACCATCTCCTCTCTTTGAAATCTTTGCATTTTCCCTTCCTATCTGATCATCAAAGATTTGATTTAGATCACATCAGTGAATTAACATCCTGGTGCTAAAATCCTTAAGTTTTCTGGACAAGTTTTTCTATTTGTTGGGAAAATTACCAGAGCGTTTATCAAACTTTTTGGGTACACAGCACATGTCTTGAGGGCAGGTAAAAGGTATAAAATCCCCTCAATTCTCAGTTACCATTGTTCACTTTACCGGGTGCACTGTTGGATGCTCTCCAAGTTTCTCTACACTTTCCCATGGACCCATCTTCTGGATAGGTGATTATACCCCCTCTTAACCCTCAGTCATGTGCTATCCAACTTTTCAACCTTCCTTTCTGTAGCCTTGTGTGAATCTTATTACTGAATCAATTCTTGCATGTTTGAGTGCTCCCTGAGACATTTCTCAATAAAATAATCATTATTTACTCAGATCTGGAGCTTCATATGGTTAGTACTAATATATATATATATATATATATATATATATATGTGTGTGTGTGTGTGTGTGTGTGTGTGTGTGTGTATAAAAAGATCCCCTAAGGCTGCATCCACACTGCAGAAATAATCCAGTTTCGCATCACTTTAACAGCCATGACTCAATGCTATCTAATTCTGGGAACTGTAGTTTGTTGTGGCACCATAGCTCTCTGACAGAGAAGGCTAAATATCTTGCTAAATTACAATTCTCCAAATTCCATAGCATTGGGCCATGGCAGTTAAAGTGGTGTCAAACTGGATATTTCTGCAGTGCGGATGCAGCCTAAGTTACCTACCTCTTGCTTGCCTCCTTTTGAGCTAAGTAATTTCCCAACATTCAAGGGAAACTCTGACATTGCTGGCAGGGACCCCAAGTTCGCCCATTTTTTTTTTATTAGTAATATAGGGCAAATACATGTGTAGGATTGGCACTGTATGTACTTTCCAATCATAGGTGAGCCTGCAAGGTGCTGTGCAAAGGATGTGGAGACAACCTTATCTTTCCCCCAAATATTTGATTCCTGTAACACTGTATCTATGTTTCCCAATTACATATAGCACTCTACTTTCCTGTCCAGACAACTTACCATTTCAGTTGTTGCTTCTGCACAGAGGTCAGGCAGAGCTGCACAAACCTGCCCAGTGACTACTTTTACTTGGAGAGTATAAGGCTGGAAAGATATACAAATGCACATAGGAACTCTGGAATTCCTTGTATACAGGCTGCAAAAGAGCCTGTGAAAAGAACCTATACAGTTTATGAGATTCTAATCACTGTTTGAATAGGTGATTGTGGTGTGGTGGTTCTGCTATAGTATTTCTAGGATGGGGCCCTATTGTCTGCTATACAGAAGTACTAGATAAGCATAGCGGGAAATTTAACACTTTATTTGGTAGAACACTAATATCAGACAGAAAATAGGCATTAAAATATGCTTCTCCATGACTTCTTTTTATGTACATTGTAAATACTGGTGGCATGATGATAATTAAATTGAGAACAGAAATTCATGACTGGTGCTCGGAGGAAACACATGGGATTTAATAAAGAACTTGGATCCATGAATTACTGGACTCTTGAAACCCTTGTATGTGCTTGCATTTGGGACAAATAGCTGGTATAAAAAATAAACATTTAAAAAAGCAAAGTGGTGATATATTTCACTAGAACAATTTAATTGGTACATTTTCAAGTGACTGAGAAGCCTTCTACAGGTAAATAGTGAATTCTCAGTAAGAGAGATAGAAGAGATAGTTCTGATTGTGGAATTTGGGTGTGATGTGATTGTAATGCAGCAGAATTCAGGAACCAGCTTCCTTCACCAGCCATTTCTATGCTATTTCCATGAAGACACATTTTGTAGATCCAAAGTAAAGCTTTATTGTTCCATGAAGAAAACAAGAAAAGAAAATATACAATCCATCCTGCTGATGGCAAAAAACTATAGGATCACATCTTGTAGATGTTGTAGAATTACAGCATTAGAAAAAGTTACAGCTTCAGGTTCTACAGATCCAGTTCAAACGAACACATTGCAAATATGTAAACAAAGTGAACAAAGAAAACTCTTGGCTCTTCCCATACTCCACCTTCTGGGTGTTAACCTTATGATGATTGGATGATCTGCTGTAACCCAGCCTCTAGATGTGTGTCATCCCCCCATGTGACTTACTTCCTATGAGCTCATATGTTTATCTTTTAACTATCTGTTCTCAGGCTCAAAAGTGTTTATTATTATTCTGTACCGTGGGCAGATGTTTTGGCTTCAAACCACCTGCTAGCTGAGTCCTCTTTGTTTTTCAGTAGACACTGTTCCCATAAGAAACTTTCACACACACATCTCTACATTTCCACTTTGACTGTATATCCCATCCATATTCCAACACTGATACTGTAGGTTGGGTTTATGTAGCTAAAAAATTGAGAAAAATTCGGCCATCTGATTTGTGCAAAAATTTATCAAGTCTTAAATGTGTTTTATGCTTCATGTTTGGATACCTTCATTGCAAAGACACGTCTTTTAAATCATGATTTCATGCAGTTATACACTTCTAAACATACCTCCACGTAAACATCTAGCAGTTATTTAATTAATTTGTTCCAAGTTCACCAACCTATTTTGAAAATGGATGGCAGCAGTTCAAATGCTGTAATTTAAAACCCTGTTTAACAACATTCTCCAAATATTTTTTCACTACAGTTTATCATTTATTTTACATGTGCATTTCATCTACATGCAAATTTTCCATGACAGCTTTATGACAGCTCTAAATCAAGCCTAGTTTCAAATTTTAAGCTCAAGATCTCTTCTGAACGGAACTTGATGCAATCCCATTCACACAGGCCTGTGCAAGGGATTGTATGCCTTTAAAAGACATGTAGCAAGCACAAATTCTGTAGGTTAATCAACATATTCAAAGAGGCATTGCCTTACCACACAGCTTCAGATAAATACCACACAGCTTCAGATAAATACCCTGTTTTAGGTAATGTTTTACCTAGAACATACTAGGTAAAGTTTTCAAAAAATGTTTTAATTTGGAAATTTCAGAATATAAGCGAGATAGGAAGGGTAAAGAAGAGAAGAGCGAGAAATGACATGATTACACTTTTTAAATATCTAAAGGGTTGTCACAGAGAGGAGGATGCAGGTTTGTTCTCTGCTGCCTGAGAGAACAGGACAAGGTCTAATGCTTTTAAGTTACAGTTTGGCAGATTTCAATTGAACATTAGAAAAAATGTCTTGATAGTAAAAGTGGTTTGACAATGGAATCAACTACCTAAAGAGGTGGTGGGGTCTCTTTCTGTGGACATCTTTTTTAAAAGGCTTGATAACTACCTGCTGGGGATGCAATGACTAAATTTTGTGCACTGAGCAGGGAGTTGGACTCTATGGTCTATGGTGCCCCTCCAACTCTATAATTTATGATCAACTGTTTGTATTAACTAATACAATGGTTACATTAGAGTAGGCAAAAACCAAAGTTCCTGTAACAGGATTAAGTAATTAAAAAGACCTCAACATGATTATGGACCCAAATTTTATATTCTGCTCTGCATATGAACAACAAAATATATACAGACATTATCACCCATTGTTCAGATTCTTTTACTTAGATACTCTGGGAATTGTTAAGCATTTTAGACAAAATTCAAATAAAATCTTATACAAGATGAAGGATATTTCCTATAGCATTGCAGCAGCTGATAAAGGAACTGATGTTGAAATTGTGCAGTGCTGATATCATACAGCATACATGTTGATTCATTTGAATGGGATTCTGCCATTTTCTTGGTATGAAAACAAAATGGATTCCTACAGATGTGCATTGGTTTAAGAAATGTCAGTTCTAACACAGTAGTCCAAAGCATCATCACAACCAACAGAAGTTACCTTCTCCAATATATGGAAAATTGTGTGTGAGACTGTCCACTGAATGAAGGTAGCCATGACTTTTTACCAGTTAAAAGTATAAGGAGCATTATGATGGATCAAACATAGGGTCCTTCTTGTCTCTACCAGCGGCCTGTATGCAGAGATATGCCAGTAATAGGGGTGAATAAAAGATTAATTTCTTGTCTACTCCCCAACCTGGCAAACCCCCCTCCTCCTTGGAGTTTGGGGTAAGAAAGTGTAACAAATCCACCTCCCTCTTTTCTCCTTTCTGGACATACCCAGCAAGTCCTACAAAGCTACAGTCAGACAATTTAAATTTCTGTCTTCAGAAGTCACCTTGAGAAGCATAGTTTTGCTTGTAAAAGTAACTTCTTTAGTCTTAATTTCGATTGTGAAGAGGCAAGATGAATCTAAAGCTATCCAAGAAAACCTATGTGTTTCCTTTAACTGAAAGCTACTTTGGTGGGTTTTTCTAGAATTCTGGTAAAAGAAGGAGTGCTTTTGCACAACTTGACTTAGTGCACTAGATACAATCATTCCTGAGTCACCCTGGCTTGGCAAGAGCCATCTACGCATGAACTACATCATGTCCTGACTACTGCAATGCACTCTGCTTGGTGCTTCCCTTGAAAAATGTCTGAGATCTAAGTGTTAACACATGACAAGTAAGCTGCTACCTTGTACATCAGTGATTCCCAAATGTTAGTCCTCCAGGTATTTTGGACTTCAGCTCCCAGAATTCTTGGTTGTTGGCCAAGGCAGCTGGGACTTCTGGGATTTGAAGTCTAAAAATCTGGAAGGACCAAAGTTTGCAAATCACTGTTCTACATGATGTCAAGATCACAGTACCGAAAGACCAATATGGGGTCCCAGTTGCTTTTGGTATCCAATTCAGTCTGTAGATTTTAACCTTTAAAGTGCTAAAAGGCTTGGGACTTGACTGTATGAGGCACAACTATCTCATCATTTGCCTGTCTAAATATTGAGACCATTAGGAATGGCCTAGTTGAGAATACCATTCTACTGATCTCTTTTTAGTGATGATTTTAATGGTTTAATTGTTCACTTTGTTTTTAGTGATGTTAGCAACCTTAAGCACCATTTTTAGTGGAAAGTTGAGATGTAATGTAATGTGTGTATGTTTTTCTAACTGTGTGTCTTTTTTAGCCATACCTCAACAGGACATTTCTGAAACATTTCAAAATTTAACAGTGTATTTTCAGTAGTAGTCCAGGTTGCAGTGCTACATTTCAAGACAAAATGGCCAAATGGATGTTAGGACTAGAAGCAAAATAGGGGAGGGGGTTGAATGACTTGTCATGAAATCATAGAAGATACTTCAGAATTTGACAAAATGATTTTGTTCCTAATTCAAGTGGCAGTGTCCAATTTCAAGCTGAAAATCAAAATTCCAAAGGGAGGTTTTGAAGCTATGATTCATCAGCTACTTTAAAGTTGACACAATCTATTTTCTCCACATCATGAACAATTTCTTCATGCCTATCATATCTCTGTTTAATCATTTGAAAATCCCCAGTTGCTTTAGACTTTGGCCTTCAGCCTTTTCCACCATCTTCCCCTTGTTTAGGACAACATATCCAATGGCAAGGGATCGTGAGGATTGCAGCCCAAAATGTTTGGAGGGCCAAAGGTCCTCTAACTCTTCTTTTAACCTTTCCCCTTGATCATTTTAGTTTGCCTTTTAATGTGTTTTTGCTGTCCTCTTTTAAAGATAAGGCAAACAGAACTGTAGAGAGCACTGAAAAATACTGCAAATCAAGCTTTTGTAAAAGGCTCAGCTGCAAGAACTAGTTGAAAAGTTGTCAACCTTCATCAAGTCTCTTACCGTATATGTCCCTAGAGGAAAAAGGTTGACAATACAAGTCAGTTTGCATTGCTCTCTGGAATTCCAACATGTGAGAATATTGATTAATAAGGGAATGTGAGAAACTATATAAACGAATTTACAGCATGTAGAAAGCACACATCCCCCCCTCTTTGGAGATGGGGGAGACTTGAAAATGAACTATATTGTAAATGCAGTAGGGTTTTTACAAATGAAGCTTATGAAAACCAATCTGAAATGGCAGTAGTTAATCTAAGCTGGCAGGCCAATAGGTCACACATCTAATTACACAAAGAGGGCAGGAGGTCTTGGAGCGTGATTAATAATTAGCAAGTATTAGCACCTGTCAGGTCCAGAAGAATTAAAGAGATCAAGCAGAACAGGTAAGAAAATGAAATATAAAAAGTCAAATAAAATGATCTTTCCTGAAGTAGAAGCATGAGCATGCCCTTTCATTAGCCTTGCTTCCAACACGAACATTATTGTACATCTTGTACTACAGTGGTGCAAAAGAGCATTCAGAAATATTCAGCTGCACATCAGAAATACCTTAGGCCACAATCCTAGGGACCTTTCAAGGAAAGGAATCAAATTGGACACAGTGGGGCTTACTTCTTAGAAAACATGCACATGATATCACTGATAACAACAACAACAACTATTATTATTATTATTATTATTATTATTACCCCACCTCTTTGCTGAACTCACTGGTGTCACCTTAGGAGTAAACTTAAAAAAAAAAAAAAGATTGCCCTGCCAAACAGATGCTAAACATTTTATTTCCAGGAAATGCAATCTCAAATATTGGCTTGGATGAGAGCCTGTCAAAAGCTCAGTATCAATTCAATGATGTTCTTCAGTATGGGACTAAAGCAAATGTGCAATATTTTTAGATAATAAGACAGACTTAGAGCAAAGTGGTTGAAATGTTTATTTGTAAAAACAACGACAACAGAATTCTAAATAGCTCTGAGCTTGCTAGAATTGAGCTGGCTAGAGAATTTAATTAATTAATTAATTAATTAATTTCTACCCTGCCTTTCTCCCTGAAGGGACCCAAGGTGGCTCACAAATAAAAATTCTAAAAACATATTGCAATAAAACAATTAAAAACATCAGCTAAAAACAATATAAAATTACAAACATTAAAACCATAATAAAATCACAATGCCCATCCCATATAAAACCCATCCCATGATTACACATTAAAAGCCTGCCTAAATAGAGCTGTTTTTGCCTGCTGACGAAAGGCAAGCAAGGATGGGGTCAGCCTTGCTTCTCATGGAAGGGCATTCCAGAGAACAAGAGCAGCCACCAAGAAGGCTTTCTCTCGTGTCCTCACCAGGCAAGCCTCTGATGGTGGCGGGACCAAGAGAAAGCCTTCCCTGAAAGATCTTAGGGCTCTAGCAGGTTTGTATGGGGAGAGATGGTCTCTTAAATAATCTGGACCTAAGCCATGTAGGGCTTTATAAGTCATAACCAGCACTTTGAATTGTTCCCGGAAACAAACCAGTAGCCAGTGAAGCTGTTTCAGCAAGCAAGTTATGTGGTCCCTGTAATTGGTCCCAGTCAGCATTCAGGCAGCAGCATTTTGCACATGCTGAAGTTTCTGAACAGTTTCCAAAGGCAGCCCCACATAAAGTGCATGGAAGTAGTCCAAATGGGATATAATCAAGGCATGTGTCACTGTAGCCAGGCCTGACATCTCAAGGAATGGGCGCAGCTGGCACATAAGTTTTAACTGCACTCTGAGCCACAGCTGAAACCTGGGCATCTCAGAGTGCAGTCCAGGAGCACATCCAAGCTGCAAGCCTGAGGTTTCAGGGGGAGTGTAACCCCATCCAGCACAGGCAATGTCCTTATTCCCGGATCTATTTTATGACTGACCAGGAGCACCTCTGTAGTGTCTGGATTAAGTTTCAATTTGTTTGCCCTCATCCAGTCTATTACTGACTGCAGACAAAACGGAACCCTGTGGGACTTGATAGGCCAACAGCCAAGTAATCAAACAGGAGCCCCCCAACAACAACTTCTGAGTCCACCCCTCCAACAAAGACCAGAACCACTGCATAACAGGGCCCCCAATTCCTATCCCAGAGAGGCGGCTCAGAAGGATGCCATGATCAATAGTATCGAAAGCCACCGAGAGATCCAGGAGAGCCAACAGGGACACACTCCCCCATCCAGTTCCTTTGGAGGTCATCTGCCAAGGTGACCAAAGCTGTCTCTGTCCCATAGCCAGGTCTGAAGCCAGATTGAAATGGATCTAGATAAATCTTTTCATCCAGGAAATCCTAGAGCTGGAAGGCCATCACTCACTCCAGAATCTTGCCCAAGGATGGAATATTAGAGACTGGCTGATAGTGTCAGGATGGTGGATGATGTGGGTTGCAGTATTTTTACCAATCAGCATAGTTGACAGGAAAAGCTGACTTCTCCTGCACGCTCTAGACTTCTTCCCATCTGGATCTTGATGACACTGCCTCAGCTCACCAGCTTTACCAGCAGTCAGGAAAACTAGCTTTATTGCTACAAATAAAAACTATTTACAGTCCTTGTATATTTACAAAACAATTCTTGCAACACACCACACAGCGAATTAACCAGTTGAACCTTCCAAACTCCCTCCCTCTCTCTCTCTCTACAATACATGGACAAAGGATTTTGTCTCCCCCCAAGCTACCACCCACTTGGGCATGTACCTATTAGATAATTGGCTGAGTCCAACTTTCCCAGACCTTCAGCCCAACCCCTGTTGTTGACGTCTTTGTCCATGTGACCTGCCATGCTGACATTGTGTGTTTTGGTTAGGACATTTCCATTCCCAAAACACCCTAGTGTTTTCTACTCTTTGGTTCCTTTGTTATAGTCCAAGTAGCTCTTGGACTCCAAGTAGCTCTTCTGGATGACACTGTGCAGACACAATGGTGGCAGAGAAGTGTAATTTCTTCACTGCATCCATTGCACCACCAATGGGCCCTAGCCCGTGTTTGGTCGGACTCATTTCGAGTTTTCTGCCATCATCATTCTAGTCTCCGTCCCACTTGTTTCATCACCATCAGCTCCCTAGTGAACCAGGGGACATGTTTGGCTCTACTTCGTGGGGAGGGGGGGATGCTCAGGGTCAATCGTGTCCACCACCCTAGCCATTTCCTTATTCCAGAGATCTGCCAGGGCTTCAATAGGATCACCTGCCAAGGCAACAGGAAACTTCAAGAGCCATCAGGAATCCATAAGCTTCCTGGAGCAGACCATCTTAATCAGCTCTCCACCCCTGCAGAGGTTCTGAGTCCCAGTGAGTCTAAACCTCATCCGGTAGTGATCAGTCCATGACAGCGGAACAACAGAGTGTTCTTTCACTCCCAGATCACTGTCATCCTCCCCAGAGAAACAAACAAACAAACAAACAAAACAGGTCCAGATTGTGTCCTGCAACATGGGTGGCACCACGTATTACTTGGGACAGTCCCATGGTTGTCATGGCAGACATGAAGTCCTGAGTTGCTCCTGACAGAGCAGTCTCTGTATGGATGTTGAAGTCCCCCAGGATAACAAGCTGAGGGGACTCCAACACCACTGCAGAGACCAACTCAGCCATCTCAGGCAGGGAGACTGTTGTGCAGCAGGGTGGGCAGTACACCAACAGAATCTCTAATCTGTCCCAACCAACCACCTTTAAGTAGACACACTCATACCCAGAAAACTGTGGGACAGGGCACCTGGTAAGGGAGATGGAATCCTGATAGACTACTGCAACTCCACCTCCCAGCCCCCCAGGCCTCACCTGCTGCTGTACAGAAAACCCAGGTGGCCAGAGCTGGGACAGATTAACCCTCCTTGCTTCATCCAGCCAGGTCTTCATAATATGACAGGTTGGCATGCTCATCCAGGATCAAGTCCTGGATCAGGGATGTTTTCCCATTCCCCAATCTGGCATTGAGAAGCAGCATTTTCAGCCCAGGGGGCCTGTTGCCAAGGCTATCCAGAGTATTTGAAATGGGGGACAGCTTGGAAGAAACTGACACCCTGTGACTCTCCCTTCTCCCAGAAGAAAAGTGCTGACTCCCCATGCCATACATCCCCTTGTCCATTATTATTGTGATGGCTGCTCCATGGGTTATTTTCCCTCCCATGCCCTCCTTATAGCACATGTTTGGCTTCTAACAGGCAAGCTGTTTCAGGATCACAGCTTGTAGCAGTCCTCCAGATGAGGCTCGCAACAGCAAGCAAGCTCTTCCCGGCGAGTTGACAATTTTTCTTTCCCATCAGTGCTAGCTCCCCTCAGTCCCAGCCAGCTTATATCCCCTTTCCCAGAGGCCAGGTGTTTCTCCTTGGCAATATAGCCAGGAACCAGCTGAGTGCCTGGGCCCTGATTCTGGCAGGGAGCAAGTCACAGAGTCCTCCAGGTAAAGTGAGGCCACCAGCAGCAGCTGCTGCCAGGCAGTAATAAACCTCTTCCTGGGGTATGGAACTGGCAGTTCCTCTGTGCTAGCAACTGAAGTAAAATGAGTCTCCTCAGTCCCAACCAGCACCCAGATGAAGCCAATCAGATATTAAAGAAGGGTCCTGTAAGATCAAAGCACATATTAATGAATGAGAGAAAACACCCTGCAGCTGTCCTGATGTGGCAAGGACAGCCCTCTCCCACTTTCCCCCTTTGTCCTCATTTTATTTCACTTGCTGAGTTCAATCTACAAAAGTAGTTTGTAGTCAATAAAATCAGCAGGAGAAGAGGAGAGGGAGGCTGAGGCTTGCCCTTTCACAGGAGGCTCAGGCAAAAGCAAACTACTGCCCCTCCTACCTTGCCTGTTCTTCCTCATTCATATTCTTTGCCATCTTGACCACACTCTGATGTTGCTTAGCCACATGTGTCCCAGTTTAAATCTATGAAATATTGGAGGGTGTGCAAAAATGTGGATTCTGAAATAAATGCAAGGTCTTGGGTCTGGAACTGGAAACATTTCCCCCAGGGAAATAACACCATTCTTAAAATAAAGGTCTCCATGGAGAAAAACCCACTATGAAATGAACACAGAGGAAGCCAATCAGTTATTAAAGAAATGTCTGTAGTAAGAAAGCCACAGGAAGAAAAGGGTTAAGGCTGATCTGATAAATTTCTTTCTCCCTATGTTCTTTTAAGCTCACTTTCCACCATTTCCTTTCAGTTCCAGTTGCCACAAGAATTTCCTAGCCCTCTTCATTGCTCATAAGCCATCCATCTCTCATAAAAGGACCACATTCTTATCCAATTGTTCCCTTTTAGGGCTTGTTGCTTCTGTGGCAAATTCATCATAACAAATTCAAAGCAATCCAGACTTTCTTCCTTCAAAGAATTTTCAACTTATCAGTCAACTTTTCAACTTTCCAGCTTTTCACCAGTCAAAGAAGCCCTCCTTTATGCAGAGCACATAGTCTAGACCACTCTTGGGCACAGTCTTAAGTTCACTCTGTGCCAAGAACACAGTTTAGAGTAATGCAAAAGTATTTCACTTTTCACACTATACAATTGTACCACTATGGCTCCACTTTATGTTTTACCGCTGTATCCTGTGGAATTTTGGGATTTGTAGTTTGATGAGGCATGGAAATGCTCTTGTTGGGAATTCTAGATGCCCTTCTTTGAACTGCCAATTGCAGGATTCCATAGGATGGAGCAATGACAGTTAATCTGGAATAACAGCACCATGTTTGTGTAGTGTGAAGGAAGACTGTTTCAAAGATTAGTCACCATAATAGGAAAGACTCACCTTGGCCTAATGGAATATTCAGGATGTTAAATGTATCACTACTTCAGCTCATTTTGCATGCTATACTAGATCAAAAATATTGAAACTACTTAGAATTCTAAATAACACATTAACTTTAGACTCTTGGAGGCTAAATAAGAGTTCTCTGCACAGAATAATATTTTGACAGGGCTACTGTGAAATGTGACATTTCAAGACTGATTATCATTTCTACAATTCCACTTTAGGATTTTGGTCACTCACACCACCTATTACCCCCAGTTAATAAAGTCTTCTTTGATGATCAACACTGTTTTATGAGACCTGAATAAAGAAATTTAAGAAAACAGGAAGCTAAATTCATGATGGATTTGTCCCTTCATAGTGTTTAGATCTTTTTTCTTTTCTTGATTTAAAATTCCTCATTCTTCCTCAATGAATTGTTTAGAGAATTTCTCCTCCCCTTACACAACCTCTGTCCTGATTAAAACAAATTAGTATCAAAGATCCCCCAGCTGAATGATGAATCATTAATTGAGGAACATACAATCCTCCTTAATTACCTTTAGAACAGCCAGAGAACAAATAATCTTGGGTTTCTAAGGGACTGATCTGCATCATGCACTGTGGCTTCATTCTTTGTGTCTGCTGGAAGGTAACATCAGTCTGCAGTATTTCCAAATACTTTGGGGGACTCTGCCTGCAAGCCTCGGTAAACACATTGTAGACTTTCTTTCCTTGGGGGATGGCAGTAGGCTTTTAGATGATTTGGAATGTGGCATAGTGATAAATTCTGAAATGCATAAGCTCTCTACCACATGTACACACACACACAGCAGTTGACACCATAGTCAAGATCCTAGATCAGTTATTTAGTTAAGTATGCTCATTGGAATCCTATTGGGTTATGCATTTGTGACTGTTCTGTATCATGATCCCTACATATCTCTTTGTTTAGGGAATACATAGGAAATGTGAAAATCCCCTTTAAAATCTGGCGTTTTGGGATGCATCTACACCAGGGGTAGGCAACTTTTGCTTACCGGATGCTGGTCCAATGATCCCAAGGTTTTCCGTGGGCCGAGGGGGGGGGGGGAAATGGCACTGTGCGTGCATGCTCGTGCATGCACATGCAGTACGCCGGAAGTACTGCGTATGTGCGCGCATGCTTGCTCGCACATGTGCAGTACTTCCGACGTACTGCGCATGCGCAAACGAGTCGTGGCAGCCATTTTGTTTTCCAAAATGGCAGCTGCGACTCGTTCGTGCATGCACAGTACTCTGGCGCATGCGCAAACAAGTCACGGCGCCATTTTAGAAAACAAAATGGCGGCTGTGACTCACACGGCGGCAGCACGTGACAGCAGGGGCGGCAGCAGGACTAGGCTGGGGCCGGTCCAAAGGCCTCGGGGGGGGCGGATCTGGCCCCCAGGCCGTAGGTTGCCAACCCCTGATCTACACTGTAGAAATAAAGCAATGTGATACCACTTTAAGTGCTCTAGGTCCATCCTATGGAATCATTGGATTTGAAGTTTTACAAGGTCTTTAGCCTCCTTTACCCTCCTCTGCTAAAGGGTGCTGGTGCTTCACAAAACTGCAAATCCCAGGATTCTGTAGGATGGAGCTATGACAGGTAAAGTGGTGTCAAATCACACTATTTTTATAGTGCTGATGCACCTTGATATCAGGAAATTTTATCCATAAGAATAAACTGACACTGTGAAGGTTACATGATATATCTCCAGCTTCTTCCAGCCTAGCTGTTCAAAAGCATGCACATGCAAGTAGATAAATAGGTACCACTCTGGTGGGAAAGTAACAGCATTCCTTGCAGTCATGCTGGCCACATGACCATGCAGTGTCTTTGGACAACACTGGCTCTTTGGCTTAATAATAGAGGTGAGGAATGCCCCCTGCAGTCAGTTACTAGACATTCATGACAAGAGAAACCTTTACATTTATCTTTTTCTGATGTCAAGGGGCTGGATTATTTAGCAAGGACTGGGTAATGGTTATTTATGTTAAAGAAGACTGTACATGACCACCTGATGCCTAACCTGTAGTCAAAACCGCTGTTGAATTTGTTAGCTTGATGGAATTTTCCCTGCACACACGTGTTGCAATAGTGACGTGGCAAACTATTAAAGTGCATGAGCTTGTGGCTCAGGGCTCCCATTTTGTTTAAATTCTAATCTATCAGTGTGGGAGGCAGAAATAAATTTGAATCTTTGATTCACCAGCATGACCTACTTATTTTTCCTGGTGTGGCTAGGAGAAGTAATTCCACATAATCATTAGGGATTATGGTCCCAGGAACACTGAGAGCTAGTGGTACTCTTAAAACTTACAGGTTCCAAAATATTTGTATGAACATATCTTACATGTACACATGCATACGCACACACCATATTGCCATGTCTGGCATCAAAGTGAGATAATTTATTATTTTGACTGGAAAATCTTTTTAAAAAATGATTTGGGAGATTATCACACCACTGAAAAACCTGATTTACCTCTCCCGAGCTGAATTCTAATTCATGGTGCAGCTGGCCCCTATCGCACATAATTCACCACTGAATCCGCTGGACGAATACAACCTGGCTGCATCTGGAGTCCCAGGTGCGCTCAGCAAGCCACTTTGAAACAGCAACTTTGAAAAGTGGCTTGCTGAGCACCCCAAATTAGAATTCAACATGGGAGAGGTAAGCCAGGTTTTTTAGTGGTGCAATAATCTCCTTGGCCTGTATTATAAATGTCTGCAGTTGTGGTGGTATCTGTCTGTTTGCAGGATACTGTTATTAGGACCCAAACAACAAATGCACAGAACAACCAGCAACTTCTGTAGGGCTAGATGTTACATTAAGCAAACACAGACAAAAAGCATGGTAAAAATGCAGGTTCCAATGTGGGCCATACTATAATTGCAGGAAAATGTAATTCTGTGGAATAATAATAATAATAATAATAATAATAATAATACCACCGTAGGTTTACACAGAGCTGTGCAAAGTGAGTAGCCAATAGAAATATTTATGCTATGATTCATGAGATTACCATACTCTCTTAACATGCCACAGATGATATCTGGTACACATGTTACCAAACAACATTAGAGTCAAGATGGCAAAAGATATTAATGAACAAGAACACACAAGCTAGGGAAGGTGGCCTGAACCTACAAGGAAGGACAAGATTCTGCTCCCCCCCCACCACCAAGTTAATTGACTGCAAACTAATTTTACATTTTGAACTCAGTTTGTAGCAACTGAAGTAAGTGGAGGACAAAGGAGGACAGTGGGAGGAGGAGAGAGAAACTGGGACATTTTAAAAGCAGCTGAAAAAGTGGGACAATAGAGAATTAATTGGGACTGTTGCTGCCAAACTGAGACAGTTGGAGGGTATTCGAGCATGTATTTGAGGTGGAGCTGTGCCATACATGTGAGAAACATCCCATGATACAATTCTGTACTGGCTCCCCCAAAATGATTCTCAGGCTCTGGGATTCACTCTTCTAGCATTTCATTTTCCAATGATTACTACTTCACAGTATTTAACACACACACGCATGCATGCACACATGCACACGCACACACTTGACATTATCTTTCCTTCCTGGATGAAAAAGTATAAATGCAACTCTTCCTATAAAAGGGAAATTTCAAGAGGAGGGGTTGTAATGTGGTGTACCTTCTTCCTCTGCTCATTTGGGAGTTAGAAGCTGGATACCCTAATGTACTCACATTGCCCTTACAGTATTGTGTTTCTGCTGAAATCTAAATATCTTAAAGATAATGGGTGCTGGCCTTCAACTTAAATAGCTCTTGATGGTAAATCACTCAAGCAGCATCTCTAGAGAGTAAAAACTGCTGATGTATACTTGTACAACACAAAATAAAACACATTTTCCTCACTTCTCAAGAACTTCTAAATAACTCTCAGAAAAATGCTTAGCTCACCTAACCAGATGACACCTTTTTTATTCTGTCTAAATACAGAGTATGAAAAAGTTACATTTGGGATTGGATGATCACTCAACTGGGAGATTTGGGGGAGGGGTTGTAGTCTGCTGAACAAGAGCACTACATTTAATTATGCAATAAATACAAGAACACACCCATGTGCAATAGCTTACTGTTGATCCCTTTTTATTTACTATATTGTGAAGCCTGATTTACTAGATAATTATGAACAGAAAAGTCACTGGAGGCTAATTCTGTGGTGACTTTGGCCTACTATTTTCACTCTCAAGTGGCTTTTGAATCAATCGCACAATTGATGAGATCACCGCTTAACTGTGGCCAGGAAAATAATTACTTCTGGATGTAGATATGTATATATCTTGGTCCAGTGCAGTCTTAGTGTAAAATATGCTCTGTGCTGTTTAGATTTTATAAACAGGGCAATCACTGCCCGAAGTACATGAAATGAGAAACCCATTCTGCTGAGTCATGTGACTAAAAGTTAAAAATAAAAGAAAATTTCAGTAGCCTAATAAAATCGCAATATGATCAAAAGAACATTTCCAGGGGATCTGCACTATGAATTATTTTTAGCCCATTTTACTGTACGTGTGTGTTCCTTTGATAGATGTGGCTGAGCTATAGTGAAAGGTCAATAGGTAATCTAATGAATGAGGTCACAGAAACTGTGTGGCAGCGAGTAGGTAGGGATTTATTATTTCCCCGAAGAAGTGTGGGGTAGAGGGAGTCCTCATCTTAAAATACTGTTTCCAGAATGGCACATTTATTACCCATTGTATGTGGTGATAAATTAACATTCCTATGATCAGATTTATTACTTAACCTATAGCAAAGGCCCAGGGTGAATGACAGTACTATTCATTTATTCTTCAACAGCCTAGTAAGGTAGACTGCAGAGTTTGAAAAGGTTACAACTCCCAGAATCTTCCAGCCAGTCGTCCAAAGAAGAAAGAAGAAGGAAGGAAGGAAGGAAGGAAGGAAGGAAGGAAGGAAGGAAGGAAACATTTCAGGACTAGTAGATTGCTATCATTTTCTGTTATACACATGGGAAAGTAATGAACAGGAATCTAGATAAGCCCGAAATGAGATTTTGTTGTTAACTGCTATCAGGTTAACTTTGATTCACAGTAACCCCATGAATGAGAGACCTCAGGATTACCCTATCATCAACACCCCTGTCCAGGTCTTGCAAGCTATGGGTGCCTTGATTGAGTCTATCCTTCTGGAATGCTGTCTTTTGCTTTTCCTACTGTCTTCTATCTTATAAACCATTATCATACAGTGGGCCCTTGGTATCTGTGGGGGATCTGTTCTGGACCCCCCCCCCCCCCCCCCGTGGATACCAAAATCTGCAGAAGCTCAAGTCCCATTGTCCTTAATGGTGGTGAGGCCACATGGCCACACCACCATTACGGACAATGGGACAAAAGCCCCTCACCCCTTCTCCTTCTCTCTCTCTCTCTTTCTTTCTCCCTTCCTTCCTTCCTTCCTTCCTTCCTTCCTTCCTTCCCCCCTCCTCCTTACCTGCTTTCTCTGAGGCTTCTGCCCTGACTTGGCTGTGAGGGCAGAGTCTGCCACCCTGTCAGTCAGGGCTGGGGCTGGGGCTGGGGCCAAGGCTTGAGTCTCGGAGCCCTGTCCCCAAGCCTAGAATCTGGGATGCAGCCTCTGGGCTTCGAGGCCCAAATCTTGGCCTTGGCCCCGGGCCCTTCTGGACAATGGGGTTCCAAGGGAGCTGGGGCCAGGGCTGGGGCTTGGGCCTTGGAGCCCAGAGGGTGCATCCTGGATTTTAGGCCTGAGGATGAGACTCAAGCTCCAGCCCTGGCCCCTTCCCCAGCTGACTGGGTGGCAGACTCTGCCCCCAACACCAAGCCAGGGTAAGGAGGAGGAGGGAAGCCTTGGAAGAAGCAGGTAAGAAGGAGGAGGGAAAGAGGGGGAGGGACTTTTGTCCCCAATGGCTCCACCATTGCTCAAATATCCAGATGGAAATCCACATATAAGGAGGGCCCACTATATTTTCTAGTGAGTCATGTCTTCTCATGGTATGTCCAAAGTATGTCAGCTTCAGTTTAATCACCTTGGCTTCTAGGGGGAGTTCATGTTTGATCTGTTCTAGGACCCAATTATTTGTCTTTTTTGCAGTCCAAGATATCTGCAGATTTCTTCTCCAGTGCCACATTTCAAATGAGTACTCTTCCTATCCACTTTCTTCACTGCCCAGCTTTCACAACCATACATAGAAACTGGAAATATAATGGCATGGAGAATGCTAACTTTGATATTCAGTTATACATTTTTACACTTGAGGATCTTGTCTAGTTACTTCATAACTGGCCTTCTAGACCCTAGGTTTCTTCTGATTTCTTGACTATAGTCTCTATTCTGATTAATGTGCTACAACGGCAAATTTTGATCTCAGATTGTCAAAGCCCCTCCTTCCTGCATTTCTGAAATGGCTGTCACTGGTTTTCCTGGCTACAGAATTCTGGGAGCTGTAGTCCATAGTAGTAGTTCTGGTTGTATGTGAACAACAATCTCAAAAATCTCTGCCTTATGGAGATGGAGAGAATGTGGTTGCTCTGCATGGACTATGTGGAAGCAATACAAAAGAGTTCAAGCATAATGTGAACATTTGGGATTATAAAATCATAGAATTGTTAGTTGGAAAGTGCTATAAGGGTCATCTAGACAATGACCCTACTAATGTAGCAACCCACAGCCAAAGAATCCTTCAGAGATGGCCATGCAATCTTTGTTTAAAAGTCTCAAATGAAGGAGTTTCTACCAAATAATCCAATCCACAGTTGGACTGCTGTTTATTTACAAATTAGCTGCTTGTAGTTTGAACCCATTGGTTCTCATTCTTACTCTGAGCTGAGCAGTAACAGAAAACAAGGTTGCTCTAATGGACAGCCTTTCAGATATTTGAAGCTGTGTCTCAATATCACCTCTCCTCTCAATCTTTTTTAGGCTATACATACCCAACTCCTATTATCTGGTCCTTTCAGGCCTTGGTTTTTCAGACACTTGCTATGGTGCTTGACTCCTCTGGACATGTTTCAGCTTAATAATCACCTTCATAAGTCCCTTAGCTAGTAGTGCTGGGGACAAGAAAAAAGAGGTCTTTGTAGACACTGGGGATTTTCTCCCTTCTAGGAGGTTATCTTCAAAAACTGCACAGTTTTTTAAAAACTGCATAAACTATTTGTCAGTGGAATGTACTTCCTTAGGGGTAGTGTATTCTCCTTCTTTGGAGGTCTTGAAGTAGAGATTGGATGGGCATCCTACAGGAGTTGCTGTAGTTGTGTATTCCCTCATGGCAGGGGATTGAACTGGATGGAGGTTGGAGTAGATGGCCTTTGCATTCCCTTGCAATATCAAGATTCTATGATTCAGCATTCTTGTAGTGGGAAGAAAATTGTGTAGGAATGAATTTAATACAAAATTACATACATATAGTTGACTCATATTTGTCTTGTGATCTGCTAAACTCCCCATGTCCTTTTCACATGTACTGTTATTTTTATTGCACTGTATTGTATTGATTTTATTTTACTTCTTCTGGTTGGGCACCCTGCTCAAAGCCATCCAGTAGTCAGGGGAGAACAACAGAGGACAAGGGGCAGTCAAGTAGCCTGTGTGATTTTTCTCATCTGTAGGCCCCCCTGGAACCAAACACCTGTGGATGGGAAAGGTGTGCTCTATTTTGTTTTCACTACTTTGAATGAAGCCCATTTTAATGTATTTATTTTAAGTGTGCTTTTAAACTTGTGATATTGTTTAATACTTTTTTTAGGGGTGGGGGGTTTTTGGGGTTGTTTGGGATGGGACGGGGACTGTGATTATGTAAAATTTTAATGCTGTAAGCCACCCTGATTGCTTTGCAGAGGGGCAGAGTATAAATAAATAAATAAATAAATAAATAAATAAATAAATAAAATTTATTAGGTGTCTGTTGAACATGGATACAATCAGTTATGTGCTTGCCCTATTCATACTATCTATACCAGGGACAGGCAACCTTTTTGAGACCTGGGCTGGTCTCCCGTCGCCCAGGTCTCGGCTGGGCCAAGGGAGGGGGGAATGGCGGCGCGCGCGCTCATGCATGCGTGCGACCACCCGCGCATACTGCCACCGCGGCTGCTACCACGGCCACCGCCGCAGCACGCGCGGCTGCAGCCGCCACGGCGCATGCCGCGGCCGCCATTTTGGAAGTCAAATGGCGGTCGTGATGCGTTTGCACATGCGCAAGAGTACTGCGCATGCGCAAACGCATCACGACCGCCATTTTGACTTCCAAAATGGCGGCCGCAGCAAGCACGGCCGAAAACGCGCCCCAACGGCGGCGCGCGGTGGCGCCGTGTAGCGGCGCCGGCAGCCTACGGCCTGGGCTGGTAAGTCCAGGGCCCAGGGCCTTAACTGGCCCCTGGGCCGTAGGTTGCTGGTCCCTGATCTATACAAACAGGAAAGAACAAAGGAATTTAAAAATGGGCTTAATTCCAATTGTTCAACCCAGCTAGAGAGCCTTTTTAGTGAACCAATGAGAACTTGGTAAATCAACATTTAGATATGTTCTATTGATTATGTAGGTATGTTCTAGTTTGGATTAGTAATTAGATTTAAGATATAACTGGTAGAATACTAATCTAGATTCTGACAACTAATTCTGATGATTAAACAAGTTGGATTCATATCCTGACTTCCTTGAGAGTTCAATTAATTGAATGCAGCAGCTCAAACTCATGTGAATACTGATGAATGAAAATTGATTCTAGAAACTAATTAGTGAACCAGAAATCTGGCTTGTTTCAGAAATGGTAAGGTTTAGTTTTATACCCATAATGATATAGCTGGTAAACAATAATTTTAAAACCAAAGCTCAATTTTTGTTAGCCATTTACTATGTAATTACATATTATGGCTATTATCCTGTTAGTGACTTACCTAAGCATAACCCCAGTTTACACTGCTGTAACCCACTTTTTTTGGTTAATGTGGAGGTCAGAATGTTTTAGCAACCAGATAACAACCCCAGTCCCCCAACTTAGTTTTCAGCCACTCCAATATGACCATTTCCATGCTGTTGGAATGTGTGTATGGGGGATCAGTGGTGATATGTCCAGCTATTTTCATTTAGTGGGACATGCTGGAATGACATATTCTGCATGGACCTCCCAGGGACCTCCAGAGGTCCTTGTAGATACCTGTTACAGCACATCCTATTACTTCCCTGTTGATCCCCCAGCTCTCCATCAACATAGAAATGTTGAGGGAAGGGATGCATTATTTAAAAGGCAGGATTCAGCGGGTAGTAATGGGAGATGTAGTTTCAGAGATATACAAGGCATCATTTGTCAAATTCCTGTCTTTGGTAATTAAGATTAGAGAGATGGAAACTTCTAAAATTGTCCAGAGGAGCTAAAGGTTTTTATTGAGCATGTCAATTTTATTGTGTTAATGCAATTGTGTCCTATCTGATATTGTACAATTTTGCTTTTTTGTTTTTTGCTTTGATGTATCTAAGGACTGTAAATAAATAAATAAATAAATAAATAAATAAATAAATAATATCCAAGGTGCACATCTCCTAGTGAGAGAGAGAAGGAGAAAGGACCAGTATTTTCCTAACATAGTACAGGGAGGATGAACATCTGCCCACTCCCCACAACTGAAGATCAGATTTTGGAAAAGTTATACAGTTGCCCCTCCGTTTTTGTGGACTTCAAATCTGCATTCCTTGCTTATACATGAAAGGCAAACAGAAGGGAACTAAATGGGGCATGCATTGCCATTCAAGCCTATAGGGCTTGAATATTGGCAATTTTTCATTTTCACGGCGGCGGGGGGTGGGTGGGTCCAAAACAGATCCCTGAGAAAATGGAGGGCCAACCATATTTTGGACTACTGGTCCAGAAATCCCACTTGGAGCATGTAAGATGTTAGGAACTGTAGTCAAGAAAATTAATGTTTCCAAGTTCTTCTAAAGATCTAGCTCATGGGGATTTATGCTCTTATGTCATCACCCTTGCATAAGCCCTTTCTTGAACAGTGTGTAGCAATGGTGTTTTCATTGGGAGAGGAAGCTGCACTGCTGGCTCCCAAGTTACCTGATGGAGATGACTTTCAGTGCTATCTTCCCAGTCATCACAACATGTCCAGCTATGCTGTCGCTGCTGTCACACCACAAGCAAAGCCACAATCTATGGAGATTATTGCATTAGGTTCGCTGCTGAAATAGACCCGGGATGTAACTTTCATAAAATGGATCTTATCGCATTTACTCATTGCCAGGCAGTATGCAGCCTGTATGCAACCCAGGCTAATCTGGGCTTGTCCCACATCTTTTTGAGAATGGGAAAAGTGGATGCAATAAGATCTGCCTCAAGAAAGTTACATCCCGGGTCTATCCCAGCAGCAAAGCTAATGTGATAATCTCCAAAGTCTGTTGTTGTGAAAGATGGGTCCTTGGTATCCACTGGGGTTTGGTATCAGGATCTCTCATGGATACCTAAATCTGTGGATGCTCAAGTCCCATTATATACAATGTTGTAGTAAAATGATGTCTCTTGTATAAAATGGCAAAAGCAAGGTTTGCTTTCTGGATTTAAAAAAAAATATCAAGCTGTGGATGCAGAATCTGTGGATATAGAGACCTAGCTGTACTTGGTTTATCTTCTATTTGGATCAGTTACTAGTTCTTAGATTTCCTTCTTGTTAATTTGAGTGTATGATTGTGACAAACCTACCTCAACAATGTTGCATGTCATGGTGTACAATGTTAGTATTTGGCCATTAAATAAGTGAATGTTTGTAAATAGATCTCTTTTCCAGGTTTTTCAATTATTTCCCTTAAGTATCTGGGCTGTTTGTTTCAGTTACTCTAGGGAACAGAATGGGTCATCTTACCAACAAAACCAAATAATAGAAAACAATAGGTGCATATTGTAGTTCATATTTTTCATTAAGTAAAACAACAACTGCACATTCAGCTGCAAGTGGAAAAACGCATTAGAGAGCAATAATATAAATCCTGGCCACTAACCTATGGGTATAATACTATTTGTTTTGTTTGCAGTTGAATGGACATTAGCAGTTGCCAGACAACTGCAACCAGTTGAATTGCCCAGTAGTTTTTATTGAAGAAAACCTTATTGCCACAGCTTACTTCATCTTGTCATGGCCTTTCATGACATAACATATGCAGGTTGATGGATGCTCTGGCTTGAAACAGAAGGAAAGTGACATAAATCTCAGGGCTACCTGAATCTAGTTTAATTGGACTGACTCAAGAACACTGAATAAAATATATCTGGTAATTTGAGAGCATCTGGGATAGGGGAGGAAATGGAATAGAAGAACAACATTGCCATATTACTGGATGAAGAACAGACTGAAGCAATTCACATATCATCCTGTCATTTCATGCCATGGTAATAAATCCAGGGAAATTCCTGTCTCCTCATTAGTTGCAGACCTGTGAGTAAATTAGAACCCCACAGGTATGTTCTGAAAGTAAAGGAGTTAATCCACTCTCTTACTTCATTTAACCACTTTAATTTTGTATGATATAATGGTTAAAGACTTAACTAGCCCAAATGAAATTATTTTGTCTAAAAATCTCTAAATTGACTTTCTACATAATCCAGAGTTTGTGTTAAAATGCATTTTGATTAATAGCATGCAGCTTGCTGCTGGTCTTCTAGTGACATAGTATCGCTAGTTCATAGATACTGCATTTCATGGCATTCAAAACAATAGTATTTGTACCAGAAAAGTATGCTTTAATTGTGGGGGCTAACAGGGCTCAGAGAAGTTTCTTTCTTTTAATTACAATTCCTACAGTTTCCTCTGGCCATGCTGGCTGACTTCAAGCTCCGGTAGTTTATACTATATTGATGTATATTTGTAGCCTTGGCCATACCTTCAGATATTGACATCACCACTGATGAACATCAGAACATCTCCAATGTGGTTTCCATTTTGGAAGTTTTTCTAATTTTTCTAATTTTTCATTTAATTTTTACACAAAGGATTTTTGCAGCACCTTTGAGACTAAATGAAAGAAAGAAGTTGATAGCATGAACTTTTGTAAACGTGAGCCTACTCCCTCAGATGCATGTTTAATTTAATTCTGTATCTTTATTTATATTATTTATTATTTATATTGTGTTGTTAATATTAAAAGTGCCTACTCTATTGCATTGGATACAGAGAGGTCTTACATTGTGTCAGATCAGTGATTCTTCTAGCTCTGTATCCTCTGCATTGAACAGTGCTTCCCTGACTTACCAGGGAGACAGATTTGCATGTTGAATCAGGGGAGAACTTTCCAGAAAGGTGCCATTTTGTGTTGACCAACTGTCTTCTTCCTGAGAACCTTTGCAAGGTGTGCATACTTGGGAAGGTGCCCAGGGAGAGTAGCCAAGCCAGGACTGCCTGATTGTAAGGGAAAGGACTGGAGCAAACCTGGCAGAACGCTACATTCCAGTCTGCTTCCCAGGTATACATCAAGCTGCTTGTTTGGTCATGCAATCCTTGGATCCAACCAAGTGTCTCCAACTACAATCAATAAAAGTCATGGCCTTGTTTGTTCCAACAATAGTTGCAGTGTGTGCAGTGCAGTAATGGGGGAAAGCTCCTCCTACTTGCCTCTGATCCAACAAATGTACCAGTTGTCTTGACTGTCATATTGTTTAATTTGTGGGTGGCACTGGCTTTGGATGCATCTGGGTAGAGTCAGGAAGTTCCCGTTGCTGTTCTTGCTTAAGAGAAACAAAGTTCTTGTGTAGCTTCATGACTGTTATGGCCTCTGAGCCTTCTATGACATGGTGCCAGAAGCCATGTTCAAAATCCAGAAATTCCTAGGAAGGCCACTTTTTTTAATGTCACACGCTTTTTTTAATTTTTTTTAATGTCTTCACCCAGTTTCACACGCTGCACTCTTCACCCACCCAGCGAGGCTGTGGAGGACAGAGGACTGCTTACCAGCCCCGGGAGACCAGCTGAGCGGCCTGAGCCACCCCACCTGCGCCCCTCCTATATAACACCGCCTGAAAACACCTTCGCTGGCCGGCGAGCGGCGGCATCCTCAAGGCTGTGGAGGACAGAGGACTGCTTACCAGCCCCGGGAGACCAGCCCCGGGAGACCAGCTGAGCGGCCTGAGCCGCCCCACCTACACCCCTCCTATATAATGCCACCTGAAAACACCCTCGCTGGCCCGCAAGCGGCTGCGTCCTCGAGGCTGTGGAGGATGGAGGACTGCTTACCAGCCCCGGGAGACCAGCTGAGCGGCCTGAGCCACTCCACCTGCGCCCCTCCTATATAACGCCGCCTGAAAACACCCTCGCTGGCCGGTAAGCGGCGGCGTCTTCGAGGCTGTGGAGGACGGAGGACTGCTTACCAGCCCTGGGAGACCAGCCCCGGGAGACTAGCTGAGCAGCCTGAGCCGTCCCACCTGCGCCCCACCTCCTCGGGTGCCGGAAGAGCGCCGGTGGCTATACAACGCTGCCTGAGAACACCCTCGCTGGCACCACACTATGGTCACAGAGGACTGTTTTGCCATCTTGCAGTTCTCGAAAGACCATAAGACAAGAAATTATGTATTTTAAATTGTATTATTGGCTACTGTTATTTAATTTGTTTGTATGTTCGGGGGGATGGGGGGGTGAAGGAGGGATGAGATTTTAATTTGATTTATTCTTTGTAGTTTGTTGTGCGCCGCCCCGATTGCCTGGCAGAGGGGTGGGATATAAATAAAAATTATTATTATTATTATTATTATTATTATTATTATTATTATTATTATTATTGCTAGTGTAACCAGGGTGATACAATTAGGATTGCCATATTAAAATTTGAGACGGCTCTTGTACCTTTATTGGTTGTGTAGAAGAGGGAATTTCAGCAGGTTGCTTGTCATGGAACCAGGTAGTAAGCAAAACCTGTTTAATTTCCTTCTACATTACTGTTAAAGTTCAGGAGCCCTCTCTTTATTCTGGTTACCCTATACACAAGTGGAACTACTTTCAACAACTATACAGAGGGAGGTACCCAGTACTGCCTTATGCAACAGTTTTGCTAGGCAGCACCATTGTTGCTGAATAGTACCTTAATACAATTCCTCCTGCCTTCCAGACTCAAAAGTTACTTTGGGTTTTTTTGTGTGCACCAGGAATATTCCCTCATACTTCTGTCTGCCTTGGCACCTTAATCTTCTCTCCAGATCAAAACTTACACTCTGGTCCTTAATATAGGTGCAGTGGCAGAACTTTGCACTCTGCCAGCTTCAAATAGGATCTCAGCAATTGATCCCTGCATTAGAAGCCTTAAATTTTAATTCTGCAGCAATGTCTGGACAGAAGGATTTACTTGCTTTCACACTGCTCTGCAGGAGGCAAGAAGTATCCAAGTGAATGTCTTTCTTGATACCATGAGCTGCCAGCAGGGTTTTATAAGTATTTACCTTTGCTGATGATGGCTTCGTAAGCACAGTTATGAAACAGGAAGAAGAAACATGACAAACCCCACCTATTTCTTCAGCAGCTTTAGCAGTTATGTGAACCTTCATTTTCTGAAGATTGGCTTTATTTGCACTTATTACACACATACACACACAGAGTCATGAAACTCAGTATTTCAAAAAGGCTATATGGTTTCATCCTTTTGTGAGACATTATATTAGTGCTGCTGGGGTTTGGCACTAAGGAAGGTGATAGAGGAGATCCATAGTGGGCCAAGCTGCTATTTGTATTAATTACGGTATATTGAGAATTCCACTGAAATGGGGAGGGGAAGTAAAGATCAATTCATGGCTAATATAAATATTCATGAATGTCTCAATCACAATGAAAACAATGAAGTAAATTGAAGCATTGCTCAGATTATTTAGAAATATAGGCCTAATAATTGTGAATCAGACTGCAGGCATCATTGTTTTCTTTTTTCTTTTTAATGTCCCTATGGAGGGGGTTTGAAGGGATCATTCTAGATATTAAATCTAGATATTTAATATTAAATTCTTATACTGACAATGTACAGGCAGTTGTTGTATAATGATAATATTGATAATGTAGCAGCAGTTGTGGATGCTGTGGTGAGATTAATGCAATGCCATTTCATGGCAATGTCAGAGGGGGAAAACCCCTCTTCTTTATGAAGAACTATCATGACATAGAATCATAGAATCATAGAGTTGGAAGAGACCACAAGGGCGATCCAGTCCAACCCCCTGCCATGCAGGAACTCCCAATTAAAGCATCCCTGACAGATGGCCATCCAGCCTCTTAAAGACCTCCAAGGAAGGAGACTCCACTACACTCCGAGGGAGTGTGTTCCACTGTCGAACCACCCTTACTGTCAGGAAGTTCCCCCTAATGTTGAGGTGGAATCTCTTTTCCTGGAGCTTGCATCCATTGTTCCGGGTTCTAGTCTCTGGAGCAGCAGAAAACAAGCTTGTTCCCTTCTCAATATGACATCCCTTCAAATATTTAAACACGGCTATCATATCACCTCTTAACCTTCTCTTCTCCAGGATAAATAATAATAATAATAATAATTTTTATTTATAACCCGCCCCTCTGCGTGGCAATCGGGGCGGGGTACAGCAAGATTAAAACAGAACAAAGTTAAAAATCATTCCCCCATCTCATAATCCCACCCTCCCACCCCCTTAAAATAAGATTAAACTACAATCAAATTAAAATGCAGCATAATTAAAAATAAAAAAATAAAAATAAAAAATAAACATACAATAACACAGAATCGGTGGAGCAGTTCTAAGAATTCTAAAAACTCATTCCCAGCTAAACACTGCTCCCTAAGTCGTTCCTCATAGGGCTTGGTTTCCAGACCCTTCACCATTTTAGTTGCCCTCCTTTGGAAACTCTTCAGTTTCTCTACATCCTTTTTGAATTGTGGTGTCCAGAACTGGACACATTGACATGATGGTGGATATATCTCAGTTAACTTTGTACAAAAGTTATACAGCATTGTTGTTTAATGGCTATTACGTACACATCTCCCACAACATCAGGAGGCCTTGTTTATATTGAGCATGGTTAATCAGCCTGTTACTGCACATTGGCATAACAAAAGGTAGTGGCATTAGTCAAATTCAAAAACACATATTGTGTAATAGATTTAATTCAGCTAACCAAAAAGGCAGACAATTGTATGCAATCATTTGATATATTCAGATCTCTTTATCAAGCAAGATTTTAGAATTAGACAAGGATAGTTAAACAAATAAAAGACTTGGCCCTATACCCAATGCTGGCACTAAGCTTGCACAACTCCTAGTTGCAAAGTGGTTGTGCATGTCCAAAGTTAGTGCAAGGAGGCATCACAGACCTCCTTGTACAAGCAGTTCTTGCTATTCACATATGTGAAGGCAGAGGCTGGGAAGGCCAGCTTACATGCCACCTATACTAATTCCTCTTCTGATCCAAAATAGTTGCTTATTGGACCACAGGAGATCCTGGACACTCACAGCCATCTCTTCAGGTAGAATCAGGTGCCATAACTACCTGCTACATCACCATCTCAATTCCTCTTTACTCTCTCTCTCTGTGCTCATGTCTCCAAATCATCTCAGTCCTTATCTCTAAGCCACATTTCTTCATATTGCTAACTTGAGATGGAATGGGGAGGGAGTGCTTGCATTGGAGACTCACAAATGGGGCGATTTTATGCTCTTAGGTTTCAACTAAAGTTGCTCCTGGGTTAGCTGGATTGGAAAAGTAATAATGTTGACAATAATGTTAATGTTATATTGTATTAATATATGATTAAAGGCAGTAATATCAGTATTGTCCCTGCCTCCACATTGCCAGATCTCAGATGTTACTCCCACTGGTGACTGGCAAGGATATATTTTCTTTCCTGTACACAGTGATTACCTCAGAGGCTGATAGCGATTGCTGGCAGTGGGCCACTTTGCCGACCTTCACATCTGCCTCTGTAATATTGGGAGAAAGCCAGGATAATATTAATATTTTCTGAAGATATACTGGCATATCTGCTGATATATCACGATGTAAGCTTACATCTCTTACCATAACACATCTTACAATGAGTTTGTTTACAAGTGACACTAACATTTCAAAAATGCATTCAACATTTTTTTTTCAAATCTGCACAAGGAATTTGAGACTTTTGAAAAAGTAAAGGGGGGTTGCACGATGAGATCAGATTAATTTAAAGGACAGTATAGTGACGTTGTTATAGAAAAGTCAGATCAGTTCCTCTCTCTGTCATAAATCATAGCCAAAACCTTGATGAGATATGATGCTATGGAAAGTTTCCTATTGACTTTAGTGAATGAGAGATGGATCTCTTGAACCCAAGGAAGATGCTTCATTTGACACAGGAAGCTAGCAAAGTTAAAATGGGCAAAGGAAAATAATCCTGCCCATCCCTGCCTTACAAAGTACAGCCAAATAGCATTTTACAGAAGGACATTGGAGAATATAGGCCAAAACCTAATGGGCTGATTAGCTAAGATGGATGACATGACTCTTCAGCTCTTTAGTACATTAATGAAAATAAACTAAATTTGGAGGTTGATATAACACGTTTGGATGGTGTCCTAAAGCACAGCAATTTTGGTCAGCTTCCATATAAGATGGATTGATACAGAAAAGGAGCTGTTGTATCATAGCCTTGATTTGCTGTCATCCATCAATGCGTATCAGTACTGGGTAGATCAGAGACAGAAGATAAAAGAAAAGTAAAGATTGGGCTAGGGCTATGGAAGGTGGGTGATAACAAAAAGAGGGCATTGCCTGCCAAATAAAAATTCTGTATCCCTCAAATGGAATTTTCCACCAATTCCCAAATGTCTAGCTTTGTAGCAATTTAAAATTTTAGTCAAACATGTAGATGTAGAGTTCTTGTTGTTCTTGTTGCTGTTCAAGTCATTTCTGATTAATGCTGTGCCTTCAAGTCATTTCTGATTTATGGCAACCCTAAAGCCAACCTATCGTGGTTTTCTTGGCAAGATTTGTTCAGAAAGAGTTTGCTTTTGCCTTCCTCTCTCCTCTGAGGCTGAGAAAGTGTGACTTGCAAAAGTTTACTCAGACTGCTGTCACACTGTAGAAATGAAGCAGTGTGTCACCACTTTAATGGGCAAGAATTACTGCTATAGAATTCTGGGATTTATAGTTTGGTGGGGCACCAGAACTCTCTGATAGGGAAGGCTAAACAGCTCACAACACTTCAAATCTCAGAATTACATAGCATTGAGTCAGGGCAGTTAAAGTGGTATCAAACTGCTTTATTTCTGCAGTTTAGCAGCAGCCTCAGTGGGCTTCCTTGTGTGAGCAGAGATTCAGATGCAAATTTGAGTCAGAGTGAGGATAAACAATAAGGGAAATCTCACCATTGTCAACTCTATTTTAAAATAGTTATATGTCTGCTTCAAATGAAGTGCTATAATTCATCAGAAATTAAACATACTTGGGCATGTCAATTAGGACTGTCCCATACCCTTGAGTAACTCAAATAAGTCAGAGAGAAAATTAAGAAACTTTACAGCCAAGTCTTTTATTTCTCGTTTGTCGTTCTTCAAATAATCATCTCACTGTTCATACATGCCAATCCTAATGACATTTATTTCTTTAAGCAAATTAACATTACAATGACAGAAGGGTTTTCCTTTAAATAAAAAAAAAGACCCTTATTGGATTTACAAAAAGTTCATTAATCAAGAATTTCCAACTGGAATCCTTTTTTGCCCTAATTCTGGAAGAACTTGAATAGACTTACTGGCGCATAAGTCTTTACAGAATGGGGCCCTTTGTTTTAGGCGAGTAACAAAGTGAGGTAAGAACAGTCAACAAAAATCATCACACTGTGACAACATAACTTTAGCATAAGAATTAGTCTCCTTTTGAGATGTGAAAATATCCCAACAATCATGCCAGCACAATTTATGTGCAATCAATGTGCAACTAATCAAAAGAGTAGAGCAATCATGATAAAATGTAACATAATGCTTTAGGATGAGAGGGAACTGGGTACTATACAGCAGTTCCTTTTAATGTCTTTCATGTCCTTCCTTTTGTACATTCAGTCCTCATCCAAATGAAGTAGACAAATGATATTACAAAAGAAATACTACCAACTCACAGATAGGGTGTTATTACTGCTACTGCACCACCTTGGCATGCAAGTAACTATGTAATCAAAGTGTAAACAGTGAAATGTCTTTCCCCTTCCTGAAATAAAATGAAAAGAAAAATGCAGATATAATAGTTTACATCATTTATATTTGTATAATTATCTTCCTTACCACAGTTCCACTGCAGGTAAGAGTTTCTACCTCGGTGGATATCTCCCATGCTAACAAGTCTGCAAACTAAGATCTGCTGCTCTGCCCTTCTTAGGACATTCTAGTAAGACTCCTGGACTATGTAAGCTGCCCATAACCAGATCTGAGAGCAGGCCAGTCCCCCAACCCCCAAATCATACACAAGTGCAAAAGTAATTGTTTTGATCTCACTTCTTGGAATTTGGGGCCAGTGAGCCAAACTCTCAATGAGGTTAACCTGCTGTTACCTTCTGCAAAAGTCTTCCTCACTAAACATAATGGGTCAGATCCAGAGATCCATGAATGGAGCTTCCCTCATGCTCAAAGGGCTATTTTGGAGGAGTTGGGGAAATTGAAAATTCTACCAATGAATAATTGCTTCTGCTAGACTATAATTCTTGCAGATTACTCCTTCTAAAATGGGAGGACTCTTCTCTCAGACAGAAAGGCTGCAGTGCACACAATTCTATCTAATGACAATACAACAGGGAAACTGGATGGTAGTTTGTTATTTTCTTTCAAATATTTAGACAATGATTTCCATTTAGCTTTTGGCTGCTATCTGGCAATTTGGTGACCCTAGTACAGAAAAGCCATTCCAAAAGCCATGAACAACAAAACTGCCTACAGACCATTGGAGAATTTTAGAAAGGTTTGTGATTTAGGGCGCAGTGAATGTTTTAAGAGGAGGGATGAAAAACGATGAATGTTGGATTCTGTTGCTTGGAGGGGGAAATTTTAATAGCTGCGATAAAGGGGTCAGTGGTGGTCAGGGCAACATTCTTCCGCAATGATTTAAACACTGGAGACTGGGGCTACAGTTTGCTAAAAACTTAGGTATTCTTAGGTCTATTGAAATCAATGGCCTTCATCATCCTTAAATCTACACTTGACTTTGTCCTTCAATCTTATAGTAGTAACACAGAATCAAATGTGATATTGCACAGAATAAAGAGTCCTGAAATTTTGCAGACAGTTGATGTAAAAAGGAAAAAAGTCTTGGCTGTTGGACGGGCTTTTCTACATTCAAATCAGCTCTGATAATGAATTAGTTGGTTGGCATGGAAGACAGGCATGAACTCTTTCCTGTATTCCCCATTCTGAATTCTTATGAAGTAGAACATTAAAGTCCACTTTTTATCCTGCTTCAACTTGGACTGCTGAAGGGTCCTTTGGAAGGCAGAAATACTTGATATGCATAAATCCAGATTTCTATTCATTGAAATATACAGGTTCTGTTTTTTTAAATATTTCCCTCATTAAAATATAAGTTTTTGTTATATCTGCCTACCAACTAGTTTAAATTCTGCCTTCATATCTGGGCAATGATAATAATATTTATATCCCTAATAATGCCAGCTCCTGTTTTGTTTAAGTGTATGTTTCTTAATGCTGCTCAAGCTGAGAAACTGAAAAAACCCATTACTTCTAGCAATATAATGAGTTCTTTAAAAGTATTTTAATTTTCTGTGATATATTTCCTTCCACATTATAAAACAATGTACAATCTTTCCCAAGGTTTCTTTCCCCCCTCCTGATATGGAGAACAAGAAGTATGGAGAAATATTTGTATACCATAATGGATTTCAGAATCTTTTCCCGAAGTTCATCCATTATATTCACATTTGCCCTTCAGAATGTCCTACTTTGGGGGCACAGTGGGAAGAAGGTGTTAATCCATCCGAGACTGGTACATCTTACCATCGTTCTTACGACCATCCAGAGGTTGCCTCCATAAAAACTGAGGCTGTAGTTTAGCTTACCATGGAAGCTCTCTTAAAAATTAAAATAAAACATTACAGAATATACAAATGCATTCTCTTAATCTCAGACGCAAGTCCCTTGACGTGTGGAAAGGTGGTGCTTTCGATTTCTGACTCCCAAACTCTTATCTTTACACTCTGAGGGCTTCTGTTGTGAAATGTCTATCAGGGCACTTGCAATTGCCAGTCCTGAAGGGGAGAAAAAGAGAGGAAGAACAATTTAATATTTTGCTGTTAACACCTTAGTTTACTCTCTCCTTCCACAACCATTATTCTTTTATTTTTTACTAATACAACTTTGTTTTATGAATGAGGAAGGCTCATAAGGATGCTATGATGTTTGACCCTAGAAAACAGCTCTCAAAAACAATTGCAACAGAATTGCCATGTTAGCATCAGTCAACCATCTGGTTTCATGGAGATCTGTGCTGCTGCTGAGGTCTGCAGCATCACTGCAGGATCACTTGACCAGTCCCTTCTGCCAGCATTCGAACAGAAATGAAGAGTTGGGACAGGTCCCTGTTGGGTTCCAAGCTCTCCATACTGTCACTTGCTTGTGAGAGGGCCCTGGTCAAGTGAACCTGCAGTAGCAATAGCAGCTTCATTTATATTCTGCTTCACACTGTGCAGTCTCTAAGCAGTTTATAACTGTAAGCTAATTGCCCCCAACAAGTTGGGTACTCATTTTAGTGACCTTGGAAGGATGCAAGCCTGAATCTAGCCTGAGCCCTGGCTGGTATTGAACTCGTGACCTTGTGGTTTGTGGGTGAGTGGCTGCAGTACAGGCATTTAACCACTGCGTGACCAGGGCTCCTCCTGCTTGGCAGCAGCACAAACCACCATTGCTCTGGATGGCTGACTGGCTTTTAAGATGGGTTTCACTTATCTCCTTAGATGCACTTTCTGAAACCAAATTGCATGTTATATTAAATGCATGTTCTGATGATACTTCTTGTTAAAATTAATATAGAATGAAGGTGGGCAATAGGGGTTGAGGAGCATGAGGAAGGCAGTAAACATCCCCCACCCCCCATTACAGTAGTCCCTATGAAAATCCACACACCCTAAAACTGATGTTGGGCATAGGATCAAAGCTATTATTCTTCTCATCCATGAGTTTCCCCCCCATCCCATCCCATCCCATCCCATCCCATCCCATCCCATCCCATCCCATCCCATATACTAGCTGTGTGGGGAGGGGGTCTTTGCCAGCAGCAATACAAGGGGTAGGGTTGCTAATTCTGGAGCATCCTAGGCCTTAACATTTCAGGGACAAAAATGGAGTCAAAGGGATGGTCCCTGGTGACGTCATTAAGCTTGATACATTATCAACTGCAGATACTCAGAACAAGTAGCTCAAATAAATAAATAAATAAATAATACTAAGTTGAACCAATGAGAAATTATTTCTCCAGGTCAAGATTAAGTTCTGTGAACTTTGCATTAAACACAAAACCCAAACTTTTCTCAGTTCAAAATTTTTAACAGTTTGGAAAGCATTACTTTTAAGAACACACAGTAACTATAGAACAACCAAAAGCAAGTTTTTCAAGCTTTGATTTGAACAGAAAAAAAAAAAAGAAACTTTCCTTAGCTATGTTTTCAACATTTTTCTAAGCATTGCTTTTAATACACAGGACTTTATAGCCCAGCCAAAGACATTTTTCAAGCCCCTCTCAACAAATGTTTTTCAATCTCTATTGCATTTCTCCTTTTAGCCAGTACTATTTTATTGGTCTTATAGAATCATAGAATCATAGGGTTTATCACACGGGGGAAATCCTGTGAGGAAATGGGGGTTTAAACTGAAAATTACCCGCAAAAGCGGGTATATTTTCAAACGACGTCACATTTAAAAGCAGGTTAATCCGAACAGAAAGTAGTCAGAAACTGCTTCTTTTTATTTTCGGGGATCTTCCGAAAATAAAAAGAAGCAGTTTCTGCCTACTTTCCGTTCGGAGTAACCTCCTTTTAAATGCGCAGGAGGTTTTCACATGGGGAAAGCTGGCTAATTAATTGCTTCCGCTTTTGCGGTAGCACTTTCACTTTAAAGCCGGCTTCTGTTTGGACCTCCCCGTGTGATAACATCCATAGAGTTGGAAGAGACCACAAGGGCCATCCTGTCCAACCCCCTTCCATGCGGGAACTCAAAATCAAACCATCCCCGACAGATGGCCATCCAGCCTCTGTGTAAAGACCTCCAAAGAAGGAGACTCCACCACACTCCGAGGGAGTGTATTCCACAGTCGAACAGCTCTCACTGTCAGGAAGTACCTCCTAATGTTGAGGTGGACTCTCTTTTCCTGGAGCTTGAATCCATTGTTCCGAGTCCTGTTCTCTGGAACAGCAGAAAACAAGCTAGCGCCCTCCTCAATATGACATCCCTTCAAATATTTAAAGAGGGCTATCATATCCCCTCTTAACTGTCTCCTCTCCAGGCTAAACATACCCAGTTCCCTAAATCGTTCCTCACAGGGCATGGTTTCCAGACCCTTAACCATTTTAGTCCCCCTCCTCTGGATACGCTCCAGTTTTTCAACATCCTTTTTGAATTGTGGGGCCCAGAACTGGACACAGTACTCCAGGTGGGGCCTGACCAAAGCAGAATACAGTGGCACTATTACTTCCCTTGATCTAGATACTATACTTCTATTAATGCAGCCTAAAATTGCATTGGCCTTTTTAGCTGCTGCATCACACTGTTGACTCATGTTCAACTTGTGGTCTCCTAGGTCTCTGAGATCCCTTTTGCACGCAGTCTTGTTAAGCCAGGTGTCCCCCATCTTATATCTATGCATTTCATTTTTTTGCCCTAAATGCAGTACCTTACATTTCTCTGTGTTGAAATTAATTTTGTTAGCTTTGGGCCATCTTTCTAATCTATTAAGGTCATTTTGAATTTTCATCCTGTCTTCTGGGGTATTCGCTATTCCTCCTAATTTGGTGTCATCTACAAATTTGAGAAGTATGCTCCCTATTCCTTCATCGAAATCATTGATAAAGATGTTGAATAGCACTGGGTCCAGGACAGAACCCTGTGGCACCCCACTGGTCACTTCTCTCCAGGATGAAGAGGAGCCATTGCTGAGCACCCTTTGGGTACAGTCAGTCAACCCATTACTAATCCACCTAACAGTTGTACTGTCTAGCCCACATTTTACTATCTTGTTTGCAAGAATATCGTGCTGGACCTTGTCAAAATCCTTACTGAAATCAAGATATGCTATGTCTACCGCATTCCCTTCATCTAGCAAGCTGGTAATTTTATCAAAAAAAGAGATCATATTAGTCTGGCATTACTTGCTTTTGAGAAACCAATGTTGACTTTTAATGATTATAGCATTCCCTTCTAAATGTTCACAGACTCTCTGTCTAATGAACTGTTCTAGAATCTTTGCTGGTATTGATGTCAGACTATTTATTGTATTTTCCAGAGTATAAGACAACTTTATAACCAGGAAAATCTGGAGTTAAAGTTTGGGGTCGTTTTATATGATGGGTATAAGGAGGAGGAGCATGAGGAAGATAGAGGTGCAAGATGGCAAGGAGCCGGGGAGAGAAGGAGGAGGACGAGAAGAGGAGGTCCTCCTTCTTCTCTCCCCGCTTTCCTCCCCCCTCCAAACATTTCCTCTTTGTGCTCCTCCTCATCTTCCTTCTTCTCTCCCCGCTTTCCCCCTCCAAACCTTTTCTCTTTGTCCTCCTTGTCCTCCTTCTTCTCTCCCCACTTCCCCCCTCCAAACCTTTCCTCTTTGTCCTCCTCGTCCTCCTTCTCTCCCTGCTTCCCCCCTCCAAAACTTCCCTCTTTGTCCTCCTCATCCTCCTTCTTCTCTCCTGCTTTCCCCCCTCCAAACCTTTCCTCTTTGTCCTCCTCATCCTCCTTCTTCTCTCCCCGCTTTTCCCCCTCCAAACCTTTCCTCTCTGTCCTCCTCATCCTCCTTCTTCTCTCTCTGTATTTAGTATTTGTAGTATTTAAAGGAGCTACTTATTTTCAATCTTACACTGCATATTGGGACATGCTAACATGCTGTTAGAGTTCCATTAAAATCAGGTCACTCCAGAAGATCATTTTTCAAAACGTCACCCAAATCATCTGTTGAAATTCACTTACTGTGTTCTCTGGGCCCAACTTACTTCCTTGTTATCAAAGCAATGCAATTAACTGGTGGTCTAAAAGAATTTCATTTACCAAGTCAAAATGATGCAGAGGTGCTGCCAGCAAAGCAGAATTTACATCAAAATGTGACCAAAGAATTGACAAATTATAAAAGAGAGACGGGAGTGCTAACAATGCCATGCAGTTGAAGTTGAGTTGGAAGAGTGGCACAAATATTGCCACCATCTTAAAGCAACCAAAGCTAACAATATACAAAGATCTTGCAAATAATGAGTCAGTTAAGAATCCTATGGAGACAGTTACAAAGACAGAGAGAGATACAGATACTAAGTAATCTTTTTCTAAATAAGAAAGGGGGGAGATACTATAGGAGAGAGACATTGTAAATGGAGGAATAAAAGTGGAATGGACTGGAGCAGAGGAAAGGAGTTGAAAGAAGGAAAAGAAGAAGAAAGCAATCGGAAAAGACTATTCTAATTTAATTTCATCTATTGATCTATTTGAAAAAAATAAAGTTGAATCCGCCTAGATTAAATGACAATCAAATTAATTCACTTAGAAGACTTAAAAGACAACTCAAATGAACTAGTTTTCCACCTTACTCAGACAGAAACAAAAGGAACTAATTAAATAAACCCACTCAGAGGACAATTAATTTAATCCATCCAAAGGACAAAATTAATTAATTTGCTTCTCACCTGATACTGAATCAAATAAGAAGAATTAATTGAAAAATCTGATTGACTGTAATCCAGAAATTCATTGGTTGAATAAATAAACCTAAGAGACTGAAACAATGCTATGTTTAATGAAATTAAAATACATTTAATAACTTACACAACAACTTGAATGAACTTAAAAGAACTTTTATTGACTTTGAATTAGAAGAAATTGGAACAACATGTTAATTTGAGTATGACCTAATTGTAAAAGCAATATAAAACAAACATGGGACAGGAGAAAACCCAAGGATAGAAAGGAATGCTGCAAAATAAAAAGAACCCAGATCTAAAGAAAATCAAAAGCAGCATATAGTTGGGGAATGGATGCTACAGCAAGACAAAAAGGGAAAATATTGGAAATTAACAGAGGAAGACAGAAATAGCAACCAAGAGCAACATCTAGTGGTGAAATGAGGACATTGCAGATTACATTCAAAATTTAAAAATTAAAGTCTACTAAAACAAGTACGTTTTTTATAATTAAAGTTAACTATGAAGAGATAAGAGAAATAAACAAAAACAAACAAATAAAAGCAATACTATAAATAAAAAAAGATGGCAATGTCCCTAAGAAAACATACAAGATCACAATCAACAACACAATTGCAAAGAAGACCATCACTGGAATATAATACAAGACAAATGGAACAGAACATTATCTTGGAGGAGATTAAGAAATTACATCAAGGAATGACAAACATGCAACAAGACATGAAAGACTTAAAAACTTAACTGAAATGAGATTTTAAAGCAGAAATAAAAAGTCTCAAATAAACAATAGAAAGTGTTTCCAAAGATCTGAAAGCAATGGACACAAAAGTGGAAATACTGGAAATGAAAACAAAAGAATTGGAAGACAGGACATTAAAATTGTCATTGAAACAAGAAAAAGAACTAGACTTAAGGGCCATTTCAGATATGAAAATGAGAGAATGTTGTTTGAAGATTAGAGGACTAGGAGAGATACAAAATGAGGATTTATATAACTTTCTGGTGCCAATACTAGCAGACTTCATGGGAGAACCATGTGGGGACTTCTTGAGAGAAATCGACAAATTGTTTAGGATTAATTCCAGAGCAGCCAAGGAAAAGAATCTACCAAGAGACATTACAATTTATTTTGTGAGAACCAAAACAAAAGAATTAGTCTTAAAGAAAAGTTATGAGAAAAGACTGGTAGTGGACAAAGAAGAACTTATGATTTATTAAAGGACACCCCATCTTGAATTCTGAAGAAAAGAACGGACTATAGATTCTTGACTGCATCATTAAAAAGCCATAAGATCGCAAACTGATGGGAAATCTCAGAGAGAATCTCATTTGTTTTAAAGAAAAAAAAGAAAGAATAGGGATTAATTTGATTAGCAAAGCCAAGGAATTCTGGAAGACATATAGAAAAAATCTGGAATCCACTGAGGAAGAAACAAACTATGAGAAGGTGAATCAAGAGAGAGAGAACAAAATCCTACATCAGCAGATGAAGATGACCCTGACGAAGGAAAAGAATCAAGTTACCATGAGGATAGCAAAAAAGAAGGAGATGAACAAATAACGAACTTTAACTAATAAATTAAGATGTTTGTGTTGAGTAAATAGATAAAAGTAAATAAGACACATATTTAAAATGAATTTAAAAATTCTCTTCTGGAAGGTAAAGGGTCTAAACAATCCACAGAAATGGAGGAAAATATTCCACTATTTGATATTCTGTATATGGGATATTTTGTATCTTCAAGAGACTCACATCAAAGATAAAGATGTGAGACTCTTGAAAAATAAGAAATTGAGTCATGAATATGTGCCTTCTACTGAAATACTAAATGAGAAAGAATGACATTATGTAGGGGTTGAAGTAAAAATTTGGGACCAGAAAGTCTTGATTATAGGAGTATATGGACCATTAGGTGGAAAAGAAAAAATATATCAGAAATTAATGGGTGAAATCTTATAACTAAAATATGAACATATAATTATGATGTGCAATTGGAATGGGATATTAGACTCCTCTTTAGATAGAAAATTGGACAAAACCATAAAGAAAAACTAAGGAAAACTTCCATTTATTTATTTTTTTGGTAAAATTATGGAAAATTTAGCAATGATAGATGTTTGGTAATACAAATACAGAGAAGAAAAAGAGTTAACCTATTATTTTGATAGCCACAAATCCCTATCTAGATTAGATATTTTTCCCCCCCAAAATCCTGGACAAAGAATATAGTAAAAATTGAGTCTTGCCAAAATCTATTTCTGACCACAACCCTGTTCAACTGACGCTTAAATAAAAAAAAAAAAACTTAGGACAAAGCTTCTCATGGCAGCTTAATGAAAAATTACTAAGGAAAAAAGAAGTAATGGAAAAAGCAAAAATAACATTAGAAAAATACTTCCAAGAGAACATGGACAAAGAAGTAAATAACATAACAGTTTGGGAAGCAAGCAAAGCTGTCATGAGAAGCTTCTTTATTAAAAAAAAAAAAAAAAAGAAAAGAAAAAAAGAAAAAAAAAGAAAGAAAAAAGAATGTACAATGGAAAAGAAAAAGAGATGAGAAAATTAACAGAATTAGTGAAATAATAAAGGAAAAAGAAAAAGAGTTAAATGAAAATGCACCCCCCAACAGATTTAATAAAAGAAATAAGAATATTTCAAAAACAAATATCAATATGTCTAACAGATGAGATAGGAAAAAAAATGAAATATACAAAACAATACCATTTTGAAAATGCTAATAAAGTGGGTAAGTGGTTGGCATATAGGTTGAAGAAAGAGAGAGAGAAAAATATAATTACTAAAATAAGAGAGGTGAATGAAATAATTGCAGAACAGGGAAATATTAAAGATGTATTCCTTAAATATTAAACACTAATATACAAAGGTCAAAAAAGTAAAGAAAATCAGAAAGTAAATTTTCTAGAAAAGGTAGATATCCAACCTATTACAAAGGAATAAAAAAATTGGCTAGATCAACCAATTACAAAAGAAGAAATTAAACAAGAAAAAAAAAAGACTCAAGAATTGGAAAACCTGGTCTCACAACTATGTACTACAAAACATTGGAAGAACAATTAATTAATCCACTGCAGAAAATTATGAATGAAATAAAAGGAAAAGAATTCCCAAAAACATGGAGAGAAGCCAATATATCATTAATCTTAAAACCCAAATAATTACAGACCAATTTCATTGTTTAGCATTGATTCTAAAATTTTCTTAGCCATATTATCAGAAAGATTTTAAAAAAATCTTCAAAATTGGATAGGAGTAGAACAAAATGGCTTTTTATCTAAAGGAAAATTAAGATCAAATGTGAGATTAGTACTAGATTTAATAGAGCTATTTAATAATAATAGAGACAGAGGACTAGTACTAATATTTGTTGATATGGAAAAAGCCTTTGACAGAGTAAATTGGGATGTAATATTTGAAATTCTTATGGAAATAGGAATTGGAGAAAAAATTCAAAGTTGGATCAAAGCAATTTACATAGAACAAGAAGCATACATAATAGTAAATGGAGAGAAAACAATGGTTTTAAAAATACCAAGAGGCACTAGACAGGGATGCTCAATGTCCCCACTATTGTTTATTGTGGTAATTGAAATATTGCTAAGGAAAATAAATAAGAACAAAAACATTCAAGGGATCGAAAATAAAGGAGCAGAATTTAAAATAAAAGCATTTGTGGATGATTTGGCAACATTTTTGGAAAACCCATTAACTAGTATAGAAACACTAAAAGATGAATTAAAAGATTTTGAAGAAATATTGGAACTTAAAATAAATGGGGGGAAACCAACATTATAACTAAAAATATAGTAATAGCAGAGGAATTAAAATTAATCAAATATCTGGCTTTAATATAAATAAGAAAGTAAGATATATAATAATAATAATAATAATAATAATAATAATAATAATAATAATAATTTTATACCGCCCTTTGGTGAACCAATCCGGGCGGTTTACAACATTAAAAATATACAACATAAACAATATATTTCCCTCCCCCCCTTAAAAAGTTATTAAACTATATATCAATTAAAATCACAATAACAAATTAAAAACAGAAAATAATACCAACAATTTAAAACCCCTGTAACTACAGTTCTAAGGGGAGCTATGGAGACACAGCTAAGGAGGAGGGGGGGGGGGAGATAACAACAAATAACAAAGATTTTTACAGAAACAAGTACAAAAACTATGCAGTCAGGTTAAGAAAGATCTAGAAAACTGGGAAAAATTAAGATTATCTTGACTAGGTAGAATAGCTTGTATTAAAATGAGTATTGTAACACAGATATTATTCTTATTATTATACCAAACAATTCCAATTGTACAAAAAGAAAAAGAAAAAACAATTCAAATTTGGCAAAGGGAACTATCTAAATTTCTGTGGCTGAGCAAAAACCGAGAGTCAGACTAAAAACAATACATGATAGCAAGGAAAGAGGTGGCCTATCTGTGCCTGATTTTAAAATATAATACCAAGCTAGTTGTTTAATGTGGCTTAAAGTTTGGATAAAACTAAAGGAAAGCAGATTATTACAACTTGAAAAATACCAACGTAGTTTGTGGGTGGCATGCATATCTTTATTACAATAAAGATAAATGCAATAAGGAATTCCATAACTATTATATAAGAAAACCACTTCTTTGGATTTGGGAGAAAATTAGAAAAAAAGATTGGAGAAAAAATTTCATTAGAAAATTCACCACATGAGGCTTTCTTTAGTAAAGTAAAAGGTTCCACCAAAGATTGGCTAAGATATAAAGATATATTAATCAGACAAGATAACAAATTTAGATTAAAAATGGAAGAAGAGTTAATAAAAGAAGGTTTAAATATTCATTGATACCTAAAGTGGCAATTAAAAGAAAGATTTAAATTAAATATAAGAGAAAAAATATTGAGACAAACAAAACAGAATTAGAAGAAATTTTGGACTCAGAAAACAAAGGTATGTTATCTAAATTATACAAATATTTGTTAAAAATTGAGATGGAAAAAGAAATGATCAAAACAACATGATCGTGTCGGCACAAAATATAGCACACCCTATTGAATTGTCTTCAGTGGGAATATACATGGTAAAAGACTGAATTATACTAGAACTCAAAACATAAAGAAAATTATTACAAAATGTTATACCATTGGTACCTATCACTGGATAAACTAGCCAAAATATGAGTTAAGTAATAACTGTTGAAAATGTGCCCAAAAAAAGGACCTTTTTCATGTATGGTGGTCATGTGAAAAAATTTAATAAATATTGGTTGAGAATTCACAAAATAATATGTAATATATGCAATATTGTACTAGAATTTAAACCTGAAACATTCTGGATATAGAATTTCAAAAACGTTATTTCACGTAATCATTGCAGCCAAGATGATGTTAGCAAAACACTGGAAAGAAGACCAGGTCCCACAAACTGAAGAGTGGATTGAAAAAAATTATGATATGGCAGACATATATAAATTAACAAGATTCTTGACAGATGGAAACTTGGAAAAATATGAAAAAGACTGGAATAATGTTGTATTATTTTTATCTCAGGGAGAGGGTCAGTAGTAGAAGGATTTATAGAATTCTGAAGTTGAGTGACAAAATAAAAGTAATAATGATAATGGATAACATTAAATGAACTAAGAGGAAAAGATATTTAGAAATTAGTGAAATGATATGCAACAAACACCTTAAAGGGAACATATGAAAGACTACAAAAGAAGTAATGGTAAATAATCAATATTGTAAGATAGGAAGGACACGTCACATATGTGTTGAAAGTACGAATGTAAATGTGTTTGTGAGATAAGTTAGAAGACATTCATTTAAGAAGGTCAATATAGCCTTCGAATCAACTCCCAGGGAAAGAGTGAAAGAAGTTGGAAATTAGTAAGTGAATGGAGGCAAGAGCAAGGGAAAGAGCAAGTTGAAGGAAAGTAGGGAAGAAAAATAGGAAGAATACAAGAGAGAGAGAGAGAGAGAGAGAGGGCGGGGGGAGGGAAGGAGGGAGAGAGAGGGAGAGGAGTTAGCAAAAGACTCGAAGGATAAACAGAAGAAAGATAGAGAGGAATAGATAGGGGTAAGTTGGAGAAGATATAGAAATAAATAAAAAGGTTAAATTAGAGAGCAGGAGATAGGGAAGAAGTAAGCTTAAATGAAGAAAAGCTTTGGGAAGGATCTGAAGTCTAGCTTGATCAAAATAGCACTAATTATAAATAAACTAGGTTAAAATAAAGTTTAGATTAATATTGGAAACATTAGTACTAATACAGAAAATAACGGGGATAAGGAATAGAAAGTAAATGAACACTTGTTAGTGTTTAGTGTTAATGCTTATGTTTAATGTTTTATTTTTTTTTGTATGTGTAATGTATAATGTGAAAACAATCAATAAAATATTTTTTAAAAAAGATAAATTACAAAAAATGCTGGGACTAAAATATTTACTATATGCTTTACTTTTATTTAATAGGCTTTTGTTTCTAAACAATAAGCATTAATATTATTGGTTAGAAATATAAATCCTACAATATCTACCATTTGTCCTTCCCCTAGTTTCATGGCTTGTTTAATTTACCGCACCATCCCTTCATGCATTCTCTCTTTTAAAAAATACCTCCCACTTGAGCCAATAGCTCTTATTTCTTCTCCTTGTAGCAGGAGTAGGGTAGAATCAGTATGGTTCAACACCAAAGTAGAGAAGCAGAATGAATGAATCACTTGCACAAATCAAAAGCTGCTTTGTCATCTCAAGGGCTAGAAATTCATTGTCCATCTGGGAATGAGATCTGCCTAATTGGTTTTAACTTTACAAACCTTTTCTTAACTTCCATATAAACACAAAATATAGTTTTTAATAAATATTTAGATGCATCAGGAAAAAGATCTGCCAACCCAATAAGTTAGCTGAAATGCCATTAATGACTACTATTCATCATTGTTGTAATCCTCACCATCAACAACAATATCATCATACCCTAAGAACAACCCCCCCCCCCAATATTATCTTGGTTATATGTAGAAGAACCATACTTTTCCCTAAAAGCAATTTAATGGTAATAGTTGATCCTTAAGCAGCAAATGTCTAACCATAAAATTACTGGTGTGCGGGTTTAAAAAAAACCAATTATGCAGAACAATTAATAAGTATAGAAGTAAAATGTACCACATCAAAGCAGATTGCCTTGCAAAGTGTGTGCAGTTTAAGTATAAGTGCAGCACTTGAACAATAGGCCCTGAAAGTGGGTTCATTCTGAGATAGCCTTCCTTTCCTCTCCCAAACTTTTGCAAAAACAGGCAGTGCTATACATTTTAATTTCCCAGCAAAACAGCTTCATTAGGCGTGAAAGGTTAATTGCAGGCTTAAGTGCAATTCAGGGAACAGCACATGAGTCTGTGGTGAATAGAGCAGCCTGCTACAGAAGGCAGCATGCTATAAACTGTTTGCCCTGCTCAAATGTTTTACTACCTCATTTACTAACTGTCTTCTTTTACTGCTTGTATTTGTAGTTCTTTAAAACCTTTAATAGCTACAGTTTTATTTCACTGTAATCAGATTTAAATAGAAATACCCAGCCTGGGATGTTTAAATGATTCCCCATCCTCCATTGTTGCATATAGCGACATACTAACTGACGTAAAGCCATATTATCTTCCAGGGTAAGAAACCGTCATTTTATACTTCACTCTTATTTGCTGCCTGGGAAATGTAAGCTTCCCTCTCTTCTCTTTTGTTCATTTTAATTAAAAATTTATCACGTTCACACTTTCTCCTTTGTTAAACAGAGGAGTGTTAAAGATGACCTGCTAGGTTTGGATAGGAAGATAATTGGAATACATTTTCTCCCCTTTAAAGATATGTTATTGTAAAATACCATTCTGGGTAGATAACATTATTAGATTAAATTTCAGGTTCTTTCCCATAGTTATGCAGAAAGTGAACATTCATAATACAGAACATACTGTAATAAGGATATACTGGCGTAGATTTTTTTTAAAAAAATGTGCTTAACAGAAATTAAAGAAATTTACCATAACGTAATTTTAAAAATTATAAATAAATAAATAACGTCCGATGAAGGCAAGTGGAAAAGAGAAAAGATGGTCCTTCATTGCCGCCTGAAATCTAAGCGTCAGCCATCAGCATTAAGTGCAATTTTATTTGTTGGTTTTCCTAAAATCAACTGTTACAGCCCAGTAACAGTGGAGTAAATGCAGGGCATTAGAGCAGTGAACTCATTATTCAGTATATTACTATCAGAGATCCTGGTGCCTGTGAAAGTTAATGCTAATAATTCCAAACAGTTTAAAACCTACTGAGAAAATGATGGGAACTAGAATGGCTAATCTGTGGTTAACACAGATCACCATAGATCTCAGTGATTACATCTTCATCCTTATCTCATAAGCTCTATTTAGAATTACACGCTGGTCATCTTTTTTTAAAATCAGGTCCTGCCATTTATTATCATTTCTGTGTACCAGAGTGCTCTGTGGCTGCATATGAAACTATTCTGGTTCATTAACTCTGAGTCATTTATAACAGGGTGAGCACTACATTAATGTTATACCATTGGTTCCTACTCTTGCTTTTATTTACAGACATTAACGTAGCTCAAAGTCATTAATCAGAGAGAGGACATTTACAGAATACATCATAAACTGTTATATTCAAAACAGGTACCATTATCCACCCCTTTCTCATCTCACATTTTTGTATCCATTGACATGGCATTGAATGTACCTCATATATTTCTGTTCTTAATTTTCATTCATTAATTCATTCAGAGTTTATCTAGGGGCAAACCTTATTAAAATGAACTGAGGTAGTTCTGTGGGGGGTTGCAGACTGCCAGAAATAGTGCAAATTGAGTCCACTTTTAGGGTTAGGGTTAGTGCTAGGGAATCATGGGAATTGTTTTTTTTTTTCCTGAGACATTGAGCCTTCTCTGTCAGAGAGCTCTGGTGCCACAATAAAATATAGTTCCCATGATTCCCTAGCACTAACCCTAACCCTAAAAGTGGACTCAATTTACACTATTTCTGGCAGTCTGCAACCCCCGTGTCTCCTTGTTTTGCATCTTCTTTTGGCTCCATCTCTCTTCACGGCTTCAACTATAACTATGGATGACTCCTTCCATAATTTCATTTAGCTCCTTTGAATGCCATACATCTTCTCTTTCCTCTCTCTTTAAGCTCTGCCTTACTCTCTTTATTCCCATCATCTACCTCTTTCTAATTTATGTCACCTTAAGTTTTTACTTTCTCTGTCCCTCCTTTCCATAAAGCCTCTCTTCTTCTACTGTTGTTTTTCAGTTACCACACAAAAAATGATTACCATAAGGAATGAAATAAAAAATTACACACTTTAAGCAGATCAGTGCTGGGAAGGACACCCCTTCACCACTCTGCTTTTTCCAGATGACAGTACCATGGGCTTTGTTATCCTTCTGCTGTCACCAATCTATGACGGGGACTGTTCACTATATCTTATTATGGCTGCCTTAGGCCAGACCAAGTACTCTGCTTATTTGTTATTCTTTGTGTTAAACTATGTTTCCTTTTAAAATGGTTCCTTGTGAACTCCAGCTTATGGATGTAACTGTTTCACTCTATGTACTTCTTAGTAATGCAATTTACTGCAGTTTCAGATAAGCTTTTTGATAAACAATAAATAAACTTTATTTGAACAATAGTTTGACAATGTTTCCTTTATTCGTAGGCTTTCATGGCCAGCATCCATAGTTTTTTATGGGTTTTTCGGGCTGTGTGGCCATGTTCTAGAAGAATTTCTTTCTGATGTTTCACCAGCATCTGTGGCTGGCATCTTATTCATTTGGTATATGCACATGCACTTGTTACAATTTGTTACAAAATTTCCTCTCAAAAGAACACCAGTTACTGTCCCTGAACTTCTATTATCTTCCCAAACTTCTTTCTATTCTAGCCACCCAGGCTAACTATATCCCACTGGATATCAATTCCCAGCAGCTCCCCACTTGGAGCTCTATATGGGAACTAAAGGGCTCTACAGATGGCCCCTAAGGGGCGGCTCTGTGCCGCCCCTGGGAGCGCTGGATTTGGCCTGCGATAACCACATGCCGCAGCCCCAATCCCACACTTTGCCACTCCAAAAAGATCTGGCAAATGCTGCTCCTTTTTGGAGTGGCAAAAAAGCCGCCCTTGCTGCCATGGCAGCGGCTTTTCTGTGCTCCTTTGGTGCAGCATGTCTGTATGCTGCACCGAGGGAGTGCCCTGATGTCACCCGCCATGCGGTGGCTGTGCGGTGTGATGGTGGCATGGGGGCAGAGTCAGGGCAGCTGGCATGCGGTCACCACACCCCGACTCCACCCCTATGCTGGCCCTTTTGGCTGGTTTGTACAGGCTGAAAGTCCCTCACTACTGGACTTTCCCCCTCACAGTCCCTGTCTAACTCCAACTGTCAGCAACAGTCTCCTCTTTCACTCCAGCCTTCAATGCGATTGGCTGCCACCAGCTCTCTTCCTATTGGTTGTTGCTAGGGTTGGCATAATTCTGCCTTCTCTCCATAAGAGCTATTTACTTCTATGGGACAAAAATCCTGTTCCATAGATCTCTTTTGTCTTGGACAAAAACACTATAACTTAACTATGTGGAAATGGCTATAACTACATCTGCCATTACCATATCTTTAGCACAACAAAATTTTTCTATCTTATTGGTAATTAGAATTATAACCTATGTGTCTTGAAATAACCTTTTGGAAATAAATTTGGAAAGCTAAACTGATCTGTGCTTAGAACCTTCCTAACTGCAACAGCTCTTAAAAATCCAATTACACAGACTTCTTATTTAGCACTGATATTTCACATGCATGGTAGATCTTTTCCACTCAAATAATCTGTTTTCCTTTTAAAGTGTGTATTTACTCATTAACAGAGTATCAATTAATCATAGGAAAAATCTGCCTCTACATTCAAAATGATGTTTGTCATTCCGATTTGTTTTTCAGAAAATTCTTACTCATTGAGTTGGGACAACATAAGCATATAGTACAGTAGGAAACATTGTACAGAAATTTTGTGTGATCTCCAAGGAAGAGGAACAAGTCTCACTATGAAACATATGTCCCTTATTGAAAAGAATGAAACTTCTGTAAGATTAATATTTTGAAGATAGATCAGTCATAACATATCATTAGGAAACAAGTTATAACTAAGAAGTTAAGAATTGTGTCCCGCCCCCATTCTCCATATAGTTCCAAATGCAGTAATCTCAAATCCTATGACTGGCAAATTTTACAAAATGATCAGTGTGAGAAGATATACATATGAATGCTGAAGACAGTAGCTGAAAATGGGATGGTACTATTAACTTAAAAATAGAAGCATAATTATGGAAATAAAGATAAATGTTTTTGTATATCCCTTATGACTGTGGGATAAAAAAACAGATGCTTTTTTATAAACACAGAAAACTAGAACGCTTATCAACTATTTACAGTTTGTAGTATAATCTCCTTTAATCCTTGTCTTTAGCCTGGAAATCTCCTTCTGTTGTTATCCCACATGCCAATCAGAATGAGCTGTTGACATAGAAATGTCACACACATCAAACAAATGACAGTCCTTGAAACTAGGTCTTCATTTTACCTAAACCTTTCACACTTATGTTTTCAACTTTACCTGTTCCATTGGAAATCAAAACCTTGCTAAAAATGTACATTCTGCCTGTTGTATAGAGCATTGGTTTGTGAAAATACATCCTGTTGGGGGTAACTTTGCTTCAGCTACCTATCTCAAAAGTGAGAATAATATAGATATAAAGTGCTATGAGTGTGTATGAGGGTATAAAATTGTATCTATAAGTTACTATAGGCTAAGTACATTGGGAGGCACTGGACAGTGAAAAACATTGTGTATTTCCAGGTGCTATAGAAATTAACACTATTAATAAAATAGGTGAACAATAGGATCATCCACACTGTTTAAAATTTCTGAGAACTTTGTAATAATTTCTGTATACTCTGCTTGTTTTTTATTTTGTTTTCCCCTCCAAAATATGGAATTAATTATACTCTTTTCCAACACCAATCTTTGATGTTGTCCCACACAAAATCCTGCAGTTTCCAAAGAGATTCACAGTGTCTCATTCTTACTTCAAATAGATGCCATATAATAGGGAAAACCTGCTCAATCTCAGTCATGATCAAAGCATCACTATCTTTGCTGTTGATATCCTGGCTGGGCTTGACAGCCTCCTGATAACAGCTTAGAAAAGGAAAGAGAAACAGATTAGAGGCATAAAATGTTCCATTTGTTATTGCCTCAGATGCTTCTTGGTTCCTTGTTACAATCTATTCCTGTCAAAATTCTCCACTCTTTGTTCAAGACTTTGCCATGCCCCTCACTTTGCTCCCTCTCCATGGCAGATTTCAGCTCTCTACTAGGCTAACCCTACCATTAGGTACTATAAAGCCATTACAAATTTTAGAAGGTAACAGGAAGGCCTGTCACATAATAATAATAATAATAATAATAATAATAATAATAATTTATTTCTTATATCCTGCCTTTTGCCTAAGAAATCAAGGCAGCTTACAAATATAAGATACAGATTAAAAACATACATTGCAACAATAACAGTAATTCAATACCCCCCATTAAAAAAACTAAATACAATATTAAAATAAACATAATAAGATTAAAACAGCATGCATTCTGCTTTCTCTCCCTCCTGATGATGGTGGATGGATGGAGAGCCTTCTTCTTTTCCAGCTAGGCATGATGGAGCCGGCCTGCCTTCTCTCCCTCCTGATGATGGTGGATGGAAGGAGGGCCCTTCTTCTTTTCTGGCTAAGCCTGATGGAGCCGGCCTGCCTTCTCTCCCTCCTGATGATGGTGGATGGAAGGAGGGCCCTTCTTCTTTTCCAGCTAGGCCCAATGGAGCCAGCCTGCCTTCTCTCCCTCCTGGTGATGGTGGAGGGAGGGAGGGCCTCCTTCTTTTCAGGCTAGGTCCAATGGAGCCGGTCTGCCTTCTCTCCCTCCAGATGATGGTGGATGGAGGGAGGACCTTCTTCTATATATAGGTTGTATTGCATCTTCTAAGGTTCCCCGTTGGCTCCAGGTGTGGTGGAAGATGCCTTACCATCATCAGTATTGAAGAATGATTAATCTGCCAGTTTAATTTGCTGTTGTGTATTAAACAGGAGGGGCACCATTTTGTCCTTCACTGCAGTCACCAACATGGCTTGGGTCAGCTCTGCTAGTTTTCAGCCATGGCCCACAGGAGAGTGATGCTGCTGTTCCAAGTCTCTGTCACCTCATATGTTTACCTTTGTTACAGCTGTCACTTCCTAAAAGACAAAATCAAGGGCAGTGCCTAGGGCCCAGGAGTAAATAAGCAGAATGCATAGGAAAGTATAGCTGTTATAGAGTTAACTTCTGCTACCAAGCAATTCATTCATATATAACAAAAAGGAAACAGAAATCATTGTACTATGGGACGTCGTTGTTGTTTTTTTTTTTCTTGGTGAGTTGCAAAATTGGCAGGACCTGTCTTCCAGTTGAGGTGTACCAAAATTTAAGAATGGCTCCAATAAGCTATTCTCCCTTAATTTTGGTGACACTGATATGAGGGTGCCTGGATCCAGAAGCAACAAACAATATTCCTAAATAAACTCCCAATCAATAGATAAATAAATACAGTAAATAAAATAAATGAGACATGCAAAACCCAAGGAGGAAAACCTATCTGAAGAACATAGTATTACAAATTCATGTGTTGCATATTACTGAAAAAGTAATCATTTCAAAAACATTATTTTTTAAAAAAATGATTTTCAGTTTTATAGATGGTGGGTATTGGGGTTAAGTGTGCCCACTTTGGGGGAGAATGAATGAATCCATAAGAGGGTACTGAAGCGATAACCCAAGCCTGTGAACAAAACTACAGGTTTCAAATCAAATGAATCCATGGAGAGATCTCAGAATATGCACAAAGCAGATTAGAAATGGGCAGGTGCCCTTTAGCTCATCCTCAAAGTGCTTAGGGGAATTTCTAGTAAAACACTTTTAAAAAGAGCCCTGAGTGGCATTTTCTGCCACCCCCCATTCTGTTTAGGGTAAAGAACAAAAAAACAGTTTTGGGGAAAGAAAAAGGGGAAGGCATGCTCAATTCTCTCATGGGGTATGTTTTCACACAGGAGACTTGTGGGGAAAGATGCTCATCATTGGCAACCAAGAGAATGGGCTTAAAGTAGAGTCATGAAAGTTTTTTGAAGATCATAGAGTTCTTTCAAATTAATTTTTATCCTTTTAAAAAAATAAATTACATTACATTTCCTGCTAGTTACAGGAGTTCATCCAATCCCTCCATTCTTTCTCCAAAACCACATCCTTGTCCTAGCAGAAAAATACAGTTTGCATATCCACAGAATTTATTGCTTGATCTACATACTTGCCAAATGCACAAATGTGCCAAGTAAAAAGAGGTGGAAGGAAAACAACTTTTACCTCCTTCACCTAGCAATGCAGGGGCAGATACCCTAAAATCCAGAGCTTGGAAGCAACTTCTTATGAATGATAAATTGTATGGATTCAATCCCAGCTCCAATAAATACCTAAAGACACCAGATTCCATCTTATCTTGGTTTGTACTTGGGTGGGAGACAGCCAAGGAATACCAAGTGGTGTAGGCTATATTTCAGGGGAACAAACTGGCAAAATCAGCTCTTGAGTATTCCTTGCCTAAGAAAAGCCTATAAAATTCAAGAGGCTGCCATATGTTGACAGGCAGCTTGAAGGCACAAGCACACAAACACAATAAAAGCTACAACTACATTAGTTCACAAGTGTAATTCAGCAAGGGAGAACTTCACTCCTTTTTCAGGATAATTATAACTTTTATTATTTTAATTAGTTTAGTTCCACTAAAGGGTGGAAGAGGAATATCACATGGGATATATGGGAAGAAAAAGAAGGCAAAAAGTAGGAGATACGTTTAATACCACAGAGCAGTGACTTGCAGCATTTTTAAAGAGTAACTAAAAACAACTAGTTTTGTTAATTGGGAAATATGAAACTTTGGGATCTAAGAATAATTAGAACTAATTGAGTTTTAAAAGTAACGTTTCAGATCTTGCTAAAAACATGCATGCTGGCATGTTTCCAGGTGGTTGGAAACCTTAACCTTAACCTCAACTCACTTTTAGATTAAGAAACAGGCACACTTGAGGAAATAGGATGTAATGGTGTAGAAAGATGCCTGAGGGATAAGATGCAGAATCCAGGGAGCTACTGTGCGGCTGAAGGAAATGAATGTGAAGGGAGAACTTTCAGGGTTACAGTTATGAATCATTTTTATTTGCCTTGCTTGTTTTCTGCCTTACAAGGATAAATTCCTTGGTGGTTTGAATGATGATTCCTTGGCATCTCTAAAGTCTGTGTTACCTGAAACCTCTGTTCAGGGCTAACTGTAATCTAATTAGCACAGCCAGTTCCAGCTTTTCCACAAAAGAACAGCAGACTGAGCCTAGCTAGCAGCTACTAGACATGTCACAACATCTATAGTCATTTTCTTTTTGTGCCCAGAAATTATGTGGGAAGAAAAAGATGCTTTTCTAAACACTACTTTCAATACAATAGCAACTCGGTGACCCACCACTGTCATTTTACATTCTCTCAGTATTTTCATTTCTGGGGCAGGGACAGTTTCTCTGAACTCCAGACTCCAGTTGTATCTTCAAATGGACGGGGCTTTTGAAAGAGGCCGCACTATGGAACTCCTGTAGTTTATATTCCACAGCTATCTTCTGCCGGACTGTCCACAGACTGTAGTTGGTGATGAATATCTTTATGAATACAAATTATTATGGAAGAGTATTCAAATTCTGATACACTAGTTTAATCAAAAGAAGATATTCTATCTGCAGTAGATAGCCATAATCTGTTCTCATACATTACATTTAAGTAAGATTGAGTAACTACAGTCCAAAACACACTGCAGAAATAATCCAATTTGAGACTGCTTTAACTGCCCTGGCTCAATGCTAGGGAATTTTGTTAGACATTTAGCCTTTTCTATCAGAGAGCTCTGGTGCCACAATAAACTTCAGTTCTCAGGATTCCCTAGCACTGACACAGGGGAGTTAAAGTGGCCTCAAACTGGATTATTTTTGCAGTGTGTTTTGGACCTACAGGAATCAGAAGGGTCTTTTGTTGCTCAGATTCTGCTGCAATATATCACTGACTCTTTCCTTTAAACATTCTTTCTCACGTGGCACCAGTTAAGCCAAATATTCTCTAGTTATTCAGTATCCCAATGAATAATGTAATTCAGAGCATTCCTGATACTGTTGCTAGCAATCATTCCGACAAATAAATGATCTCTGGATTTTAATTCAGGATTTAGTCAACACGTTTTCAAAATTTTGAAAGCAGATTACTCTGTGACACCTCAAGTCTTCCAAACATTTGTGATGCTTAGCTAGTCAGATTAATGTCTGATGCTTTGGAGAAAGAAAAAGGGATCAAGAACAGAGGGAGAAGCAAAAGAGTAATCCTCTCTTTTGAAATTTGGGCTAGTCTATTAGCCAAACTGGTTCAGTCTCATTGGGCACATTAATTTTATTAAGTTCAACACAATTTTATTAAGTCCAACACACTAACTGGAGTCACAAGTTACAAAAATGTTACGAAAATGTAGACTTATAATTAATAGAAGAAACTTGGCCCTCTTATTGACAATGTACAAAGGACACTTGGTTTGGGATCAACACTCACAACATTTGAAAAGTGGATTTTCTCCATTATCTGTTGTATCGTATTATATATTCAATGTAATATAATTCCAAATGACCAAATACCTGTGATCCATTTCCTGATCTACGAACCACAACTTTATCATCCAATACAGATTTTTTTTAAAAGTTTCATTTTTCTTTCAAATCATCTTCATTCCTACTGTTTAGTACAATGTTTTGTTGCTGTGCAAACTGCAAAGTTGAGCTCAAATGATAATTTTGATCAGGAACTTCCCCCTTTACGTCCCCATAGTGCCTTGCTTTGATATATGTGGTGAAAGCTATTTCCTCCATTTTTTTAATGACAACTTTTCCCCTTAAACCTACACAAATGGGGTTGACTATACCAACCATTGTAGTGGTAGCAGAGACAGAAAGAAATAGAAAGAGAATGACCTTGATACATGTCACCGCACAACTTTGAACTGCATGCTGATCTTGGGACAAGAAGAAGGTGGACAAATTTTACTGTGGCTGGGAAACATTCTGAGTATGCATTTACTTGATGCAAAGCATTTCTTACTACTGAAGGAAAAATAAAATGAAAGAAGCAAGTGATTTGTTTAGCAGCTCTCCATTTATTTATTTAGAGTATTTATACCCTGCTCTTCCACCACAAAGGCTCTCAGAGTGGCTTACAAATGGTTAATTAGATGGTTCCCTGCCCTCAAGCTGAGCAGAGGGGTGGCTTAGAAATAAAAATTATTATTATTATTATTATTATTATTATTATTATTATTATTACAATCTAAAAAGACATGATACAATAAGAGAAAGGAATGGCAATGGAGATCAGGTCTAGCAGTTCTTCTCTCCCCCTGAGGCCTGGACCATGGCAGATGGACTGGAGGGAGGGCTCTGCTTCTTAATCTAGGCTAGGCCTGATGGAGCCAGCCTGCCTCCCTCTGAGGCTGAGAGAGATCTGTACTACATGTCCAAAGACTGGGCTAATTTATTATGTTTTGTTAAGGAGAATGAAGACAGAGGCTATTTCTAACTCTTTTACTCTAGCTTGATTACAAAAGACAGGAAGTCAGGCAGACAGGAGGAAGAAATGAAACAAAAATGTGTGAAGGATTCTGATTAGTATTTCAATATTGTCTAGTATGACTTTGTTAATGTATCAGTGTATATCTTGTTAGATGTCTTGGGAAGATTTCTATCATGAAAGGCAGGATATACAGAACTGAAATAAACACACACATGGTGATAATAATGAATGGATACATACATACGTACATACATTTCCCCCAGCATACATTTGTCGTAGCAGTTCCCCCTCTCCCTGCTTCTTCCATCCTTGTATATGTGAGAAAGAATCTACTGTAGCACCAATGCACAGGGAAGGAGGAGATCCATGGGGACAGCTTATTGACAGCAGGAAAGCCCCTTACTCTGCATTTTAGAAAATGAAATTTGATGTGGTGGCTTTCTGTGACAGTTTTTAAAAAGGCTGCAGCTTTCTCATCCAGGGCAACATCTGGGGACTGGGCATGTGTAGGCAATTATCAGAGACGGCCGAAGGGCTCTTGCCCCCTCATACGACCCTGGAGAACCTCATTCCCCATTGTCACTCCTTTCTTCATATACTGTTTAGGGTTATGTTTTTGGCCCCAAAATAGCCAAGAGCATCCCAAACCTCTGGGAGACATTTGTGTGTCTCTGAGACTTTTTATGGCCTTCCCAGGCCACACTTGGCCTACTTGAGACAAATGTTTTCTACCTTAAGATCCAGATGTGTGGACCCTATTCTGAAGATCAGTACACTTCAGTACAGACTGCTGGAAATATTTTGTCCTTTATCCTTAAACAGTTATTGTGCATGCACTGTGATTATTTGGGTTTCTATCATTTATTGTTTTATTTGTTGCTTTCAAGTTTTACTGTTTTTAAGAAACTTATGCAACTCTGAGCATAGTTGTGTCAAAGCTATTCATAAATGTTAAAAGTAATAAGTAATACTGTTCATCCTTGAAATTGATATTTTTCTCTAGAACCTGCTTCAAGAATCCAAGCTACCCCAATATATCATAGGCCACACTGTCTATGGCATTTTCAAAGTAGCATACAATGTGATGTGACTAGGCTCTCTTCCTTACAAATTGTTCTAGGGGAAATTGGTGTACTGAATCATCTGTGGATTACACCTTGGAGAAGTGACCCTTATAATCATTGCTGGAAGACAGAGCTAGCATTGTACTGAAATACTTAATGAAATCTCCAACTGCTGCAAGGACCACCTGTTTAGTGATGGACATCCAGGAACTATTTCCTGTTTTTCCTTGTTCATTGAACTACTATCTGAATGCTCCATCAGGCAATTCAGAATAGCCAGATAGTTTCTGCAGGGTCAGTTTGCCCATTTCATGTTCACTATGCATTTTAATTTCAACAAGGAAGATACATTATAAGTAGGTATTGGATCTAAATCAGGTTAGTTATGACTTCATTTCCATGAGAACTAAATGAAACTAACATAAATCAGGATCTAATCATGGAAAATATATTTCATTAGCCACTGTAGATTCCATTCCACTGTGCAGAACCCACTAAATTGGCAACTTTTTCAGCCTTTCCTGATAATTTGGAATTTCCTGGCTGCTTTCCTCAAGAGTGGTGTACAAAATGAGAGATGAACCAACATAATTTCTGATCCATCCTGGATCCCCTCTGTACCAACTTCTACAATCTGAGATCAATTTCCTCAGAGAATTTGTTCTTCCCTCACGAGTTGACTAGTGTCAATATTGACGAAACAGACTGAAAGCAAAACATAAACAGGCCCCCAGTCTACACCAGCCCATTTCCCCAAAATAAGCACTTCCCATGCCTCTTACATTGGATGTTGCCTGGAATCAGTAAAGCATATGAATTAGAAAATAATGGGATGTGAACAATTCAGTATTTAAGAGCAGTCCACATCTGAATGCTTGCTTCTGCTTTGGGGATTATTTACAAGAGATATTGATTTGACAACATATTACACAACCATACTGCTCTGTGCTCTTGGGAAGGCTAAAAAACATTCTCTGTTTAGCATTTCAAATAGTGTCCTAATTTAAATGAGATTTCAATTTTAATGTTTCTTTCTTCAGACTTTTTCATTTGCAGTAGTGCAGTCGTTCAATCCCTTATTAGCCCAAGCACACAAAAGAGGGGAGATGTGCTTGGTGATAATAATAAACACTGAAGGTTACTATACAACCTCACATACTCAAGAAGCTGAATGCATATAAACTGATTTATTGTCTCTTGTCCTACTTCAAAGATGACAGACCTTGCTGCTACAAACAATTAAAAAATGTTAAATTGACATGATATACCTATAAGATGTCCAGTTCCTATATTACTGTGGTGTAACATTTTAAGAATCCTTTGAAGTAACCAAACTAAATTGCACATTAATTATGTATATTTTAGAGCAAATACTAATTATTTCCCCATTAAATTTAGACTGAAGCCCTATAGAGATGTTTATCTTTATGAACATACAGTACCAAATAGTATGTCTGTGTTTGTTGGGGTGTTTGCATTTATTGACTTTTATGTGTTCAAGGTCCCATAAGCATAAAAGCTTGCATGTTCTGTCACCCATCATCATTATCTAGCTTGGTAGGGTGGATGGGATTTGTAGTACAACAGTATTCGGAGGGTCACATACTGTCATGGTTACTCTCTACCTCCTATTTCCCCCTTCTCCCACATTGGTATGTTAAATGCCTGGAAACTATGCACTAATTTGGGGGGTGGGCAACAGGGGCCATAACAGCTCCTCCAACAGAACTTGTAAAATCCAGTGGTGTCACCCACTGAGTGTGTGGGTGTGGGTCTGTTGTGGGAGGGAACTGCCTTGCCCCCCCCCCCAGCTACCCAGCCTCCTAGCCTGCTGCTGAGGAAGTGGGTGCTGTGGCCTCTAGAGTGCCATTCAAAGTCTGAGCAGCCAAGCCAGTCTCTGAAGGAATCCTCCCTGGAAAGGCCTTCAGAGTCCAGTCTGAAGGCACCCCTACTCCAGGGGTGGGGAGTGACACTGTGGCCTCTGGAGGGCCAAGTTAGGGTCCAGGGTGCTGCCCAATACTTGCGCCAGTCCATCCCAGTGCAGCACTCTCTGGGGTGTCATCCTGATGTAGTCCACACACCCCTGGTGATACTTCTGATAAAATAGGTGATGGACCTATTTTCATGCAAAACAGCCACTCCTGGAAAGCCACAGAAATGAGAGTTGTCATTTTTGCTCATTTTTCATGGGGAAGTGGGAGGAAGGATGCTCCAGGTGTGTTTGGTAAAGACCCACAGGATGTAAAATTTCCCAGGAGCCACAGGTGGACTATAGGCCAAAAGTTCTCACTGTTGCTTGAATAATTAGATTAGACCATTAAAGCCCATCATGTCAGCACTGTGGCATCCCACATCTGAAGGTCCACATTTCCTTGCGCCCCAGTAGCTGTCAGGCTACTGTGGCCACTCACTGGTTAGGGGAAGGGAGTGGGAAGATAATCAAGCATCAAGGAAAATTCCCACACATCTTGAGAGTAAGAAAAACAAGGCTGCCCTTCATCCAGGAGAATAAATTTGGTTTCCTCCCTTGTCTATATCTGTAGCAAAGATGAGCTGCTTCTTGGTTGCCTGAGTCAATATTCCCCCCTGTCCTCCCCAGTTCTTGCATCAGCCTCCTGCTCAAAAGTATCCCAGGTTATGTGTGCCACTGTCATCCCATATGTTTATTAAACCATACAGAAAGATATCAGTCATGTTACAGTAGAATGGCCTTTACTTACAATGTGGTACATGCTGTGATTAGCACATTGTTAGCACATACATGGGGCAACCCTTGTACCAAACCCAGAAGCTGCAATTGGTGCAGAATATGGCAGCTAGATTGGTCGCTGGTAGTTCCAGGTCGGACCATATAACACCTATCTTAAAAGACCTTCACTGGCTGCCTATTCGCTTCCGAGCTCAATACAAGGTGTTGGTTTTGACCTATAAAGCCCTAAATGGCTTGGGCCCAGGGTACTTGGAGGACCGCCTCTCCCCACATAATCCGCCCCGCACACTCCGATCATCTGGGACTAATCTGCTAGAGGTCCCCAAGTTTCACTTTGTGAGGACCTCTCAGAGGGCTTTTTCCATCATTGCCCCTTCCTTCTGGAATAAGCTTCCTGCAGAGCTTCACTCCTCTGCATCACTCGTCTCTTTTAAGAGAAATTTAAAAACGTATTTATTTCAGTTGGCATTTCCACCTTAAGTAATGGTATTTTTTCTTTCTCTGCCCCATGTGTTTTCTTATTGACCCCGGATTGTTTGTAATTTGATTCCTGCACCGATGTTTTTAATCTTTATATTGTAACAATTTTAACTTTTTGTAAGCCGCTTTGATCATATTCATGGAAAGGCGGGGTAAAAATAAAATTTATTATTATTATTATTATTATAATCAAAAGCTCTTTATGATATCATCCCATATGCTAATTTTAGCAACTCTATAGTTTCTAGCTATCTCCAACTAGAGAAAGAAGTCTGATCTAAAAGGTGGTACATATGTGAGGTATCTTTTGATATTACAGTTCAGAGGCCATTTTCTTTGTAGGAGTAATTCAGAGGCCATCTTTCTCATATAAAGCGACACAACCTGTGCATAGATTCTGCATCCATGGATATGATTTAATCATTCATGGTTTAAAAATATTTTTTTTCAAAATAAATTCCCTAAAAGCAAATATTAATTTTGCCATTTTATATAAGGGGCATCATTTCACTTTGCCATAGTGTACAATGGGACTTGGGCATCCACAAATTTTGGTATCCATAGAAGTCCTGGAGCCAAATCCCAGTGGATACCAAGGGCCCACTGTATTCTGATTTCCATTTTGTACTTTATCCAGATACCTAACATAGGTACTGCTAACTAAATGCCTTAAATCACATATCTTATGAAGTCTGAATAGTACATGTAGGTAAGATATGGCATAAGCCTCTTATTATCTTGGCAGGGATAATAAGGCAAGAATAAGACACTCACTGATCATTAGTTTAAAAGGGTGTCTGCTAAATTTTATATATGTGTACCCTTCACATTGAAATGAGGCATATGAATTATGAACACAGGTATCGAAATACAAAATGTCAATTGAATACAAGCCCTAAAGCAATTCAGAAACTAGGTCTAAAATCCACCACCACCCAATGAAATACAGCATAAAGAATAAGCTTTTATTCTAAATATGAAAGTGTCTAGGAACTTGACATGAAAAGCTGCAATATTTATAATTTTGAAATCACAGGGGACAAGCCAAAGAAACGAAAGCAGGAAAGGTTTTTATTTGTGAATTGGTATTATGTTCTTGTCCCTTGTGTTACCAGAATGATAAATGCCTTTCTTTATGAAGAAAATAAATGCTTTCATGCTAACAGCCACTTCAATATATTCATGTCATTCCATCCTTCCTCCAAGATATTTTTAAAAGCCATTCTGCAAGCTGAGTCCATATAGACTTTTTATTCAAATCACTTAGAAAGGGGATTGACTAAGTTTTTAAATTATCACTGTTATATTGTCTGTGCAAACTTGCACATTCTGATTCCTTATCAATGAGACGAAATGAACTAATACCAATCTTAGGCTGCAATGTGAAGAACTGATTCTCAAACTGTCAACTGTCTCTGCATGTAAATGGTCTTTGCAATGCCCCCCCCCCCCACCATAAAGACTAGTATCTGTCCTCACCAACACTTTTTTTCTGAGGGACAAAAGAGATCCTTTTGTTGATAACCTCATCTTTCAACCACTACTTCAGATCTTTCAGAATATTCGGGGGGATTGCTAACATGAAATCTCTTTTCGCCAGCTGATGTGGTCACAGGAAATTTTGGTATAAAACCGCACCCAAGGAATCAATGGAATTGTTGATGTTAATACACTGAGAACTTTTAAAAAATTATCTTGAAGTTCAGTGGTATGCATATGCAATGGTATATCCAGTGGCATCACTAGGCAGGTGCAGGGGGGGTGGACCACACTGGGTAACACCCCAGAAGAGGGGTGACATCCAGCCAAATGCACCCCCTCCCTGCTGTGTGCCATTTTACTCACAGGTAGAGTGGCATGTGGCAGTGAGGTGAGGGGTGTGCCCTTCTGGCCCCTCCCCTAGAAGCCCCACCCCTTGCGCTGGGTGACACCCCAGGCAGTGACGCCACTGGGTAGATGTAGAGCATAGGATATAAAATGAATCTTGTCCAAAATGTTTTCTTTTTCCAAACAGAGGTGCTGAATAAAATGAGAGGTATATCCTAAGATCCTTTTCAGTGTCACAAAAATAGCCGGGAAGAAAGTCTTTGAATCATATAGGTTTGCACATTACTGTCAAAAACAGACACCACTGACCCATGCTGCACACCATGTTACTGAAGCATCTCAGTAAATTTTAATGAACTGCTAACCACTAACCATGTTGGCAGCCTTTCTTCTGGGATGGGACTCAAGGGGACTCACAAAAAGCATCAGCTAAAACCTAAAAGGTGAAGAACCCTAGATCAAATCCAGGCTGGGCTTTGGCTGCTGTTCAGCACTGTTGTTGTAGAATTTTGCTTGAACAACAGGGCCTGCTGGAGCTATAATGAAGTCTTATTTTTTTAACCATTATCCCTGGCTTGCTATCTTTACATGCCTTCCAGCTTGCTTTCTGATCTTTATGTACTTTTGATTCTTGGTTCAGTTTTGATTGTTGTCTATAGCTTTGTTCTGGCAATAGAATTCATTATGTGAGCTTCAAAGGAATCCTAGAATTTACCTTTCCAATTTTACACTGATAAACTAGGATCCTAAAGATCACAATCTGAAATAAACTACGTAGTCACAAAAAAAGTTACATGTAATTAATTAAGGATGGCTGGCATCTTGTTAATAGGTTAATGCTCTTAGTTTGACTTTTCACTGCACCATTGCTCACTATGAGAGAGGGCTGGTGACATGATCCTGCAGCATCCCATCCACCAGCAGCATTGACTTCTGTCACTTGGGATGGCTGACTGACTTTTAAGGTGGGCTTCAGGTGATGGATGGGGAGCTAATAAATAACTACAATATTCTGCCTATGGTCCAAAACACACTGCAGAAATAATCCAGTTTGAGACCATTTTAACTGTCCTGGCTCAGTGCTAGGGAATCCTGGGAATTGTAGTTTATTATGGCTCCAGAGCTCTCTGACAGAGAAGGCCAAATGTCTCACAAAACTACACTTCTCAGATTTCCCTAGCATTGAGCCAGGGCAGTTAAAAAGGTCTCAGATTGGATTATTTCTGCAGTGTGTTTTGGACCAAAGTTTCTGATGTAGGATCTTGACAGCAGATTTTTATGATTTGTATATAAGGCTGAGGAATATAAGCCTTTGGTTATTTCACTGACACACTCAAAAAGAAATAATTTAAAAACAAATAATTTTCTCTGAAATGAACAAGCCTACAAGCGTTCTTGATGGTTTTTCCCCATTTTGGGAATGTTTTCAGTAGCGAAGTATGTTTTTGTACATATTTTTCATGCAGAAAGTACAAGTATGCATTCAAGTATTTGTGCAAAATATAAGTTTCTATGAAAAAATGTTTTCTGTGCAAAAACATAGATAAACTCTCTGAACAAAGACCAAAGGGCTTATTTTGCACAAATGATTTTTTTTTCACAAAATAACTCAACATGCAAAAATAAAATGAAATAAAATAAAAATCACAACAGTTGACAAGAAAATTTACAGTGGGCCTTCCGTATCCACAGACTTGCCATCCGTGGATTCCAGCATCCATGGATAGCAAGCCTGCATGGGGGGGGGGGGGGCAGCAGAGGAGGAAGAGGAGGTGATGGTGGGGAAAAGGAGGAGGAGGAAGGAAGAGGCAGCTGTGGCGGTGGTGGAGGGGAGGAGAGGAGGAGGAGGAGGGGGGAAGAGGCAGCTGCAGCAGTGGTGGGGAGGGAGGAGGAGGAGGAGGAGGAGGAAAAGGAGGAGGATGAGGAGGAAAGAAGAGGCAACTCTGGTGGTGGCAGGGAGGGAAGAGGAGGAGGAGGAAGAAAGAGGCAGCTGCAGCAGTGGTGGGGAGGGAGGGAGGGAGGGAGGGGGAAGAGGCAGCCCTCTGCTGTGATGAGAGCAGCGAGGCAGGCTTTAGGCGGCCAGGGGGGCAAAGTCCCATTGTCCCCAATGGTGGCGCAGCCACATGAGGACAATAGGACTTGAACATCCGCAGATTTTGGTATCTGCAGGGGGATGCAGAATGGATCCCCTGTGGATAGTGAGAGCTGACTGTACTCTGTAGTAAAGAAATACTTTCATTCTTTCTGTGATGTAACTATAGTTATTTAAGTTACATTTATAGTTACAGGGCTGTAGCTGCACAACTTAGATATCTTTTGATTTTTTTTTAGAAAATGAAAAGTAAACATTTTAGCTACTTTTTAATGTGCAGTTAAAGTGGAGAAAGAGTTTTAAAAACTATACATTTACAATGGAAATTACTTTGCTGCATTGTAATGACAGAGAATTGATTTTTTAAAAAGATCTTTCCAAGCTCTAATGATTATGTTGCAACCCAGCTACTCAGATTGGCTATGTGCATGGGCTGCCCCTGAGAAGGTGGTTTCAATATGTGAAATAAGGAAAAATGCAATGATTTCATTTCAGAACTGAAAACAACATTGTGCCAGTCCAAGAATAACCGGAAACAATTAACATTTATTAGTAACAGAGGTGTCCACATTATTTTCAAAACAATCTGTTCTCATGATAGAATCCATCTGTTTCTTCCACTACATTTTACTTTTCTTGATCTCACTCTCTGATTTATGTTGAACAAATTTATAGTTCCCTCCAACAATAGATGACACTTTAGGCTGCTTGTTTTCTCAAGTTAGCAAGAAGTATTCTAGTGTAAACTTAACAGTGAACATGTTATATACTGTGAATATTATGTAAAGAATACAATAGCTTTTGATGAATCCTGATCAAAGATTAAGTACTCTGTTTTGGGTGCTGCTAATTAATTGTCATTATACCCCAACTTTCCAATAAATTATCAAGGTAGATTATAATGAATAATTAAACACAAAATAATTAAGGTATTAAAATGAGTTAAACATAGCAACTTTATAAAAACAGAATACAAAATAAAACATAAATTTATTTTTAAAATCTTTTTTTTTTAAGTATTTGCTAACCCCTCTGGGAATAATATGCTACAGCCAGGGTGCCATCACAGAAAAGGCCTTCTCCTTGAGAGGCAACTAATGCAGTTTGGACATCAATGAAAACTCAGAAAAAAAGGCTTCTTATTATGATTTCAAATATAGGTAGGCATGTGTGGATATGCTTACGTGCAAGATTTTATTCAGGCCAAGTGGTTTCAGGACAATATGCTAGGTATCAGGGTGATTGTCTAGCTGTGGCATTGTCCTGTTCATCTTGATTGTTGTTGGCTGTTTGTTATTCATGTTTCCATATTTAATTCATCATTACCGGGTGTGAGTTTTATTGAGGGGTGTCATAAAATATTTTTTTAATAAATATATTACTGAACATTATGGGAGTATTGGTGGCTGCCAGCCATGCCACAGCATTATTTCCCCCTGTTACATTGCAAATGTATGTGAATGAGTGCATGGATGGTTCATCAGACATCCTTCTTGCCCCCCCCCCCGACCTTTGGATGCCCCACATGACCAGCTGTTTGATCATACAAACAATCAAGTGCCCATAGGGTGCACTCAGCGACACATTATCACAGGATGATCATGGAGCCCCCCTGCATATACCCCTCTTTCTTCCCCACGCCCCCCAGTTGAAATGGCCAGTTAGTTAATGCTTTTATTAAATCCGTCTTATTGTTGGTAGCCTGACACATTTGTCATCATTTCACTCCATGGTGTGTACAATGAGTTATTGGTGCAGCTGCCCACATGTGAACTTGTGCAATTGTGGGCAGGTGAAAAATAAATATGGAAATAGGGCCCCAGCCCAGGCCACCTGTTCCTAACCATTTCACTCTTTCTGGCTTGGAGCAGAGGATTTATTTTACTTCAATGTTAAGTCCATGAGTGCAGCTTAGGTCCATTTTCCTCATGTTTCAGCCACATTTGTCATTAAAACAGGTGAGTTTCAAAACAGGCTGAGGCTGTTTCTTTCAGCCGTTGTGAATAATCTCCAGGTCACCTAAATAAATAATGATGACTTCAGTCTCTACAATATGGGAAAACACATGAAAACTGATATAAATCTAATGCATTGCTCAAAAGAGAGAAGGGGAAAAGTTTGTAAGAATATCTAACCTTACTCCCAGTGACAGCCCCCAAGAGAACAAAATTTGTCTTGGTTCCTACCATCCTTGCAACTTAGTGTGCTGCTACCTAGTGCATCAGGGCTTGGGCAATGGAGAGGTAGAGGTAGGAAAGGAATCTATTTTCTGTTCTTCTACCATGGCTCTACCACTGTTCCTGCTGCCATCAGGTAAACAGGAAAAAGGAGGGAGTGTAGTTCATAGGCTAAAGAGGACTGTGGCTTTTAATGATAGGAAGGGTAATAATAATGAGCAAGGGAAAAGATTGTTAAAAATCTGCCTTTAATTTTGATCCGAGGAAGGAAAAACATCTAATTGGGGATAGATTTTGAGAGCCCAAAAGGTCACTTGTGATCTAGGCTCAAGAGAACATGATCAGCTTCCCTAACTTTACCAGATTAATAGTGGGGATGGTAATAGTCACTCATCTCATTTTTACAAGTGAGAACAAGCAACATCAAATATTTTATCTTTGCCTCTAAAATGGCAATAATTTTCCCTATTGGTATCAATGAACATTTGTACATTCACAAGACTGCTTTTTGTACAAATTACACAATTATGTACAACTGAAATAGCTGTTGCCTTGTTGTATAGATGCCTCAAAAGATGGAGACATGGATGGATTGCTTGTAGTTTTTTCATTACTCAGCCACTCTTTGTGTATTTGCTGATTCTCTTTACATCTATACATTTTAATGAAAGGACTAAAGTCTATTGGAAAACTTTGAGCACACAGATTAACTTTCTTCTAGGTACTCAGAACTATATTGAAAAATCAGGAAGACTTTTCCAGTTTTCATAGAATAGAACTACAGGTGTAAATGTTAACTTTAACATCAACAGATACCCTTCCTTAAGAAAGTAGATCCTACATCTAGATACCAATTTCTTATTTCACCTCTGCCTCCAAAGACTGGTCTCACAGGACTTCATTTCAAGCAGAGACCTGTCAAATCTCCCAACTTTCTTTCATTATTGAATTCCTTCAGTATGTTCTTGCTCAGCTGTGTTAAAATAACAAATTTTCTATGGATTATTTCAAAAAAGTAAAAGAGATAGCTGAATTTCCCACTCTTTAATATCTAACCCCTATATCAATGAGAGAACACTCTATTTGTGTTTTGGATTTTGAACTGCTATTTGATAAAAATATGGGTAATGTATTCTTATGCTGGATAATGTGAAAGCAATTTTTAAAGGCTGCAATGGGCTGAATGCACATAGATTTTGTCAGTTACTATTAATGGCACTACTCAGTGCAGCCAAAATGAATGCTTCAACCTTTTAATTAGTGCTATAAATGACTAAAATATATATTATGTTCTGATGCACTTAGGAGGAATTTAAGATTCTTTTTGGCTGTCCTTTCTTTAAAGGTGATTCTGTTTAAATTCCTGGATGGGCCCCAGGTAGTAAGGAGAAGAAAAACATAAAGTTGTATTGAAATAAGGAGATAATAGCAACAGTAATTTTTAGTGTTCTCTCATTCTCTGGAATACATACACACGGAAATACATATAATGATACACATTCTCTGAACTGGAACACAATGGATGAGAAACGTCTGCTAGGATGATGCAATACAAATGCAAACAGTATATTAGAGGACAAAAAAGCAATTAACAATGAAATCTCCTGATGCAAAAAAGAAATAGTTCTAGAGATTAAATCTTCCTGATACAACTGCTGCCTCCTATTGTAAATCAGAGCTGAAAAATCCAAAAAATCCATATCACATTGTGTGCCTTCAAGTAATTTCTAACTTATGGCAACAGGGTTTTTTAGTCACAATTTAGTCAGAGGATGTTTGCCTTTGCCTTCCTCTGAAGCTGAGACAGTGTGACTTGTTCAAGGTCACCCAGTGGCCTTCCATGGCCAAGTGGGAATCAAAGCTTTGACTTGTAAAATGCACCACCACAGCGGCAAAAAACAGTACATGTAAGCTAAATGAAATAATTGTAAAATCAGAACATTGGTGTCATTTCAGACTTTGTCTTATTACTGCAATGAGAATAGCAACACTATTGATTATCCTCTACACTTATATCATCAGCCTTCTATACTTGTATGAATTTTCCCCTTTTGTGTTTGTATTTTTGAGGTGTACAGATTTTTAATCAGTCACACTTTTAAAATGTTTTCATGGATTTGTACATATTCTATTTTTCTGAAACAGACTGCAAGGCTTGCTATAATGTATTAATTTCTGAGACATGGTTGGTGATCTCTCACAGAGTATCAGGAGGCATGTAATGGACACGTTCATTCAAAAACTCAAATGTAAAAGATTTTCCATCCCCAATTAGCATACCATTTTGTAGGGCATGTTCATACTGGGGATTCTCAGGAGTTTTGTTCAGTCTGCTTTTTAATTGAACCAACTTAATGCACACTTCCCTGACTAATATCTAGATCACCACATGGACCTTGATAATCTGCCTTCTCCCACCTCAAAAAATATACCAAAATATTTTTAAAAATGCATATTTTAAGTCAGAATGCATAACATAGATTAATATATTAGGGTGAAGTTGATACAAATGTTTGTATTTTGTAAAAATATACATTTATAAATAATGTAAATTTGGGTATTTCCATGTGTCTTTGCAGATTGCAGACTAATGCAGAAAGGGACTGGATTGATGAATACATACAAAATTGAAATGGGCTGGAAATACATTGATTCCCTCAGTTTGAGCATAAACATTGTAGGGCCTCAAAAGCCTGAAGATGTTTAAGGCTGAGTAAGATCTCACAGCATATTTACAGACAGATATCCATGTGAACACTCCTGTAAATATTTATAGCAGGTATTGATCATACTCTTCCAAATATCTCAAACCTCCCATTCCCCAAAACATTTTCTTGGAACTGCTCCTCTCCCATGTAAGCTGTGTAATGATAGGGATTCTTCTCCTTCTCCTTCTTAAAAAGACAATTATATGGTCCTTCTCTCTTAGCTGAATATAGCATGCCATCCCTGTAGCATTGGTTTACAAAGAATGCTGTTTTAAAGGCATTTATACCAAATCGAGGACAGAGTGTCAGACTATTTCAATTCTTCACTTGGTCCCTTCAGCTAAATGCAAAATAAGAGTAATCAGTTAATGCATTCTCTAGTTCTTGATTTGTTGCGGGTGGTCATCTGTATGAATTCCCAACTATGTGTATATTTTCAGACTAGATTATCTTTCATTGTTATACATAGTATGCAAAAGGCTCTTTAGCACCTTTGAGACTAACCAAAAGAGAAAAGTTGACAGCATGAGCTTTTGTAAACTCGACTCTATTTCCTCAAATATATCAGAGGGTTACGTAAAATAATAATGATCACACAGAAGTTATTATGGTATATTGATGAAATTTTTTCAGTGTTATTGTTGGTCCCTAAGTGCATGATGTTGAGAAAATTAGCTCATTGTGTTCTTTATTTTTGTTACAGGTTATGCCAGAAGTGACAAAATGTAAGATGGAGAAGACTGAAGGTCACAGCATTATAAATTCTTGCATTTGAAGGGTAATCAAATTCAAGATAAGATGATGGTAGTTTATGGAAATGATTACCCATCTTATGACACTATTGTGAGGTGGAAAAGGAATTTCCAAACAGTCCCTCACAGACATGCCAAGACCCGGAAGACCATCACTGATGGACGATGTGGCCACAGTGAAGAAAGTGGAGTGTTTAATCCTGGAAGACAGATGAGCAACCATCCAAATGATCATGAATGAAACTAGTCTCAGTTATGGTAGTGTGTGGGAAATTATTCATGACAAACTGCACATGTCTAAGGTGTCTGCACACTGTGTTCCATGTTTGCTAACCCCTTTCCAGAAACCAACACGATGTGACTTTTTAAGACAGATATTGACACTGTTGGAACAGGATAAAGAGGATTTTTTCATCATCAGGTCACCATGGATGTATCTTGGATCTATCAGTATGATCCAGAGACCAAAACCATGAGTATAGAGTGGAAGCATGCTGATTCCCCTTCCCCCAAAAAGTCAGAGGTGCAAAAGGCAGCAGGGAAGGTCATGCTCTAAGTTGGATCCAGCTCCAAGCCAAACTGAGGAGGCTGCCTGTGCCTGTGCCTTTTACCATCAGGGCAGCAGCTGAGGCAAAAAACTTGGACAGAGGGCTGGGCCAAGGCTGAAGCTTTATTTTGCCTGCTGCTCTCCTTACCACCATCCAGCTCCAAGCCAAACTGAGGAGGCTGCCTGTGCTTGTGCCTTTTACCATCAGGGCAACAGTTGAGGCAAGGAACTCAGCCCACCTCCTCTCCCCTGGAACCACCTGGACCCAAGAGGTAGCTGCAGTGGTGACACGGGCCCTTTAAAGCTGCTTCTTTCCACCAGCAAAGCATCAGTGATAGCGGGGGGGGGGACGGGACCCATGGAACAGCTGCCTTGCCATCTCACAGTGGATTAGCTGCAGCAACGACGGGGACTCTTTAAGAGGAACACCTGTGTCTGGAAGCAGCGGTGGGAGGGGGGAAGGGGGAGGATGGACGTTTGGCCTTTGTATACGGCCGAAGACCATTTCCTCCCTTTGACCTGGGCACCTGTGGCTGCGGTGACGTGGTTTTCCTTGGGCTGCTGGGACTTTACGATTCATAGTGGCTCTAAGTCCCATCCCTCTTTTTGAGACAGGGAATGAGGCAGGGGCGACTATTGGAGTTGTGCAGGGGAATGGGAGGTATGGCTGGAACAGAGGGAACAAATGTTACAAAAGAAGACGGGATCGCTGTTTGAAAGCAATCCCGCCTTCAGTTCCCTCTGCTTCCCAGATTGATTTGGAGAGCGGACCAACCATTCCACAGAACCTCACTCTGCTTCTCTGCAATGCCAGGTCGGTGAAGAATAAGACTCATATCATCCATGATCTCCTCTTGGATGAGGACGCCGACCTGGCTTGCTTTACGGAGACCTGGCTGGGAGAGGACAGCGCTGTTACTTGGGCACAGGCCCTCCCAGCCGGGTACTCTGTCAGTGAGCAGGTGAGGGGAAGTGGGCGGGTGTGTGTGTGGAGTGGCTCTAGTCCATAAGAATAAACTTACCTTGACCAGGATACCTGCCCGGAACACAGCCCACTTCGAGTGTATGTACCTAAGCCTGAAGACCAGGGATAGTGTGGGGATTCTGCTAGTCTACTGACCAGCCCGTTGTCTAGCAGACTCCCTGACCGAGCTGACACAGCTGGTCTTGGAGCTGTTGTTAGAGTCCCCCAGACTTCTAGTTTTGGGGGACTTCAACATTCCGCTCGAGACCAGTTTAACAAGTGCGGCTTGGGAGTTCATGGATGCCATGACAAACATGGGCCTATCCCAATTGGTTGAAGGGCCCACACATTGTGCAGGTCATACACTCAATGCGGTCTTCAGTACGGAACAGGAATATCCATGGGTGGAGATTATAAGTACCTCTGCATTGTCATGGACGGATCATTTCCTGGTCAAGACAGAACTGAGAGCCAATTTCTGCCCCGTCAGGGGTGGTGGACCCATTAGAATGGTCCACCCTCGAAGGCTAATGGAGCCAATTGGATTCCAGAAAGCCTTAGAGGGTTTAATGGTGGGGAATGCTGGTGACCCTGTCGAGGCTCTGGTTAATACTTGGAACACCGATCTCATCAGAGCTATCAACACAATTGCTCCCAAGCATCCTTGCCATCCCGCTTCAAATCGTAGACCATGGTACATACCTGAGCTTAGGAGGATGAAGCGGTTTGGACAACGACTAGAGCGCAGGTGGTGAAAGACTCAGCTCTTATCTGACAGAACTTTCTTCGTTCCTATCGGGAGGCAATGCGTGCAGCGAAGAGAGTTTTCTCCTCTGCACGTATTGCGTCTGCAGAGTCCCGTCCAGCAGAGCTGTTTAGGGTGGTGAGGGAGATGACGCAGGTGCTTCCTGTGCTAAATCCCTACTTAACCCAACAATGGCCTGCTGTGACTCTTTTAACAACTTCTTTGCAGATAAAATCTCTCAGATAAGAGCCGACTTAGACACCACTGTTGTAACAGAGTCTATAGGCGAGGTGTCCAGCGACTCCATTGATGAAGTTATTCTGGATCAGCTCCAATCTGTGAGTACCAAGGACATGGACAAGCTGCTTGGGAAGGTGAGGAAAACAACCTGCCCTCTCGACCCTTGCCCATCATGGCTGGCCATCCGGGGGGGGGGGATGCATTGAGGAGGTTCCTCACGGACATCATCAATGCATCCTTCAGGGAGGGATATATTACATCTTGTTTGAAGGAGGCGGCTATTAGGCCGCTTCTAAAGAAACCCTCCCTGGATCCCCTGGACATGAACAACTATAGGCTAGTTTCACTACTGCCATTCTTGAGTGAGGTTATCGAGAGGGCGGTTGATCTTCAACTCCGAGCGGTCTTGGATGAAACCGATTATCTAGACCCATTTCAAACTGGCTTCAGGACAGGCTTTAGGGTTGAGACTGCCATGGTTGCCTTGACCGACGATCTGCGTCTAAGCATTGACAGGAGTAGTGTGACCCTGTTGGTGCTTCTACACCTCTCAGTGGCTTTTGATATGATAGACCACGGCATCCTCTTGGACCGCCTGAGATGGTTAGGTATTGGGGGCACTGCTCTTCAGTGGTTCCGGTCCTTCCTCTCAGGTAGATCCCAGAGGGTGCTGCTTGGGGACAGTAGCTCCAGTAAGAGGGAGCTCACTTGTGGGGTCCCTCAGGGGGCTATTTTGTCCCCGACATTGTTTAACATCTATATGAAGCCGCTGGGTGAGATTATACGGAGTTATGGTGCTGGGTGTTATCAGTATGCGGATGACACCCAAATCTATTTCTCCGTGTCTTGTTCGTTGGCCTCAAATTCCAACGGCATCTCCTCTCTCAATGAATGTCTTCAGGCAGTAATGGGCTGGATGAGGAAAAACAGATTGAAGCTAAATCAGGACAAGACGGAGGTGCTCACGGTAGCGGTCCCGAAACCAAGAATTAGGTTGCAACCTCCAGTCCTGGATGGGGTCACACTCTCCTCCAGTGACTGTGTTCGCAGTCTGGGGGTGCTCCTTGACTCGTCGCTCCTGATGACAAATCAGGTAAATGCGACAGTCAGGAGCGCCTGTTATCAGCTTCGACTGATACGCCAGCTGCGCCCTTTTCTGGAAGTAAGGGATCTTGAGACTGTTGTGCACATGCTGGTAACCTCATGCCTCAATTTCTGTAATGCGCTCTACATGGGGCTACCCTTGTGCTTGGTTCGGAAATTACAGCTGGTACAAAATATGGCAGCCAGGCTTGTTTCGGGAACATCCAGGAGGGACCACATTACTCTGGTTTTGAGGTCCCTCCACTGGCTGCCTATCAGCTTCCGGGCCCAGTACAAGGTGTTGGTTATCACCTTTAAAGCCCTAAATGGCTTGGGTCCAAGTTATCTCAGGGACCGCTTTCTCCCATACAATCCTCCCTGTGCTCTCTGGTCCTCTAGGAGGAATTTGCTGCAGCCTCAAAAATCAAGGCTTGCGACGGCCTCCCAGAGGACTTTCTCAGTTGTCGCCCCCAGACTCTGGAACGACCTGCCAGATGAGATCCATCAGTTAACATCATTAGACAGCTTTAAAAGGGCTGTCAAGACGGATCTCTTCCGGCAGGCCTTTCCAGATTAATTATCCCGGCCTCGGGTACCCCCACCCCAATGATCTTTGCGTGGTCCCATTTAAGGATGGATGAGGAACATTGCTGTGGGCCTAATATTGTCTTTTTAGAAAATTGTTTAAGTATTTTAATTGTTTTAATTGTTGAACTGTGGTTTTAATTCTATGGATTTAATACTGTTTTAAGGGGGGGAGGAATTGTTGGCTTTGGGATATTATGTAAGATTTTATGGTTGTGAGCCGCCCTGATTGGTTTTCTAAAGGGCAGGATATAAATAAATTTTATTACTATTATTAATATTACTAAGTTTTTTTGGGACTATCATGGAGTTATTCTCACAGATTACCTTGCAAAGGGACAAACCATCACTGGCACATACTACAGAAATCTTCTAAACAAGCTGTGACATGCTCTGAAAAAGAAATGTCATGGTATGCTCTCCAGAGGCATTCATCTCCTAGCTGACAATGCATCAGCTCACTCATCTCAAGTTGCAGTTAACAAAGCAAGGGCATGTGGCTTTGAGATTTTGCAGCATCTGCCTTATTCTCCCAACTTCTCACCAAGTTACTTTTTCTTGTTCCCAGAAATGAAAAATCCGTTGAGGAGTCGCCAGTTTGACAACACAAATGATGTCATTCATGAAGTAGAAGAGTGGTTTAAGGCACAATCTGCAGACTTCTACAATAATGGTGTCTGGAGGGTCAAGAAACGCTGGGGGAAATGTGTAAATCTGGATGGTAACTACATAGAGAAAAGTTAACAACAAATCAAAACAAACTTTCTGTTAGATTTTTTTAAAGCTGATAACTAAAACTTTACGATACTCCATCATAGAAGCTACAAGATCCCTTTGCTTACTGATTTTCCCTAACACAGTTATGTCTTGTATTGTACAGAGGTGGTAATTATAAAGCTTTTTTTTCAGAAATGGAAATGTAATGTTTAGTTAAAGAATAAATAACAAAATAAGGAAAATAGTGGGATCTTCAACAAAATATTGAGTGTGGGGTGTTCCAATACAGGGTTCCTGTGTGGCTAAATATGCCCTTTTTAGGACATTCCATTATATTCCTCAACCCATTCCTAGTTTGTCATTCCTTCCCTTCCAAACTTCAGTTGTTTTTTCATATCCAATGAGTATGCTCAGTAATTATTAGATTTTTGGAGCATTCCATTAGGTTTTTTTTCTAAATGTTTTTAAAATTACTTTTTGCAAATGTTTGAGTGCCTGCAAGTTTCCCTTTGGTATGTAGATGGTGTCCTTTTTGTTATATAAGGACTAGCACTTGAAGAATTGAGGTCATGGTTAGAATAGGACTCAAAATTGTGGGTGTGAGATATTTAAAATTAATATATTGGGATGTAGCATTGTATAGATCTCATTACAATATTTCAGACATATTAATTTGCTAGGTTCACATATTTACTGTTAGAAATTACATAGCTCAGTCCTAAATATGTGATCTGAATGAATATTGTTAGTACAAAGATGAGATGGAAATTATGAACTTTATGGTCATACTTAGTGCACAGGCCATTTGGATTTTATTTAATACAATGTATAACTATTTCACATGAATGCACTAGTAACCAGACAACTAGAAGTATTAATCTGAAAATACAATAAAATATAACACCTACAAAATAACAAAATTTGCTTCAAAATTATAAGATGTGAGATGCTTAGTTCAACTTAAGTTCTTGATTGATAACTTGCTATAATATGGTTTGCTATACTTGGTATAACAAAATTTATATAATCAGGGTCAGTGGACAAATGTACCTGTCTAAACAGGAAAACAGAATCTGAGGATATATTAAGAGATCTGTGACTTTGTACAAGCTTGTCTTAAGATTTGTATTTGACTCCTGACATGCCATAAATTATGTAAGTGTAGGCACTCATATGATCAGTATCAGTATGTCATGTGGAAGCAGAACAAAGCTGGGGAAAACAAACATTCAGAGAATAGAAGTTTAAAAAAATCCTGTTGGTTATTACCAAACAGAGCAGACCCATTCAATCAAATGAATGGTGAGTTAACACAGAGATAAATCTAATAGATTCAAAAGATCTACTTTAGTTAGGATCTGCTTTAGTCAGGAGTAAAAGATTTCAGTCTATTGGATTAATAAAGAATGTAATAACAGTATGAATGTATCCCCTTCAGTAATACCCAGGAACAATGCACATAACTATTTTAAAAACTTTAAAAATACAGTTAAATTTTTATTTTAAAAATACAGCCTGCTTCTTTCTCAAAGAACAGGGAGTTCTTAATAAGTTAATTGTTGAGTGAAAGGGGAAAAGTTTTTTATTTTATTCAAAAGGAATTTTTCACACAGAAAAGGCATGCCAACAGAGCATTTCCAAAACACCCTCTTTTTAACTACTGTATTCAGAACAAACTCTGAAAAACTGTGAAGATCAGCACAGTAATCAGAAGTTAAAAGACCTGGATTAAGCATGAGCAACAAATTCTGAGAGCATCCAAAAATCTACCCCTTTGCATTAAGTAGTGGCAGTAATAGTGATTATGGACCCGAACAGACAGGCTAAATGAAGAGGCTTCCTGCCACTTTGGAGATATGCTGTTTAAATGACACCCGTGTCCTAAGATATCAGAATCTGTGTGGCTTCTACATTCGAGACCTAAGGACTGGAGCACTGCTTCCATGTGGCTTACAGCCTCTTAGGACATGTGCATCATTTAAACAGCACACCTCCAAAGTGGCCCAAAGCCGCTTCATTTAGCCTGGCTGTTCAGGCCCTATAATGATAATCTTCAGAACAACCCCAAATCATTATTTTGCAGTCACAGTCAACTGCTCCAGCTCCACATTCCCAAGAGAAAAGTGAATGAAATAGCAATGAACAAGAGTACCAAAGTGACCTGTAGGAAAGAATCAACACAAAATACTTGTTTAGAAGCACATTCACTTGGCCTAGCAAGAATCCACATTGCAATCCAAAAAGTATTAATATTGATAGCTGAGATTAGAAACATATCCTATATTCACATTTTTGAATATAACACAGTTGTAGCAGCAATAGCAGTCATAGTCATCATCATCATCATTATATGCATAGCTGCAGCGGCAGCCACACATCAATGTTAAATTAGTCTTTTCCAAACATTTCTGTTCCAGCTCCACACACAGGATGAAAGTAGCCTGGCTCTACCCCTATGAACTGGCCTGCTCTTGCCCTACAACCCACTATCCACACCCCTGCTCACCTATGTACAGACCTAATCTGAACTGGTGCCTGTATACTATAGGGCTTAAAGTACAGTGGGCCCTCCACATTTGTTGGCGTTAGGGATGCAGGACCCCCGTGAAAGTAGAAAAACTGCAAATAAACAACCCACTTTTTTAACCTGAGAAAACAACTCTCTAGGTATCTAAAGACTGGTGGTACAGTGGTTAATGCCAGTACTTCAGCCACTTATGCACAAACCACAAGGTTATGAGTTCAATTCCAGCCAGGTGCTCAGGGTTGACTGAGCCATGCATCCTTCTGAGATCGCCAAAATGATTACCTAGCTTGATGGAAACAATTAGCTTAGTAAATAGTAAATTAGTAATTAGTAAACTGCTTAGAGACTGCTCAGTGCAGTATGAAGCAGTATATAAATGAAGCTGCTACAGCTGCTGCTAGGTCATCCAGTGCAATTCTATGGTCAACATGCACCAGAATTCAACTATAGAATTGTGCTGGAGGACCTATACATGCCTAGTGAAGAGTTCTCTCTAGGAATCTCTGGGTCCTCCAACCCAACATCTTGTAAAAGTGGGCCATACTGGAGGACCTAGAGGACCTAGAGATTCCTAGAGAGAACATATTAATCAAATCAACAAATAATTAAATCCACAAAAATCAGAGCCGTAAATATGGAGGATGAAGCTATATTAACCTCTTCTGGGATAATGTGAAAAATTCATTTCCTTGATGCAATTATCCAATTTGCTCCCTTTGCTCCCAGGCATAGCTAGGTGAAGCTAAAGATTATGGTCAAGATCCTGCATTTGAAGACATAGCAGCTATGGGCAGGACACTACTTCTCTCTGTTCCATCCACCAAAGTCTACTTTTTAGGCAGCACAGCTGCCCCACTCAGTCATCTCCATGTTGCCAGAGAGGGCATGAGCAGAGATGTGCCCACCTCTCTTCTTGTAGCAACAGTGGTGGTAGGGAACAGGGAACATGTTATATTGGCTGTGACCAACCCCCCCCCCAAAAAAACCCTATACAATGGCAAAAAGTAATATATTTGTTGGGACCCTTTTGTCCTGGATGTTTCTTGTCTGTTGGCTGAAATTCTGCAAAATTGTTTACAGCTGGTTCAGCTGGGAATACTGCATAAGGCGTACACTGTAGGTCAAATTCTGTATGGACGCTATGATAAACAGTAATGCCATGTCCATTCTGGTATGTGAAAATGAAGATAATAAAGATTGAGTCTTCCTTATCCAGAATTCCAAAGTCCAAAATATTTTTAAAAAAACCATGAACTTTTTTCATGAATGGCTGAAATAGTGACACCTTTATGTTCTGATGGTTCAATGTACATAAACTTTGTTTCATGCACAAAATTATTAAAGATATTGTATAAAATCACTTTCAGTTTATGTGTAAAAGTTATATATGAAACATAAGTGAATTTTGTGTTTATACTGGAGACCCATCTCCAAGATATCTCATTATGTATGTATATGCAAATACAGGTATTCCAAAATCCAAATAAATAAATAAATATCCAAAACACCTTTGGTCCCAAGTAAGAGAGAAGGGGGTTGCAGACTGCCAGAAATAGAGCAAATTGAGTCCACTTTTAGGGTTAGGGAATCATAAGAATTGGGTTTTTTTCTGAGACATTGAGCCTTCTCTGTCAGAGAGCTCTGGTGCCACAATAAAATACAGTTCCCATGATTCCCTAACCCTAACCCTAAAAGTGGACTCAATTTGCACTATTTCTGGCAGTCTGCAACCCCCAAGTCAACCTATATGCAGTTTAGCCTAGCTTTTTATATATACTTCTTCAAATGTTAATACACATAAGTGGATGTCTGATGAGCACAGAGAGAGGACATGCCATCTCACTCCACACTATGCACAAGAGAGTGACTTGGAAAAGGTTCTCCAGCCCATAATCTATAGTTAGCTATCCATTTAAACTCTAGTCAGAAACAATGTACTGTGAGCTCAGAAGTGTTTTGTAATTTCTCTGGAGATATTTGATTGTATAATAGCATTGAAGTTGGGGCATAAATAATGTGTTTACCTTGTTCATTCCCTTGCCACTTTAGAACTGCTTATTGCTGTATATTCTCTAATGCTTTGGTTAGTTTGCTATTGTTTACTAAGGACATTTAATCCTATCATGCACAGCACTAATTGTTTAAAGTATAATTATAGATGTTAAAATGTGTTGCTTTTTATGATAAAATGTCCTTTGGAGAGAATCAAAATAGAAATTAAATGAATGTAAAAAAAAAAAATCAGTAATTGCATACTAGACAATTAAAATTAGAAGCTTTTGATGGAATAATTATTTTAATTACGCAGCACACTTATGCTTACCAGTTGTCAACACTTCAACATTTATTATTAAGATGGCTTTTTATGCACACTTGTTCTGTTGTTTTTATTTAAGAAAAACAAATAAACCAGAACACTCATAAGGTGAATTCACAAACGTGAATGAATCAAAGTATGCTTACCAACATATTATGCTACCTGATTAATGTGACTGCCCCCAAGCCCCCAAATGCCATGGACACATCTCTGCACATTTTCATGTGTGTATGAATTGTACTTGCTTCCTTTAAGATCATCCAGGAAATCCTTCATTTCCAGGATTTGTGTGTGCTTGTGACATAGGAGGTCACATTTTAATTACTGCCTATGAAAGGAGTAGCATGTATATCACTCAATTAATGTGCATTACTGTCTACTGGAATGCTGATAAGGTTCACCTCCTGACATAAGCATCATCCCAAAGATTACTGGGTTTTTAAAAATGCAAGTAGGAAATGCAGACTATACAAAACTACTATGGATCACTGAACAATGATGCTTTCTATTCATCACCATAAACTCTTGAGTTTCTTCATAGTATTTCTGTGTATAGTTATCCAGGCTATATTTCAGGTAGAAAATAAACTTATAGGAATATTCCTCTGTAGAAATGTAAAAAATACTCTGAATTATTTTCACTCTTAATGAGAAAGGGCATCCTGACAGATCAGGATGTCGCATAGAAAAAATAGTCCACACATGTAACATTGTTTGCATTTTAGGACTTTTTGTTTAAAAAAAAAAAAAGCAATGTATTTTTAAAGGAAAAGACCCAGTGCACTTTCAGCAGAAAATTCTTCTGGCCTGCATCCTTCCGAGGTCGCTAAAATGAGTACCCAGCTGTTGGGGGGCAATGAGTTTACAGTTGTAAACCGCTTAGACATCCCATAGTGTGGTATGAAGCGGTATATAAATGAAGCTGCTTTGCTTTGCTTTCTGAAAAACTCCACTTTTATGAACAGAAACAAAAACATTTTTTCACAAAAAAATCCCCCCAAAAACAGTGGGGAAAAATGATAATCTCACTGACCTAGAAGAAAACTTTAATTTTTTTACATGAAATAAGCAAAAAATTTGCACCTCTAGTCTTATGCAGTTACACTTTTACCACCATGACCTCAAGACTGGCAAGGCTTTCTATGTGAAGAAAGAAACATTTTAACCGACAAGGGCTGTCTCTTTTGTATTGAGAAAGCCGCATGTGAAGAAATGTACATAATGCAATCCCAACACACTTATATTAGTCTGCAACAAAACCCCTAAATAAACATCAGAACTAGTGCATCAGGGTGAATGTGAGAGATGCCTTGCATGATAAAATATGCCTTATCCAGCTTCTTTTTGCAAGCATTCATTACAAAATCCTGAAAAAATGATGCTTTTCAGTTATTAAAACTGGTAGGTGGTTTTGAAATTAGCTATGTCACTCATATATTTGTCTATACATTTAATACTGTACAGTCCTAACCTCACTAAACTTTGTGAACTCATGAAGAAAGTTTTTTTCATTCATACTTAATAGATGGATGCATGAGGATAAATATCCTCTGATCCAATCATATGGAAGGGAGGGAGAACACACTTGCCTACCCTGCCTACCCAGAATACTGTCCTGCCCAGACCAACCATGCCTATATCCATGGAGATAGTCTATATGCACAATGTGTATAGGCCCAAAATATATAGCCATACTCTGAAGAAAAGAAAACTGACTGAGCTGTTTTGGCCTACTTAAATAGAAATTTCTGCATGCATTGCTTTGTATTGTTATGAAAAATAGAGCCAGAGTGCTGGGAAGGAATGCAAGCTCACACTGCCTTCCACCCAATGAATTTATTTTATAATTTGTTTAGTCCTAAAAGGAGAGACAGAGCAGCTTACTGAAGGCAATCCAGTTTGCTTATACCCCTGCATCTGCATTGCAGAAATAATACATTTTGACACCACTTTAATGGCCATGGCTCAATGCTATGGAATTCTTGGATTTGTAGTTTTGTGAGACATTTAGCTTTTTCTATCAGAACTCTGGGGCCACAACAAACTACAATTCCCAGAATTCCATAACATTGAGCCATGTCAGTTAAAGTTGTGTCAAAATGGATTGTTTCTGCAGTGCAGATGCATTCATAGAAGGGTCTGTCATCATAGCTAACAATTTATCATTGTCCTTCAGAGTATGAGGAGAGAGAGCAAATGCAGTTGAGTTGGTCATGCTACACACTGTTCCCTCATACTATACCCCTCCAATTCAGTGGGAGAGAAGTGTTTTAATCTTTTCTTCTTCCATTTCTAAGTGGTATCACTATGAGCATTACTCTCCAAACACCGTAGTCTTCATCATCCTGTTTCATCTCTAATCTTGTATAGAAAAGATTGGTTTTAATCTTTCTTCTTGCTAGATCTAAGACTTTTAGAATGCTCTGTATTTCAGAAGTAGTGTCAAATCCAGCAAAAATGGTACCACTCTCAACATTTTGAATTGTATAATTTATTCTGGGGGTAATCCAGATTATTACTTGTTCTGTTGAAATTGCTTTGTTACTTTCCCAATTTCCAGAAGCTATCACGGTTTCATTTGAATTGGACAAACTTTGTTGTTACTTTAGGGCAGAGTTACATTCAATTTTATTTTATATTTTAACTTCTATTTTTATACATTTACTCCATCTATAAAAGTTGTTTTTTAAGGGTTATGAATCTATTCTTTTGGCATTGTATTATAATAATTCCGTTACCAATTAAACTTTTACAAATCTGACTTTATGACTGGTGCACAATACATGGCATTGTTGCAAACTCAAGGAATATCAGTGCTTTTAAAAGATGCTGTTCTCCATAGAAAACAGCATTCATTGTAAATTCCAATAGATGTTAAGTTCAGTGGTACTTAAGTGTTTAATTTATTTCAAGACACCAGTGACTTACCTCTGATTTGCTTATCTGTTTGCTTTAAAATCCCCTAAACATGTACAAGTGAATCTTGAAATAAAAAATCCTTGCATGGATTTAAATATCTAATGTTAGTCATCCAAAATTGAAAATTCTGACCTTACTCACCCAATTTTCCACTCTATAAAATGGGATAAAGACTACTTAACTCTGTTTACCATGTTACTCCAAGGCCTAATTTATGAGTATGTCAGAGTAGTATGCAACTCTAGTCCTATAGAAATTGAAAGCGTTTCATAATAGTTCATATTTTACCTACAATTCCTACTTCCTCCTTTAAAATAGCAATCAAGTTGCTTGACTAGATAACTAAGATTGATTCCTGCACAAGGCTCTGCACAGTGCTTACACTCAATTTCATTTTTTAAAAAAAATAAAAGAGTATACGATATGCACACACGCTTCCCAGCCAGTCAGTGAAAGAGTGTTCTGTCCCTTCTGCTGGTATCAGTTTGAACCCCTAATGGAACTGTCATTGTTTGAAAAGAGCATGTGGCTCAACAAGTAAAGAAGAGTTAGGCAACCTGGCATCCTTGAAGTATTCTTTGACTATAAGCCCAGCTGTCATGACCAATTATTAGGGATGATGGGAGATGTGGGCCATACTATTTGGAGGGTGTGAAGTTGCCTACTTCCACTGTAAGGGCTCTGATAGAGGCTACACAGATGCTTCCGAGGCTAAATGGCCCAAGTCTAGTGCTGCACTGCATCTCCATGTAGATCTAAGAGAAATTCCTATTTGAAACCCCTTGAAGCTGTTGCCAGTTAGTGCAGGTTGCACTGAAATAGATGGGCCGAAGACATGTTATGGTATAAGGCAACCTTTTATATTTACACATCTTTCTTTTGGTGTGAACTGAACAGAGCGATCCTAAACAGGTCTGTCTGAGAGCAAGCAGGTTAAGTTCAATACATGAGTATACAGCCCCCTTGTTCTCTAAAGTATGCTGTAAATGGCATATCAAATATGGAGAAAGTTCAGAACTTTCTGCTGCCCTGTATATCTAAATCTTGTAAAACAGTCAAGTTAGGTGGGGAGCCCAAATTAAGGGGTAGTTTACATTCAAGTTGCTACCTCTATGCTTGTTCCCACATTGTTCCAGGCAATTTGCCATTAACTTGTGGACACAGGATAAATGCATTAGTGGGAGCAATGTGGAAGTAACTCAAGTAAATTGTGACCACATTACTAAAAGTAATTTAAGGACATGATTGAATGGTTGCAATCCCTCTACATATGGGCAACCCATCATTACATAATATTTCCCTCTCCAACTGAAGTTTTTATTGGCTACATTTTAGAAACTGACAGCATCATTTGGGGAGGGGCTAATATATCATAGTCCAAACTATCAAAATGAATAAAATATAAAGATCTTACTTCTTAGACAGATCATTTTCAAGCATATAAACTTTTATCATACTTTTTAAAAAGTGTCAAGCCATTCAAGTGAGCACTTTAAAAATATGATTTATTGAAAAAATCCACTTTTACAGGTAATAGGAGTTCTGTAAAAGTCCTTCAGAAAAGAGAGTTGCCACTGTTTTCAACAAAGAAATAGGTATAAAATAGGTGACAAATGGAAGCAGCTAGGATAGCATTGTGGCCCTGACATTCAATCATGTGCTTCTGAGATTGGTAAATAGTTCTGACTTGAGTTAAATGCATACATCACAGCTGACAAAGAACTGCCGTCTTCTCTTTGGAGTCTGAAATCAATAGGCTTTATGTTTACGTGGGAATAATTGTTTCCATGTTCACCTGCTACACTGGCATGGCACCTAACAAGATGATATGGGTTTGATATTCGAGAATTCAGGTGAAAAATACAAACTACAGGACACTTCAATTTCATTGTAGCACACTTTACAATCAAGGAAGGAAGAAAAGCAGGAAAGCAAGCACCATTCCCCTGTTGATATACTAGGATACTGGAAACGTCAGCTGGTCCAGAATGCTGTGCCTAGATTATTGACCACAACAGGGCATCATAGGAAGAGTGTGACTCATGCCAACATCACCAGCTACCTCTTTTTTTTTTCTGTGCACAGTTCAAATTGGTGCTTATGACATTTAAAGCCTACACTCATTGGGTCCAGCTATGTAAAAATCCAGATTCTCCTATATTAATGTGTCTGTGATTTAAAATCTTTGATTGAGACCCTTCTTTCTGTCCCAACACTATCACAGCCACATTTAGTAAAATGCATTGTTTTCTCCTTGGACGCTACAGACTCTGGAATTCCCTATGTAAGGAAGACTTGATTGGCTTCCACTTTGTTGTCCAGTTGGTAACGTTTTTGTTTTTTTAAATCAGACATTTAATTTTTGCTGATGCATACTATTTATTTCACATGCACACATTATCAAGTGACACGTGTGTGTATGTGTGTGAATTTGATCTTTCTAAGAATATAAGTACAATTTTTTAACACTAAGGTTCTCTAGAGAATACAAAAATTACAAACTTCAAAATGGGGTGGGAGAAAGTAGGGCAAATGGCAGAAATATCTTGAAAACAAGGAGGACATGAGGGATTGGACAAACCCACTTTGATTTTCATAGCCCACATGATGACTAGATGCAATTTTTAAAAGGAAAACACTCTCATCTTTGTAGAAACAAAGTATTTCAGAATAGTGTAGAAATGGAGATGAATAATCCCAGACACTGAGCAATTGGCAAAAGGATAGTTGGATATTTTTTTTTAATAAAAGAAGGAATTACAGGCAGAAATGCAGCTACTTCTTGACAAATTTGCCCCATCTGGAAGGGTTTAGAGCAGGGGTAGGCAACTTTTCCCCTTTAAGGGCTGAGGGACTTCAGCTCCCAGAAGCCTCAGCCAATAGTCCCATGTTGGCCAATAGCTCCTGGGATTCGGGGAGCTGAAGTCTCTCGGCCCTTAAAGGGGAAAGGTTGCCTACCCCTGGTTTAGAGTGTTCTCCCAAGACTGTCTGTTGCAACATAACCCTGGAAAAGCAACAATCTCCAGGTGCTAGTCTCTGGACTCGTAACTGCTCCTTGATGATACTGTCAGTTACAGTTCTCTTTGCCACTGTTTCCTTTAATCTCTGTTTTTAATTCACACACTTTTGCTGCTGAGTCCTTAATCAATTTAATCTCTCAGATTTCCCCCTCCCCCTCCGAACTGTATCACGTAAGCATCCTCATAAGAATCTTATCTGGCAGATAATAAGGACCATGCTCCAAGCAGCTCACTAGGCGCTCTAGTTCACATGGCTGTGTAAAGTTAACATGCATTCATTAACTCAGAGACTAATGTGTGTTTACATAAGCCTGTGCATCAGTATATTTGATCTGTATTCTAGATTAAATAGGATTCTAGTACCAAGGTATAAATAAGGTGAGAACACTTGTAGGCAGAATCTAACAACCAAGTGAACAAGTGTAGACTTAGTATAAACAGGCATTTGGCATAATGTGTGAACAATCCTACTGTTAGCAGAAATCTCATTTGTCTATATACACTATTTTCTTTTCAAAGGGATAGGCAGTGGACAAATCAAATAATTCATGTAACAATAGCAACTGAAGGAATTTGAAGTGAGTCACATATCAATGAATTAGATCTTCTAGTGCTGGAGTGTGTTGTGTGCTATCCTTCAGACCTTACGATCCCCACAGACATTCATTGTTTGCAAGTTTACTAAGCAAAAGGCCATACTCAACCATTTAGCTCCTCATTTAAGTTAAGGTATCCCAAAATATATTGAACTGATCCAAGTACATATTCTTGCTTGATAAGGTATTCTATTATATTTGTATGATAGCTAAAGATATGCATTGCAATACAGAATATGGGTGCAGCTAATATCCTATGCCTACTTGCCAGGGAATAGTAAGAACTTACTACTGCATAGTTATGTGGAGGATTGACTGCTGTAGAAGGAGATTAAAATGCACATTAAAGTCCAACAGATAGCAAGTCTCATGTACAGTTTGGCATATTAATAACCACAAATATGCATTTTGGCAGCTTCAGTAGCAAATTGAGCTACTTTGCAGGTGACACTTCTATCACCATCATTAACGGAAAAGGGAAAGAAGAAAAACAGCTCAAAGTGTGTCAGCCAGACTTTCAAGTATAGAGCCAAGTGATTTCTCCCAAGCAATGGTATATAAAATACAACAAAGGACATAGCAAGAAAGTTCCTCAATTTGCCCCCCACTGCATAGCTATTTTGTGCCAGTAACATCATTTAATCTATACAGAGAAGTACCAATAATTTATTAGCATTCATTTATTTGGGAAAGAACATTTCCCTGTCCATGTTATCAATAAATTAAACACTAAGGGGCTTATTGCATTGCAAAATAAAGCTACTTACCCCTCCCAAATTACAATCAATTTCGGGATGCACTCGGGAATTATCACATTAAAAATACTTCCTAATCTGCAAGGCAACTACATCCTGTCTAAATCTCGTCTCCCAGCCGCGCTCAGCAGGCCAATCCTGTTTTTGAAAATTGGCCAGCTGAGCACTGAGGTAAGTAGCTTTAATTTGCCATGCGATAAGCCCCTAAATCACAGCAGAGCTTCCAACAGGAGTAGCAGATTAGCTAATTGTACATCAAGGCTTAAAAACATTGCAACTGTGTGTGGCGATATAAGTATTTTATTAAATAAAGATACTAATATATGCACATGTCTCTGAAGAGCAGGTGCTGATCCATGTATGATCAAAGACTGTTGCTAAAGTGATAAAAGCAGCAAATACAGTTGTTGTTGTTTTATTTTTGTTTTTTAAAAAACCTTTGGAGGGAATTAAATGATTAAAGACATAATTACTGACCCTCTCAGTCAAAACACTGTCTGGTCTTCGATTAAGATAAAAAATATAGGAACCAGCAATCAGTTTGTATGTGTGTATATGTTCCTTCAAGTTGCCAGTTGACTTGTGGCAACCCCATGAATGTCATAAGGTTTTCTACAGCAAGGAATATTCAGAGGTGGTTTTGCTAGTTCCTTCCTCTGAAATATATCCTACAGTACCTGGTATTCACTGGAAGTCTCCCATCCAAGTACTAACCAGGACTGATACTGCTTAGCTTTCAAAGGCTGTATGGGAGATCAATATGTTGTAAATTTTGCTGCAACCTCAATAAAAACTGATGAAGAAATTATTTGGGAGCAATTAAATAATTAAAATTTAAAGCATGGGTGAGCAACTGCCATTGCCCCTAAGATTTTCTGTGGGAGGGCTGCACAGATTGCCAGAAATCCAGAAAAAAGCAAAACAGAAACAAAACAGAACAAAAATGGAAGTGACTGGAAGTCATCTTCTGGTTTTGAAAAATGTGAAATGCTTTAATTCTCAGTGGTGCAAAGCACCCTGAAAGCAAAGTAACTAGATCTTTTTTCCCTACCAGTAAAAAAGAGTGGCTAGGGAATTTTTGGGTTGAGGGTCATAAAAAGAGCCATGGGGCTCCAAGACTACACTATGCCCACCCCGATTTAAAAATCCAGCTATACTGGCACACTGTCCTTTTGTAAAATGGTTTTTTCTTATTCAATTGAATAAATAAGGGTAGAAAGATTGAGGCAGAAAGAACAAATATTCCATGTTGTTCTATCTGGCTACAAAGATGCACCTAGATGTGATGGTGGAGATCTTTTAATGTAGGACCTTTGACATTAAAAAAAAAAGGCAGCCACAAGTCCTCCCAAATTGGGTGCTAAGGTAGAGAGGTCCCCCATATTATTTTACCACATAGAACTGTATGCCACTAAGTAGACTTTTTGGCACATGATGAACAAACTGTACAGATAACCTCTATGATCAAAGACTGGATTCATATTTGGATGCTAAGATCTCTCTCTCCTAGCCTTATTAGAATTTATTTGCCTCCACAACTTGCAGAATGTCCCTTTCCCCATTTTTACAGGTCAAAAACTAGTATCCTGAAAGTAAGGCAGGGTAGTGGTAGCAATGGATACAATTGCCCGTTTCACTTCAAATGGATTTCACTGTCCCAGAGAATGCCACTTCTCTACAGGGCATGAGTGCTGAATAAATTAAAGCCACTGTTTCACATAAGACTTTGGAAATTACTGCAGGCTGTAATGATTGTCTTCAACCACTTTATCTAGGAATGTTAAAAGAGTAATAAAAATTCCATAACCATGACTATATAAACAAAAGTAATAATAGGGTAAATACCTAGTAATTTCTGCTTTCTAAATCATTAAGCCTCTTAAATGTAATTATCAAGTAATCAACAGAAGCATGTAATTAATGTGTGGATACATGGTGCTATACTCGGTGAAAAAATCCTATGTATTTACTATAGGATTGCATTCAAATTTAATCACATACAAGGAAAATGTTTCTCAGAAGAAGAAGAAGAAGAAGAAGAAGAAGAAGAAGAGTGTCAGCCTATACTAGGAATAATTTATTCTACTACTTTGCTCTTAAAGAAACCTCTGCCTCTTTCAGAGTACTCTAAAAACTATGGGGTGGAACTGATGGGCACAAAGGAGTGGTTGGAGTCCACTTTGGTTGGAAGTGGGTCCAAGCCATGCCAACCACACAGCCAGCTCTGAAAGCGAGCCATGTTCAGCGGGGCTGACTGGCCCTTCCAGGAGCTGGATTATCTTGGTTCCTTTTTGTTCCAGTCTAAAGGACTGGAGCGCGACCTTGGTGCAGCTTTCAGCCTCTTTGGAGGTGTGCATCATGTAAACGGCATGTCTCCAAAACAGCCAGAAGCCACTTCATTTGGTCTGTCTGTTCAGGATTTTATGTATACTTCCCTTAACCTGAAAGGACACAGAAGGCTTTCTACCCATCAGGATCATGGTCCAGACAGGGTCCTGCAATGCTTAATTGCTGTGCTTGGGCATATGTGTATTTGGGCATATGTATGTTAATGTGGGTGATGGGTTATGCTATCCTATCAGTGATGCTGGGAAAAGAAAAAGATTGTGTATCAGTAGTAGATTGGGACAATGAGCAGAAGTGTGGGGAGGAAGCATGTGCTGGAAGTACAAAGGTCATTCTTGTGGGAAGCTGTAGCTTGGTATGGGGAAAGAAGAGAGGTAGACCTGGGAAAAGACTTTATGAAGATTAAGAATGGGGAGAGTGGTTATGAAAGAACTAAAAAAGATCCTAAAATGTAAAGATATAAAACAGAGAATGCCCTTCCATGAGAAGCAAAGCTGAACCCCTTCCTGCTTGCCTTCCGTCAGCAAGCAAAAACATTTTTATTCAGGCAGTATGATCATAGGATGGTTTTTTATATGGGGTGTTTGTTATAATGGGTAAGTATCATGCTTTTATTGTGGTTTTAATGTTTGTAATTTTATATTGGTTTTAAGTGAAGTTTTAATTGTTTAATTGTAACAAGTTTTTAATGTGTTTTTGTTTGTGAGTTGCCTTGGATCCCTTCTGGGAGAAAGGTGGCATAGAAATATAATTAATTAATTAATTAATTAATAAACAGAGCATAAAAGTTAGAATCATGCAAGCCATTGTATTTCCTATTACCATGTATGGATGTGAGAGCTGGACAGTCAAGAAAGAAGATAGGAAGAAAATCATTAGAGATGGGGTGCTGGAGAAGAGTGCTGAGGATCCCATGGACAGCCAAAAGAACAAACAAATAGCTCCTAGAGCAGATCAAGCGGGAAACCTCCCTGGAAGCCAAGATGACAAAACTGAGACTGTCGTACTTTGGACACATCAAGAGCACAACTCCCTGGAAAAAACAATAATGTTAGGAAAGGTGGAGGGAAGTCGAAAAATAGGAAGGTCACATGCTAGATGGATGAACTCTATTAAGGCCATGGATATGACTTTGCAGGAACTAAGCAAAGCAATGGAGGACAGTGAGTCTTGGAGATGTCTCATACACAGGGTTGCCATGGGTTGAGATCGACTTGAGGGCAGCTAACTACTACAAAAAAAATGGGTGAATTGTTTGAACTCTAAATATCTATGTAACTCAGGGAAAAATCACTTCTGATAACAACTAAGCACTGTGATCTACTCTCCTTACTGAAAAAAGGTTTTTTGAATCTGCTGAAGGCTTTTATTCCTTTACATTAGACTATCTTTGTATGCATATCAACTCAGATACAAGCTCCATTCAGTTCTACAGGGCTGAGTCTCAACTAAGGCTGCCTCCGGACCACAGAAATAATCCAGTTTGATACCACTTTAACTACCATAATTCAATATTTTTGGAATTTTTGAAATTGTATTTTTGTGAGACATTTAACCTTCTCTGCCAGAGAGCTCTGGTGCCACAACTAACTTATTTTTTTATTTTTATTATGTATTTATTTATTTATTTATTTTGAGTATTTATACCCCGCTCTTCAACCACAAAGGCTCTCAGAGCGGCTTACAAATTACAATAGTTAATTAGACATCTATCCTGTTTCTTCAGTAGACACCTCTGAGGGCACAGTTCCACTTGTGGGAAGTCTGGATCAAACACATGATTTCTAAGCCTGTAAAACAGCACATTTTCTATAGCTGTGGTACAAAAGGCTGCAAGAATATATAGCGGAAGATAAGTTCTCTGTTTGGTTGTCTGCTTATTCATTTTCATGAGCCAACATCAGGGGTAGTTGCTTGATATCTGTAGGAATATAGCTTGTTGTATGTTCTACCACTCAAAAGCAACCCTGCTTCTGTCCGTTCCACACACAAAACTTTGTCTTCATGAGCCACCAAGTCATAGAGAGGAGCCTTGCAACTCCTTGTATCCTAGAGTCTGAAACGTTGTCGAAATAACCCAAGATGAGCTGTTGTTCATGTGTTGGTGACCACTTGACTGAAGTCACCCAGCCAGTATGTGAGGTGAGAGAAAGCAGTACCAAAGAGCCAGCTTTGATCCGAGGATCCCATAACCGAATGTGTCTGTCAGTGCTTCCAGAGGCTAGACACTGAGACAATGGTGAGTAAGATTAGAGTTAAACACTTTGTTTCCAGTCAAAGTTGATCTGAGGCTTCCTGTCTCAGCATCCCATAATTTGATTTTGTGGTCCTATGAAGCACTGCATATTTCATCTGTATCTGACTAAAGTACAGAAGAAACTGATTCTGTGTGATCCGGGAAGGTTGAAATAGGAGTTTTGTTAGTCCCAATTGCTCTGTTTTCTGCTTTTTCCTTGGTTTATTTGCTACTTCCTCTGTTTCCATTTCATCTTCTTCATCTGTAGGCACTGCTGACCAGATCTTCAACATTTTATCCCAGAAGCCATTGCAAAATTTAGTCCCTGAGCTGTCCACAGCTACAGACCCCACGCTTCCTGCATGTCTTCTACAGCAGTGAAGGACCTTTGTTTTGTTCTTTTCTACATTCCACACCCACAGCAAGTTAGTCTGGTCCATAGAAGCACTAAGCAGCAGGCATGACAAGCTGTCTTTTTTTTTTTTTTTTTTTTACCCAGGCCACATCTTTCACTACATCTGCATGCCCAGCACGTGTCATGATGGGTTTGCCTTCCACTGACCAGGTCCGAGATGTCTGATCATAGGAGCCAGTTAAGATCTATTCCTCTGTAGCTTCAATAGAATTGATCCAATCATCATTTAGCATGCATTCTTCAGGCTGCGGTGCTGTGTTTTTCTCTATGTACTCTATTTCTATTACATCTTCTGTTGGGAGATTCTCCTTTCCATATACTTAACCATGGGCATACGCAAGAACTGTCTCTCGATGAGAAAGTCAAATTCCACATATTTATGGCCCTCATTTTTAGTTTCCAGCAATTTGTTGATAATATTACTGAGATCAGCAACTTCAGAAGCAGCTGGAACAGAGAAAGGGACATCACCTACTATGTACTTGGGGTCGTCGGTGAAGAAGTGCACCTGGAGCTGCGCCATGATCCCAGTCAGAGGAGACTCAATGAAGAGTCTAAGAGACACCGCTGGAAACATGTGGCTGCACTTGGGAAGGCTGATGGATTGTCTATAAATACTCAAATAATAAATAACCATTTCCCAGAATTACACAGTAATAGCCATGGCAGTTAAAGCAGTGTCAAACTGAATTTCTTCAGTGTGGATACAGTCTAAGGACGTTATCACACGTGGGCCAGAAAGCGGAAATAAAAGTGGAAATGAGGCATCCCGAAAATAAACGGGAAATAGCCCTTGTTTCCGCATACGTCATTACCTTCATTGTGCATTTACAGTAAGTGTATCGAATGTCCACACACAAGAGAAAAAAACCCGTAAATGTAGCCGAAATGAGCCTCCTGCACATGCGCAGAGAGAGGAATGCTTGCTGGAACCATGGCAACAGCGGGGAAATGCGGCACAATACGTATTTGGTTATCAGACCTACGGTAAATGCGAAATTATTCCCATCGCGCAATTGCAATTCCTGAAGAAACCGAAATTCAAAAGATCTCGGATCATTCCACTTTCTGTCGGGGTTCTGTCGGGGTTCTGTCGGGGTTCTGTGCAATGCCGTGTGAAAACACGGGCCAATAATACGTATTAGGTCGGGATTTTGTGTGGATTTTGTTTGGATTGGGCCCCGTGTGATAACATCCTAAGTGTGTATAATACTAAAAAAAAAAAAAAGCAAAAAAAAAGCAAACATTTGGTGTAAGGGCATCTTAGCGACTATTTTGAATTTCGAAGTGAGATGAAATGTCTAATTGTGCAGGTGGTAAAAATTTTCTTTGAGCAGCTGCAACTGCAGATTTAACTGTTCTCTAAAACATATTTTCAATGTACTATTAATTCTAAATGATAATTAGATATTTTGAGACACACATCATTAGACAGAAATTATTTAATGCTGTTTGCTTTAGCTGTGAGTTTCCTGGCAAGAGCTGATATTCACTGCAGTAATGGCATTTCTGTAGGTACTGAAAGGAGGAGGGGGGAAACCCTAAAGCAAAGCATGATTTTATGCATTTGGCATGATGACACCATGCTCTACTAAATACAAAGACATTTCTATGATTAATTTTTACAGAATTTTGTGACAAGTGTTTTATAAACATGCATAACTGAAAGAAACGTGTATGCAAAGGGACCTTGCAGCACCTTTGAGATTAATTGTTGTAGCATGAGCTTTCATGGGCATCAGAGGAAGTAGACTGAGTCTATGAAAGCTCATGCTATAATTTCTTTTGCACAGTTAGTCTCAAAGGTGCTGCAAGATCCCTTTACAAACTAATATTCCAGACTAACACAATTATGTCTCTGAAAGAATCTTGGTTCACTTAGATTTCTATCCTGTCTTTCCAAAGAGCTTATGATAGTAATCTTCTGGGGTGTATGTGTAGGGAATTGGATCTGAATTTCTTCAGGCCTAACCTAGCATTGTGTCCAGCGCATCATGCTGTGTCTTTCATGGAAGCCTATAAAGATTGTGGAAATCTTTATTCTAAATGGTTTCTTGACTGCAATTTCCCTTGTCAGTCTACTGAGGTGCGTCAGCAAACAAAACTGCTTTCTTTTCTCCATCTGCTGCCTATGACATCTTCCAGTTCACATTTCCCTAGCACTATTTTGCCACAGGTGGCTGCTGTCTGCACTTCCTTTCCCTTTATTATATTCTGGTGACAATGCTTCATTTTTAAAATGAGTCATGACGGATCTATTCCGTCTACCCCACCACACACTCCCCAGTATTAGAGGCTGCATGCCTCTGTATATCAGTTAGTGGAGAAAATGAAAGGTAGGTTTTAGTTTCATTTATATCCTGCTTGTGGCTTCTCATAAGCAAGCAGTTGGCTACTGCATAAACAGAATGTTGGATGAGACAAATCTTTGGTCTGTTGATCCAGCATGGCTCTTCCTAAGTTATTACTACATGTGGAGACTAAAACTTGCCCAGAGGTCAAGGAAAAGCTACAGCATCCCTTTTCCCTTCCTAAACTGGCTTCCCTTGAATAAAAAAAATGCCCATTGGGAATTGCCTTTTATAACATGAGTTAAGACCTCACTTGCAGAGGTACCACTTTTAGGTGGATTTCACACAGGGAAGAATTTGAAAGTCAGTTTGTGTAAATTTTGTAGGCTGAAGTCAAATCAAATGTACTATTAAGTATTATGGCAACACACCAGTGAGAGAGAATGAGAGAGAGAAAGAATATGAATGAGTTCTTACAGACAACAATGTTTGCTTTGGATCTGGAACAAGAGACCAGGGGGCTGCACATTGAATAACAGCCCCAATTAACTTCACCACACAACATTCAAGGGAAAGTTCTCTCAAATTAAAGATGGGGCGCATCTTCTTGCAATATTTACTTCCAAGGACTGCAGTTTCCATTGTGGCTGAAAGTTAGAATGCTTTAAGGAGACCTTTTATTTAAAACTGATAGCAGGTTGGGTTTTTTTTGGGGGGGGGGTTGGTGCTGTTATTCCCTCCCCCTTAGACATTTGACAACTTTGATCCTCCAGATAGCATAAGCGCCAAACTTGATACAAGATGATTGTAGCTAGATGAACAGTAGCAATTGTGGGTTTTTTCTTACTCTGCATAGGGTACATATTCTAGAATATAAACTTAGATGAATAAATGGAACTTGTAGAAAAATACTATGTGAAGTTCAGGACATGATGGTGGCACAAGGCACACAGAGAGGGATGTGAGTGGGGCAGACAGGAACTAGAGCTAATGCCTGCATCAATACAAAGCAACATAAAGACTGACAATTATCAATACATACATTTGCATTGGTTTTGTTTAAAAAATTAATTAAAGCAGTAGTTTTTTGAAAAGCAATGTTGTCAATGCCACTCCAAAAATAATGTGGTAATTTTGAATCCCAAAATCTGGAGGAAAGTTTGCATTAGGAGAAATTCATTATCACAACAGTACATGGATGACACCTAGTTGTATTTTCTCCTATTCTTCAGACCTCAGTGGAGCACTGGAACCATTTAAAATAATCTCTAGGGCTGGACTGAAGGGCTCTCCCATGTAATTTTCAGAGGCAGCAGTTACCTTTTAATTCACTGGCAGGAAACAGCCTTGTCCCTGCCCCCCTGCCACAAATGGGAACTGTGCGTTGGGGGGCAGGGAGACATATGTCAAAGAAGTTGGTTACTTGTTCTGGTGACCACCAACCCTTCATGGTAGATTACACCCAGAATGGAGCATTTTAGGGTAAGGAGAACATGGCAATCCCTGGAAAAATTAGAACTCCAAGATACATCATTTTTCCCTTGCAAATATCATTTGAAAATCAGAAAGGGTCGGGCAAGGAGGCCCAGGAGAAGCGGCGGAGAAGGCAGGCGGCGGCAGCGCTCCTTCATAAGCCCCCACCCTTCAGCCCACGCCACCGGCTGGAGGAGGACGGGCAAGGAGGCCCAGGAGAAGCGGCGGAGAAGGCAGGCGGCGGCAGCGCTCCTTCATAAGCCCCCACCCTTCAGCCCACGCCACCGGCTGGAGGAGGACGGGCAAGGAGGCCCAGGAGAAGCGGCGGAGAAGGCAGGCGGCGGCAGCGCTCCTTCATAAGCCCCCACCCTTCAGCCCACGCCACCGGCTGGAGGAGGACGGGCAAGGAGGCCCAGGAGAAGCGGCGGAGAAGGCAGGCGGCTGCAGCGCTCCGTCATAAGCCCGCATTTTTACATAGTTTTGATTTGGACATAATAAGCCATATTTCGGCTAAATCTGAATTGTTTGGAGCTTTGTCTTTGATACATTTTATAAGGCGTATCTTGTTTATAAATGCCGAGACACAGGGTGTTTATTGATGCTTAGGTAGGGGGAGGGAATTGGGTAATTCCCTAGATTTCAGAACTCTGGGAAGAGATCTGACGGATTGGGGCCCATAGGAGGCTGGAAGAGAAAAGACTTATCGCTGTAGAGCCTACTAGTCAGCCGTGGGGCAGCCACACCCTTACTTAAGGACGGTGCTGTAACAACCAGCACTTGTTTCAAGATACACAGATATAGTTTCTTCATTTTAAAGATTAGTAAGGATTGAACGTCTATTTGCTGTATAAATATGGCTTCACAGTAGATGCTTTAAAACAATTATATAACAGATGGAATTTAGGAAAAAGTGTAGATAGTAAGTATCCCGGAAATGACCAAACTACCTGAGCAACTAATCTGATTATTGGAGCTGTTAAACTTAGGATTAGCGGTCACAGAAATCTGTATGAGCTGATGTAGAGTGGTAAGGTTGGAATAGTGAAAAGAGCTGACAATTAGCTAATATAGCATAGGATGTCTGTAACCACCAGGTTACAATCTGCAAAATTACAATACGGTAGAAGAGGATCTATAGAAATGCCTCCCAAACCACAGGAGACGAGTCAGATGCAGGCAATGTTTGAAGAATTATTAAAAAAATTTCAAAAAGAGATAAGCCAAGAGTTGAAGGATCATAGGAAGGAATCTAATGATAACCTAAATAAAGGACTAGATAAATTTGAAAAGAAGTTAGAGGAATTAACAAAGGAGATGTCTATACTGAAAACAGAACAACTCTCTATTAAAAGCAAAACTCAACAATTGCAAGAAACTACAAAAAAAATACAAGAGCAACAAAAGGTGGACGAAAATTTAATAATGATTCAAGAATTAAGATATCGTGAAAAGTGTCTTAAATTGAGAGGTCTACCAGAGATAGCAAATGAGGACTTATATCTTAGGGTCATACCAACTTTAGCTGGATTCATGGATACAGCGGAGGAATTTCTCGAAGTGGAAATTGATAAGTTGTTTAGAATTAACTCTGAGCTTGCTAAGGAGAAAAACCTGCCAAAAGATATTGTTATACGCTTCGCTAGATCTAAGATAAGGGATGACTTGTTGCAAAGGAGTTATAATAATATCTTAAAGATAGAGGGACAAACGATAAAAGTATATAAAGACATCCCAACTGTGATTTTGAAGAAAAGACAGCCATATAAACAACTGACGAACTTCTTGTTAAAATATAATATTCGTTACTCGTGGGACAGGATTGAGGGTGTGATATTTAAATATAAACAGAAAAGATTTAGGATAAATTCAAAAGAAAAAGCAGAAGAATTCCTTAGAAGAGCGACTAAAGAAAAAGAAAGAGATCAAGAACAGGAGGCTGTAAAAACAGATAAAACTATTGAATATAAGAAGGCAATTGGTAATCAAGAAACAAGCATAGGGCAGGAATTGAAGGGAACTCAAATGGCTGATGTGAAATTAGGTGACATTTGATACAAGATAATTGTAACTAATAATTGATATTATACATACTTTGTTTTGATAAGCTGTTTTTTTTAGGTGATATTTCAGAAATAAATAAGATATGGCAAAAATTATTAAACTTCTTTCTTGGAATGTTAGAGGTATAAATAGGATATGTAAAAGGAAAAAGATCTTTCATTATTTGGAAAAGAAAAATTTAGATATAATTTGTCTTCAGGAAATAAAAATAAAACGGCAGGAGGCATTTAATACTAAAAATCATAAACTAGGACAATGTTTCTATTCCCTTAATGAGAAAAGTAAATTGGGTGTAGTGTTATACATAAAAAATACAATACCAGTAAAAGAAATTCATAAGGACAAAGAGGGGCACTACATTGTATTGGAGATACACCTACCATACTATAAAGTTTTATTGGTGGGTATTTACGCACCGAATGAAAATAATTCTAAATTCTTCAAAAAATTGAATAAGGAGTTGGAAAAATTCAATTATGATGAGATGTTGATTATGGGTGACTGGAATGGGGTATTGAAGCCAGAGGTGGATAGGTTGGCTAAAAATAGAGAAAAGAGCAAACACGGGAAATTACCGAATTCCTTCTTTGATTTGAAGCAAAAATTTGATTTATTTGACGTGTGGTCTACAACTAAGGGAAGGGAGCCTGGGTTTACATACTATTCAGGCCAATATGGCTCCTTCTCAAGAATAGATATGTTTATGGTAACAGTTAACATACTCTTGAGGGTCAAAGATATTTCCATATTGGCTAGGACTGATTCAGATCATAACCCAATTTTAATAGCTTGGGAAATAGGCCAAAAACAATATAATTGGAAACTTAAAACGGAACTTCTTTCTATAGACACAATTGTGGAAGACTTAAAAAAGAACATTAAAAATTATTTTATAGAAAATAATGTGGAGCAAATGCAACCCAAATGGATTTGGGATGCACACAAAGCAGTCTTGCGGGGTATATTTGTGAAAAAAGCTAAGGAGATAAGAATAGCACAGGGTGAGGAAATTAAGCAGTTAGAGAAAAAAATAAAAGAAACAGAATTGAAATTGATAAAAGACCCATCATCAATAGAAATAATAAATCAAATGGATTATTGGCAGAAGAAACTCGATAATATTTTGCACAAAGAAATTGATCAGAATAGGAGAAGATGGAGAAAAATATATTTGAAATGGATAACAAATCAGGGAAGTGGTTGGCAAACAAATTAAACCCAAAGCTAGGGAAAAGAACTATTAAAGAAATAATAGATGAGGAAGGTAAAGCAACAACTCAAAAAGATATACAACAGAAATTCCATCACTATTTTTCAAAATTCTATAGGGAACGAAGGAAAAAAGATTTAAAGATTGAGAATTTTGAGTCTTTTCTCCAAAATATAGATTACATGAGATTGAGCGATCAAGTAAGAGATGATTTAAACAAGGACATAACAGAAAAAGAAATAGAGGAAGCTATCTTGAAACTTAAAACAAAAAAATCACCGGGACCAGACGGCTTTATTTCTGAATATTATATTAAGTTTGCAAATTTGTTAATAGAATCGTTGAAAAATACAATTAATGATATAATAAAAAATGGAATTCCAGAATCATGGAATTATGCGGATATCGCGCTAATTCCAAAGGAAGGAAAGGATGATACAAGAATTGAAAACTATCGACCAATTTCTCTTATGAACATAGATTATAAAATATTTACCAGTATATTGGCAGCCAGATTGAAAGAAGTCCTGAAAAAAAGAATACATGAGGACCAAGCCGGGTTCTTACCACATAGACAAATTAGACAGAATATCAGGACAGTGGTTGATATTGTAGAATTCTATGAACAAAATAATGAAAAGAAACTGGCAATGCTGCTAATTGATGCTGAGAAAGCTTTCGATTCTGTAAATTGGGAGATTATGGTTTTCATTCTTGAAAAGTTAAACTTTGGAGAAAAATTTACAATGTGGATTAAAAGCATTTATGCTAATCCGAAGGCCAGGATAATTGTAAATGGTGAAAGGACTGAAGAATTCTGTATAGCTAGGGGGGTAAGACAGGGATGCCCTCTTTCCCCCTTACTTTTTGTGATAATGATAGAACTCTTGAATAATAAAATTAGACGGGAGGAGGAAATAAAAGGCCCTAGAGTAAGAGGATCTGAATTTAAGATCAAAGCCTATGCTGATGATCTTGTTGTTTTTTTGGATAATCCTTTAGGTAGTATAGAGAAATTAATGAACACTCTTGAAGAATTTGGAGAATATACGGGTTTTAAAGTAAATAAGGGTAAATCGATAATTATCACTAAAAATTTATCAAGTCAAGAGGAGGAAACCCTGAAACAAAAAACATCATGTAATATAGTTAAAAGGGCTAAATACCTAGGAGTTCACATCTCAGCTAGAAATACAGAATTATTTGAGCTAAATTACACGAAAACATGGAATGAAATTAAAAAAGATTTATTGAGATGGGCACAATCAAAGCTATCATTTTATGGAAGAATAGCGGCATTTAAAATGTTTGCATTACCAAAATTAATCTTCTTATTTACAAATTTACCAATTATACATAACACAAAACCATTCTCAGTTTGGAATAAAGAACTAAAAAAATTTATTTGGGAGGGGAAAAAACCTCGTATTAAATGGAAAACTTTAACTGACAATAAAAATAATGGAGGATGTGAAGTACCAGATTTGGAAATATATTACCAGGCTTGTGCATTAATATGGATAAAGGATTGGATTAAGAGTACAAATAAAAGGTTGTTGGATTTGGAAGGTTATGATTTAAGGTACGGTTGGCATGCGTACCTGTGGTATGATAAAGGAAAGGTTCATCAAAAATTTTCACACCATATAATAAGAAGAGCACTTATAAAAATGTGGGAAAAAATTAAACCTAGCTTCTACAGGGGTATTCCAGGGTGGATGTCACCACAAGAGGCATTGTTAGGTAGATTTAAAACAAGAAACTGGCTAAAATATGAGGAAATCATTAAACAGGAATCATGTTTAGGAATAGCTAGACTTAAGGAAATGGGGGAAGTTAGAATCAAAGACCCAGACTTGACCTGGTTTCAATACCATCAGCTACAAAATATATTGATAACGGACCTTAAAATGCAAGGGATAGATCTTGTTAAAAACGAATTAGACAAAATTTTGACAGTAGATATAGTAGATAAGCCAAAACAAATAGCTAACCTTTATAAAGTACTAATACAAAGGAAATTAGAGGATGAAGTGATTAAGGAACATATGTTATGCTGGGCAAGGGACATGGGTAAGGAGATTTCTTTGGAAAGCTGGAATAAAGCCAGGAAAGTAACATATAAGTTTACAAGCAATCAAATATTGAGAGAAAACTATTTCAAGTTAGAAACTAGATGGCATCTTACCCCGATCAGATTGGCAAAAATGTATAAAAATAACAATGATACATGTTGGAAGTGCAAAATAAATCGTGGCTCATGGTTTCATATTTGGTGGACCTGTCCGGTTGTTAAAATTTTTGGCAGAATGTACATAGGATAATTATGGAGGTAACGAATTTAAGATTTGACTTTAGCCCGGAAATATTTTTATTGAATATGATACATTTGATAAAGGGAGCAGAAAAGAATAGTAAATGGAAGCTAATCCTATATATGACTACAACAGCTAGGATTTTATTAGCTGCTAAATGGAAGACAGAAGAAATGCCAACCATGGATAAATGGTTGTTCAGGTTATTGGACATTGCGGAATTAGATAGAAAAGACCAATTAGATGAAGGAAAAACAGAAACTGAGAGTATTGACATGTGGAATTCATTAAATGTCTACTGTAAGGAAAGATGGGGAATATAATCATATAATAAAAATAAAAGGAATTGTATTATTATATTATTTGGGGAAGTTTCTTATAGCAAGAATGGAAGTTAAAGATAATAGGAGAAATTAACGAAATTGGAAGCACTGTTTGATAACACTAATTTCAGCTTATAGACGGGGTATATCAAGGATGATAATTGTATAATCAGTCGAAATATAGGTGTAATGACAAAATTGTAATTTGAAAGCTTTGTGTATTTTGTTATAAAGTTTGTAATATATTTATGTTATAATAATAATAATAAAAAAAGAAAATCAGAAAGGGAGAAGGTGGTTTCACCATTGCTTCCCTCTCAGCTAAAAAACCTGACTTGAACTTTGCAACTGTTGAAGGTTTGGCCCAAAGATTTTTCTTTACAACTAACTTTAAAAAAAATTAAAACAACTTTTTTTTAAGAAAAAAAAAGTCCATCAGTGAATGGAAGATGTGTTATATTGAAACTGCAAAATAAAAATACTCCACACAAAAATACTTCATTGATGATAGTGATGAGGATAAGAATGATGATATACAAACAATAATTTGAGTCATAGGTTAATGCCAGCTGAGAAAGCTTTATTTGTATAATGTATTTTCATTTGAAATCGTATGTACTTCCAGTTAACCTTCACTATATAGGCTTACAAAATTGAACTAGAAACATACCAAACATGCATATAGCAGTTTAACTCAAGTATATTATCATTTATAGTGAATTACACCTTCACATTCTAGTAGTTTCCTCTGAAGAGGGATAAAATTATAGTGTACAGGCAGAGGATAAAGAACAGTTTAAATTATTAGTTTTCCTATATTCATGGAAATTTCTTAAGGTCCAGTTTTCTGCAGAAAAAGTTAACAATGTACTGTTATTTTCCCAGGGAAACTAGTCAGAATCTCTTGAATAAAATTGTTTAATAAACTGGAAGTAGACATAATTTGTTAATGATATGATGGAAACAGACCACTTTGCACACCAGCTCTGAATAATTGTAGAATGTGTGTTATTGTTAGGTCTGAATTCATTGACTTGCTTTTAAACACTATTTTAAATGGAGGAGCATTACCTGAGACCTTTCTATAGATTTGGAAAATGGCAATAGCTCCACTAATCATTTGAGATGATACATATACTATATAGTACTGTAGTTGCATTCTAAAGCATCCTGCATACTTTTCTCAGAGACACATGCAGGAAAATATAGAATTTTCTTCATGCAACCTACTGTAAGAATAAATAACCTTTCTGTTCAAAACTAATAGCAAACAAAATTGGTCCCAATTGTGTGGTGAACAAAAGAAACAAGTAGCAATACAGTAGCTTCAATCAGATGCATTTTTCTCCATTTCAGCCTCATTGGTTTGAGAGCAGCAGGGATGCATTAAAACATAATCAGGGTTTATAACAAAGGGGAGAGAAAACCACAATCCTAGTCTTTAATTTGTAGCAAGTCATGTAAAAAGCAAAAACAAAACACAGACACACACAAAGTGGAATCACTGAAGTAAATCAGATGTAACTTTGGGATGAAAGTACCTGATCAGATGCTTCCTTCTTTCCTTCCTTCCTTTTAAAAACAGAGATATAGATGTACAAGGTTGAAGTAATATTCAGACAGGCCATTTTTAAAAAGGCCATTACTAAAAATATCCCCTAGAATCAGAGTCATAGGACGTTTTCACACTAGACCCACCAAAGCCGCCTGGAGCCGACCATGCCGCTCATTCCAGAATGGCTCCGGCAGCAGCAACTTAATTCCTTTTTAAAAAAGGAATTACCTTTCCGGGGCTGATGCCGGAGGACGTCCGGAGTTAGCGCTGGATCAGCCAGAGTGAAGCCGGACTTGCTGCGACGTGAGTGTGAACACACGGAGCAAGGAGCCGGACTGACGCAGGGATGGCACCGGAAGGGGCGGGGTTTGCTGTGACGTGAGAGTGAACACACTGGAAAAGGAGCCGGACTGGGGCCGGAGGGAGGTAGGATTGCGTCCTCCTAAAGCCCCGTGTGAAAACGCCCATAGAAACACAGAGCTGGAAGGGGCCTCATGGGTCTTCAAGTCCAACCCTCTGCTCAGTGCAGGATCTCCAGCTAAAACATCCCCAGCAGGTAGCTGCCCAGCTTCTTTTTCAACACATCCAAAGAAGGAGACCCCACCACCTCTCTAGGCAGTAGGCTCCATTGCCAAACTGCTCTTAACTGTTCCTTCTAATGTTCAATTGAAATCTACTCTCCTGTAACTTCAAACCATTAAACCTGGTCCCACCCTCTGGGGCAGGAGAGAGCAAACTTGCCCTCTCCTCCCTGTGACAGCCAGTGAGGTATTTGAAGAGTGCAATCATGTCACCCCTCAGTCCTCTCTTCACCAAGCTTAGTATGTCCAGCTCCTTCAAAATTTTCTCATATATTTTGCTCTCTGTATTTCTTATCATCCTTGTTGCACATCTCTGAACTGGCTCCAACTTGTCTATGTCCTTATAATGAGTTGTAAGCCACTAATAACTGTACTAAGCCACTAATAACTGTGTAGTGCAGATACACTCTGGGTCTCTGGAGGAGACCAGCTGAGCAACAGGGCTCAATTGCTTTAAAGCACTAGAAAGCTATTAAGAAGGCTGCTCAAGATTTTAACTCAGTCCAGATCATGAGTCGAGCAACATCTTAACTTGGGTCCTCTATATCTGGCATGAATACTCCCTACCTCCACTTTGCTGTTGCACAGTGAGTTCTCTGTGGTCCTGTTGTCCCCCCCCCCCCGGATTCCTGCAGACTGCAGGACTCTGTCCAGAACAGGACAAAAACATTGACTATAAGTCTAGAAAGAGAAACCTGCCCTCTAGCTACCCACTCCTGGTTTAGAAACTGAGCCTCTCTCAAATAATGATAGGACAATATTCAAGAATCAGTAATCATGGTCATCAGCTATAGGTAAGCATAGTCTTACATGTATTTAATTTATATGAAGAGAAATGTCTTCCAGACAGGCATACACCTATAACTAGAAAGCTCTATGCTCCAAGCCCAAGTCTCCAGAAATAAACTATATCTAGTTTGTAAAAAGGGGACTATTTCTGTGTGTTTTTGAAGACATCTGAGCCCTCTTCACATTCTGTTCTAACACTCATAGAACAATGAGTGCAGCTGTTGTCTTGGGTTCATGTTTTTCACATGTGAACGTAAAGTCTTCATTCTATATTTTTGTTTCACCTGTGCTAGTTTTATGAAAAGCTTTATCCAGATTGTATAGGTACAGATTGACAAATTGGGAACCACAAAGGTCCAAACATTCTAGAATCTTGACATACAAGCATGTCCCCCCCCCTAGAACTCAGATAAAGTTATTCTCTGACAAATGACTTTGAATATTCTTGAAAAATTCAAAACAAGATATAGCACAGGGTCGTCAAGAGCATGACATGATCCTTCATTGCTTCAAGAACAATACATGTGTCTTGATTATTAGAAAATGGAGTCCACAAAAGACACAGAAGACAAAATCTTCTTCATGAAATTTATCCCTGCTTTGTGTGTTGCCTCCTTACCACTTCAGTAGACATTGTGTTCTCTGTCTTTTGTGGACTCCATTTTCTAATAACTTTGTTCAGTGTTCACCTGGATGTCACAGATCATGGGGGAAGTAGCACATGTTCTGTATCATCCATGTGAACACTGAACAGGCTCATGAGAGAGCTCCTCCTTTTGCTTTTTGAAGAAACGAAAAATATGTGAGCTATAAATTTGGTCCAGAGAATCTGAAAGACTGTATCTCCCTATACAAACTCTCCAGAGTCTACAGATCCACAAGGGAAAGGCTTTCTCATGATCCCACCACCATCAGAAGGGAATGCTGTAGATATAGTATATCTTGATTTCAGTAAGGCCTTTGACAAGGTTCCCCATGACATTCTTGCAAACAAGCTGGTAAAATGTGGGCTAGATAAAGTAACTGTTACATGGATTTGTAATTGGTTGACTGGGCAAACACAAAGGGTGCTCAACAATGGCTCCTTTTCAACCTGCAAAGAAGTGACCAGTGGGGTGCCACAGGGCTCTGTCCTGGGCTCTGTCCTGGGCCCAGTGCTATTCAACATCTTTATCAATTACTTGGATGACGGTATTGGGGGTATAGTTATCAAATTTGCAGACGACACCAAATTGGGAGGAGTAGCTAATAGTGGCTTCCTGACAGTAAGGGCTGTTCAACAGTGGAACACACTCCTTTGGAGTGTGGTGAAGTCTCCTTCCTTGGAGGTCTTTAAGCAGAGGCTGGATGGCCATCTGTCGGGGATGCTTTAATTGGGAGTTCCTGCATGGCAGGGGGTTGGACTGGATGGCCCTTGTGGTCTCTTCCAACTCTATGATTCTATGATTCTATGATCACAGTTCATTTGGTGAGGATAATAAATGCCGCCTTCTTGGTGGTTGTTCCAACCCTCTGGAATTCCCTTCCATGAGAAGCTTTGCCTTTAAAATGTTACAGCTAGGTTTTGCTTGATTGTTTTTGTGAGTTACCCACTCTGTGAAAAAGATGGCATATAAATGAAATAAATAAAAAGATTAAAACAATAAAACACTCTCTGTTTCGCTGGTATGATGCTGGGTAATATACATGCTATATAATGTATAAAATAAGTTTGACTGCTTCTCACAAGCTGAGTAGGAATTAATGTGAAAGTCTTTTTCCATCTATCAGCTGCTGAATATCTTTATCTGAGTTCTGGGGGTGGGGGGACATGCTTATATACCAAGATTTTAAAATGTTTGGACCTTTGTGGTTCCCAATTTGACAAATATAGTTTATCCTATACGAACTATGGCTACGCTTTTCATAAAACTATCTATAGCCTTTTTGTTGTTGTTGTTCTTGTGCCATTACTATTCTAACAATTCCATACTGTCTTTAGTGCAACTTACTAGTTTGGTCTTGAGATCCTCTCTTTTTAAAATCTTTCTATGCTGGCTGTATACTCTTTCCTTATTTCCTATCCTCATAAATAAATCAACCTCATAATTGGTTTGTGTGCATGGTGCATTATTAGAAAGAGCTACAGTTGTAAAACTAGTATCTGATTACTTATACCCGTGGTAGGCAACCTGTCCCCTTTAAGGGCCGAGGGACTTCAGCTCCCAGAATCCCAGGAGCTTTTGGCCAACATGGGACTATTGGCCAACATGGCTGAGGCTTCTGGGAGCTGAAGTCCCTCGGCCCTTAAAGGGGACAGGGTTGCCTATACTTTCTATTAATGAATATACTTATCAATTCTGACTACTTCAGCTATGTCCCAGGTTACAGCCCATTCACAAATATCTATTAAGATAAAAGGTAAATTTCTACCAAGATAAAGATTCTGTACTCTGTACATGAATTCAACACAAAAAACATTGAGCCAGATAAGTTTCTAGGGATGCCTCTACACCAGGGGTAGGCAACCTTTCCCCTTTAAGGGCCGAGGGACTTCAGCTCCCAGAATCCCAGAAGCTATTGGCCAACATGCGACTATTGGCCAACATGGCTGAGGCTTCTGGGAGCTGAAGTCCCTCGGCCCTTAAAGGGGAAAGGTTGCCTACCCCTGCTCAACACTGTAGAAATAATGTAGTTTTCCACCACATTAGGTGCTATAGCTCCATCCTATGGCATCCTGTGATTTGTAGATTTACAAGATCTTTAGGCTTCTCTGCCAACAAGCGCTGGTACCTCACAAAACTACAAATCACAAAATTCTGTCAGATAGAGCCATGGCAGTTAAAGTAGTGTCAAACTGCATTATTTTTACAGTGTAGATGCAACCCAGATGTATTAAGATAAAAACACAGACCTTTACTAATGCACATTTATGCTTGAGGTTTGTAGTCTGTTCACTTGAACTGTAAGAACTGTGAGCTTTTGTGTGAAAATGTGGTTTGATGGAAGCTTTTTATATAAAATGTGAAAATGAGAAAACTTAATGAGAATTCTTATTACTATGAAACCATCCACCATCATGTGAACTCAGTAATTTATGGTAAGAAGATGCATGATACTGTGGCTTTTATTGCAGACACTTCATGCTAGGCCTGGGTTTTTTTCTTTTTTGATCAATGGAAAAATCAGAGATAACAGAATACTTCACTGAAGCATAACTTCAGAGAGATATCTTTTGAATAAAGCTCCAGATTTTTTTTAATAATGACAGGAGTAAAAATTACAGAATTCCTTAGCACTGCATTGATGAGTCTAAGTTATCTGATTGTACAGCTATATACTAGTTTTAGAGAATAATATTTATTCTACAGGTACAGATCATCTGAATAATTAAAATTGTGAATGACTTCAACCACTGAAAAGACATTGTATATCTCAGGGTGTCATGCACCACTTATTGTTTGTGGCAACTTTTAACTGTAAAAGTTACTTCCTATCCAAGAAATTTTGATTTGTGCTGTAACATCATACTGTTCTTTCACAGAACTGACTTATTAAATGGTACCAAATTCCTGGTCAGAAGTCAAAGATATACCATACTCAATTCACTGTAATAAGCAACACTCTTCTAACTCTAGCCTGCTTACAAGTAATCTTTGTGATAAATGCAAAGGAGAAACTGGAAACGAATACAAGCTGCTCTGTGGAAAATGTTGGGAAAGGACATAAGGCTAGCACATGAAAAATAGCTTCTCTTGCTAAAACGACAAGAGACTAACAAGGCACATACCTGTACATCTTTATTCAAGGCAGAGAGAAGGAAATACTTCCTCACATAGCACACAATGAATCTGCAGAGTTTGGATAATTTGCTCTTTTTGGAATACAGCTCCCAGAATTTCCCTAGTGGCCATCCTGGCTGGGAACTTTGGAAACTGTACGATGACAGGTAAAATTTTCAAGCCTGGGAATTAAGTATCACAACATGCAACTATGATCATCAACTTACACAGCTGTAAAAAAGGATTAGCCAAATTGATGATTAAATATTAATAGTTATTTGTTGTGACGACTATAGATCTCCTCCAGTACCAGAGGTTCTTAGTATCAATTGCCGAGAAATACAGATGGGAGGGTTATATTGCATCCGCAATGTGAGCTTTTCACTTGTGAGCTTCTATTAGGCAAATGGGTGGTTGGCAATTATGTGAACATATTGCTGGACAGGGTAGGCCATTGGTCTGATCCAGCATGACCTTTTGTATATCAGTTCTTATCAATATCAGATATCAAGGGCCATAATGAAAGACCAACCATTTTAAAGACTGGCCCATGACCTACTATTACAGAGTGTTGGGCCTTCTTGGCTTGTCCTGCCTGCCTGTTCTTCAAGAGGGCATGACAGAAGTGAGGAGATAGAGCAGTAACATATGTACACTGTATTCTGACTTCTTTCCTGGGAGATGCCTGTTGGTCCTGGGTGAGAGACAAGAAATGGATGTGGCCAATGCAAGGAGAGAAGCTCAGTAAGCCACCCAATCACAACTCAAGAAATGCTGTGAATGGGGACCAAGGGGTGGTGGTGGGATAAAATATGGAGGCCTGTCTCTGATAGGAAGGAAGAGATACGGAAAAGATCACATGGAGGTAGAAGATGGCCTACAGAGGAAAAGCTGTAATAGAGATAGGACAGTCAGAATTTGAATAACGCTGAATAGGGTTTTGGGGAGCTGTGAATGATTAAATAGTTAATGTTTAATCTAATTGTGTATTAATAAACTTCTACTTGTTTATTCTTTTTTACAACTGTGTCTGGCTGTTCCTGTTAAGTTCTGATAAGAGTCTGGTCACACTTACCACAGTGAACTCACAGAACTTTTGGAAGATAATTTTAGTAGGTCTTCAGGTCTACTGTGGTAAGTGTGACCAGACTCCTATCAGAACTTAACAGCCGATATAGGGATTGCCTTGAGGCCCAGCTATCTTATCTTGGAAGGGAACTTGAGAGGAAAAGGGGGGAAAGTGAGTGACAGAGGCCCAAGGGGCTGGAACTCAAGAGCCAACCTGGAGTCAACAATGGCAAAAAGAGAAGGTCTTGACATTATACACACAGAGAAGGAAGGCCCACTAAAAATATGTTCCAAAAGTTTAACCTAGGTCTGATACTGCTTATAATGATTTTATTACATTTCTAATCATATAAGGTTTCAGATTTCTAATAATAAAAGGAGACTCTCACTACACACACACACACACACACACACCTGTCACAATCTTCATTACAATATCTATGCACTGACAAAACATCTACCAATTTACACCAGCAAATTTATAAAATGATAATGTATCAATGGAGAATGTAATTGAAGATTGCAAGTGGTAAAGGACTTAACCAGGAAGGTAAGTGTGTCTCAACTAAATACTGGTAATATTACCTCTCTGTGTCATATGATGTGTGTGTGTGTGTGTGTATGTGTGTGTCCAGTGACTACCCTCCTTTAGCTGGATGTATTACAATGTATGATTTTTTTATTGGAAAAATCTTTGGCATATGTAGACACATATGTTTCTATATTTCTTAGACATACACTTGCTCTCTTTCTCATATATACACATTATAATTTATATTCCTGCAATATGGAATTTAAGTAGCCATCAATGCAGCTAGGTCTTCTGTTCTCTTACCATTACCGAACAACTTGTATTCCAACGCTAGAAAGATAAACATTCACTATCAAAACTCAATGTTCAAAACTCAGATCTCACTGTTTTAGGTGACATCTTAGGAAAGTATATTTTATAGACATCAGCTTCAAGAAAACTTGTATATGGAAAGATGGTCAGTTTATACTATTTTTTATGCCTAGCTCATGTTCATATTCTATGTACCACTCTTTTGACTTCTTGCTCTTTTTTCTTTCATACTATTTTTGAATGATTCTGCATTATTTATTTATTTATTTATTGCAAAAGACTATTGAAAGAGTCTTCCAGTCACAAATCTCTAGGTTGCACCAGGTGATAGATAGAATTGGGGTAGGGGAATGTGACCTTTCAAAGTGATATTGAACATCAACAACTATTAGATTCTACTAGACCATTGTGTTTCTTTTGTATTTTATTCCATTTATAAATTGCTCTGAGAAACAAGGCTGGCAGAAAACTGAACATTACAAGTACATACACAGACGTTGGGAAGGGAGAGAGGTTTGTGTAAGCTTTATTGTAGGAAGAAGCTTGAAGATATTTGATGAGGAACATTTATCTAAATAAAGGATAGAGTAGAAAGAAACCAGCCTCTGAAGAAAGAAGTAAATTCTGATAGATTTTACCAGGGGCATATTTCAAATGGCTTCCATAAAAATATGAAAAAGAATTCAATAACTAAAGTTGAAATGGAAACAGGAGAAAATAGAAATTTATGCCCCATTTCAAGGCTTTCAGAAGGCAGCTATTTCACTTAGCACATCCTCAGTAGCAACTATGGTGGTATAAAAATATACGTGCCATCTATGTCTCCAGTTTCATGCACCAGACTATACTACAAACATCTAGTGCTCTTTTCAACCAAGGCTGCTTCTGCACTGGACCTCCTTTTGGGCTACTGAGACATTGCACTTTGAAAATCAGCCCGAAATGTCATTAAAACAGAAGATAAAATAAAATACTCATTCTAAAATAGTCCACATCCAACAATATGGGAAAGGGGAGACTAATATTTTCTGAAAAGGTTCAAACAGTTGTTACACTTATATTAGGACAGTGATAGTGGTTTCCCTTTTTTAATTTTTTTCTAAAAATTATTTTTTAAAAAAATATTTTTCATTAGGGCTGGTGCTACAATCAAGCAGAATGGGAATCCCAATCCAGGACCAGCTTTCCTGCTCATCAAAATAATTTGTCTTATGGGCAGTGTATCCACCTCTCTTAGACTCTTATTCTCTTTCTCTCTTTGTCTCACACATAAACAAAAGATCTGGAGGAGAACCCTAGTAGGGGGAGAGGCCTTTAATAGTTTGACGTTTGCTGTGGACTGATAATTCTCCCTCCCAATTTTCAGTATGAATGGGGCAATGATGCCACCCACTTCAAAAGGAACACATTCCATAAATACTGTAAATTTCAGACTTCCAGTTGTAATCCAATCTGCATCGGGACTCAGGGAGAACTAAAGCCCATCTTTCCATGTGAGGAAGAAACTATTTAAAGTAATAATTCAAGGCTGCTATAGTTATATTTTTAAATAGTAAATTTTTACTTCCCCATTTTTCAGATTGGTTGGCACCTGTTGGCTTTTTGTGAAACAAAGGAGATTTTCACAGAAGCATAAAAACGTGACTTACCTCTCCTGAATTAAAGTAAAATTTGGGCTGCATCCAGGTCCTATCACATGGCTTTTGTCACCAAATCTGCCATCCAAATGCAGCCCAAGTGTAGCCCAGCTCACTTAACTCGCATCACATCCATTTTTCAAAAGTTGGAAGCTTCCGACATTTGAAAATTGGCCGCGAAGCGAGTTAAGTGAGCTGGGCTACACTCAGGCTGCATTCGGATGGTGGATTTGGTGACAAAAGCCATGTGATAGGACCTGGATGTAGCCCAGATTTTACTTAAATTTAGGAGAGGCAAGTTGCATTTTTATGCTTGCACGATAATCTCTAAACACTCTGCACTTGAAGACAAACCAGAGGATTAATGCATGCAGAAAGAGTAGTAAAGAAATCAAAGTGACAGAATATGAGGGACACATTTTTAAAGTGCTCAGGAGTAAAAGCAGAGTCCAACTGTATCTAGCTAATATACAGTATTTCCTTCCTGTTGAAACAATTCATTATCACTGTCACTAATGCCAAATAGCCAAATCTACCACTTCCACTTCCATATACCTCTGCTTCATATACTGAACCCATTGAATGATGGTAGAGTTCAACATATTTCCATATTTCTATTTCCGTAACTCACTTCCAACTAACACTACTTCAGCATTAAAGCACTTTTATTTAGAAGTGAGTTACTGGAATTGTATGATGGATGGAGGAAATCTCTTTATAAATGCTAAGTTTAACTTGGCATAATGTTTAGACTGTGAGAAAATTTAGACGAATACTCTTGGTACTTCTCCAGTACTTTTGAAACACGTTTCACCTAATACTTGTCAAAATCCAAACCTTAGCACATCACCAAACCACTCTGTGCATTTTCTTCATGAGACAGATTTTACCATCCATGGATTAAGTGGCAGGGGCATTCACTTATCAATTCATTCATTTGCTCATTTTACTAAGAAGGTTTAGCAACCAGTCTTGAGGGCACATTGTCCACACATGACAATGTACAGAACAATCACAGAACAAACAAAATGCTACAAAAATTCAAATTACAATCTACAATTTGTGTTGTGTGAACATGCCTTCAATTCACCTGTCTATTAATGGTGACCCACTAAAATCTCACTAAAAACACAATTAGTTATGCAATGTAAACTGAAATACATAATCTTAAGAGCTGTAACAGAAACCAACAGATATTTATTGACTGCACTGAGTCAATAAGCTTTCCTTCTAGTCAGAATACAGCTTCCTTTGGTCCCATTTTGGGAGAAAGGTAGGATATAAATCATAAATAAATATTTTAGTCTGCTGTTTAGTTTTGTGGTTTTATATTGTTGTAAAGCCTACAATCCCCCAGGCTTGATGCAGAATTATTATTATTACAAAGAATAATTTGATTCTCTGAATATAAATGTTTCCCATGTAAAGGTATGAATATTTTTAAATGTGTCATAAATAGGGTGAAAACATAGAGTTTTGGCTTCAAAACTGTCTTCATGTCTTTGATTTCTGAAAGATATGAAGGACACCTGCCATTTAAAGAAACGACAAGTAAAATTTTCATAGGCCAAATACTTTTTTAAAAGGGCAGAATTCTATCCATTGCATTTGTCTGAGAATTTGCTATTGAACTTACCTCATCCAGGAAATCAGGCATATATAAGATATGAGGAGGCATTTTTAAAAGTAACTATTTAAAGTTATACTTCAAGGCTGCTATGGTTATAGTTTTAAGCAGTAAATTTTTACTTTCCAATTTTTCAAAATTAAACTGGTTACTTTTCCATTACTTAAAAATAAACATTTAAATGTAGTATACTAAGCACTGTACAAGCCATAATTTGAACCATATGATATTACTTTAGGGAAGCCATATTCCTGTAACTTCAATAGTTCTAGTGTTGAAAGATTGAAGTCACCAATGATTAATGATTAACAATGCTTCTTCTCTTCTAAGCTCTGGTTCTGAATGTACCTTAACTCTGGAAGAATTATACTGCTATTTTGGTTGAATAGTTACTAAAATCTCCACAACTTGTTTATGATTCAGCATGCAGTTTCAAATTATATATGCAAATGTGTTTCTCTTTTTTCTCTCTCTGTTTCTTTCACACACAAACACCCCAGCAGACACATAAAAAGGAAGGGGCTTCTTATTACATTTCAGACCATATTAGCTTCAAGTTAGGTCCACTTTCACCTAGGTTACTTCCAACTTTTTTTTAGCCCACCAATATATCTTACTCTCAGTGATGCATGTTTATGTGGACTTACTTTAATGGCTATTTACCTAGGAAAATTAAAAAGCAAAAAACATAGACAGGCCTATTCAAAAACATCCCATTGATACCAAAAATAGGAGAAGCAGCTTGTAAAACTGGAATTGGAGTTGCTTCTTAAACAATTATTTCTGAAGTCTTAACTCCTTCTTCACGGACATTATACTAATCACACTAAAATCAACATAATGATTGCTTTGTTGCTTTGTTTATACCTGCCCCTTTTAGAAAAGGTGATTGCTTCACTAGTGATTACTTGTTTTTCTCTAGTTTGAGGAGGGCAAGCTGACCCATAAAAACATCTTCCACCTGTCCTTCCAGCTTGAAACTCAGCCGGTAGTTAAAAACGCCTTTCTTCCGTTGCCATAACTCTTGTATCTGTCTCTAATTTTCACCTACATTGTAACATATGACTAATTTCCCCATCCTCTGTTCTCTAGCTTACTTTTTAAACTTAAATAGACCAAATCACAAAGAAGGTTAGCCTCTTCATTGTTAAGTGATGGCAAACTCTCTTGCCACTGCATAAAAGACTGTTATCAGTTTTCCAAATGAGATAGATGAAAAATAGATCTCAAAGGAGAGAAGCCTTGTACTCAAATGGCAAAAGTCCTTGCACTGTCTGCCCTTAAACTCAAGAAGGTTTTGGGAAAGGAAAGGAACAGACAGCACAGGGAGTAAGGGCTGGCCAGCCTGGCAGCAGTGATGGCAAATGAAAGCCAGGCCAAATTTGGAAGCATGTGAACTGAGCAAATATTCAAGGAGATGTGAAGTAAATAAGCATATAAATCTGTGTATTGTTTTGTTAAGGCAAGGTGGGAGGATATGTGAAGAGGATTAGTAAACTCCATTGGTCCATTGTTTGCTGGGAAACTCCCTGACCCTGGGTAAAGTTAGTTTGCATTTGCTGAGTCTTGACTTTGGTGTTTTTGAGGACTGGTAGCCAAACTTTGGACTGATGCAGACTGGCCTAAAGGGGTGGCACAGAGCTGCCCCTGGGAGCAATGGATCGGAGTCATGGCAACCGCACACCTTGGCCCTAATCTTCCTTTTTGCCACCCCCAAAAGAGCAGCAAAATGCTCCTTTCAGCTGCAGTGGCGGCTTTTTTGTACTCATTTGGCATAGCGTGTGCATAAGCTGTGCCAAGAGGATCTCTTGATGCCATGTGCCATGTGAACAGGCGCGCAGCATCAGGATGGGGTCAGAGTGGAGTCGGGGTGGCCGGCATGCAGCTGCCCCACCCCAACCCCAACCCCAGGCCAGCCATTTAGGCTAGTCTGCAATTGTTCTTTGTTTACTTTCAAGGTTTCTTCTTACCTGTTGAAATTGTCCAGGTGTTTGTAGATTTCAATGGCTTCCCTGTGCATTCTGACCCAGTAGTTGTTGGCATGGTTCAGAATTTCAGTGTTTTCAAATAGCATTTTGTGCCCAGGTTGGTTTATAACATGTTCTGCTACTGCTGATTTTTTTCTGGCTGACCCAGTCTGCAGTGTCTCTCATGTTCCTTGACTCACATTTGAACACTGCATTTTGTGGTCCCTATGTTAACTTGTCCACAGCTGCATGGTATGAAGTAAACTCCTGCAGCCATGAGAGGATCTCTCTTATCCTTCACTGAGTACAGCATTTCTTGGTTTTTTTGGTTGGTATGTAGATGTGGTTGGTATTTGGAGGTTATGTTTCCTCATCAGTTTCCCTATTCTGTCTGTGACTCTGATGTATGGTAAAAATACCTTCCTTTTGGTTGATTGTTTTTCTTCACTCCTGGGGATTTTTTGGAGTCTGGTTACTCTTCTGATGTCTGAGCTGGAGTAACCATTAGCCTGTAGAGCCCAGTTTAGGTGCTTCAGTTCATCTTCCAGGTAGTGGGATTCACAGGTCCTTTTTGTGCAGTCTATCAGTTTTTTTACTGTGCTTCTTCTTCTTCTTCTTCTTCTTCTTCTTCTTCTTCTTCTTTTTTTGTCCTGGGTGATGATTGGAGTTCTTGTGTAGGTATCTGTCCGTGTGTGTAGGTTTTCTGTATGGCCCAATCGTTGGTTTGGCTTGGGGTTGACCAAGACATCCATGAATGTCAATGTTCCTACTTTTCTTTTTCCATTGTGAATTGGATGTTTGGTTGATGTTGTTCAAATGGTTCAAAAACATGGTCAAATCGTCTTCTCCATGGCTCCAAATGATGAAAGTGTCATTTGCATATTGGAACAATGTTGTGGGCTTTTTTGGTGTTGTTTCCAGGGCTTGCCATTCAAAGTGTTCCATGGAAAAGTTTGCTATCACAGGGCTAAGAGGGCTTACCATGGCTACCCTGTCTCTCTGCTCATAGAATCCATTGTCCCACTGGATGTAGCTTGTGGTGAGGCAATGTTCAAACAGGGCTTTGATGTCTTCTGGAAAAAATTGTTGGATGAGTGCCATAGTGTCCATTATGGGAGCTTTGGTGAACAGGGACACCACATCAAAGCTGATTAGTCTGTCTCCAGGTTTTAGTTTGAGGTTTTTGATTTTTTTTTTACATGCTAATTCCCAGAAGGCAATGGGCCATTAATTAAGTAGACACTAATCCTCCTTGCATATCCTCCCACCCAGAGGTCTTGCCTCAACAGAACAATACACAGATTTACATGCTAATCCTCTCAACCAAGTGTCACACAGTATATATACCCCACACACTTCCATGCCACCATTCTCTGGAGATGCTAGCCACAGATGCAGGTGAAATGTCAGAAATACATTCTTCTAGAATACGGCCTCACAGCCTGAAAAATCCACAAAAACCTATTCAAGGGAGACTTATTGAAAATGGGAAGTTCACATTCCAGACTCTCTGTTACAAAGTCACTCTCATGATTATCCCCAATACCTCTTATCTCTTGTCTATTAGAATACTATATCTCAAGCTAGATGCTGTGGATGGACCATCATCCACCCATTATGCCCTAGGAATAAGTACCATATTTGTATCCATTTGCCACAATTTCCTACCCCATTCCTCAAAACATGCCTGGGACAGGCAGCAAACATTTCAAGGATCAGCACCAGTTCATGGAACCATCATTTTGAGTTGCACTGTATTCGAGTGCATTATTTAACACCATGGCTTGGCAAAAAGGTAGTATATGAATGCAGTATATAAGTAAATATGACTAGCTAGTCAATTAGATAAAAATATCTGAGACACAAGAAAATTAATGATGAAATAGAGATAGAACAAAAGTGTCTATTTAGAGTCTGCAGGAGGAGGGGAGGAAGAACAGACAAAAATAATGTTAATGAGGAAATGTGCATTTTTTGAATATGCTGGCAACCTAAGTTTACAGTTTCACTCGTTGGCCAGCTGACTAACAAAGTTCCTTCTTTGGACTATATGTCTCAGAATCGCCTCTACCGAGGGGCCAAGTTGAAGTTTTTGAATGTTGTAGTTCAAAAAATGTAAGTCATCCAATCCCTAAGTTTACCTTTTGGACAACAGGATCATGGGAACAGCACTTCAAGAACATTGGTTTTCCAAGTAAACTGCATGCTGTCTTCCACTGTCAAGCTCTGCCAGCTCCTTCTTGTGCTTTCTGCTGCTTCCTGGTCCCACTTTTGCTTCAGGTGGGAGAAATTAAATGGAGCAGGTAACTAGAATTTCCTATATGCACCCAACTAGTTTAATTGTAAAGGGTGTTTCCAACAAGTTGATAGCACACTGAGCTCTCCCTGTTATGTTTGTCTTCTCTCTTGGATTCAGACTACAAGTATATTGTGATAACATAGAAAATTTTGTCATGAGAACAGGAATTTCACAACAATATGGATTATCAGCTGGAGTGCCTTTTAATACATTGTTGAGAGAATGATGTAAGCGAATGAATGGATACAAACTGGGCCTTACAAATAAGAATGTACAAAAAACAGTAGGAGAGCATTTTAATCTCTTTTCACACTTGAGCTTTCAATTTAATACAGAAAAATATCAAAGGCCAATTGTAGTGAGAGGGTGTAAAATTGGAATTCATTTACCAAATTGAATGTATTCCCATGGGGCAGTTCTCATAAAATAAAAGATAAATTGTGTACTATTTTGTTGTACATTCCATTTATGATATCTTTGAGCTCTGACAATCACAGTGTGTTTTGTTTTTCTGCTACCTTTAATATATGTCAGGATTAGTGCCCTTCTATTGAAGCTGATTTCCTTTCATTCAGATTTGCTTCTTATCAGCTCTGATTATTTCTCATTTGTTTCTGTGCAGAGCTTTGTGTGTTTCCAACAAATGCATATGAAGCTGGCAAAATAAAGTGAGGAATATCAGCACACATAACAAAGAAGACACTAATTTTGCTTAAATCTGATGTAATAAGTTAGGACATCTATTAATAAATAAATGTATTCCTAGGTAGATATACCACATCAGGACTTGCAATTGACCATTAAGGGGCTTTGAAGGCTAGGTGAATGTGTGAATATAAGCTCTAGTGAATCAGTAGAAATCTCCATCTAGTTCAAGTATCCTGTTTCCTGAAATGGACAATCAGTTATTCTGGAAACCTCATAATCAGGACATGATGGCAAACAGTCCATTCCACTGCTGCTTCCAAACTACAAGTATTCATGGGCATTTTGCCACTAACCCTAAAGGTTCTATAAGTCAACATTATGGGAAGCCATTGACAGGACTATTATCTATGGATTTATTTAATCCTCCAATAAAGACAGCTAGCCTTTTAAACATTTGTTAGCTGCAAATTCCATAAATCACAAAATTGAAATGCTTCATAAAAAAAAAGTTTTCCCCAACATCAAAGTTTCATATAAGACTTGTAGTGTTTCCTCTTAGGGAAAAAATGTTCCAGACTATCTTGGTTGCCCTGTTCAGCTTTTCCCCCAACACAACATTATGGTGTATCCTCTATGATACCATATCCTTTCTGAGATGAGTGTTCTTCTGCCCCCTTCAACATGAGAAATGATGTATGCATCAGTAGATAAGGTCATCTCTATGGTCCAATCCTGATTATATTACACACACACACACACACACACACACACTCATCCCAGGGCATTTGATAACTGTGATTTTTCAGCTCACATGACATGTTTACTTGCTAGAGTCCACACCTGGGAATGGCTGGTAGCATTCAGACAAATAAAAAGCAATTGCCTCAAGCAGCCCTTTCTTATCTTCTGTTGAATATCACTGTAGTAACAAACTACGTTAGATGTAGCCAGAGCTTCTCTTCCTAGTCCCAGACACAATCTGTTATTCAAGCTTCTTTTTCATCATTTCCTTGTATGATGACTAATCAGTGCTATCTTTATTCTAGGCAAAAAGATTAGGATATTTGATGGAAATCATTTGTCTAGGGGAAGGATAATGGATCTGTCTGCAGCTCTCTGCACAAAAAACAATCAGAGCACCTTGGACTTTCTGATATTGATATAAACATTCATCAACAATAAATTATAAAAGGGTTCTTTGCACTCTCTTCAACATACATCTTTTTACCTAGGCTAGGCAGACACCGTAAACTTAAAAAAGGACTATGACTGACAAAACTATGTTACAGATAATTAATATATACATGTGCATGTGTGTGTGTGTACACATCTATGTCTATATATTTCTTACACAGCTTAATGTATCAGTTTTAAATTGTAAACAATGTAAGCTTATCTTCACAATTATTTGTTTATGGGCACTTCATTTCATCAATATTTGAATGATGTACAGAGACTTCAAATGAAATAACTCCAGATAGTTAAACAAAATAACTAGAGCTGAAACAGGGACTTAAAACCCACTGCTAGTCTGAACTAGAGAAGATCCATTGCTTCTTCAATGAGATCTTGAACATTATGTAAGTTCAATTGATTCAATGGATCTGCCTGAGTAAGGACTAACAAATATATTTAGGCCAAGGGCTACACTTAATATTCTCAGGTAAACATGTGTGTGTGTGTGTGGACATAAAGTTTTGGGAAGGGGACTGAAATGTTTTCAGAAAGATCTTCCAAAACCATCCAGTTTCATGCTTGTTTATTCAACTATTTGCTTCCCCTGCTAAAATGACATCAGTGCTTTTTTCTCTGTATTGGAAATTCACAGCCATTTGAGTGAGCATTGGTATTGTGAATGTGATGTTGCCAAGGAGCAAGTCAGATCTGGCACTGTGACAATGTTAAAGTAAAAAAAAAATGCTCAACATCACACTGCTGACAGTTGGGGAGGGACTGAGACATATGTGTCCTGGATGGCTGTCAAGTGTGGGAGGAAGGGGATGGCCGTCACCACCATCACCTATGTGGTTATTCATTTCTGAGATAAGTTGGAGTGTAGCCAAGGAAGGATAGGTATCACCCTCCCACCAAGAATTCTGGACTCCCCCATTAAATTTTCTTCCAGTCCCTGATTTTGTAAAATGGAAGTAATGCAAAACATCAGTTGAGCATCCAAAAAGACAGTTTAGGCATTCAAAGCAAAGGGGCAGACAAGGCATCAAGAGTATATAAATAAACTATATACAAGATTTTTAGGGGTGTATGATTTTTAGTCCCACACTTTCTGCAATGCTAGAAATTTGGATATTGAAGGAAAATTTCAGGGGGGAGCTGATTTCCTATTTGGAGAGAAAAAATGCTTTCACACACATACCATCCACATCCCTGTGGATAGTTTAGATGAGGAAGATAAATACATTTGCTTTTGTGGTTACAGGAATTCAGGTGTGTGCTACCACCTGAATAAGGAAGACACTGTCTCATGTTCTCCTCTTAATTTTAATAGTAAGATAGGCAATACTGCATTTCTGTCCCTTTAGCCTTCCTCTGACCACTGAAAGTGAGGCCTCCATTGACTGTCAGTAAATAGGCCTGAAACACTGGCCTATTTCAGCTCAATGTTAGTTAAAAACACAGAAGGATTTTGATTATAGCATATTATGTAAGAAGATTGGTGTTCCTCCCAGTGAAAGGAGAACATGCTGGGACAGAGATTGAGCTTTTGCCCTGAGTGGGAGCTGAGATACTTAGTGCTCTATAAAAGTGCTCAAAAGACTTTAGAGACAAATATATATACTCCACTGTGGCTTCTGTCTTAAAACCGTTTTGGCAGTACTAGGCTTGTTTACTTCAGTGGGAGAGCATTTGTCTGGAATGAATTATACAGCCTGGGCATAAATAACACTCAGGTTTCTCTGTAATTATGTCAGTGTGTATCTGGCTGCTTGTGTCACTTTAAACCATAACACTTCCCAACTCTAATTTCCCACAAATAGATCTCCAAGATACATTTTCAGCATTTCAAACAATTTTATTGTAAATGACAAATTTAAGCTACTGACAAGATAATTAGCCTTTCACTCACTATCTAGATTCAGGAGGTAAAATAGCCAAGGCTCACTTTAAATTCATCCTAGTTTGGATAATCAGCTCCTCTTTATTATTCTATAAATCAACAGACAGCATTATGGCAGGGAAAAGGCGATTTTATTTTTGGTAATTGTGGCTCTTGAAGAAAGGCTTCAAAATTGGCTGTAGGTTTCAAGTGCATCCCTTAATCAAGGACTATTTAGATTAGATCAGAATCTTGTGCTTCTTACCTAACTTCTCACCACTTCAAACTCTCTGAGATTTATTTTCTGCTTTTGTAAAAAGCAATGTCTACATTTTCCAGGGACAAAAATATCAACCAGTCTAGCAACAGTTGCAGGAGCAGCAACTGTTATTACTTTGCTTTCCCAACACTGATTTTCTCAATTATAGCCTTAAAACTAGCTCTGGTGTTTTGTTTTTATTTGTTGTAATAGCTTGCATTCTCTTTGGAGGCTTGCTGTCTTCATGTATTCAGCAATTAACTCCTGGCTTCTTGCTGTTATGACAGTACTTTATCTTTGACATGTTTTTTTGAATGCATCCTTAGGAAAAACTATCTTAATTAGATACAACTAAACTCATTTTGTCTAGAGTGTAAGAGGCTGGTATTAAGATATCTCTCTGCAATTACTGTTTTAGTTTTTATAACAATAAAGTTAAGGCTGTCAGGGGTTAAAGAAGAATGTTCTAAAATATTGAGGAGAAGTCCAGAAATCATCTCTTTTTATTGACCTGCCTTTCCTTCCAAGATTTCTTATATATACAGTATATTCAACTTTGTAACTAATTTCTCTAAGGAGACTGAATGCATAGTGGCTTTAATATCATCAGTGTATCACTGGACTAATGTGTCCTTTGTATGCATGGCATGTACTCACTTCCCTGAGAATATAACAGTTCAATAAATAAATGCCACATAGGCATGTCTTACATCCTTTGACCCACAATATGGCACCATGCTGAAGCAGCTCCCATACAGCTGGACATAAATTTGAAGGGCAGCTAATTCCAGCAAGAAAAGACACCAAAGTACTGCGCAATGTAAGAGTAACGCTAAGTTAATTGTATGGAAAGTGTTTTCCCATTATCACAAATACTTTCATTCCACTATCACCAGTATCACAACAAACAGAACAAATCATGCTATAGCTAACAGTGACATTAGCTCTGATACTCCCAGAGTAAAGGTTTAAAGATTTAAAGGCCTCAAGTTGCTTCCATAATTCTTGCTTTCCATGGCTCTTTTGAAGTAGCCACTCAGGGAAGCCTGGTAAATAATTGTTTCCTTATAAATATTGAAAATGCACATTAAAGCACAAGAGAGTGCTGAGAAATAATTGCCTGCAAGAATATCCTTTGCAAAGAAGAAAGCCAGAGCTGAAAGTGGATTTAGCACATTTTAGCTTCTTGACACTAATGAGATTAGAAATACTAGAAAGTGAGCTCTAGATGAGACCCTTCTTATGGTACAGTATTACATGACCTTGTGGCTTCTTTTAACATTGAACTTTGATCTGTTCTTGTTAAAGAAGTTGTTTTTTCCTATTTACTCTTGCTCATTTACCATTATTTTTGCCTCTCCTTTTATGTTATCATTTCAGTATTGATATTACAGAGTTTATAATCAACATTCAAACGGCAAACGGCAGCCAAAAACCATACAATAAAACAGAACAGCAATATTGTTGTTGTGTGCCTTCAAGTTGTTTCTGATTTATTCTCAAGCCGCGGCATTCTCAAGCTGTGGAGGACTGTCTCGGGTGTCCTGCAGCCCTCGGAGGACCACCTGAGCGGCTTGAGCTGCTGCACCTGCGGGCAGCAGGGGAGGAGCCCCGGTGGACATAAAGCCCTTGCCTGGTTCCATCTCCCGCTGGCATTCTCAAGCCGTGGAGGACTGTTTTGACTAGTCTGCAGCCCTCGGAAGATCATAATGGAACTGAAAAATTTATGTATTTTTAAACTGTATATTTTAATTATTGTCATTCAACTTGCTTAGTTTATTGTTTTGGGGGTATGGGAGGGTATGGGAAGGGGGGATGAGATTTGAATTTGATTTATTTTGGTATTTTTCTGATGTTTTGAAATTCTGTATGCCGCCCTGATTGCCTAGCAGAGGGGTGGGATATAAATAAAAAATTTATTATTATTATTATTATTATTATTATTATTATTGGTAATCCTAAGGTGAACCTATCATGAGATTTTCTTGGCAAGAATTGTTTAGAGGTGGTTTGGCTTTGCTTTCTCCTGAGGCTGAGAAAGTGTGACTTGCCCAAGATCACCCAGTGAGTTTCCATGGCTGAGTGGGGATTCAAACCCTGGTCTCCAGGATCATAGTCCAACATTCAAACTACTATACTACACTGGCTCTCCAAATATGTACATTCATAAAACATTCCTCTCTATATTAGAATACCATCAGTTGGTGTACTGGGTATCTAAGTTGGCATATAGAAATAACAGAAGAAGTAGATTTCTGTTGTGGTGTGTGTATGTGTGAGAAAGGCAGAAAGAGAAGAGAGAAAGCACAAAGAAACTTTGGGCAAAGTTGCTGGCAGCTTAAGGGTCTATGATGCAAACCTGACAGGTAGTTTGACAGTTGTACACATTTGAAAAACTGCAGCTAAGAATTCATAAGTCTGTGAGAGACAGATCAGTTGCACAGTGAACTAGAAACCATTTCCTGACGCCGAGCTGAGTATCTAAAGTGATGTAAGATAAGCATTGCTTTAAGAGAAAAAGTGAGATGCCATATGAATCTAGAAAGAAGGAGCAACAATATCAGGAATAAGCACAAAAAGGAAGAAAATCAGACTATAGAATTAACCTACCTGAGGCAAAGTATCTAACAATGCAGTCTTAGATAGGTCTAATCAGAAGCAAGTCTCATTTAGTAAGTAGGCATGACCAGAGGACAAATAGACCTTATATAAGGAGAAATTAAATATATAAATATATTAATATTATATATTAAATATATAATATATAAACGTGAGTGAAAAAAACAAAAGCACATGAGAAGAAAAAGAATACTCATGCACCTTTAACACATGGACGGTTGAAATGTGTCCCCTCAAGTCCTTATTTTTGCTATCTCTACACATGCCTGGACTCTTCTCTTTACCTCTGCATGCCAAAGAGAGCAATAACACATCTTGGGGGAGAGATTAACTAGCACTCCTGGAACAATGGATTCATTTAACCCTCCCCTCCAACCCCTCCTAAAAAAACATTGAAACTGCAGCCAGAAATTGCTTCCAGTTGTACCTTTTAGGTAAATTGTAAACAAAAATGGGGTAGGTTTGCACGGCCATTCCATTCCACTTTGAGGAAAAGATGGAAATATATAAAGTAAAAGTACTGGAGAAGGAGAGAAGTGTTAAACTTAGGAAGTCATGAGGCTTTTGCAATAGTCCAGAACAGATCCATGTCTGCTGAGTAGAAAAAGAAACATGAAAGGGAAAATAATGGATGTTTCTTATTTTGAAAAAGGAAGCTAGCACAATAGCTGAAATGATATTGTAGAAATAAAATTAATAACAACAAGATGAAGTATGCCTTCAAGTTGTTTCTAATAAACCTAAGATGAACCTATCACAGGGTTACTTCAGAAGGGCTTTTGCTCTTGCCTTCTTCTGGGGCTGAGAGAACTTGACTTGACCAAGGTCACCCAGTGGCTTTCCATGGCCACGCAGGGATTCGAACCCAGGTCTCCTGGAGTCCTAGTCCAACACTCATTCCACTACACCATGCTGGCTCTCATAAATAAATGTCCACATGCATATCTGTATGAAACACCATTTAGAAGTAGAGCTAATAAAATCTATTATATTAAATATGACTTGCAAGTCCACCAATGCCATAAGTGTGATTAAATGCCAGCACACCAAAGGCAACCTGCAACATGTTGACAAAAACACTTCTGATCTTCTCACATATCTTCTCATCATCAATCATCACCAAAAAGATGGAACAACCTGTTGCAAAACATTTTACTTCTATGGGACACAGCCTTTTCAAAATGGCCATATTTCCAATAGAGAACTTTGTCAGTGGCTGTGGATCACAGCAGCCAGCTTGTCCTGCAGATTCTGCTGGGTGCCTAAGAGCATCACTGCAACACCCATCATTCACACACTGAGAAACTCAAGGATACAGACATGCTTGCAAAAGAGAAATAACTGCTTGATCTACAGATTTTCAGTACTTTCACATCATACAGCCTTCCTTTAGAGGATAATACTACTCTCACCTCCAACATCATCCTTTGAATTTGATGTTTAGATCCTGGGAAATCTATAACTGATATGGGTTGTTGTTAATCACTCCCAACAGACACCATCAAAGAAGACAGAAGCAAGACCATCTGATGCTTTATTCATGCCAATATTGTTTTCAATCATTTTCTTAAATCTGCTTCATGTTTATGGTATCCTTCTGTAAACCACCTTCTACCAAAAAAGAGTGCTGTTCAGTTGCTTTACCCAGCTATCTGTGCATATGTGCATACACACACATATAAGCACACATACAAATATACATGAGTGTATGCAACAGTCTTTACAGTGAAGAGATGCAGAAGAAGCTTTGTATAAAAATAAGCTGAAAACAGAGGAAGGAGAAAGTCACAACCAGTTGGCAAAACATACATTAACATACTTCTGAAAAAAGTAGGAACACAGAAAAGGCAAGTTAAGAAAAAAAATACTGTCCAGTGATATAAAAACAAATGGATAAAGAAATGTGAGGAAGAAAAAGTAATGAGCAAATCTAAAGTACACTAAATATGTCTGAAACTATGTTGTAAAAAAAAAAAAGACACAAACCAACACACGCTGGAAGGATGCTTGATCATTAAGCAGGTATGTTAAAAAATGTAGAAAATAGCAATCAAACATAGCAGTCAGCCTAACTGTTGTGACAGTCATTTTTTACACAAATGTGACACATCAGGGAGTACACAGTTTTATCTCAAATGGCAGCACTGCTAAAAAAAAATAATTGGAATATGTCTCTGAATCATCAAAACATTTGCCAAGAATAAGGATATTGCCCAAAATACAGTGCCAGGGAATTTAAAGTGCATTCAGATACATGTTCACTTGGAAGTTAATAATAATAATAATAATAATAATAATAATAATAATAATTTATTTTTAACCCACCCCTCTGCTAGGCAACCAGGGCAGCGTACAACAGAGTTAAAACAATACCAGGCAAAGCCATGTTACTGTCTCAAGGGAAAGATAGATCCAACATATAAAAATCAACTGGACTGTATTTTAGCAGTGGGACAGCATCCTATGGCTATGGGTATAGATGTATTCATCCATAGACCAATATGGAAAAGTTACAAATAGCACATGGAAATCAGAGTTGGGGCCAGCAGGTAGAAACTGGATCTCCCCATAAAATATAGTTTTAAGCACTTGTGGAATATATTGGATACCTCCTCTGCACCAGTTCTAAAATTGTGCAACCACTAGTACTAGTGCAGGGGTAAGAATTGTGTAGCTCTCAAGATGCTGTTGGGCTGTAGTTCTCAGCAGTCCCAATTGGTATAGCCAATGGTAAGCAATGCTGGGAATTTAGCAATATCTAGAAGGCCATACAGTTCTCATTTTCACTAATGAAAAGATATATTTCCTATTCTTGGGTAGTCATCTGCTCCTGCCCACTACTATTAACCTAAATAGCCCAAGGTTCACTGATTTAGTGGGAATTTGGTGAGGGCTGTATGTTACCCCTTTCTGACTCTAATAGAGACTTTCCATCTCTCCCAAAGGAGGTGGGAAGCCTACACACAGAGAGAAAGAGAAAGAGTGCAAAGGCATGTGGAGAGAGAGTGGAAAGGAGGCGATCTATTCAGGAAAGCTTTTATTCTAAGCAAGTAAATATCATTCAGCTTGAGTCTCCCTTATCTGGAATTCTCCTTTATCCACATGCTGGTGATTTTAATCTTGCTTGGATTCAGTTTCAATTGGTTAATTCTATTTCAGAAGAAATACATCAGACTTCTTTTTAGATAAATGACACTGGGCATCTTTTTTGCCTAGGATAATGGGGTCTGTAACCCAGCTCTGTCCTACCCAGTGAGGAAATGCACTTGTTCCCCACCTGAAGTAAGATTCATGTTATGGCTTTTAAATCACCACTAGGGCCCTGCTCCAACTCTTTTTCACTTTCTTATCCCCAAAAGGAAGCATTTTTCTCCATACAGATGGGAAGAGATGGCAGATGTTCAAAGGAAAGTCGGTGGGAGCAAAAAGGAAGGAAGGAAGTAGACTATTTGTTCAAGGCAGACTGTGCATTCCTTGATTCTGTTTGCTTTAATAAAGCAGGGATTCAAAGTATCCTCATTAATGTTTTCCACATTAGTACAGGTGTGAAAAACCTAGTACAGGGATGAAGTGTCTCAAGTGGTTAAGACACTGACTCTGTTGATTTCAAGATTGGCAGGTTGGCAGTTCGAGGCCCGAGTGCTGCATGATGGAGTGAGCTCCCATCACTAATCCCAGCTTCCTCCAACCTAGCAGTTCGAAAGCATGCAAATGCAAGTAGATAAATAGGTACCACTTTGGTGGGAAGATAAACAGCGTTCTGTAATCATGCTGGCCACATGATCACAGAGTAGTCCTCGGACAATACTGGCTCTTCGGTTTAGTAATGGAGATGAGCACCACCCCCTATGGTCGAACATCTTGAAAATGGGGAATACCTTTACTTTTATCTTTTTTTTAGTACAGAGTCATCAAAAGTTCTTTTTTCTATGATTACTCCATATCCCGGGGTGTTAAGATAGAAGGACTACTCACAAGACAATCACATATACAATGTGCATGTATAGAGATTTGGCGTATGTAACAGCTATACTATCCATATGGTCTATACATGTAACTGGGTATGTGAACAGCTGGGTAGAAAGATGTGCCATGGCAATCTGTTTTCTCCATTACATTCATTGTGTGCACAATTATTATGTTATAATCTCCTCAATTACAACTTCTATTAGCTTTTAGTACTTTTACTATAAATCTAGGTTGGAATCCTATACGATTTGTGATGTTACGTAACTTTACACATACCTAATAGCAGAAGTGCTAAGAAACTCCTTTAGCAAATTGCAAAGGTGTGTGATAGGACATTGGCAAGATCACCCAATGTACATCAGGATTGATGCACATCAGTGTACAATGCACATCAGGGTGTGAAGTGCATAGGTGTGCACTGTGCATTTATGCACATTGTGTGCTGATGTGAATTGTGCACCAATTGTGCATGTCAATGTGCATCACACACTGATGTGCACTGCACACCAATGTGCATCATGCACCAATAGGTAGTAATGCAACAGCAGCCCTCTACTGGATATGGACATTATGAAACTGCACAATTCTAATTCCTGCAGACATAAGTCCACTTATGAAGTTGTAAGGCCCCAACAAGATTCCAGCCATTATCTTTCTCTAATTGTCTGTGAAATAAACACTTTAGATTTAGATACATCAAGATGATGGCTGAATAAAGCTGTGAAAGTGAAATAAGTAATGTTATGAATAACCTGAGAAGACAATCTCTTTACCTAAATCATAATAAATCTATCATAGGCTATGCAGTTATCATAAGATGAGTCTTCACAGGTTTTCAAAGAGTGGTTAGCCTTGCAATATAACTGGAGCCACTCAGAATATATTCCATCACAGATACATATCTTGGTGATCACTTTTATAGCTCTGATGTTGCACAAACAGTATTCTATAGAAAATTAAATTACCAAGGATGCATTTTTCAATAATAAAAATGAATTATTTCAGGTATTTATCAGCTGGATATGTGGGTATGGCTATATGGTGATGGACAAGCTAAAAGCGTGATCTCCACTTAACCACCTAAAAGGTGCTTTGAACTTCCTAATATATTTTCCTCCAAACTAATTGCAACTGTATGTAAGTAGTTTCATAAACAATGGCAGTGCTTAAAACTTGTATAACAATTTATTATTATTATTATTATTAGCTTTATTTATTAAGCGCCGTAGATGTACACGGCACTGTACAAAACCAAATAAAATCCAAAATATATAAAAAGCCTGCCTGTGGCGTACAATCTAAAAGTTAAAACAACAAATTAGAACATCATAAAAAACAAGTTAAAACATCAAATATCAATATTGAGTCACACATCAGGAACAACCGGGTCACGATTGCAAACTCCCTGGGAACGCTTCCCTAAACAGTGTGGTCTTTATCTTGGCTTTGAAGCTGGTTAGGGACGTGTTGAGTCGTACATGTAAGGGAAGGAGGTTCCAGGAGTGAGGGGTAGCGAGCGAGAAAGGACGGATCCGGGATGGGGCAGTGGAAATCCGGGGCTGGGACAGGAGTCCTTGGCTACCAGAACGGAGGAAACGAGAGAGGGTGTAGGGAGAAAGAAGTTCAGAGAGATAGGGAGGGGCGAGCCCATGCAGGGCTTTGAAGGTGAGCAAGAGAAGCTTATAGCGAATGCGGAAGGGAAAGGGGAGCCAGTGAAGGGATGACAAAAGGGGAGAGACATTTGACAAACAGTTATATTTCCAAATAGAAAAGCTCACAGAATAGTGATGGGATGGCCTGGCATGAAGTCACTGGAATTACACCAAGCAGCAGATAGTTCCTTCCTGATCTTGGTATGGCTATATTCCCCTCTTCCTATGCCAAACTCTTTAGACTTCCTGATGTTTGTGTTGTGCCAGTTTTGGGTTTTGTCATGATATGCTATTTTGAGGATACTTAATGGAGCTAGTTTTCCAACACTATCCAACCAAATAACCCAACTAATGTGGGGAAAAAGGATTTCAAATATGTGCATGAACCCCAAGACATAAATAGATTACATACAAGAGAAATGAATCCAAAGCCAAGCAGTGAATATCTTTTCACAAGGGAGAGCGCTGCTCGGAAGGAATTTTTTTAAATCCACACATTCATTCTCTGATGATGAACTAATGAATATGTTCATCTCTGGTAATTAATTATTTTTAAGTTTGTAGAAATACACTGTCTTCAGAAGGAAGCCCTAGAGAAGTATTAATTCTTAGGAAGTCACAAAGGCTTGTCTATATTAAAGTGATGTCTCATAACACTGAATATCAGGCACAACCAGATAATGAAATATCCTGACTTTTGCCATTCTCTATCTTACCACAGGTCTCTGGCCAAAGAGGAATTTAATGGAATATTCATCCTCCTTGAAAACCAGGTTAATTTTGTTTGAATTCATGCACTTTAAATTTACATATCATTTAGTAGATACCAAATACTGAAATATCTGGTATCTAGCTGATGTCTTTATAATGTAAAAGAATGAAGGGGGTTTGCTTCCTGCTCTGTTTCCCCTTTAATTTCTGACTTGACAACTATGCCAGATATTATAGTAATAATATCTCTGCAGTCACTTCTGAAAACATTTCTTCTTCAAGTAGTGAAAGGTCTGAGATAAAAAGATTCTTGAAATTGGACAGCTGCAAAGTTTTAAGTGCTACTTTTAAGCCAGAACTGTCCCCATCATGCTTTCAAACAACTAATAATATAAAGCCTTGACATCTTCCTGACAACATTTTCCTGAATCACAAATTGCTTGTGCATTAGAAATTCTCTTAAAAGGGTCTGAAGCAAATACAGTTGTGAAATGTACAAGAAAGGCAATGGCTCTGTGGTAGACTGCAATCTTTGAATTGCATGCAGAAAGTCCAGGGCTCACCAGATAAAACTGCCAAGACTTTTTAATTACCAGAAATGATTAAATCTTCTGTCACCCCACTCAGGCTGCCCTGGTCCACCTGAACTTGACCAAAATATACAAAGAAGCTGGGAGGAAAAATAGATTTTTTTCCAATAACAGTACAGATTGTTGTGCGCTATCCCTGCTGTAATGCAAAATAATTGAGGGTTGCTTGGTTTTGAAATAATTTCAAAATTATTTCTACAAAAGACCTACTCCTAGCACTACCTTTGACTAGTTCAGTTACTTACTGAGGCAAAGCAGGCTCACATTCATCTAACAGGTAAGAAAACCAACCCTTTGCCCAACCAAAGCCTCATGGGAGCTTTGGTTTTAGAATGACAGATATTTAGCACCAAAACAATGTGAAATCAGCTGAGTGTCTGACAGATCTGCTTATAAATCCTTAGATACATTTTCTGAAAGGGACTCCAATCATTGTTCTTTGGGTGAAGGAATGTGATTCAGTTAAACTACTAGGAGAGTTCTTGTTTCCTCACAGCTTGATATGCTGTAATATAGCAGAAAGAAGTGTTTTCTATTTAGTTTTGGATTCAGTAGGCTGGGCCCAAATTGCATCCCTTCCCCTTTCTCTCTGCATTCAATCATTTTTACAGTGACTACTACTTTTGCTACTGTTTAGTTTGGTGTATTTTATTAAGCATTAATTCCATTCTCCCTCCCACCCAAAAAAGAAATTATATTTATTTGAATCTCTCTTTCTCTCTCTCAGTCCCCTAACATTCCACTCCACTATTTTAAAAAGGCTTACACTTTTTAAAGCATCATAACTCCCTAGTTCCTGCATTTATTTGTTTGAAATTTTGCAGCTTTTTGCATTGGGACATTTCTATGGACGTTATCACACGGGGAGTTGTGGGGAGAAAGTGGAAATAAACGGGACAAGCAGAAGACTTTAATTTACGGGATTTGTCCCGTTCCGCCTCGTCTGATAACTAAATTTGAATTTAAAAGGGGGTTAATTCGAACAAAAACCTGATCTTTTCAAATCCTCAAAAATCCCGAAAATGAAAAGATCAGGTTTTCGTTCAAATTAACCTCCTTTTAAATTTGAATTTAGTTATCAGACGAGGCAGAATGGGACAAATCCCATAAATTAAAGACTTCCACTCATCCCGTTTATTTCCACTTTCTCCCCACGACTCCCCGTGTGATAACGTTCTATGAGGTTTATCATTTCTATACAAATTTCCCAAAAAATCAAAGGTGAGGGGAAAGGAAATGAACTCTTGCTTTTATAGAAAAAATAAAGTATTTCTTTCATTCACCCCCACATTGAAGCTTACCTTTTTCTGGGCAGTCTTAATACATTGGGGAAAAAAGAAATGTTAAAGTCTCTAGCTCATCTTAATGATCCTACTCCAGCTGATTGAGATGGGGGGAATGATTTATCTCCCCCTTTCAGCAGAGTTGATTGCCAGGATGAGGATGAGTTTAAAGCCTTCCCCTACCCCAATGATCCTTCTGAAGATCACTAGGATGAAGACAAGGTTAAATTGTTCATGCTGTCCAGCAATTCATACTTCCCATTACTAGGAGGTGATAAACAATTAACCTCCACCCTCAACCCAGTAATCTTACTTGGAAAAGAGGTGTATAGGAATGCAACGACTCATGTTCACTCTTTCACAGCACAAATCATTTTTCTGTACTTGATTTTCAGCAGAATTGAGCTTTGGCAAGCTCTCTAAATAACCATCTGGCAGGAGCCTGGTTCTGCTTGGAAATGGGGCATGTTGGATGATAGTCCTCATATACTCTATGGCAGCAGCCATGAGCAAAGATAAGGATTATTATTATTATTATTATTGCCAGTACAAGGGACTTGTGGCAGACTGCCAGTTGCCCACCATTGTATTATAGCATCCTCTCACTGTGTGTGTGTGGGCCTTCAAGTCAGCTGTCGACATGGCACCACCATGACTTTCATAGGGTTTCCATAGGCAAGGAATACTCATAGGTGTCATTGTCTTCCTTTAAATATAGCATGCAGCACCTGGTATTCCATGGTAGTCCCCCATTTAAGTACTAACCAGGCCTATAGTTTGAAAAATCAAAGTATTCAACTAAGAACTGGAGCCAAATTCTTAGTTTAGAGCAAAAATAGGTCTAGAGAAATAGTCTTTGTTAGCAGAGAAATATAGTACAGTCAATTCCCCAAACCCACAGATTTTTTTTTATCCATGAATTCAAGCATCCACAGTTTGAAAATATTAAAAATATATATAAATTCCAAAAGCAAAACTTGATTATGCCATTTTATATAAGGAACACCATTTTACTATGCCATTGTATTTAATGGCACTTGAGCATCCATGGATTTTGGTATCCACGGGGAGTCTTGGAACCAAACCCTAGTGGATACCAAGGGCCCACTGTATATGCACAAGCACCAATTTCCCTCCAACTTCGGGTCAGTGTGTAGTTTTTCTTATCAATATTTTGTGTGGTAAGATACTCAGCCACTAGATTCTTGTTAAATTTTGCCTTATAATTTGAGTGACGTTTATCCATGATACAACAACAATGGGATACAGCATTATATCTTTTTAAGCTCACAGTGTTTATGAGCAAAAAAGCATAATTTTATTTATTTATTGTTTGAGGTGTTTATAAATTGCCCTTTGCTTATAAATTACTTCAGGCAATTACAATTAAAATGAACACTAACAAGATGAAATTAATTTAGGTATGAAAAACATCAATTTACAACAGCATTTTACATCTTCTTCATAATTATTATGAAATTGATTAACATTAAATGCTGTGCACGGAGATGCCATCTGGATCTTTCAGTCCATAATGAGGCACTCAATAGTCCTATTCAGGTGTTGTAAAAGTAGATTAAATATACATGTGAGGAGTAGGGAATGGGTTAGTGCTGCCTCATCTGGCCAATATCAAATTATTTATCTCAAGTGAAATAGTTCCACTGAATCAATGGAACTTTTGCCTATGTGTTGACTTAGCAAGTTCCCATTGAGTCAATGGGTTCATTCATGCTCTGGCTAACAATTTGATTTAGGCCCAAGTGCCCATTTCTTTGCTCTTTAAAATTTTTCTTTGCCCTTCATAAGCCGGCGTGGTATAGTAGTTTGAGTGTTGGACTACGGTACTGGATTCGATTCCCACTTGGCCATGAAACCCATTGGGTGATCTTGGGTAAGTCACATGCTCTCAGCCTCAGGGGAAGGCAAACCTCCTCTGAACAAATCTTGCCAAGAAATACGCAGGACTCCATGATAGGTTTAGCCTTGGGTCTCCATAAGTAGGAAATGACTTGAAGGCACACAACACACACACACACACACACACACACACACACACATTTTCTTTGCTCTTCATAAATGGAGGGCAGCTTTCTGAGCCAGTAAGTGTTCTATATGCACAAAAGCTCCACCTGTGATTCCAAATAACTGTGTTAACATGGGGGGGGGGGGAACAACATGGAGAAACCAAGAGCTCTGAATTTTGTTGGAGCATTAGACTAGCATAAAAGTAGTTGCACACACAGCTCCCTTTTGTCTGGATGGGTAAGGAGGTGAGCTCAACGTCTTGGTGCCCATTACACAATTGGCTAAACAACTGTAGAATCTAGCCTAACTATAATGGTGTATATTTATATTCCATTAAAAGTATATTGGATCTATATATTTTTTGTAGTTTGTTGTCTATAAAATATAGTAGTTTCCTTTGTTTTATCACTACTCTTAAAATTTCCAGCTACATATCTTGGAAGCATATGCGATGTGAAGAGACGATTGACTCACATGGTATAAACACTTTTTGCACTTAAATCAAGTAACTTTCCCTACAAATGAGTTTCCTTCCATTGTCACAAAATGACATGCTGCTAGAGTTCAACCTGTTTCTCAACAAAGTCCTTAAATGGTACCTTCATGAGTTTGTTAGCTATCTTCAAAACTTTTTGTCTTGGCTTTGATGGCACTAGAATGTTCATATCAAAAGGAGGAACAGCAAAGTAAGAATTCACAATGGTGAAGAAAGCTTATCCCCATGAATTGCTTAAGGGTCTGCCTGAGGAAACTGGTCAAATTTAAAAGAACATATTCCCCTCTGCTCATGAATTGCTTTTATTTTCAGTTCTGTATCAGTTCCATTTAATACAGTGTTCTACCTTGGTGCACTGTATAACCTGAAAAATGTGTCTAGTGATATATAAATATTTTTCAACTACCTGAAAGAAAACACCTTCCAGAACTGCTTGAATTTAGTAAGAATAAATGTCATTTTTCAATAACTAAAGAAATTCATACATACATCGAATTGGTGTTAACATTATTAAAGGAATACAGACAGAGGGTTGGTAGGTTACACAAATGATATTCTGCTTAAGCTATGTGATGGGAATTCTGCGTGGTTGTCTCAGTATTCTTGTTCCCAATTCTTCTTGCTTTTAAGCCAGTATTGGATTCTCAGACTAAAGAAACCTTCTTTGGTTACACAGCCCAAGAGATGGAAAAGTCACTCTTATGTAGAACAAAGCATATGTTTCAGGCAGAAGATTTGGGATATCATGAAAGAGCAGCAAATTACTTGTTATTTAATTTATCGTTGTACATTTATTGCCAGAGACATAGGAGATTATTGCACCGCTAATAAAACTGGCTTACTTGAGCCGGCCTAAAATTTAAAACGGGTGACATCCTGACATTATCAGAAGGATTTAGCCACTGAATTTGCCACCTGGGTCCAGCCCGGGGCCATCCCTGCTCCCAGGGCCACTCCAGTGGCCATTTCCTTAAGCCAGAAAACTCCTGGCTTTGAAAAGAGGCATGCTGAGCACTCCTATGTGTGGGGCTGGACCTGGGCTGGACACCAGCTGTGGTTTCAGTGGTTAAATTCTTCTGATAACATCAGAATGCCACCCATTTCAAATTTTAAGTCAGCTCAGGTAAGCCGGTTTTATTAGTGCGATAAGCTCCATAAGGGGATATTTGGTTGGCTTTGGATTCTACATCTAAGCTTGAGTGACTAGAATGCTGTTGGCTGCTGTCCCTTGGTTGCCTAAAGCTTTCAGGGAGAAAGAGATTTTCTTTTAAATCTGGTGAACTCTATGCTCATTCTATATAGTTTTAAGCAGGCCTTCAGGATTTTGAACTCACCTATTAGGATGCATGAAACTCCAATTAACATATAAGCGTGCAAGAAGACCTACCTACCCAGTATTGCATGTACCTTGGTTACACCCAAATCAAGCTATCCCTATGTGTTATAAATCTCTGAAGGGTGTTGTTGTTGTTGTTGTTGTTGTTAACTGTCCTTGAGTTGATCTCGACCCATGGCAATCCTATGGATGAGAAATATCCAAGACCCTCTGTCCTCCACTGATCTGCTTAATTCCTGCAAACGTATACCTGTAACCTCCTTAATAGAGTCTTTCCATCTGGCATGTGGCCTTCCTCTCTTCCTACTTCCCTCCACATTTCCCAGCATTATTGTCTTTTCCAATTAGTTCTCCCTTCTCATGATGTGTATGAAGTGCAACAGCCTCAGTTTGGTCATCTTGCCTTCCAGGGAGGTTTCTAGATTGTTCTGTTCAAGGACCCATTTTGTTTGTCTTTTTTGTCTGTCCATGGGTTCCTCAGCACTCCAACATCAAATCTCAAATTAGTTGATTTTCTTCCAATCATCTTTCTTAACTGTCCAGCTCTCACATTCATACATGGTAATAGGGAATACAATAGCTTGTATGATTCTAACTTTTGTGTTCAGTTGTATATCTTTGCATTTTAGAATCTTTTATAGTTCTTTTATGGCTGCCCTTCTCATTCTTAATCTTCTTCTGATTTCCTGACTGTAATCCCCATTTCTATTAATGTTTGATCCCTGGTATGTGAATTCTTTTACTATTTGTATTTCTTCATTGTCTAGGTTGAACTTGTGAGAGTACTTGGTGGTAATTATTCTTTTTTTCTTTACATTCAACATTAAGCCTGCCTTTGCATTTTCTTCTTTGATCTTCTTTAGTAGGTGTTCCAGATCTGTGAGGTTTTCTGCTAGTACTATGGTGTCATCTGCATATCTTAGATCATTTATATTCCTTCCTCCTATTTTCATTCTTCTTTCTTCTGTGTCCAAGCCTGCCTTTCTTATCATATGTTCTGCATATAATATTGCATGCATATTATATTATATGCATATTATATGCTGGAATAGAATGGAAGTGTATGCTGGAATAGAATAATAATAATAATAAATTTTTATTTGTAGCCCGCCCCTCTGCAAGGCAATCGGGGCGGGGAACAGCAGTATTTAAAAAGAACAGAGTTAGAAACATTCCCTCTCCCCACAATCCCATCCTCCCACCCCCCGCCCTATCTCCTTAAAATAAAATTAAACCATGAACTAATTAAAATACAATATCAATCAAATTAATAACTTAAATTACAAATTTTAACATGAGGAGTCAGACAAATGGAACCTTTCTATGGGCCGACAGTTATTCTGGGAAGGCCTGCCGAAAGAGATCCGTCTTTACCGCTTTCTTAAAAGCAGCAAGGGTAGTAATAAGACGGATCTCGTCCGGCAGGCCATTCCAGAGCCTGGGAGCGGTTGCAGAGAAGGTCCTCTGGGAGGTCAGTGACAGCCTGGTCTTTATTGGCTGTAACAGATTCCTCCCAGAGGACCAGAGGGCGCGGGGGGGATCATATGGGGAGAGGCGGTCCCGCAGATAAGATGGACCCAAGCCATGTAGGGCTTTAAAGGTCAAAACCAACACCTTGTACTGCGCCCGGAAACTAATTGGCAGCCAATGGAGGGATTTGAGCACTGGTGTTATGTGCTCCCTCCTCGATGTTCCTGTAATCAGTCTGGCTGCCATATTCTGTACCAATTGGAGTTTCCGGGTTAGGCACAAGGGTAGCCCCATGTAGAGCGCATTGCAGAAATCCAGACGTGAGGTTACCAGGGCATGTACCACAGCTTCCAGATCTCTTCTATCCAGATAAGGGCGCAGCTGGCGTATCAGCCGAAGCTGATAACAAGCGCTCCTGACCACCGCATTCACCTGACTAGTCATGTGAAGCGATGAGTCAAGGAGCACCCCCAGAATACGAACACAGTCCTTAGAGGAGAGTGTGACTCCATCCAGGACTGGAGACTGTATTCCCAAATCTGGTTTTGGGCCTGTAATTGTGAGTACCTCCGTTTTGTCTGGATTCAACTTCAATCTGTTTTTCCTCATCCAACCCATTACCGCTCTGAGACAGAATGTGGTGGATTTTGTTCTGAGAAAGAATTACAAGTTAGATCTTATTACACCAGTATTGTATGTGATTATCACAGACTGGTGCTTTTTTTTCTGAGCTCACTTGAAGTGCTAGTTATGACCCCTAAAGCCCCAAAGCGTTGCATCCTGTTCCTTAAACTGAAGATGGAAAAAGTACGTCCCTACAGATGTGGTTTGATTGAAACTCCCATCAGATTTAGCCAACCCAACTAATGGCAGCTGCATTTCAACAACGTTGCATGTCAACAACACATCCTCCAAACTGTCTTATACGCGAACTCTTCATTCAACTGCTGAACTATATTTAGAGCTTTAGTGAAGGTTCAGTTCTGTGTCTCCCTAGAAAGAAGCACAGCTTAGTTGAGAAGATCTAGGTCAAAGTGATTTCTGGGAACTTTCTGCTCCCTGAAAATGTTTTGACTGGGAAAGAATCTTTTCTGTTGTCTCCCTTAGTGCCATCTCTCTCTCCCTCTCCCTGTCCTTCCTGCATATTATTAACTGCTTTTGAATTGACCTTGACTCATGGCAACCCTGTAGATGAGACATCACCAAGTCTCCCTTTCCTTAGTCACTCTGCTCATCTCCTGGAAGTTCAGGCCTGTGACCTCCTTGACTGGATCTAATCATCTGGCATGCAGTCTTCTCTTTCTATTGCATCCTACCTTTCCTAGCATTGTCTTTTCTAATGAGCCATGCCTTCTCATGATGTGGCCAAAGTACAACAGTCTTAATTTAGTCATTTTGGCTTGCAAAATGTTCAGGCTTGATCTGTTTTGTTTGTCTTTTTGGCCATCCATGACACTCTTCTCTAGTACCACATCTCAAATGAGTTGGTTTTCTTTCTATTGGCTTTCTTCACTGTTCAGCTCTCACATCCGTGCATGGTGATTGGTAATGTGAAGCTTGCACAATCCTAACTTTGGTGTTCAATGCTGTATCTTTGCACTTCAGTATCTTGTCTAGTTCTCTTATGGCTGCCTTTCCCATTCTGAGTGTTTTGATTTCTTGACTGTTGCCTCCATTCTGATCAATGTTTGATCCAAGGTATGAAAAATCTTTGACTATTTTGATTTCCTCATTGTCTACGATGAATTCATATAGCTCTTCTGTGGTCATTATTTTTGTTTTCTTAATGTTCAATATTAATCATACCTGCCTTTTTTCTGGCCTCATTGCTGCCCCATCTGTTTCTGTTTTTATCTTTCTCCCTGTGAAGGCAGAGATGAAGGCTGGCTGGCCAGATAAAGCAAAGGGCTTGACTAGTTAGGGTTTGAGGGCCTTTGAGCCAAAGGAGTTTTGTTTAGTATTAAGCACCACTGTTCATTACTGGCTGAAGTACAGCAGCACAGGGCATTGTTAGCTGTAATGCCCACTTTGTGAAACTCTTTATACTACATAACTGGCTCTCCCTTCCAATTGTTAAATAAGGAAGATGGTACTATTTGAACATGCCTTTCCAGGGCTTAAGGAATTACTTTGAAGAAGAATAAGTATAATCACATCCTGAAGCCATGGGTAACTCTGTGATGATGGGATAATTCTTTGGGTCCTACCATGGCTCATTCCTGGATGACTCTGGCATGTCATTATAGTATGACTTTTCAAACTCTGCCCTTGAAACAGGCATGAATTTATTACTGGTTGCTTGTCCTATGTAATTCTGTTGATTCTCTTGGTCTTTTTTTTAAATCCAATGTGTTGGTGTTAAGTTTCAGTGCTAATGCTGTTTGGTTTATTGTTTAGTTTTTATGATTGAACAATCATTAGTTGCTCTGGGGGTCCTACACAGATGGACAAAGGTGACGTAAATTATTTTAATAAATAAATACAAAACAATGCACACATGAATAGCAATTCTAGTTCCATGTCTTCAGAACTTGGCACTGATTTCAGCTCCTTTGTTTTCCTCATCATGTGCAACGTGTGATAGAAGGAAAACAATTATACCAGGAGGAGTATGGAGCAACAACCCACACAGCAAATAGTTTTAATATTAAGTGACACCAGGGGGTACAATGATGTGTGAATGTGTCATTTCATATTGTACCCAGAAGCGCTCTAAGATGTGAACTTCTGTAAAGCTGGAAAATTTGGAGATTTCAAAAAATAATATATGCACAAATGTTTTGTGTTAGAGATGTTAAGGCAGTAGGTTATTAGACAGCCTGCAATGTTTTGGTTTTGTAGCCCAAACTCAACCACCTCGATCTTAGTACTGTTTCTACAGACAGTCCTTATTGATGGAAAGTGCTGGAGGAATGATCTAAATTGGCCACATGCACTGAGGTATTCTCAGCAAGGGCTGGCTAGTTATCTAGTGTGCAGCTGTGCTGAGTATGTAAAGGGCAAAGGCAAATTTTAATAGATATGTTATTTTATATTCCATATATCCATCTTACAAGCCTGTCATGCAAGATACATATGTATGTGTACACAAAAATAAATAAAGGAAATGTCAATATTGCCTCATTCAGCTGTGCTTTTTGTGTACTGACATGCACTGATGCTTTAAAAAAAAATCTATACCACAGTTTTTGCTATATCTTAGTGGAGTGGTTTGACTGTTGGACTAGAATTCTGGGATAGCAGGCCTTGAATCCCTGCTCAACCATGAAAACTGTCTGGGTGACACTCTTAGAAAGGCAATGGCAAATCTCCTCTGAATAAATCTTGCAAAAATACCTTATAAGAGGCTTGCCATAAGTCAGAATTGACTTTCAAGGCATATCACAAACAAACAAACAAACAAAAAACACAAAAAAACAAAACAAAAACATAGGTCTATTGAATACACCTATGAACACAACCAATCTCACCTGATTTCAGAACTTAAGCACTGTTGGGGCCCATTTACATAGAAAACCACCAGGGAACACCAGTGTTCTCCAAGGAGAGCTAGGAAGGAATTGTGCCTGAACAAGTGGAGAGCTGCTGTCAGTCGGAGTTGACAATACTAGGACAGTTGGAGCACTGCTGTGATTCAACACAAGGTGGTTTACTAATAATTTATTGGCAGCAATTCTACAGTGTGCATCCATCTGATGTCCTCACACAGTCCGCATGCTTCCAGATTGATCTGGTGGCCAGGCCATGTGGCATCCAGCTTCTCTAAAAGAAGAGCAAAGAAGAAAAGAACAAAGAAAAGAGCATCTTCTAGATCTGCTGGAGATCCAGATAAGGACATATTCCTTGTGCTTCCAACAGAAGAAATGGAGCGAGATGCCATGTAAGTGTGACTCCACCTTTCCCCAGCCACTAAAAGGTTTGTTGCGTAGTACTTTAGCAGCTGACAGTATGGAGAGGGGGTTACTGTACAAGGGAGTACTGGACATCTCATTCCACAATGACGTAAAATCAATAAATGCAGATGCAAAGAGTTGATGCCTGCACACGTCACAAAAAAGCAAAGCAGCTTATTTATATACCGCTTCATATCACGCTATGGGATGTCTAAGCGGTTTACAACTGTGAGCTGATTGCCCCCCAACAATCTGGGTACTCATTTTAGCGACCTCGGAAGGATGCAGGCCTGAGTCGAGCCTCAGCCCTGGCTAGTATTGAACTCGCAACCTTGTGGTCTATGAGTGAGTGGCTGCAGTACAGGCATTTAACCACTGCGCCACCAGGGCTGATCATTCCAGCCATTATGTAAATGCTCTGGATTGACTGCAGTAAGAGGAAACAAAATCGTTCTCCCTCCTCTGTGTCTCATATCAATTTTAGGTTGTGGAAGTACAAAACCAAATTCTTTATGTGCAATGATTTTAGAGTTTATGTTACAAAATATTGCCACATTTTAAAAAAACCACAAGAACTTTCTCTTCCAGCTGTCATTTATAAATATTGTCTTTTTTCCAGTATTGATCTATAAACAAAGCCTTTTGAAACTGATAAGAAAAGGGAGAAAGAGGCATATGAAACAGAAATGGGAACAAACAGTGACATCCTGAAGCTATTTCATTTTGTTTAATTTTTGATTGATTTTCTTAATTAATCCAAAGCAATTTGTACTGTAGCATCAAAGAGAATACCCCCACCCCATCAAAATATCAAGTACACACAATAAAATATCACTTGGGTCTTTTGTCAGACATAATATTTGTCAATCTGTGAAATGTTAAATCTCTATGGCAGCTTTCTTATAAACACATTTCAAAAGCGAGCAATAATCCCTGGTGCTTGCAGCAGTGTCAATTCATCCATTAAGTTACATTGCCCTAATCTTTCTTCCATAATGAACTGCAATATTTGTTGCCTACTCACACTGTATGTAGATATGTCTTGTGTAGGCAAAAGCTATTATGGGGTCTTCTTGGCATACCTGCACTCTACTAATTCACTTAGAGGCTATGCAGACAGGCAGGAAAAGGTGACCTGAAGTTGCCTTTTCACTAAGCTGCAGCAACTGCACTGCCTGTCCTGAGGATGCCCTAAATGGGTATGGAGCAACCACACTGGGGGGAGTCAATGCAGCTTTTCCAAGGCTGTATTGAAGCCCCAGCAACTGCACCACCAGCCCCAAGGACGCCGCAAAGGGAGATGTAGCAACCGCATAGTCCGGCAGTGGCTGCTTTAATATTTTTTTTGTTCTCTCTCAAACGCATGCGCACATGCACAGGACATCCTTGCACACCTGCACAGGAGCTGTCATATGCTAGTATACAGTCTGTCACTCTCTGTGTACAAAGGTGACTAAAGTTCGGCGTCCCTGTGCACCTGCACAGGACCTGTTATAGGGTGGTATACAGTCTGTCAATCTCTGTGTACAAAGGTGACTGAAGTTCATCATCCCTGTGCACCTGCACAAGACCTGTCACATGCCACTGATCATGCAAGGATTCCTTGACCTCCACTTCCCCCAAGGAGTGGGTACAGTAGACGAGGGCCACTGTGTGATTGTGCCATCCTTGGAGCAAAGGAATGGGTTTGTCAACTGAAAAGACACCTACTCCATTGTCCTCCACAAAACATGTCCCACACAGATCGGGGGGAGGGGAGAGGTACATGCAAGGGAGGTTTGTGTGGACAGACTTGATACATGCAGCTGGTGGTCATGCAAGGGACATGGTCAACAGGACACACGGACAAACTTAACTCCAGGAGCCCCCCCCCCCCCCCCCGCAATCATGCCAGGAAGTGGTGTGCAGGTCTTATGCACACCTGCACAGAAGAGGTCACAGAAGCCTCTTTCATGCAAACTGATGTGCATGCTGACACCAAGTGTACATCCAACAGAATGCATTTATTGTCATAACAGAGGACAGTTGCTAGGACACACGGGGAGGGTTACAATTAGGGTTAAGGTTAGGGTTCTAATATTCAAGCACAACTGCGCCGGTGCATCCACACCTGGAAGCATAGGGCACTTTAAATTACAGCTTGCATCATAGGGAGCATGCTCTGGATCACTGTCAATTTCCGCCGCACATGTGATGGTGCATTTATTCAGCCTTTTTCTGTTGCATCATTGTCGCTGCATGCATGTTCACATGCGAAGGTGCGCATCTTCACCGAAGGAGCAGAAAAAAGTGGCTCCTTTTTGGAGCGGCTTTTCTTGGCATACGACAGGTAGAGGGCACTTTCCTGGTGTCTTTTAGGTGTGCTTCATCTAAAGGCCATACCTACAAGTCAATCTCAAAGCACCCCTTTTTGCCCATCTGCATAGCCCCTTAGTTCCTGTTCCAGAGTACTGCCTGCTGTTTCATCCTGAGATTTCCAGTAACCAGACTCTGACAGACTCTGAGCCAGATTCTATGAAATTATGTGAGAGCTTGTACATTTGCTATATGACAATCTCCCCTTATTACCAGTATCAGGTTAAAACGCCTTACCTTGAATGCACCTGCATGCATAGTAACTGCAGCAAAATACGTAATCTATCATTTGAGAGATTAAGGATGTGCCCCTCCCTTTCTGCATATCTTTCCATTAACAGAATATGGCACCAATATCTGACCAGTCCCTAAGTGAAATTTCAAACTTATTTGAGAGAATCTGTATCAGCCATGGGTCAAAAATCAAAACAATGAAGCTACTATATTAAAGCTATCAACAAGTGACAGCAGAGAGATATATAGAAATCAATAACCCATGACATGAACAAGGAATACCCATATATATATAGTTGATCCAATTTTTTAAAAATTTTTATTTAGGAGGAAAGTAAAAACTCTAACAGGCAGAATCATGTGCCAAAAAGCATGGCAGTAAAAAAAGCTCTATTCATTCTTCCTTCTGAATACAGAAGTTGGGATGGGAACAGGCTATATACAATTGCTCTTCTCTTGTCACACTATCCTCAGTTACCTTGCTGTCTCAAGCAGAAGGTTCTATTCATTTGTGCTTAGTCATGAACATGATGACTTCCTTCTGTATCAAACTTTGCTTTATCAAGATTCTCAATAATGGTAAGACTTTTATCAACATGCTCAAATGTAGATGAGTAGAACTCCCATGTACACCTTGCTGTTCAACGTGGGAAAGACAGGATTTAAGAAAATGGCACTGGCACGCGCGCACACACACACACACACACACACAGAGCCTGATTGGGAAACTTGATAAAGCAAAGTAAGATAATGGAAGATCTAAGAATGTAGGGCTGGTACCACATGCAGGGATGTCCATACTGGGTCAGTATTCTCATCTCCAGTTTTAGCCTTCATATAACCCACATAGGTATTTTGTTATGGTTGCTATCTTAATTTTGCCACCAAAGCTAAAATACTGCACCAGCCTCACCCACTCCTACTAACATATTTTCTGGCTACAGGAATACATACATTAATTAAATCTCATTTAGATTACTGAAATATTCTGTACATGGGATTGTCATTGGTAAGGATTCTGAAATTCCTGTAGATCCATGATTCTGCAGCCAGAGTGCTGGCTGAAGCAGGTCATAGAGAGTACAGAAAGTCCTATTTAAAACCATTTCAATGGCTGCCAGTTACCCACTGGACAAAGTTCAAAGTGATGGTTATAACCCTTAGAGCCCTGTATGACTTGGGCCACACTGTCTGAGACACTTCTCTCCCCATATGAATTTGCTTGAGTTTTGATATCTTGCTGAGAGGGAGCTTTACTACTGTCCCACCAATCTTCATGGCATGTTTGGAGAGGACATAAGAGAGGGCTTTCTCAGAGGCTGCTTCCAACTTGTGGAACTCTCATCCATAGAAGGCTAGGCTATTTCTTTTCAGACATGTATTTGGTCATTAACCAGTTGCTACAAAAGTATATTTTAATGTCCCTTGCACCCCTTCTTGTTATCTTTTCAAAATGTTTTTAAACTATTTCAATTCAGTGTTGGCTTTTGATAAAATGGCTTATTTAAGTGATTTTAAAATACCTCTTTAATATTATAACTCTATGGCCTTCAGTTGTATTTTCATTTATACTGTGAAAAACTGTGTGTCCTGCACTAGGAGGAAAGCAGGGCAGAAAATAATGCATAACTAAATACCTATAGACTATGCCTATGCTTTGTCATGACCATTTATTTGAAATCATCTACCTCTGGTTAAAATATTCTGTATGCTAATGATTTTGAGGAATAACCCCTTCTCAAACCTCTTCAGTCAAAGGAACAGGGCTGCCAACATTCAATCATGAGGACAGGCAGGCTTGGTTGGTGTGCACAGGGAGCAGTGTTTCCATCGCAGAGATAGCTGGCTCTACTACTCAGTAAGGCTAATAATAGCCAAAATGGAGAAAGAAGAGTTAAACTAAATGTTATACTAGTTGTCAGGTTATACTAAATAAATAGCATAACCCTTCTGAAGCCATACTTTGAAGCAGTCACCTTGTTAAATCTCAGAAGGCCTGGATTTTGCCACTGCCTGGATGGAAACCTCTTAGGAAGTCCATCAAGTCTGCCCTCAGCTCCATGATGACCTCTATTGAGAGCTAAACCTGGTGAGGTGTGAGAAAGTGTTTCACCCTGCTGGCACCCTGAAGTGCTAATAGCATTAGGGATGATGGGATGTGGGAAGGAACCAAGAATGGAAAGCACAGATAAATGGGGAAAGCAAACAGAGTTGGCAAGAGGAGAGGGCAGAAATTGAGCTAGACATGGAGCAGTGGGTGGCAGGAACATGAGCTGAATATGAAGAGAAGGGACAAAAAGTGAAGAGAAATGGAGTAAGACTTTGGTGTGTCCCTTAACCCCTTACTGCTACAAGAATGTGACCTGTGATATTTCACAGGTACTTCTTTGTTTTAAAAAAGTTGGCAGATTCAGAGGAATGCAATCTACTCTTAATGAATTGTTCCATGTTACACTGCAAAATATGGGCAAGTAAAAATAGGAGTAAAAATAGTATTTAATCTTGATTAAGCCTCACTTTACAAACTTATGCTTTTTCCTTCTCAGTAAAAAAACTCAATGATAACATTTTTCATTGTCTCCAAATACTGTCAGACTCAAGGCTTTGATAGTAAGTATCACAGATTATACAAATTATTAATAAAATGTATAATACAGCATGTCTCTCTTCATCAAGTTATGCTAAATGCTTAATGTAGCTATGTTCTGGCCTGAGTTCATTAGACATTTAATGTATGCCTTTGATAAAACAGTTTATTTAATTGATTTTTAAATACCTCTTTAATGCTATAACTCAATGGCTTTTATTTGTATTTTCATTTATATTGTGAGCTACCTTGTGCCTACCCATCCCCATGTTTGCTTTTAGACACTGTAGCAATGTCTGAGAATAAAACCTTGATGTCCCAGTACTGTCATCCATAGTCCTAGGGTGACCTCTGTCTCTGGAAAAGAATAACCAGCACAACTACAGTTGTTGTTTTTTTAAACAGCCAGTATGGAGTACAGGATGACAATGGAAACAAGCTTCCTCCCACCAGCCCACCACCACCTCCTCCACCACCACAGACTCACTCTTCTAAGTCACAGTGACTCCAATGAAGGGCTTTTAGTAAGCCAAGACTTTTCAGTAAAACAGGCAAGTGAATCAGTAAATCAGGCAATGTGACAAAAAAAATTATATCATTTAAAAACAGTAGATAAAGACTCAGGCACAAGCTATATGTGATGGCATAATATAAACATGGATCTCCTCCCATTGCACATGTGGTACTTTCACTCAACTTTCATTTCATCCTTCTAGAATTGTATTTCAGTCACTTTAAAGTCTGCTTTGTTATATCCAGGGTTTATGAGAGAAATAGCAGCATATTCAATGCATGTTAAACACACTATGCCACAAGAGTTGATAAATAATAAGACATGCCAGTACAAGAATGTGTTGGAAACCAGCACACTGTTGGGTACTCACAAGATTGGGAGGGTACATAGAATGAAGAGGCTAGTCAGAATGGCACCCATCAGAATGACACCCATGTGCATTTGCTCAAGCCATAATCTTACATGCATGAGCTATGAAATGAGCCTCACAAAATTCCCTGCAGTAGGATTTCTCCTCTATTGCGACTGCTAAGAATGGATAGGACTTTTCATAAGAAATCTCCAAATTCACATTTTTGCTATACACAAGATAGAAAGAATTAGAAAAATTATGGGAGAAAACTAAATGAGTCCAGGCAAGAGGCTTTCAGTGCATGGCTCTTAAAGGTCTGACTTTGTATCCCTGTATACTCAACTGTATTTGTGATGCTTGTGAAGGTGAGTCCCACTCACCCAACTATTTACCTATTGTGGCAGCCCCATGGGTTTTGTCATCACAGCGCTGCCACCAATTTGTGAAGATGAGTCCCACTGACCCACCTATATTTACTGCCACCAATTTGTAAAGATGAGACACTTTCCACTTTACTGTTTTCCATAGATGGCAGCCCAATGGGTTTTGTCATCCCACTGTTGCCACCAATTTGTGACAAGCACCTGTACTTATCAAAATATTTTCCTTATTAATTTGTGACACTGCAATCTATGTGTGATGGTCACTTTATTTTTCTTGTGTACACCAACTTATATGTGAAACTAATTCCTTATTTGTAAATGTCAGTAGCATGGTTATTTATTCAAGTTCCAGACAAGCCAGTATTTAAACAATAATAAAACTTTATTTGGAAGATGATTTGAACAATGTTTCACATGTTTCATGAACTTATTACTTCAAAGTCTTCTTAGTTTCACTTTGTTACAGTTACAATTTACTTCACAACTGTCTCCAGAGAACAATAGTTACTTTTACCCTGGACTCACACAGTCCTTATATTCATTGGCTCTATGCCATTTCTCCAAAAGATCTTGATTTTCTTTGTCTTTAGAGTTCAGCATGTTCTTCAGTCTGGCAATATCTGTATACAATTCTTTAGTTTTCAGCTTCATGTTATCAAGTTCATTTTAACCTTTATTGACTTTTTGACACAGAATCTGATTTTCTTCTCAACCCCATATTGTTGCTCTTGTAACCTTTTATTTTCTTTTACTAAAGCCTCTTTCTCTCTGCCAATCTGAATAAGCTCATCATCGGCATCATCAAGCAATTTATGTAACCTGGTAATATCCTTTCATATCTGTGCAGTGTTTCAGTAGCATGTTTTGATGGACTTTTCATATCAGAAATTATACACTCTAAATCTGAAATGGTATTTTCTTTATTAGCCATTCTTTCTTCAAGAGTAACAACTTTCTCTGTTTTTTTTTTCTTTCATAAGGTCTTGTAAAGCCTCTTTTCCATATCCAGTGCAGTTACTTTTTCCTTGAATGTATAAATAATTTTATTTTTCTGTTCAATTTCTAGTTTCATTAGTGCTATTGAAGCTTCTTAATCTTTTCTTTAAAAACCATTCAGTTTTTCTGTTAGGTCACTGCACTCTTTAAGGAATCATCCAGCTTCTATTCAGTTCCTAGTTCCTTATTTAAAAAGTCTTTCTTTTGAATTAACCCAGGGGTTGGCAACCTACGGCCTGTGGGCCACCCTACGGGCACCATTTCAAAAGGCCCGCCGCCACCACCCCATGGGCGCCATTTGGGAAGGCCCCAGTGCACACATGCCGGGCAAATTCTCTTGGCGCCCCACCACCGCCACCGCCCCATGGCCGCCATTTCGGAAGGCCCACTGTGGCTGTGCCGTGCGAATTCTCTGGGCCTTGGCAAGGCCCCAGGGCACACGCGCTGGGCGAATTCGCCCGGCCCAGGTGCTCTGGGCCCTTCCCTGGGCCCTGGCAAGACATCAGCATGCGTGCGCCAGAAGAATTCGCCCAGCTCAGGAGCTCTGGGGCCTTCCCTGGCAAGGAAGGGGAACTAGGGACCACATTGCAAACATACAATGGCTAATAGAGTACACCAAAAAATTCCAAAAAAGATTCAGCATGTGTTTCAATGACTACAGCAAAGCATTTGATTGTATAGATCACAAAAGACTATGGAATGCACTCAAAGACATGGGGGTGCCATTACATCTGATAGTCCTGATGAGAAATCTGTACCAAGAACAAGAGGCCACTATCAGAACAGAATTTGGGGAAACAGAGTGGTTCCCAAGGGGTCAGGCAAGGCTGCATCCTATCACCCTACCTGTTTAATTTATATGCTGAAAACATCATAAGAAAAGCAGAATTAGAGTCAGAAAAAGGAGGAGTTAAGCTAGGAGGAAGCAATATTAACAACCTAAGATATATGGACAACACCATAATATTAGCAGAAGACATTCAGGAATTGGAACAGTTAATAAGAAAGGTCAAAGATCAAAGTGCAAAGGCAGGTCTGATACTGAACATAAAGAAAACAAAAATAATAACCACAGAAGAAATGCACAAATTCAATCTAGACAATGAGGAAATTGAAATAGTTAAAGAATTCCCTTATCTTGGATCAAACATTGACCAGAATGGAGACTGCAGTAAATAAGAAGACTAGGAATGGGAAGGGCAGCTATGAAAGAACTGGAAAAGATACTGAAGAGCAAAGACATACAACTGAGCACTAAAGACAGAATCGTCCAGGCCAATTACCAATTACCATGTACAGATGCGAGAGTTGGACAGTGAAGGAATCGGACAGAAAGAAAACCAACTGAATGGAAATGTGGTGCTGGAGAAGAGTACTTAGGATCCCATGGACAGCCAAGACAAACAAATGGATTCTTGAACAGATTAGACCAGGGCTGTTTTTGGAAGCAAAGATGATCAAGTTGCGACTACCATACAGTTGCCCCTCCATTTTTGTGGACGTTTTGTACCTCACCTGTTTGCGGGTGGCAGACAGAAGGGGACAAAATGAAGTGTGTGCCCATGGGCATCCATGGGTGTGCACCACCATTCAAACCAATAGGCTTGAATATTAACAATTTTCAATTTTTGCAGGGGGGTCTGGAATGGATCCCCTGAGAAAACGGAGGGGCAACTGTACTTTGGCTACATAATCAGAAGGTACGGATCACTAGAAAAAAAAACAATAATGCTAGGAAAGTAGAGGGTAAAAGAAAGACAGAAAGACCACAAATCAGATGGATAAGACTCGATCAGGGGGATTATGGGCAAGGGCTTGCAGGATTTGGGCAAGGCATTGGAAGATAAGGATTCTTGGAGATGTCTCATCTACAGGGTCACCATGAGTTGGAACCAACTAAAGGGCAGCTAACAACAACAATGGGGATTTGAACCAGGGTCATGAGCCAGTGTTCAAACCACTCTACCATGCTGGCCCTCACTAGCATACCTCAGACATATCATGAGATGACATGTCTTGCTGGAAAAGATAATGCCTAGTAAACTAGAAGGCAGTAGAAAAAGAGGAAGACCATATTACAGATGGACTAATTCAATAAAGGATGCCATGGCCCTGAATTCTGAGCTGTTATGACAGGGCCCATAGAAATCTCATTCATAGCATTGTCATATGTTGAAGCCAACTTAACAGCAAATAAGAACAGCAAAGGGCAAGGTGTGGCTTCAAGGATTAGATTCCCTATTGAAAGGCAAGGATAATTTTCTGTTGCTACACTGCAGTCAAACAGTGGAACTCCTTAAATGTTTTCTATGCCTCCACATCCTCATCGGTAAGTTACTGGTTTGAGACTGCACTTTGAGCTCTATATTTACATACAGGGGCTAGATTGTGCCTATAGACATTTGCCTCTATGTTTTGTGAAACATATGGTCTTGACTATGTTTTGTGAAACATATGGTCTTGACTGAATGATAGAGCAGATCTAAGAGCAGCTGCATCCAAGGTTTTAAAAAGGATTAAATTATAGCTCTCCAATACTTAGGGCAGTAAACAAAACAAATCAGACAACAGAAATATGAGGGGCAATAAGGTAATGCATAAATTATCTGAAAAGAGCAAAATGCCAATGATGCAGCAGCAGCAAGTGAAGGAAATAACTAATTCAAGGTCTGGCTATGTAGTTTGGCTGAAATATTGAACAGCACACAGAGAACAATCTAGGAGCAAAATAAATTCTCTAGAATGAAGAGCTGAGAACATGTCATTGCAAACAATAAAAAACACCTGCAATCCAAACTTTAGGAATAGGGTTATCTGCAAAGTTTATAAATCTTGGTGCCAAATCCTTGTGGGTTGGTTCTGAGTGAGGGGAAAAAATGAGAAATGTCTTGCAAAATATATCAAAGAAAAACATAATTTAATGTATACCGAAGCATACTAAACAAGGTAACATGCAAAAGTAGCAGCGAAACAGACAATTCTACCCTTCCTACAGGCAAGTGTTAAGCTGCAACAAAATTATGTATAGCAAGAGATAAATTGCACTAATATAAGTGGGGTTTATTTTGAGTAAACATGCTTAGGTCATGTGGACCAACTTGTTACAGAAGCCCTCATATCTAGGCATTAGCCCCTATTTTTGGAATTCAGCATGAGCCAAGCACCAAACTGTCTAGGACCAAGGCAACAGAAGCCTTCTGCGACATCATAACAGCTAAGGCTTGATCTACTCAACACAGCAGTTTATGTGGTGGAAGTATTCCATTTGCCATTTCAGACTGCAGGTGGGAGAACTTGAGTGATGAATGTTCCACTACATATTACAGAATCCCCCAATTCCATTGAGGAGAATCCCCTAAGCATCTCAGGCAGAAGGATCAGTTAAAAAACCACCTTTCCAACTTCTAGTTTCTTTTATGTGCAGAAGCTTTGTTTATGACATTTTGCATATGTGTGTGTTTAAGTGATTTGGGGTTTAATCTTATAAAGGTAAAATTTTCAACCGTGCATCCCCGTACTTCCAGTATGAAATCCTATAATACAGGAAAAATACTGCATAATATGCTACATTGTGTACAACAGGCCAAAGTCAATGCATCCAGAGGCACAGTCACCTCTGGATCAAGAGTTCTACTGTGATATTATAGCAGAGCAACTATTAGCTTCAAAATAGTGTGGACAAAATCTGAGAAGATGTAAGATCAGAGAGAAAGAAATTTTAAAGAGAATTGAAAACACAGTCTACCAAATAACCTAGTATATAATGTTGAAAAGAAGCCTATGTAGAATTTCAAGATGCCTTACTGAAACATTGGAATGCTAGACTTGCTAACCTGATCTTGGTTTACACCACTCAGTTAAGGGATGGCCAGTCTCCTGCCAACTCTTGTAAAGATCAGCATAAGGAGTTTGTACATGCCCCTTGCTCCAGTGGCACTCAGTGGCTTCCATGTTGGGGAGCAGCTAACCTACCCAAGATGCTGAAATTATTTTGGAGACAGGGTTCAGATGCATCAACAGTACATTTGAAGTCTGGAATAAAATTCAGAGGGGATTCACCACATCCCTGACACAAAAGCCACCAGCAGCCACAGCCCTGCAGTAATCTATGTCAAGATAGATTGCAACACCATATAGTCAAGCACTGCCTTCTGCCCATTCCATTTCTGATCTCCTTGTTCCAGCTACTTAAATCCTGGCATTTGTGTAGGAATTTATGTTGATGCAAAGATAGAAGCAAAGTGATAACCAGCGACTGATTATATTTGTGGCCTTGTTGATTTGTTGATGTGTGCTTTCAAGTCATTCCTGACTTATGGCAAACCTAAGGAGAACCTTGGCAGAATTTGTTCAGAAAGGGTTTGCTCTCACTTTCCTCTGGAGGAGAGAGAGTATGACTTGCCCAAGGTCAGCCAGTGGGTTTCTATGGCTGATTGGGGATTCAAATGCTGGTCTCCCAGTGTCCTAGTTCAACACTCAAACCCCTATCCCACACAGGCTTTAGGCTAGATTATATAATGCTAGTTTATTTATGAAAGTATGCATGCATCTTTCAATTTACATCAACAGGAGGTGACCACAATAATCAATTTCTTTTAGTATTATTATTATATACATGTAAATATGCATGTATGAGCAAAAATGCATATATTTGGAAAATGCACACAAATGTATTTACTCAGTGAGGATTTTTTTAAAAAAATGCACAATGCTGATTAAAGATGTTTAGAAAATGTCTACATTAGATATGTACACAACAAAATTCACATCACTTTCTATGTGGATGAGGGAAAGGTCTCAAAACTGTTACTGAACTGGAATGGGACAATTGCGGCCCTGAGTTGGTGAGATTCTGGGAGCATGGAAAAACCCAAAACAGACCTATTTTCACATCTTTTTACAGGCTATGTGTTCACACCTTTATGCAAGCTTTAATATGCATAACTATACTGTTACATTAGAAAGGTAGGACTGAGATACTATATTACAGTTTCTTACTATCAAGCTACATTTTCACCTTGTATACAGAAAATCTACAGACTTTCTCTGTTCTTTGTAATTATGCTCTTTTCTACTAGATCTAAGAAACAGATTAATCTTTGCCATTTTTAAGTTAGGAAAGGTCTGAAAGTTAGAATGGATAATGCATTTCTTTTATACTTTTTTTTTTTAAAAAAAGAACTGTAATTGTTATATCAACGAATGAAAAAAAGATGTTGATAATGGTTTCATTGTTGTATATGGGCAACCACAGACTGGAGTCCTCTTGGTGACTTTTGCTTCTGTTACTAGGGATTACATCAGCTTGAGCACATTAGAGGACACTGAACATGGAGATACTTAGAAGCTCCTTGAGCAACACTTTCTCCCAGGCTTTGGAACAGCAGCTGGATGGTACTGTGCATACTATGCCCCAACTCTGAAACAAATGGTCACTGGCTGACTGGGAAGCACCAGGAGAGTTCCACCAGGCCATTGTCTTCCCTCCCAGACCTCCTGTGTTCCTCTTTTTTGGATTTCTGGCTTAACTCTTCTGGCAGAGGTTTACATTCCATCAAGAACCACAAAAGGATCTCAGTCCATAGCTTGCATTTTGTTAGTTTAAAAAAAAAAAAGCAATTATCTAAAAAAAAAAAAATCCACACAAAACACCATTGTGCATCTGCTCACCTTCTTTCTCACTAAAGGGTTACAAGTTCACATCTATGATGAACCACACTCTAAACACCTCTTATTTACTAGTTTGTGGATAGTGTGTCAGGGGATCATGGTGGTCCTCCTCCAAATAACTACAATCTGGCTGAAGACATAGTACTGTATAATCATTTCCAGAAGCAACAATATATTTTAGCTACCCAAAGTAGATCTAATTAGTCTATCATAGTTTACTGTCTAACATCCAAAACCTGTAAATCTTTGGGTGCATTCATGCATGCGTATAAACATACACAGTAACATAAAGCAATTTAGTTCACAACCTTCACATCTCCCACAGAAGCTATCTCCTACTGTACATATTCTAAAATGTACATTAGTCTATATGAGGGGAGGTATTGCCAATAAATGAACATCATTAGAAAGTTTCCATAAGATTTGTACACAGAGGTAACACTGATATATGGTGCCATCACAAAATTCAATTTTTATTTGGAAAAAAATAACACCTAAACCATTTCCCAATTCTCTGGTTGGACGTAGGCCATTTCCAGTTCCATTATCATTTTATATAATCAGATATATTGAATTTTCACTAGAGATTAATACTTCAAAATATCTCTTTCTTCTCAATGAGCCATTACTATGAACCTTAACAATATGGATATTTAATGACAAGAATGGAAATATTGGCACACAGGTAGGCTTTGCTTTAGCTTCAGTATACTGTTTAATATTGTTGGTTTAATCTAGTTTTCTTGGTTCAGACATATAGACTGACATCCTTTTAGGCAGATATAATGTCATAATCTAGTCTTACAACCCTGTGACTTTTTCCTATTAAAATTTACAATTGTGGAACCATTTCTGCAATCACAAGTGCCCTGAAAACCACCTTAAAATCTGGGCAGTTCTATCAATGGATTAAATTCTGAAATGTTGGCATGTGTGGTCCCAAAGGATGATGTACCAAGCCCACTCCCACCAGTGAGTGGTGGTGTGATGATGTGTGAGACAACTCCGCAAGGGGCACTTCTGATAGCTGCTCCATTGCTCCCTGGCAGGAGGGAGCTAGCCACATCATCATTCACTGTCTCACTTAGCAGCACCACAGAACTTCATCCAATGGTAGAGATGCCTAGATTTAAAGGTGGATTTGGGGGGGTAAAATCATAAGACAAATTATGGTCATGTGTCTGATGCAGGAGCTCAGCTATACTCTTCCTGTCTGTAGATTTTCTGACAAATTATTGCCTTGATTTTTAAAAACCTTATATTACACTGATGTTAAAGGAGATAAACTGTAACTGGATGCAGATTTTTTAAAATGTAGTTCATACTGAATACATTATCTTAATACAGCAATTAGACTTGATTATATCTATTTATTTTTACAATTCAGTTGTGTGATGGTGGCAGCAAGCTATGCCTTGTCAGTTCGAGTTTACTTTTCTTAGTGTAAATCAACAGCTCAAAGGATGCCAGCATTTAAAGCAGTTAGGCAAAGAATGCTTATTAGTATAATTAGCTCACTAGATATGGCAGGGGGGAAAATGGAAACGGGCTTCAAGTTTATAAAAAACACAAGCACTCTAGAGAATATAACAAATTACAAAGTTATTAGTGACTCCAGTTGTTAAAAATCATTTGTATAGACTGGCAAGTTGACACAATTTAAAGGGGACCTTGATCAGTTTTCATTTTCATGCAAATATTCCATCGCCATAGAGCCACAATAACATTACTGAATTAGTGCTATAGTGAGATTTAGTAGAATTTTTACCTGATTGACCTGGTGGTGGGACTCCTGATGATCCCCTTGGCAGGCATAAAAACACAGTAAGCACTGCTGCTTTATTTCCTGAGCAAGGCTCAATGGCGATTGGTTTTGGAGAACCCTGCAAATGGGAAAAATACAATATTATGTATTGTGGAATGTTTTCTGATGCTATTTTTTGTTTCTTAATTAAAAGTACCTAAACCTATCCATACAAACATGAATATTCCGTTTTTATACAAAAATGACTTCTCATTTTAAATATCTAAAGATAGGTTTTCATAAATAACTTGCTTTATCCAGTTAGAACAGAAAAAATATATTAAATGATCTAAAATAAAAACCATTAAGTTTCATTTCAGCAAATTCAGTAGCAGATAGTGTTAATTATTGAAATATGCATTACCTTTGCTCATGGGATTAGCATCATACAACAATTTACAGATAAAAATGCAGAGAGTATAATATTATGTTACATATTCTAAATCATCTTTAGTTGAAATAGTTTCCTCTACCCCCAACAGAGGCAAAAGGGGGAAAGTACTGCTAAAGATAAAAAGTATTTTTTTTTTAAAAAAATACATTTTAAAACAGATATAGGCGAATAAAGTGTCTTTGTTAAAAGGCAAAATCACTACCAAAAATAAATTGGACTGATCTATAACATAAATCCAAGCATAATCATTCCTTACTGGAGGGTCAGAAGCATTCCCTATTCCGACAAAGTTCATATTCGGTGGGAATCAGCAGAGGTAAGTCTTGTCAGAAGCAACAGAGACCAACTTGTTCGCTTTCACAAGAAAACTAGATTAGGCTTGGCAGAACAGAAGAAAAACAAGCAGCCTTGAAATTAGAAATACAGATTTCCCCCTATTCTTTTCTATTTATGAAAACATTCATTTGTGCAAAATAAATAAATAAATCTGTATTTGTGCAACCACTAGTCCACACTCCCACAAAATCTCTTAAAATGCAGGGGGGGAAATCCACAATAGTTGGCCATTTTCTCAATAAGGTGTGAGTGTGTTGAGACATCCTTTCTCATCAGTCTTCTTTACATCTATACTGTGTACTGACTGAAAGTGTAGGTTTTCAGTTAAGATGACTGTTTGAAGATGCCAGAGATGGACTTACAAGCAAATCTACCATTGGGCTACAAAATCTGTTTTTTAAGACTGAATGGGAACATATAATTAGTCATAAATAGATTGGCTATTTTATTTTATTTTACTCTATTTAATTTAATTTATTGTATTGTATCGTATTCTCTTATAATTTATTATTATAGTCTGATTTTAGTATTTTATTATTGTATTTTGTACTTTGTATTTACTTTTTATTGTGTAATGCCGCCTCGATCCATAGGGAGAGGCGGGAAATATAAATTATTATTATTATTATTATTATTATTTTATTTTATTTTAGACAAGGGGTGGATGGAAGGAAAGAAAAAAATAAACTGTATAAATTATATTGGCATAAAGGCTAAGAATTTGTATCCCTTGTTTTTTAAAAAGCATTTTAATTAGTCATGTTTCCATATTTTGCATATGGTCAGTCATATGCATTTTTCATTACAGAGTTTTTATGTTTAATGGCATACTGAAGATATCTCCAAACAAATGTGGTTTAAAGAAGTAAATCTGTTCTCTTATGTACAAATATTTAGAAAACAACCTTGTCATGCTTTAAGATAAAAAGGGAAATATCCCATCTTTTTGATTTACAGCTCAATGTCATTATACTTTTAACCTTTATATGAAAAACACAGAATATATATGTGTTTTTTTTTTCTCTCTCTCTCTCTCTCTCTGTATGTGTGTATGTGTGTATGAATCGTTTGGGGAATATGATACAAAAATAGTACTTTAACTATGGTCCAAAATACACTGCATAAATAATCCAGTTTGAGATGGCTTTAACTGTTCTGGTTCAGTGCTAGGGCATCACTAGATGGGGGGGGGGGGGTGTCACACAACACCAGGTGACACCCCTCAGGTGTATGTGACACCACTCCTTCTCAAACTCCTGCATTTTGGCAGAAATGAGCTCTGGCATTGACCTATATCTTTTTAAAATGCTGAACAGATGGTGTGAGTGGAGTGAGGCTCAGTGGGAGGAGAAAGGAGAGACCCTAGGTTTTTTTTTTTTAATCAAAATTCAAAATTTAATTTTTTTAAAAAATATATATTTTAATTTTTAAAAATATTTAAAAAGTCACATTTTACCAAATTTTCACTTTAACCACATGGAACTATGTATGTGAAAACACATTTATTCGGTGTGTATGATATTGTAATTTAAATGTATAATTTTAATTTTGCCAGTTGTTTTAAGTCACAACTATTACCATTACATTCAGTGATAAATAGGAATTACAATTTATGATTAAATCAATGCAAAAATCATTACTAAGGCTTCTGTTTGGTGTAGTGTGGGAGGAAGTCAATAGGGGAGTGATAGCATAAGTTACCACACTGGGTGACACCAACCCTAGTGACACCACTGCTGGGAATTGTAGTTTATTGTTGCACCAGAATTCTCTGAAGAGAAGGCAAAATGCCTCACAAAACTATAGCTCCCAGAATTCCCTACCATTAAATCAGTCTCAAACTGGATTATTTCTACAGTGTGTTTTGGACGTATGTTAAATATGCTGACAAACTTTTTCATTATTGAGGTGGGGGTGGGGGTAGGGCTGTCCATTTCTACTGGAATTGCCAAGTTCAGCAGGTCTAGGGTCCAATTTTCCACACCAGAACTTCCTAGGAGATGAAACTCTGGGAAAAATACAAAAAAGAGGAGGTGGACAAAGTCAAGAGTAGCCAGAAGTCTACTCCCAGTTTTGAAAAAATTGGTATTTTTAAAAATCTTAAAATAGAACAGGCAAAGTGTACTTGTGGCCCTCATAAGGTCTACAAGGCTATTTCCGTGGCTCTGAAATGGCCAAGAGCCTTTAAAATAAAACTTTAAAAGTCCTAATTTCAATATCTTCTCCCTCCCAGGCTATTTTAAATACAAGAGAGGATTGTTAAAACCCAACAGTTAACCAGAGCCTCCAGTTTTCTTTCTGGTTTAATTTCCCCCCCTAAGCCAGAACATTAAAAAAAAATGATAAAATATGCCCCCTAAAGGGTATGATATTCCAAATGAAATGCTACAATACACAGAGACAGAATCAACTCTAGTGCTAAGTATTATATCTCAAGAAATATAGAAGACAAAATGGTGGCCAAGAAACTGGAAATGAGCATACCTATACACAGAAAGGAGACACTAAAGACTGCAGCAACAATAGCATATAGCATTAATCTCCCATGAAAGCAAAATTATGCTCAAAATTCTACAACATAGACTGCAATCATACAAGGAGAGAGAATTTCCAGGAGTGCAAGCAAGGTTCAGAAAAGGAAGAGGCACCAGGGATCACATTGCAAACATACGATGGTAATGGAGTGAACAAAGGAATTCTTGGAGAAACTCAGCATGTGCTTTATAGACTATAGCAAATCCTTTGATTTAGTAGTCCTGATTTGAAATCTGAATTTAGGGCAAGAAGCTAGTGAGAAACAGAATGGTTCCCAACTGGCAAAGGCGATAGGCAAGGCTGTATTCTATCACCCTATATGTTCGACTTACATGCAGAAAACATACAAAGTGCAGGTTTAGATTCAGAAGAAGGAGGCGTGACAATAGGAAGAAGACACATCAACAGTCTAAGACAGGAGTTGGCAACCTACGGTCCGCGGGCTGCATCCGGCCCGCGGACCCCTGCTTACCGGCCCCCGCTGACCCCTGCCGCCGCCTGCCACCACTGCCACTGCCACGCATTTTGGCCGCCGTGCAGCTGCGTGCATTACGGCAGCCATTTTATTTGCCAAAATGGCAGCCGCAACTCATTTGCGCATGTGCAGGAGTACTCCTCTGCATGTGCAAACGAGCCGCGGCCACCATTTTGGCAAACAAAATGGCGGGCGTGACATGCGCGGAGGCAGCGGTGGTGGCAGCAGTGGTGCCGGCAGCGGCAGCGGACGCTGCAGTAGCCGTGCACATGGCGGCGGGGGCCGTGTACGCATGCGTGAGCGTGCACGCTGCCATTCCCCTCCTGGCCTGCCAGAAGGGCCCGCTGCAAGGGACTGGCCCCAGGTAAGGAAGGGTTGCCGACCCCTGGTCTAAGATATATGGACAACACCATACTACTAGCGGAAAATATCACAGACATGGCACAATTACTAAGGAAGGTCAAAGAAGAAAGTGCAAAGGCCAGCATAATGCTGAATATAAAGAAAATAATTACCATGGCATATCTACATAATTTTACCCAAGACAATGAAGAAATCAAAATAGTTAAAAGAGTTCCCATACATTGGATCAAACATTGATCGGAATGGAAATCATAGTCAGGAAATCAGAAGACGACTAGGGGCCTCTACAGACTGGCCCAAAGGGCCAGCCTGGAGGCAGGGATGGGGAGGGGCAGCCACGTGCCAGGTGCCCCAATCCCATGACGGTGGAGTCCTGACGCTGTGTGCCATTACGCACGGTGCACGGTGCCAGGACATCCTTCCAGTGCAGCGTTTTGATGCACTGCGCTGGAAGGGGTGCTAAAGAGCTGTGCGCCAGCTCTTAGGGCACTCTTTTTGCCGGCCCTGAAAGGAGAGACATTTTGCCATTCTTTTCTGGGCTGGCAAAAGGGAGGATCAGGGCTGAGGCATCTGGAAGCTGGGGTGCCCCAGGGCCGCCCATCTGCATTCCCCCTAAGATGATCAAATTGAGGCTGTTGTACTTTGGCCACATCATGAGAAGGCAAGACTCATTAGAAAAGACATTAATGCTAGGAAAGGTAGAGGGTGGTAGAAAGAGAGGAAGGTAAGCGGAACAGTGGAATACAGGGAGTGTTGGAGATGCCTCATCCACGAGTCGGGGTCAACTCGAGGGCAGTTAACAACAAAGTATAAAAGTATTTTTTTAAAAAAATTTTTTTAAAAAAACAGAGGGTATGGATGAGTTCTCTGAGTGCTTATGTGGGGCTAATGTCCCTTCAACCTGTGGCAGCTGCCATTCTCTATGTTGAATAGTGCAAGCAAGGGGGTTTTGACCTATTTAAGAGGTGAATTGGAACTTCTGGATGATTTTAGGAATGGCAATTATCCTTTGTTCAGAAATAAAAAGTCAGACTGGGAGAGTCAAGTGGGGGAGTATTTGGTAAAACAGCCTTATTAATTTCTACTTAAAAAAACCAAACCAAAACACCCAAGTGACCCATACTTACTACTGTGGAAATAGGATGCATTTTGAAAACAAGTATGCCAGAAATTCCATCAGATAAATTATCAATATTCCCCCACTCTGCTCCTCTGACAAATCTACTTATTTAAAAAAAGTCCATGTTGTCTAGGGGATCCTGTTGGCTATCCAATAAAGTACTTGTTGCAAGCTCTGGGAATCAGGCAAATCTAATTGTAATATGTGTTATAGTGGTTAGGGCATTCTAGAAACTCTAGTCCAAAATAAATAACTATTTCAAATTCTGGGAATCCATCTATAAAGCTGTTTATACCTTGGAGTTATATCTTTATGCTGGTATTCATTGTTATCATGTTAATAAGGAGAAGTTGCTTTAAAATTAACTATTGTCCACTAGAAATTCCTTTCTTTCCAACCAACCTACTTCAGAAGCCAATTCACAATACTGTAGTGTATTCTCCTCCGCCATCAGGAAACAATTTTGGGTAGTTAATATGTCATGTGAATATAACAAGCATGTAATGTGTTTAAATCTTTTGAAAGCAGTTAACCCTTTTTATATTTGAAAAGTACCTGTATGTCAGGGAGTGTAGATGTAGAAAGTACTTGCTGAAGGAAAAGGGTTATAAGCTGAAACACTGGCTTTATCATGTTACTTTTGAGGGTAATGAGGCCATCATGACATTGGTATTTTTTAAAGTAAAGTAGGGACTCATAATGGCAAAGCTTTTCAAAATCAGAAAAGCTAACATTTTGTAGTTACATCTACCTTGTTGCTGAGAGAGAGCTTTGGGAGGATTTTTGTCCATTTAGCAAGAGTATCATTAAAATAATAAAATAAAAAATAACTTAAAAACTAAACATATTGTTCTTCACAGATGAAGACTGGGACACATGGGGACAAGCAACATCAGAGTGTAGTCAAAGTTATTGATGAGGAAGAACACACAAGCTAGGAGAATTCACAAAAGCACTTGCCTTTTACCTGAGCCTACTGACAACAGCAAGATCCCACCCACTCCTCTCTCTTCCCTTTGAAGTTAACTGAGTGCAAATTACTTTTGTACTTTGAATTCAGTTTGCAATGATGGACGTAAGCTGAGAAGTAAAAGAGAGAAACTGGGACATTTTAAAGGGAGCTGAAAAATTGAATGTCAGAGGATGAATCAGTACTGTCCCTGCCAAATCTGTATGTAGCATTAATTATCATCAGTATAACAAATAACAGAATACCCTAAAATATTAGATTCCAGCTTTTGTTATCTCCTCCACTCCAGCTGGCAGCGACTTTTGGAAGGAATAGGATTTACATCAAAGATGCACTGGTGGAAGATGGAACCTTTAACCCATTTCTCCTTTCCCAATTCCTTCCCCTACTTTCAAAGAACTACTTGCTGCAGAAGTCAAATTTGGAAGGTACTGGTTTTGAAAAATACATAAATAAAAGGAAAGTAAATCTCCCCTGTCCTGTGTAGTTTTGCCTTTAAACATATTTTTCTGAAGTAGCTGATTTCCAGATTGCTGGAAAAGAAAAATAACCTGCAGGCTCCCTTCCTGGGTTGTCATCTCTCTCAAAAGCAAGGGGGGTGCTGGTGGATTGCGCTGATGCCGTTACAGAAACATAAAAAAGTTAAAAGAGGTCAGGTTAAATACCTAAGAGAGTGTCCTTGATTTCTGAAATTCACATGAATAAAATATTTTCAATTGTCATTATGCTGTGAAACCTCCAGAAGTGCAGATATATCTGCTATTGGTATTTTCTGCCAATACTTTTTTAAAAAAACCTGGTTCAAATGGTATTATCATTAACTGTTTTCAGCTGAATTTCATCTAAAGCAAGTACAGCCAGCATTTTCTGTTTTTGCCTGAGAAAATGTTTTATAGCATGTGAAGCCTGGGAAAGCAGAAGTGCAATCTTAGTGTATATCATTTCAATTTTGTAGCAAGAGACCTAGGCAGCATAGAGCAAATGATAATAATTCAGATACCCTTAGGTTTGTCAGTTGTTTAAAGATAAATACATAACCATGAATCAAAGTTATTTCAGTGGGACATGACATGTTCTTTGAAATGTACAGTTTATCATACACTCTCCACAGCTTTGGGGGGAAGAGATAAGGCACATGTTTGTTTGCCCAAAGCACTTAGTAACTGTGATTTATTTACTGGAATTGTCATGTTTTGGATGAAAAGAAGAAGTGACTGTTGTACTGTGCTGTAAAAGCAGCCAAAGATAACTAGACAGTTAATAAACCATTTGGAGTGGATAACATAAGAAAAAAAGGAAACATTGAACTTCAAAATAAAGTGAGGTGGTTTCATCCCTCTGTTGACGAAAATTAATAATTATGAAAACTCTGTAAACAGCAGAAGCAACAGCAAAATATACAAAAACACACTTAAAAACATAAAGGATTGCTCAATCAAAATTAAGCATGCCTCATTTCCAATTATTTCAATGGCACCACAGTCAAGCATATACCTAACTTTTTTAAAATTTTCATTGGAGTGTGTCCGTAGCACCTTGTCTAGGAAAGGTGATTTTTTTCACACCTCAAAGCCAATATGTACCATAGAGAAGAACTAATCTGGTATACAGTCTTCAGGGTTGCCTGTCTTGGCCATCTCTTTAGAGTCGAAAAGGTGGTGTGTGTTTGTGTGTGTGTGTGAAAGAGAGATAGTGAAAGTAAGAGTGAGAGTCTGGTATTTTCAGTTATTTTTAAAGAAAAAAACTGATGGCAGGGAAATTTATTTCTCTCTCTCTTTTTTTAAAAAAATGTTGATTATGCAGGTCATTCTTAAAGCACAAATATCTCACTATCAGGTTTGAGACCAGAAATTAAGGCACCATAGTTCTACATAACACTAGAGCCAGAAGTATGCATATGTAAGAGTGGCCAGTTGCCTACATCATTTACATTTTTCTAAATAAGGCATATGCACATATGGGTTACATTTAGAAAAAGGAATTGATCCAATCAGTACGCTTAAGAGCTTTGCAACACAAAACCAAACAGAAAGCTATTTTTTTTATTTTTAAATAACTGTTATCTTACATCTTAAAAACACATTACACTATCCCTTGAGATGGTAAGACCCTTTAATTTTTTATTTATTTAAAATAAACAATATAGTAAATAAATAAATAAAATACCATCTTAATAATAATAATAAATAATAAACTTTATTTTTGTATCCTGCCTTTTGCCACAGCAATCAAGGCAGCTTACCTCTTTAGCATATGTAAATCAACCACATATTAAATGATAAAACATGATAAGAACAAGCGCCCCCTTAAAAAAGAATTAAATTAAATGCACTACTAAAATAGTTAAAAAGAACTGGTGTACTAGCATCATTAAAGATGTAAAAATATAAAAGGGAGAGACACAGATTAGGTAGAGTCTATTCTATTCAGGGAAGGCCTGCTGGAAGAGATCCATCTTGATGGCTTTTTTAAAATTGTCCAAGCTGGTAATTTGACGGATCTCTTCCGGCAAGGCATTCCAAAGTCTGGGAACAATGATAGAAAAAGACCTCTGGGAGGTTCCCACTAGTCTTGTATTTCTCAGTTGCAGTAGGTTCCTCCCAGAGCATCTGAGGGTGCGGGGCAGATTATATGGAAGGAGGTGATCCCTTAGATAGGTTGGACCTAGGCCATGTAGGGCTTTAAAGGTCAGCACCAACACCTTATACTATGCTCGGAAACCAATAGGCAGCCAGTGAAGGGATTTCAGAATCGGTGTAATATGATCCCTTCTAGATCTCCCAGTAATTAACCTGCCTGCCATATTTTATATCAGCTTAATTTCTGAACTAGGTATAAGGGTAGCCCCATGTAGAGTGCATTACAGAAATTGAGTCATGAGGTTACCAGTGCATGTGCTACAGTTTCTAGGTCCCTTGGTTCCAGGTAAGGGCGCAGTTGGCGTATCTGCCGAAGCTGATAACAGGCGCTCCTGACCGTCACATTCACCTGATCAATCATGTGAAGTGACGGGTCTAGGAGCACCCCCAAATTGCGAACACAGTCTTTCGAAGAGAGTGTGACCCCATCTAGGACTGGGGATTGTATCCCAATACCTGGTTTAGGGGCCCCTACTGTAAGCACCTCAATTTTCTCTGGATTCAGTTTGAGTCAGTTTTTCCTCATCCAATTCATTACCGTTTCCAGGCATTGATTGAGGGGAGAAATGCCATCTGTCATCATGGCTGCTGACCGAGACATACAGAAATATTTTAGGTGTCATCAATATACTGATAACACCCTGCCCCATGTCTATGGATGATTTCCCCCAGCGGCTTCATATAGATTTTAAAGAGCATCGGGGACAGGATGGCACCTGGGAGGATGCCACAGTTAAATTCTGTTTTTGAAGAGCAACTATCCCTGAGTGTCACCCTCTGGAATCTGCCTCAGAGAAAGGAAAGGAACCACTGAAGAACAGTGCCTCCAATCCCCAACTCTTCCAGGCGTTCCAAGAGGATGCCATGGTCAATCATATCAAAAGCCACTGAGAGATCCAAAAGCACCAACTGGGTCACGCTTCCCCTGTCGATGCTTAGGCGAAAGTCATCTACCAGAGCAACCAGAGCAGTCTCCACCCCAAATCCCGGTCTGAAGCCGGTTTGAAATGGATCTAGAAAATTGTTTTCATCCAAGATCGCTTGGAGTTGGAAGGCACCTTGCTCAAAAATGGGAGATGTGACACAGGTCTGTAATTTTTCAAGTCCAGGGGGTCCAGGGAAGGTTTCTTCAGGAGCAGTCTTACCGCTACTTCCTTTAAACAAGCTGGAACCTTTAAACAAGCTGGTCTCTTTAAGAAAGGCCATCAAGGCATAACCCCCCTGTATGACCAGCCATGATGGGCAAGGATCGAGGGAGCACCTCGTCTTCTTCACTTTTCCAAGGATCTTGTCCATGTCATCGGTACTCACCAGCTCGAACTGATCCAGTTTAATTTCTGAAAGGGGTTTACTGGACACCTCCTCAGTTGATTCTGTTATAATCCCGGCATCCAAGTCAGCTCTTATCTGAGAGATTTTATCTGCAAAGTAGTTGTTAAACACATCACAGCAGGCTGTTGTTGGGTTGAGTAGAGGCTTCTGCACAGGAGGAACCTGTGTCAGTTCCCCCACCACCCTAAACAGCCCTGCCGGGCGAAGCTCTGAGACGCAATACGTGCAGAAAAGAAAGATTTCTTTGCTGCATGTATTGCCTCTTGATAGGAACGAAGAAAGTTCCTATGACGAGTCTTGTCAGATAAGAGTCGAGTTTTTTGCCAGGTGCACTCGAGTCGTTGTCCAACCTGCTTGATCTTCTTAAGTTCCTCTGTGAACCATGGCTGTCGGTTTGAAGTAGGTTGGAAAGGACATCTAGGAGCAATCGTGTCAATAGCCCTGGTGAGATTGGTGTTCCAGGTAGCGACTAGGGCTTCAACAGAATCACTGGCATTGCCAACCAAGGAACCCTCCAAGGCTTTCTGAAGACCCATTAGCCTCCAAGGGAAAACCATTCTAATAGGTCCTCCACCCCCAGTGGGGTAGACAGTGGATCTAAGTCCAACCATGATGAGGAAATGATCTGTTCATGACAGTACGGTGGTATTTATTACCTCCACCCACAGATATGCCTGCTCCGTATCAAAAACTGCATCGAGAGAGTGACCCGCACAGTGCGCTTGCCCAGAAACCAACTGGGATAGGCCCATGTCTGTCACGGAATCCATGAACTGCTGCACCGTGCCTGTTAAACTAGTCTCGACTAAAGGTCTGGGTGACTCCAACAGCAGTTCTGAGACTAGCTGTGTCAGCTCGGATAGGGAGTCTGTTAGACAACGGGATGGACAGTTTTCATCTCTAGTTTTCAGGCTTAGGTACACACATTTGAAGCGGTCTATTTTCCGGATAGGTATCCTAGTCAGGGCAAGGTTGTGTCTATGGACCAGAGCCACTCCACCCCACCCACCCCCGCCCACTTTCCCTTACCTTGACAGAATACCCAGCTGGGAGAGCCTAATTCCAGGTGATGGCACTATCTTCCCCCAGCCAGGTTTCCATGAAGTAAGCCAGGTCAGTCTTTTCATCCACAAGAAGTTCGTGGATGATATGGGTCTTGTTCTTTACCTACCTGGCATTGCAAAGGAGCAAGGTAAGATTCTGTGGCATGGTTGGTAACCTCCCCAGCCTACTTTGGGTATCAGAGTGAACTGAAAGTGGAATCACCTTCAGACATCGAGCCCACCTTCTTTTGTAACAATAATCCACTCTGTTATCACTGTACCTTCCTCTGCCCCGCACAACCCCAATCGTTGCTCCCTATAAGACCTCTACTGGTTCTCCCCCATTGCCTTCCATCTAGAAGGTTGTTTTAGCAGTCCCAAGGTTCCTAAACAGATCATTGTCAGAAGGCTATGACTGATCTGCCGCACTAAGGAAGAAAATCTTCCTTCCCGCTTTTATTAAGATAAAGGCAGCGGGCAGGCTAAATAGCCTTGCCTTGCCCTTGCCTGCCTCCCAAGGATCCTCTGCCGCTTGGTGTAGTGATGGTGGTGAGGTCTTCAGGCTTGCTGGCTGGTGTTCCAGGGAGGAGTGGGGGAGTGGCTTTTAAGGCCTGCCACTCCTGGCCACGCCCCCTCTTGCTGCTGCTTACTGGCTCTACTGTCACAGCTGCCTTGGCCCTAATGGTGAGGATGAAGAAGGAAGCTGCTCCAGTGTCTTCAGGCTTGCTGGCTGATGTTCCAGGGAGGGGTGGGGGAGTGGCTTTTAAGGCCAGCCACTCCTGAGCATGCCCCCTCTTGCTGCTGCTGCCTGGCTCTACTGTCACAGCTGCCTTGCCCCAATGGTGAGGGGGAAGAGGGAAGCTGCTCCAGCGTCTTCAGGCTTGCTGGCTGGCGTCTTTCTATTGCCGTGATCCACAAAGTATCTTACTTCACAATTAAAGAAACACACATTAGGGAGTAGGTAAAACACAGTGAGCAAATATCATAGCCATCAATATTCTTATTCCTGGTCCATGTCAGTTGTTGATGCAGTCCCACAAAGAAATTCATGCAATGATGTCCTATCATATGAAAAATGTTTGTATACATTAAATATAAAGGTAAAGTTTTTCCTTTGATGTAATTGTCAAGTAGTGTCTGACTGTAGGAGGTGGTATTTATTCCTGTTACTACGCCGAGGGAGTCAGCGTTATGAAAGATGACTCTGTGGTCATGTGGCCAGCATGACTGATGCAACACTGTTACCTTCCCACCAAAGTGATACCTATTATCTACTTGCACTTTTACATGCTCTTGAAGTGCTAGGTGGGAAGAAGCTGGGACTAGTGATGGGAGCTCATTGCATCATGTGGCCCTTGAGTCTTGAACTGCTGACATGATGACCTTGCAATTATCAGAGTCATGATGTATATGCATTATGGCCAGGAATGCCAATAATTTCATGAGAGGTTAAATACCTAAACCCTCAAACTTGAGACTACCATCCTCTTCCAATATACCCCTTCCCAAAATATTCTGCTTAAAAAACATAACTCAGATACTGTTCCATTGGTCTCATATGGGATGCAAAATGATTGTGCATGTTCTGGCATGTAAGCCTTTGGTGGCATCTGCACTGCAAAAACAATACAGCTTGACACAGCTCAGTGCCATGGCTCAGTGCTATGGAATTCTGGGATTTGTAGTTTTGTAGGCTATTCTCTCTCTGAGAGCTCTGGTGTCACAATAAATTTCAAGTCCCAGGATTCCATAGCATGGAGCCATGGCAGTTAAACTGTATTAATTTGCATTAATTCTGCATTGCAGCCTTTGAGATGTAATTCCTCCATAGGGACCAGCAACAACTCCCATCCACCCCTTCTCCAGAACTGAATGGAGGGATCTCCATCTTAGAATAATATGTCAAATACCACAAGTCTTAGATTTCAGCACCACTGCTCGGTCATAAAAAAAAAAAAGCTAGTTAAGACCACAGTTCAGACAATCACAGCAGAGGGAAGTGGAACAGATTTCACATCCATAGGTCAGATGACTTGGACAGAGCATATATCTGCTCCACAGGTTTTCTTATGAATAGGAGGACCTGATGTATATATCTTGGTCAGGGCTACACTTCCATCATCATATTAACTGAACAGTAATTTGACAAAAGAGGGAACTTAAAACAGGGGGATTACTGAGCAATCAGGGCATCATCTTGTCCTTTCTCCTCTTATCACATAACAGTGTGCTGTCATTGCAAGACACCTCCTATGCCAACTAGCTATGCAAATGTTGTTCAGACAATTACACTGTGGGCTGGGCTGTGTGTTTCAAATTATGGGATTTCTGGATGGGAGGGGGCAATAAACAACTAATATGCATAATCTGGGAAGGGAGAGAAGTTTGTTTGTTTTAGAATAATTTATACTCAGTTCAAGAAAATTTCCCTGATCCAACTGGGGGCAACTATGTATATATTATAACAGTATGAAGAAACCAACTATCAAAAAGATACGTCACTGTTCCTAGCAATCGTGAAATTATGTATTGAGCACATGTAATTCTATTCAGAAACTTAATTACAGTTGGGCACAGCTGTGTGGATTTCTGTTCCACATCTCCTTCCCTCCTTGACTTCTGTTTTGCTTTTGGAGAGTATCAAAGTAGATTAAGGTAAAAATTAATAAGATCCTTTAAAATATTTACTATACTCAGAAAATGAAATGCACTGAACGTGTGAAAGGTTCCCTACTAATTTATATTCCAAGAAAAAGAACAGCCATTTTATTTTAGTACTTGGCTATATATTTCTGGACAGCCATTTGAGCTAGGTGCATCTAATTTTTTAAAAGTACATCATTATGCCATAAAGACAAATAGATCATGAAAGACTAAATGGCTGGCATCTCATGCCAAAAAAGCAATTAGAAAATTGGATCAAGGAATTAATGTGGGCATGTTACACCTGTCAGCAATAATAAGTATTTTGACATGAGCAGAATAAAATTTGTCACAGTGCACTAATACTGATCTGATGTGCAAGGTATTTAAAATGCAAACAACTATGCATTAATCATTTCTGTGTTGCTAGACTAAAACATCTGAATGCTATTCTTATCACTGTTTATCTACAAATAAAAGTAACTCTCAGAGCAGCTGGAATAAGTTACTCCTTTATAGATAATTATAATTTACACTAATGCAAATTAATTTTTTCACTCCAACTAGATAAAAGATGATTGCTTACAATCAAAAGTGTTCATTTGAGGCAATTAACACAGCAATCTCACATCCTCACAGCTGCATCTTACAGTTCAGTTTATGGCAACTCAAGAAATTCCTGCCATCTCTGGAGGAACCAAACATCACAGGGAGAAAAAAAATGAATAGGATCATAACTGATTTTAATATTTACAGTACAAGGCTCTTTCATACTATGTAAGTTAGATTCCATTTTCACTGTCAAGGTTCTATCCTATGGAATCCTGGGATTAGCAGTTTAGGCAGGGGCATTTACAATTCCCAGCCAGAAAGTTCTAGTGCTTTACTAAGATTCCATAGGTTGTTGCCATAGAAGTTAAAGTGAAATTATGGTTAAATTGTGTAGTTTGAAGAGGCCCTTGCTACAACTTTCCGATGATGATGATGATAATGACATTATGGTATCTTTTGTGCCACTGCTTCAGATAGCTGATGGCATCCACCCTCTAAAAGAACATAGGGCTCATTGATAATCCAGCAATTTGCTTAGTATTCACTAAACATGAGCCATGCAGGCCTACTACCATATACTCTGCGTTTTTCATTTTCCAAACTAGGATTAGCTCCAGTAATTCCATGTTTTCACACTGCCAAGGTGACCAGTTGCAGTTTTCCATCTTTCAGAGCAACCCACACTTGAAAATCCTGTCCCAAATTATTAGCTGTACAGTCATTGTTAATTATTCAATACCATTTCTGTTGGCTCAGTTCTTTCACTGAAATAAAAGAAAATCCCATGAATAATTTAAACATTAATGAAATTATTACACAAATACTTCCACCAAAGTAAAATCTATGCTTCAGGAGGAATATTTTTCAGAAAATACTGCAGTAGGATATTGCAATTGGAATCTGTGTTCATTAATTTGTGCATGCACACAGACACACATCACACTACTTTCTCTCCACAAACAGTCAGTAAGCTTTCTACCCTTTAAATCCATTCCATGTACAATGGGACATTCAAGGATGAACTTTTTTGCATTCCTTCACTGCAGTGTTTTCCAATTGAGACTCTCACAGTGATTTACAACTTTAATTAATTAAACTCCACCACCCCGTATGTGGTAGGTAAGCATTATTATCTATTTTAGAATAGTGATGTACTGACAAGATTCTCTCCCTAGGCTTCTTAAAATGCTGCCACTAAACTGAAGGGAGAATTAAGCTAATTTCCTTTCTTCCACAGCTAACCCACTGTGGGTTATAAGTTCCTTTTCCAGAACCCACTGAAATATTGTGGAAAAGTACACAGAATAGCAATCACAGCAGTAAGCTCTTTTGGACATTTCTGTCTTCAGAAACTACCACACAACAGATTTCAACATAGAATGATGACTTTCAATCTGCTACACAGATTTCTCTCCAGCAAGAATAAAATTCTTACTGCAGGACAAATAGGACTGGCAACCATTCAGTTTGTGACAAAGAAAGACTAATATGATCCTCTGTCAGACAACATAGACCTAGATTCATGATCAAGAACAGCAGCATTATAAAAATCATTTTACTGCAAAGCCATAAAAAGGAAAATTCTAGAAAGAACTAGAGGAAGCGTGGCTGTGAAAAGTGGGTAGGAATGGGTGGGGGGACAATGGGATGTAGAAAGGAAGAGAAGCCAAGGCATCTGTCCACAGAAATAATAGCCTAAGGACAGGGTCTGAGGGGTGATTATAACCAATGGCAAATGTATCTTGAGGCCTCTGGTGTATAAAAAATGTTATCATAGAGAAGCATGCCTGGAAAATGTTGAGATCAACACATATATGCATACAAAAATAGCAAAAAGAATGTAATAAAATGAATTTCCTAAAAGATATCAGCAGAGCAGAATAAAATGCAAACTTGACAATATTTTTCAGCAGGAGAAAAAATGCTAATCGCACCAGCATACCAAATTACTTTGAGCTATAAATACTATACTGTATTTTCAGGCAACTGAACATTGGAAAAACATGTGCAAAAGCAATGAAGGCTTAAGTGAGTTTTCATTGCTCTTGAATTCTATGCAGGCAGATCCAAGGTTACTGTCCTAGCTGCCATAATGTTTTGTCTTTTAAAAAACTGCTTTTATTGAAAGATCTTATTGCCTTCCATACAAGATAGTGGATCATTAAAAAATACATTTGGGTATTATAGAAAAGCTACTACTATTGAACTGTAGATGTGACAAAGGAAATCAAAAAGATATTTATAAGCCAGTGAAGAAGCAAAATGTCACCAACATTAGTCACTGTAGAATTCCTGTTATCCCAGAAGCCTAATTAAATAACTACACAAGAGTAACTCCATGAAGAGCACCATGTAAATATTATCCTGTTCCATCCAATAAAGGATATATAGGAGATATATATCTTTTATATATGGTTTAATAGCTGCTTAGTTGTATGCTCCCCATACCATTTGAATTAATGGTACTGAATTGTAAACACTGTGCCCAGTTGTGACTTTCACATCATCCTTGTCATTGTTTAAGACTGTTTCTGTGAAGTGTATCAGGAAACCTTTCCTATGTAAAGAAGGACATGCAACTCTGTCTCTGATGTTATTAAGACTCCACCCTTACAGAAAAATGTGCACAGGAATTCAGGACTGTACAAATGTCCATTTTAATTTTTTAATTTTTCAACACTTAAAACCAACATCAATACAATACAGTATATTACATAAACATAACATAACATAAACATATCTAATCTAACCTAGACACAGACATAGACTAGACTGAAACATAACTATATATTAAAATACAGTACATGGAACAGATATGCACATATATACTTCCTCTCCTCTACTCCGAGATCTTTTTCTTAGATATCTTATATCCTTTTTTTTACTTGTTACCTTTTTGTTTTATTTTTCCCACATTACTTTATAGTCTTCTTTGTTCAATGTAGTTCAGTATCACTATCTTCTCAATTAAACTGTGAACTGTGATTTTACACCATTTGTAACTAGAATTTTGTAGAATTTTTCCTTTCTAATTTACTTGTGTTAATGTACACCCTTCATAACTCTATATAACAAAATATCCTTAATTCTATAAAACATTTACAATCCTTACTTCCTAGGTGATCTTATTTGTATACAGTATCTTTATACAGTGTATAATATATAAGTAAACAGATATACAGATAGATATCAAATTATTTGGAAATGTTCATTATACCCCTTTTCTTTGGACATGTTTCTGAGCAACTGAACTTATTATCCCTGTAACTGAACATCTTCCATTTCCATTCATCCATATCTGGATCCCTTCTTCCCTCCACTTCCCGGAATATATTACTCTAGATGCTGTTATCATGTAGAAGAGGAACTTTCCATATCTTTTCTCCACATCCTCTTCCACCATGCCTAGTATGTAAGTTTTTGGACTTTTGCTCAGTTTAATTTGTAAGATTTCTGTTATTACCTTGTGTATTTGTGACCAAAACCTCTTGGCTTTTGTACACTGCCAGCACAAATGGAACATGGTGCCTTTCTCACTCTTACATTTTCTGAAAAGAGGACTATACAAATGTGATAAATAATTTGGCTTCAATTATCATCTGGTCCTTGTCATTTTGTAGGCATGTAAATCATGGCTTATTTTATTTTAGTGTGCAAGAATAAAAATTTTCCAATGTTTTCTCCACACCAGGAAGGATTATGAAAGATTTTGGATCATTTTCAATAATTTCTCAAATTATTTCAATGAATTGCAAGGCAGTTTTGTGCAAAAAGAAATGCTTTCATTAAAATATAAGGATTTGTACAAAATATATTTTGTACAAAAACAAAACCATTTTTGTTGTTTTTTGCTTTGTTTGCCTGCAAACAAAATACTGTTGGTCTTTTGTTTCTGCAAAGGGCAAAACATCTTATGACAGTTAATCTTTTTGAAGGAGCATTGAGAAACTCTTTCTTGATAAGGAAGAGAAAAATTGAGACTATTCTCTTTACTTCCTTACTCTCTTACCACCTGAGCTCTAGATGACTATGGGTGCATCTATACTGTAGAAAGAGTGCAGTTTGACACCACTTTAACTCACATGGCTCCATCCTATGGGATCCTGGGATTTTTAGTTTCATGAGGCATCAGCATTCTGACAGAGAAGGCAAAATTACAAACCCCAAAATTCCACAGGATGGAACTACAGCACTTAAAGTGGTGTCAAACTGCATTATTTCTAACAGTGTGGATGCACCCTGTGCTGTATATTCTATAACATCTTTACAGCCTAATCAGCTACAACAGCTATCAGAGCTTTCCACAGGTGGATATTAGGGATACTGAAAGAACTTGTTAAAAATAGCCTTAATAAATACATTTTCAATATGTTGTTCATGGTCTTTTAGAGATGAACAACCCTCAAAAGATATCAAACGCTTAACATGGACATCGCCCAAGATCTCTCCACAGCTGGGGATTTGGACATTACAGGAGTTAATTCCAAGGACGAAGAGTCTCCTCCTGTACAGGCTTCCCATAGGGGGGTTGCAGACTGCCAGAAATAGTGCAAATTGAGTCCACTTTTAGGGTTAGGGTTAGTGCTAGGGAATCATGGGAATTGTGTTTTTTTTTTTTTGTGTGTGTGTTTTTTTGAGACATTGAGCCTTCTCTATCAGAGAGCTCTGGTGCCACAATAAAATACAGTTTCTATGATTCCCTAACCCTAACCCTACCCTAAAAGTGGACTCAATTTGCACTATTTCTGGCAGTCTGCAACCCCCCATAGTTTCTCTGCTGCAACTCTTAATAGTTCCTTAGATGTGATGTGATTGTATTATGTGTGTAGGAGGGCCAAAAGACTGCATATGAACAAGTGTTGATATAACAATTTTGCAGTAATTTCATAGTGTTTTTTGTTTGTTTTGTTTTGTTTTTGTTTTTGTTTTGCTTTTGTGTTTTATGAATTTCAACAAAAACACACATTTCTGTCAGAGTGCCACCTTCTTCCATACAAATTCATCTTCCCTCTCATTTCAATTGGAAAATGGCTCTGATATGACCGCCTTGTGAGTGGTTACTCAAGAAAGGATATTTTTGGCACTAAATGAAAACTTTGGTGCTCCCTTTTTCAGGTAGCTTATTTGGCTCCTTCATGTCTTGCCTTCCAGAAACCTATGAGCACCTTCTTGATTCAAAAGTAGGGACTGAAAACAATTTTGTTGTACTTGATAGTCTCATTTTTCCTGAGTTTTGTTACCTAAAAATGCCCTTCTTACCTTGAGCTTTCACACATTTTATCGGATGCTTCTGAGAAATAATGAGTCCCAAGCTTTTAGTACAAACTCTTCTTAAATGTGAAGGGTTAAAATGCACATATTTGGTGGGAAAGCACACACAGAAGCATGCTTTAGTCAATAGGGAAAGTTGAGTAAAGTTTGTAAATCATGAAAATAATTGGGCAAAGAAGGAAACGTGTATTAAAAATATGCAAGAATTTCAATTCAAGAAGAAAAAGTCCTTCAACTCAACACAAAACAATGATAGAAAGAAACTGCAGGTGGGTTATGGAGAAATCAAATGAAATCAAAGCTTAGAGAGTTTCACATCCTTATCCAGAAGGCATTTATGAAGGCATATTTTTTTCTTCATTATTTCAACTAATTTTTTTCTCACTGTTTCCATTTGGAATTTTATTGCTGTTTCAATGGTTGTTGCACTTCATGTCCTGTTCCATACAAATGGAAATTACAATAATGCAGCATAACATGCTCTATTCAGTCTGCCAGCTGTAATGTAAGATCTTCAGGATGTTCTACTCCACTCTTCCTTCCTTCTCCCTGGATTTTAAAAAAGTCTTCTATACTCCATTATGCTACAGTTACTGAACATAATTAATGCTGGATTGATTTGTTTAAAGCAAAGCAGCTTCATTTATATACCGCTTCATATCGCGCTATGGGATGTCTAAGCAGTTTACAACTGTAAGCTCATTGCCCCCCAACAGTTGGGTATTCATTTTAGCGACCTCAGAAGGATGCAGGCCTGAGTCTAGCCTGAGCCCTGGCTAGTATTGAATTCACAACCTTGTGGTTTATGAGTGAGTGGTTGCAATACAGGCATTTAACCACTGCGTCACCAGGGCTCAATAATAATAATAATAATAATAATAATAATAATAATAATAATAATTTTTATTTATATCCCGCCCTCTGCCATGCAATCGGGGTGGCGTACAACATATTAAAACATCACAGCAAATTAAAATCAGTCCAAATCCCATCCCATATTCCCACACCCGCCCACCCCTTAAGAATAAATTAAACTGAAACAGATTAAAATGACAATAGTTAAAAATATACAATACAAGGATACAATAAGTTTTTCAATATCAATTCTTATATAATTCTTATATAATATAATTCTTGCCCATTTAGGTGTTTCTGCCCCTGGAAATCTTTTTCAGCTCATTAAACATGGCATCCCCCCTGCCCCCTTCACACCTTTTTATTAGTCCTGTATGAATACAAAAATCTTATGAGCTGATTTTTATTTTTAAAAATGTATACATACATTGAATTTTATTTTTTCTGGTTGCTTTGAAAACCAAAGCAAAAAATAGAATAAAATGTGTTTTAAAATACAGTACAGTCACCCTCTGTTCTCGTAGACTTGAGGTCTGTGGTTTTGAATATTCATGGAGGCACAACCTCTGTGAAAATCAATGGGTCACACCCCCATGGGCATGTGCCTGTGCTTGTCTGTGGGGGGACATCTCATTCAAGCCTATGGGACTTGAATATCAGCAAGTCTCTGTTTTCACGGGGTGGGGGTGAGGGTCTGAAACGGATCCCCTGTGAAAGCGGAGGGCTGACTGTAAATGCAAACATAAGAGAAGAAATCTCTTTTTATAAAAATAATGTTTAACTAGCTTTTAAAAATAAATGTGGTCCTTTGAGAGTTTCTTGATCTTCCATACCTCATTCAATGGAGTGCTGAACAAGCATGAAATAGTAATAGTTATATATCACATTATGGAGTTGTTTTTCACATTCATCTTATTAATGAATACTCCTGTAGATACTATAGGTGTTAGCCAATTTGCACCTGTCCTTTCTCTCCTTAAAAACAAGATTCATCTAGTCACCTAATTAACCAACTGTAAACAGGATGGTTAAATAATATGGTTTCACCACTGGCTTAACAAAACTGTTTTTCTGTTGTCCTAGAGTTCTGGGGATATGCCGCTTTCACTACAATGCCAAGATTAATCTTTGACTGAAAAAGTCTCACAGTGAAATATGAATATCCTTTTTAATTAATTCAAAGTCGTTTTTATTGAGGGAGGACATCATCGTTCTAAAACATTTGGTGCTTCCTGATTCTAAGCACTTAACACATACTGTGATGCATTCCATATCTATTATGAGTGACGATAGAGAAGGTAATGTATTTCAGTAATGGAAAGTAATAAAATACAGTAGAAATGTGCCATTTTCAAAGGAAACTTACTTTAAATTTATTATGGGCTATTGTAGGATGCTATTTTAGAACATGTACTTTTGCATGGTCAAGGGCAGTTTCAAATAAAAGTATGCCACTCTCTTTAGACCCATGTTATATTGTATACTTTTAAAAAGCCTTAGAGGAGCCCAACAAAGTCCATGGAAAAAGACAAGATGTCTATGGTCCAAAACACACTGCAGAAATAATCCAGTTTGAGACCACTTTAACTGCCCTGGCTCAATACTAGAGAATTCTAGGAACTGTAGTTCTATGAGACATTTAGCCTTCTTTGTCAGAGAGCTCTGGTGCCACAATAAACTACAGTTTCCAGGATTCCTTAGCACTGAGTCAGGGCAGTTAAAGCCATCTTAAACTGGATTATTTCTGCAGTGTGTTTTGGACATAAATAACTTGCATAATTTACAATGGAGGATATAAGTAAAGATTTGCACTTATATTGTTTTTGCAGTAGTGTAACACCATATGCCAAGAGTGGGCAAGGTGGGGCCCATGAGCTCTATGTAGCATACAAGGCTATTTTTATAGTTTATGAGGAACCTCCAATGCCATCTTGCTGGGACAAAAGTCTGAAAAAGTGCCCCTGCGTCCCATTCTTGGAAGCCTCCAGGAGTTGCAAATTTGCATGGAAAACACATTGAGGGCCCACATAAGCCCATAAACTTGAGGAAGAAAACCTCAAACTCAGAATAAGAAATGGACTTTGGTCACTTTTGGTTTTTAACATTTAGGGCCTAAACAGACCAATGTTAAATGCCGGCATCAGGGCAGAGTGGGGGCATGGCGACCGCACTCTGCACACCCCAATTCCACCCCAATGCCAGCATCACACTGCCCACCCGGCCACACAGCAGGTGGCAACATGCCATTTCTTTGGTGCAGCATTTAGACGTACTGCACCAAAGAAAGAGGGAAAGCAGCTGCCACCTCAGCAACAATGACTTTTTGCCACTTTAAAAAGAAGTGGCATTTTGTCTGCCCTTTTGGGGCTGGTAAAACACCAGATCAGGGCCGTGACATGCCCAATCCGGTGATGAAAGGGATGGTGGGATGCCGCTCCAAAGGGGTGGTCTGTTCAGCCCTTTAGTTATTTATTTATGCTTACTTTGGTGCCTAATGTAGAATTCTGGAAGATGCAAATTTGTCTTGCACTTTCCAAAGTTGCCTACTCCATCTTATATAATTAAATGAGAGAAACAGATTCCCAAGAACTAGCCCTTAGAATATAGCAACTGTGACACAGCAATATTTAAACAGCAACACGGAAGTTGTTGGACCAAGTAAGATTATATTTCTAATCACAAAGAAGGAATATGTGCTAACAAAATCAGTAACCAGATCCTAGAGATTTAGCTCAAGACAACCCAATACTATATTGATTTGGTATAGTTGTTGCTTCCTTTGAACAGCTGTTCCTTCTTTGTTTCTTTCTATACCATAAACTGCTTTCATAACACTGTTTAGTAGCAGAAAAGGTATCCCATTTGATATATTGTATTTGTGCATCACACTGTGTGGTAGACAGTTCTAGAACTGCAAAATCCAGAATTCAATTGGACACACACCTTGTTACACTGTTTAGAGTCATGGCAAGGAGAGCTATTGTTGTTCTTTTCATTGCAGCATTTTCCAAACTACATTGTCTAGGAGAGTCAGTGGAGAAATAAACACATAACATTGTAATGGGTATGCATAGAAGTATATTTACTCCATAAATTATGATTATTGTGTAATTCAAATTATCTCCATCTTACACAGTATGCAAATACCAGACTTGAAATGTTACTTTAAAATAATAACATATTCAGCTGCTGGTTGCAGGATCCCTTACAGGCAACTTTTTTTTTTTATTGCCATAATGACAGTTCCATAGTTACATGTTGCACCACCATTACAATGGATCATTTGTGGCAGGGGAGGGAGGTTACAGGCACTCATCTTAAACAATGAAGTACCTGGAGGGCTTCTTCTCTTCTTTTTCTGAACAATGCAAGGCTTCTGACACTATTAAAAGCAGTATAATCACTCTCATTACAATTCCATTTTAACTGCTATGACATCATCTTATAGAATCCTGAAGTTTGTACTTTGGCAAGGTATGGAAGTACTTCAACCGTGAATTCCAAAATACCCCCCCCTAAATGCCAAATTGCAAGAGTCTAGAGGATGTTGCCATGACAGCTAAAGTGGAATCATAGGACTATAACTGCATAGTGTGAAACGGCAGCTACAGCACGACTCTCCCTTATCCAGAATTTAGAAATCTGAAATATTCCAAAATCCAAAACTTTTTTCATGGTTAGCTGATATTGACACCATTATTTTCTGATGATTCAGTGTACACAAATGTTGTTTTATGCTGAAAATAACCTTTAGGTTATGTGTATAAAGTGTATATGAAACATAAATGAATTTTGTGTTTAGACTTAGGTTCCGCCTTCAAGATACATTATTATGGACATATATGCCAATACAGGTATTCCAAATCCCCCCCCCCGATCCAAAGCAGCTCTAATCCTAAGCATTTTGGATAAGGGAGACACAACCTGTATAGAGCTATAACTCTTTAAACGAGAATAATGTGGTAATTCAGCCACAGCAATGAACCTACTGATGACACCTGGACATTTGGTCCCCAAGTCACATGGCAAATGGTGCTGCAGGTGAGGGAGTGCTTTGTTGGCCTCCATGAGAGGAGCCAAGGGAACTTGGCCCATAGGGCCAAGCGAGATCACATGTAGGGGAAAAGAGGGAAGATATTTAAAGGCTCATTGCCCCCTCATATGCCTCTTTTACTTGATCTATTGGGACTTTGACAATTGGCTTGTCATGTTGTTGCTAAATATTATTTATTTATTTATTTATAAATAAGGAATAGGCTTCCATCTGGCAAGTAGTTGGGGAGAAGATATGAGATTGGTGTACACCTTGGCACCCCTTTGTGGTGGAGGTTTGGTCTCTGGAACTGTTTTCACCAGACCCGAGATTGGAGGGATGGGGAAAGAGTTTGGCCTTGGAGCTGATTTATGGGCTTACTCTCTCTTATAAAGTAACAGGGCTTGGAAGGGAGCCCCCCAGGTTGGCCTTCCAAAAATGAGCATCCAAAATTGCAACCAATATCTTTTGATTGTCCTTGGGATCTGGTATTTCACCCAAGGGTGGCTGGGGAAGTGTCACAGGTTGACAGCTGTGCCTCAGCTAAACCAGCACCAAGTTCCTTCCCCCTTCATTTTTTCAACCCCAGCTATCAAACACTTAACTAGGCTTTAGGTCAATAAAGATGGCCCTTGTTTAACCCCAAATACGGTGTCTGGTCTCATTATTTCATGGTTGGTCAACAAAACCCTCTACCCTCCAGTAGCTAAAGTGCAATATCACTCCAGTTTTGTTCAGTGTGTCCAGGAGCCAGGGCCCTGTACTGGGAAAAGGATACTTGTTCTTAAGTTTAATTTTTTTTTTTTAAAAAATAAAAATCTATTTTAAGATAAGTATTGGTATCACTCTTTCCCACACAGACTGTTAATAATATGAAATGTTGCTCATTTGGTTCCTGAGAGAAACATTGTTCTACACCTCTGCAGAAGCCCCACGGACTCAGAAAGGTAAATTATTTTAAGTCATGGCATGCCTTGCAACAATACTTTGACGCTTTGGCAGACAATAACAATAGGGAAAAAATTTCTGCAATCCCATTATTCACAGATCTCAAATGAAGGGCTTCCAGCAGTTAGTTTCCAGTGGCCATACTAGATGGGAGCTTCTGGGAGCTATTGTCCAAAAAGGTAAATTTTCCAAGCCCTAACTTGGAAAGTTAGCCTAAACCTTGTACTGTATTACACACAGTTTTTTTAAAAATGTTACTCATTTGTGTGTAGAGCTTCCAGTTTCTGTACATAGCTGCTACCTTCAGATGTGGCCAGTTTCAAACTAGGAACTATTTCTCAACACTAGATCCTCAGCCAGTAGTGACATCAATTACTAGTGTTACAGGATACTAAAGTCCAGCTGCCTTTTGTAAGAACAGATTGGAAGTCTGAAAGTATCTCATATTTGTAGAATATGTTCTCTGACTATTACAAAAAAATTATAATAAATGTTAGATGACCTGAGTAAACTTGGCAGGTATCACTGCATGTTTCTGTTTTGTTTTGTTTTAGCTGAATTGAATACACTACAGTGATTCAAGTGATGTAATTGTTAGGACGAGTGCCTGCCCAGCCCTATATTCCAGCTAATTAGTCCCACATCATACCATAATTAAGGAGTAAGGTGCAAAGAATGCAGGCTTAGTCAACAAAGTCAGAGCAACAGCAATGAAACAAAAACAAACAAAAAAGAACATTCCAAGCTAAGCAAAGCAAAACAAATAGAAAAACAACAATTCTGCCATAACTTTGACAGAGGTCTGTCTAGATGCCAGAACTTGTCCATTATCATATGTTTAACAAGCAGTACACTTTGTATTCATTTCCTTGCTTGCGCTTAGTATAAAAGACTACAGTGCTGTTGTCACCCAACTCAAATTCTATACAATTCCTGTATTTCTTGTTTAACTTCATAACCAGAAATTCACAGCAGTGCCATGTTGGTCTTCAAGCAAAGAGTGCAACAACCTCTCTCTTATACATTGAACCATCAGAAAACAAAGGTGTCACTATCTCAGCCACCCACGAAAAAAGATTTGGTTTTTGGAATATATTGGATTTTGGAATGCCAGATAAAGAAGACCCAACCTGTAATAAATTGTCTTGTCAAGGCCTTTGTGTGCCTTTCTGATCTGAAGACTTTCCTGAGACCTAACCAGGTATGGTGGGGAATGTGTGGCCCTCAATATGTTGGACAACAACACCGCATCAGCCCTAGCAACATAGTATATGAAGGACTGTAGTCTACCAACATCTGGAGGACCATAAGTGTCCTATCCTTGATATATGTATACAAATATGCATAGATCCTGAATTCATATTAATAGATAAGAACCTGTAGCCAGCTCTAGTTAACAACCTGCCTGCAGCTCTTTGGATCACTTGAAGTTTTGAAACACTCGCCTAAACACTCCCATGTAAATCACTTGTAGTAATCCAACCAAAGTGTAACTAAAGTATGTGTCACCATGGCCAGATCTGATGTCTCAGGGAATGGGTGCAGCTGGTGCACAAGCACACCTAGCCATTACTGGAACCTGCACTTCCAAGTTCAGGATTGAATTCAGGAGCACACCAATATTGTAGATGTGCATCTTCAGAGAAGTTAACCCCACCCAGCACAGACTGAATCTATATTCCCTGATCTGCTTTTCAAAAGTCCCTCCCTCCATCTCTGGTACCACCCTCATCTCCGAGGGAGAGAAGCAGCAGGCACAGATCAACCATGCCTAGGCCTAGAAGCAGATAGAAGACCCACCCTCCATTCCAACTGCCACTGCCCTGGCCTTGGAGGGAGAATAAGAAGCAGTATCTGCTGGATTTGATCCCCTTCCCTACTGCAATTCCCTTCTCCTTTTGTGTCATGTCATTTTAGATTGTAAGCGTAAGGGCAGGGAACTGTCAAATTAACAATCTGTAAACTGCTCTGAGAGCCTTTGTGGCTGAACAGTGCGGTATAAATACTCTAAATAAATAAATAGATTTCAACTGACCAAAAACAGCTCTGTCTTGTCTGGATTGTTTCAATTTGTTCACCTTCATTACTGATGACAGGTAGCAGTTGAGGAAAGAAACAGCTTCCTTGGCTTATGAAAAGGAGTAACAGAGATGACACTGAACCCCCAAACTCCAGAAAACCTCTCCCAACAGTTGCATGTATATGCTAAATAGCATGGAGGACAGATCTGCACCCTGTACTTATTGTCAGACCATGGTATCCATACAATTCTCTTCCAGCATCACATTTCAAATTTGATGTTTTCACCCTATCATCTTTCTTCACTGTCCAATATATCAATATGCAGAATATGGACTGCTATGGCATGGATGATCCTGACTTTGGCATGCAATGATATATATTTAATCTGATTTCTTCTGATTTGTTTATTACAATGGTGTAGTCAAGAAAGGTGGGTAGTAACCAAAAAAAACAAAACCAAAAAAAAAAAAACAAAAACAAAAAACCTGTGGGCCTTCAGATATGGTTGGTTTCAGATCTCATTAGCACTTAGTAGCTAGTCAATAGTTATGAATGATGAGAGTAATAGTTCTTTGACATATTTGAAGTTCTTCGAAGTGTTTGCTCCAATACACAGGGTGCTGTCAAAGACATCAGCTCTTTCTCCATAAACAAAAAAGTTAAATAATGATTTTTATTTTCTAATTGGAGAGGAGGAGTCAGATCTCATGAAGGTCTCCTTCTCCAACATGACATTGCTGTCATGAGCAGCTCACTGATGAAACTTGTTGCTTTCAGCAAAGAGGAACTCTAATACACTCAGAACTGACTGTAAGGGTATGGCTCATCTTGTTAACCATTGTAGGATTAGCACACCTTTTTTTTTCTTTGAAAGATACCCAATAGACAGAATTGATTTATTCATTCAAACAGGATATCTGTCATATTGCTCAACTCTGTGAATTTGGTGTCTGCTATTATAAAATCCTATAAGCTGCATCTAGCAGGAGTTTCTTCAAAGGATTTGCACTGAAAAGCTTTTATGGGATTATTTCTAAAGATTTAAAAGCAATCTTAAAATCAAAGAGCTTGTGGAAAACACAGCTGGTTCACATCTGACCAAAATAATCAGATTTCAAAGCCTGAGAAAAGAAAATTTGCTAATTATAACTTTAAAAGATGCTTACTGTGTCTACTACAATGAACTTGAGATCACTTATCTATTTCATATTGCCCTGTGATATTCTTTAGCAAATTGGGTATTGAGTCCATCTTTTCACCAACTTTTTATTTTCTTTTTCTTTTGAACTAAGGAATTTCTTAACTTCCTATCCTTTCGTTATTGATTATGCTGTAATCTGTTCCCCATTGTCTCTTTTTTTTAATTTGCTATTTGAATTGGAAGTCACTGTGTTTCACTTGATATCGGCTTCAGTCCAGATGAAGTTAGCAGATGATTAGCAACACAACATTCAGTCACACTTAGGTCTTGGTGAAATCATGAGACAAGGAACTTAGAATGACCTAAAGTCCTATTAAATGGAACCTGAGTTAGATTCCTAACTTCTTTATATAGTCCTGTATTAATGTGTCTAGAAATTCTCTTTCAACCACAGGTAAACCAGTAATCTATATCTGTGTGGTCCTGTCTTATCCATGGTTACTTAGATAAATGTTTGTATTCAGTGAAATTTGTTTTCAAGTTAGCTATGCACATGATTTCAGTTAAAGGCTCTATTTTACATTTTCATTAATACAGAAATAGCATTTGCTATTTGTCATTATGCTGAAGTAAACTTAAAATGTCAGTGTGTATGCCACATATTATGAGGTCATATAATATAGTGAGGGCAACTGTGTTGGTCTGATGCAACAAATAGAACCAAAAAAATCACGTTACCCATAAAAGATTCAATTACTTCTTAGGCATAAGCTTCATGGATTCAAGTCCACTCCACAACTGAATATAATAATGATAGTGGCAACATCAAGAGTTTGTTCTCATGTTCTTTATTCAATGCAATATATGCTATCAGCAATATACCACTACATTCCCCACAGGACAAATGGTTCAAACTCTTCGTAAGAGAAAATACTTTTTTGGATTTCATTATTTACAAATTTGATTAATATGTTCTCTCTAGGAATATCTCAGTTCTGCAGCATGACTCTGTGGTCAAAATCCGCCAGAGATCATGTTGGAGTATCTACAGATTTCTAGAGAGAACACTTCTCTAGGCATTTATAGGTCCTCCAATGCAATTCTATTATCAATGTCTGGCAGATGTTGACCAAAGGGTTGTACTGGAGGACCTAGAGCAGTGGTGGCAGACTTATGGCATGTGCACCGTTGCGCCAGCACAGAGTTCACCAGAGTGTGTTACTAGAAAGCCAGAGGGACACAGCACTTTGCGATAAATAAGTGGGCTTGGGGTTGCAGTTTGGGCACTCGGTCTCTAAAAGGTTCACCATCACTGGCCTAGAGATTCCTAGAGATGTGTTCTTTCAGGTAAAAAGAAAATAGAATGTATCTTTATATGATTGTCCACCACTAGTTATTAATTAGACAATGCAAGGATTTTTTAAAAAAAAAATAATAATAAACAACACTGGGTTTTTTGATATCATCAGTCACCCCGACCCAAAACAGCTGCCCACCTCTACACATAATAAAGAAAACCTCAAATGTAGACTGAGGGGTCAAGCAGATCTCTCTAGTTGGGAATAATCAACACAATTCCAGTCTTAAATTCAAATTCCTGATCAGCTGCTAATGTGCTTGGTAGCTTGGCTTTTTATTTATTGGCCCACAAAGTGTTTTCATACACAACACAGATGACAATTTGCATTCTTTATTTATTAAAAAAAACATCTCTATCCTGGCATATTCATTGTTTAGACACTCAAAAGCAAGGGTAGTAGCATAGACCCCCTAGTAACAGGTTGGAATATATATGAAATCCCATAAAATGCCTCTTCAGATGTATCTGTATCAAGAAAAGACATAATCTTTCACCAAATTTATCTGTATGTCCAGATGTCAGCTGAGTCAAATTTATGGCTCGTCTACAAGACTTTATGATGAAGAAAAGAATGGTCACATCAGCAAGGAACTGGGTAAATGCCAGATATCATCAAGTACTGAATGTATTTCTATTCACCAATACGGAGGCCTAATTCCAAAGTTGTGTTGCTAATCATCTGCTAACACAACAGGACATTCTCCCCTCCCCTCTGTAGCCCTCTGTGCTACTAAAAAACTTGCTTTGTGCCCCACCCAGATGTTTGAAGCAGATTTGGAAGGAGTCTGAGAGCTTGAAGGAGTAGGGGAATTGCTCCCACCCAAACCCACTAGTGCAACAAACATAAGTAGTTCCATCAGTGAAACAAACCTACTGGACATTTTTAAAAGACAAGAAGAGAAAAATAATAAAAATAATTGAGACTATTGCAAAACAGACATAACTCTAACAAAAAAAATATAGGAAATGTGAAGTTTTCATAAATAGATTATGAAATAACTACGGTAGGTATTTTAATGAATCAATGTTTTTGCCCAATGTGATGAGCCTTCAATTTAGAATCACTTTGAAAAAAGATTTATTTTTCAATCTGTGCATGTAAAATATGAATTTAAGAGTCCTCTTTTATCATTTTTACAAACACAATTAGTACATATAAAGATGTAGGATACTGTCAACTACATGCGAAGCTCAACAATTCTATTGACAGCTGTGATAAATTATAAGAAACCATACAAATAAAAAGGTGCAATGTCTGCCATCACACAACTTAGGAGATCATAAAAACAACACAAAGCTTTAATTAACTCAGGAAATTAAAATATGACTTTAATAAAGTAACCTTAATAACAAGACACACTCAGATGAACTCAATTGCACATGTTAATCAAGAACAAGAACCAATTTCAGGTACACAAATGATTAGGTGCTTACATAACTGCTAAAATTAAATAAAAGACAAATACATTTTACATGGCTCCTTGCATAAATGAAGAAACTGTGACATTAAGGCCCATAAACACCAGCACAAATTACACGGTTCTAATGATAGTTTAAAAATGGAAGCAATATTAATTGCATCATGAATCCTTGTTATGTAAGTGGCCAGCTCAACTAAGAACCATGAAAAACAGACATTTCTATAGGTCAAAGTGGTTTGTTATCTATTATTATTATGATTAAGCTTTATTTATAAAACGCTGTAAGTTTTCATAGTGTTGTACATACAATCAATTAACAATAAGTAAAAATGAAAAGAAAAAAAAAGACACACCAGTGGCATATATTCTATGAGAAACAATTAGGAGTTAATACATATTAATACATATTAAAATTTTAAGCAATAAGATATAGCTAACAAACAGGTTAAAATAAGCATAGGATAACAATCATGTAGCGTCTGGGTATGTTTCCCTAAATACAGTTGTCTTTAAGTCAGCTTTAAAGCTGGTTAAAGAGGTGATGAATAGTGCTTGTGTGGGAATGAGGTTCCATGCATGTGGGGGAGCAAGTGAGAACGGACAGATCCAAGCAGGAGAAGTGGAAATCCTTGGCTGGGACAGCAGTCTTTGATTGTCAGACCGTAGGGTGCAAGTGGGAAGGTAAGGAAAACTAGCTCTGACAAATAGAGAATGGCCAAACCATGTAGAGCTTTAAAAGTCAGTAAGAGAAGTTTATAACAGATGCAGAAAGGGAGGGGGAGCCAGTGGAGGGATGACAGTAAATGAGAAATGTGATCAAAGTGGTGAGCAGACATGATGATAAGTGCAGCTGAATGCCGAACCGAAATTAGAGGATGGAGGTGGGAAACCGCCAGGAGGAGGTTACAATAATCCAGTCATGAGACCACTAGGGTGTGGACCAGAATCTTGATAGTGGATACTGAAAGAAACGGTCAGATTTTCACAATATTATAGAGAAAGAATCTGCATGCCTTGGCTGTAGCCTGAATCTGGGGACTACGTGACAGGGAAGAATCAAAAATGAAACCAAGACTGTGGGCTGTTATTATATTTAGTATGGATATGAAGTAAGTGTCCTATGCAGCATATTTTGTTAGCATGTAATCAGACCTTCAAATTACCACAAAAATCTAATGCCTTAGCACTAGCGAGCTTTCCTAAATCACATCCTTCACTCATTACCAGGCTAGAAGAAAGAATATGACATTATTTGACAGCACCCTGTTACTTTTGCACTGGTGAGGGTGGTGGTGGATATTTTCCTCTATTCTGCCCCCCATTCTTCTTATTTTTTCTGACAAGGGATTGGATCATAGAACATTGCAGGACTCTGTGCCTCCCTTCCTAATTATCTGAAAGGAATGCAATTAGGAAGTGTGGTGCATTGCCAGGACTGTCTGCTTAGTCTCTGAAGAGTTTTAAGGTTATTCCTTGAAGTGATGTTTTTTGATCACTTTCATTCTATCATATGTAGGAGTTGAAGGGGCTTGAATATATTTAGTTGCTGGAAAAGCAGCCCCATGACCACTGTGACATCATCGGTTTGTGCTGCTATGGAGATTATCAGACGGGGGGAAATTGGGAGGGGGGAGGAGAGATTATTCCCAGCAAAGTAGCATGATCACGATAAAGATTTTCAGATGTTGTCGTGCTGATCCAGGACTTAACCCATGAAGAACCAGCAATGCTCCAGCAACAAACCATGGGACTTCCCCATGAATGGTTTGTTGCTGGAGCATTGCTGGTTCTTCATGGGTTAAGTCCTGGATAAGTGTGATGTGTCTGAAAATCTTCAGCACAATCGTGCTACTTTGCCAGGAGTATGCCTTTTACTCACAGCTTTTTCACCCGCCTGATAATCTCCTATGTTGGAGTATATTTCTCATCTTTAGCACTCACATTCTGGAGCAACAAAAATCATAGCAGTTATCAAGTAAATTCTGCATATTTCTCTAATATTCCTCCTCCTACAATATTTTTTAAAGAGCATCTCCAGTAAGTTAAAGCATTCAAGTTTAGAATGCATTTAGACATGTTTCTTACTTCATTCAAATGAATTTTGGCAATTTACAGTAGTACCAAATTTATTTGCAGGAGGCTTTCCTCCCAGTTTACTCATTTCCTAAAGGAAATTGCAAGTTAATAGAAAAAGCAGCACTGGAACTGCCTCACATCCTATAGTTATTAATTAACAAAAGTCTGGTTCAGTAACTCCGAATCCTAAAAAAATTAAAAATTAAAAATAAAGTTAAACAAAGCCCAGTGCCTCTTGAAATGAAGTTTCAACTTCAATAGTCATTCTATCACAGATTTGTATTAAAATGTATATCCTCCTTTAAAAATGCATATGCAGATTTTTAGAGTACATGCCCATATCTAGATAGCAGGGATAATATATAGAAAACAACACTGGCATCGATTTAAATAATTTTTTTTCTGTAGAATCTAAGAGATCATTGCTCAGTGTCTATAGAAGGAATATTGCCTTGTAATCAACTAAGCAAGAAACTGACTATGTGATTAATCACATACAATAGGTTATATGACTTTTATGCACTAATGTACAAAACTTTTAAATGCTCCTGATAGCCATAAATCTTACAGACTAATTGTACTTGGACACAGCATAAACTGTTAAGTGGACAACATGCTGAGAAAAATGTACATAATCTCAGGTTCTGACAATTCCATTTCTTCTATTCTCTCTCTAAAATATTGAGCATTTTCTTGAAAGGTTGCAGGTTATCATTACATTGACTCTTAGAATGCAATTGAACAAAAGAAGCTGACAAATTTATTAAATGACTCTATATATTCTAAGAAAGTAAATATGATGGTTAAAACTTTAGGGGCTGTGGAGATGGCAGATGTTATGAATGCTAAGAAAATGAACACAGAGGCTGGCATCTTTAAACGAGAGTCTGACACAAGCTACAAACAAGCAGAATAACAAAAGCATTTGTCAGAGGAGTACTGGAACAAAACACAGCTCCCACTTTAGATAAACTAAGAGATAGGAAGAGCTGTGTGAAGAGTGGTATGTTTTAAAAACAAAACAAATGGGTTTTACGTTTCACTGGGTTTCATGAAAGGCAGAAAGAAAGCCACTTTTCACAAGTCGATCACCATTCATTCAGGTTTGCCCTAAGTAAGCCATTCTTTCTGTTAAGGTTCTTTTTTGCCAGTCCCAAACAAAACACAAGTGTCACAGAAGAAAGAGATGGAGGATAGATGGTGAAGGTCACCTGGTAAATGAAACTTGGCCTGCAATGCTTTCACAGGATGAATTCTTCTGCTTCAAATACGAAGGCTTGCAAACATAGGAAAATACAAGGATGTACTACTTTCTAGAACTGTATTAAAACTATTTAACTTTGGTTATGTTATCTTCAGGGTCAGCCCTACCATAAAGCAGAGTGGGACAGAGGAATTTGGAAGGTTGAGGAGGACAGGTACCTTTGCTTGGATTAATAGAGCTTTGTGGTACTTTGTCCAGCTCCATGATCTGTTTAGGATTAAAGTTATAGGAACCCTAGCCTGTATTCAACAGGGTAACCCTAATGGGACAGGACACAATCCTTTCAGGCCTTGCCCTAGCCCCCCCCCCCCCCCCCACCACAAAAAACAACAACAAAACAATTTCAGGGCATAGCTGCAGGCATGACTGAGGCAGTACTTAAAATGTTACACTTTTGCAGTATTATCCCTTCTAGGGTCATACTTTCTAGGATCATACTGCAGGTTGCATTCTTGTCTGCAAGAATTAATAATTTCAAATAAAATAAAATAAAATGTGCCCTCTAAGTCTGTGCAAAAATGTGTGGAGCTTTTTCACAAAACAAGTAACAATTAATGGATTTTAATTTTGAATGCAAAATTGTTGCATTCCTCAACAAAACTGAAATTAGAGAAAGCATAAAAAATATACACTTCCTACACAAGAGATGAAACTTTCACTGCTGTTTATTTTTGTTTAAAGTATTTGGATATTACCTTTCAGTAATATAACCTCATAAGGTTTATAGTATAAAAGAACAACAAGGATTTAGCCACATTAAAATCCTAAAGACAAAGAACAAACAAGTAAATGTAAGAACACCAGCAGGCAAAGCATATAAATGACCAATAAATTCATTTCCAAAATCTCAATGGAACTGTTAAGCTCTGTCTTCAAAATGAGATAAGAGATGATACAATTCAAGTCTCTCAAAGGAGAGCTTCCCATGAGAGACACTGGATAAATCTGACCTCTAAAAATGACAGAAGGTAGAGGAGAGCTTCACTGGTTGACCATAAAATTTGAATGGACTTACAGGAGAGATACCACTTCCCAAGATTTTCAGGTCTCAGACCATTTATATGTCTAAAGATCAAAAGCCTGACCTTGAACAGAGCCTGCAAACTAACTGTCAATCAGTGCATGACCGAGAGAGAATATGGACAGTCACATTACGCTGAAATTTCTGGACTATCTATATGGGGAGCTCTACATCTATGTGGAGCCCTAGAAGATATTAAAGAAATCTAATCTAAAACTTGCTCCTTTATTAGTTCTGTGTCCCCAAAAGCAGTGATTGATTGGTGCTAATCAAACCTAAGAAAATACTTCAATTTAATATTATACATAGCTGCAGCCCATCTAAGTGACCACCACCACCACTACCACAACAAGTAGATGATCTGACTGCGATGGCAGAGCCACTGCCACCATTGCTGCCACCAACACTTATCCCCAGATAAGAATCTGTTCCCCAGTGAAAACTTCCTCCAGTCTCCAAATTTCTAGCATTGCAGTAACTTAAAATTTCAGTTCAACATCTAGAAATACAGCTTCAGTATCCAAAGAAATGGAGTAGGGAAAGTTATCAAGGGAATGTGATTAAAACAAATGTAAGACTTCTAGGTGTGAATAGGGTTGCCATATCCTACTTCTTAAAATTTGGGGACCTAATTTGCATATTATAAAATATTGTAATCGAATTCTAATTCTGCAAATTCAGCACATTATTTGTTGCATTTTTTTCTTCCACTATTTAACCTTCATAAAGGTAAAGGTATTGCTTTGAACTTTGTTCTTTGCCTCTCTGTTTTGTATTGTGATAGGTAAAAAGGGTAAAGGTATTCCCTGTTGACAAGGTTGTCAAGTTGTCTCTGACTATAGGGGGTGGTGTTCATCTCCGTTACTAAGACGAAGAGCCAGCGTTGTCAGAGACTACTCTGTGATCATGTGCCCAGCATGACTGCACAGAATGCTGTTTACCTTCCCACCAAAGTCGTACCTATTTATCTAGTTGCATTTGCATGCTTTCGAACTGCTAGGTTGGCAGAAACTGGACTAGTGATGGGAGCTCACCCTATCATGCGGCATCTGGGCCTCGAACTGCCAACCTGCTGATCTTGCAATACCGTTTTAATTTTAATGACCTTCATACCATTTTAAAAAATTATATCTGATCTGAAGAAACAGTACAGACCAATGTTTAAAGTGATGGACTTGGAACAGAGATCCAAGGAGGCATTTCTTATGAGAAAAGGGAAAATGCTTCTGCCAAGAGTAATAATAATAATAAATAATAATAAAATTTATTTGTATACCGCCCAATGGTAGCAGAAGTGTTAATAGGGCTATTATCACCTTGCTTTTGTTTTAATTGTTGCTCTCTGTCCTTGCAACTGCAGAGGAAAATAAAAAGAGGGGAAGGGAGTTTCAGTGCAAAGACTGGAGATTGACAAAATGTGGCCTGGAACAAAGCAGGAACTTGGATTTGTGGCTTCAAACAGGCCCAGCCTGCTGGGACATTTTTAAGATTCCCAGTTCCCTGTTTTCCAGGATGCATGTCAACCCTAGGTGTGAATGACTTTCAATCTCTCTCTCTCTGTCCAATGCTAAACATTTGGAGAATGAAAGAAAATTTCATGGAAGAGGGGGAAGATTTCCTGTTTGGGTGGCAAATTCCTCATTGAACTGCCCATACCCACTTACCTCTTGCATTGGTATATCATAGGCTTTTGAAATATCCTTTGGAAGTGTAAATTGACTCAGTAGTCTTAAACCTTGGTTGAAAAGGGATACATGACACATCATTTACAAAGGAGATTATCAGATGGGGGACAGGAGCAAAGCCCATCCTCATCCTGTCCGTAACAGCGATCATGCAAAAGACATTCTCACATGTCGTGCTGATCCTGTCATAAACCTGTCAGTGAAGTGGAACTGTATTAACTGCTTTTTCCATTAATGCAAAATGAAGGACAGGGACAGGACAGTTCCATTTCACTGACAGGACAATGACAGGATCAGTGTGACATCATTTGAAAGGCTTTCATGTGATCACTGTCATTCACACTTCCTAGATGGAATAGTGACAGGATCAGTATGATGTTGTATAAAAGTCCTTTCCACAATCACATGGGAAGGATGGGACAAGGATGGGAAAAGGATGGGACAAGGATGTCCCATCCCCTGTCTCATAATCTCCAAAGTTTGCTACCTGATCTACTTGATGAGGATCACAAAAGGCTGCAATCTTTTGTTAACCAAAAAAAAAAAATCCACTGAATACAGGGCAACTTATATTTGAATAGAGAAGCATAGGAGTTGAGTAAACATGCATGGGAGGGGAGGGATTTACACTATTTAATCTACAGACCTGCTGTGAATTATGATGCAACACCTGTCCTCTATTCTGTTGATCTAAATTCAATGTTTAACAATTTACATTCTTCCAGCCTGATTTGATAGTAATTGAAAAAATGTCAGAAAAGATTGAATCATTATAAATTCTTTTAATAGCAGTGGTTTTGTTTCCACTCATCTCACTCCTGTCCTAAAATAAGCTTAGAATAACAGATATTCCTTTAAACTAAGAAGAATCCGTGATTTTATCTACACAATAATTGTCAAATATTGTAAATGCCTCATGTATTTATTCCCTGTGGAGGCTTGACAAAGATCCTGACAGGACAGCAGTGGAATGGGTGGAAACTATTTGTTGCCTTTTGCTTTGCTTTACCATCAGAACACTTTCTGCTCCCTCTTTAAAAAAAAACAACACTTTTAAAAATCTATTAGATACCATTTATCCTCCTTTATACACTTCCTCCTGGTACAATATCTTGCTGATGTCTAATAATATCTAAATAAACTTTTGGCACATAACATACACAATAGGAATATTATGGGTCCTTGACTCCTAAGTCAATTGTTTCCAAAATTAATACTTAGCTTCCACTTGAGGATCATAGAATCTATCAATATAATCCTTACTTTGTTTTCCCATACAAGAATGCATGATTCCAAATGTTTTCCCCCTTTTGGGCAATATTATAAGAGCTTGTGTGCATTTTGTTCAAAAACATTATTCATTTGTACAAAACAATTGGGCTGGAATCCAGCTAGTGACATATGTGTGCATAGCTTGAAGTACACATGGATTCTTCTGGATGGGGCACAAGGGGCTTTTCACTAGCCTCTTGCACACTGTTCCAATCCTCTTCTCCAGCAGCTGTCAAACCCCTTGGGCCACTGCTACAGCTGTTAAGTATCTGAGAGGGAGGGGAAGAAGCAATGAAGCATTCCTTTCCCTCTCACTGGAGAATTACAGCTCAGTGGAGCTGCAGTCCCCACTTCTTGATCACCTCTTTCCCTCTTCTCTGTCATTTAACAGCTGTAGCAACAGCTCATGGGGTTTGACAGAGGAGGGGCCAAGACCTGCCTGTGCAGAACCTTAAGCTCCACATGCCTGACCCAGGATGTTGGTCATAATTTTTGAACAAAGCACTGTATTTTGCACAGAACATTTTCCTACTCAAATATAACTTATATGTGCTGTTGCCGTTATATGTGCAGAAAACAGTGGAATCTGTGAATGGAATAGCTCACCAAAAGGCTGTGAAATAAGAAAAATCAAGTGGTGGTTGTCTCAATATGTTAAGACAAAAGTTCTCGATATGAAAATACTGTGAATACTCTTTACAACCCTAAAAGAACCATAGAATTTGAGAGACTGTTGGAAATCATTTCATCTGATCTTCCACTTTCATCTGATCTTTTTGATCTCTGGAATACAAGAAGTTGGTTGATGCTAGCCATTGGTTGACACCTTCAGGATGCTATTCTCAAGTATTTTAGAAGCTGTTTCTTGAGTGATAAGAAGTAATTCAGAATGTAATGAAGTGTAAAAGTAATTACAATTATCCTCTTCTCCACCTCTACCAGCATAGTTCAGTTCAATTCAGTTATTACTATGTCTTTCATTACTTTTCCTTGCCTTTGAAAAATGTTTAAAAAACACAGTTCCCAAAAACAATTCTTAAAACATCCATCCCTTTCCCTTGTGACAATTGACCAGCTTATGCCTTCCTACATTCTTTTACATTTCACCATATTGCTCACCCATAAGACATCTCAACATTGCAACATTTAGCATTTTTAAAGCAAGTGGAATAGTTGGTGGGAACAACTCACTGAAAGCATGTGTAAATCCTAAGGATACTTATCACCTTAGTAACACCTTAGTAGATTTCTTAGTAGTAAATATCCTAAAGAGAGCAGATCCCATCTGATCCTGGAAACTATGAGGCAATAGAAAGGCAGGAAAAAGTCGCTTGAAGCTGTCTTTTTCAAAGCCACATTGAAACCCCACTAACCACACTGGCGGCTCACAAGGCAGCTGGAGTGTGCATGTCATGACCACACAGCACGGCTTTAAGCCATGCCACTAGGTACTTTTTTTTCCTTTTACTGTCTCCACCCCCATCCCTGCACACCTTCACAGGAGTGAACTGCTGGTGACTGCCATCCCATTGCAAGGCCATCCCTGTGGATCTGTACACATTCGCTTGTGAATCGCTTCATTGGGACAGGGCATCAGAGCAAAGGTATACTCATCTGCAAGGTACAATCATGCCTCCCTTCACCCCCCTTCACCCTATGCCCCCTCTTTGACTGTCTGTTTTGTGTATGTTGTATTCATCTCCATGAGAGGTTCTATTGTTTCTATTTTGGGCGTTGCCACCCCCATCACTTGTGTACGACAGCTCTGTTCCTATTAAATGTGCTCCTGTGATGGGGCGTTTACATGCACAATTAGGGCTAGGGTTTGAAAAGAGCACCAATAGGCATTGATGCATTTATACATACATGTGAAGGTGTGCACTTTCTGGGAAGAAGTGGGGAAAAGCAGCTTCTTTTTGAAGCAGCTTTTCTCGCCATAAGATAGCTAGAGGACACTTTCCAACCAACGTCAAAGTATGCATCATGTAAACACCTCACTTTGAAGCCAGCCTGAAACCTGCTTCTTTTGCCTATCTGTTTTGCCCCAGGTCTTGTTTAGTACTTGCTTGAAGACTGCCATTGAATATCAAGTGCTGTAGACTTTATTTCAGAGGAAAGGACTGGGAAAGCCACCTCTGAGTATTTCTTGCTTAAGAAAACTCTATGGGATTGCCATAAGTCAACAGGTGAAAGTACATACACACACAAGGCACTGGGAAAACAGTACAAATTTCATGTGCCAGTGTCACAATGACCACAGAAAATGATAATATGCATCATGCCACCAGTGAATGGTAGTATAGCAGTATCTGTTGGTATTGTATCACTGAAGGTTTTTTTGGATGGGCAAAAATATGTGTTTTGCTCTAAAAACCATATCTAGAATCTTACATAAAGGCCTGGACAAATGTTGAATGATGGCATTCAGCTCAAAGCTGCAGAGGCATAATTGTGTATATGATACATTTGACTGCACATTAGTTGTGCAATGTTATTTGCTAAAAAGGCACTCTTGCAAAACCACTATGTAACTCTGTGACTATAAAGTTACACTTCATCTCCTTGATGTAGGATCTTGCCCGTTGTTTTATGTAAAAAATATAATGTGTTTTGTGCAAAATACTTTAACCGTTTTCTAGTTTTCTTGTTTCTTTTTTTGCCATAAAGCTGTGAAATGCAAAAGTCATGCAGTCATTTATTTGTTTGCAATGGTGTTGATAAATACCCTTACTCATTGAGTATAAGGGGAAAAATGAGAGTATTCTTTACATTCCTAATCTGGACTATGGGAGGTGGTCAAAACTATTTCATGATGTACAAGTTTTAATAATAGCATAACAAAGGACTTACATAGGCATCAATAGGAACCAAGAACTAGGAACAGGACTCATATTTGATGCCATAGCTCTGAATCAGGTCAAAATATCAAATTCAGAGTCAGGGCACACCAGAACAAGTAAGGACACACCAGAGCCAGGAGAATGACTATTGTCCTAAATCATAGTCTAACTGGAATCTTTGTATAGTCTTATCTGTGAAGAAGAGCCAGTGATCAACTACAGCAGGTCAACTACAGAACCTCTGAGAATCCTTATAAAAGTTGGATGTTATTCCAAACTACCTAATTTTACAGAATTCCACAGGTCTTTCACAGGCAGGGCAATAAAAGGGAGCAGCTGAGCATAGAACATAGGACATACTGATGTATGAGAAGATATGTGAAGCATCAATCTTCCTGAAGGGAGGTTGTTATTATGAACATGAGCTGAAGTGAGTGCCCTCCACATCAGAGGCATCTGTGGAGTACCAAAGCAGGTTCAGAAATGAATATTGTATTTGATGCACACTCCCAATTTCTATACATGTTTCTCTTAAAATTCTCTAAATGTTCAAATATTAGTAGATGAAGTTTTAAGGTATATTTAGGAAACTTACATACTTGATAGATAGAGAGCCATAATCAGAGACAGTATAACTGATAAAACTAGACCAGCCCAAAACTAGACTAGGTGCTGACTGTGACACAGATCATGAACTACTTACATTTAAAAAAAAATAGATTAAAGCTGAAGTAGAATATAAAACCAGTCACCATATCAAAATATGATCTGAGGAAGCAATACACACAAGAGCTATATAAAACAGATGATAAAATGAATGACAAATGGAATGAAAAACTATACAAAGATGAACACCAAATTCTAGAAAACGAGGTGGAGACTGCACTAAGAGAAATTGGGAAGAATAAATCACCAAAGATATTCCATTGAACCACTTCAATCACACAGACAGAATCAATTCAAGTGTTAACTAAAATATGCCAACAAATGTGGAAAACAAAATGATGGTCAACAGATTGGAAACAATCAATGTACATCCCTATTAACCAAAGAAGAAGAAAGAGAGAGAGAGAGAGAGAGAGAGAGAGAGAGAGAGAGAGAGAAAAGACTACAACAACTATAGACCCATAATATTAATATCACATGCAAGCAAAATCATGCTCAAAATTCTGCATCATAGACTCCAATCATATATGGAGAGAGAAATTGCAAGCAGGGTTCAGGAAAGGAAGAGGTATTAGAGACCACATCAAAAGCATACGATAGCCAATGGAGTGCACCAAGGAATTCCAGAAGAAAATCAGCATGTGCTTTATAGACTCTAGCAAAGCCTTTGACCGCATATATCACAAAAAGCTATGGAATGCTGTTAAAGAAATGGGAGTACCACTACATTTGGTAGTTCTGATGAGAAATATGTACTTAGGCCAAGAGGCTACTGTTCATACAAAATATGGAGAAACAGAATGGTTCCCAACTGGCAAAAGGATCAGGCAAGGTTGAATACTATCACCCTATTTGTTTAACTTACATGTAGAAAATATCATATGAAGAACAGGTTTAGGCTCAGAAAAAAAGGAGGAGTGATGATAGGAGGAAGGAACATCAGCAATCTAAGGTATGCAGGATGACACCATAATACTAGTGGAAAAAATTATAGACTAGGCACAATTACTAAGCCAAGTTAAAGAAGAACATGAAAAGGTAGGGTTATTTCTGAACATAAAGGGGAAAAAATGACCACAGTGAATTTACATAAATTCAACCTAGATAACAACAAAATCAAAATAGCTAAAGATTTCCCATATTCTGGATCAAGTATTGATCAGAATGGAGATTTAAGTCAAGAAATCAGAAGAAGACTAGGAGTGGGAAGGGCACCTATGAAAGAACTAGACAAGATCCTAAAGTGCAAAGGTGTACATCTGAACACTAAAGTTAGAATCATCCAAGCCATGATATTCCCCATCATCATATATGGATGTGAGAGCTGCACAGTGAAGAAAGCTGATAAGAAGAAAATCAACTCATTTGAGATATGGTGTTGGAGAAGAGCACTGAGGATACTGTGAATGACCAAAAGACAAACAATTGGGTCCAAAACCAGATCAAGCCTGAACTCTCTCTGAAAGCCAAGGTGATGAAACTGATGCCATCATACTTTGGCCACATTTATGAGAAGGAAAAGTAGAAGGTAGTAGAAAGAGAGAGGAAGACCACACACCAGATGGCTAGACTCAAGCTGGGAGGCCACAGGTGTGAATTTGCAGAACTTAAGCAAAACAGTGGAGGATAGGTGGTCTTGGAGATGTTTCATCCACAGGGCTGACATGAGTGGGGGTTGACTCAAGGACAGTTAACAACAACAACAAGAGATAAAAAGTCAGAAATACTTAAAATTAAATATGAGTTAAAACCAGAGATCTACTTACTAAATATGTTAAATAAGATAGATCCAACACTGGAAATGAAATACGGGAGAATCCTTCTTTATATGATTACAGCAGCCAGATTACTATTAGCCCAGAGGTGGAAGAAGCAAGACTTACCTTTGGTAGACAACTGGGTTAATGAAACTGTCAGAAATGTGAGATATGGATAGACTAACGGCTTTATTAAACCAAAAGGATTTAGATAAAATAGACACGGAGTGGTCTCCAATTATGGAATATATTAAAATAAAATGGAGTGGATAGCAAGTTAACTAGGAGGAAATAAGATGTAAGTTTAAAGACAATGCTAGAATTTGGAGATAATAATTGGATGTTATATTAATATATGTTGAATATTAGAAAATATCTATTGGATTACATTATAAATGGGAGTTTTTGTTCTTATAAATTCTGGAGTTATAGCAAGCTTAAATATTAGAAGTACATACAAAAGGTATTTGTAGTCAAGCTACTTTAGGAAGTATTATAGTAGATAGACTATATTATAATATGTAGCTTTTTTGTATTGAATTGTATAAATATGAATGTATTTTGGTTTTATAAATAAAATTTGGAAGAAAAAAAAGTCAGTAGAAAAAGAACAATTTCAGTGGGGGAAGTATTTGCACCTCTAGGGTTTTTGTTTTGTTTTGCTTTGCTTTTGCTTTTTGGTTTTTTAGTTTTTCTAAAGTCATGGGAAAACATTTTTGTTTCCAACGATGAAAGATTTGGCTACCATCATTTAACATAATTATGTGCCAAGCACTGTGCTTTTTGGCTGGCAGTAGATGCCTTGTAAAGAGTTTTCAAGTGAGAAGCCCTCTCCAGATTTAGATGAAATTTCATTATTAACTAACACAATCTTCTAGATACAAGACCCATTTCAACCCAGTTCAGGTTAACCTAGCTGTTCTTTAAACATGTGCAGTGTACTAATGCATAATAAATATAAATTTCTCAAAATGTCTGGAGGGTTCTCCAGGGCACCTAACCAAGATACAATGACCTGCTGAATACTTAAATACATCAATCTGAAAACAAGAATAAAACTCCTCTAAATTCTTACTAATCGATTTGATTCCACCAACAAGGTCAAGAATACAGTACAGTAGCATAAGTGATTTCTGTTTCAATAATCACTCTGTTTCAATTACTATTACTTCAGGCACAGTGTTTTAAAAATAAATAAACTTATGGTCAGAAAGGGCTTCCTTATGAGCCTGTTAATATTAGCAATCATATCTTATTAAGAAATAATCTGAAACAAATTTTATAATTCTTAGCAAGGCTTGTTTCATTTGTGGGCTAACTAAAAGCAGTTTTAAAATATGTATCGTAAAATACCACTAAGATAAAGGTGGTGTAGTAGTTTAAGCATTAGACTAGGACATTGGGGGGCTAGGGTTTGAATCACCACTCAACCATGGAAACTGACTGGGTGACCTTTGACAAGTCATACTCCCTCAGGCTCAAAGGAAGGCAAAGTCAAATCCCCTCTGAACAGTCCTCAAGAAAACCCCATGATAAGTTTGCCATAGGTCACCATAAGTCAGAAACAATTTGAAGGCACACAACAAAAACAAACAAACAAGAAGCATGAGAACTAAATATACCCCAAAATATGGGGGAAACCAACAACATCACAATTCATGCAGTAGAGGGATGCAGTGGGTCAAGTGGTTAAGACACTGACTCTGTTGATTGCAAGATCAGCAGGTTGGCAGTTCAAGGCCCGGGTGCTGCATGATGGGATGAGCTCCTGTCACTAGTCCCAGCTTCTGCCAACCTAGCAGTTCGAAAGCATGAAAATGCAACTAGATAAATAGATACGACTTTGGTGGGAAGGTAAACAGCATTCTGTGCAATAATGCTGGCCACATGATCACAGAGTAGTCTCTGACAATGCTGGCTCTTTGTCTTAGTAACGGAGATGAGCACCACCCCCTATAGTCAGACACGATTTGACAACCTTGTCAACGGGGAATGTTTTTACCCTTTTTACCTATCACAATACATAACAGACAGGCAAAGAAAAAAGTTCAAAGCAATATCACACTTTAAAATGTATACAGAAATTAATAAATATTAAACTGGTGCTGAAATGATAGTATCAGCACCAGACAAGCTTAACTGGCAATGGTTTCTATATGCTACATACTTGCAGGTTGTAGTCCTGCATAAATAATCAATCACTATTCAAAATTTGAGATTAAAACCATCTATAAATGTTTACAAAGTATAGTATAAACTTTGACAAACAGTGACTTCTTTGAAAAATTACACTGGAGAAGAAATATCTCAGGTTGCTGATGACTGAGAATATTGAAGATGCTCACAGTTAAAGGGGCTTCTGATAATTTATCCACACAACCAGCTCAAAAGTTTTTTGCTGAATGTTTGTTAGTGTGCAACTGATAATTCCTTTGATAACTGTTTGGAGTGTTCTGGATACCAGTTGAAATAATCACACCCGGGGTTTCTGAGTAACAATCACAAATGCAATTCCTTGTGCATGCCAATCTGCTAGAATAGTAGATCTGCATGTTGGCAGAAGCCCATCGTTGTTTGAATTGGCCTTCTGAGATTCTTTAAAGAGACTCTAATTGTGTGGAAATATGCAAAATTATTTTCATTATAACTTCACTTGACAGTCTTATGATTTCTTGTCTAATTAGTGAAGGCATTTTGGTTTAAATAAGTTGCTCATTGCCAGCATCCTCCCCAGTTTTCATCAAAAATGCTAAGTTTGTGACAGCATAATTTTAATTCAGTTATTATAATTGCAAAGTATTAAAATGAAACATAGGAATAAAAACTTGGAAAAGACAAGTGAAATATTACAAAGAACGTGTTCACATGCATTTCAATGATATTTGCCCATTGACTACATTCCATAAAAATTCTTGGAAGCTATGGTCAGTAAAAATGCAATGGATAGACTGTTTGGCATGCGCTTCATGCCCACCTACATAACAAAAGAGGGCCAGGACATCTGAAAGAATACCTCCCATATAAGTCAGTCTGGAATTTGAGATCTTCAGCAGAGGCCCTGTTTTACATCAGCTCATCCAAACACTTCAGGTTGACAAACATAGGTCTTTCTCTGTTGCAGTACCTAGATTGAACTCCTCCACAGAATTGCAGAGTTGGAAGAGACCACAACGGCCACAACGGCCTTCCAGTTGAATCCCCTGCCATGCAGGAAGACACAATCAAATCACTCCTGAGAGATGGCCTCTATTTAAAAACATCCAAAGAAGAAAACTCCACCACACTCTGACACAGCATATTCCACTGTTGAATAGCTCTTGCCATATATAGGTTCTTCCTAATGTTTAGGTGGGATCTCTACTCCTGTAGATTGGATCCATTGCTCCATGTCCTAGACTCCTTTAAATATTTAAATATGTTGGGGTTCAAGTTTCCTAAGGAAACTTGTTTCCTAAGGAAATATGTTGGGGTTCAAGTTTCCTTTGTTAAGGAAACAAAAATATCAAAATATCAAAAATATCAAAGCCAAATCTGTTGGGGTTATCTTTAAATCAGCAGAGTAGCAGAAACATGTCCTTGCCAAAGCTTCCCTAAGAACTGATGCTGACTCAAAGACAACACAAATAGCTTGTAGTTTAAAAGACAAAATTATACTAATGGATTGAATCTACACATGCATAGAGGCTACATCCTAACCTAGCTAATGAATAGTTCTGGTAAAAGAAGAAATCTTTATCTCACCATCTTTCAGAAGAAAGTTGATCAGAATAGGGATATGGGAGACCGGATAGAAGCAGGAGAATCTCTTTGTGTGAGAAAAGCTTCCTAAAGGAAGTAAGCTGAATCACATGATTTGTTTACCAATTTACAAAGGTATATATTGCCTCTGTGATTCAGTAGGACAAATTGGAATGCTTTAAAGAGAAGGACAGCAGCATTTGCATGCAGGAAAATCTTACCTATTTGAGGAGTGGTTATCATGCCACCTCTCAACCTTCTCTTTTCCAGGCTAAACATACCCAGCTCCTTTAGCCCTCATAGGGAATGATTTTCAGAACTTTCATCATTTGGTCGTCCTCCTCTGGACACATGTTAGCTTGTCAATATCCTTCTAGAATTGTGGTGCCCAGAATTGGAAATAGTATTCCAGGTGAGGTCTGACCACAGAACAGAGTGATAATACAGTGCACCCTCCATATCTGTGGACTTGCCATCCACATATTTGAGCATCTGTGGATGGCAAGTCTGTATGGGGAGGAGGGAGGAGGAAGGAGGAGGTAGATGGCTGCAGCAGTGGAGGTGGCAAGGCAAAGTGGAGGAAGGGGAGGGAGGATGAAGAAGGGAGGCAGTGACTGTGGCGATGGCAGCAGAGCAAAGAGGAGGAAGAGGCAGGAGAAGGAAGAGGACGAGAAAGGAAGTAGCCACAGAGGAGCAGGAGGAGGAGAAGAAGAGAGTGGGAGGAGGAGGGTGAAGGAGGCAGGAGGAGGAGGAAGGAAGAAGCTGCAGAAGATGAAGATGCAGGAGGAGGATGAATGAGCAGGAGGAAGAGGCGGTGGAGGCGGGGGTCCCTTGCCTTATGTCACCTCAGGTGAAATCAGGGAGGGAGGGAGGGTGAATGAGGTGAAGTCCCATTGCCCCCATTGGTGGCACGGCTATGTGGCTGCGCCACCATTGAGGGCAATGAGACTTGGGCATCCACAGATTTGGTATCCACGGGGGTGGGCATCTGAAGCAGATTCCCCCGCAGATACAGAGAGCCCACTGTATTACTTCTCCTGATTTAGACACTATACTCCACCAAACTTCACAAGAGAAATCAGTCTGGTTCTTTCCCTGCTCATATTCTAGCAGCTGGTCAAAACTGTATTATTCTATATGCCCTTTTTGTTTTTAAAACTGTCTTTCAAAATTGTTAAAATCCATTTTTAATTAACTTTTGAAATAAATTTTAGGAGCCCTATTGGATAGAAATTAAGATTAAGTTATTAAGAAATACTGTACTTCAAATAAATAATACCTAATGGGATTAACGGGATTAATAGGATTAATGGAATACAATGCTCAAGTGGTTAAAACGTCGACTCTGCTGATTGCAAGATTGACAGGTTGGCAGTTCGAGGCCCGGGTACTGCATGATGGGGTGATCTCCTGTCACTAGTCCCAGCTTCTGCCAACCTAGCAGTTCGAAAACATGCAAATGCAAGTAGATAAATAAGTACCACTTAGGTGGGAAGGTTAACAGCATTCTGTGTAATCATGCTGGCCACAGGGTCACAGAGTAGTCTCTGACAACTCTGGCTCTTCAGCTTAGTAATGGAGATGAGCACCACCCCTATAGTTGGACAAGACATGACAACCTTGTCAATGAGGAATACCTTTACCTTTAATGGGTAATAACCTCTGTAGTTATGGCAAGCAAACTATTTAGATAAAGGTCCTAGCAGGACAGTTGTAAAACTATAGTGAGTAGTTGGTTCTTGATTTGACTTTGAAGGTTTGGGCTATATATTTTCCAGGTGCTAAGAGACAACTTGACTATCCTATTGTCTCCAAGGCTTAAACTGTGAATGTTGTTCCTTATGTAGCCAGGATTAAGCAACAGAAGAAGATATTTTTAGCCCAGGATGGGGGGAACTCCAGAGTTTGAAGAAGACTCCTCACAAAAAGATTTAAAGAAAGAATTGGGGGAGCGACCTCCCCTTGAGCAGCCCACTGCAAACTGAGCATTTCCAATGATAACAGAATGCTGTATTTCTATTGGAGAGGCAAAAGAGAAAGTGGAGAAAGACAAATGAAATGGTGGAGGCGCACCACACTGCAGCATTCTATAGCTGATTCCAGTAATGAGAATATCACAAATTATGGTTTCTTCAGGATTGAGATATGCAGATTTACAGGAATATGAATCATGCAGCCTTCCAGATGTTCTTGAATCCAGCAGTCTTATTCAGGACAGCTAAGGGTAAAGGATGCTGGGACATTAAGTCCAACATCTGTAGGCTGCATAATGTTCACATTTGTTTTATCACACTTAACCCCATTCCTACATAGCACTGCACTTTCAACCCATCCTAATTTGGCTTAACCTTCAGCTGTTCCACAGTTCACCATGGTGAACCAATACATTAAGCACTGGGACATACAAATTATAAACCAATAGCGAGTTTATGCATGCATGTATGCATGCACACATAGACACAGATATATACAACACATAATAGCATTTCTAAATACTATTTTAGAAGGGAGAGCTGCTATCAGATTGTAACTATCCCAGAGCAGATAGATGGAACAATAGAACAGAAATCATGATGCAATGTGATGGCTGCAGCCTATAGAGATAGGGTAGAGATGAAAATAAATTTTGCTGGACTTCCCAGTCTAGTAGCACGTGCACCTCCCAAGACTTGTTTTGAGTAAATGTGCATATCTAGTGAAGCATTCATATATCTGCAAGGATTACAGGATGTTTCCAAAATAATAATAATAATAATAATAATAATAATATATGCACATAAACAAAGGATATATTTTAAAATGCAGATAGCTAAATTGAGCATAATTGGGAAGAATATACAAAAGCAGGCTTTAATCAATGGAGAAACCTATGTAAATTACACAAACACACCAATTCACAAAATGCATTTTAAAAAATAAGTGCAGAGAAAAAACACAAGAAAAGTCTGCAATGGGATTTGGCAAAACTCTGTGAAATTGAGACTGAGAGATACTCTGTTTCCTATCGTGTATGCGTATGTGCATTGAACTTACCATAGTAGAGAGTGCAGTATGTACTTTTGTGCTACAGGCATGAAATCAAAAGCTGAGGGCATGAGCTCAGTCTGGAAGACTGGAGGATGGCATTCAAAAGAGAAGGAATGGGGAGTGTGTTGGAGTCTGGTAAGTACATAGACAGATTTTGATGCTTTTGGATATGGGAAACAGCAGTACATACCAGATGTCTTCAAAGTCAGCAGTTATTTAGTATAATATACTGAAAACATACCTTTAAAGTAATGAGTTGCCAGTTAACATAATTTCCTGTGGCAAGTTACTTTCTCTCTCACACACACTCTCATAATGAAGTTATATTTCAAAAGCCATGGAACAAGTCACTTCATTGGTGGAAATAGTAAGATATGTTGTTAGAAGGCAAACAGCGTTCTGTGCAATCATGCTGGCCACATGATCACAGAATAGTCCTCAGACAACGCTGGCTCTTTGGCTTAATAACAAAGATGAGCACTGCTCCCTATGGTCAGACTCAACCTGACAATTTTGTCAACGGGAAATACCTTTACCTTTACCTAATGTTCATCCCCCTCCTTGGGGAGGTGCACACTGTAGTTGTCACCTGGCATGAAAAATCAAACCATCATGTAGCTATCAGCATCTTTCATTAGATTTTTATTTTATTATTTTATTATTATGTCTGTGTAATGGGACATCAAGTAATATGGAGTTTTAACTGCTGTGAGCTGCCCCGATTGTTTGACAGAGGGGCAGGGTATAAATAAAATTTATTATTATTATTGTAAGTCACTTCATGATCTAGCCCCTGGCGACTCTGGAGAATCGAGCACACTTATCTTGCCAGTAAGTCACTCCACCATCTGGCTCCCAAATCTGGCAAGCTGTTACTGGATTACACCCCTGCTACTGGTACATATCCAGGATTCAGCCTCTATTTTATGTAAGTCATCCCCAGATTGGGATGCTCCGATAAGTAAGCAGTTTCTGGACTGGAGACCAGGATTCAGTGACGGGTTGTAGAACTAACCAGCTTCTTTGGGGGTGGGGGTGGGGGGGGAGTGGGTTATTTTTAAAAGGTGCTGCTTTAAGAGTGAGGCAAAGCTGCAAAGCTTTTTGGGAAAGCTGCATGGTCTTCCAGATAAGCTGTGCAGTTTTTGTCAAGATGGAGGGAAACCCCACATTCTTTGATAGCTATAGGGAATACAATTCAATTCTCTGCCTCTTCCATTGAAAATGAGAAAATCAAAGTTTGCCATCACTACCACTTTGTCTGAGCAGCTACATCTGAAGCACTGCAGTGTTGCAACCAGATACCTGGCAGCCCTATGGCAGGCCTCTCTGTGACTGAACGGGCTGAAGGAGCTGCTGGGATTCACAACACCTTGCTACAGAAATATTTTTAAAAACTACTTTTAATCATATAAACATTTTGTAGAAATTTTTCCCATTTGATTCTATTTTCAAATTTAAGACTTTTTTCTCTCTGCAAAATTTAAGAGAAAAGCAATGCACCATTAAAAAAGGAAGCACAATGATTGCTGCCACACTGCAGAATTAACACAATTTGACACTGCTTTAACTCTCATGGCTCCATCCTATGGAATCCTGGGATTTATTGTTTGTTGTAGCACCACAGCTCTCTGATAGAAAAGGCCAAATGTCTCACAAAACTACAAACCCCAGGATCCCATAGCACTGAGCCATCACAATTAAAGTGGGGGTAAACTACATTAATTCTGCAGTATAGATGAAGCCAATGAGTTACAGTCAGCCCTCTGTATCCATGGATTCTTATCCATGGATTCAACCATCCATGGCTTGGAAATGTTAAAAAAAAATATAAATTCCAAAAATCAAACTTTGATTTTGCCCTTTCATATAAAGTGCATCCAGTGGTGTCCCTAGGGTTGGTGTTACCCAATGCAGCAACTTATGGTGTCACCCCCCCCCCCCATTGACTTCCTCCCATTTCACACCATTCAGTATCCTTAGTAATTATTTTTTGCACTATTGTTACTTGTAAATCATAACTCCCATATCCCACTGAATATAATGCTAATAGCTATGATATAAACAACTAGCAAAATTAAAATTATACCTTCAAATTACAATATCACAAGCACAACCTAAATGTATTTACATATACATAATTTGGTTAAATTGTGATGTGTTTAAAGAAAATTTCAAAGAATGAAAAAATTAAAAATTCATTTCTATTTTTTTTAATTAAAAATTTGAAATTTGAAATTTTAATTTTTAAAAATACTGGGAACTCTTCTTTTTCCACTGAGCCTTGCCCCAATCCCACTATCTTTTAAAAGATTTTAAAGGGAAGCAGATGAATGCCACAGCCCATTTCTACCAAAAGGTAAGTGTTTGAGGAATCATAGTGTCACTCCCCATTAGGGTGTCACCTAGTGCGGTCTGCAACCTCCGCACCCCCCTAGTGATGCCACTGAGTGCACCATTTTACTTCACCATTATATTTAATGGGACTTGGGCTTCCACGGACCTTGGTATCCATGAGGATGTCCTGAAACCAAACCCCAGCAGATACCAAGGGCCCACTGTACTTTAATAACATTGCAATGAATAATTACAATGAAGTACTTCCTAAACACTATAACAAATGTGAACAATTTACTTTTACAATGTAATGTTTCAAGCTCTGACTGAAGCACAGAATACCCATTTGTCTTTAAAAGCTAGCATGAGTAATTTAACTGAATTGTCTCCTGTATATTGGTACAGACAGTAATGCTGGCTTAGGATAGTCATGGCTTAGAGTAGGTAACACAGGCTTCAACTGCCCGTTCTGACTTCTATTCCCTCTACTCCCTCTACAAGGTGTGCAAGTACTGAGACTATCACCTTACTTTGCCTCTTTTAGTATATAACAAAATCACAAACAATCATTGTTAGTTCAATGAAGAGAGAAGACTGATAATGCACCACAGTAATACTAATTTTGGAAGCTTTGTCCACAGTGATTGTGTTTAATTCCCTGTCCTGATTGCCCCAAATTCCTCCTCTAAAACAAGGTTCTTTGGGACTGATTTTTTGACAGGCAACTGACTTGGTGCCATGTTTGACTCTTGCCTTTGACACAGCAGAGCTATGGCTGTGTCTGCACTAGAGAAATAATCCAGTTTGACACAACTTTAACTGTCGTAGGCTTAATGGAATTCTGAGAACTGTAATTTGTTGTGGTACCAGAGCTCTGTGACAGAGATGAACTCACAAAACTAAAAATCTCAGAGTCTGTAGCATTGAGTCATGGCAGTTAAAGTAATGTCAACCTAGATTATTTCTGCAATGCAGATGCAGCCTTGATCTTCTACAAATTTTGGATGTTTGCTATATCAAAATTTCCTAGCTTTTGGCCCTATAGATGTTTTGTACATCATTTCCCAGAATCTCTGAACATTGACTATGCTGGCAGGAACCATAGGGCTTAAAGTCCACAATATCTGGAAGAGCCAAGGTTTAGAACCCATAGCTTATACTAGCTGACCTTAGTATATGTCTGAAACCTGACTATACATGGAGGAGAAGGGACAACATTAGAAAAGTTGTCATTGTTGATATTTTACTATAAGGGGTCCATGTTGATTGGCAGATTCTGACAACTGTAATTCAAAATAGCAATTTTTCCAAGCTCAGGAAAATGTACTATGAAATCAACAAGGTAACAGCCCATTAGGGTTAAGTCCTCAGGTCAGATCTCTCTTATTAACATTTAAGGTTGCAATCTCACATCCAATCATGCATTCTTCTGCGGTGCTAAACAGACACTATGACTGAAATGCTCAGCTATAGGGCCTAAGCAGACTGCCAGAAATAGTGCACATTAAATTGAGGCACTGCCCTGGCTCAGTGCTAGGGAATCATGGGAATTGTATTTTTTTTCTGAGACACTGAACCTTCTCTGTCAGAGAGCTCTGGTGCCACAATAAATTACAGTTCCCATGATTCCCTAGCACCGAGCCAGGGCAGTGTCTCAATTTAATGTGCACTATTTCTGGCAGTCTGCTTAGGCCCATAGTTACAGTAAAAACTAATGACAGAAGAAGCAATATTCAGCATCTATTTTACATAAGCATAAACGGGAACAATCTCTTTAGGCTAAGTGACAAGAACCTTCTTCTTCTGTACACATACAAGTATTTTATCCTGTGTACATAGTTTAAAATAGTCATTCTTCCTAGTTTGCGGACTTCCCATTTGTGGTCTTGAATTTCTGTGGACGGGAAGCTAGGAGGGACAAAATAGTGGCACGCCTGTGAGAATGCTGAGCTCAGGAGCGTGTGGCCATTATATCCAATGCAGCTTGGATATTTGTGATTTTTCTGATTCGTGGGAGGAGGGGATCTGGAACGGATCCTCTACAAATTTATTACAGGGACAACTGTATTTCAAGCAGTCAGAATTTTCTTGGGATCACACTATACTGCCTGTCAGGCTTTGCTCGTATAATTAGCTTCTAGTTTTCCTTCATTTAATTGCATTATACTTAGGGTCAAACTTCTTATTGACAAAGAGAAATAATGACTCCAGATTCTTGGCACTTCCAAAGCTTTTTAATGACTTATTAGAAATAAGTCTCAATGGTAAACAAAGTTTGCTAGCATCAAATATATTCTCTTCTCTGTAAAAAGGTCTCCTTAAGGTTGTTTTGAAACCCTATGGGTACTTATATTTATATGAAACAACAAATCTACATGTACTTTCTAACTGTAAATCCCATAAAATGACCTTTTATATTCCTATGGCATCGAAACGTAAAACAAAATGTCTATAATGCACATTTCTCTACTGATATGTGTCTGGTGTTATTGGCATTTTTCTGATTCCCAACTGCAATCCTGTTCCATTCTTTGTTTATGTTAGGCTGTATGATTCATTGGTACACATTTTCATGTTCTTTTTCCATAATGTACACCCATATTTATAGGCATGTTTCCTAATATATGCATTTATCTACGTGTTTTCCCCACTGACTAAATCAGTGATATTCAACCTTTGGTCCTCCATGTCCTGGAATGCTGCCAGCACACACACACCAAATAAGCTGATAAGAGCGGCAAAGCCCAAGCTGAGCTGCCAGCAGACAGACTAAACTCACAGACCTGTCCTTTGTCCAAATAAAGTCAGTCCAAGTTCAGGATTCCAGAAATTCTTGAGTATCAGTTCAGTCCAAGGTCAGGTGCCAGAGAGTTGGTCAATGAGTCCGATCCAAAGTCGTTGTTGCAAAACAGTCCAAGCGCAAGGAAGCCAGAGCCAGCAGCATTTTCTCAAGGGAAGCTTGATAGTCTCTGACAAGGGAGTTGGTGTCTCCCATGTGCCTTAAATCATAACACCACTCCTCGCAACTGCTGAGTGTTGGCTGAGCGTCTCTCAGCAAGCCTTCTGGAACGCCAAAGGCATGCCCTTTCAACTCTCCTCTGGCTAAAGGTAGGGATGTCCTGCTGTTCTATATCTCCCAAGGCTGAGACCTCTGCTGAGGCAAGGCTGGGCTGCTGAGCATCAGTGTCCCCTGCAGGACACTCCTCACTGCTAGAGCCAGGCTGAGTCATCTCTGCAGGGGCTGAGAGGGGAGAGCTGGAACCTAGGAGGGTGTTAGAATCCTATTAGTATTCTATCAGATATGTAGTATAGTGTGGGGATGATGGGAAGATGGGTTAGTTATGTTAGATTGCAGGTGCTTTATCAAGTGACCTTGGGTGGCTGGCTCGGCTAGCTGGGAACGAACGAGGTGTTTGGGAAAAGGAAGGAGGGGTTGAGAGCGCGGGCTTTTTGCACATTCTTTTCACTAACTGTAGGGGGGGATTTTTTTCAGTCTCAGCTAAAACGCCTGATGGCCAGGACTGACCTATGGATCTTCCAATAAAGTTCTGTTAATTCTTTAATTAAACTGACTGGTTGGTTGTCTAAAGGTGCTGCTGTCTATTTCATGACAGAGGGCAGGATTAAGCTCTATCACAGTCTCAAGATCCCCCTGTATCTGAGGGGCCAAGACCTCCTCCTCATCCTCTGAGTCTCCCTCAGGGCTGACCATGACACTCCAGATATTTTTTGGTCTCAGCTTTTAGAACTCCTTACTCCTGGCCACTCTAACTAGGCTTTCTGGGAGGTGAAGCTACAAACATCTCTATGACCAAGTGTAGGTCCACTGGAATAACATGTACTTCTGTGTCATCTCAACTTTACAGGTGCTGTGGCAAGGGATCTGGATCTAGGAAGGTTATATTTATGGGCTATAGGCTCAGAATAATAAAGAGAGTCATCTGTGGGTGTGCTGGCATGCAGGGTCACATCTAGCCAAATGGTGTCTACCTTGGCCACATCCCCTGGTGGTAGAGGAACCATGCAGTGCCACCTTTCCAGCTGCTATCTTGATAGTAGCCCAGCAAGTGGGCTGATGGAGTTGCAGTTCATTGATCAACATGCAGGTTGGTCGATGCCTGTATCCAGACCCATGCAAACACCAAGCAAGCCTATGTGCAGCTGTAACCAATAAAAGCTGTGGTCTACTGTGTTCCAATATTAGGGTGTGTGTGTGTGTGTGTATGTGTTTGAGTTGATATGTGGAACAGGACTCGCACCTGAGCATGCAACTTTCAGATTTATAGTTTAGGCAAGAATTTCATAGTCACCATTTTTATCAATCTTTAGTGGGAACATAAAAGTTTTAAGTTGCCTGAATCTAAATTTAAACTTGATCAGCTCTAATATCATTATATAATAACAAAACAGTAGAGACAAAACTCTGTGCTATCTGAGTGACCAGGACACAAAAATCTATCTAGGAAAACATATGTTGCATAGGCAACATCAAGACAGGTTAGTAGCTGTGGAACAACTTATCCATTGAACAATTCTTCACATAACTGGCAGCATCAGGCTGCATGGCTGGGGGTAACATGCATATCAAGACAAAAATAAAGATCATGGGCCTTTTGCTACCTTCCTCTCTTTTATGCCTGTCACTAATTTCAATCTTGTTGGGTTTTGTCTGACAATGTAATCACATGCACATAACTATAAAGTTCCACTACCCACACATTAAGTATTGGGGGGAAGCAGACGAGGGCATCCAGGACGCCCTGGGCTGGCGCGCTGCGGGGCCGCAGCCTCCGCACCTCGGCGCACCGGTGGCGTCCCTGGAAGGAGCGCTAAATCAGCGCTCCTTCCTCAAGACAGCGAAAGTGCGCACTAAAAGCGGCGGGCGCACTTTCGCTATCTTTTCCGCTGCGGCGCGTCTGGTCGCCGCGGCGTGAGGTCATCCCCGGAGCGCCGGCCGTGCGGAGGGCCGGCGACTCCGAGGGCGACCTCGGGGAGAGGAAGGGGCGCCGCTCGTGCGGCTGCCCCTCCTCTTCCAAGCCTCCAAGACGACTCTATTAGTCGTCTGCCGAGGCCCTTGGTGAGGAAATGGAGGAGTCATATTGGTGTAGGTCTATTTTCTCCCAGATGCCTAACACAGGGAGTAAAACAACTAGGCACATCAATGTGAATAGGATAAACTCAATGGGAATGTATGCATTTAGATATGTGTAGAGAATTTCATGATAAGTCACTGATGTGAACTGGATCCAACTAATATTGATTTAATTTTGCACCTATGTATCCCCAAACAAGCGGATATGTGAACGCGGAGACAAGGAATGGGGTTCAAAGTTACTAAAGGATATACTGCTCTAACTCTTCAGCTAAAGCAAAAAAATAAATAAATAAAGGAAGAAAGGAAGGAAGCCCAATGGCTTCAAAGATGGTGCAGCTGAAGAATCTTCCTGCTTCTGTTTAACTTTCTCCAGCTAGTGTTAATGGGCACAATGCGTTTGAGAGTCTAAACAGTGTCCTCTTAAGATATAGGAAGCAGATGCTACACAGCTAGGATGGATTGATGTTTTCCTGATTACTGGAACTCGGGTATAATTCAAAGACTGAGAAATGATTATTGTATACTTCTGAGCCAAAGATAACTTCACATCATTAGTTTCTTCAAAAGCCATGCAGAGCTTAATACGTATTTATTAATTCCTATGATACCTAGATGGTGGGGGGAAACACATACATAACACAGCTCACAGATGCTTTTCAAAAGTTGAATAATTTATTATGTAATAGCCTTTCCAAATAAAACTACATACTGCTATACTACCTAGCATTAAAAAAAAACTTCCTAAAGTAATCCAGAATTTGGAGGTGGAGATGTTTAAGAAATATTTCAGATATATAATTAAAATAAATTAATATACAGTTTAAAAATATGTCAGTACCCACTAAAAGCTTCTGAGGGGGCATCCTTTAGATTTACTGATGTAAAACAAAATCTAGTGGATGCTTCCTCAAAAGCTTTTAGTGGGCACTGACATATTTTTAAACTGTATACTCAAACATTTTACCCTTGGAACCCCCCTTTATATCTAGATGCAAATATCACCCCCCCAATCGATGTAGTATATGAATAAAAATATTTTTTATTTGCACATTTACGTATATTCATATTTTAACATTTTTATAAGGAAACATCATTGTTCAAATGAGAACAGTTTTATTTAAATAAATTCAATATTTAACTAAACGCATGTGTAAATTTTACACAAAAAAAGTTTGAGAAGAGTAGTAGTAGTAGTAGTAATGATCAGACCCTCCCTTTATCATGCCCTTGAGCAAACCTTCCCCCTCCCATCTCCAGGATTCCACCACACCATTTGAGAACCACTGGTTTTGTTCATTCAAAGCAAATTAGTGCTAGCAGTATGGAACCTAATGTGAACTACAGTTAATACTTTGGTGGGTTTTAGTAATAATATAGGAATGAAAATGATTCTTGGTAACATAGTTTTTAGTCTTTGTAAAAAAGTTAAAGTTCTGACAGTGTTACTGATGTAGGTTTTTGAAATGACAGCTATAGAGCTATTAGTCCAACACCAGCTTTGCAGAGAGAAATGTAAGAATCATGGCAGTTTCTAGGAACTGGGAATTGTAGAAGCAATATTGTTAAGGCAACATACAAGTCAAGCATTATCCCCTCAATGCATGTAGGAGGTATGATGTATCAGGAAAACATAATTTTGCTGCTGATGTTCCATACTAGAAAATATGTCTTGTTTCCCTCCTCACCTGCAGCATTGACTGGCAGAAGGTAGATCCCATTAGGTTTTTATCCATAACCTCCAGCTGTCTCAATTTGACAGGCACAGTCCCAATTAATCTTTCTCATCCCATTCTTCAGCTGCTTTTAAAATATTCCTGTTTCTCTCTCCTCCTCCCACTTTCTCTGTCCTCAGCTTATTTCAACTGCTGCAAGCTGAGTTCAAAGTGAAATAGTAGTTTGCACTCAATTAACTCAGTAAGGGGAGGAAGAAGAGAAGAGGGGGAAGAGTCTTGCCCTTTCCAGTAGGTTCAGGCAAATGCAAGCAGCTGCACTCTCTCCTAGCTTTTGTGTTCTTTCTCACCAATAGCTTTTGCCATCTTGACTACACACTGATATTTCTTGGCAACAACTCTCTTTCCTAGAACCACAGTGCAGACTGGTAGCCAGTTGCTCATAGATGAACACTAATACACAGACCACCACTTTGAGTACCACTGGTTTAAAAGACTGGGTGAGAACTGGGAAGTGAGGACAAAGAAGGAGGAAAGTAATGCTGAGAAGCTGCAGTATCTATAGGAACCACCCATACAATATCAGACCATGTAGACACAAAAAAATGTTCTGCAAATAGGTTTTCAAAATTTACAAGAGTGTGGCTGTTTTATGTGTGGTAACTGCAAAAACCAAATAATGAAATATTTTATGCAGCTCTAATTTATTAACACTCTGCTTCATAATCCATAGGAAGTAAACCCTGAGCTTAGCCACGTGGCAATTTGGGCAAATACACTGATAGCTAGAAAAAAATGTTTTTACTGTACAAAACCCCAGCATTTGTGCATAGGAATCAGTATACGTTGTGTAGAAATATTTGTGCAAAATTCTTATACAGGAAACACATTTTCTCTCTCAAATCACATCTCATGTCCAGAAAAAAAGGTTGTTTTTTTTTCCATAAAGGAATTTTCCTGAAAAATGCCCTCATTTTCCTTAGAGAATGTGTCAAGTGTCAAGGCATGTTTTTTGGGGGGATGTATATGTATGTTTGTGTGTGTGTAATATGAACATGTATTCTTTGCCTTCACATTCACAAAAAATTAAATAATTTTCCAGAATCTCTGCTCACCAAAAAGGTCTTTAAAAACCCACTACTAGAAAGAAGAGTGAGAATTTTAGAAGGAACTATTACAGCCACAAAAGAGTATACCGGTAAATTAATGATCAAAGGGAATTTAATGATCAAAGAATATTTGCTTAGAGTCTAAGCCTTAGACTAAGGTAGCCTTCCTCAACCTTGCTGCCCTTCATATGTTTAAGACTCCAAATCATCTGGCAGGCTTCAAATGAGAGGGAGGCTGGACTGAAGAATAGGTGTAGAATCAGATACCTGCTGCCATTTCTGGCCTACATACCCTTTCATTTTGGCTCATGCCCTCTTTCCAGTTGGTTCCATACCATCTGTCCTTCTTTTATTCCTCTGTCTCATTTTCCACAGCACAATCAACCTGCAGCTTCTAAGAGAGTAAGGGGCTAAGCAGACGACTAATTGGGCCGTCTTGGGGGCAGGGAATGGGAGGGGCAGCCACACGATCGGCACCCCAACCCCTTCCCCAGGTCGTCCTCAGAGCAGCCGGCCCTCCGCACGGCCGGCGCTCCGAGGAGGACCTCCCGCTGCAGCATTTGCACGCGCTGCGGCAGAAGAGTCGCCGAAGGTGCAGCGCAGCCACCTTCGGCGACTTGTGAAAGGAGCGCCAATTTAGCGCTCCTTTCAAGGGCAGCGAAGCTGCACCGCAGGACCGAGCCGTGGGGATGCCTCGGTCCCACGGCGCAGCTTCCTGGGGTGGCCCATGGCTGCCCGTCTGCTTCCCCCCTAAGAGAGATGGAAGGAAGATTTCTAGGTGACCTTGGAGAGCCTGAAAATTCGGTTTTCACTTAGTTCTGGCAACCCTCTGCTCCAGCTATCTCTTTCTCCAGGGTAGAAACATCTCCACTGTATGTATTTGTCCTCTAAGGAACTGAGTGTTTATTGTTCTCTTCCTCACATCTTCTTTTACATCTGGGAGAAATGGGATGTAAAAGAAGATGTGAGGAGGGAGAGATGGAGAAGGAGAAGAGGGGTACCCACCTTTATTTGTTTTTTTCCATATGTGCCATTAGTATGTGGCCCTGATAACTTCCCTGTGATGGAACACAGATCAATACTCGGTCCCATTTAGAGTTAAGGATTTTTTCCCCCTTTCCATTTTATTTTAATACTAAGCATGATTTTATAATGCTTTAAGGAAAAACAGAACTGTTTCATAGAGTAAATGAATTAATCATTCTTGTATCCATTTCTTTTTGTTTTTATTAGAAAGCATGATCTTTCAGAACATTGAGGTTTTGTGTAAATTTTTATCACATAAAGGCAAAACAATTGACTCCTTTTAGTTATAACACTGAATGCTGAGAGAAGAATTTTCAAGCACTGTTATCTCTGGAGCAATCAACTACTCTATAATTTGTGCTGCGTATGACAGTTTTGAAATATGTCACAATACAGAGTGATTCACTCTTTTTATTTTTCTTGACAATGGATTTTAATAGCTTCTGGTATTTATTGTGTCAACTTTTTGACAAAGTACATTGCATTTTATTTTCTTATTCTCTGAAAACTAACTTATTTGACTTGAGTACAAAATATGGTCTATCACTTGACTGCTACTTGTTCTCCCTCTTTTGTCTTCATGGATACTTTTTCAGAGAGATTACCACTCATGACTGAGGCATATAAGGAGATGGGCATGGGGGAAAGAGTTGATAAGAAAAGTGGGTCTTCAAAATAAGTATCTCCAATATGTGTGATTTTTTAAATTATTATTACAAAGTATTGAGAGCATTCTTTGATCCCTGATGGTGCACAGTGCAGAACCTGAAAAGTATTTAGGCTTCTGCCCATTTCTGTGGAAGGCATTTGTTACACATGGTTTAGAGAACACAAGAGTTAGGAAGTTAGGACAGAACTTTTAAAACTCTCAACCTCATCAAGATAAAAATAAAGCCAAAATTCATATGGCAGGAACAGAGGAGTACTACCTTTCAATGTAATTTTTCCCTGCATAAGTTGCCAATGCATGTCCCTTGATCCAGGACAGGATCCTAGCATGGGAGCTGCAGGTTTTACTGGATTTATTGTGGGTGGGATAAAGAAAGCAATTTGCATGAGAGAGAGACAAAGACCGGTTGCTTTAAATGGGTGCTCCTTTTTTACATTGCAGGCGCTAATCAGAATTTTATCTGGATCATGATGGCACAAGGGCAAATGGTTAAAAAAAAGGGCTTTTTAAATCCCTTCTTGTGTGTGGTAGGAATGGAGTGCTTGTAGGAGGTATAATATGGAGCAAATTATGTAGTCATGATTCTGTCCAGTTGTTTTTGAAGAAACAAGCTTGCTACTGCCTTTCTGTGTGTTTAGCCAATGAGTGAATTTTCACACCCATTACCGATACATTTATACATATATAATTGTAAATTTGACCCATCCTCTCCCAATTCCCCTGCAAAGAATGAAGAGACATCAATGAAGCCACTGGAATGAATGGGTGAGTGTAATGTTACAAAGCAGGGTAAAAGCTAATAGCACCATCGTAATTAACATTTAAAGTACCATAGAGACTGTTGTTTTTGCTAACTTGCTTTTGCATGATTTGACACAACAGCCCATTTTTACTGGCCTTTCAAGGGGGCAGAATTAAGTTCCATTTTATGAAGGGCATTTGGTGTTCTCACACAACTTGATAAAAGAGGAAAATAGTACCCCCTCTTATTGATCCATCTTTTCTCCACTTCACCTTACCACCTCTACTGCTGTTGTTACTACCTACCCCACCACAAACAGAAAAGAAAGCAAAAGGCTAATCATGTTATGATATAAAACAGGCTTAAGAAGAGTATGATATAGGAAAAATAAAATAAAAATGTGAACACTTTACAATGATCATTGAAACCTAACAACTTTATCTGAAATTTTTACAATGTATTGAAAAACTCACAACCTATGAGCCATTTTGACTAATGCTGCTGTTCTCACAAATGTACAATTCACCTTCACTGTGCACACATAACAAAATGTCAAACTTCAGGTTACACTGAGAAAAATTGAGAGACAGAAGGAAAATGTTGGTTCTGATATTAATATTTGCAGTCTTGAAACTGCACATATAAGCCACTCTAGATAAAATAGTAACATGGGAAAGATGTGTACACACATCTCACTGAATGCAGACATGTTTATGTTGTTGAATCTCCCTGCTAGTGAGAAATGTTCTCATGTTACAGGTTCACTCTTAAGTCTCAAGAAGGGTCTCAGATATATAAATCATAAGATGTACTCATAACAAAAACATTTTGTTTTAAGTTCAGTTGCCAATCCCAACTGAAGTAGATGCAGTGAATTAATGGGACTTACATAAATGTTGACTTACTCATTCAGCAACTTATTATTATTATTATTATTATTATTATCATCATCATCATCATCATCATCATCCTGCCCCTCTGCACATGCAACCGGGGCGGCTCACAGCATTAAAATACAGTAAAAATGCAATATATATCCCAAAAAATCACTCAATCCTTAAAATTATATTAAACAATAGAACAATTTAAAACATCCTTAAATAAAACACAATATCACACAAACAGACACACAAATAACAAATTACAATAACTGCGGGGAAGAATTAAGGGAGAAGAATGAACTGACTCTTAGAGGCCGGGATACCTACCCAGGGAGGGCCTGCTGGAAGAGATCCATCTTAACAGCCTTTTTAAAGCTGGTTAAGTTGGTGATATGACGGATCTTATTTGGCAGCCATTCCATAATCTGGGAGCGGTTACTGAAAAGGCCCTCAAGGCAGTCACAGACAGCCTAGTTTTTATAGGCTGCAGCAAATTCCTCCAAGAGGATCTGAGTGCGGGGGAAGGATTATATGGAAGGAGGCGGTCCTGAAGATAGGATGGACCCAAGCCATTTAGGGCTTTAAAGGTGAAAACCAACACCTTGTACTGGGCCTAGAAATTAATAGGCAGCCAGTGAAGTGATCTTAAAACTGGTGTTATATGGTCTCTTCTCATTGTTCCTGAGACCAACCTGGCTGCCATATTCTGTACTAACTGAAGTTTCCGGACCAAGCATGAGGGTAGCCCCATGTAGAGCACATTACAGAAATCAAGACGAGAGGTTACCAGCACGTGTACCACAGTCTCAAGGTCCCCAACTTCCAGGAAAGGGTGCAACTGGCATATCAGCCAAAGCTGATAACAGGTACTCCTAACCATTGCATTTACCTGATTTATCATCTGAAGCAACGGATCCAGGAGCACCCACAGACTGCAAACACAGTCCTTGGAGGAGAGTGTTACCCCATCCAGGACTGGAGGTTGTATCCCAATACCTAGTTTTGAGGCCACTACTGTAAGTACCTCGGTTTTATCTGGATTCAGTCTCAGTCTGTTTTTCCTCATCCAGTCTATTAGTGTCTTAAGACAATCATTGAGAGGAGATAAGCTATCTGAATTCAAGGCTGAGGACTGAGACATGGAGAAATATATTTGGGTGTCATCAACATACTGATAACACCCTGCCCCATGTCTCCGGATGATCTCTCCTAGCGGCTTTATATTAAATAGCATCGGGGACAGGATGGTGCCTTGAGGGACACCACAATTAAGCTCTTTGCTTACTGCCTCTGAGCATCACCCTCTGAGATCTGCCCGAGAGCAAGGAACGGAACCACTGCAATTCAGTGCCTCCAATTCCTAACCCTCTCAGGTGATCCAAGAAGATGTTATGATCTATTGTGTCAAAAGCTGCTGAGAGATCCAGTAGCACCAGCAGGGTCACACTACCCCTGTCGATGCCCAGATGAAGGTCATCAGCCTAAGTGACCATGGCAGTCTCAACTCCATATCCTGTCCTAAAGCCAGTTTGAAATGGATCTAGATAATCAGTTTTCTCCAAGACAGCTTGGAGTTGAAGAGCAACCACCCTCTTGATCATTTCCTCAGAAAAGGCAGTAAAGAGACTGGCCTGTAGCTATTCATGTCCAGGGAGTCAAGGAGTGGGATCGTAACTGATTTTTTATGGTGATGGTGGTGCTAGGGAAACACTGGTTTTGGTGAGAAAGACATTGATTCCACAGTACTTTCTTTGGTAAATGGCGTGTAAGTTCTAGCAGAGGAGGGGTAAAGAAAAATAAATGAAGACACCCCTGGAATCATTTCTCAAGGTGATTAGACAGCCCAAATAATTGTATTTTCTACCTGTTGGAAGTGAAAATTCATTTCCCCTATTTCACAAGAATAATACATAATAATTTACACCCAGCAATGTGGCATTTGTAGGGAACCATCAAAGATATACATTAGGCTTACCTATCTAAATGTACTTAAATCTGTCCAGACATGAATAATACCAAATTTAGATGTTAAATAATATGATGGAGATACATTGTGATCCCCACACTGATTTGGATCAGGGCAAAGGTGACAGGTTTAAACAACTGTATAAATTTATTTCTTTTGCAACTGAGTTGAGCATTTTTATTATAGTTTTGCAGTTGCTGGATGTATGGTTCATTGCTATTTTCACTGTGGGTTTTAGCACAGAATCAAAGGACACCAAGGGCCATCTAGTCAAAGAGTCACTTAACCCCCCTGCCAAGTGGGAATACCTAGTTAAAATACTACTAGCCATTCAACCTATTTTAAAGACCTCCACCCTCCCAGGCAGTCCATTCTATAGCCAACATCATATGTGGTCAGAAGCTCTTCCTAACTCCTTCCTAATATTTAGGTGGAATATTTTTTCTTGTAATTATTAGTTCACGTCTTAGCCTTTGGCACAGCAGAAAAGAACCTTGCTCCATCTCCAACATAACACACTTTCAGATATTTTCATGTAACCTCTCAACCTTCTCTTCTCTAAAATAATGTGCAAACCTCCATAAGCCATTTCCCACAGGGCTTAGTTTCCAGACCTTTTATCATTTTGGTCTACCTCTTCCAGACACATTCCAGCTTGTCAATATACATCTAGGTAGAATAGTGTCCCAAACTATTCAGTGAGGTGTAGTGGTTTGAGTGTTGGACTAGACTCTGGAGACCAGGATTCAAATCCCAGCTCGGCCATGGAAACCTACTAGCCGACCTTGCGCAAGTCACACTCCCTCAGCTTCAGAGGATGGCAATGGCAAACCCCCTCTGAAGAAACTTGCGAAGAAAACCCTATGATAGGTTCCCCTCAGGGTAGCCATAAGTCAGAAATGACTTGAAGGCACACTACAACAGCAAAATGACATCAACCTGATTGGTCAGTTGCTGCTCTGGTCTCTGGAAGGCAGTGAGAATGTTCACTCTCGTCCAGTCTTTATTTTACAGATTATCCCTGCAAATTTCCTTGGATGCAGTTAATCTGGTGCTGGAAACTTGAATTGGGAAATAATATCACAGAGGTGACTATGATATTGTTAACAATGTTGAATGATGCCTAGTGAATATTTTAGGAAAGGGAAGAGGCTACTATTATGCACAATTAACAGAACAGGTTAAATACCATACAAGGAGATGGGAAGAGCAAATTAAGTTAACACTGACCTAGGCCTAGCTATTCAATATGTTAAATCAACAAATCCATCTGAACATCCAAATATCCACATTGGTTGATCATATCGTGAATCTCAATTCACTGAGTCAGTTAATGAACTGCTGGCATTTTAAACTTGAGGAAAAACAACAGCTTAGTGTGAAACTTAGTGTGAAAAATATGGCATTAAGCCAGTGAACCAGAAGTAATGCAAAAAATATTTGCATTTACTTGAGTAAAACACTTATCTTTCTCTGAAATATACAGAAGTAAATCCTAGAAGTGCTAATGTCAACATGTAACCTTTCTGCTGCTCAAAAATGAAGATACTTTCTAATATTGGCACTTCAAGATTTTAAAATTGGAAGGAAGAAAATTCAAGATAATGTAAAGTCAGTACAGTATGGATAAGGCAAGGAGATGAGGACAAAGAGGACAACTCTGCAATAAACCATTCTGGCCAAGTTTCAGACATTTAATTTCTGCATCCTTAAAAATCCTTCTGTGAATCTCTACATCCATGGCTTGTCTTAGGTGGTGTCTGTACAGGGCAGGATACACTGGGAGTAGCCCAGAGTATTGTGGCCCTAGAGCTGCCCCAACTTCCTTCCATTACCTGGGCCCCTTGTTCTGATACAGGACAACCATTAGCATGCACACCCCAGTCTGCCACCCAGCATGGCCACTTCCGCCATGGCACATCACTTGCTCTGAGGTCAGAACGAGGCACCCAGCTTTGGCCAAATAGCTGTGCACCTTACTCTGATGTCAGAATGAACAGTGTGTGGCAGCGATGGCCGTACTGGGTAGCAAAGTGGGATACATTTTAAACAGCTGGTCAGTGTCATAATGGAGGCCTCTGGATCTTATAGGAAGATCTGGAGCAAACAGGCAGATTTTTTACTCTAAGAGGCTTATACTGTATACCAGGTGTGGCATTGAATGGCCCAGACATCATCCTGACTGTACTAGATTCAGGGACTGGACTCTGCATCATTTGAACCCTGTGCAGAGAAGATGTGGGGAGGCCAGTTTATTTTGCACATGCAGATGGAGCAGATTTGCAATTCAGAGGTGTGTAAAACAAACATTTTTTGAAATTATAAAATTATATTTAATCAGCTTAAAAGTAACTTTCCACATGTTGCTACATATGGAAAGTTACATTTTAAGGACGTAGAATATAATGACCACAGAAGCTATCCACAACTGAGCAGTGGAAGAACAGCACTGTAGTACTGATGCACCAATAGAGTTCTGTGAAAATTAGAGTCTATTACATAACACTTGTAATAGTGGGATTAGCCTGAGCTAGCCAGAAGAAGGGATATGAGAATGCAACATTTGCACCCAATATACTCCAATCTTGTCATCAGTATCATCAAATGACACACCAAATGACACACTTATTCAGATAGCATATTGCTTCACTATAGCCATAGCATAAATGTTCAGGATAGCATATTGTTATATTACAAAGGTAGGAAGTAGCTAAAGTTTTTAATTTTATTTTTTTAAAAAAATAATAATTCCCATAACCTTACTTAAGGCCTTGATTATTTTCATGGGGAAAGAATATAATAAGAATTACCATATTTCAATATCTAATTAAATTATAGCACCTGTTTTTATTAAGCTTAATTCACTTCCCCTCCTTCTACTAGAATTTAGGGCAGGGGTCGGCAACCTATGGCCCGTGGGCCAGACCCGGCCCGCTGAGGTCTTGGAACTGGCCTGTGGCCAGTCCTGCCGCCGCTGTTGCCGTCGCTGCGTGCATGCGTGTGCGAGCGCAGGGCACCATTCAAAATGGCACCCCATGCTTGCGTATGCATGTGCACGATGGTGGTAGTGCGCATGTGCGTGCGTGCATGCATGTGTGCGTACCACCGCAGCCCAGGGGGCATCGGGGGACAGGGGGACCACCCCCACCCCCAAAAAAGTTGCCAACACCTGATTTAGGGCATGAATTCTATTGTTAGTTTTTTGTGATATAGCAGTACAGAGAAAGCCGAAGTTAGCATTAAATAGGACAGGGTTAGCCTGGATCTCAAGAGAAGTTACTTTTCTATTGCTAATGGACATGACCAGTCTTTTATTGCCTTTTGTTCCTAGAAGTGGCCTCTGCTTGCATTTAGAGCCCTCTAGACAATCTTAACTGACAACAGAAGTAACATCTGAGATAAAATGTAGGCTCGTGACTCTAACATCCTCACTTTTCTTCTTCTGTATGATTTTTATCATCTTTGCCTGATGAAAAAGCCAGCAAAGATTCTAAAGCTTGCATGATATATTTTGTGCATTTTGTTTGGCCAATAAAGATATCATTGTTTTCTGGAACTGTCATGTCTTGCATGTGAGCTTCCCATAAACATCTAGTTAGCCAATACTGAAAACAAAATGATGGACTAGACAGGCTGAACTAGGTAAAAGATGTAGAAAGGGCCTTCTTAATTCCTTAATATTAAACTAGCAGCTTTTTGCTTTAGTTCTTATTAATTGTTAATGATGCTCTCTGTACTTTGTTTTCAAATATGTATGCTGCATTTATGGACATTAATTTAAAAAGATATTGCTGCAAATTAAACATTAACATACTAATTAAAAGGAAATCTGATTGCAAGATATTTTCCCCTGCAAGACACTGCATGAGTACACAGTACTATGGTCAGATGTTGTTTTTTAAGAACACCACACAAGGTAAAAGGAAACAACATGGACAGTGATTTCCATAGCTCCTGTTTATCTACAATAGTTCTGAGTCCTGATGTGCTCCTTCCACATTTTTTCTGTGTGACTGTCTGCATGCTCTTAATAATCAATCCTTTGCTAAACAAAAATAAAGCAAGACCTCAACCTCCTAACGGCAGAAATATGCACTACAATTACAGTGATGTTGAAGAAACTGCTCCCTACACAGCAGTTGAGAACAGCTTGTGAAATGCCACAGCACAAAGCACTTGAAATGTGACCAAAAGCTGTTCTCTTGCTATTTTACGCTCATTGCTAAAAGGTGACCATGGGTCAAAAGCAATGCTTGGATAAACTTAAATTTTACAGCTGTTGAAATGCTTAAGCCCAACCAGATTGTTCAATGATGTCATAGCAATGCAGTTATTACTCGTCTGCCATCGGATCTGCTGATGGCAGTTGTGGTTTGTATTCAAGGGGCCCAAATAATTGAAACAATCCATCTGCTCTATGTTCTTCTCTGGCTCCGGCTCCACTGTGATTACTTGCTGCCTTGTGATATTTGCCAGTGATGTCATACTTAATCAAACAGCCGCTTACCCCCTGGATCTCTAGTGAGAAGTGTACTTTTAACAATGAAGCGTAGATAACTGAAACAATCCACCTGCTTTGGGCATTTTTCTTACCACCAGTACCTGATGAGACCTTATATTTGTCAGGGATTATCAGTCCTTCCCAAGCAACTGACAGCTTTGTGCATATTTCATGAAAGCTGATGGTGTTCTAATTCCTCATGAATCCCAATTCATTGAAATAATTGACCCATTCTGGAGCTACTGCTTCAGTTTCTTTTAGAATAGGACATTTGTCTGTTGTCATGTTCAGTTTAAAGGCTGCAAAGGGTATAATCTTAATTACTGTTTCCACAAGACAGTGTGGGCCACAGAGGGAAAATCATATTATTTGCATAGCTCATTTTAGTGAACTCTGACACTACTCTGTTCTCCCTGTTCATGTCTTTCAGTTTGGTTGCCTTCTCAGCATAAAGAAAAAGAAATATGGTTCCCAATATCATACTTCTTTCAGTAACACAGCTAGGGGAAAAAAGGATGATTACAGAGTCATTTAACAGTATCAGAGTGTGATTTTCAAATACATTGAAAGAATGGTTGTACTTTCAAAGGAGCTGTCAAATATTTTACAGCTGGACCTGGGCATTAAAATTACATGTTCTATATTGCTAAGGGCAAGAAGACTGGTGCATGTTGAGTGATATAAATATCACACATTAATCTAAACAGACTCCATGTTAACTACTTTTATGTGCTCTTTCGTTGTTGTGGCTACAGAATAATAGTTTATTAATTATTCATGTTCATTTATACTCTACCTTTCAAATCAAAATATTTCAAATACTGCTTGCAATAACATTAATTAATGTTAGAGCAAAATTTATTTATTTATTTATTTATTTATTTAGATTTTATTTCTATGATTTAAATCCCACCTGTCTCCCACAGTGGGATTCAAGATACAATATATTTAAAAAGACAAAGATAAAACATTGATTGCAAAAGTTAAAAAATGAATTGAATACTACTAACATTAAACCATAAATAAAAGCAGCATAGTTTAAGACAGTAAAAATAGTTAAACATTAAAACAGCACACCACATTACTCAAATAAAATCTACCCATCAAACGTCTGCCTAAATAAAATTGTCTTCAGCTGTCAACAGAAAGAGAGCAGGGAGGGGGCCAATCTAACTTCCTATGGTAGGGAGTTCCATAGTCTGGAGCAGCCATGGAGAAGGCTCTCTCCTGAGTCTGCACCAACCGCACTTGCAAAGGTGGTGGGACTGAAAGAAAGACTTCTGATGATCTTAGCACTTGGGCTGGCTTGTATAAGGAGTCCTTCAGATAGTCTGGACCCAATCTGTTAAAGGTCAAAACCAGGACCTTGAATTCTGCCCAGAAATGGAGCAGTAGCTAGTATAGCTGTTTCAGCAAGGGAGTGACATGATCCCTGTAGCCAACCCTGGTCAACAGCCTGGCTGCAGCATTTTGCAGCCACTGCAGTTTCTGAACAGTTTCCAAGGGCAGCGCCACACAGAGTGCATTATTGTAGTCCAAATGGGATGGAATGAAGGTATGTGTCACCATAGCTAGATCTGGTGTCTCAAGGAATGGGCACAGCTGGCACACAAGATTTAGCTGTGCAAATGCACTACTGGCCACTGCTGAAACCTGGGCATCCAGGCTCAGAGTGGAGTCCAGGAGCACACCCAAGCTGCAAGCCTAAACTTTCAGGGCGAGTGTAACCCCATCCAGCTCAGGTAAAGCACCAATTCCCTGATCTGCCTTACGACTGACCAGGAGCACCTCTGTCTTGTCTGGATTAAGCTTCAATTTGTTTGCCCTCATCCAGTCCATTCCTGACAGCAGACACTGGTTCAGTACAGAGACAGCTTCTTTGGAGTCAGATGGAAAGGAGAGATAGAGTTGAGTGTCATCAGTATATTGGTGACACCACAACCCAGATCTCCAGATGAACTCTCCTAGTGGTTTCATGTAGATGTTGAATAACATAAAGGACAGACCAGAACCCTGAGGGACCCCACAGGCCAGTGGCCACAGAGATAAACAGGAGTCCCAACATCACCTTCTGAGTTCACTCCTCCAAGAAAGACCAGAACCACTGCATAACAGTGCCCCAAGTCCCATGCCAGACAGGTGGCCCAGAAGGATACCATGATCGATGGTATGAAAAGCTGCTGAGAGATCCAGCAGGACCAACAGGGACACACTCCCCCTGTCCATCTCCCTGTGTAGGTCATCCACCAAGGCTACCAAAGCTGTCTCTATCCCATAGTCAGGTCTGAAGCCAGATTGAAAAGGACCCAGATAATCAGTTTCATCCAAGAACCCCTGGAGTTGGAGGCCAAAAGTATTAAAAGGAACATCACAAAGTACATTAGCAGCACAAACATTTTAAAACAGAATTTTAAGAATCAGCAGAAAGATGATGTGTTTTACTCACTAGAAAGCCTTCCACCGCAAAAAAGTTGTTCATAGAACTTTTCATGACAACAAAGTATGAGGACTTGCTAATATCTCTGGGGACAGAAAGTGTATAACCTAAGTGCCCCCACTGAAAAGTCCATGTTCTTGGTACTTATCACTGCATATTTGTTACTTTGTAATATTAAGTACTGATATTCCATAAATAAAAACCTCTAGGGCTTGGGTAAATTCACATGAACTTCAGATGACTTGGTCCTAAGCCATGGGGGACAGAGAAGAGAAAATGTGGCCTTGTTTGGCCCACCCTCAGGGCCCCTAATGCAACTCATGCCCTTCAACACTCCATTTTTATTTATTTTACTTAGAGTAGCCCCTTAAACCCTCTGGGGACATTTGACAAGGGTCATTCAGAGCAAATTCTGTCATGTTTTTACTTGTCCAAGTTGTTTTAGAAATGGTGTTTTTCAGAACTTTTACTCACTTGCAGGTTTTTTTTGGGGGGGGGAGCTCTTCTCTCCTTGAACCATCTCAGGGTGACTAAAGATGTGGCAAAATTGCATGCCATACCCAACTCATCGGCCCCTTTCTGATTCCTGACTGCAGGTAAATTTCATTGCTTTGTTCAGATTGATAGTGTTCAGTTTATATTGATAGTGTTTTGAATTCACTATCTTCAGGGCAATTACAAGTATTTACTCATAACTTACATTGCAATAGGTCATAAAATGGATTTCCAAGCAATATTTCTGCTGAGGTTTGCCTACCATGATATCTTTTTGGACTGGAGCGGGAATTGTGTGGCCATATGAGGCCCCTGGAGTCCTGCTGTACAGCTTGAAGACCCCATACCTGATCATCTAAAAAGGACAAAAAGAGAGAGAGAGAGAGAGAGAGAGAGAGAGACAAATAATGCCTCTGAAAGCCACTGAGGGTGGGTTCCACCTGCTTAGTATAACCAAAAATGAACCCTGAAGGGTGTTTGGCATACTCTGGATGGGATCCTAAAAGGAGCAGGTTTCCATTTTGCAAAGGCTCATTGAGCTTTGTGACTTGAGACCCAAGTGGAGTATTTTTTATCCTATTCAGTGCATCTATCAACAATACCCCTGTGGACAGAAGTAGCCTAGCAGGAATACTGCAATGCATTGTGGACAGAAGTAGCCTAGCAGGAATACTGCAACACATTGTATTTGGGGCATATCTCTGAGCATACTTTGGAAATTTCAATTGCTGCATAACAGGACAGCAAGGCTGTTCACTGGGGTTGGTTATTCCATATCATCCTGTATCATCTGCATTAATTGGTAGTGAGATTCCAGTCTTGATTCCAAAGGTACGAACAAAGGTTTTTGCTTTTAAAGCTCTAAGCAGATGAAGACTGGTCTACCTTAAACAGTGCTATATGCTCCTGTTTCTGCCACCCAGTGGCAGAAAAAGAGTCTTCTCAGCAGTGGATCTTGATTTGTTTCATGACTTCCCAACAGAGAGCTAAGGGGCATCCTCATGATTTTGGCCCTCCAGGTGTTTTGGTCTTCAGCTCCCAGAAGCCTCAGCCATTTTGATCAATAGTCAGGGATTCTGGGAGCCCAAGTCCAAACCACATGGAAGGTCAGAGTTGGGGAATCACTGATTTAGACACTAGGCTAAATTATTCCTCTTCCAGGAGGCATTCACCCCTTAATGTATGTTGGCTCAGTTACTATTTTTATTGTAAAACCTGTAATGTGTTTTTAAATTGTTTAAATGTGTTTTAATTTGTTATTGATTTAATACTGTTTTAAGGGGGTGGGTGGGAATGTTGTGATTCATTATGTATGATTTTATTGTTGTGACCCGCCCTGGTTGGGTTTCCCAAAGGGCGGGATACAAATAAATGTTTTTATTATTATTATTTTTATTATTATTTCACTGAAAACATTATTTTAATTGTCAAATTTGTGGTTTATTTATTGTTTTTACATTGTATCACAAAACTGTCACAAGGGCATTATCATATGGGCAACATATAAACAATTTAAATAATATAATAAAGGAATTTTTTTAAAAAACAACAACAGATGTGACATTCTCATTTCTGGATTTGCAAAGAAGGGCAAGCATGGGTCCACCAGCATGAATGGAGCAGGTATGGTCTCCTGATAATCTGCAGTTACCCATTGTTCTTTAGACAATGAGGTCTATTAACTTGTTTATTACTGTAACAAATCTTCTAATGTCCAGCTCTTTTTATGCCCCTTCTAGCTGTCTACTTCCATTTTACCATTATTCTCTGCATTCCATATAGAAATGGCTGGGAATTATAAGACTGCAAGAATATCTCTACAGAAATAATGCTATCTGTAACTCAGAAATGTACCACACCTTTAATATTCTTCCCATGCAATATTTTAGGTCCTCCATTGACACCTAATGTTTCTGCAGTTGAATTTTGGCTACCGTCTACACAGTTCAACCTGTACTAAACAAAGAACAGAATATACTATAGCACATTATTCCTTCCTTTGAAGGACTTCTTACAACATCTACCATGTTCCTTCCTGTTTAAGCTTTGTCTGTTGAACTTTTCTCACCTATCCTTCCAGTTCTCTAACTTTGCGCAGGAAAGTGATTTTTTAAAAAGAAATGGCTATTTAAAGCATGAAAGTGTAGAGGGGAAATTTCACAAAGCTGCTCAGCATGGAAGGCTAATCTAGCAACATCAAATGATGCAGTTAGTCATTTAACTATTCCTCATACTCAGGCTTTCTTTACAGATTCAGGGTGCACTGTTTCAGAAAGTCAAGATAATCTTATGGTGAAAAGGACACATTTTACAACTAAATTGTACCATGAAAATGAATTGAATACAATTTCGACCAGGCATTTTCTTCATTTAAAAGTGCCTTGGCAAAAAGTATTTGGTTGTTATTTAAAAAACAAAAAACAAGCCCCCAAACTTTTTTCCAGGCATAGAAGTGTTCAATATCAACTAGCAAACTTGTTTGTTGTTATGTGTTTATTATACATCTTCTATTTAATTAATTCATTAATAAGCAAAATGTATACATATGGCTGGAAGAAAGCTGCCACTTGAAAGGATGGCAAAATATTAATAAAACAAACTTATTTTCTGTGTTAAAAGGGTATATAGAGGTTTGGTCTATAGCTTCCTTGATGACTGATTATTAACACAAGTATACAAGGAAGGGAAAAGTGAAGATATTACTGTTGTATCCTTGCAGTCTGCTATGAGTAACAATTGAGAAAGGGCACCAGTTTCGTAAAACAATGGCTTTATTTACATGCTGTACTGTAAACAGAAAGAAATGAGTAGAAGAATTAAAGAGTCAGAAAAGGGACTTTATTGTAGGATAACTGATGCTGAACAATAGCAGAAACAATACACTGCAGTATTTTATCATCAGTGGGATTTAATTATCTGCCATCAGTTATTTCCATGTGTCAAGAAAAGGGCAGAAAACAAACCTTTAAAACAAGACAAAGAAAGTCATTCTAAAGACTGATAGGGCTAGGAAGAAAACAAGCAGGGAGAATAATACAGTTTTGTGGCTCATAGAAAATTTTCACCCAGTGAGTGAAAATGTGACACTGAATCATAAGAGAAAGGAAAGGGTGTAGCTGTGATGTGGTAGGATTCACCAGAAATCTTAATGGACAGTTTTCTGGGTGTAGCAAAGAAGCATTGGAGTTTTACTAACCAAAACCAAAACAACACAAAACCCTTTAGAAATACCCTTTAGAACAGGGGTAGGCAACCTAAGGCCTGGGGGGGGGGTATGCAGCCCCCCAAAGCCTTTGGACTGGCCCCAGGCCAGTCCTGTCATTGCCGCCGCCGCCGCCCACCATAATGATATTGGTTATTGTTGTTATTACTTGTTCTTGGGGTTTTCTTGGCAAAATCTCCACAGGGGTTTTGCCATGGCTTTTCTGGGGCTGAGAGAGCATGCATATTTTAAAAATTTATTTATTTATTTATTTATCTATTTATTTATTTATTTATTGTGCTTTGGTCCCCCCAATTGTCTGAGGGACAGCAACCCAGCACCTGGCTCAAAAAGGTTGCCTACCCCTGCTTTGGAAGAAAATAAGTTCCAGACAAATGGAAAGTTTTATTAATAAGGATAAACATTTGGCCATTAGTTGTGGAACGTTCCTGTTTCTCTTTATGTCCAAGGCCAGGTCTTATTTGGAAATTGATAAAATGCCCATAATGGTATGTCTAAGGATGGAGGGGTGTGTGTGTGTGTATTTCAAGGAATACATCCAGACCCAGAATGTGAATGACAGGGATGGAGGAAGAGGAGGAAGGAAAGGGGGAAGAGAATAGATAGGATTAAAGAAGGAGATGTAAGGAAAGAGAAAATTGAGGGATGGAGAGTATGTTGGGAAGATGTCTGATCTGTATAGTAATGTATGATTGTATAATGAAGCATAACTTATTTTGTAGATGAAATGAAATAAAGAATTAAACCATAAATTAATTAAATAAATCTCAGAAGCTAAGCTCCTTCCCCAGAGTGCGTGCTGAGAAGCAGCTCAACTTCTTACTGAGCGAGTTAACCTGTGTCATTGCAAACTGCTAAGTGAAGAGCCAGAAGTTAAATGCTCCTCTATTAATATTTTAGAGTCATCCAGAAAAAAGTTTTAGATATCACAGTGCAGGGGTCTAACCCACATTCACTTTAATAAATATGGAGGGATTTCTTTTATTTTGATACCACATGTAATGTTAAAACAAGACATTTTGATATTATTTTTCAGTTTATTGAACATTGGCTAGACATAGCCTGAAAAAGGTTATTTATGATTTGATCACCACATTGCTTTTAATGTTTTATTTAAGTCAGTAACAGGCAAAATGCTACCCTCCAGATGTGGTTGAACTGCAAGTTCCAGGTCCCTTAGCATCGGCGAGGTTGGCTATATCTGATGGGAGCTGTACTCATTTGAATAATGAAAAGATGCTGAATGCATGGGCAGGATACCACAGGCCAACCCCACAGTATCCTATGTGCGAATATGGCCTATGTCCCATTCCCTGTACTTACATATGCCAACACAGCAATGGGTGGGCAGACACCTGCCTGCCACCACACCATGGATACTGCTGCTGCGCACCTTCTCTGCTGTCGCCGATCACTGCGTAGGCCCATGCTGCAGCCTGTAATGGTGGGAATGGAATGCCTGGCATGACCCAAATGGCCAGGCACCCTCTTCCAATGTCACAGGCCATGGCAAGACCTTCACAGGGATCGGCAGTGGTGGCAGGTAAAGGGCACAGTGACCATTTGGTCTGCTGGCTGTCATGGTGGAGTTTCTGAGAAATTTTATTGCAAAAAAACAATCTTGTTGAACCAGGATGAGACAGCTTGGGCGGGGGTGGGCTGGATCTACTGGATCAACATCCGGTCTGCCTAATCATGGCCCAGAGCTGTTGACCTGCATCATGTAAACATGATGATGCCAGGCTGTGGGGAATAGGGGCTGTTTGGCCCATGCATACAACCCCAAAAGTGAAAGTGAATCTTTACTTTTAAAAACATTTAACAATAGCTAACTGCTTTGAGGGGCATTGTAACTATAATAATATTGAATTAATTTAATTTAAAAGTATATATTTTCACACACATGAATATATAGAGAGATATTCTGTGCCATTTGTGTGGGAATGAGTATTCATGGAAGTAGAAGAAAATATAAAACTGTCATTTATGGCTATATACTCCTTCAAACTGCATATTCCCAGCACTGGAAAAAATGTTAAAGCTGTTGCGAACTAATAGACAGGTGACATGTCATGGATTTCCAAATTATAGCTGCTGTATAAAGACATGTCCCTAGCTTCATCTGTGCTGAGGTGATTCACATAAAAACAAAGCACACCACTGTTACTTGCACATAAGATAGCTTTATTACTGAGGTTGCTATATGAGTAGAAATTTCATCTAATAACTTAACACATCTTCCTGTGTATAACTAGACTGCTAAACTGCCACTTAGGACATGTTCAGTTGCTCATTATATTAAGGCTCTAGTCTTCTGTTTAGGCATCCAGGACCACTCTTTCAGACAATGGTGAGCTTGTGTCATGGCTGCAGATCATTAAGCTGTCTGAACCACCTTATTTAGAAAAATTGCTCTTGTTATGAACAATTTTGCAATGGTACAAAAAGGCTGAGAAAGAATAAGTATTTCAAATAAATCTTTCAGGTTACACTGTTATACTAAAATTGAGCATTCCAATCAAATCTTCCAACATCTGAGCTGATTTCTGGCACTCATCATGGGTTTTTTTTGGGGGGGGGGGAGGGTGATAATGTTCAGATGAATTTTGGGAAACTGTGCAGCAAATGCTATTTCTATTAACCTTTTGCTCCAGTATTTTTTTTCTTGTGGCTGGCAAGAATGATTTCTTGGATATGGATATGGAAGGCAAAGCCCACAGAATATCTTACACTTATGGAACTGGATTTCTTCTCCCTTTGTCTTCCACCTTGCCTTCTACCTTAAGGTATCAACATGGATCATGTGCCAAAGGATTTTGGAAAGCTCAGATTGTATTACTACAATGCACAGTGTTGTTAGAGCTAACAACAAACCTTTACACGTATTATCCTCAGAGCATTGACAGTGCCAGGAAAAGGGAGAGGGCAGGAGATAGAAAATAGAAGAACAGTGTAGATTGGCAGAAATTTTTATAAGTAGAAAGAAATCTGCAATTCACATTCCGATTTTTAATTCAGACAAGAATCTCAGACAAATGAGAATTATTCTACCTTGTGCCCTCCCAGAACCACCTATATCTAAATAAATAAATTAATTACTTAAATTTATTTATACCCCGCCCCTCTGTAAAAACAATAGGGGCTGCTTACAACAGCCAAAATGACCTCAAGAGTACAAACTAAAACCCCACCCTCCCCCATAAAAATCATTAAACTACACATGTTAAAATTGACATAAAACAAACAAAAAAAAACCCCCTATGATAATTAAGAAAATTATAAATAGACATAAGCTGTAGGTAAGCCGAACAGAAAGAGGTAGGGAGGCACAACTCCTGAGGCCAGGATCTAATCAGGAAAGGCCTGCTGGAAGAGATCTGTTTTCACAGCTTTTTAAAAGCTGGTTAAGCTCGTAATCTGACGGATCTCATCCGGCAGGCCGTTCCATAATCTGGGGGCGATTACCGAAAATGCTCTCTGGGAGGTTGCTAACAGCCTGAATTTTAATGGCTGAAGCAGGTTCCTCCCAGAGGATCGGAGTGTGCAGGGAGGATTATATGGGAGGAGGTGGTCCCGAAGGTAGGTTGGACCCAAGCCATTTAGGGCTTTAAAGATGATAGCCAACACACATTTGAAGCACATTATGTTATTCATTGCTACAAAAAACTGCTGGATTTTTTTAAAATGGTGTACTGCTGTGCTGTTTATTGAATTTTTGAAACAAAGGGATAATGAGAGTCTATGAAAACCAAATATGAGAGCATTGATTCAGGAATTCCAAAGAATTAAACAGCTGATAAAAGGCTGTAGTGGTGTTTGAGAGAGCCTGCTGCTCATACTGTATGGTTTCTCTTTTAGATAGCAGATAACTCAGAGGAGACGGACAGGCACTTCTCCATTCCAGGTGTGATCAGCAGGAAGTAGAAACAGAGATATTGAACCAGTTCCATCTAATCAAAATTTTGTAGGAAAATAAAAATATTATTTGATTGTAATGATTGCTGTAGTGCCAAGGGAAACATTTGATGTTTTGTCTTCAGTCATGTTCAAGGGATGATGAACATTTTAAAAAAAAATCTCTCACACATATGTCATTTCTACATAGCTATAGAGTTTGCCCAGCCTCTCTCAGTAAAGAAGAACATCTGCTGTAAATTATGAAAATGTGATTTAAATTTGGTCAATGGCCAAATTTCAAGTGCTTGGTCTACCTTGATTCTTCCTGCTTCCTATTAAAAATACTTTTAGGATTCTGTGAACATTTTCCAACTCACAACAGATATTTGCCAACCAATCCTTTCCTGGAGGTGGTGGTAAAGAATTTTAAATGTGATTTAACTAAATGCACTGATTACCTTGACACTAACTACTATGTTCCTAATATATTAAAAATTATATGTTGAGAATTTATGTGGTCATTAAATGAAATAGACTCGCAATGTTGAAAACAATGCTCAATGAGTTTATTATATTCATCTTGCCAAACCAAAAACAACAACAACACTTATTTATCATTTGTACTTGTTGCTTTGTATAGACATTTAATAGCCACCTGACAGATTCTATATACCAGTTATACAATCTTTTAAACTTAGCAGTGTTTGAAGAAACTAATTGTAAATAATGGTTAAATATGTCTACTGAAACCAATTTCACTTTACATTTTATCTTTGACCATAATGTTAAAATGAGCCCTATGGCGCTTACAAAATAATTATTCTTAAAGTTGGTCCAAAGTGACCTTCTGCATGTGGAGGGTATCTTCTGATCATTAAAAGGTAGGTGTGTGCACATGTGCATGCGTGCACGCACCCATGTGTGTGTGTGTGTCTATCTAAATAACAGTCCCAGGGCCCTGATTCATTCAGATCTCAGGCTAACCAGTCTTATGTTCTGTCACAATGAAACAAAGGGCCTGTACAGACCAGCAGAAATAGTGCAGCTTGAGTCCACTTTAACTGTCCTGGCTCAGTGCTAAGGAATTACGGGAACTGTAGTTTATTGTGGCACCAGTACTCGCTGACAGAGAAGGCTCAATGTCCCAAGAAAAAATACAATTCTCATGATTCCCTAGCACTGAGCCAGGACAGTTAAAGTGGCCTCAAGCTGCATTATTTCTGGCAGTCTGTAAAGGCCTCAAGCTGCAAAGTCACATGTGCTACAGAACTGTGTTTTATTATTACATATAGATGTCAAAAGGAATGCGGCAATAAAACTTAAAGCAAAGTCATTTGCTTTCTCTTCAGCTGACTGAAGCTGTCCTTCATCACAGCTGCCATTCATTGGGGTCCCATAATGAATCAGGCGCTGCCCACAGACCAGGTTCTAAGGTTAGATTACAGTCATATACACTCCCTTAAGATCAGAAAACTGAGCTGGTTTCTTTTGATCTGTAAATGACCTCTCACTCTTGTTCTGGAAAATGCTGACACTTTCATACACCAAGGGAAAAAATCACCCATACTAACAAAGGAATAGTTTTGTAGCTGTTTCAGGCTAGAACATCTTTATTTGTTACAGCATGAGTTGACCTTGCTCAGCAAGTGAAGCTGCCTCTACAGAAAAGCTGAATTATTAATTTTATTATTTTTTGGTTGAGGCCCACTTGATTAACTAATAAATGCCCAGTTTCTATTCTATACATTCCTTAAGGATATATAGGGTGACCTTATCTATAGGGTGAATATGGAAACTAAATTAATGCTCCTTTCCTTTCATCCAGATAACATCTGGCCCTCTACACTCCATCTCACAATCCTCACATTTGCCCATACATAGATCTCTACTGAATTGTCAGAGAAGACTCAGTGGGTGCAATTTGCCAAGGTGATAAACTAAATACAAAACAAAGACTCAAACAGAAATAATGACTGTAGGATCTTACAACCACAGGTCAGAAAGCTATGTGAGAAAAGTGAAACTAAATCCAAGTATGTTCTTCTGCTTCAACAAAAACGTGTGTAACCTCTTACAGAAGTGGAGGTGTGAGAATTAGGGAAACCACTATTTAAAAACACTGCATAAATTTGTGTGGAAGCTGTTGTGCAAATATTTATCTAAGCAGCACTCCAGACTATCTTCCTGCTGCTCACTGTTATTTGGATCCAACTCATAGTCCATCAGGCAAAAGTAGCACCTTTGCTTCTGCCAAGTTAGAATGATTCATAAAGCAATTCCAATAGGAGAATATTCAACAAAATATTCTCAACTTTTCCTGATTTATAAGATAATTGTTAAGCAGTATTTTGTTTTAATCCAGGCTGCCAGCCACCACGAGCCCTATGTTGAGAAAAATGTGGGAATAAAATAAAATAATGTTAAAGATCCAAATGGTGCCTCCACTGACAGTGTATCTATCAGCAGAATGGGATGTGAGAGACAATGCCTTCTCTGTAGCTCCAAAAGCTCTTCCAGAGGATTGAAAACCTAGCAAATTTTCAGGGGACAGAGAGAGTTGTAGGGGAGAAAGTGCAACTGTACTGCTTGGTGTCCACTAGTGTGACTTTGGAGAGGCCAATATTCCACTTAGACTGAACCATAAAAAGATAACTTTAATATTTTGGTAGAAAATGAGTATGTTATTCATGCCTGTAGTCACCGAGAGTAGAGAAGAACAAGCCTCATTATTTTAAAATCAGCAGTCCCTAACATTTTCATGAATTTAAAGTTCTGTGATTCATGGAATTATACATATGGTTGCCCCAAAACCAATTAAATGATCCACTAATAGTTAATTACTAAAAGCTATTTTTTTCTTTTACAAAATTAGAGTATTTGGAATAATTCTAGTGCAAGGTACTAAAATCTGCACTGGATTGATTTTCTTATTACTGGGCTCTCTGTGATCCAGTTAATGACTTTTGAACATGTACTTGTTCATGCTGATGCTGTGGCTGAAATAGAGCCTGAACAGACTGCCAGAAATAAACCAGCTTGAGACCACTTTAATTGTCCTGGCTCAGAATCATGGGAACTGTAGTTATTGTGGCACCAGAGCTCTCTGACAGAGAAGGTTCAATGTCTCAGAAAAAACTACAGTTCCCATGACTCTTTAGCATTGAGCCAGGGCAGTTAAAGTGGTCTCAAAATGGATTATTTCTGGCAATCTGTTCAGGCCCATAATCTCAGAAATTCTTCATGAGTAAATATAGATTATTTTTTTCAGTAGTAAAACGAAAATATCACCTTTCCCTTGAATAAAAGACTAGCATTTGTTGTACATCTCATTATGTAATATGTTCAGTTTTTCAACTGAATCAGAAATCCTTGGAATTTTTTTAATTAGTCCAGAAGCAATAATTCAATCAATGGAAACAAAAATGATTAAAATGCATTGGAAACAACATTAATAGTTAATTTTCTCCAAGATATTGGAACACAAAATAAAAGTTAATTTACACTGTCATTAATTAATAGATTAAATGGTTCCTGTTGAGAAATTATATGTAATGAGGGCATGTCAGTACAAATTGCTATCGAATACCCAGTTTAAAAGGTACCAAATATAGTTGGGTTCAGGTGCACAAAGAAATTAATTGCCATGAATACTGATTTTTCAGAAAAGAAGTCAGGTAAATTGGCTTTTAACTAAACAAGAGCTATTTCTCATATAGCACGATTACCTTATTTTTTGGGTGACATGGAAATAACCAGCCAAGTCATAGAGGCGGTATCATTCTAATTAACAACTTGGCTTAGTTCATATGTTAACTGGTTTTCCACATCACAGTAGCATTTGAAGTAAGGAAGCTGAGTTTAGGAGTGGGCAGTGGCAGTGGTATCAAATGTAATCACCATCCAAGTTGCTGGGAACAAGGAAGGTGATGCTTTTTCCTGTGTATCTTCCACATAAATCTCCCCCCATCTATGCAATTTCTCCATTTTTTAAATTTACCAGAGATTATACAGAGCTGTAACTGAACAAAATAGGGGAGGTCAATACAAAAGTCAATATGAGGCTCAGTATTCTGCAAAAGTAGCAGAACCTTTTTCCATTTAAAGCAATTTAATATATTGTTCATGAAAAACTTGTGTAAATGGTTACATTGACAGCACACTGATTTATGCCAAGACTGTTTTCCCTAACCTTTGTTCCAAGGTGGTTTTCTAATTTACACCAGGGACAACTTTATAGGTTTACTCTTCTGTAGTTTTTTTGGTCAAAAATAGAAAGGAAAGAACATAGCCTCTGTAAATGGATTTTTTTGTGTGTGTGAATATCAAAGTCCAATAGCTATTGTACATCAAGTGTTTTCTCCTGTATCCATGTAACATTTTGTAGGTTTATGATGCAAGTTACAGTGGTCATGAACAAACATGTTACAGATCAGAATCTGTAGCAAGCTAAAAGAAGATTGGGGCATCTGTCAATTCTTGAAAATAAAAAATGAACTTGCAACCACAATTTTATCAAGGGCCTTTTCACTTAGCTTTGTTTGATAGTAGTCATTTCTCTGCATGATTGTTGATAGTTGCCGTCAAGCTGACTTTGGCTTATGGCAACCTTACGAGAGACCTCCAAGTCACCCTGTTATGAACAGCCATGCAGAGATCTTGCAAATTCAGGGCTGTGGCTTCCTTGATTGCATCAATCCACCTGTAATGCAATCTTCTTCTTTTCCTACTGCTTTCTATCTTACCAAATATTATAGTCTTCTCTAATGAATCATGTCTTTTCATGATATGTCCGAAGTATGACAGTCTTAGGCTGCATTTACACTGCAGTATTTATATAAGTTTGACACTACTTTCATGGCCATAGCTCAATGTTATGGGATTCTGGGATTTGTAGTTTTCTGAGCTATTTAGCCTTCTTTGTCAGAGAACTCTGTCAGAAAGCTTGTAGTTTGTTTGTGCCACAATAGACTACAAATCCAAGGCTTCCACAGGATGGAGTTATTACAGTTCAAGCGGTGTCCAACTATATTAATTCTGCAGTGTGGCAGCAGCCTCAGAATTTTCACATATTTACACAAAGAGTTTTAGGAAATTATTCTGAGCAGGAATAATGCTTTTGCATGTGAATTGTGGAGTTTTGTGCAGCCAGGGTTTGCAGACAGCCATGTATTTGTAGGATTGCTGTTTCTATCCAGAAAACCAACAATGGTAGAGCACCCTCTCTATTGCTGTGGAACTGAAATGGCTCCATGGTTCTCTGCAGAGCTCCAGAGTAGGCAGTGGCAACAGAATAGACTTCATACTCTGCCTACTGTGTGACTGTACAAAGAAAATAAAAAGCAGTCTTATATTTAAAAAATCTTACACAACAAAAATCTTACACAAAAATTCTTGTGCAAAGCCCAACAATCTTGTCCCCCAAAAGTTACGTGGTTTTCTGGTACAAGATTGCTGTTCTCTACACAAGGTTCTTGCTGTGCAAGATTTTTTTAATATACAAACTACTTTTTATTTTCTTTGTACAGTCATATGGTAGGCAGAGTTAGTGAGGTCTGTTCTCTAGCCACTGCCTATTCTGGAGTTCTGCAGGGACCCATGGAGCCATTTCAGTTCCACAGCAATGGAGAGAGTGCTGCACCACTCGAGTTTATCACTGCTACGCTGAAGAATAATTTATGAAGAAGACTGGAGCTCTAGAACAGATGGATTGCACTGACATGGAAGAATGTGGTTGCTCATGTTTTGGGGCTCTCTGTTGTCCAGTCACTTAACTACAAATCCTCTTTGTAGAACAATGTCCCTGAGAGGAATCAACAAGTATCTCCATCCACATCCCACTATTTTAAGCATACAAAATGATTATGCCTGGCATCCTGTTAGTGACACGCAGAGGTGTAAGACCAACTTGCATCTACACATGCAGAGGGCTTTTTTGGTCAGCCCTGCAGTGGTTGCAGCCATTGTGCAAGGGAGGTAGTGAATTCTTCCTTCTGCAAGGGGATTATTGCATAACCAAATAAAGCATCCTTTCCCCAATGGGATATGGTTGCATTACGAGTTGGTATTAGATGCTATTGCGTGCTAAAATGCCAACTCAATTGCAGGGCGACTACAACCCATCTCCCAGCCATGCTTAGCCTGCAGATTTTCAAGAACAGGAAGCTTCTGTACTTGAAAATCAGCAGACTAAGTGCAGCTGGGAGATGTGTTGTAGTCACCCTGCAACCGAGTCGGTGCTTTAGCGTGTGATAATATCTGATAACAACCGATAATGTGACCTTATCATGTCAGGGAAAGGACATTTTATTCGGTTGTGCAATAATCTCCTTGCAGAAGAATTCACTACCTCCCTTGCACAATGACTACAGAACCAGATCCTTCTCTTAAGCCCCCCCCCAACTTATTATGGAAGGGGAGTTTGTAGGATTTAGGTGAATCTTCTGGGAGGAAAAAGGGAAGGTTTATCATAATTCTTCCTGGTTGTAATTTTAAAGTACACTTCCTGTGTACGATCTCAGCCTATCTATGGCCGGATTAAAAGGAACAGAAATAATGTTAACCCTTCTGAAAAGCAAAACAAAATCACCCCAACACCAAAAACAAGAGGGTCCCTGGTGCCTGCCATGTGCAGTGCTGTCAGGAAGGGACCCAGCATTTAATGAACTCCCAATGGGAGGCTTAGCAGGTGGCGCATGGGGGCAGAGTCAGAGGCTACATAAGGCCAGCCCATCCAGAAAGGTCTTAGAATTTGAGGACTTGATTATTTTGGAGGAGTCAGTGCAGTTAAGGTTCCGATGCTCCAAGATTGATCTGAAGGGCAAAGGGATGCTAATCACGCTGGGTTGCTGCCCTGTTATTATGCTCAGTTTTGGCACTGCAGGACTATATGAGGCTTAGAGGGGCATGGCCTGAGCACCTCTTCTGCCATGCAGATCTGTCCTCCCTAACCAAATATCAGTTTTGGAAGATCACGTCAGAGGCCCTGAACAGGATGGTACTTCCTAGGGCCCAATTCACCACTCACTAATTCCGTACTGGGGCCACTTCTACTGCTTCCACAATGGGACTGGCCTCATAGTCCTTCCTATGAACCAGCCGCTGGCCTATATAGTCTATAAAATGTATGTTCAGCCTATTCACTAACCAGTCTCTGTAAAGTTTTCAGGTGCAGCACAGGCAGGTGGACGGTCCTGATCTGTGGGCACAGCATGATCTACTGGGCAGCAAGCTAGAAGTCGTCCTCTTGGCACCCAGCTGGGGTTATGTGAAGCGGCCAGAATGGAATGGCTCAATAGAAGAGGACTAAAATGGAATGGACTACAGCCATTGCTGTTTAAGGAGCACACAGGGCCTCCCCCAGGTGTGTTGGTCATCCACTTCGGTAGGAATGATCTGGGCTTGATGAAGTGCAAGGCCCTCATCATGCAGGCCCTGCATAACCTTCAACTCATACAATCTGCATGGCCAGATGTGGTGCTGATGTGGTCAGCGATTCTGGCCCCCAATGTTGGAGGGGAGATGGAAACCAGTGCACTATTTGCCTGGTGTGGAGGGGTGTGTGTGAACCAGATAATGTGTAAAGGCATGGGTGAGCAGTTGGTCCATTTCATCTCACATGGGAGAATTGTGTTTCATTGCAAAGGGCTCTACCAGGCAGATGGCATGCACCTTTCAGTAGAGGGTAATTTTCTACTGCAAAGGAGCTTGAGCTTAGTATTGGCAGGCCTGATGGGGGAAAGGGACTAGGCAGACACCTGTCCCTTGTCTATGGCAGGTAGTGGGGAGAATGGAAGAGTTTCAGTTGTGGTGTAGGGGAGACCTCTGGAACCACTTCGCTAGGGTTCCCATGGCCCAGAGGTGGAGAAGGACTTGATCCTTGAGGTGGACTTGGGGTTTTGCCCCCACTTCTAAAGTTACACATTTGGGCGGGAGTGCCTTGGTCCACCAGATGTCCAGCCGAGGGGGACAGCCCAGCCAAATGGATTTCCTCCTGGTGTCAGGTGTTTTTCCCAAGGGAAGGTTGGGGAAGTAGTCAGAAAAATGACACCTGGCCCCGGCTGATCCCACATCAGGACACTCCCCACCCTTATGGTCTTCCAGGATTTGCAAATGTCATAAAATAGATCAATAAAGTGGCTCTTGATCAACCCAAATTTCTTGCCTGGTCTTATTATTCCATGATTGTTCATCAGGTGGGTCCCTGGTGTCTGCTGCATACAGTGCTGTCAGGGAGGGACCCAGCATTTGATGAATTCCCAATGGGAAGAGACCAGGGTGCTAAGTGGGTGGCACATGACACCATGATGGCACATGGGGGACAGAGTCAGGGGCAACATAAGGTCTGCCCAGCCCCCCCCCCCCCCCGTGCATTTCCTTTCAGCTTTGGCAGCACACCCCACCCACCCTTGGTGCAGTGTGAGGACCAAGGGGCTGAGTAAAAATTTTCTACCCTCTTTCCCAAGTTTTTTTTTTTTTTTTGGCCTACTCCACACTGCAGCCTGGGGAACTCAGGGCGGTTGGCTAAAGGTGGTGGCAATAAATAGGATGTCACTAATCAGGTAGTGGGGAGAATGGAAGAGTTTTTGTATACACTGGGGCACCCCATTGTGGTGTGGGGGAGAGCTTGAGGTGGACCTGGAGTTTTGCCCCCACTTCTAAAGTTACACAGATTGCATGGGAATGCCTGGGTCTGCCTTTCACCAGAGATCCAGATGAGGGCAGCCCAGCCAAACAGACTGCCCTCTGTGATCAGGTGATTTGCCCTAAGGAAGGCTGGGGAGGTAGTCAGAGAATGACACCTGATCCCCAGCTGATCCCACTTCAAGTCATCCAACACTTGTGGTCTTCCAGGATTTGCAAATATCATTAAATAGGTCAATAAAGTGGCCCTTGATCAACCTAACTTTCTTGCCTGCTCTCCTTATTCCATGGTTGTTCATCAAAACTCCAAACCATCCAGGTTCATCTTGCTTGTATGACTTACCTTTGTGCTTTCAGGAACTAGCATCCCTACACACCCGTGGCAAATCTACACAGCCAAACTTCCCTGGTACATGGTATCTAATCCATCTAATACCCAAGATTCCTAGTAACTTGCATTTTCAGGCAAAAGTTGTAAATGTACCATTTGTGGGCACTGAATAAGGACAGGACACTGTTCCACAGTTTTTACTGTAATAGCCTAGTTGGTTATATTTTAGTATAATGACCTAGTTGGTTATGTCTTCAAGAACTTTTCCAAGGCAGCTTATTCCCTAAGCAATAAAAAGACTTCTGCTGCTGTATATGTTCTAATGTCTGCACTGGTCCATTTAGCCTTATTTTGCCTCAGCCAGCAATGACATAGACTATCTCTGTTCTCTTTTCTTCCATCTTGCTTTTAGGAAAGCTCTTCTGCTCTGCCTCATCCTAGTTCCACTTTCACTTGCCTTGCCTTTCATCTGGAGATGCAGATATTAACTTTATTCATTATTGCATGTCAGAGTGAAAAATATCAAAAGTTTTCTCATTTCTGGGTGAGATTGTAAGAAGCTTTATGCACTTTTATTTTAGTTAGAACCTTTTTGTTTAAAATTTCAAAAACACTGTTTTGTCCTAAACTTTTTCCTCCATTAATTTTGTGCTAAAATGTGTTTTATACAAAACTACAATGCTTTTTGCACAAACATAGATTTGTTTCTGACATTGTTGACATGTTTTTGGGGTTATTCTTGTTTTTGTTTTGTTGTTGACATGCTGCAAACACATCTTCTTACTAAGGATGAGAAGAATCCATTTTGCCTGTCTTGGAGTAATTGCTTCTTCCACCCTATTCTTGACTTTGACTTCAAGATTTATGATCTTGAAGCATCTTGACCTATGAGAATACTTTTTTTACTTTAAGGAGTATCATACTTTGGCATTTCCATTTGGTTTATTACTAAATTCCTGATTTGAAGAGGACACTACTCGTTTGTGAAATGGTGTCTCACTGTTTTGTCAGTGGCATGCTGTACAAAGATTCATTTACCAAAATAGCCAACATGTCATTTCATTTGTGCAAATCCGTCCTAAGATGCATGTAAAATTTACTTCAGCTCACCACTGGACCATGGTAAACTCCTTATGGAGACATAGTGTCTGTTAGTATTGCTGTCTAATAAAAGGCTTTGCAGAGTTTGAAATAGATTGATTTTTTAAAAAGCTTGAACGGCAAAGTCTTTGAAAGACCACCTCGAAAATAGGTCAGACTCTAACTGCCTAGGTATTGGTAGTTAGCATGAAAGCTTGGATACATTTTCTCAGGCATCCTTTCCTTCGGGGAGCTCTCATGGATCATTTCTCTTTGCAAAAATAAAGAAGAGGAGGGGGGAGGAAAAAATAATCCATCGACTGAGACTCTCCTAAAGCAAACAAACTGAGCTGTTCATGGGGAAACTCTGGCAAAGTTAGTTTGGATAGTGAGCAACTGTGTGATACTGTAAAATATGTTAGGAGAACTTCAGAGTTACTAATTAATTTCTTCTTTTGTGGAAATCTCACTCACAGTGTAATCCTATATGTATCTATTCCAGTTAGCTGGAGCTAACTTCCAGATAAGTAGGTATATGAATGCAGTCTCAAAGGATTAGCAGTTTCCCTGTAACTCTCTTTTCCTTGATGCCCCCCCCCCCCAGTAGAGACAGGTGCATCTTTTTGATTTATGGACATTTTGATCCCCATCGACACAACTCCATCGACACAATTCCAATACAATTCCAATTGATGCCCCCCCCAATGATATCAATACTATATACATCACTATTTCTCCATGCAGATTGACAAAGGAGATAGATACAGATGGCAAATTCGTGGATACAGAGGGCCTACTGTAATTAGAATCCAGAGCCCTAACCTCTGGGCAATACCATTTAAGAATTACATTTATATTTTTAAAAAAAATATTATTGGAATACCTTAATATATGTTTGGCATATTGCAGTAAAATCAATAGGAGGAATGTCTTGCTCAGAACTGCTTGTATCTTTTCAGTCAAATAAACAGTAATACCTTGCATTTGTTGCTGTATGTCTACCTAGGATAAATAATTTCTCAGGTTAAAAGAAGAGTATACACATACTGTTTCTAAGTAGTGCTATCAATCAGAGGAAAACAATGAAAAGAACTGTGAAAAATAGAAAAATGTCAAATTATAGGGGGAAATGTGTGCTGTTGTAAGATTTTTGGGGTCCTGGATTTGGATGAATGCTAAATGACAAAGACATTCCCCAAGTATTCATCTAAATCTAGGATCCCACAAATCTTACAATAGCACACACTTATAGGTATGGGCATGCAAATATATGCAGGAAGCAGCAAATATATGCAGAGAAAGGAATGCATATGTACATCTTTTGGCTCCTTGAAATAAGAGTCTCTTGATATAACTCTTGCTGATGAAAGGCATTTGTGTTTGTAAAGAAATCACTACATTTCAGTGACTGTACATTTGAGCTAAAAGTAAAGCAAAAGAAAACCTATTAAGGATGCTCTTAAAAGTATTAGCTCTGGTAGTACAACTACAACTTAATTTTAGAGTGACATGACTGCAGAACATAATGATTATGAAAATGTCTATAGATTATGAAAAGCAATTACCATGTAAATAGCACCTATTTCAAGAAATCTACTTCAATTATATCTTTTCACACTTATATATTTTGGAGATAAGTTCTAATACATATTGAACAAGATTATTTATGTTTCTATAGGTATTGTTCAAATTCACATGTATATGATATCTTCAGCTTATCACTGGTAATGTAAACACTTTAATTATTATTTATGTAAATACTCTCAAAAGCATCATAGATGAAGGAACAAAATGTCTCAAGTTATGTTAAGTGGATTTTTCCTGAACCTATAAATGGATTCAATAGTCCATTCATTTTTCTGTTATTTGAATAATGAGATTGCTCATTTTGTTACAGCAAAGTATGTTGATTCTTTTCCTATCTTTTCTTTCAGCTGTGATTGCCTTTTTATTTTAGAGTGTTTATTTTAGGAATTGTTTTTGTACCACTCATATCTTTCTGCATATATTCTAGGACCTAGAGATTGTGCTTCAAACATCCTATATCTTTTCTTCAGATGTTTCAACAGCATTGCACCAGTATACTAAATCAAGTGGCACAATACAAATTCCACGTTTCATGCAAGGTTGTTCTAAAAGGTATACATCCTCTTTACATAAATACAGATGAAGATGAAAAAAAACATTTTGCTTTGCACAGATACTCTCTTACTTCTCTTTGTATTAATGCAGATGTACCTGTGTTGGCCAGAAAACAAACTGAAAAATCTGTATTGTGGAAATATATTTATTGGGTCACCCAAATAGGTGCACAATCTCTGTACAGACTTTAGAAACCAAGGGCTCATTCACACTATATAGGTGCACTAGTATTCCACTTTAAAAGAAATCCATGGAATTTGCAGTTTGGGGAAGGGCATCTCAGCAAGACTCCAGGATTCCATAGGGTGCAGCTATGGCAGTTAAAGTGGAATAATAGCTCTATGGCTGTGTAATATGAATAGTCCCAAAAAGTTTATTGGGCAAAGCTGTCTTTAAAAAGCTTGCAAAGGAAAAGGGGAGGGGAGGGAGGAAAATTAGATCATGTTGTCTGCACACTGCCTTGAGATTATATGGGAGGAAGGACCTTCAGCCTTTTAAATTTGGTTCATCAGGCTATACCAATTAATGGCCCTAGGCCAGCTGGTAACAAGAAGGGCAATACAACCAGAGTAAGAAAAACTGATTGTCATGTGGGAGAAAATAAAGGCCTCCTTGAAAGCTCATCCCTCAGAGACAGGGTGGGAGAAAGGAAGAGGGCGGGAGAATGATACATGACAGATACTCTTGTTTAGTATTGCAGGCATCAGCTGAGTCCCAAGGTCTGAACTCAGCCAGTGCCTGGAAACATTGGCTGACAGCCTTTCACATCTCATTCAACAAGGGCCCATTGGTGTCTCATGGCTTCCATCTCAACGCGGCAGTGAATCATCTCTGGGTTTAAGTCTGAATTTTAAAGGAACAATCCCAGATGCTAAACTTATTTATTCTATCTAAAATACAGAGTAAAATCTGGGGTAGATTTACTGCCTTACTATCATGGGAGCCACAAGTAACACTACTAGGAACCAATGAGGTGGCCGGGGAGGATGTTTCCCTACTCCTTTTTAAAGTGAATCAAGTAGGACCTAGCATGGATGAAGAGAAAGGCTTTATATATATGAATATCCATTTAGAGCTGTTGGCCATCTCTAACCCATCTCTAATGGGTTAAAGGCCATTAAAATATCATCTACAGAGAACAAATGAAAACAATTGTTTTCTTGGCATGAAGAGGTGCTGTTGTGAGGGTATTCTGGAAAATGTACACACAAGAAAGAAGCAGTTATTGCAGTCAAATAAGTGAAATATTTCTAATAATAATAATAATAATAATAATAATAATAATAATAAAACATTCTTGCTAATGTTGCATTAGAAAGACTAAAACTAAGAAGGTACTGTTCTCAATCAGCATTATTTTCTATCTTACACATAACCCACTGTGCTTCTGCTGCTGCTGCTGCTACTATCATCATAATTCATCATCATCATCACCATCATCATCATCATCATCATCATCTAGAGGTCTGATTTTTCATCTAATTATATTTGATACATTAAGGCACTGTCTTCATGATGTTACAAGTGGAAAAATAATGTTTACTCTTTGTAACTATAGTATACACTTCCTGGACAGATCAAGAAAATAATTTCTGTTACTTTTCTTCTTCCATAAAGTATACCTTGTCCTATTTAGTTAATATAACAATGTCACATTTCTGCTCTCTCTCTCTCTCTCTCTATATATATATATATATATATATATAGGGGCAGAGAGGGAGGGAATGAGAGAGAGAACATAATGATTTGATAGATCTGTCTATAAATATCATTGATATATTTTATAGTTTAATTAATGTTGGCCAGAGAAAGGGGCCAAAGAATGGACTTGACAAAGCATCTGTGAGACTGGCAAAGGCGAAGTTATTGAAAGAAAGTTAAAAAATTAAGACTGATGTATTAAATCTCAGTTTTTAAAATGGCACTGCAGGTTTAAAGACTCAGTGAAATAGGCTCTGTGTATTTTTGAGACATTTTCTTAGCACTCTGTCCCATTAATAATGAATTCTTAAATACCATTGAAATACTACTGTAGAAGATTGAAAAGACAGAAAATTGGGATTATTCCAGTGCTCGAACTATTCCCTTATAATGGCCTACAAAATCTGAGGTGCTTTAAGGGATCAGCTGTGGTTTTCTGACCTGCCAACTTCACTCCCCTTCAAAATACATGTATGCAGTTTTAACACATTTTGACCATAAAATGCATCATAGGCATTGTGAAAGCAACAACACAACAACAAAATCCAGCATGTAAAAACTGTAGTAACTCAGATTACTGTGTGGTAAGCAGTTTTAGTTCTTATGGGGCTACAAAACCACTTCCATGATTTGCCTCTCATTTTCCTTGAAATGTTCAGTTTGTTAATGATACACCGCACTGCTTGTGAGAGGACTTTAAAGCTGGGGATAATTGTGTTGGTGGTCAGGAACCTTCTGCAAACTCTTCAGCCTATTCTACATGAAAGTTGCTCAGGTCATAGCTTGTACATGCAGGGTTTTTTTTCTACAGCAACAGGAGCACAGGTCAAGTGGCAAATCTTAGGTAATCTGAGGAATCAGTGGCAGGGGCAAAATCATTAAGGGCAGGGTGATGTCAAAGACATCTCTGAGATTTCATACTCCATAGGTACCAGAGATTAAGTACCTCTGTAAGTGACTGAGTATAAGCAATAAAAAGGTAGAGATTCTCTGTCTATTCCATGATAGTCCAAATCTAACCTAAGGAGTGAACACCTACAGCCTTGATTCTCTTCAAACATCTGCATTACATCTCTTTTTTTCTTGTTCCTATTTTCTTTTCATCTTTTCTTTTGCCAAAAGATTTTCCTCTGCAGTATAGAGCTTCTGTTCTAGCAAAACTTCCCTGAGACATGTATTATTGCTTATTTCACATCCATTTTGCTTCACTCAAGAGTTATATTCAGGATCCTGATCTACTATTGGGGTTCATTTCTTGGAACTGGTCCAGACACTGAAAGTAAAACATTCTAAACAAACGGTGTAGCATGAAAAGAGGACCAAGAGCCAAGTAGCAGCAGGTAGGTTTTCATATAGGTGAGTTTAAGGCACACTAACTCCCTGTATATGTTCATATGGTCTGGTTTAAGAGTCATATGACAAGGATTATAGTAGTTACCAGATGTATTCAAACCTTTGCAAAATTAACACTATGGAGTCTGATTTCCACTACACAAGAGGTACTGCTGTGTAAGTCAGAATTTTAAATCCACAGATATAGCAAGTATGAAGGCTAATGTGATCCTAATGTGAACAGGGCTATCTATTTTTCATTCCATTTGTTTCTAAACCTCAGAACAGTAGTTTTTATTGATTTGATAGTATTAACTAACATTGGGATTCCACTTTTTCATGGACTCAGCCAGTATTTCCAAAAGCACAGTTACTAATTGCTGTAAGGACAAATAATAATAATAATAATAATAATAATAATAATATAATAATAATAAAAAAATATTTTTATCCCACCCCTGCAGCGCAATTGGGGCAGCTTACAACAGTTAAAAACACCAATACATATATCAATTCCCTAACCCAACCTCCCTTTAAAACAATATTAAGCTAGTTAAGATTTAAAACATAAAATAGAATAGATAAAAAAGGAACACAGAACAATTAAAACAGCAGCATGAAATAAGCAGTGACAGCTCAGGGGAACAAGTTAGCCTAAGTCTTTGGGCCGGGATAATTATTCGGGGAAGGCCTGCCGGAAAAGATCCATCTTGACAGCTTTTTTGAAGCTGTCAAGAGTGGTAATAAGATGGATCTCATCTGGTAGGCCATTACATAATCTGGGAGCTGAGGCAGAGAAAACCCTCTGGGAGGTCACTGACAGCCTAGTTTTTATAGGCTGTAACAGATTCCTCCCAGAGGACCGGAGTGCATGGGGAGGATCATATGGGACGAGGCAGTCCTGAGGAATAAGTTGGACCCAAGCCACGTAGGGCTTTAAAGGTCATAACCAACACCTTGTACTGTGCCCGGAAACTAATAAGCAGCCAGTAGAGAGTTTTTTTAGCACAGGTGTTATATCCTTTCTTCTGGGAACACCAGTGACCAACCTGGCTGCCATATTCTGAACTAATTGAAGTTTCTGGGTCAAGCATAAGGGTAGTCCCATGTAGAGCGTGTTACAGAAATTGAGACGGGAGATTACCAGCGCATGTACTACAGTTTCGAGATCCCTACTTTCCAGGAAAGGGAGCAGCTGGCGTACCAGCCGAAGCTGATAACAGGCACTCCTGACCATCGCATTTACCTGATTGGGCATCTGAAGTGATAGATCCAGGAGCACCCCCCCAGACTGTGAACACAGTCCTTGGAGGAGAGTGTGACTCCATCCTGGACTGGAAGTTGTATTCCCAGACCTGGTTTGGGGCCCGTGACTGTTAGTACCTCCGTTTTGTCTGGATTCAGTCACAGTTTTTCCTCATCTAGTCCATTACTGCCTTCAGACAGTCATTGAGAGTAGAGATGCCATCTGAAGTCAAAGCTGATGACCTGGTCATGGAGAAGTATATCTGGGTGTCATCAGCATACTGATGGCACCGCACTCCATGGCTCCGAATGATCTCTCCCAGCGGCTTCATATAAATGTTAAATAGCATTGGAGACAGGATGGCGCCCTGAGGGATGCCACAATTAAGCTCTATTCTAGTAAAGCAACTGTCCCTGAGCCTCACCCTCTGGGACCTGCCTGAGAGGAAGGAACAGAACCACTGCGAAGCAGTGCCTCCAATTCCTAACCCTCTCAAGTAGTCCAAGAGGATTGAATGATCTATCGTATCAAAGGCCGCTGAGAGGTCCAAGAGCTCCAACAGGGTCACACTACCCCTGTCAATACCCAAGTGAAGGTCGTCAGCCAGAGTAACCATGGTGGTCTCAACTCCATATCCTGTCCTAAAGCCAGTTTGAAATGGATCTAGATAATTGGTTTCATCCAAGACATCTTGAGAGTTGGGAAGCAACCACCCTCTCAATCACCTTGCTTAAAAAAGGCAACAAGGAGATTGGTCTGTAATTGTTCCTATCCAGGGGGCCCAGGGAAGGCTTTTCCAGGAGCGGCTTATCTGCCACTTCCTTTAGACAAGATGGAACAAAGCCTTCCCTAAATGATAATATCTCTAAGGAATACTCTCAATGTGTCACCCCCCTGGATAGCCAGCCATGATGGACAAGGATCGAGAGGACAGGTTGTCTTCCTCACTCTACCAAGGAGCTTGTCCACATCATCGGTATTCACAGATTGAAGCTGATCCAATAAAATTCCATTTACAGAGTTGCTGGACACCTCGTCTATGGATTCTGTCATAACACTGGCATCTAAGTCGGCTCTTATCCAAGAGATTTTATCTGCAAAGTAGTTGTTAAATGCATCACAGCAGGCTGATGTTGGGTTAAGTAGAGGGTTCTGTGCAGGAGGAACCTGCGTCAGTTCCCTCACCACCCTAAACACTTCCACTGGACGGGACTCTGCAGATGCAATACATGCAGAGGAGAAAGACTTCTGCTTTGCATGTATTGCCTCTCGATAGGAATCAAAAAAATTCCTATGACGAGTCTTGTCGGATAAGAGTCGAGTCTTCTGCCAGATGTGTTCTAGTCACTGTCTAGCCTGCTTCATCTTCCTAAGCTCCTCTGTATACCAGAGCTTACAGTTAGGAGCAGGCTGGAAAGGATGTTTGGGAGCGATTGTGTCGATAACCTTGGTAAGATTGGTGTTCCAGGTATTAACCAAAGCTTCGACAGAATCACTGGCATTGCCAACCATTAAACCCACACCACCGAGACAACTCACTCCAATGCCACTGGAGCCAGTGTTTGGGCTGGTGGGGGGAATATCTAGCCTCTCTTCAACTCCTAGGTGTTCCACGGGAGGAGGGGGCAAACCCAGATTTCAACATATATTGTTACTGAATACAACTCTGTTCAACCTAAGCTAACAGCTTATGTTCAATTGAAGAGGAGAAACTCATTAACCAAACACTGGGCATAATAAGACATCTATTTTGTCTACTATTTACTCCAAGTTACAGAACTATAGTCAGATGCTGCCTGCCTACTTCTACCTTCGTTCCATGCTGACCTTGTAAGGCAGTCTTGCATGGGTAGGAGTAGACCTGTGAAAGGCAGTATTGAATATCTTCTTTTACAATGTCCAAAAGTTACATGCACAGTTGTAACATTTGTTTATGTACACATACATCACCAAGCTATTGTATCCAAGTTTTACTTATACTTTCAGATCAAGCATTTCAGACAGGCCTTTGCCAAATCAAATTAGTATACTTTTGGTGATAGTTATAGACAGCTACATGAACCAACTCTTGGTGCTTAAACTCAGAGGATACCACAAGATATCAGAAAGAGAGTTGGAGTTTCTGCATACAGTCAATTGAAAGATGACAACAGCTTCTAAGTTAACAGAACAGGTTTTCATAAAATGATGATACTTCCCCTTTTTCTTTAATTAAGGAAAGCAAAGTTCAGAATCTTGAATTCACTGGTCTGAGGAAGTGAATTTCTGTCATAAGCTGTTGTCAATGTGACACAGTGGTAAATTATTCCTTTGTTTATCTCCACATCTATGACAACACTGATTTTTGTCAAACTAAATGCTAACTCCTACTACTCATTAAAGCTGTCAATTTTTCCCTCAGCTTCATCTAGCTCATAATTGAAATTCTTATTTTAAGAGTGTCATTTTAACGTTATTGCTAGCTATGGAACGTCTTGTGAAGATTGCAACATTAGAGTTAATTTAGTTCTACATCTCTGTTAATGGATACTGTCTGAAATATAATAAACTGTCCATACCCAGACCTTAGCTGAAATAAGTCAAGGTTACTTTCCCAATTACTGCAGTTTGTTAGACAGCAACAGACAATTGGGTATCATTCCTCATGTCTCTCAGATTTCAAATTGCTTATAAAGTCTTTGTTGTGTTTGCAAAACTGAGTTTGTTAACACAAATGGCATGCTCTGTATATGTGACTATTAATTAACAAATGCTGGTGTACTCTGCTAGCATTTTTGACTCAGCAAAGTTGTATTAAACCTGCATAAAACTTCAAAGAATACATTTAATAAATACATTGTTAAAATGTGTAAATTAGATATATATCTGAATCTGTTTGTTAGTCCTGATGAGAATAGAATCACTGAATAAGTTGTGGACCAAGGATTCAACACATTGGTAAATCCTACTGATTCAATTAGTCTAATCTAGTTGGGGCTATCTGTTGGCACCTGTGGGACCCGAAGTCCATGCATGCAGATGTGAGGCTGCTAAGAAACAAATGCCACAGGACACTCTTGAAGTGGTGCAGGGTGAAGAAATCCTCCTTCCACCAAAGAATCTGACATGACAACTGAGTTCTCCCTAAGAGAGAACTCTAAGCTTTAATCTTAGTTGCAATATTTACAATATCTTACAGTATCTGACAAAATGCTCCACCACTATCCAACAACGACAACCCAACAATGTACAGTGGCAAAACCTCCCTTATATACACACTCTCTGCCTGAGAATTTGGTCCAACCCCCAACTGGTATGTCACATAGTTTCCTGTGATATGTGTGCCATTACTGTGAATTACTGAAGCGTTATAATTCTGCCTCCTGCTGAGGTTTTATCATCTCCCTGTGACTCAGCACCCCTCAATTTTGCACAATCATCCTGGCACCTGTTGACCTTTAGTTACCTTTTTACCTTTATATTCCATTGCTGCATCTGGGATATTTTCTGCTCTGGATATGACTTTATCCTGATACTATCAACAGAATTCACGTCATAATTTGAATAACATTAATTTGCAAATAAATCCCAATGATTTCAGAGCAATTCACATCCTACTTTGCTTTCTAGTCTAGGAGTACCTTTGTCATGGTGGGTGCCCCAATATAAAAAATATGTACTGCTGAAATGACACAAAAATAACATGTACAGTCACACTTCATTCCTGCTGTACACGACACAAAGCAATAATGTCCTTCCTAGAGTGCAAAATATATTTAGCATTATATTTTATTTCAATCTGCAAAAAATATATTGATCATCAAACTGGCTGAAGAACCATTTGGAAGGTTTTCGTGCTATTGCCTCTCCTCATGTTGTCTGTGCTCATTGCCAGTATTTTGTGGGTATGACAATGGTATTTCCACTATTTTTTTTTATTATTTTAGAACAAGGATCATTTCCTTCTACCCATCATGCACTGTAAAGGCAGGCTCAGAAGGAAGAGTATGCTTTCCTTTTTAAAATTCTAAGGGAAAATTACATTAAGAGAGTTTGCACACATGCAGCTCACTACCCAAAATGGTACCATTGTTCAGCATGTTCTATGCTAGAAATAGTCAAGCACATTGTGGCATTCTTTTTCAGTTTAAAGGTGTTCCTTTTTTTTCTGCTGTGGCAATTCGCAGGAGCATTGTAATTCCAGATCTGAAGGCCCTGTCTTCCCAGCTTAAGGAAAGCCACAAGGGAGAAGCAGGATTCAAGTCAGTTGTCTATGATATACAGTCTCTGCAGCAAGGGTGGAATAAATCAAAGAAGATAAACATTGCTCTAGGGCAGAACAATTGCTTTCACACATCAGAGACACTGTAGATTTTCTACAAATCAGTAACTTTCATATTAACATGCAAAAATGCTTTTTGAGAACACTCTTGAAGGAAGGTAATTTCTTGTGACACAGGAAATACAAACAGGTATCAGTAAATGAAAAGATACATCTGCCTTTAGAGAGGGCATATCACAGCAATATTCTGTGTCATTCTCTATGCTGCTTTCATTTATTTATGTTTAACAAAAAAAAATGGTATTGTGGTATAATTATTCAGCAACAGATATTTGCCTACACCTTAGCTGAACTATGTCAAGGTTACTCACACAATTACCATTGCAGTTTTCAGTTATTTAAAGATGAGTTTTTTAAACAATTTTTTTCTTAAATGCTTTTCTTCAGGAACTAACACTTAAAACAAGGTTGCACTTTACTTTGACCTTATTTTAACCTCACTTGGCATCTGAACAAGCACATGAGGATAACGTGAGTTAAAAGGTCATTGACTGTGTTGCTGAATCTAACTAAGGCATACAAAGCAATTTTTTAGAAAGAAAAATCTTTCTATTATTTAGAAATACTGTCCCACTAGGAGATATAGATGCAAAGGGTCTGACTCCTGAAGATCAATTGCTTAGTTTTAACAACACATTTGAACTAGGATATTACTTCTAAACTGAGGGTCAGAAAAATGTTCAGGAGAAAATATATACAGTGGGCCCTTGCCATCTGCAGGAGATCCATTCCAAAAAACCTTCCTTCACGGATGGCAAAAAATGTGGGACCTCAAGTTCTGTTCTCTCCTATGGGCATGAGTTCCTGTGCATGCTGGCACGTGCACACACTACCATATTAAGAATGGGGGCTTGCCGTCCATGGATCCTCAAGTCCACAAATGGCAAGCCTGCGTATGGCACAGGCCCACTGTATTTGTTTTATAACCACCAAGACTAAGACTATATTTAGAAAAACTGGATGCCGATTTAGGAATGCTGAGCTGTAACAACAGATCACTGAGAAGCTTATACTACTTAGGAAAACAGAGGAGAAGTGAAACATACTTTTCAAAATTTTCTATTATTATTAGAAAATATAAGAAGCAGGTTGGGCTCCATGTTACACAGGGTGGTAGCATCAAACCACAAGGAGAAGTGATGCTTTGCTCTTTATTCTTATAAACATGGAACTATATCCATGCTTTTGATTCCCTGTTATGCTCCAATGGCAAATTACCCAAGGGGAGGAGATACAATTCTATTACTTTTTTGCAGCAGCAGAACAACACTTAAACTCTATGGCCTGGGACAAAGGGACACCCCCCACCATTCTTTAAAAACTAATGTTATCTTCTGCTTTCCATTAGTGAACTACCTCTATTTGGCTAGCCCACCTCTGTCTAGCTCTGGAAGATCCTTTTTGCTCATTGAAAAATTCCTTCTTACTCTACCAGCCATGCCCTTTATTATCGCTGGAGCCCTATACTTGAAGGAATGCCTCTCTTTATGTATGCCTGCCCAAGCTTTAAGATATTGTGGATGGGCTTTGTGTCCCACCAGTGGGACTAATACCCTTTGTAGGATGCAGAAGATGCTTTTTTTTTTTTTGGCTGTAGTATACAGGCTGTATATTACCCTCCCTTTGGAGGCCTGTTAGGCACCAACATTGATTTCATTCTGATCCCCAGTTAAACTTGGCTTTTTATTAAAGCTATTGAGACCCATTGATTTCATTTAAATCTATGTTTTACACTGTTTTAGCTTTTTTATAAGCGGGTCGGACAATGACTAGAGTGCAAATGGCGAAAGACTTGTCTCTTATCCAACAGAACTCGCCTTAGGATGCACCTTGACTCCTATAGGGAGGCTTTACGTGCAGCACAGAAATCTTTCTGTTCTGCACGTATTGCGTCTGCAGAGTCTTGCCCGGCAGAACTGTTTAGGGTGGTGGGGATCTGATGAAGGTACCTCCTGCGCCAAATCCCCTACTTAACCCAACGACAGCCTGCTGTGAGGCATTTAACATCCACTTTGCAGATAAAATCTCTCAGATAAGAGCCGACTTGGACGCCAGCATTTTGGCAGAATCCATATACGAGGCATCCAGGAACTCCGTTGATGGTATTTTACTGGATCAATTACAATCTGTGAGTACCGATGATGTGAACAAGTTGCTTGGAAGGATGAGGAAGACGACTTGCCACCTCGATCCTTGTCCATCGTGGCGGGTCGTCCAGGGAGGGGGCACGTTGAGAACGTTCCTTTGGGACACAATCAACGCGTCCTTTAGGGAAGGTAGTATGCCATCTTGTTTAAAGGAGGTGGCAGTTAAGCCACTCCTAAAAAAACCTTCTCTGGATCTCCTGAACAGAAATAACTATAGGCCAGTCTCCTTGCTACCTTTTTTAAGCAAGGTGATCAAGGGGGTGGTTACTTCCCAACTCCAAGCAATCTTGGATGAAACTGATTATCGTGATCCATTTCAAACCGGCTTTGGGACAGGATTTGGAGTTGAGACAGCCATGGTTGCTCTGACTGATGACCTCCGCCTGAGCATCGACAGGGGTAGTGTTACCTTGTTGGTGCTCTTGGATCTCTCAGCGGCCTTTGATACAATAGATCATGCCATCCTCTTGGATCACCTGAGAGGGTTGGGAATCGGAGGCATTGCCCTACAGTGGTTCCGTTCCTTCCTCTCGGGCAGATCCCAGAGGGTGAGGCTCGGGGACAGTTTCTCTTCTAAAATAGAGCTTAATTGCATAAAGAATGTATTTAGTAAAAGGAATTAATCAATGAAATAGTAATAGTAATGGAACATATAAAGTAATATGATAGAACATTGGAAAACTGGATGATAAAGGGTTATAAATAGGTGGATGATGTTAGATATCAATAATTTATTTTGCCTCTCTGCTAGTTTGGAAATTGTACAAAAGATATAAGATTGTAAGATTGAAATAAAATAAATATAAACTTGGATAAAATAGAGCTTAATTGTGGCGTCCCTCAGGGTGCCATCCTGTCCCCGATGTTATTTAATATTTATATGAAGCCGCTTGGTGAGATCATTCGGAGGCATGGAGCGCGGTGTCTTCAGTACGCTGATGACACCCAGATATATATCTCCATGACCAGATCATCGGCTCAGATTTCAGATGGCGTCTCTCCTCTTAATGACTGTCTTAGAGCGGTAATGGATTGGATGAGGAAAAACAGATTGAAATTGAATCCAGACAAAAGGGAGGTACTTACAGCCACAGGCCCAAAACCAGATTGGGGAATACAGCCTCCAGTCCTGGATGGAGTCACATTCTCCTCCAAGGACCATGTTCACAGTTTGGGGGTACTCCTTGACTCATCGCTCCACATGACTAGTCAGGTGAGTGCGGTGGTCAGGAGTGCCTGTTATCAGCTCCGGTTGATACGCCAACTGCGCCCCTATCTGGATAGGAGGGACTTGGAAACTGTGGTACATGCTCTGGTAACCTCACGTCTGGACTACTGCAATGCACTCTACATGGGGCTACCCCTGTGCCTAACCCAGAAACTTCAACTGGTGCAAAACATGGCAGCCAGGTTGGTCACCGGAACTTCTAGGAGGGAGCACATAACACCTCCACTGGCTGCCAATTAGTTTCTGGGCACGGTACAAGGTGTTGGTTTTGACCTTTCAAGCCCTACATGGCTTGGGTCCATCTTACCTTAGGGACCGCCTCTTCCCGTATGATCCCCCCCACGCCCTTCGGTCATCTGGGAAGAACCTGCTCCAGCCGATAAAGACTAGGCTTTCACAGACCTCCCAGAGGGCTTTCTCCACCACCACCCCTAGACTTTGGAATGGCCTGCCGGACAAGATCCGTCTTATTATGACACTTGCTGCTTTCAAGAAAGCAGTAAAGATGGATCTCTTCCGAGAGGCTTTCCCGGAATAACGTTTCTAGAGGGATGAGTTTTTAACTGAGTTTTTTATTCTGTCCCTAATCTTCTTGCCGAATTTTTAGCATTATTGTTGTTGTTTATTTTGTTGTATTTAATTCTTTCTAAGTTTAATCTGGTTTTAAGGGGGGGAGGGTTGTGGATTGAGGGAATGTTTTTTAACTTTGTTGTTTTTCAAAATGTTGTAA